>OY856413.1:1104692196-1106084696 GCA_963693085.1 Alisma plantago-aquatica | reverse complement strand
GTTTTTTCTCTCATGTTTGAGTTATCATTCTTTTGCTCTGGGTGTTTCTATCTGATGAGGGTGAAGCCTTTTTTCTATGACTGAGTTTTCTAGAGATATCTGTTAGTGTTGTTTAATCTAGGTGTAATTGTGTTGGGACTAAAGATTTATTGGAACCTTTCCCTTGTGGACTTGTTTCTACTATACATTTCTCTGTTCCATTTTTAAATGTTGTGGTTTTTCTCTATTCAGAGGACTGGGGTTGATCAGTTATGACTAGTTTCTTTCCTCTCTATCCTGGTTAGTGATTAGGTTTCGTTGAGGTTGTCTACACATGCTTCTCTTTTATCTTAGATTTGTAATATGTGTTGATAGGCTGGGATCATGTAGTTATGAAGGTTATAAGGTATATAGCTAGGTCTTTTAAAAACTATACATGCATAGTTAATTTTCTATTCGATGAGGCTGAAGCCTTTATTCTATGACTACATTTTCTGAAGATATCTAGTAGATTAGTTGGATTTTGTGTGTTGGGACCGAAGGCTCTTTAGTCAATAGAATCTATATTTTCTCTTATGGATATTTTCCTACCATTTTTTCTATATCTATTTTTGAAGGTACTATTTTTCTCGGTTCAGAGGTCTGGGGTTGATGTACTAGTCTCCTTTCTCTCTATCCTGAGTTGTGAGAAGGGATGCTTTCTTAGTCTTCTGATGAGGATGTCTTCACAGGCTCTTCTTTTATCTTTGTTTTACAAACAGTATGAAGGTTGGGATCCTACAGTTTTACACGTTATACTCCTTATAGCAGGATCATATGAAAACCATACATGTACAGCTATTTTTTTATTATAGTCAACTATCTGTTAGAAGTTGACAAGCATTGTACATACCACCAATTTTAGAAAATGAAAAAAATGCAACATGAGTTTTAGATGACCAAAAAAATCATTTATAGTTCCTAAAAGATCTCAAACTATACATATTTAGAATTTATCTAGCAACATAATTGAGTCAGTAGCAAAGAATCACAATGTTATATGTTCTAAAATGTGGTTTTATTTTTTATTTGATCTAAGATTTTGTGTATTATATCTGTAGTTCTATGCTTTTCTATATACTCATGAAACTAATATATTTTACATCAAAAATTTGACGTAGACAATGATTATGAAAATCAATAAAGATTTTTCCATCTATATCCTTTTAATAATTATTGTTCATATATTTTATTAATTTCTTTCTTTATATTTCATATTAGTAGTGGTGAATCCTTTAATGTATATTGAGGAGTGCATTACATATGTATAAAAGCACAAATGGGAAGGAGATCAACTAATGGTGTCAGAATTTATGTTGTGTGCATCTTTATCTCTACTCTAGAGGTTCATCAAATATGATCTAAGTTGTATCAATTCATTTCATATACGTAATACTACTTAATGGTAAGCCCAATGGACAATCACATTTATTTGCCGTTGTATTACATAACCATATTTGTGAAAAATTTGTCATTATTAGTATAAATATCTTCATCCCTTCCTCCTCTTCCATTAAAGTGTATTGTGATTAATTTATTGGGACACATTCTATCATGTATTTTATAGAGAGTTTCTTCATTTGGATCTTATCTACGAAGTTTTCATCAAAAAAATCTCTTTGATATAGTGGTAATGTACTTGTATATAAGATTTGTTATCTGAGAAACATGTAGACCTCTCATTCAAACATTTCTCATCAAAGTTTTTGTCTTTATAAAACAAAATACATAATAAATTTCAAAAATTAAGACCGTTGTTATGTTATTTTTAAATTATAGTTCCTTCATATTTCACACATTCAATTGTTATAGACCACAAAAATTTCATGGTAAATGAAAGATTTCACAGATACATTTAAATGGATATGTTTACCTTGATGAAATAATGAATATATATATATATATAGATATATATATATATATATATATATATATAGAGAGAGAGAGAGAGAGTTAAGCTGGAATACACTCGAGTGTACCGAAGATGCTATAAACCTCAATCATTTTCCATCATACAACAATTATTTTGAAAATATAAACCATTGATCTTCCTTAAGATCATAAGAACATACTATATAATAAATTTGAACTCATTTGGACACTTATAGGTCATGCATCGAAAAAAGGCAAAAATTATGTATTTCAAATTAGTTTTGTGCGTTGATTTTGTTGTCCTTGGCTGAGTGACTTACACTCATCCAAATGGGATCAAATTTTGTATGTAGCCTATTATTATTGTAGCCATGAAGATCAATGGATTAGATTTTTGAAAAACATGGTCTAGATATGCAAATATGATTGGGGTGTACGGCGTGATCTGTACACTCGAGTGTATTCTAGCCTGACTATATATATATATATTTATTTATTTATATACATTTATTTATTTATGTATATACTTATATATGTATATATATGTACACATGCATACACACACATATATACATATATGTATACATTTATACATATAATATATATCTGTGTGTGTGTTTATATGTGTGTATGTATATATATATATATATATATATATATATATCTGTGTGTGTGTGTGTGTACATATATGTATACACATGTGCATATATATAAGCACATACTACAAAATTTGAACTAGTTTTATTATGTAAGTGCATGTGTACATGTGGATTTACTACCTTGCAAAAAGATAAAAATATTGTTTTTCACTCATAATGGGTACTTATATAGGACTAATATGATCTTCTTGGGGTAGCATTAAGCCTAACGATGATACGTTTATCTGGGCATTCTGGTGGCAAAATTTGGTGCTTTGTTGTGGTAGTTCATTAGTCAAGGTAAGTGTGTAAATCCCATTGTCACATGTCCATTTCACTAGGGAAATTGTCACTTTATTTAATTCAAGTGATATGTGAGTGGAACGAATACTTTTATGATCACTCATAAATTGTTTGATCTTCTTGACTCTTTTCCCCATATCCTTAGGGTTTGGCTTCCTTTGTCATGAAGAACTCATAAAGTTCCCAAATTTCAATGTTATCTATTTCAAAGATATGCGGCATGTTGCTAGAAATGACATAGCATACAAGTTCATACTCTAACCTCTAGACCTTTGTTTCACCCCAAGGGGCTTTTTGGAAAGAATTATAATTGGGGTGTAACCATATTTCCCTCTATCTTTTTGCATGAACTCAACATTGATGGTAGATCAATGGGGACATTTAGCTTTGAGCTTGAATATGTCCCCAATTGTCCCAAACAAAGTCCCCTAATCCAAATACTCCTACCCCTGCCTCACCCTGGATTAGGTTTCTACCCTAGGTTTGGGCATGCTTTTGTACAAGGTAGTCGGGGTCATTTTCCACCTGATCCACATTAGAGAGAAAATGGGAGAACCACGAAAGCCCCTCCTCTCCCTAATTCTCCCCTTTTCCTCTTCTGCACCCTGCTAACAATTATTGTCATTCCCTTTCTCTTCTCGACCACTAGCAACATCGATAGGAGGAATATGCATTGCAGTTAGTATGGTTTCAGTACCTACCATAGTTATTCCCCTTCTTTGGCCCCCTGACTTGAATCCCATCCATCATTAATGCTTTTTATTTATTGCATTTTTTCTAATGACAAATATAGACAAAGAGCTCGGATTTTAACAACATATTTTCATCTGTCCATCCATTGCAACATTTTCTCATCGACCATCATGTTAGGGTAAGTCTTGTACAATTCAAATAACACTAGACCTGCCACTTTTGATGTTTTCTTGTCATATCACTGCCATTGTAAGGAGTTGGATACAAGAGGGGATCCACTCACTACTAAATTTGTGGAATAAATCCATCTATTCCAAACATACTAAACACATATGTTGGAATGGGTGTACTTTTTTCATTTCTCAAATTATGGTAAACAAAAGACCAAACTATAGTAGTGAAGTATGAATCATTTCTATATTCAATTTTCAATGTACATAATATTCTCCATCGTGGGGTTTACATGAAAGAAACAACATAAGGATCTAAGTAGAGGGATATCCAGCTATCTCAAGTCTATCTCCCCGAGATCTCCACCTTGAAGGTCCATGTCACCATGTCCAGTCTTCCAAGTCCTACACCTGGGGTTGGAAGCATACCCCAGCAGAGAAGACAAAAATAGAAGTTATCAGCATAAAGAAACGTATGTGCATATAAAATATGGATTGATCAATATTAAAAAAAGACATCAAATATAATAAGGCATCCTATAGAATAGGAAAAATACTATTCGAATGGATATCAAAGAGAAATTGAATTTTAAGATGATAATGAACAACAAGAGATTTCTTGTCTTAAAACAATGTCACGATAATAAGTAATACATGTAAACCAACAAAGACTAAGGTTGTTTTGAATAGGACTATGACGTTATAGGATCTCAGTCTATAAGTATTTGGTGGAGATAGTGCACCCTAGGTGGAAAATAGTGTGTCCCTATATATATAACGAGTGGAAAATCACACTCGGGGTAGAAAAAGTGCACCCTATTTGTAGTTGTATGCATGTACCGCTACAAGAAATAAAATTAATCTAAGACATGCACTCAAATATAGAAAGGAAAGTTAAGTTTTGGTCAAACTAAAATAACAGGATTAGAACATCCAACGTTTATCATGTGGGGTCAGAGGACCAATAAACAAATATCCAATCATGGCCACAAATAAGATGCATAACAATTCACATTTAGTTCAATATCTCAAATTAGGATTCCACAAGTAATGAGAAGAAAGTGATACAAATAAGAGTCCAATAAGAATATCCAACAAAATTAGATGATCACAAGATCAAAATAAACATAGAAATTCTTAGATGAAACGAATTCTCATAATAGAGACAAATTGTGTAGGCTAATGTCCATAGGACCAAGCGAGAGGGAATATAGGTGATTTCTCAATATGAATAATATGGAATGCAAGATACCTTAGTTGAAATCATAAATATTCAATCCACCACAAGATCATGTAATGCTAACACGAAAACCTATATTCTATATATTATATGAATTAGGATATGAATATTTATTCTTTTCATTTATCTACTTAACTAACCTCTTAGTGAATTCAAAGTACTGTAAGAGAATGTGGATCTATTTCCTTGGAAATGAAGGCATATGACGTTTAACATGTTGGATTGAAACTAACCTTAGCCACATAGACTCGTGATCTTCTCTAGTCACAAATAAGGCAAACTATTGACTAGTCACATGGATTAAGATCATGTTATTCTTGATTGTTGTTGAATAAGAATACATGACCATAGATTAGTACTTGGTTTCAAAACATCTATGGAATGCCAAAGGGATCAAGGAAGGTTGAGGGTCTCTTCAAGTTTCCAATGTCCAAGAATCCATGTTGTCTACAATGTCCGAACTTGTTGAGTTGTAGTTCAAAGGTTTTGGTGGTCATAGCTTCTTGTAGATACTCCTAGGTATTTTGCACAAGTCACCATGTGGAGTTCTCTACATATTCCATCAATGTGAGGAAAAGAACCAAAGATAGATGTCAGAACTAGTGGAGCATGGTTATGCACTACAAACATGATTTTTGATGATTTCACGTGCTTCATTGGTAAGAAGACATAATGGCGGTAGGAGGTGTTTATTCATGGTCATGATGGAGGGGAGGAATAGGGAAGGAAGAAGAGAAGAGGAAATTGTAAGAAACCTTCTGTATAGAACCTAACTTAATAGGGTTGCATATAGAGAAAGGAGGCAAGAGGCTCTATAGAATTAAGAATGAGAGTCAGGGGTTATTGTTTGACAGGTTTTTTTGCATATAAATAATGTAGTGTGATATGAAATCTTTAGGAGAACATAACCCAACTAAAGCAGCAATGTTTCCATGTATACCAGTATTTTTGTCTTTTGTTTTATATCTTATTTAAGGAAGCAAACATTAACTAAAAGAAGTAAATTTGACATGTAATGTAATTTGATGTGTATAGTACAAATTTAACATATGTTTCCTGTTTGAAACTGTTTAATTAATCCATTTAAGTTATTTTTTCCTATTAGAATTATAATGATAATTTATTTTTAATTTATCTATGGAAACATAGAATTATCCAATTGACGTGAAATATCATAAATAGACTAATTAATGCATGTGAAGTCCAAGTTTAACATTAGTTCTTGTTTTACATTATTTAGTGGAATATTTAATATATAAAGATATTCTTGGTGTTATTTGAATTAATATTATTACAATGTATATTGTGTTATTATATTTAGTTTTTATGGTTCTTTTAAAAATATCTACTCATAAGGGAAGTATATCTTTTTTATTTTTCTTTAAATACATATTATGATGCTAATTTTCCATTAAGTATGTGTAACATAATTTCCATCTAAGAAAAAGGTATGTATGTAATTAATGTAAAGATAGACATAATTTTTTATTTCTAATCTCCCCAAAACTATTCTAAACTTACATATCACAAATTTGATTATATAAATAACTTACAAGAGGAAACATATGCAGATCTTCATGGTACTATAATATAACATTTTTGTTGAATTTATATTAAGTCAAAATAATGATGATGAGATTACCAAATTGACGATTTTCCATTTTTGAGGAATTGCAGAGGAAATTGGTAAGTTCTTTTATTAAAAGCATACAAAAAATTTGTTATAATTTTTCAATTAGTATTCATTTGTTTATTAGATATGTTTCATGTTGCATCTTATTTTCAATGAAATGTCAACTTCATAATTGAAGTCTACTTCCTTTATGGTAGGCTAAGAGGATAATTCTACCAACATCCTATTTTATCTATAAGAGAGAGATTGTGAAATTTATGTATTGTATTAAATAGAATAATGCCATTAAATTCCATATACAATCACATTATTTTGAAATGATAATTTTATTTGAATCCTATTATGATGAACAATTTAACAAATTTACTACAGATAATACATGAATTTCTGTAAAGAAATTTGTTAGCCAAGGGCAATATAAATTGTCCCACTTGTATGAAATATCTGTTAATATTTAACTAGACAGTTAGAAATGTTTTTAAAATGTATATATATATATATATATATATATATATATATATCATAATATCTATTGATAAATGTCTTGTAAGAAATATTACCTGTGCTTACTGAATCATTGCATAATTCTATGTAAATACAAATTTATAAATATAAAAGTAGGTTTCTTATTTTGTTACATGTTACTTCAAATCCATAAAATCTCATATTTCTTTTTATTTAGATTTTGACTAGGGCTTTTATTATTATAAATCATCTAGGAAATAATAACAAGTTTATCAACTTATGTTAATTTTCTCAATAATAAGAAACTGACTTCCATGACCAATAAAAAAGGAGAAAATTACTTTTCAAACTATTTTCCATTTTTGAAGTAATTTAATAATTCTTGTAACATATTTGGCATTATCTTTTCTTTTCTTTTCTTAATGAATTTAAGATATTTATTATTGTTCACATAAAGCAAAACTGCACCTGAGCTAATTGGGTTGAAGGAACAAGATTTTACCTTTATATTTTAGTTTTTAGATTTCCTTTTATGAATTATGTTAAAGTTAGGATTCTTAGCTTGTTTCCATTATATTTATTAAAATGTTATATCTTTATTATCGATATTCACTTAATTGAGTCATATTACCTTGAACAAATTTCCCAAAATATTTCCTTATTTTATTATGCATGAATTTCTATATTTTATTTATTTACCATTTAGTCCATTTAATCAATATTTATTTAGGTGATAACACATTATATATATTTAGGGTCATGTGAACAAAAATTGTTATCCCAAAGCACATTATATCTCTTACTAAAAATATTTTAGCCATTATCTACATTTTATTTAGCAAAAGGAACATATGTAACATATTTAATGAATTTACTTACATGTTAACACATAATTAAATTGTATATTAATTTTAGTGTATTATGATATATGTTACTGATTATAGAACCTATTTCCACAAAATATGTGATATGCATCAACAATTTTCATTAAGGTGTAACTTTAACCTTGTTTGGTCAAATCTGAAAGATCAAACATTCAAATCTCCTGATCATGGGAATAGGATTTCGAGAGTTGAGATGTTATGGGTACGTTACACTCCATCTGTTATAGATGATTTCATCCCCAAATCTAGTCATCATTATTTTACTAACTAACTTCCCTCCACCCCTTAAATGATTTATCCTAATAGGCCAAATTAAACAACTCTTAAATATATTAGGGTTACATGTACATTTTATTAGATTGTGAACATTTTTATTGTGTTTTTGCATCTCTGCCATACCCACCTAGGGTTGAATTTTAGGTCCTTGTGTTTCCAACCTACCAACCCTAGGGTTCACACCTCCAAACTAAAGGCCATAGAATGCAAAAGGGTGGTGATAACATCTCATTTCATGCACTTTTTTGCATATGATCTATGTTTCTCCTGGCATATTTTTATAGGTTTTTCTACTTATTTAAGTGCCTTATGTCAAAAATCTCAATTACACACATCTTTCACCTTTGTAGGGTCATGCCAAGATATGGCCGCAGTCTACACCGTGATTGCGGTTGTATAGTCCACTAAGGACCCTACCATGGTCGATGCATCTACCATCGTCTCTTCACACTACGACTATCCACCAGCACAACGTGATGCGATTGAGAACCAACCACGATTGAAGACCCCCCTCGATCGTGGCACATAGCCAACCCTTGATCATGGCACACAATCAAGCATCGACCATGGCATACACCCTAGTCTCGATCTAGGCCATACCGTGACTACGGACCAGATGGTTAAGTCAGTGGACAACACCTATATATAGACCACCCACCTCGACTTGTTAAATCAACATATCATTAAGGGCCACAAAGTGTTGCCAAACTCCAAAGTCACTCACATCCATGCTATCAGCCTTGAATCTCTAAAGATGGAAGTCAGAAGGCAATAATCAAGTTGTTCGAGAAAACTATCTTTCCACAGCTCATAGTACCACACACTTTTATAAGCGACGGAGGGTCACACATTGGTGAAAAGCAGTTCAAATATCTATTGGGGAAGTATGGGGTAAAACAGAATGTTGGAGGGTCACACTTTGGTGAAAAGCAGTTCAAATATCTATTGGGGAAGTATGGGGTAAAACACAATGTTGCAACACCATATCATCTTCAAACATCAGACATGGTTGAGGTGTCTAACAAGTAGATCAAATAGACCTTAGAGAAGATCGTAAGTCATATAAAGAAGGATTGGTCCATGAAACTCGATGGTGCACTATGGGCTTACCGCACAACATATAAGACATCTATAGGCACAACACCCTACATGTTGATTTATGGGAAGTCTTGTCATCTACCTGTCAAATTACTGCATAAGGCTCTATGGTCTATCAAATTTATAAATATGGATCTTGATAAAGTTGGGCAGAAAAGATTTTTCCAACTTTAGGAACTCAAAGAGTTAAGACTGTACGGTTATGAAAATGTCAGGATCTATAAGGAAAGGACTAAGGTATGTCATGACTCCCACCTATAGAGCAAGGATCCTCATGAAGGAGATAAAGTTCTTTTTAATTTAAGTATCGGGTTGTTCCCAGGGAAGCTGAGGACAAGATGGCCCGACCCCTTTTCGGTCATAAAAATATACCCGTCAGGGATGATGGAAATAACTGGAGACAAGACATGCACTTTCAAAGTGAATGGGTAGAGGGTAAAAAGATATTATGAAGACCAAGCCATTTTTGAAAAGGACTGATCTTAGTTTGGGGGAACCCAATCCTCTAGCAGATGGAATGAATGAGAAAGTGTCAACATCATATGAAGAAGGATGAAGATAGAATGACAGAGAGTCAAGCTAAAAGACTTTAAAATAGCGCTTCTTGGGAGGCAACCCAAGCCTTTGATATTTTCTTTGTTTTATGATTCATGATTTCCTTTATCTTGTGTTTTAGTCTATGAGTTATGTACCTCACTCCTTCTAAGTATCTTGGGTTTTTGCATCTAGAAATAGTATAAATGTAGTATGTAAATTACTTTCTTTTCACAAAACGTTTCAATGAAAATTTGGTGTTTTGGTTTTATTTAATCATTTCCAACATCTTAGTTTTATGTGCACCACGGTTGTGGCACTGACTGTAGTCGTGGCGTCTTATGCAGTCAAGGCGCTAGCTTGACACATCTTGGGACCGCGGTCACGGAAAGATCGAAAGCCAAATTTGACCTCGGTCGAGGTGGTATACTTAACCACGGTCGTAGCTACTCTCGAGTATATAAGTGAAACACTTTTTACTATAAGATTTTTCTTTCTCTCCTTACTACCCAACTCTCGAATGATAGGAGAAGTTTAACTGAAGAATTGCAAGATGCGATCATCAAAATAACAATAAAATAGTAAAGAACGTCTGATGTGAACCCGCCTTCACTGATGTCATGCTCTTGCCGCATTAGCACCACTTCCGTCGCTGCCTCCTTGTCACCGTTTCGAGTCCCTAATCACGTCGAGGTACTGATTGTGTGTGCCATTCGCTTTTGATCACCTCCACCTCAACTTCTTTCCTTTTTAATGTTTCTTCACCTATCTTGAGTATACAAACCTAAGTTGTAGTTGCTCTACGACACCATAACTATTGAGATTTCCATGTTTACCTTCACTCCTTCTCCTGAGCTTCCCCAACGCTTCCCCCTTGATTCTCAGTTTCTTTGGTCTTTTCAACCTATGATGGAAACCTTATGCGACGTTTTTCTCGTGCACCTGCGGCGGTATTTCTGTTAGACAATTGGGGTTAGGGCGGGAATACCCACCGTAACCTATATGGTCATGGTCGAGTAGGTGCCCTCACTACCCCAGTCACGGCTCCATGTGTTTTTTGCCACAATTGTGGTCCTCCTTTACAAGAATTTCTCATGAATCAGGTCTAAAATGACCGCAGTCGTGGCACCCACCATAGTCGTGGTATTTCCTTATCGTAGTCGTGGCATTCCTTTAGTTTCACTAGTCACCTACCGTGATCGTAGCATCATCCTTGACCGCAGTATTGCCTTCAATATATGTCGCGGTCGTGGTACCCCATATCAAATAATAATTAAAAATTAAGTGCTAATGCAATATACATACATATATATATATATATATATATATATATAATACAATCTTGCTAACAAAAATCTTAATGTTGAAACTTTAAGAATGTCGACTTCAACTGAGGACACTCTGATGAAGAAAGTAACTTCATTGAGGGGTGCAGAGGAGAAGTTGGAGAAGATAACTAAGGCACTAAAAGATAACCCAAACCTCTCACCAACTAGCAAGCTTCAGTTTGAGCAGATGAAGAAGAAATACAAGTACATCATGGCCCACAAGACGCCAAAGGAGTTTAGGGAGTTTCAAGAAACATCACAAATAGATACTTCTGAGTACCAACCTTCTAAGGCTGAGTTAAAAAGCTAGAGAAATGGAAATGTGAGACCAAGAATGCAAAGAGCAGTAAGAAGAGAAAGTTAACTATTGTGGAGAAGTCAAAGGGGGAAGAAAAAGAAGATGCCCCTGAAGAGGTTGATGAGGAAGAACAGAAGGCCCTCAACCAGTAGAGGCCAACATTTGTACCAAGAGATCAAGCACACCAGTCATAGTTTGAGTGGGTACTATAAACCAAAGGGTTCAAGCCGAGGCGATATTTGGATGTTGAGGACTTCAAGAAGATGGGGATCTATGACAGGGTGATCAACTTCTTGGAAGATGCAAATCTACGTACCCTGAGTATCTCAGAAGCTTTCTCCCTAACTCAGTTGACGGAAGAGTTCATGTCATCGTTAGAAAAGTTCCCCATCAGTGATGGTGAACATAAGAAGGGAGGTTACGACTTCAAGATAGAAGTAAGAATAGGAGGAAAGTATCATATAATTAATGAGTCCATGCTAAATATGATATTCATCAGAACAATTGAAGAAGCACAAGCCTGCTCAACTGTTCCAGGAAAAAAAGATGTTATCAGATACAACAGTCACATGACGTGGGAGAAGCTGACTCAAGAACATGAGTATAACTCAAAGAACTCAAAGGCAGTTCTCATCACCTCCTGCTTCATTTGAGTGATGCAGAAATAACAGCCACACAATATTCATGAAATTAGAAACCAAAGAGTAACTAAAGGGGACCTATTTCTAATATGATCCATGCTCAATAAGAAATCGGTGAAAATTGGGAGACTACTAATCGAAAGGCTATCAGATGCAGTGGGAATGGAAGCAAAGCAGACGAAGGAATTCTACATGGGAAGCCAGATAACTAGAATAGACTATCACTTTATGGATGCAGACATGTTGATTAAGTATAATAAGACCAAGGGACATACAAAGATTGACATAAAGTCCCTCATCAACACTGGAATTCTGGTGTAGAAAGGTAGAAAACTTTTCTACAAATAAAGCTGCTTCAAGGTACATCTACCCCTCCCAGAGATGGCATATTATGATACCCACAAGTTATAGCCCACATAGGAGGATGTGGATAAGATGTACTCGGGTGCTATCATCACAGACGCAGGCCCATCATCGACTACTGGTGAGAAGGACTGAGGTACAAGACTCTAGAAATGAAGATGCAAAAGCTAGAGGAAAGAAAGAAGCTGGAGATAAGAAAGAGAAAGAAGAAATCGTTAGATAAGTCCACCGTCCCAAATCTACCCTCACCACACATTCCCTTATAGACAGAAATAAAGAAGGGAGATCAACCTAAGGTGGAAATGAATAAAGGAGGCGACCAGGCACATCACGGAGCCATCGAAGGAGAATGATATTTAGAGGTTGAGCAAGAATCCCATCAAGTGTGCGAGGAACTAAGATTGCACTCGACCCCATGATCCCAGAAGTGGTATAGCAAGTATTAGAGCAACCGGAGATGATCACATCTTCTCTAGCAACACATGGTTATCCTACGTGAAACAAGCTAGATCCACAGCCCAAGGAGCACATAACATCTACTACACCATCAACAACGCCTACAGAGTAGCAACACCAGCGCCCACAAATGTTTCATGATGTATTAGGAAACAAGTTTGATGCCATGTGGTTCACATGCAGCATACATTTGAAATTAACTTCAACATTACCTTTACTATGTGTACACTAACTATGTAGGTACAAAGTTTAAACGTGAGAACTGAGGCACTCCCCCAGTTCATGCAAGGGGTCATAAACACCCAGAATGAAATGATGGGGGTGTTGAAGACTCTAACTGAAGAAATGGCAGACCTTAGAAAGGAACAAGATAGCATAGACAAGGAACTAATGTGGAAGGGTATGAAGAAGCGCTAGACGACCTAAAGAAGGAACGTCAGTTTTTAGACGAAGAATGTTGACAACTGGATGTTAAATTCCAGGAGATAGATGGTTGGCGGCAAAGTAAGAAGTTGAAGCATCTAACTAGCCCTTCCACATCACAAGCTTCCTCATGCCCCTCTAGCCCAGACAAAGACAATCATGACATAGGAGGAATGGGTGTGGGAACAAATTCAAAAGACAAGAGTGCCAACGTGAAGACCACCCCAAGGGTGGAACCACCTACAAAAGAAGCACCACAATAGCCAGAACCTCGTCAAGACTCCAAAACAACGAAAACGAATGCATTATCAAAGATGTTCAACTTAAACAGCAGCCCAAAATAGGATAAGACTGCATCTAAAGAACATCAACAAGTCATCATCACTAGAGATGAAAGCACTGTGATAGAATATCTCACATCACAAGAAATAATAGATCTCAACAAGTTCTTAGATGACACGAAATTCAGAATGGATATCTACAACGACTTCTTCAAAGACCCAGTGCAGTATGAGAAACATGATTCACTCTATGATGGGAAAATGGCAATAACTTTAGTCACGATCAACTCCATAGAATTAGAGCAACCATCAGAAGAGAACCAACCCATGAAATACTTAACTATCGAGATATCCATGAATGATGAAATCAAGGAAACAAACCAAACACCTTTAGAAACAAGGGTATAGTCTCCCACTATAGAAGTACCACCCACAGCAATGCAGATAGAAGGAGACGGTACCTCTAAAGATGAAGAATGTGGACTCACCTCATTCTTTACTAATGATCTAGTCAGAAAGTGGAGTTCACCAATCCATGATGTACCATTATATGTTGCTCCTCCTCTACCTTACAAGATGGTGGGCATGGATATGACCACATTATCAATAATCACATATAGAGATGTCCATATCCTAGCAAACATACTCGATGACAACCTTCCAGGCACTGATATTCTCTATCACAACAAGGGAAGGTCACTTAATAGGGATCATTTTAGAGTGATCTTTCTGAAATGAGCATGAGTACATAAGAATTTTTTCAAAGTACTCTGTGCAACTCTACTTGAAGAAATTCTACATCCCGACAAAATGCCATATGTATTCAATGGCACCACGCATCTAGGTCTTCTATTCGATAAAAATGACAAAGTTGTTGATGTGAAAAAACTACAACGTGTACTGAGAAGGGAGGATATGAAATTTGTAGTCCTGCCTATAAGGACTATAAAGCATTGGGCATTGATTGTCGTCAACCTATACGAGAGAGGTACAACAATGTTCAATTATTGAACAGTTAAATTGGACAACACATCCTTGATTTACAAAAACAAGGAGGCAATGGATATCTTAAAGGTTCCACTGTGTTTGCAACGGTCTATACAGATGGCTGACAATAGACACAAAGGGATGTGGAAGGAATTCTCTATCTGTAAAAAGGTCCCTCAAGAAAAGGCTGGAACAAGGGACTACCTTCATAATTCTCAGAATGATGGAAGCAATCAATAACAGAGTCTTGCAGGAAGACCTCTGCACAGAAGATCTACATGGGTTATGTGGTGTCTATGCAATGGAGGTTATTTATGATCGTAACTTATTCAATGACTCGGTGATGCCTTCACATGCAGTAGAATGACAGCTTCACCAAGAAATACCTATAGCTGGAAAGAAAACCTAGAGGAAAAAACTTAAAACCCTGTGAATCAATCCGGAAGATCATGCTAGATCATATTCCTGGAAGGAAGGTTGGGCAGCTGACACTCCTGACAAAGTAGAGAGACAACTTGAGAGCAAGCCAGAACAACCTTTAGTAGCAGAAGATGAGAAAGAACAACCTGTAGCTCATGATCCCGAATAAGGGGAGATAGAGGAGGATATGCCAGAGATTAAACCAGATGGGTCGAAAGGAAAAATAATGCCAACCTTCAAGGATTTCGACAGGTGGAGCTGTGAAAGCTTGTCACTAGAATCTCTGTAGTTGGTAATGAAAGTCTTGAAGGAGGATGACACCAAGGTAGAAGTAATCTTCAAAAGGGATGGCATCTGTGCGCTAAAGGACAAACTCAAAGATACCTTGAAAATAGGAGGGTACCTTTCAATCAGCACTATGTCAGTCTACCACGCATTGCAGAATGACAACATCTCAAATGTGCATATGGCCTACTTCCTCTTAGTAGATGACATCCTAAAGGATAAAAGATCGGGAAAAAAAGACCACCTACTGTAACGCCTGGTGACCTCTCTTCCAGATTACATATTCCTACCTATTATACATGATAGTCATTGGACTTTGTTAGTAGTCAGTGTTATAGCTAGGACTACAGTTCTCTACAATAGCTCTGGTGCAACCTTTATGCTCAACAAAAGAACGAACATGACTACTACAAAGACACCTATAGAAGAGAAGGTAGTCACATCCACTGAGGTAGTTGTAGAGATGCTCAAAAATCATGGAAAAGGGTATAAACATAAAGAAGGCAAAGACTTCAAGAAGATGCAATTCTGCCATAGAAGCCCTCATCAAGTACCTCTGTCAAACTACTACAGATTTTATTATCTTATCTGGATGATCACCATGGCAAAAATGAATATGAAGGTGGAGTGCATGCAACATGAACAATACCACCCTCTACGTGGGGTATACGCCAGCATGCTCCTCAAGTCAAAATGGGCCACCACAAACAACCATCAGCAATAAAGAAAGCTCGTTTATACATCCAACTCCAATTTTGACACCCGAGTCAAGGTGAATGATACATTTAGGGGAGGAGTCATAAATAGGCGTAAGAGGTACAATTTTATCACCGAAATTTTCAATTTTCAAAAATTTACTTGTACATATTCTCATTTTTTTCCACAATCAAGTTTGAGAAACAAATTTTGGAAAAAATTACTTTAAGAAATTTTTCTATACGTTGCAATTTTTCTTAGCCACTTCTTAGACTTGTCAGTCCCCCAACTAAATGATGTAGTGGATATCATTTCTATAGAGGCACAAATGTGCGACTAACACACATAATGGTAAAAATAAGAAACATAACAATACAATTTTATCTCATTCTTACGGTAAAACTGTTGGTATGTATGCCCATAGAGCAAGTCATATGATGATTGTAATGGGATACAATGTAAATGATTTAAATAATAATATAGGCAATTTCCGATCTATATGTTTAAACAATTTCTGAGATGATGGTGTAACATGATAGATGTCTAAAGAATGATTTTTACTCAATGACGTATACTTTTAGGTTAAGGACCTAAACGATGAGATCATACGGATGTTAAGAGTATACATTCTTATTTGGTCCCTAGTCGGTTGTTATTGTGGAAATAACCATATACATCAATAACACTAAAGACTAGATTGTGTGTTGGTTGATGACAGAATCTCATTAGTCATGATATAGTGATATCAAACCAAGAACATAGGTACTTGTTAGAGAACAAGGTACCAGACAGACCCACCGTGAGAGTGACACATGCAACCATGACTTGGTAGTCACAGTCAGCTTTCACAGTAATGGTGGTGAGTGTGATTCTTAGACCTAAAATCACTACACTCAACACATGTCGTTGGGTACACTTTGACATCATCAAATGCAGTCCCGAAACATGGGTTGTTATAAAGGTGATGATTAAGTGGCTTTCACACATGGGGCTTTTGAGGGGTGAGTGATAGATATGGGATTTGTCCCTCCTGAGGGAGTTTGATTTCCTTGGCCACTTGATGAGTAGGATTGAGAAAGGCATGTGCATGCACGTGTGAATCAATATGTGATATTGATGTCACACACATCTCACCCAGTCTGCTCTGAGATTAAGGAAATGAATGAACGTTGACAGGATGACTGCTCCATGCCTCGAGTTCATTCAGGATATCAGTGATAAAAGAATTATACATTCACTATAACACCATTCACGGATTATAGGATTGAAAGTTGTTCTCCAACTTTCTATTTCACTTGGGTAGCACTGATGTGTGACTAGACACCGCTCTTTGCTTGTGAAGTCATAAGTGTTATGGACTTTCACTTCCAACGTGAAATGGACCTGCAGGGTCACACACATAGGATTTAACTTGGAAGAGGAGTTTGTCCACAAACAATGTTTAGACTGATTGCTAAAGGAGTTTAGTAGTTTAATTAAACACTCAATCAATTGATAGCTCAGTATCATAGTGTTCAAGGTGTTGGAAAGCTTGATTGGAGTATCGGATTGATTGAAACTACAATTGACTAATTCTGCATAGTCTGCACTCCCAACCAATCGGCTCATGTGATGAACTGATCGGCTGAGCTTAGTGAACCGATCGGCTCAACTGGTGAGTCGATCGGCTCATGACCAGAGTGAAACGATCAGTTCAAGGGTTGAACCAATCGGCTCAACTGGTGCAATCGAGCGAGTTGGGAAAGTGAGATTGGTGAGAAACTTCCTTTTATTTCACTTATCAAATTTGATTTGGATAATGACTAATATTAATTAGTTAGAAACAAACATGGAAAGTCAATTTGAGTTGAACCAGGATCACGAACTGATCGACTGGAGTGTCCAACCGATCGGCTCATGGATCTGAACGATCGACTGGAGTGTCCAACTGATCGGTTGGAGGGTCCAGACGATCGTTTCAGGGTTGAAACGATCGGTTCAGCTTCCACAGTTTGTTAGTTTTGTGGAAAATATCAAACCCTTCCACTCCTGCTTTAGTCCTTCATTGCCCGGGATAGAAAACCCTGTCCCATGACCCTCCTATATATATAGGGGTATTGGGGGCTTCTCAAAGTACAACTCAGTGCAACTAGATGCTCTGTAAAGTTGTCATTCTCTCTGGTTTTGGTAACCGAGAGAGCCTGAGCAAGTGCTACCCGAAAAGGGAGGCACAACAAGGGAAAGACAACTGTAGAAAGTGACTGGTGGCAGGAGAGTGTGTCGGTGACTAGTACGCCGACAAGAGGGTGCGACTCCTTCTGATTCCTTGTGGGATAAGGGGATTGGAGTTCCAGGCAGTCCGTGTGGATGACTACAGAGGCGGGAGACCTATGTCGCTCGGAGGACAACTGTCAATCCCGACAGTCCCGGTGAGACCAGGAGTCTTTAGTCCCGATGTGACCAGGAGCTGCACAGACACTGTCCAAGACCAGAGGTGAAGACAGCGCAAGGCACGAGGTACCGTCGCCGAGCGAGCCTCGGGACAAGGTATGCATCCAAAAACCTTCTTTCCTATTATATATACGTTGACGCGATTCCTTTTGTTCTGGGTTTTCGGGAGAAAAGTTTTGTTTCCGCTGCTTCTCTGCCTCCCGTAAAACCCAATAGTGGTATCAGAGCCACGTCGACTGTTCTATATTTTAGGATTATCGATGTGATCGATTTTGGTTTGTTGCCTTTATTTATTGCATACGATGTGAATAAAATTAGCTTTATGCATGTCCAATCCACAAATCCCAAATATACATATATGATATCTAATATTAATGCACTCGATACGTGTTGCCCTTCAACGAGTTTTGTGGTGGATGTATAGCATGGTTATGGCCTATAAACCCTATATCTGTGTGTGGTTGTATGTGGTTGCTTGCATCTCAGTCTGCGCACTGATTCCCTTCTCATATTCCTGATGTAACTCGAAATAATTTGAGATTTCTTTTCCTACCTTTGCTCGCCTGAATGTAACTTGGGGTTTCACAATTCAATTGTAAATAGGATAGATTTTATTTCTTGTTATGTCAAAGAATGGCGGATGACTGGTTCGAGGAGCGAGACGAGCGGTGGTGACCTGAGGAGATGCATGATGATCGATGAACCGATCGGCTGGAGGCGCCAGTCGATCGGTTGGTGGCACCCGAACAACCAACTTGATGGCGAGCCGATCAGTCATGGAGATGAGCTGATCAAACCCAGAAAGGTAGGCACAGATTTCATCTTGTACAGGTTGCATGTGATGTAGACCTAGATGATCGTGATTCCTCTTAGCTCGAGGAATCCCAATAGGATGGCCATAATCATTGCTTTTATCGTTTTGCATGTTTTTTGTGGGATATAGCATGTATATGATATGTACTATATATTGTGGTGATTGAATATGTATATGCATGTAAAATCAAATCCCTCATTAAATATTAAAGTTTTAGATGCCTTCCAAATGCGACACACGTGAAAAGCTTCAACGACCAAGTGTGGACATGCCCTAGCGTGGTGCACTGTCTATCTCGTGGAAGCGTGAAGGATGAATGTGTGGGTCTGCCCTAGCAGGGTGCATATTCATCGTGTTGGCTTTGGGTCGGACTTAACAAGGTGACCTAGATAGGATCTAGCACCTTGAGGCATGGAGATGATCATGGCAAGGAGTTGCATATGACATCTTTCAAGAGTTGCATATGATGCAATTGGTAAGAGTTGCCTACCTGAGAGATCTGAGTTGTGGGTGACAGCCCTAGCTGGTCCATGGCTCAGAGGATTTTAGGATCTTGACCCACTAGAAGATTGTACGCTGTAATCTTCTGAATTGATGGTGAGGGCTGTCAATTTGAGTCAAAATAGTGGGAGCGATAATTAATTAAAGGCTTAATTAACTATCATTAAATTTTATTCAAATCAAATCAAAAGGAGTTTTGACAAATGCAATTTTCTCTTGTAGAATGGCAAAGGAATCATCTTTTAAAATGGGTAAATTATTTGAGAATAAATTCCATAACTGGTTGAGGACTGTGAGAAGTGTTCTGCACAATACAGATATACCACGAGCCTTTGAATCCACTCTATGTATGCTTAATGCTTTGGTGAAGAAGAAAGAAAGTTCATTGATAGAGATCAATGGAACGAAAGGTGAGGCAGAGAAGGGTTCTCTCGCCAAACTGATTTCTTCTCCATGGAGAGGATGGAAGGAACGATGGAAGAAGAAGTCAGAGATAGAGATCTCTACTTCTGGTGTATACGTGATAGAGATTAACTTTACTACTTCTTCATCATGGGTACTTGATACCGGATGCGGATCTCACATTTGTTCAAATGTGAAGGATCTTAAGAGAAGTAGGCCTTTGGGGAAAGGTGAGGTGGAACTACGTGTTGCCAATGGGGAAAGGGTTGCCGCAAGTGTCGTAGGAACCTATGAGTTAACTCTACCTAGTGGGCTGATAATAGAGTTGAAGAAATGCTATTATGTACCTGCCATAAATAGGAATATCATTTCCGTCTCTTGTTTGGACAAAGATGGATTTGAATTTCTTATTAAGAATGGAAAATGTTCCATTGCTAAAGTTGGGATCTTTTATGGTAGTGCCCCAATGTCTTATGGTCTATACTTGATAGACTTGGAGATAAGTGTATACAACGTAAACACCAAAAGGCAAAAACTCAAAGACTCAAACAAAACATATCTTTGGCATTGTCATCTAGGGCACATTAATGAGAAGCGCATTTCTAGACTCCATAAAGATGGTTATCTAGACTCTTTTGATTATGAATCAATAGAGACATGCAAATCTTGTTTATTGAGTAAGATGACCAAGACTCCCTTTTCAGGTAAAGGTGAGAGAGCTAGTGATCTATTAGGACTCATACATACTGATGTGGGCCTTTTAGAACTAATGCCAGAAATGGATATTAATACTTCATTACCTTCACTAATGATTTCCGTAGGTATGGCTATGTGTACCTGATGAAGCATTAGTCAGAAACCCTTGAAAGGTTCAAGGATTTCATGAATGAAGTACAGAACCAACTTGGTAAAAGTATTAAAGCACTTTGATCCGATCGAGGTGGAGAATATTTAAGCCAAGAGTTTGAGGACCTTCTACGAGCCCGTGGTATTGTATCACAATGGACTCCGCCTGGAACACCACAGTATAATGGTGTGTCTGAAAGAAGGAATCGCACATTGTTGGATATGGTGCGATCTATGATGAGTTTTGCTGATCTTCCAATTTCCTTCTGGGGTCATGCTCTTGAAACCTCCGTGTTTACACTTAACCGTGTACCATCTAAATCGTTTCGAAAGACACCATATGAGATATGGTATGGGAAGCACTCCGATTTGTCTATTCTGAAGATTTGGGGTTGTGAGGCTTACATTAGGAAAATGTTTCCTGATAAGCTTGGACCCAAATCCGATAAATGTTATTTTGTTGGATACCCCAAGGAAATGAGGGGATATTATCTATACCACCCTACTAACAACAAAGTGTTTGTTGCCAGGATAGCTGTGTTCCTAGAGAAGGAATTTATTTTCAAAGGAAGCAGTGGGAGGAAAATAGAGCTTGAAGAGGTTCAAGCCCAACAAGAAAACATTGAACCGGAAGATGTACGAGAGGAACATGGAGATTCACAAGGTGTTGTGGAATCTCAATCTCCTCAGGTAACACAAGGACCTTGTAGATCTAGTAGGACCCGCCTTGAACCTGAGAGGTTTGGATACCTTATGACTCAGGAAGGTGGTGAGTTGATCATAGATGATGATCCAACTACCTACATAGAGGCTATGGAGGGACCAGATTCTGAGAAATGGCTTGAAGCCATGAGATCTGAGATGGAATCCATGTACTCCAACAAAGTATGGACTTTGGTGGAACCACCCAAAGGGGTAAAACCCATAGGGTGCAAGTGGGTCTTTAAGAAGAAGACCCACATGGATGGCAATGTGCAAACTTATAAAGGCAGATTGGTTGCTAAGGGATTTTGACAAGTTTAAGGTGTTGACTATGACGAAACCTTTTCACCAGTTGCCATGATTAAGTCCATCAGTATCATTCTTGCTATTACAACTTATTATGACTATGAGATTTGGTAGATGGATGTTAAAACTGCATTCCTTAACGGGAATATAAATGAGGATGTGTATATGACACAACCTGAAGGTTTTATAGATCCAAAGAATGCCAATAAAGTCTGTAAGCTGCAAAGGTCAATCTATGGATTGAAGCAAGCATCTCGGAGTTGGAATCTTCGATTTGATGAGGAAGTCAAAGTGTTTGGCTTTATTCAAAATGAAGATGAACCTTGTGTGTACAAGAAGGTTAGTGGGAGCTCGACTACATTCCTCATATTGTATGTGGATGACATACTATTGATGGGGAATGATGTCTTAGCCTTAGAGAAGGTAAAGACTTGGTTTGGGAATACTATCTCAATGAAGGACTTAGGAGAAGCATCCTACATTCTAGGAATTAAGATCTATAAAGATAGATCTAGAAGGCTTCTCGGACTAAGTCAGAGCACGTACATCGATAAAGTATTGAAGCAGTTCAGCATGGAAAACTCAAAGAGAGGAAACATCCCCATGCTACATGGAGTCACCGTCTCTAGAGCTTAATGTCCCCAATCTTGTGAAGAGAGGGAGCGTATGAATGGGATACCATATACATCAGCCATTGGATCCATCATGTACGCTATGTTGTGCACACACCCAGATGTCTCGTATCCTCTCAGCATGATGAGCAGGTACCAGTCAGATCCCGGGGATGCTCATTGGACAGCCGTAAAAAACATCCACAAGTACTTGCAAAGGACTAAGGATCAGTTTCTTGTTTACGGCGGCGAGGAAGAGCTGGTTGTAAAGGGTTACACCGATGCAAGCTTCCAAACCGATAAAGATGATTACAGATCGCAGTCATGATTTGTATTTTGCCTTAATAATGGAGCTGTGAGATGGGAGAGTTCCAAGCAAGAAACAGTTGTCGATTCTACTACAGAGGTCGAGTATATTGCTGCTTCACATGCAGCAAAGGAGGCTGTGTGGATCAGGAAGTTCATCTCTGAACTTGGTGTAGTTCCCAGTAGTTGTGATGCAATTGAGCTTTATTGTGACAATAATGGAGCTATTGCACAAGCTAAGGAACCCAGAGCACATCAGCGGTCCAAGCACATACTGCGACACTTCCATCTCATACGAGAGATCGTACAGTGAGGAGATGTGAAGATTTGCAAAGTACCAACTGAAGACAACATAGTTGATCCACTGACTAAGGCCCTTCCTCAACAGAAGCATGATGGTCATGCTAGGCCACAAGGACTGAGGTTCCTAGGTGACTGGCTCTAAGTGCAAGTGGGAGTCTGTTGGTATGTATGCCCATAGAGCAAGTCATATGATGATTGTAATGGGATACTATGTAAATGATTTGAATAATAATAAAGGAAATTTTCGATCTATATGTTTAAACTGTTTCTGAGATGATGGTGTAACATGAAATATGTCTAAAGAATGATTTTTACTCAATGACGTATGCTTTTAGGTTGAGGACCTAAACGATGAGATCATACAGATGTTAAGAGTATACATTCTTATTTGGTCCCTAGTCGGTTGTTATTGTGGAAATAACCATAGACATCAATAACACTAAAACTAGATTGTGTGTTGGTTGATGACAGAATCTCATTAGTCATGATATAGTGATATCAAACCAAACACATAGATACTTGTTAGAGAAAAAGGTACCAGACAGACCCACCGTGAGAGTGACACATGGAACCATGACTTGGTAGTTACAGTCAGCTTTCACAGTAATGGTGGTGAGTGTGATTCTTAGACATGAAATCACTACACTTAACACATGTCATTGGGTACACTTTGACATCATCAAACGCAATCCTGAAACATGGGTTGTTATAAAGGTGATGATTGGGTGGCTTTGACACATGGGGCTTTTGAGGGGTGAGTGATAGATATGGGATTTTTCCCTCCTAAGGGAGTTTGATGTCCTTGGCCACTTGATGAGTAGGATTGAGAAAGGCATGCACATGCACATCAATACGTGATATTGATGTCGCACACATCTCACCTTGTCTGCTCTGAGATCAAGGAAATGAATGAATGTTGACAGGATGACTGCTCCATGCCTCGAGTTCATTCAAGATATCAGTGACAAAGGAATTATACATTCATTGTAACACCATTCACAGATTGTAGGATTGAAAGTTGTTCTCCAACTTTCTATTTCACTTGGGTAGCACTGATGTGTGACTAGAGACCGCTCTTTTCTTGTGAAGTCATAAGTGTTATGGACTTTCACTGCCAACGTGAAATGGACCTGCAGGGTCACACACATAGGATTTAACCTGGAAGAGGAGTTTGTCCACAAACAATGTTTAGATTGATTACTAAAGGAGTTTATATAGGGGGATTGGGGGATTCTCAAAGTACAACTCAGTGCAACCAGTTGCTCTGTAAAGTTTTCGTTCTCTCTGGTTTTGGTAACCGAGAGAGCCCAAGCAAGTGTTACCCAAAAAGGGAGGCACAGGAAGGGAAAGACAATTGTAGAAAGTGATTGGTGGCAGGAGAGTGTGTCGGTGACTAGTACGCTGACAGGAGGGTGCGACTCCTTCTGATTCCTTGTGGGACAAGGAGATTGGAGTTCCAGGCAGTCCGTGTGGACGACTGCAGAGGCGAGAGACCTCTGTCGCTCAGAGGACAACTGTCAATCCCGACAGTCCCAGTGAGACCAGGAGTCTTCAGTCCTGGTGTGACCAGGAGTTGTACAAACACCGTCCAAGATCGGAGGGGAAGACCTTGTAAGGTGCGAGGTACTGTCGCCGAGTGAGCCTCGGGACAAGGTATGCATCCACAAACCTTCTTTCCTATTATATAGACGTTGACGTGATTCCTTTTGTTCTGGGTTTTGGGGAGAAATTTTTTGTTTCCGCTGCTTCTTTTCCTCCCGTAAAACCCAACAAAAACATTATGTGTGGAACAATCATAGGTCCATGGAATCCCTAGAAATTGGAGGACTTCACTGATCCATACTCACAACCAATCATCCTAACCTGACGGTTCTAGCTAGAAAATCTTTACCTCCATTGAGAAGGAAACAGTTACCCCTTCTAGGTTTAATTATCCCTGCTTTGGGATGAAAAGATGCCTGGCCGCCCAAAAAATCACGTAAAAACCCCTCATCCAAATCTAAGAGGAGATATGAAAAGCCAAAAAGAAAAACAATAATAATGAGATTTGTGCCCAAAAAATGTCAAAGGATCCACATGGTCGGTGTATTGCTGCACTCATGAATGCAGATATGTCGTACCCGTAAGTGGAATCCTAAAGCCAAATTTATCCACCTACAGTCCCAAGCAACCCTCACGCAACCACCTAACTTAACGTCAGGAGCCCTTGGGGCAACATTGTCCTTACGACAGCTTATGGGTGAGGGAAATTGGCACGCATAAATCGTGTGTGCAAATGCAAGTGTATGTATCGAAGTAATAAAGGCCAATGAGGCCCAAGTCAAACTCAGGAAATCATTTTCCAAAGACTACTACTAACTATGACTCAATCAGCTAGGCCTAAAGAAAGATTGAAATTGATTGTTTGAATTAAAAGAAAGTACAAATGAAATGAAATTAAATAGTTTGAAGAATGAATTAAAGGTGAATTTTTTAGAACGATGGTTTCACCACAAAATACACTATATTTAACTTCTACACATCAATATATATCACTTCTAACCCTGGATAGAAAGCATGTAGCAAGAATCACTCGCTTCTGCAGCGTAATTCACTACCTAATACTAAGTCAACTCCACTCCCATAGTAGTTTATACCTTTGTTTAGGTGCATTAGAGATACCTCTGGGTTTCTTCCCACTATTCATACGCCACTTTTCCCATAGGACGCTTAAAATAGTGCAAATTAATAGTTTTCCAATCTTTAATCCTTCTGTCAAAGTAATTAAAGATCTATCTATCTATCTATGTCGGCCAAGAAAAAATAGATCATAAGGTTCCACAAATTTATATCTAGAAAATAGAAGTAAAAACTCTATTAGTGTGCAAAAGTCAAATACAATGCATACTCGGGCTACTCCCGGGTCCTAAGGAATTATGGAAATTAGCTTAACATTATTTTTATGGTATCTCAGTAACTCGAGAATATGCAAAACATGGATTTTGAGATACAGTAAATAGGAGAAAGAGAAGAGGAAGGGATCTGGAGAAGATGAAGCTGTTCCATCGTCGTCTCTGCCGCCAAAACGTCTCCAACGTCCGTTGGATAGGGTTCCTCCATCTTTCTTCTTCCTTTCACCTATGTTTTCATACCCTCCCAATAGAGAATGAGATTCTCTATCTAATGGTGTGGTTTTCGATCGGCGTATGCACTTTAAGTCAAAAAAATTATATATATATATATAACATTTTGTACAATGTTAAATTCATTAATGAAGTGTGTTTAATATGAGCCGTATGTCTCTGTGTCGGTGCCACTGACTTAGAAGTCGGTGCCATTGACTTTTTGTTGTTTCCTTCTTGAGCTAGAACATAATTATAAGTCGATTCTAATGCCATGTCGGTGCCACCGAGTTGCAAGTCGGTGGTATCGACTTTGCTCTAGTAAATAATAATTATTTGTAATAAAATGCATGTAAATACATGCAAAAAATATAAGAAATGATGCACAAGTGATTTTTACTAATTTGGTAAAATATGTATTAAAAAGATATTCAATTAAGCACAAATGACAAAGAAAATAACCAAATTAGATATCAAAATAACGATAATTTGTGAATACATCAAAAATTGAGGAGAGTAGGCAAATATGTAAGGCATGAACCCTACCTGAGCACACTAGCATAGGGCCAACCATAATAAAGGAAGGTTGTGGAAGCTACCCCTTAAGGGGATGTTGTACAAGTATAGCCTGCAACCTAGCGTAGGAAGGCATAAATCATTGAGACGGAGAGCCCTTTATTACAAAAGGCCATTGGAAAGGATTTGAAGTCATGCAACTCTAGTTACAAAGGGGAGGAAATAGGATTTTAGGATTGAACGAGCATACCACAAGAGTTTTTCTATAAGAATGAGATAACTCAATAATGGTAAGCTTTTTGGAAAATTTTGTTACCCATTGCTCATCTCTCTATGATTTTGAGCCTACCCTTATCCTGAGGATGGACTCGATCCTAACTTTGGGGGAGTAGATAACATCTCATTTTATGCACTTTTTTTGCATATGATCTATGCTTCTCCTAGCATATCTTTTATAGGTTTTTTTACTTATTTAAGTGCCTTATGTCAAAAATATCAATTATACACATCTTTCACCTTTATAGGGTCATGCCAAGATCTGTCACAGTCAACACCGAGACCGGGGCCATATAGTCCACTAAGGACCCTACTGTGGTTGTTGCCTCTACCATCGTCTCTTCACACCGTGACCATACACTAGAACAACGTGTCATGATTGAGACCCTACCGTGATCGAAGACCCTCCTCGACCGTGGCACACAGCCAAGCCGCGACCGTGGCATACACCCAAGTCTCGACTAAGGCCATACAACAGTCGTAGCCCAGATGGTTAAGTCGATGGAAAGCACCTATAAATAGACCTCCCACCTTGACTTGTCAAATAATAAGATCATCAAGGACCACAAAGTGCTTCCAAACTCCAGAGTCACTCACATCCATGCTATCAGCCTTGAATCTCTAAAGACATAAGTTAGAGGAGAGACAATATTGATTGCCCCCTTCTTCGAAAGAAGGAGCCACCTCCGCATCACCCACTCTAGATCTGGATTTGAAGAAGTATAGTGGTGTATCACCATATTCTCTCTCTATCTATATCTATCATCTTCATCACGTTGTACTTCCGCTCTTCATGGTATTTGATGTATCTATCATCTTGTAACACTATTATGTTGCATGTCAAAATGTGTGGCTAAACATCTAACTTGGGTTGGGATTAGCCACTAAGGCTCTCCCAACATGTATATTCTTTCTCCCCTTTGAATATATATATATATATATATATATATATATATATATGCTCTTATCAAGATTATCTCCATATGCTTGTTCTCCATGTTTCACTTGTATGCTTATCTACCATCTTGTGATGTTTGATTGTTGGTACCTCAAAAGAGTAGTGCCATCCTTATCTAGCGTTCATCCTTATCTAGCGTTATGGAGTAGTATGAATGCATGAAAGTGTTGGAATGCTAAGGCTAATGGTCATATGGGTTGTTTTGTGGTTGTTTGGTTGTTATCTCAAAAGAGAGGCTACCTTAGAGCCTAGATCTATCATTATCTCGAGATAGGACAGAATAGACATTTTGATGAATTCTTGTAATCTTGATAGTAGTATATGAAGGGGTGTGAGTTTTGCATGTTGGTGAGAGATATTAGTATGTGAAAACTAATCCAAGTTTCCTTCCATATCTTTGTTTCCTACTACTTGTTAACATTTTTCTCTTGTTGTTGTTTTCTTTCTTTAATATTTCTTTGTTTTAGCTGGAGTACCATCGTTCCTTAGGGAACACCCTTTTTAACCCACTTGTTCGTTTGGAGTGTAAGAGTGTGAGACTCTATGTACTTAACACTTTTCGACCTTGTCCCTGTGGTTCGACCCTGAATACTACCTCGAACCTTGTATAATAGTTGCAAAGGCTTGAGTGTCGTGTTATAATATTAAAATTCTAACTACTCTGGATCCGCTCCATTTTGGATGTGTGATTTAGGTCGGTCAGGTAGGTCAACTAACCCTTTATCACAAGACACATCTTCGTAGTCATCAGTCCAAACACCAAAACTAGGTTTTAGGATATCTATTCCAACGAATTCTCGGGTTTCTCAATCAAGAGTTCACACATCTCTTCATTGTCTCTTAGTTAAAGAAAACCTCAATAAAATCCTATAAAAATATACATATAGTGTACAAAGAAAAATAATATTATGGTAAAACTTTATGATGTAAAACTAAAATTGGTACCAAAATCAGTGTGAAGTGAAGTTACAATTTCTATATAATATCTCCTTATCCTACTACTTCAACATTCTCACAACCTTTTTTTATTGAACATTCTCATAACCTAACTCCATCACCAACTCAAACCTCATTATATTCAAAATACATGTCATAACTAACGTACATCATAGGATTTAAGCAACTAGAGCCTCATCACATTAGGGTTTACCAACCATGATTCTTATGTGTACCTCATATGATCCTAAATTCACCTTTCACCGTCTCATGAATAAAATAGGTCAATCTTAGGTTAGCACCTCACTTAAATGGTGATTGTGTAGGGCAAGGGTTCTAATTAGGGAGACAAAATTGAAATAGCCAGAAACCATCTACCATTGCTCTAATACCAACTTCAAAGGAGTGGGACCCAAGAGGGAATCCACTCCCTACTGAATCACAGGAATAAATCCATCTATTCCAAAGATACTAAAAATATATTAGAATATGTTTTTCTTTCCAATTCTCAAATGATGGTAAATAAAAGACAAAAGTATAGAAGTGGAATATGAATCATGACTATATTCAACTTTTTAAGTGTACATAATATTCTCCCACTAGGGGTTTACATGAAAGAAGCAACATAAGTATCTAAGTAGAGGTAAATCCAGCTATCTCAAGTCTATCTCCCCAAGAGCTCCACCTAGGAGGTCCATGTCACCATATCCAGTCTTCCAAGTCCTACACCTGGGTTGGAGGCATACCTCCGAGGAGAAGACAAAAATGGAAGTTATCGACGTAAAGGTAGGTGTGTGCATATAAAATATGGATTGAGTAATATAAGAAAAAAGGACATCAAATATAATAAGGCTTCCCATAGAAAAGGAAAAGTACTATCCAATTGGATATCTAAGAGAAATTGAATTTTAGAATGATAATGAACAATAAGAGATGTCTTGCTTTAAAACAATGTCACAATAATAAGTAGTGCATGTAAACCAACATAGACTAAGGTTATTTCAAGTAGGGATGGGACACCATAGGATCTAAGCCTAAAATTATTGAGTGGAAATAGCGCGCACTAGGTGAAAATAGTGCGCACATGTATATATAATGAGTGGAAAAACACATTCAAAGTGGAAAATGTGTGCCCCATGTATGGTTGTACACATGTACGGCTACAAGAAATAAAATTAATATAAGACATGCACTCAAATAAAGAAAGGCAAGTTAATTTTTAGTCAAACTAAAACAACAGGATGAGAACATGTAACAGTTATAATGTGGGTTCAGGGGACCCATAAATGATGATCCAATCATAGCAACAAATAAAATGCATAAGAGTCCACATTTAATTCAATACATCAAATTAGGGTTCCACAAGGAATGAGAAGAAAATGATACAAATCAGAGTCCAATGATAATAAGTGGATGTGTAACTCTAATGAGATATAGCTTGTTACACCTAACCCTGATGTGACTAAGTGATGGTGGTTGATTGAAATCAACCCTCTTGAATGATTACTAAGATAATGAAATGCTCTCTTATTGTTGATTGGCACTCTCATATGGTGATATAAAAACATCATAGTTCCTTGATATGTTGACTTATATGTCACTTGTTTGTTAATGACTTGTTAAGCTTTATTCTAAAGCATAGAAAGATAATATTGAACTTGCAGGGATTGATGTGATGGTCTTAATGACCTTTGGGCATGGTTGAGCCCTATTGGAGGTGTTATCCTCTTTATAAACACGATAAGGGTTGGAACCTCATATTAATGTAATGTGGAATTGTATCTTGTGGCTATATGTTGATTAGTGTAGTCTAATGAAATTTAGTACACAAGTGTTTCGTGGTAATGTGATTCAGATTTACACTCAAACATTTTTTTATCTTCTGATGTTTCTATACTAATACCCTTGTTAGAAATGAATTTGGGTTGTATTTGCATTTTTATGATGAAGCCTTAATTCATCAAATTGACATAACTAATCAAGTGAAACCCTAATCATGTAGTACCATGTGTTGTAGAACCATCTTCAGTGTCAGAACTTGTTGGATGGTGAAATGAGTATTCCTAAAGGAAACTCAGAGTGCATATTGTTGAGTATGTGAGGGTGGCAAGCTGAGTGTATGTCCTTGTCATCCACAATCATAGGTTATGGAGTATGGTTGCGGTCATGCCTCATATATTTTTATGTATGATGTGACAGAGTACGTTGCGACTGTATCTCAGGTGGTAAGGAATTGCTTTGCATACCTTGGTGTCTAGTGTCATTACCTGTACCAAGGGCAAACTAGTTGTTATCATCTTGACTACATGTCAATGTAGGAAGCTTGACTATTATGTCACTATATTTCGACCCGTACTAACAGGGCATAGTTGAGATTTTAGGATTTCAGCTCTCCTAGATCTTATGCTGAACTGATTTTGACTTCACAATGGTCAGATGGACTTTGAGTGGTATGAATCAAACTCCGTAGTGCATAATAATAAAAGATGTAATACAAACCGTGTAGTATATTTGCTAGGGTTAAATATGCTTCACATTGAAAGTTATATGATGCAATCTTATGAAACCTGAGTAATCATCTGATAAAAAAAGATCTATATGTTTCCATTGTATACTCTGATAATCATATTTGTTGCTAAGTCTATGTGCTTAACTTACTCATTATGTTATAACTATTCAATATACTCAATTGTTTATTAAATAATCCATTAGCTCAATTTATGTACTATTTAATAATCTATTATAATCAATAACCAGTGGAGAGAGTTATATCTCTCAATGGGACATGGGTCTCACCTGTGGGTCACCACATCTTTGTAGGTGGCCGATGGCAACGTGGTTGAGATCATGTTGTAGAAGAGGAGTAGCCTGGTAATCAGTAGACACAAAATGTTGAAAAGATGTTTTTGTTAGTAGTAGAGTCCTAGTGTCCTCCTTGTACTCTCATGTTCGGGTATGGGATGTGTTATGTCGATAATATACTTATATTGACACAATTTTTTGGCAGTATGTCCGTATTTGTATATATGGCATGTACATGTGGAATATCTCTTTTGTTTACAGGTTGTGGCTGAGACCACTTAATACATATGTAAATACCTATTATGATATATGAGTTTATGGAAAAGATGGACCTTGATGTACATGTTTCTTTACTTGATTATGATGTTCATGTTGGTTTTAATTTTCCATTTTTCTATCTATGTGTTTAGTTAGTAGTTGATCTCATTTATGTTTTGAGCAATCACATTTAGCATGATGAGGTGTCATAGTTAAGTTTGTATCATATAGGACTTAGGTTTGAGTTTGTTCTTATGTATCCAACATATCTGACCATAGGTTATGCTTATGCAGATATGTCTAAAGAACATGAAGAACACACTAAGAGCAACTATGTTGCACTAGGAGGACGTGCTAGAGGTAGGCACACGATGATAGAGTGCCATAAGTAGAGCCAGAGTAGCCCGTAATGCCTCAGTTTGACTCAAAAACTATGGTCAGCCCTTCTTTTTAGTCCATATTTGAACAAATGGTGGCCATTATTACACATTTAGCGGACAAAGCGCCAGCTTCTCAAGCTAAGGCATACGTCCCTAATGTGGAATCCTAGGGTGTTAGGAAGATATTTGAACATTTTAAACATGTCAGGGTGATTGAATAAGAGGGTACCTCTGACCCAACAGACACTGACATGTGGCTGATTTAGCTCGAGAAGGCATTCAAGATCTTGAACATTCCTTAAGAAGATTAAGTGAAATGTGTTGTGTACTTGTTGAAGGGTAGTGCAGGCCACTGGTGGGCCATAGAATAAGAAAAGAGGCTAGGAGTGGTGATGGGATGGGAGGAGTTTTGGTGAAAGTTTATTAGTCGATACTTCCCGGAGACCTATCTAGATGAGAAGATCTCTCAATTTGAGAAGATTCATCAAGGAGCGATGACCATCAATGAGTATGAGTTGAAGTTTATGGAGATTTTGTGGTTCTACCCTCATATGGTTGTGACGGATAAGGAGAGAATATGTAGGTTTGAAAAGTGTCTAAGTACAGAGTTGACTACAACAGCGTCAACTTTGGAGAACAAAGAGAGGTTTTCCACCTTCATGGAGTCAATATGGTGGATTGAGAGGTCTGCTATAGAGAAGTGTCAAGCCAACAATAAGAAGAGGCTGGTTCAGTTCCAAGGTCAGTCTTCTGGAGGCTTTAAGAAGATGAGGTTCTCTTCTACACAGTCGCAATAAAGATCGACTTTACTGACCAAATATCACATGCACCGTCACAGTTGCCCCCAAGTAGGGGCAAAGATCAAAGTTTTACGGTGTGAGGAGCCCACATCTCATCATTAGTTTCAGTGATAGGGCCATCTAGGACATGGTCTGAAAGTAAGAGATGTTTTAAATGTGGAAAGGTCGGGCATATATGGTTCAATTTCCCCATGAAATATGAGGAGGTGACTCAGCAACCAAGGTAGAGTTTGTAGGGTTCGCTGTAGTGACAGTTTAACAATGGTGGTGGTAGAGGATGTAGCCAAGTGTCACAGGAAGGATCCTCTAGACAGGATAGAAAAGGACATGGATGATAGAAAGTGACGGCTAGGTTCTACGCCATGAACCAGCCAGAAGTAGTGGTCAATCCATGGGTTGTGACAAGTTAGGTGGAGTTATTTCATTTTGATTTGTGTACTTCTTGTTTTGTGTTTCTACTAGTTGGCCTGGGTGTGATGCACTATTTTATCACCAGATATGTGATAGATAGTTGTAATCTACCTATTTGTAATAGATCTGATAGTCTTTGAATAGAAACTCCTTTAGTTGATTATGCTGAGTTGTGGGAAGTATATCCCTCTTGCGTTCTTTATTTTCATGATGCAGCATTTAAGTTGATCTCATGCCACTTAATATACATAGATTCAATGTGATCCAAGGGATGGATACCTTGGAGAAGTATAAGGTTGTATTAGATTGTAGTACTAAGGTGGCAACTTTCCATGATGAAGATATCTCATGGATCTTCTAAGGTGATAGAAAGATTCTTCATACGTGTTTGATGTCAGCTATGACAGCAATGAGATTGATGAGACAAGAATGTGAGGCTTTCTTAGCACATGTTGTGGATACCAAGGCAAGAGGTCCTACTATCCATGGGGTATCAGTGGTGTGGGAATTCGAGGATGTTTTTTATAGGAGTTTCCTGGTGTTCCCCCTCCTAGAGAGATTGATTTTGAGATCAATCTTATTCCTGGACACAACCCATATAACAGTCGTCGTATAGGATGGCACCAGTAGAGATGCAAGATTTAAAGAAATAGTTGCAAGAACTGTTAGAGAAGGGCCAAGCACTTCCCCATGGGGTTCTCCCATGTTGTTCGTCAAAAAGAAGGATGGTTCAACGAGGTTGTGTATAGATTACCGATAGTTGAATAAGGTGATGATAAAGAATAAGTATTTGTTTCTAGGAATTGATGACCTTTTTTATCAATTGAGAGGTACCATTCTATTTTCAAAAATAGATCTGAGATCAGGTTACCACCAGTTGAGGATAAGGGTGGATGACATACCCAAGTCAGCTTTTAGGACTAGGTATGGTCACTATGAGTTTGTGGTTATGCTGTTTGGGCTAACCAATGCACTAGCAGCATTCATGGATCTGATGAACATGGTACTATTTAGATAATATCTAGATCACTATGTGGTCGTGTTCATAGATGACATCTTGATATATTCTAAGGATAGCCAATAGCATGAGCAGCACCTTCGACAGGCATTGACTTCGTTGAGGCAACACCAGTTATATGCTAAGTTTATCAAGTGCAAGTTCTGGTTGTCTGAAGTGTCTTTTCTGGTTCATGTCTTATCATCTAAGGGTGTTTATGTAGACCCTAGGAAGGTTGAGTCTGTTTGGGATTGGGAACAAACCTAAGACACCGATAGAGATTTGTAGTTTCCTAGGTTTGGCAAGCTACTATAGGATATTTATAAAGAACTTTAGTTTTGTAATGTTACCCCTAATTAGGTTAACTAGGAGGATGTTCCATTTTCTTGGGATGACAAGTGTCAACTTTCTTTCCAGCAGTCGAAAGAGAAGTTGACCAGTGCATTGGTGTTAGTATTGTGAGCAAGGGAAAGGCAACATTATCTTTTGTGATTATTCAAAGAACGATTTCATATTTTTACAGATGTAGGAGAAAAACATTATTTCTTTTACTTCTCCGCAGCTTAAGAAACACAAGGAAAACTACCCAACACACGATTTGGAGCTTGCAGTGGTGGTCCATACTTTAAAGATCTGGAGACACTACCTTTATGAAGAAAAGTGTCCAATCTTTATTGAGGAGAAGATCTACATAATATCTCTTTGCAACAGGAGTTGATTATGAGGTAGAGGATTTGTATGGAGCTAATCAAGGATTATGATTGTAAAATTGAGGGAAAGGCAAATGTGGTAGCTGATGCTTTGAGTAGGGTATTGTCTTCATCATTATTTGTAGACAAGGCACATTTATGTTCATTTGTGTTATGCAAGGGAGACATGTTGGTGTCTCTTTTCTAGATGAATGTACATTTGGAGGTTTCCTTATTGGAAGGGTTGTTGGCATGGTTACAAGTCAAACCTACCTTGAGGCAACAGATCTGTGATGCATAGAAGAATGATATTGTGATACAAAATATCCGATCAAAATTGGGCAATGAGAAGCATTACAGTTTCCATGAGGTAGATGATGGTACATTTTGTTTTCACAACAAAAAAGTAGTTCCTGATGTTGAGGGTTGAGAAATATGGTTCTTTCGAAGGCTCACTCTTCGATGTAAGTGATGCATCCTAGAAGTACCAAGATGTACCATAATCTAAGGGACTTATATTGGTGGCTAGGATTAAATTGTGATGTGGTAGAGTTTGTTACCAGGTGTCCAGTTTGTCAGTAGATTAAAGCTGAGCACCAGAAGACGACAGGGACACTAAAACCTTTATAGATACCTTAGTCGAAGTGGGGTCATATTACTATGGACTTTGTGGTTGTCTTTCTAGGACAGCCAGAGGTCATGATTCCATATGGGTGATAGCAGACATATTGACTAAGTCAACTCACTTCCTTTCCAGTCAAGATGACGTTTATAGCAGAAAAGTTGGCACATGTATAAGTTGATGAGATAGTCCATTTACATGACATTCCAGTAACTATAGTTTCTGACAGAGATCTATAATTTACAATTCAGTTTTGGGAATGTCCGCATTTAGCGATGGGAACACGACTGAGGTTCAGCACGGCTTTCCACCCACAGACTAATGGTCAGTCTGAAAGGACTATTCAGAGTTTAGAAGATTTTTTAAGATCATGTGTGTTGTAATTTCTTGGAAGTTGGTATGTACATGTAGTGCCCGGGCCCACTGCCCAAGGCTCTAGTAGAGTTTCAGGAATGACGACTGTCCCCACAACCTACCACTAGCCTTAACTGCGCGCTTTGTCCTCACTCACGTGCATGTCAGGATCAACTTCCTGACAAGTCACCCATCCCAGTACTACTCCAAGCTAAGCACGCTTAACTATGGAGTTCTTAGTGATTGGCTCCTGAAAAAGGAGGTGCACCTTGGTGATATGGGTAGTCCAATCATTCCTTTTAAGATCAACTTATCAGAGGCCTCAAATCTTGAGATGTTATAATCTCCCCCACATAGACTCTTGGTGTCCTCATCAAGTTTCAACTATATGGCCTCATAATTTGACCCCATTTCAGTGTAGATCCACAATGGCCCATGGACACCCATCTCCCGATCACAGAATACCAGTGCAAGGGTGGCTACGTCAACCATGGACAACCCTTTCCTACATGCCTGGACCGCATGGCTCAAGACTGGCATGTCACATGCCTATGTGGGCCCCACCTACTAGAGGAGTTATGGCTCTGATACCATTTGTTACGTCTGGGCCCACTGCCCAAGATTCTAGTAGAGTTTCAGGAATGACGACTGTCACCATAGACCACCACTAGCCTTAACTATGCATTTTGTCTTCACTCACGTGCATGCAAGGATCAACTTCTTGATAGATCACCCATCCTAGTACTACTCCAAGCTGAGCATGCTTAACTATGGAGTTCTTAGTGATTAGCTCCTAAACAAGGAGGTGCACCTTTTAGTGATACGGATTGTCCAATCATTCCTTTTAAGAGTGTTCTATTTGAGGCCTCAAATCCTAGGATGTTACAATCTCCCCCGCTTACACTCTTGACATCCTCGTCAAGGCACAACTAAAAGGCCTCATAATCTCTTCCCCATTTCAGTGCAGGCCCACAATGGCTCATGGACACCCAGCTATCGATCACGGAAAACCAGCGCAAGGGTGGCTACGTCAACCATGGACAACCCTTTTCTACATGCCTGGACCGCACGGCTCAAGAGTGGCATGCCATACCCATGTGGGCCCCACCTACTGGAGGGGAATTGGCTCTGATACCATTTGTAACACCTAGATCCATTTCCCAAGGCTCTAGTAGTGTTTCAGAAATGATGACTATCCCCACAAACCACAACTAGCCTTAACCGCGCACTTTGTCCTCACTCACGCGCAAGCCGGGGTCAACATTCTGACTGGTCACCCATGCTAGTACTACTCCAAGTCAAGCATGCTTAACTATGGAGTTCTTTAGATTTGGGCTCCCAAAAAAGGAGGTGTACCTTGGTGATATGGGTAGTCTAATCATTCCATTTTAAGAGTGTTTTATCTGAGGCCTCAAATCATGGGATGTTACAATCTCCCACACTTACACTCTTAACGTCATCATCAAGGCTCAACTATAAGGCCTTATAATCATTCCCCATTTTAGTGTTGACCCAAATGGCCCATGGACACCCATCTCCCGATCACGGAATACCACCGCAAGGGTGGCTACGTCAACCATGGACAACCCTTTTCTATATGTCTGGACTGCACGACTCAAGACTGGCATGTCACATGCCCATGTGGGCCCCACCTACTGGAGGGGTTATGGCTCTGATACCATTTGTTATGCCCGGGCCCACTGCCCAAGGCTCTAGGAGAGTTTCAGGAATGACGACTGTCCCCAAATACCACCACTAGCCTTAAATGTGCGCTTTGTCCTCACTCACACGCATTCCAGGATTAACTTCTCGACAGGTCACCCATCCCAATACTACTCCAACCTGAGCACGCTTAACTGTGGAGTTCTTAGTGATGGGTTCCTGGAAAAGGAGGTGCACCTTGGCGATATGGGTAGTCCAATCATTCCATTTAGGAGTGTTTTATCTGAGGCCTCAAATCTTGGGATGTTACAATCTCCCCCACTTAGACTCTTGACGTCCTATCAAGGCTCAACTATAAGTCCTCATAATCTCTTCCCCATTTTAGTGCAGGCCCACAATGGCCCATGTACACCCAGCTCCCGATCACGGAATACCAGCGCAAGGGTGGATACGTCAACCATGGACAGTCTGTTCCTACATTCCTGGACCACACGGCTCAAGGCTGGCATGCCATACACATGTGGGCCCCACCTACTAGAGGGAAATTGGCTGTGATACCATTTGTAACACCTGGGTCCATTGTCCCAAGGCTCTAGTAGAGTTTTAGGAATGATAATTGTCCCCACAGACCACCACTAGCCTTAATTGTGCACTTTGTCCTCACTCACACGTAATTCGGGGTCAACTTTTCGACTGGTCACCTATCCTAGTACTACTCCAAGTCGAGAACGCTTAACTATGGAGTTCTTTAGTTATAGGCTTCCGGAAAAGCAGGTGCACCTTGGTGATATGGGTAGTCCAATCATTCTTTTTTAAGAGTGTTTTATCCGAGGCCTCAAATCTTGGGATATTACAATCTCCCCCACTTAGACTCTTGACGTCCTTGTCAAGGCTCAACTATAAGGCCTCATAATAATTCCTCATTTTAGTGCTGACCGAAATGGCCCATGGACACCCAGCTCCCGATCATGAAATACCAACGCAAGGGAGGCTACGTCAACCATGAATAGCCCTTTCCAACATGCCTAGACCGCACGGCTCAAGACTGGCATGTCACATGCCAATGTGGGCCCCACCTACTGGAGGGGTTATGGCTTTGATACCATTTTTTATGCCCGGGCCCACTGCCCAAGGCTCTAGTAGAGTTTCAGAAATGATGACTATCCCCACAGACCACCACTAGCCTTAACTGTGCGCTTTGTCCTCACTCACGTGCATGTCAAGATCAACTTCCCGACATGTCAACCATCCCAGTACTACTCCAAGCTAGAACGCTTAACTATGGAGTTCTTAGTGATGGGATCCCAGAAAAGGAGGTAAACCTTGGTGATATGGGTAGTCCAATCATTCCTTTTAAGAGTGTTTTATCTGAGTCCTCAAATCTTAGGATGTTACAGTACACCTAAGTGTAATAGTTTTTCTTATAATAATAGCTATCAGAGAAGCATAAATATGGCACCATACAAGGCTCTATATGGGAGACGTTGTCGGTCTCCACTTTGTTGGTATGAGACAGGTGAGTATCAACTCTTGGAAACTGAGCTTGTACAACAAACTATAGAAAAAATTAAAGTGATACAACAGTAGATGAAGGCATACCAAGATTGATAAAAGTTTTATGCAGATAACTATTTCAGACCATTAGAGTTCAAGTGGGAGACATAGTGTATCTCAAGGTTTATCTGTGGAAGGGTGTGTTGAGGTTTGGGAAGAAGGGTAAGTTGGCTCCTAGATTTATGGGAACATACCCTATATTGGTTCGTGTTGGAAAAGTTGCATACAAGTTAGAGCTACCATTAGAGTTACACATGCTACACAATGTTTTCCATATCTCCATGTTGAGGAAATGTCATCCAGATATAGAGCAGACAATCCATCCAGTGGAGGTTGAGTTACATGAGGATGTTTCCTATGTTGAGGGTCACATTTTGATCCTGGATAGAAGGGTGAAGAAACTAAAGAAGAAATATCTAGTGTTAGTGAGGGTTTTTTGGCATCATCGTGGTGTAGAAGAAGCCACATGGGAGCTAAAATATGATATTTTTAGGTAGTACCCATCTCTCTTTGCGTAGAATTTTGGGGGTGGAATTCTTATTAGGGGTTTATAGTTGTAAGACCCCTGGCCTAGATTGAAGTGTTGAACAAGCTTATCTAGTACAATTGAGTGCTTTAAACCTTAATCTAACATTGTGATATGTTTTGGTATTATGTGACAATATTAAGTTTCATGTTTGCTCCCGTTTGGACACTCTTTGAGCAAGTTATGCAATTTTGTGCACATTTTGGACTTTTCTACAAATTACCCACATATGAGGTTTTCTTTGCAATATGTCACATGCTTTAGTGTTCTATATATGTTTTCTTATCATGCTTAAGCTTTTTGGTACATGGGGTGCCTAGTTGTACTTTGGTTTGGTGGTGTTTCTCTTCTTGAGTGACTTTGGGTTTTACCTCTTCATGGATGAGCTAACTTTAGAGGCTTAGAACCAATGGTTACCAATAAGTGGTGACAATCAATGGTCATCCCTAGAAATGGTAGGTCAATGGTTTTCTATTTTGGGTTCCCTTGAACTGATGGTTCACTTAAAATATATGACCAACCAATGGTTCACAACTTAAGTGCCTAGGTTTTCAAAGAATCGATGGTTGGCCTGTAGAGCCAACAACCAATGGCTAAGCGGGTCTCCATGATTGGTGGATCTGCTGTTTGCATGTATGTCTAATCTCTAATCTATGGACACATGGATAGCTACTTGGAACCCTCAAGCTTCTCTTTTTCCTTATCTATAAGTTTTATATACCTATCCTTTAGCTCACAAATGAAATCTTAGGTTCCTTATCTCTTCCCTCTTCTCTAGAACTTCATCTTCCCTTGATTAGTGGATAATAGAGTTCTAAGTTGGAAGAAGATATCTTACCTTCCTGTTGGAGCATATAGGGTTCGTATCTACTCTCATCTAGAGTTTGTGAAGCTTCCTTTGGGTGATCTTGACCTAAGATAGTGAGTTTCTTCTTTCCCCCCTTTATCTCTCTTGTTGTTCTTTTCCCTCCTACCTTCTTCTTGGAAGGAACCATGGTTTTCTATGGTAAAACTTGCTCTAAAGCTAAAATAACTCATCTTTCTTGTTCCTTATGCCCAGGGTTTGCTTCTCTTGTGGAGAAAGTAGCTAGTTGTCTGAGTCCAGAGCTTTTACTAGGGTTTCCTACCTTCTTTCCTCAAGTTTTCTTATTTCTTGGAGTCTGATCTTCTTTCTAAAGGTGACTTTAATAGCCCTCTTCTCATTTATTCTTACTAAAATTTTGCTTACTCATGTTCTTTCTTTAAAATGAAGATCTAAGCACTTCGAAACTATTCTTTCCTAGGGTTTTATTAATTTATGTTTTTCCTTAAGTATTTTGTAGCTCTAGATGGACCTGGAACCATGTGTACAATCTTCCTTAGGTTGAAGAAGATTTAGTTTTTGCTTACATATCAATCGATGGTGTCTAGTACCTCTTAACCAATGGCTTATTCTTAGGTTTTTAGGTTGTTCTTATGATAGAACTGATGGAGTTTCCTTTAGGACAACCAAAGAGGAAAACCAATGGTGACCACTGATGGTGTCAACCAATGGTCACACCTTAGGGAATTTTTGGACTCTTTTGAATGACCAACACTTGATGGTTTGGTGCCCTAAAGATGCCATCAACCGATGGTATAAGTAGCTCAACATCAAATGGTGTTAATCGATGGTAGATTAGATTACATCATAAGATGGTGACACAAAGTGTCACAACCGATGGTGGTATAGGAGACCACAACTGATTGTGAGACTAGGTCTCATGAGCTGATCATTTTAAGCCCTAAACCTATGGTTTCTTGGGTCAAATGAATCAAGGGTTACACTCATGATTCAACCAATGGTTTTGAATGAAGAACCTGAACCAATGATGAGGATCTAATGCTTCAATATCCAATGGTTTGGGATGAATCCTGTAGGGTAATGTTTTGGTTCTAATGATGACAATTAAATGGTTCAATTCCCTTAACTTGTAGTCTTACCTTTGCCCTCGTATATATATATTTGATAAATCACCATAATAATTGGATGTGTAAATCTAATGAGATGTTTCTTGTTACACCTAGTCCTATTGTGACTAAGTGATGGTGATTGATTAAAATCATCCCTCTTGAATGATTACTAAGATATTGAACTGTCCTCTTATTGTTGATTGATACTCTCATATGGTGATATATGAACATCACCGCTCCTTGATATGTTAAACTAATATGTCATATGTGTGTTGATAACTTGTTGAGCTTTATTCTAAAGCATAGAATGATAATGATGAACTTGCATGGATTGATGTGATGGTCTTAGTGACCTTTGGGCATGGTTGATCCTTATTGTAGGTGTTATGCTCTTTATAAACATGATAAGGGTTGGAACCCCATATTGTTGTAATGTGGAATTGTACCTTGTGGTGGTATGTTGATTAGTATAGTCTCATGAAATTTAGTAAACAAGTGTTCAGATTTACACTCAAACATTTTATATCTTTTGAAGTTTCTATACTTATACCTTTGTTAGAAATGAATTAGGGTTGTATGTCCATTTGTATGTTGAAGTCTTAATTCATCCAATTGGCATAACTAATCAAGTGAAACCCTAATCATGTAGTGTCATGTGCCATAGAACCATCTTTAGTGTCAGAACTTGTTAGATGGCGAAATAATTATTCCTAAAGGAAATTGGGAGTGCATATTGTTGAGGATGTGGGGGTGGGAAGTTGAGTGTATATCCTTGTCATCCACAATTACATGTTATGGAGGATGGCTGTGGTCATGCCTCAGATATTTGTATGTATGATGTGACTAAGTACACTACGACTATATCTCAGGTGGTAGGGACTTGCTTTGCAAACCTTGGTGTCTAGTGTCGTTACCTGTACCAAGGGCGGACTAGTTGTTATCAGTTGAATATATGTCGTTGTATGCAGCGTGACTATTATGTCACTATATTTTGACCTGTACTAATTAGGCATAGTTGAGATCTTAGGATTTCAGATCTCCTAGATCTTGTGCGGAACTGAGTTTGACTTCATAGTGGTTAGTTAGACTTTAAGTGGTAAGACTCAAACTCCCTAGGGAATAATAATTAAAGATGTAATACAAGCCGTGTAGTATATTTGCTAGGGTTAAATACACTTCACATTGAATGTTAGCCCTTGCCATTTCTTTTATACTACACAGTTGTTATATGATGTAATGTTATGAAATATGAGTAATCATCTGATAAAAGAAAAATATATATCTGATTCCGTTGTATACTTTAATAATCATATTTGTTGCTAAGCCTATCTGCTTAACTTACTCAGTATGCTATAACTATTCAATTTACTTAGTTGTTTATTAAATACTCTATCTGCTCAATTTATTTACTATTAAATACTATGTTGTAATCAATAACCGGTGTAGAGAGTTATATCACTCACTGGTACATGGGTCTCACCCGTGGATCACCACATCTTTTTAGGTGTTCACCGACAACGTGGTCGAGATCATGCTATAGAAGAGGAGCAACCTGGTAATCAGTAGACACAGAAGGTTGAACAGATGTTGATGTTAGTAGTAGAGTCCTAGTGTTGTCTTTGTACTCTTAGGACCGAGTATGGGATGTGTTATGTAGATAATATACTAGTATCAACACAAGTTTTTGGCAGTATGCCAGTGTTTGTATATATGGCATGTACATATGGAATATCTCTTTTGTTTATAGGTTATAGCTAAGACCACTGAATACAGATATAAATACCTATTATGATATATGAGTTTATGTAAAATATGGACCTTGATGTAAATGTTTCAATACTTGATTATGATGTTGAATTTTGTTTTAATTTTTCCATTTTTTCTAACTATGTGATTAGTTAGTAGTTGATTGTGTTTTATGTTTTGAGTAATCCTGATTAGCGTAATGAGGTGTCACAATAATAGAGTGAGACAGATTGGGGAAGGAAGAGATGAAGTACTGGTGGACTGAAGAGTCCACGATAAAGAGATATTTGAGGTAGGAGAAAAGCCTGAGTCTGCATGATATTAATCTAAAGGCTCTTAAATAGGTCAACATCAATGGAACATATATACACCATCATGACATAGATATTATAGGAAAGGACAGTAAAATCTAGAGAAATGTGATTTAATCTGATTCACATTAGTACTCGTGTTTAGATATTTTCTTCTCTAGTCATATATCATGTATATCATTATCTAATTAAGCTAAAAATAGATATTCTAGTTTATTAGGACCCAATAACTCTGATTTTGGAGTTATATTTAACTTTTAAGACTTCCTTGTATGAGTTCTAGTATGATTAGGGTTAACTCCATTATCTTAATATTAATTATTACATATTGAGATTATCATCAATATTTAGGATTTATCGTTCCCATTTTCTCAAATTATCACCTTCACGACTATATTATCTTATCTTGCATGAAATGCATTATTTCAATCATTTCTCATTAAGTCCATCAATTTTCAAATTAACACAGATGATGGCTCATTAATAATTTCTTTTATATGAAAGTTTAATTCTTATTCTATTACACATATTAAGAGATATCATCCTGAACATTTATGAAAATTTATACCCATCCAATCTTCATTAATCATGTGTAAGTCATTATATGTGTATTAGTAAAAATGTGACATATATTAGGTATGTCATGAACTCATTTACATATTAAGTCATGGTTAGGTTATTGGGTCCATTCAATATGTATTAGGATACATTAAATGATTCATCACCTTATGTTACAAATGTATTTATGAATGTCACCAAGAATGTAAAACTTAGGGTTCAACTCCAACTTAAGGTTTAGGTTGATATGGTTACTATACATCACATACACCTTATCAGTATGTATTGATATAGGGTAAGGCTCCATATATTCCGGTCATCATCTTATTAGTACTCACTTATACAAAGCATGTTTAGGGTCACACACATTCATGGTTAGGGTTACAATTGAGTTATTCATGTTATGTACATTACATGTTCATTAGGGTACAAGCAAGATGTTTTAAGGTGTATTATCAAGCTTATTTGGCCAGTTGTAAAGATCCAAGAACACCAACCTCCTAATCTTGGGATTAGAGTTTTCTAGAGTCAGTATGTTACACAAAGAGATCTAGGTTTCTTATAAGTCAATGAGGTGATATCTTGGTCATAAATGATGATGAACCAACAACCTACAATCAGGCGATTCAGGGACTAGATTATGATACATTGTTTGAAGCCATGAATCAGATATCGACTCCATGTATTTCAACTAGGAATAGACCTTGGTGGATTCACCTAAATGGGTAAAGCCCATAGGGTGCAAAAGGGTCTTCCAAAATAAGACTAACATGGATGGTAATGTACAAACCTACAAAGGGAGGTTGGTTGCAAAAGGTTTCAAGCAAGTTTAAGGCGTTGAATATAATGAAACATTTTTACCAATTTTCATGGTTAAATACTTCAAGATGATGCTTGCCATTGTAGCTTATTATGACTATGAAATTTGGAAAATGGATGTTAAAACATCATTCTATAATGGAAATTTTCTTGAGGATGTGTACATGACACAAAACCAAAGGTTTTACCGCTCCAAATGAAGCTAGAAAGCTATGTAAGCTACAACAATCAATCTACTTATTGAAGCAAACATCTTGATGTTGGAATCTGTGTTTTGATGAGATAGTCAAATAGTTTGTCTTCATCCAAAATAAAGATGAAATGTGTGTTTATAAGAATGTTAGTTGGAGCATATGTATTCCTCATATTGTATGTAGATGACATACTTTTCATGGGGGAATGACGCACCTACTCTACAGTTGGTTAAAACATGGTTTGGAAACACATTTTATATGAAGTAATTAGGAGAAGTATCTTATATCCTAGGAATAAAGACCTATAGAGATAGATCTTAAAGGCTTCTTGGTCTAAGTCAAAGTACATGTATTGTCACTGTGTGTTGAAAATGTTCAAAATTCAAGAGTCTAAGAAAGGATACTTACCCATTTTCAAATGGAATAAGTATCCATAGATCTCAATGTCCTTGTTCTTATGAAGATAGTACAAGCATGAGTAAGATTTCATATGCATTTGCAATTGTATCTATCATGTAAGCAATGTTATGTACATGTCATGACATCTCGTGTACTTTGAACATGATGAGTAGGTATTGGTCAAATCCTGAAGAAGGTCACTGGAATGTCATAGGGAACATCCTTAAGTACGTGAAAAGAACTAAGGATCAATTCCTCATTTACATCAATGAGAAATAGTTGGCGGTAAAGTTTTACACCAACACAAGCTTCCAAACCAAAAAGGGTGATTACCACTCCCAATCAGGTTTTGGGTTTTGCCTCAATGGTGAAGTTGTAATTTGGAGAAGTTCCAAGCAAGAGATAGTGGTTGATTCAATAATAGTAGTAGAGTGCATTTCTATATCCAATGAAGTGAAGTAATTTGTATGGATCAAGAACTTCAATGGTGAGCTAGGAGTGGTTCCATCTATTGATGATGTAGTAGAACTATACTGTGATAGAAATGAAGCTATAGCACAATCTATGGAACCTAGATCACATCAGCATTCTCAGAACATACTCATGCACTACCATCTCATATGAGAGATCATACTACAAGTAGATGTGAAAATTTGTAGAGTACCAACTGAAATCAATGTTGTTGGCCTCTAACAAAAGAACTTACATAGAAGCATGATAGGCATGTTGGATCATGTGGAATGAGATTCATGAGTGACTGGATCTGGTGCAAGTGGGATATTGTTGGTTGTATGCCCTTAGAACCAATCGTGTGATGATTGTAATGGCACATCTTTAATTGATTTTATTTTTAATAAAGGCAATTACAGTCGTTATGTTTGTTGCAATATGGATACTAAATAATTATAACAATGTCCTAAGAATGTATGACTCAATGACATGTCATTTTAGGTTAAGGACATAAATATGGGGTCATGTGTGTTCATCCTATTCATTATTGTCTAAATCCTTGGTCAGTTATTATAGTGGAAATAAGGACAACAATAATACAATAATACTAGTATGTGTGTTGATAGATGACTATGTCTCATTATTCATGATATTGGATATCAAGTCAAATACATAGGTATTTGTTATGAACAAGTGTACTGGACAGACCCACTTTGAGTATGATACATGGAAGCCAATAATGGCAGTTAGAATCGTACCTCAAGGTGATAGTGGTGATTGTGATCCTTTAACATTTAGGCACTACAATGACTGCATGTTGTTTAGTGTACTTTAACACTACTCAATGTGACCTTAAATAATAGTTTATATACAAGTAAATCTTAGGTGCATTGTGACACATGGATTAATGTGAGTGATGTTGATGGAATTTGTCCCTCCCATTGGTGTGGTATCCCCGCCACTTGATGAGTGAGATTATGAAATGTATGAAAAAGATCATGTGAGTCCATATATGATGTTGAGATCATGTTTATATCAAATATTCTACTCTAGATCAAGGAACAAAGATTAAATATTAACTGGATGACATTTCCATGCCTTAGATTCAATCTTGATATCAACGAAAAAGGGGCTATACATTCACGATAACACTAGTCACAATACTAGGTCAATGTGTATCTCCAACGTTTTCGATTACTTAACTAGAAATGAAGTCTTGCTAGATACCAATCATTGCTTGTGAAGCCGTAATTTTATTGTAGGCATCACAAGCAGTGTAATGTGGATTCTATAGGGTCAGACACACATGATATGTTGTAATAGGAGTATAATTGTAGACATGATTGGAAATGTTCCAAGTCATATTGATTACTAAAATATTCAGATAATCAACTAGAATAATTCTAGACTACAATATTAGATAGTTGGCTAAAAGGTTTAAGATGGTTGGTTTGATTTAAAAATATCAACTCATATCATAAGTCAATCAGCTAACCCTGAATGATTGATTGGAGTTGTTAGTCAAGTGAGTGAAAATTAGTCACTTGATTTATTTAATTAATTGATCAAATAATTGATGTCATAATCATAAAATGTTTTGACTTAACCAACTAAAATATCAGTTCCATAAGTGGCCCACTTTAAATGTAACCACTACCTTTTCATTTTTCATGGTTTTGAAAATCTTGCTTCCTTACCTCTTCTATTAAAGGGACATGATGATCGAGTCATGGTTACACGTTATTCCATGTAACAACCCCATCCATCAATACCCACAAAAAGAGAGAGAGAAGGTAGGAGAGTGCAAAGCTAGCATATTGCTAATGATTGGCTACTCTTTTCCCGCTAGCTCAAGCAGCACGATGAGGAGTTCTTGTCCATCTGCATGGACTACGTAGATACGTAGGCGTTATGTGATTGTATTGAGAGGACATCATCGAGGACCGTCAATGCGCAACCACGAGCAAGGCACACCACCATGTGAGGATGTTGCTTGACTTGCTCCATGACAAGGTATACCTTACACACCCTCTTTTTGGATACATCATTGTTGACGAGATCAACTTTTAAGAATGTGGAAATAATTTTTGTTGTTTTCACTGTGTTAGTCACCTCTATGATTCCTAACAACTTTTCCCTAATGCTCATCTTGAACTACTAGCTTGTTGTCCACAAGTCAAAAAGAGACAACATGCCTAACTCATTCCTAGCATTATGTAAGCTCTAAAGAGTAAGAAATGTTGTAGCAAAATGAGTGATTGAACATCTCTTTAACTCCTCTACATGTGAAAGTAACAAAAAGCATTGTGAAGAAGGGTGTGAAGATAAATGTAGGATGTCAGTTTTCTTGGTTTTCCAATTATTCATGCATACTTAGGAAACCCAACAATGTATTCCAACATCAAGTCAATACAATGCACAGTGCGCTCTATCCAAAATATATGTGGCCACTTTTCCTACAAGAACTTTCCAACTAGAGAAAATTATGGCATTATATGTAACCTAAGTAACATACTCCAATCCAATCTTCTCTATAGCATCATCATGAAGTCTGTAAGGAAATTGACCTATGTGGTATGTTCAGATACATCAATAGAGTACATATAAAAGTTGCATGAAGTGAATTGACTGTTAAACTTTTTCCTTAGTCGTCAGACCATCTATATGACATTAGTGTGTAGTCATACTTCTTCCACAACTTTATATGCCCATCCCACAAGTTCTCATCTTCTCATATTGGGCCTTTAAAAATTGTTACTTCAAAGGTTTGAAACCTTTCCCCACCTGAGCAGTAGCCTCAAATGCAGTCTCATATTGACTATAGTGTGCAGGATTGAAAGGAAAATCAATCTGGTAGAACCACAATGCTATCTCCTCATCATCTCTATCATGTGGTTCTTTCTTGTAGGTAGTTTCAATGTGCTTCTGCTCTTTTCTTGTCTTCCTGACTTAAATCACCTCACAAGGAAGAGGTGACATGTGTGCATCGATGGGACCTCAATCAATATCCCCTAACATCTTACCATACAACGGAGGCCTAGCATTGGCCTTGGATGTACATGTACCTACCTTTTATGAAGCAATTCCAACATCCTCATGTTCACTATCACGGTCCCCACAAGGAGAAAACAAATACAAATTGACATCTAGAGGTTGAAATTTCTTCCTAGTCATCTCCATGTAGTCAAGTGTCTCTATTATGATAACAGTTGTAGTGTTTTTACACTTGATCCCTTCTTAGTAAGATGATCCTTCACGCTCTTTATTCCTCCATTGCATGTATGGCCACGCATACCACATTGTGCCCTATTCATATCACCAAATCAGGCCAAAAAGAATATTTCCACCCAGGATCATTGAAACAAAATGGTGATTGTCACCAACACCACTGCACCCAATCAGAATGTTACTGCGCCCCCCCACCACCACTTCTTGTTATTGACTATATAGACATCCTAGTAAAACAAAAAACACAGGAAAAGGCCCAAGAAAAGAAGTTATATGCATGTGTATTATTCTTATTTGAAGTATTTACAGTGAAATTAAAGTACACTTATTTTTATTATTCATATTTAAATCTGTAAATTCAAAGTAGTATATGATTAAATTTAAATCCATGAAGTCAAATTAGTATATGACTATATAAAAATCACTACATGACTAAATTCAAATTAGTAGATTACTATATATAAATTATTAGATGATTAAATTCATATCCCAAAATTCAAATCAATAAGCTTAAATCACGAACTTCAAATCAATAAATGACTAATAAGGAATTAATCATTTTTCATTCACTAATTCAAATCACTAAACTCATATTAGTGTTTCACCTCATATTAAGTAATTGAGCATCCCGTCACGAATGTCTGAATGTAGCTAATATCATTAGCCAGTATGAGCAGGCATCAGGTCAAAGAATCAACCTTTCTAAGATGGAGGTGGCTTTTAGTAAGGGAGTGTTGCAAGAAACAAAGGAGGCCATTAAAAAACCAGCTGGGAGTCAAGCAAGTAGACAGAAATGCTAAATATTTGGGGCTACCTACGGCTATTGGGAGATCAAAGAAACAAATTTTTTACCTTTGTCAAAGATAGAATCTGGAGGAAACTTCAAGGCTGGAAAGAAAAGTTGTTGTCCAAACCGGGAAAAGAAGTATTGATAAAGTCTATAGCGCAGGCCATCTCTTCTTATATTATGAGTGTTTTCCAGATACCGGCAGGGACACTTTATGAGATACAAGGCTGCATTGCAAGATTTTGGTGGGGAGCTAAAGATAAGAAAAGGAAGTTGTCATGGTAGTGTTGGGCGTCCTTGTGTAAACCAAAGAAAGATGGCAGGCTTGATTTTAGAAATATGCATGTCTTCAATCAAGCTCTTCTCGCAAAATAGGTGTGGCGGCTTATGACAAAACAATCCTCTCTGGCGTACAAGGTCCTAAAGGCTAGATACTTCCCTTCAACGTCTATACTGGAGGCATCAAGGGGGTATAATCTTAGCTATACGTGGAGGAGTTTATGGGTAGCCAAAGCTTTGATCCTTGAAGGAATTAAATGGAGGGTAGGGAACGGTGAGAACATCAGAATATGGGAGGATAGCTGGATCTATGATTTCAACGGGAACTTAGCGTCCGTACGGGATGGGACTTCTAGGCAACCTTTTCTGGTTAGTGAGTTGATAGATTGGCAGTTACGGCGATGGGAATTGGAGCAACTACCCCAAGTTTTCCCTCCAGAGATTTGTGGACTGATTGAGAACACTCCTATTAGCATCAGATTGCCAGAGGATATGCTGTACTAGTGGTCGGATAGGCGAGGCATATATACTACTAGGTCGGCATACTGGTTGGGGCTATTAGGAAAGAGAGAATTTATTGCATCCAGACAGGCATCTTCCGAGCAGATCTGGAAAGTTGTTTGGGACCACACATGGCCGCCGAAGGTTGCTCACTTTCTTTGGTGGGTTACTACAGGTGGTATTGCTACTATGGGGAGATTTCTTGATAGACACTGTCATGTGGATGGTTTGTGTCCGCTATGCCATGAGGAGAAGGAAACCATTCAACACATACTCTTTTGTTGTGTAGAAGCCAGAAAGCTCTGGAGATCATCATCGATAGAGAGCATTGTTGCATCAGCCCATATTCAATCTCCTAGGCAAACAATCTTGGAGTTGCACAATGGTCTATCTCAGCAGGAGTTCACGGAGGCCGTGGCGAATATGTGGGGGATGTGGACGTACAGGAACCACAAGGTTTTCTAGGAGGATGGGAGGAGTCTTGCCATGTTCACACAAGCAACACAAGCATATATTCTCGACACTTGGAGTGCCCAAGAGACAAAATTGGGACAGCGGCAAGTACAAGGCAGCAGCGCGGATGTACACTGTAAGAGACCGGCGATGGGGACTGTCAAGATCAACTCTGATGCAGCGGTGAAGACGGGCACACGGAAATGGGTGGGTGTCATTGCCCGTGACCATCGGGGTGGGACAGTAGCAGCTCGAGGTCGACGTCTATGTGGAGGAGGGAGTGTAGTTGTTTGTGAGGCATTGGCTGTGTTGGATGGCGTCTAGCTAGCCAAGCAATCTGGCTGGACATCCATTGAGGTTGAGTCGGACTCGAGCATAGTCATCGCTTTGCTAAATAGTCTTACAGAGAGGAGGGACCATCTCGACATGATAGTAGATGATATAAAAGCTCTTAGTGCTGATTTTGTTTCAGTTTCTTTTGTGCATGTTAGCCGATCCTGTAATTTGCTAGCACATGAGTTGGCCAAGCTTGCTAAAGCTGGTGATTTCATGTACACGGGTGAGGAGGAGGACCTTCCACAGTCCCTACTGAACCTTGTCGACTTTGAAGCTTATGATTAATAAATGGGATTGACCCAGTTATCAAAAAAAGAAGAAGTAATTGAACTATTTTACTCATATTTACTACTAATGTGTACTGCAAGAATGTTGTGTTATTTGTGTCTACATTGAGAAGAATTAGTTGATATTATGCACAAATATTGCATGCTAAAATAATTATAAAGGCCAATTTGGGAATAAAGGAGGAAAGAGTGATTTGTAATATAACTATAGTTCTTCGCTTCTGTTTCCCAAGTGTTAAAAAAGAACAACACCTATGGCTGATAGCAACAAGGAAAACACAACTAGTTCCAATTGTTGTTGCATAAAGGAAAAAAAGGAAAAGTAGAGAATAAGCAATGAATATAAGGAGAGGACACAAAATATGAAGTAGGAAGGAGGAAAAATGGAGAAAAATGGAAAATATACTTAAGAACTTGTATGTTCCTTGAAGTCTTGAACCCTCCCACCTTATATAAACTTGGCACCAAAACAACGGTCGGTGATTGAAGTTGACGATGTAGCCTTCCTAATTAAACAAAGAAAATTAAATGCAAGTATAAGAGGAGGGAAACTTTAGAATAAGAGGAAGAGTGGAGGACTACGGGCATAAATATTAAGGAGGAAGGATACTACAAATAAAAGAACAAAAGCAAACTCACATGCTAGTGGGCAACTCTTTATGGTTACTTCCTTGTGCCAAAATGGTCAGTCAATGGTTGTTGGTTACTACAAAAAGAATAGGTACACAAAAAGGGAAGTCCAAAAGATGAGAAGAGGAAGGAGGTATAGAGGAGGAAATGGAGGGGAAGGGAGAAAACTTTGGTACCAAAATAGAAGGTTGACGATTTTCCTATTTCTCCCTTGTGCCAAAACATCTAGGCGACGACTGCAGCAAGGAAGAAAATGCTAAGGAATGAGATATATGAGAAGAGGGAGGAGGAAGAGGAAAGGAATAGGATGGGGAGGAAAAAGACCTTTGTGCTAAGATGATTTTTGTGTGGCTCCCTTGCACCAACCAAATCGGGAGACGACAGTCAAAATGTAGCATGGCAGAGTGCATGTCACTCTTGTTTATTGTTGAATGGTCATTGAGGGTGAGTTTTTTTATGAATTATTGTATAGATGGTTTTAGGTTTGAAATCATAATTAGAATAGTATTTATATTAATAATAATATGTTAAAATTTTGATTTAATAGTAATCATATTTAAAAGCTAATGTTCTTCATGGGCGTTTTAAGTGATCCAGTGCCTAGGCATCTCTCCCATTCCTCCAAAGTATACTTTTCGCCTGTCTAGTACAACTATTGATGTATTCTACTAAGAGCCCAAATTTGAAATTCCAAAGGGCAGCAAGCCCCACCTAGGCACGCCTAAGTGGCCCTCGTATAACACCACATAAAACTAATAAAAAATAAATGGAGGCAAAATCCAAAGTAAAATGGTAAATCTAAATGTCAAACTATACTAAAAAATACAAATAAAACTATGAGTATATGCATTCATATGTTTCCCATGGACACACTAACTACAACTTGCCTACATATTATGTTCATTCTAGTGAAACTATATGCCGCCATTTTAATAGTGTACTATATGCACTAACTTGATTGAGATTGTATTATATCTTGTTGACTTATCAAATCGATTACACAAAAGTGTTAGGGACAACTTATGATACTATGCATACTTCAAAGTAATTTATCTAATTTTCAAATGTTATATAGAATTGTAATTAAAATCTCAACCTTTTAATTGTGTAGGACGTCATAGGTATCATTTTTGGTACACATCTATTGCTCGCATACCAAAAGAATATAAGAATATGTATCACAATAGATAGTTATTTGTGTTACTAAATATTATAGTAGTAATAAACTTTAGCATGGAGTTCATATTCATTATGACGTTTAGGAAGGATATGTTGTTGATATTTGTGTGTTTTGTGAGTCAACCTTCAAGAGGAATTTGATTGCTCTAAAGGAAAAAAATTATCTAGTTGATCTAGGGTACAAAATAGGGCAATTTCTTGCACTATTCTTGAACACTACCTATCACATATTTGAGTGTATAGGTAGTAGAGAGGCATATCAGGACAAACAATATATAGGCATGCTCAACTTCAAAACTGTGTGAAGAGGTCATTCAGTGTATCTACAAAGTAGCTTTCCTACCTACACAAAGAGGTAACTTTTGATGTGGAAAATCAAGGGAAAATCATTCTTTCTACTTGTATACTACACAACAACATAGTGTTGAGATTCCATATTGCATGTGTAATGAACCAAAACCTAGGGCCTTACCCAAATTCCTTGATTAGAAGTTTAGTGATACTGGTTCCTTAGATTTGACCAAATAAGAATAAAAATCAAAACACATTCACATGCTAGCTAAATTATGTGCCAACATTTTGACCAAACAAGGATAAAAATTGAAACACATTCATTTACTAGCTATGTGCCAGCATGTAAATAAATCTGTTAAATGTGTTACATATATTTTCTTTGCTAACTAATACTCATTAATGGTTAAATAAGAGGAATAATGTGCTTAAAATATGTATTAGGAATTTTCATGCTCAATCATCTAAATTAAAGTGGAATTAATGGACTGAATATATTCAATGAGAAAACATAGGATTTCATGCATAACAATATAAGGAAAATCTTTTGGAAATGAATTGAAGATAATAGGACTCAAATAAGTGAATGATTATGATAAAGGTATAATGGTTTGATAAATATTATGTTAATGACACAAAAATCCTAATGATAATATGAATCACAAAAGGAAATCCCAAAAAATTAAATATAATGGTGAAAACGTGTTCCTTGGGTCCGAATTAGTTTGGATGACAAGTTTCATATTATTTGAATAACAACAGTTATCCTAATCTAATCTAAAGAAGAAAATAGGAGAAAATGACAAAAGTGTTAAATAAAATGCTAGATGTCATTAAAAGTCAAACTAGACCGCAAATTCAAAATCCACATACCAAAATTAGTCTAGGTGTGAATTTTCACATTAATTGGGAAATTTAATATATCCTGGCTTTATTTAGGAGAGGGAATATAATTTAAAAGCAAAAACATTAGATACAATAGTAAACTATCCCAAAAGGGGAAATTAATACCAAATTCAGTTTCTACATGTACTAATTAGTTTAGTTTCAAATTTTGGCTTTAATTGAATATTATTTGGACCCTCAAAAGAATAGGAAAGAAAAATCAATTTTAAATACTTAATATTCAAAGTATTTAATGGAATACACATATTTCCCCTAAAATTCTTGGTTTAATACATGTCATAGGGTCTTCCTTTTCCTTTTTAGATTTAGTTATTCAACAAACAACTATGATTTGTTCATTGGGCCTTTTTTATTAGATGGCAATAAAGTCACCTTGAACTTCTATTTTCAGTTATTATCTTGCGTGAACAATATTGTATTTTACCCGATCTTATTTTCTCCCTCCTCAGTCCACCATTCCTTGAGATTTCTTTGACAGTTGTTTCCTTATTATATTCCAAACCCAAATCTCCCTAGATGAAACTGTAACTATGATTGTTTAATAAATTCCCAAGTCCTTAGAACCCCTCTCTTTTCCCTGAAGGTTGCAGAGCCTCGAAATTCCAGTAGGTGTATATTGTTATCAAAAAGCTCTGCCTCACCTTCATAAACCCTATATCGACAGTTTCTTCCATATTCCTCAGTTTTGTCCCAACCTACCCCATCCTACTTCTCTAACTATTAGGCTAGTCTTCACCTGTATCGACTGACAATTTACAATTCATGGCTTCCTCACCATCTTCAGACATCCACAGACCTTTCCCCATGTTTCTTTCCCTCTAATTTGGCTCGAGGAACCCTTTCCCAACCTTACTAGTTGAAACTCAATGGAGTTCTATTTTTGATGGGATTAAGACCTCAAATGGATGTAAAATCTCTTTGTTTGAGTTCGATATTGCTTCCTGGACCTCTATGACTAGTTTACTTCCTTCAGTTTTAGGTAATTGTCATTCCTCTAGTTTCCGCTACTCTCTAAAAAGTTAGCGATCGACTGGATTGTTTCCATTGTTTTTTACTTAGTTTGTGGTACCTTTGACCTTAGTTGATTCTTACAGAACCTTTGGGATATTTTCTCAGAGATGATATGGTGTGAAGTAGGAGTTCCAATCCAGGACCCAAACTCCATGGATTCTGCTGGGGAGTTGTTCTTCTGAGAATAACCAGTAGTGTAAAGTATTTGTTCACCCCACTTGTATGCTTTTGGTTTGTCTCTCAAAAGGGGTTTTCCTATATATTCACGGTTCCATGTTGTAATGGTCATTCTGAGTTTGGTACCGGTCAATCCAGTTGGCAAACCCCAATAGGGCCAGCCCAAGTGGTGAAGAGGCCAGTCAATATTCCACACATGGCTTGAATGAATTTCTTCAATGGTCGAGATTTCTAAAATACATAGGTAATTATTTACTTATCAAAAAATAAATAAAAAATCTTCTAGAATATGTGTTTAATCCTCTATCCATTGGTACCAGTTTTATCACTAAATGTATGATTTCCAAGGATTACCCTAGTTGCTTAATATTTGTAAAATTCATAATTAATAATTTTTAAATCAGAAAAATGAAGTAAAATATGCTATGAACTTGGAAAATTATAATCTATAAGATCTCATGGTTTTGATAACCTAATTTAGTAATAATAAAAGCTGATTTTTAAGATTTATGTTCTCAGTGTGAAATTAAATTCTACATATACGCTTAATAGGTGTTTTGAAGACCCTTCCTTGGACCTAGGGTTAGGTATGGACACATGTAGACTTGCTTTGAGATATGTTGGATCCATATTCTTCATATTGATTAATCACCCAATGTATTATGTTCTCTTGGTCCTTTAGACATATGCCCTATGCATTGCTTTCTCTCTCCTAAGAGGTCAACCCATTTGAGAACACATATTCTTTTATTGATCTTGTTTACCTAAATTGATGGATATTCTTATTGGACTCACATTTATATCTTATTCATTTTATTACATGAGAAAAACCTAACTTGAGTAATTGATGCTTTAACCTCTTGTGGTGGACTTTATGATCTTAAGTTGCATCTCATTTGTGGACATTATTGGATATTTGGTTATGGATCCTATGACCCCACATGATAATTGTTGGATATTCTCATCTTATTATTTCCTAGGACTGAATTTTCACTTCTCTCTACATTTATGTATACTTTAATTCTGTACCCCTGGAGTAATGTAATACTTTGGTAATTTGGGTTTTATTCCCCTATGTGATATTATTAGGCATTTAGGTTTTAGTCCCCCTTCCATGCACTGAGGTTTTAGTCCTCCTGCACTTTTATATATTTGGTATGGAGGATTGTATGCCCCATACCCCAGCTTATATGCCAAGGGAGTTTGGTTGTGTGTCATTCTTTGTCAGGTTATGGGTTGTGTTCCCTAGCTGCCACTGATTTTACATTTTCACTAGTGTTATGCTTTTCTCTCGTGCATGTAGGTTGATATTATTATGATGGGTTTTGTGCCTAAAATATTTATGTGTACTTTTCCTCATACCTTCTTTTATTTAATGACAAGTGTAATTATTGAATATCATCTTTTAAAATTCATATTCTTTTGATACCCTTTTGAGTAGTACTTTCTTCTTCTATGGGAAGCCTTGTTTCAATTGATGTCCTTTACTTTGTAATGGTGCTCAATCCATATTTAATATGCATATACCAGCTTTTATGTTGATTATCTACTTTTCTCCTACTGATGGGGTATGTTTCCAACCCTAGGTGTAGGACTTGGAAGACTGGACTTAGTGACATGGACCTGCTAGTGTTGGGTTTTAGGGGAGGCAGAGCAGGCAGCGGAAACAAAAAAAAATTCTCCTCCCCTTTACCCAAACCGAGGAAACGCGTCAACGTCAGTTTGAGGAATCATACCTTGTCCTGAGGATTTCTCGGCGACAATACCACGCAGCTAGTGCGGTCTTCGCCTCCGATCTTGGACAGTGTCTGTGCAGCTCCTGGTCGAACCGGGACTCACAACTCCTCCTGGAACCGGGACTGTCGGGTTGACAGTTGTCCTCCTGAGCGGTAGTGACCTCCCGCCTCTGTAGTAGTCCACACAGACCACCTAGAACTCCACTCTCCTTGTCCCACAAGGAAGTGGAAGGAGTCAAACCCTTCTAAAGGCGTACTAGTCGCCCACACACTCTCCTTCCTCCAGTTGCAACTGCAGTTGTCCTTCCCTTGCTGCACCTCCCTTTTGCGGGAAGCACTTGATCGCGCTCTCTCTTGGTTACCAAAACCAGAGAGAACGACAACTTGCAGAGCAACTGGTTGCAATGAGTTGTTCATCGAGAAGCCTCCAATACCCCTATATATATAGGAGGGTCATGGGATAGGGTTCTCCATCTCGGGCAATGCGGGACTAAAAGCAGGAATAGAAGGGTTCGAGGATTTTCCACAAAAAGCAATCTGTTCACAACCTGAAACGATCGGTTCACAGCCTAAACCGATCGGTTCGGCCCTTGAGCCGGTCAGCTAGGCCTGAGCCGACTGGTTGGGGCACTCCAACCGATCGGTTGGTGCCCTGAACCGATCGGTTCATGGTTCCAGTCCGGCTCAAATTGACTTTCCCTGTTTCTTTCCCAATTGGTATCGAATACCAATATTATTCCCAATCGAATTGGAAATATGAAACCAAAGGAAAATTCTTACCGACATGATTTTCCCAACTGGTCGGTTGCGCCAGTTGAGCCGATCGGTTCAACCCTTAAACCGGTCGGTTCAAGCTGGGCATGAGCCGATCGGTTCAACATTTGAGCCGACCAGTTCAGCTGTCCCAGCCGACCGGTTCATCACATGAGCCGATCGGTTGGCAGCACAGGTTGGGTAAAATCAGTCAATTGCGATTTCAATCAATCTGATACTCCAATCAATGCGTCCAACACCTTGAACCATATGATATTGAGCCATCGACTGATTGAGTGTTTAATTGAACTACTAAACTCCTTTAGTAATCAATCTAAACAATGTTTTGTGGAAAAAACTCCTCTTCCAGGTTAAATCCTATGTGTGTGACCCTGCAGGTCCTTTTCACGTTGGCAGTGAAAGTCCATAACACTTATGACTTCACAAGCAATGAGCGGTGCCTAGTCACACATCATTGCTACCCAAGTGAAATAGAAAGTTGGAGAACAACTTTCAACCCTACAATCCGTGAATGGTGTTATAGTGAATGTATAATTCCTTTGTCACTGATATCCCGAATGAACTCGAGGCATGGACCAGTCATCCTGTCAACGTTCATTCACTTTCTTGATCTCAGAGTAGATTGGAAGAGATATGTTATGACATCAATATCACATACTGACTCACACATGCGTGCACGCCTTTCTCAATCCTACTCATCAAGTGGACATGGATATCAAGCTCCCTCAGGAGGGACAAATCCCATATCTATCACTCACCCCTCAAAAGCCCCATGTGTCAAAGCCACCCAATCATCACCTTTATAACAACCCATGTTTCAGGACTGCGTTTGATGATGTCAAAGTGTACCCAACGACATGTGTTGAGTGTAGTGATTTCAGGTCAAAGAATCACATTCACCACCATCACTGTGAGTACTGACTGTGACTACCATGTCATGGTTCCATGTGTCAAACTCACGGTGGGTCTGTCCGGTACACTTGTTCTCTAACAAGTACCTATGTGTTTGGTTTGATATCTCTATATCATGACTAATGAGATTCTGTCATCAACCAACACCACAATCTAGTCTTGTGTATCATTGTTTTCTATCTACCTTCCACAATGACATCCGACTAGGGACATAACAAGAATGTACAAACTCTTAGCATCCGTATGATCTCATCGTTCAGGTCCTCAACCTGAAGGCATACGTCATTGAGTATTGTCATTCTCTAGACATTCAATCTGTTCTGTCACTATCTCATATGACTGAACCAGAAAGAATTGGAAGCTTGCTTTTGATGTTTATCAAATCAATCTTAATGTATCCCATCAATCATCTCATGATTGGCTCTCTAGGCATACATACCAACAGACTCCCACTTGCACTGCGAGCCAATCACCTTATGAATCATATTCATAGTGATCTTCAAACATGTCCTACATGTTACTGTACTCAAGTGCGAACATAGTGACTAATGACAACACCTTGCCAAAGTCAGTATAAATTGTATGTCTCACATCTCTTCGCTGTACGTCACACGTATGAGATGGAGCTGACGTAATATGTGATCTAGTATTCCTTTGCTAACCTTTAGACCCATTGCATGATCAAGGATTCCAAACTTGTCATCAATGACTGGAATATCTATAAGTTCATCTCATGAACTTCTAGATCCATATAGTATCCACTACTATTCTCTAACACACGGATACTCGACATTTCCTTTTAAATGGTTTTATTGGAACATTTCCAATCATCAACAAAATTTCACTTTTATATATCATATATATTGCGATTAATTTTCTGTCCTTTTCTGGAAGTTCACATCAATGTAACTCTTTACATCGAACTCTTCCTTATCTCCATAGAACTAGTACTTCATAAGTACTTATCAAGTTCTCATGGTATTCCAGTAACACTTACTGGAAATAGACAGACATCCACTCGTCATGTCCCACATACGAGTTATCAGGATGAGCATATCATTTTGTCATGTCCCACATACAAGATGATTAATGCATTTTATTCTTGCCATGTCATACATGCAAGATAATGGGATGATCACATACATGATAGATCCATATCTATTCTTAGTGTTCACATTCTTCACAAGAACTGGACACTTGGCCTTGGGATACTAACTCCATGTAACATGGACAAGTTTTCTCCCATTGAATCTGTTTATACTGAACCTTTCAGTACAGATTGCCAATGTATGCTCTCTCTTTTCCAGGTCAAGAGATTTTCGAGAACTATCTCATAGATCTCTATTCCTATCATATAGGAAACGTCTCTATCTTCCCTAAAGATGATTTCCACTTTGGATTTCCATTCTAGAACATTTTCATTTCACATCAACATGTGGAATGTGAATACGCTCCCACTAAATCACAGATCCCTCTTTATCTTTGACATATCAATCAAACCCTTTGACTATATCATTAAAGTAAAGATCCAATATTGAGTTGCTTGTACTCAATCAATCACATTGATTAGTCCATTGTAACTTATAGACTTCATTTGCATTAGTGGATTCATAAACCTTATAGGTTGTGTCACGTACACATCCTTGTTTTATTCCTCATAGGAATGCGGTTTTAGTATCCATATGCCGAATGTCTTAGTCATTAAATTGCAATCAACAAGCATCATCCTTCTCAAAATGTCATCCATGTGTCTTAACACTTAAGACTTATTTGCACTTATGGATTTCCATCCAATGGGTGCTACCATCAAGGTCATACCTTATGGTTCACATGGAATTCATTTAGGATGTAATGGTCATAGACCATAACTCAAAATCTGATTCCTCATGTTTATCTAGATAGTTGATTCATCACATGACCAACTTATCACATAGATAATTGAGGTGTATCTGTCAAGGATATAAGAACTCACAACTCCTTGTGATTCTAAATGTCCTTTATTAGTGTGGGGTATTCTTTGATTAAGAAGAATTCAATTATTTGATAATCATTCTCTAACTCCTTCGAGTATGATTCCTTCTTGATTTAGACATCACCATGCCTTAATCATGAGCTCACAATGATACACTTATCATAATCACTCACAAGGATCTCAAACATTTGGTCCAAGTATTTCATTCATTGATCTCATCAAGAATTAACACTTTACCAAATTCATACTTCATCTATGATAATCTTGAACACTTCAAGATATTCATATTGGTATTTCTCTAAACACCATTTGAAGTATTAGCATGTATTTCGATAGGTATGTAAATACATCACATGTATTATACCTAATAGGATAATCATTCTCCCACTACTACTAGTGAAGATTGATTAATCATGTTCAAGATATTCATGTCTCTTACTGGTTCTATAACCAAAAGAGTCTAGATCTATCCATCATATGGAAACTAGAAATGAATTTCTCATGATTGATGCTAATCTGTTTGTTTGAGTTATCAATAACATTTTAGGTATCACTTTATCTTATGTTTATCACATACCACAAGATAACCAAGGCATTGCCATAAAGATCATATCTTTTAAAGAATGAAACATCAACTTTATTACTTGCCATCATTGTCATACAATATGCAAAAAATAAAGTGTTTCTATCTATTGGCAAATATGAAATAGCAGTTTATAACTGTATTACATGCCTTGTAGGCTGAAAATAAACTAAAGTACTCTTATCTATGAAGGCAACACTTGCCCCAATTATGAGTTCTTTACACTTTACATCTTGGTATCATATACCTCAAAAAGTGTTACAAGTTTATTTTATTGACACCTTTAAGTAGAGGCTTCAGTCGCCTCCTTCTTCTTTTGTTCTTCCAGATAGAGAGGACAATTCCTTTTCCAATGTCCAGGCTTCTGACAATGGTGGCAATTTCCTTTCTTGGTCACTCCTCCCTTGGCCTTGAGAGCTGAAGATGGCTTGGACTCCTGGCTAGCTTCAGAACCTTTCTTAGCTTTGCCCTTGACCTTACGCTTGGACTTGCCCGTGATCACCATCACAGACTTGGTCTTGTCATTCTTCATTTGTAACTCGGCTGTTCTCAACATGCCCAACAACTCTGACTGTGGCCTATCAAAGTTGTTTATGTTGTAGTTCATCACAAACTGACTGTATGACTCTGGCAACGATTGCAGAATCACGTCAGTAGCCAACTCTTGGCTCAGTGTAAATCCCAGTGTCTGCAGGTTCTCCACATACCCAATCATCTTGAGTGTTGAGGACCAACTGGATCTCCTTCTGTCATGACGCACTTGAACAGCGCCCTAGAAACATTGTACCTCTCTTGCCGTTTCTGATCTTCATACATGTTCCTGAGATGTTGAATCATCTCAATGACACCCATGTTCTCATGTTGCCTCTGCAACTCATGGTTCATTGAACATAGCATCAATCACTTTGCATCAATGGCATCATCAGAATGCTTCTTGTAAGCATCCCTTTCTGCCCTTGGTGCATTTGGAGCAGGTTCCTCTGGAATAGGAGTATCCAGGACATAGATCTTTTTCTCTTGAGTGAGAACAATTCTCAATGTCCGATACCACTCGTGGAAGTTCGTCCCATTTAACTTGTCCTTGTCAAGGACCAATCGCAAAGAAAAGTTGTTGTTGTTTCTTTCCATTTGTACTACAAAAAGGAAAATATGCAATTTTAGTCCAAAACTCATTTTTGACTTATTTTATTGATTTGAAAAAGTTTGACGATAAAATTAGGCCTTTAATTAATTATCGCTCCCACTATTTTAATTCAAATTGATAGCCCTCACCATCAATTCGGAAGATTGCAGCGTACAACCTTCTAGTGGGCAAGATCCTGAAATCCTCTAAGTCATGAGTCAGCTTTGGCTGATCGCCCATAACTTAGATCTCTCAGGTAGGCAACTTTTGCCAATTGCATCATATGCAACTCTTGATAAGATGTCATATACAACTCCTTGCAATGAACATCTCCATGCCTCAAGGCGCTAGATCCTATCTAGGTCGCCTTGTTAAGTCCGACCCAAAGCAAACACGATGAATGTGCACCCTGCTTTGGCAGACTAACACACTCATCCTTCACGCTTCCACGAGACAGACGGTGCACCACGCTTTGGCGTGCCCACACTTGGTCGATCAAGCTTTTCACATGTGTCACATTTGGAAGGCATCTAAAACTTAATATTTAATGAGGGATTTGGTTTATATACATATACATATCCAATCACCACAATACATAGTATGTATCATATACATGCTATATCCCACAGAAAACATGTGAAACGATAAAATCGATGATTATGGCCATCCTAATGTGATTCCTCGAGCCAAGAGGAATCACGGTCATCTAGGTCTACATCATATGCAACATGTACAAGACAACTCTGTGAATTAACCATCTGAGTTGATCAACTCATCGCATGAATGATCTGTCCTCTCTGGCCGGTCGTCTGGGAGCCACCAGCCGATCGGTTGGCTCCTCCAACCGATCGGTTCACCTGGTCGTCGTGCATCTCTCCATGGCTGCCACCCGCTCGTCTCGCTCCTTGAACCGGACATCTACCCAATCGGTTAACTCCTTGAACTGACCGTCTGAAACGCCAACCGATCAGTTCACGCCTTGAACCGATCGTCTCAGCTGTCGTCTGGAGGTCCACCGGTCTTCAACATAATAGGAAATAAAATCTATCCTATTATTACATTGCTTTAAAAGAGAAACCCTGAGTTACATTCAGGGGGAGCAAAGGTAGGAAAGAATCTCGAATTATTTCGATTTACATCAGGAATAGGAGAGGGAATCGGTGCGCAGACCGAGATGCAAGCTACCACACACAACCAATCACAGATAGGGTTTATTGGCCATAATCACGCAACATCTACCACAAAACTCGTTTAAGGGCGACATGTATCGAGTGCATTAATATTACATATCATATATATAATATTGGAATTTGTGGATTTAAGATTGGACATGCATAAGCCATTATTATTCGCATCGTATGTAATAAATAAAGGTGACAAACCAAAATCGATCATATCGATAATCCTAAAGTATAGAGCAGTTGACGTGGCTCTGATACCACTGTTGGGTTTTAAGGGAGGCAGAGCAGGCAGCGGAAACAAAAAAAAAATCTCCTCCCCTTTACCCAAACCGAGGAAACGTGTCAACGTCTATACAGTAGGAAGGGTGGTTTGAGGAATCATACCTTGTCCCGAGGCTTGCTCGACGACAATACAACATAGCTAGTGCGGTCTTCGCCTCCGGTCTTAGACGGTGTCTCTGCAGCTCCTGGTCGAACCGGGACTCACAACTCCTCCTGGAACCGGGACTGTCGGGTTGACAGTTGTCCTCCTGAGCGGCAGTGACCTCCCGCCTCTGTAGTAGTCCACACGGACCACCTGGAACTCCACTCTCCTTGTCCCACAAGGAAGTGGAAGGAGTCAAACCCTTCTACAGGCGTACTAGTCGCCCACACACTCTCCTGTCTCCAGTTGCAACCACAGTTGTCCTTCCCTTGCTGCACCTCCTTTTGCGGGAAGCACTTGCTTGGGCTCTCTCTTGGTCACCAAAACCAGAGAGAATGACAACTTGCAGAGCAACTGGTTGCACTGAGTTGTTCATCGAGAAGCCTCCAATACCCCTATATATATAGGAGGGTCATGGGACAGGGTTCTCTATCCCGGGCAATGCGGGACTAAAAGCAGGAGTAGAAGGGTTCGAGGATTTTCCACAAAAAGCAATCTATTCGCAACCTGAAACGATCGGTTCACAGCCTGAACCAATCGGTTCGGCCCTTGAGCCAATCGGCTGGGCCTGAGCCGACCGGTTGGGGCACTCCAACCGATCGGTTGGTGTCCTGAACCAATCGGTTCATGGTTCCAGTCCGGCTCAAATTGACTTTCCTTGTTTCTTTCCCAATTGGTATCGAATACCAATATTATTCCCAATCGAATTGGAAATATGAAACCAAAGGAAAATTCTTGCCGACATGATTTTCCCAACTGGTCGGTTGCGCCAGTTGAGCCGATCAGTTCAACCCTTGAACCGGTCAGTTCAACCTGGGCATGAGCCGATTGGTTCAACATTTGAGTCGATCGGTTCAGCTGTCCCAGCCGACCGGTTCATCACATGAGCCGATCAGTTGGCAGCACAGGTTGGGCAAAATTAGTCAATTGTGATTTCAATCAATCTGATACTCCAATCAATGCGTCCAACACCTTGAACCATATGATATTGAGCCATCGACTAATTGAGTGTTTAATTGAACTACTAAACTCCGTTATTAATCAATGTAAACAATGCTTTGTGGACAAAACTCCTCTTCCAGGTTAAATCCTATGTGTGTGACCCTGCAGGTCCTTTTCACATTAGCAGTGAAAGTCCATAACACTTATGACTTCACAAGCAATGAGCGGTGCCTAGTCACACATCATTGCTACCCAAGTGAAAAAGAAAGTTGGAGAACAACTTTCAACCCTACAATCCGTGAATGGTGTTACAGTGAATGTATAATTCCTTTGTCACTGATATCCTGAATGAACTCGAGGCATGGACCAGTCATCCTGTCAACGTTCATTCACTTTCTTGATCTCAGAGTAGATTGGAAGAGATATGTTATGACATCAGTATCACATACTGACTCACACATGTGTGCACGCCTTTCTCAATCCTACTCATCAAGTGGCCATGGATATCAAGCTCCCTCAGGAGGGACAAATCCCATATCTATCACTCACCCCTCAAAAGCCCCATGTGTCAAAGCCACCCAATCATCACCTTTATAACAACCCATGTTTCAAGACTGCGTTTGATGATGTGAAAGTGTACCCAACGACATGTGTTGAGTGTAGTGATTTCAGGTCAAAGAATCACATTCACCACCATCACTGTGAGTACTGACTGTGACTACCATGTCATGGTTCCATGTGTCAAACTCACGGTGGGTCTGTCCGGTACACTTGTTCTCTAACAAGTACCTATGTGTTTGGTTTGATATCTCTATATCATGACTAATGAGATTCTGTCATCAACCAACACCACAATCTAGTGTTGTGTATCATTGTTGTCTATCTACCTTCCACAATGACATCCGACTAGGGACATAACAAGAATGTACAAACTCTTAGCATCCGTATGATCTCATCGTTCAGGTCCTCAACCTGAAGGCATACGTCATTGAGTATTGTCATTCTCTAGACATTCAATCTGTTCTGTCACTATCTCATATGACTGAACCAGAAAGAATTGGAAGCTTGCCTTTGATGTTTATCAAATCAATCTTAATGTATCCCATCAATCATCTCATGATTGGCTCTCAGGGCATACATACCAACAGCTAGGTGGAGCTCTTGGTAGATAGACCTGAGATAGATGGATATCCCTCTACTTAGGTCCTGAGATAGTTTCTATCATGTAAGCCCCTTTATGAGAGAATATTTTGTGATCATGTTTAAATTAAATGTAGTCATGAAATTTTATTCGGCTTCTATATATTGGTCTTTTTCGATACCATTATTTTAGAAGAAGAAAATTTACACCTACACATACAGTTTTAATGAGTTTGGAATGGATAATTTGTTTCTTAATTTAAGTAGGGAGAGGATCCCCTATCGAATCGCGCTCCTTACAAGATGGTATCAAAGCCATAGTGGTTGAATTCTGACTATTTCAATTTTATCTCCCTAATTAGAACCCTTACCTTACATGGTCATCCTCTAAGTGAGATGTTCATCCTAGAATTTACCTATGACTTGAATGTGAGGATGAGAGGATTATTTAGAATGATATGAGGTATATATTAGAGTCATGATTAGTAAACCCTAATGTGATGAGGTTTTCAATGATCTTACCCTACCATATAGGTTAATGGTGACATATCTTTTTGGATGGTAAGATTTAGCTATAGTTTGGTTATTGGAACGAAAATGGGGAAGTAGTTGATAAGGAGATAAAATATGGATAAAATTGTGACTTAGTTTCTTACATGATTTTGAGCTCATTTGTTTTATATCGTATGATTTTTTGAAGAAAAACCTTTGTTCCATTATAACTCTATATGTATAAAAAATTCTCTGGTTTTATCTGGTGCTTTCTAGATCTAAGTCACAATGAAGAGATGTGTGAAGTTTTGATAGTGAATCCCTAGAATTAGTTAGAATACAAATCTCAACCCTAGTTTGGGCCGTGAAGCAATGACAAGGAAGATATGGATGGTAAAAAAGGTTTAGTTAACCTACCCTTTTGTACCCTATGACGTTTTGGTTACTCTTGTGAATCTTAGGATTGATAGGTTAGTAACACAAAGACCTGAAACTCAACCGTAGATGGTTTTGACTCATTATTTGGATGCATGATCTATGAACAACATAAACACCTAAAATATTTAGAAAGAAATGCTCCATAAGTGACTCTAATACCCTGAGGTTGGTTAGTCTAGCTTATTATGTTAAAACATTTAATGAGTGAAGAGTATTGGTTTATAATATATGGATGTTGTGATTTCAAGGAAGAAATCCTCTTTAAAGAGTGAAGTGTTGTAATGAATCAAAACCTAGGGTCTTACCCTAATCGTTGACTAGCAGGTTAGGTGATATTGGTTCCTTAGATTTGACCAAACAAGGGTAAAAATAAAAAAATATTCACACAATAGCTAAATTATGTGCCAACATGTAAACAAATTCATGAAATATGTTATATAAATTTTCCTTTATAACTAATACTCATATGATGGTTATAGAAGAGGAATAATGCACTTAAAACATGAATTAGGAATTTTCATGTACAATAATCTAAATTAAAGTGAAATTAATGGACTAGATATATTCAATTAGCAAAACATGGAATTGTGTGCATAATAATACAAAGAAAATCTTTTGGAAATGAATTGAATATAATAGGACTCAATAAGTGAATGTTTATAATAAGGGTACAATATTTTGATAAATATAATGGTAGTAATATAAAATCCTAATGGTGATATAACTCACAAAAGGAAATCCTAAGAATGAAATATAATGATAAAATTGTGTTCCTTGGGTCCCAATTAGCTTGGGTGCCAAGTTTCATATTATTTGAACAATAATAATTATTTTAATCTTATCTAAAGAAGAAAATAGGAGAAAAAGGCAAAAGTGTTAAATGAATTACTATATGTCTTCAAAAGTGGAAACAAATTGCGAGTTTGAAATCCTCATAAAAAAATTAGTCTACTTGTGAATTTTCATGTTAATTGGGAAATTTTATCTATATTAGCTTTATTTAGAATAGAGAATATAATTTAAAAGTAAAAATATTAGATGCAATGGTAGACGATACTAAAAGGGAAAACTAATGCCAAATTTAGTTTCTACATGTCCTAATTAGCCTAGTTGGAAATTTTTTGCTTTAATTAATTATTTTGGACCCTCAAACAAAATTGGAAAGTAAAATCAATTTTAAATACTTAATATATAAACAATTTAATGGAATACACCTACTTTCCCTAAAGTTTCCAATTTAATACATGTCACGGGGTCTTTCTTTTTGTTTTGGATTTAGTTATTGAATGAACTGCTACAATTTGTTCATCATTGGGCCGCTTGGATCAGATGGCAATAAAGTCGCCTTCAACCTTCTATTTTCGATGACTGTCTTGCGTGAACAATATTGTGTTTTACCCAATCTTATTTTCTCCCACCTCAGTCCACCATTCCCTAAGATTTCTTTGGCATCTATTTCCTTATTCATTTTCGGACCCAATCCTTAGATGAAACCCTAATTTTTAGCATTTAAGACATCCTCAAATCTCTTTAGAACCCCTCTCTTTTCCCCAAATGTTGTAGAGACTCACAATGTCTTTAGGTGTGCAATGCTATCAAAAAGCTCTGTTTGACCTTCATAAACCTATAGTATCAATAATTTCTTCCATTTTCATCATTTCCGTCCCAAACTTCCATGTCCCCCTACTCTAACTATTAGGCTAGGTTTTGCCTGTATCGACTGCCAATTTTCAATTCACAGCTTCCTCAACATATTTAGACATCCAAGTACCTTTTCCCATGCTTCTTTCCCTCTAATTTGGCCTGAGGAACCCTTTCCCAACCTTGCCCGCTAAAAGTCAATGGAGTTTTGTCATTGATAGGCTTAAGACCTTTAATGGATGCATACTCTTTTTCTAAATTTAGAATTGCTTACTGAACATGTGTGACTACTTTACTTGATTTAGTTTTAGGTATTTGTCATTTCTCTAGTCTCCCCTACTCTCTGAATAGTTAGTGACTGACTAGACTATTTCCAGTGTTGTTTGTTTTGTTTGTGGTATCTCTGACCTCAGTTGATTGTTGTGGAACCTTTGGGATTGTTTCCCAGAAATGAAGTGGTGTGAAGTAGGAGTAGCAATCAAGGAGTCAAACTCTGAGGAATATGCTCACGAGTTGTTCTTCTTAGAACAATGAGTAGTGTCAAAGTATCGGTTCACCCCGCTCGTATGGTTTTGGTTTGTTTCTCGAAAGGGGGTATTTCAGTCAATTTGTTGTTCCATCTTGTGATAGTTGCACTGAGTTGGGCACCAACCTGGCTATTTGGCAAGCCCCGATAGGGCCAACCTAGGTGTCATTTAAATCAGTCAATATTTCACACTTGGCTTGAACGAATTTCCTCATTGGTCAAGATTTTTTAAAATGTGTAAGTAATTATTTACTCGTTGGAAAAATTTAATAAAATATGTTCTGGAATATGTGTTTTATCCTATATCCACTAATATCAATTTTATCACCCAAATCAAATATAATTATTATATATTTTTCCAAGGATTTTGCTAGTTGCTTAATACTTCAAAAATTCAAAACTAATAATCCATAACTCAAAAAAATAAAATATGCTATGAACTCAAACAAATATAATCTATAAGATTTCATGGCTTTGATAACCTACTTCAGTAAAAATAAAAAATTGATTCTATAGGGTTTATGTTTAATCTGAAATTAACCCTAATTCAACATATATGTTCAATTGGTGTTTTGCAGACCTTGGTTTGGACCTATGGTAAGATATGGACTCATGTAGAGTTGATTTGAGGTATGTTGCATCCCTATTCTACATATTGAACAATCACCATTTATATCTTTGTCTTGGTCCTTTAGACATATGCCCTACACACTGGTCTCTCTCCTGAGAGGTTAACTCTTTTGAGTACTTATATTCTTTTATTGATCTTGTTTACCTAAATTGATGGATATTATTATTGGACTCTCATTTATATTTTATTCATTTATTCCTTGAGGAAACCTTATCTTTAGTAATTGATTCTCAACCTTCTTGTGGTGGACTTTATGATGTTAACTTGCATCTCATTTGTGCACCTGATTGGATATTTGGTTATGGGTCCTATGACCTCACATTATAATTGTTGGATATTCTCATCTTATTGTTGCCTATGACTGAACTTTCACTTGCCTCTACATTTATGCATACTTTGTGATTCAGTATCCCTAGAGTAATATAATACTTTGGTTGTTTGGGTTTTATTCCCCTATGTGATATTATTAGGCACTAAGGTTTTAGTCCTCCTACCATGCACTGAGGTTTTAGTACTCCGACACTTTTATATATTTGGGATGGAGGATCATGTGGCCTATACCCCAACTTTTATGCCAACAGAGTTTGGTTGTGTGCCATTCTCTGTTAGGTTATGGGTTGTGTGCCCTAACCGCCACTAGTTTTACATTTTCACTATTGCTATGCCTATCTCACATGCATGCATGTTGATATTATTATGATGGGTTTGTGTCCTAAAATAATTATGTGTGCTTTTGTGGTATACCATCTTTTATTTAATGACAAGTGTAATTCTTAAAAACCATCTTTATAAAATTCATTTTTATACTCGCTTGGGTATTACTTTCCTCTTGTATGGGAAGCCTTGTTTCATTTGATGTCCTTTACTTCATAACATTGCTCAATCCATATTTAATATGCACGTAACAGCCTTTATTTTATCTTCTACTTTTTCTCCTTTTGTTGGGGTATGCTTCCAACCCTAAGTGTAGGACTTACAAGACTAGACTTGGTGATATAGACCTGCTAGGTTAATCTCTTGGGAGATGGACTTGAGATGATTGGATATCCCTCCACTTAGGTCCTGAGATAGTTTCTATCATGTAAGCCCCTTTTAGGGGAGAATAACTTGTAATCATGTTTAAGTTGAATAGAGCCATGAAATTTTATTTCACTGTTGTACTTTGGTCTTTTCGAATACCATTATTTGAGAAGCAAAAAAATTACACTTATTCCTAAATATATTTTTAATGAGTTTAGAATGGATGAATATTTTCCTCAATTTAAGTAGGGAGTTGATCCCTTATCAGGTCCCACTCCTTACAGCATGAGGGTGAGAACAAGGTGATGAAGTTGAACAAAAGTGTGGAACTAGTTGATACTCAAAAAAATTGGTGACCAACATGACACCCAAGGTGAGATATGGGATGGTACAAGAGTTAGGTATGATAGCTAATGAGTGCATATTCATCACAACATCATTGCAAATTCTAGATTAGTTTTGTCTAATTCAATTAGCCTTTGCTTGTTGTTTTTATAAGTTTTGTTGTTTACTGTTGTTCTTAAATATTAGGATTTTTTGATAAGATTTCTCAATTTTATGCAAAGAAAATACAACGAACTCAAGAACACAATGGAAGTCCATCCCCAAATCCATAAATCAAGTTCCCAAGAAATTGGGAGGCATGATGGAGCTATTTAACACAAGGAAATTGAGATGATCAAGTGACCAGGTTCCCCATTTAACTGATTAGTCCGACCAATCTAAGATGTCTCACAAGAAAGAGTTTGATCAACTGGCCTGCTTCACTAGTTGGTCGATCAGAATTTTCATTCTTAATATTAGTAGATACTAAAGATTTTTTATGAAAAAATTGATCAGCCAATCCAATTCATTGAATGTTTTTTTCACATGTAGCATAGACCCCTTGAGAGGAGCACAATCGGCCGATCCAACTTGTTTGTCAGCCAATTGGAAATGACCCCCTAAAAGTTAGTAACCACCACAATTTTGGATGCCAAGATGATCAGTCAACCCACCTCATTGATTGGTTGAAACATTCCCTTATTTAGAGGAGTCATCGGGTAGAGGATTGCCCTCCCCATTTCACCAATCAAATGACCTGAAGTCCATTACTTGGTGGTTGTTCGGCCGACCAACCTACCTGGTTGCCTGACCAGTGCGGTAGACAAGCTCAAAACACACAACTCCTTGCCAACTTAGGGTGGGAAATCTCATCCGAATAAAAGAAGACATGAACTAATTCCCAAGGACATCCACACTCAGTTCAGAGCCACATTTTGGTGCAAGAGGTAGATAAGAAATAAAGAAATGAGATCCTCTTTGTGAAGAAATTGGACATGTAGTTGTTGGAGCAGATAGTTGTAGTCAGAGACTTCTCGCTGCTCTCTTTTTCTTCTACACTAACATGCCTACTTCTCTTTGTTCTTGTATTTGTTCTTGGGGTATGGAAATGAGTGAGTAGACTCCATTGTTGGGGCATGGCAAGTAACCCCATTTTCTGCACTTTGTCTGAATTGTTGTCCAACTCTATATTTTCAATTTGTATATTGTTCTTCATCTGTTCATTTACTTACTTGTTAAATTGATCATTTCATTGGAATATTAGACGTAAGACAAAGAGACCATGAAACTTAGGATTATGTCCTCAAATGAATGCATAGGATTCTGAGTGCAATCACTAAAGGAATTTTGTAGGATGATTGAGTTATGATCTATGGGTAATGATACCCCGAGTCCATGGAGAATCCAATCCTTGTATGATTCATATTTAGGAAGGAGGCAAGTTTACATGATTCTAGTCTTTTGTTTGTGATTACTGGGTTGTGGTGATTAAGATAAGTGCATAGGTGACAGTGGTGAGATACCCTTATTTCAGTTGTTTTTTGATATGAGATCATCAATTCAATCATTATCTAATAATCACATGTAACAATAGGTTTTTAAATATTTTATGAATAATTGGTTCAAAGGTTGTTTCTTAAATATTTATCTCTTGGGTTTGACCCTTTGTTATACTACAATTGATATGTTTTCTTGCCAATGTGTTATTTGCACTGTTAAAAGGTTAAAAACCTAGGATACTCTATATTAGGGAATTTATTTGTGCAAAAAAAAATCCCATCAATATCATAATCAACTATGGTATTCCCACAACTGATCACATTGTATTATGTTATGTTCAAGTTCAATGAGTATTGTATATTTTTACCAGTTATGCTACATTCTTTTGCATTTTGTTATAAGTTTAACGAAGTGATGAAGCTAGACAATATGAATATCCTAATGTGATTTTTATGAGTATCTCATTGTTGCATTTCACACATTTAGTCGTTATTATATGCTCTTAGTATGAATGATAATATGCATGTGTGCCAATGTGCGCTCCTACGCATCACCGTACAAGTTTACATGGATGTTATTGATAAGGCCAATAGGAGTGACGTGATACAAACCTCATAGTCCATACAATGTTTGTGGTAGAGGTTTAGTATCAAATTATCCTAAGGCAATGGTCCCAATCCACTTCAGACAACACTATGAAAAGATTGTAGGCCTTAAGGTGGTGATAGTTAATTGGTTGGGCTCCACATAGAGTGGAAACATGTATTGGTCAACTAGGTTTGATTATGTTTCATTTACCAAAGTAGACATATCAATATTAGTGGATGAAATAGAAAAAATTATAACTTAGACATACCTACCTCCTCGAAAGGTTGAACCTTCCACTGATAGCAGTAGCTCCTCAAAGGAAAAGGGATAGAATAGTATGGAGATAATCACAATAAAGTGTATGTATTATAAGACTAGTATGCTTTGTAGTCATGTTTGTAATTTCAGTGGAAAGTTAGGGTCACATTTTAGAAAAGTACTTGTTCAATTCAATGTACTTTACAATTATTGTTGCATTATTACAATTTGAACTCCTTACAAAAAAATTATTAATAGATGACTCCAATGGAGGCAACTCATGACTATCACTACTATGGGGGTAAAGTAGATCCCTGAGGGTGAACATGCATGATGATGATAAATATGATTTTGAATTTTAAAGTGAATGACTATGATATTTTCATTGCATATGTCCTAGGAAATTGGTAAAATTGACAATAGTATACATGTCTCCAATAATACACATCCATCTATTAATTGTAATGTGACATGTGAATCAATGCTCCAGGAAAACAATTAACAAGCATACTTTCAATGGGCAAAAGATCTTGCTACTATAGAAGGAGTCTCAAAGCTAAAATGAAGTTTTGAAATAATGAGCTTAGTTTTGTTTGGCTCAAGCAATGAACCTTAGGGAAATTGCTAAAATGAACTACAATGATGATAAGTCATACCAATGATACCAAAATGAATATAATGCACTTACGAGGTCTGTCAAAAAATTGGAGGACCTAAATCGTATTATGGATCCACCATTACCTACGAAGTCCTTTTTAATTGGTGATATTAAATTTTGCACTATTTGACATAAGACTCATGTAATCCATCCAGACTTTGTGTTGAATCAAGTAATATTGTTATGACTAGTATTCAAACATTATTAGTGTATTTTATGTCAAAAATGTATAATTTTATCATCATATTCTATTTGAAAATAAAGTATTTCACATATTGAGAAGGCATGCATTTAATAGAAAATGCCTCATTATTTATAAGGCATATGCAATATCTTAACGGGAAATTTAGGTAAAAATGTAATGTAATCACAACGAATGCCCAAATTAAAATGTCAACAATACTTGACCATATTTAGACTATGTGATTACAACTACTTTGATTTTTACAAATTTTCATATAGTACAAGTACAACCGACTAGATTTACTTTACACATTATTTTATATGATGAAATTATACATTTCACATTATTTATATAGACCCACAACAATACCTTGCATTTTTTTAATTTGTAATAGCATTTCAAAATCTATCTAAAAGTAGAGAACAAAAGAACATTTGTTTGACTAGAATTTTTGTACCACTTTTTGGCTAAAATCCTCGTCTACCTCAACTTCAACCCTAATTATACCCAAATATAAACATGGTTGAAACAAGGGTAAACCCCCTTGTTTCTAAATATGATTTTGATCGGGTACCCCTATTCTCTGAGTTAGGGAACCTGAGGTAGAAGTATCTATGTCTATTCTTAAACAAGGGCTAAGAGTTGCAAATACATTGAGATTTAACTGGAGGAGTGACACACTATCCAATCCACTCTCACCCCAAGTAGGAGATAGGTAGTAAGACCCCCAATTTTAAGACTAGACTAAGTTTCTAATAATTTCCCAAGAATACCCTCAACTACACTAAAACCATATGGAAAAGCACTTCTTGTTTTGTAAAATCTTAGTTCGATTGAGCTATTTTTTAAACCTTGACTCATGTCATCTCTTCTTACTTTCTTTTTTTGTTTTGATCTTTTTTACACTCTTTATTGATTTTTCACTCTAATGTCGATGCAATATTGATTAATGATCTATAAGTCAGGTTTGATTCCATTTTGGAATCTAATTTTTAGAAGTCTAGTCGCTTCATGCTTGGATAAATTTGGGACCATGTGGGTTTCATGTTTGGACAAATCTTGGTTTTGGTCAAATCTTGATTAGACTAGTAAAGATTTCTCAGTGATTAGGCTTTTGAAACTCCAATGTTATTTGTTTTGATTTTGACAAATCCATATTACTTCTGGTTTGAATAGGGTTGGTTGAAATGTTGGTCTTTCTTGGTTGTTATTTCTAAATTTAACAATCCAGATCGGTCTGCGTTGGATAGAGTGATCAAAATCTAGGTCTATGTTAGATATGAATTTGACTGCTAGAAAATATGGCCATCCTTTTCTATCCCAAAATCGACATGGAGCCCAATTTGTGAAAAACCTAAATTGGATATTATAATATTTGATTTGGATCCTAAAACTTTTGAACCAAAAATCAATTATCTCAAATCCAACATTAGTGCACATGTTTCCCTTTTTCAGATATGAATATAGCCTAAATGCTTGAATTTTAGGTATCAACTTACATGCATAGATGTCATTTTGATTGATAAAGACTAGGAGTATCAATAGTATGTTAGAATTCGCGAACTTGATCCATTTGACCTAGAAAAAAATTGTTATGAGATTTACTTTTGGTAATCGGACTCGTTCCAGGTTAAGACAAATGTGTCAAAATTCATATGGAAGTGAATTCCGGATGTATTTTGCATAATCTAGATCAATTTTTTGTTTGGATAAATGCAATTCAGATCAGTCTGTATAGACTAGTAGAAAATGAGTGTGCATAATTAGAAATTTGACACACTCAGATTGTATGTTCAAGTTTTGCTAATTTGGTTGGTTCCGAATTGAATAGGTTGATCAAAAACCGTTTTGGTAAATTTTGGAAGATTTTAACGATCTATGTCGGTTCGGGGTTCGGATAGAGGGATCAAAATTTAGTTTTTCAGTCAGTTTTTAGTTTGGATTAAAAAAAAAATCATTTCAGCATTTCTGTGACCAGAACCGACAAAGCCCCTGGATTTTGACTACTCTAATGAAAACATGTCCACACTTACATTTATATCGGGTGATTAATTACTACCACCACGCTAACATAGTGGATAATCATTAAAATGTGCAAAAGAGAAGAAAAAAAATTGAAATTGATAAAGAATAAAGCATTTTGTATAGACAAGTAAAAAAATCCTTAGCCGTTCGCTCTTGGACGATGTTATAGGCAGGGGTTAACTTGCCACCTAACAATGTACAGACAGCGGAGGGGGTTCGAAGTACCAAAAACAACTAGCATGTCGTGTGGACACGAATTGGAACTTCAGAATCAGAATACGAAAATGGGAGAAGGATCAGATTATTTTTGTCGTTCTTCTCAGCTTAGAGTTTTTTTGGCCGTCTTTTTAGCCTCTATACTTAGTACCAGATTTATTGTTCTAGTTGTGTCCCAAAAAAATTTATCATATATTTATCCAAAAGCCACCTTGAAAAATTACTGTTATATGTATGACAGAGATTAATAGGGACACATGGGAGCACCAAGTTCAGGACAGCAAAACGAACCCTTCCTTTTATTATCTAAATTATATATTAAGCATTACTAATTTAAATAGACATTCATAATATACTGATATAAATAGTTTTGTTAACCATGTTATCTACGCGCGCATGCTTGGCACCCACAAAACCCGTTAACTAAACATATAGAAATAGAATTAGTTAACTATAAATGAAAGACAGATTTCATCTCGTGAATTCAATCAGATCTGGCCCGTAGATTTTTATCTAATTCGGCATGTATAGTAGGAGAGCGGTAGGTAGAGTTGACAGTTTGCTTAAAGCCTCAAAAGAAACTTGGCTAGCTGGCGAGTAATTAGCATCATAATATGAAGAGCAGCGTATTGATTTTATGGTAGGAATCTTTTAGAAAATTTACGATCATAGAATAAAGGAATGGGAGGGTTGAAGTAGGGCGATTGGAGCAGTTTGTAGGTCATGCATATATATCACGGGACACTGAGGAGTGAAGACACAAAAGGGTGGCTTGCTACTGGTTATATAGTTCTGGTCCTGCAGCAAGAAGCACAAAAGATAAAAGAATCTAGAAACGGTGGTCCATAGCAAGGCTCCAATATAGAACCAAAGTCTCAACTGCTTGGTTGCTAATTGGCAGTTGATTATTTTACCGCCGCCCTTTCTCCAGAAAATTCGTCATGACATTGACGAGACAGTCTGAGGTTTGATCATCCGTTAACGAGACGAAGTTTGAGGTTTGATCATCCATTGATACAGGCTTCCATTGAAAATTTTATGACAATTAAGCCGTTCTCAACATAGCACCGACAGTCAACAGTCAACGGGTGAGTCACCTGTTTACCGTCCTAATAAACAAAGAATGGAGAGCATGGGGCCGCCGCTCCTACTGGCAACTGCGCACTGGGCACTGCTCACGTACGTATTCACCGACCAGAGGAAAACACAAGCGGGCAGGCTCCAGGCGGAAGGACGGACAGTCAGGCCCCAACCTTGCCGCCAATGAATGACGTCGAGCGGGGTGATGCCGGCCCTAGCAGCTACAACTGGCGTCACTGGCGATGAATGGGTAACGTGTAAAAGAAATAGAAAAGAGTCTACCAATTACCGCCTATGTTTTAAAGAGTCCATAGTGTGGGCTAAGCACAAATATCGTCCTCAGTTTCAAACTAGTGGCAGCAACTTGAGGTAAAGTTTGCTACATCATTGAAATGCATACCGGACTGATCATCTGGATTTGAGACTAAATATTAATACGTTAGTTAATTGAATCCGAAGGAATTGCAGTTTTGTCAGTCGTACCACAATATTTTTGACACTCCAGAATCAGTTAAGAAGAATTACACATTCCATCGTCAGTCCATTTTTCCATCACAATCAAGTTGACGGAAATATCGCAACTTCAATGAAGTTATATATTAACATTAAATAAAACTTGCCAACTATAACGAGGAATACCAACATACACAAAATAGCATGCACCTGAACAAGTGGAAAGATTGACTTCATGTTGGAGTTTTAAAAGAAAGATCTCACCGCGCTTATCACCTGCAAGTGTACGGGTTCAATTGTAGTCGAGTGTCGAACTCAAGGAGCTAGGTTAGTCAGACGCAGAATCATTAGCTTTTATTAATCTAGGTCGGTTTACAAAAGTCGGGTTGATTACAAGTAACTAAAGGCAAGAAGCAAATAAGACCTTGGTTTAGTTCAAATCACCAAATGGAGAATCCTAGGCATGAAATTTCACTACTACACCATCACATCATGCATAACAACGAAATTAAAATATGCAGTCAATTTTGTAAGGAGATTGCCATCATCATGCACCTCCCAGTGGCATGAGATGGTTCAATTCATAGCGCACCATTCTCTTGTTTATGCTAGATTCGAACACAATCTGAAACCCTCAATATACTCTAGTCATTCCCGTGGTTAAGAACATATTGTCATGAATTCTACTCCCTACTTCCTCATATATTCTCTCGAATAACACAAGAAAGTATAAAACATGCATAAAGGGTGGCCAGCCAAACATACAAGTAACGAAACATTGTAGGCATTCATAGAGAAGCAAATTGACTAACATTAGATATAAATTTTGTGTTCACATGAGTAATGACTTGGGAGCTACTCTCCCGTACCCAAGAAAAGAGTTCTACTCGTCCATAATGGAGATGCACAAACACATTGTAGAAATTTCAGAGTTATGCATGATTAAGAGAAGAAAAAAAATTAAAGGAACCAAAAGTGTAACCAAGGGGAAGTAGAACTCCGGCTAGAGGATGAGATTCCACCCTTAGAGTTGCTCCAACTCAGACAATCCTCCATCCTGAGAAGCTTGTGTGAGGAGAAAAGCTCTGTTGCACCTTTGGAGAAGAAATGGAGAAGAAATGAAGTAGAATGGAGGTTCTTTCTCAAAAAAATTCTTCTTCGACTCCAAAATTGCCTTCCTCTGCTCTGAAACTTCTCTTGGACGAAAAGAACTTGCAAATGACGTGTCATGACCGCCCAAAAGGTTGCATTTCTCTTTTGAAATGAGGGGCAGTTGGTGTTAATTTCTGCAAAAACTGATAACGACATGGTGTGCCTTTGAGGAGACATGTCGTGTTTCTTTGTGTAACTTGTCGACTAACTGTTGCTGGCGAGAAATACACGACATGTTCTGTAAGAGACACATTGTGTGGCTGTCGCTGGAGTCGATCTGAGTATAAGGTACACAGTGTGTTTGATTAAATACACATCTGTGTACATTGACAGATGGTTGAGGTCGGCCCCTAGATCGTGAGGATACATTGTCTTAAACAAGACATGATGTATAGCTGTTATGTACTTCGGTCGTTGAGGCTGCTGGAATCTTACATGTCATGTCTTAAATAGACGCGTTGTATTCTTTGTTCTGTGAGCTCCTCTGGAAAGTTGCACATCGTGTCTTACACAAGACACGCCGTGTGCAATGTTGTTTCTTCAAGAATGAACTCTGAATCAGCTGCAAATCAAGGGGAGGTCTCATTAAGGTCGAATTTTAGTTGGGATATCTCCAATTTGGCATTTTGAGTGTGTGTCTGCAATCAACATCATGCAACAAGTAAAATAACTAAAAGATGGCAAGTTAAGTATAATTAGAGGCTAAGTAGAAGGTAAAATGAAATGAATTTGTGTGCGGATGTGTGCAAAAAGTAGATATGAAATGTGCAAATTAAATCCTCCTAAGCTTGAACTATTGCTTGTCCTCAAGCAAAAAGACCATAAAACACAAATGAAGGAAATATAAAGCTCATGTACATATCACATGAATTGAAAGATATAAAAGGGGTCAAGCCAACCATAATTATCAGATTTGTACTCATGGCTTTGGTCTCATCTTAAACATCCAAGAAAGAACATTAAGTACAGCAAGGATGGTAACACATTAAACAAAGCGGTCAACTAGGAAGCACTAGAAGGAACTTGGATGACTAGGCCAAACAATCAGTGAGTATGCAAAGGAAGAGGCCACGTCATGCTTGTGGTTGGAGGTTTGCTTCAAGGGCGCCATTACTGTTGAGAGTGATGCTAAAATGATTTGGAACACGACGTGTCTGAAAGAGGACATAGCGTGTTTCTGAGAAGAAGTGGCTTGCGAATAGGGATAATTGTATGACATGTCTTTGGTGAAACACGGTGTACCTAGGCTTTTCTATGGTCAGAGATTGAAGATGATGGCATCTTCACACGGTGGCTACTTGGTTGCTTCTGGAGTGTCGTCGGGGGTAGATGGAGAAAAACCAGAGGATGGTGGTGGAGGTGGGGTCTTGATCCTTGCTTGATAGGAGGTGAACATGGAGGCAAAGGATGGCTTCATGGTGGCGGCAGAAATGGCGCTGGCATGTAGTTGGTGGTACCTTGCATGGTAGCTTGAGATGAGGAGAAAGAGGGCAAGGTGATGTGGAATTCATTGGTGGAGCCCAGAGCTACAGATGTGGTGACTGGTCGTTGATAGCGGCTTCACGGCGGTGGCGGGTGGCTTCTTGAGCTTGGTTGGGGAGAACAACGATGGAGAAGTTTGCTCACACGGTCGTTGGGTCACACACGATTGCTTCACACGGCTGCTCGAGAGTAAAAGTGAGAGTGACGACTTGGAATTAGGTTAAAAAACCTTTTTCTCATCATTGTACACGATGCGTCTTTTTAATGACACGGTGTGTGCTTTTATAGAAATCACATGTTTATTTTTGAATGAGATTTTACTGCAAGCCATACGGCATGTAAAATTAGAACACATCATGTGAAATCCCAAAAGTGAAGGTTGAATGTTGCCTTCGCTGCTACTGACACGATGTGTTCATATAAAGACACGACGTGTTACTTTCTATAAAGATAGCTTCATTTGAATGAATAGAACATACGTCGTGTGCATTTGAAAACATGTCGTGTGATTTTTCCAGATATATTCACAGCCTTTAACCTGATAACAACATGTCGTGTGTAAATAAAGACATGATGTGTGACCTTCTAGTTGGAATCTGCACACTCTTTTACCTGATATCTACACGTCATGTGAATTAAGGGCACGGCGTGTGATTTTCCAAAAAAACTTGAAGGTTTTGAGAGGTCTATTAGACACGCCGCGTTTGATTAAAAACATGTCGTGCTTGATTCCAACGAGATTGTTTGTGGTCATACACATCATGTGAGAAATAATGCATGTTGTGTAACTTTTAGAATCTTCATAATTGTCTCTCTGTGGTTGATGACGCATCGTGTAACAATTAAGACACACTGTGTCTTTCTGAATTTATGCAGAAATTTGTCATCTTTGGTTTGTACTTATAGAGATGATGATATGTATCTATGAGGGTATACATTATTACATTCATCCATGACAAGTTTATTTGGGGAATTGAAAATTTCTCTTAAATGGTACTAGTAAATGAAATCTATCCTAGTGTGGAGTCAACTCCCACAAGGTCCTCCGTTTAAAGTCTGGAGTAAGACTCTTCAGCTGGTTGATCAAGCGTCTTGGAGGGAGCAAGAGGATCCCTTGTCAATCTCCTCTGCTGTGGTGTACAACTTGCACCTTTGTCCATTAACTTTGAATGTTGATTGCTTCCCTTGTAGCTCCACTGTCCCATATGGAAAGACTTTCAAGACTAATAATGGACCATACCACTTAGATCTCAATTTTCCTAGAAAGATCTTAAGTTTGGAGTTGAACAATAGAACTTGGTCTCCTTCTTTAAAATCTTTGACCTTGATTCTTTTGTCATGCCATCTCTTCATCTTTTCTTTGTAGATCTTAGCATTCTCATATGCGTCCATTCTGAGTTCTTCAAGCTCCTGGAGTTGTAGCAATCTTTTCTCTCATGCTTTCTTTAGGTCATAGTTAAGGAATTTGATTGCCTACAATGCTTTGTGCTCCAATTCTAGGGATAAGTGACATGATTTTACATACACAAGCTTGAAAGCAGTAGTTCCAATTGGAGTTTTAAAAATTGTCATGTACGCCTTTAGTGCATTGTCTATCTTCAACACCCAATCTTTCCTTGAGATGGAGACAATATTTTCTAAGATAGCTTTCAATTATCTATTTGATATCTCCACCTGGCATGATGTGTGAGTATGATAAGGTGTGGACACCTTATGCTTCACTCCATACTTGTTAAGCAGGTTGTTGAAGTTTCTTTCATTGAAATGGCTACCACTGTTGGATGTTATTGCTCTTGGAACTCCAAACCTGGGGAAAATAATCTTCTAGAATAGTTTTATCACTAACTTTGCATCTAGTGCTTCAGTAGGGATTTCCTCCACCCATTTGGATGCATAATCACAAGTTACTAGAATGAACTTGTAGCTACAAGAGGATGGGAAAGAGCCCATATAATCAATGCCCCACTTATATTTCCATGATTGAGTTCAATGATATTTCATCCCTCTTTGAGATTCCCCCAACTCTTTGGCAATTGTCACAAGCCTTGACAAATGCATGCACGTCACGAAATAGATTTGGACAATAGAAACATGATTGAAGAATCTTGGTTGCAGTCTTGTTCGCTCCAAAGTGTCTATCGTAGAGAGAGGAATGACAATATGAAATCACACTAGTAATCTCTTTATTGGGAATGCATCTCCTAATAAGTCCGTCTGTGCATTGCTTGAACAATAGAGGATTATCCTAATAATAGAATTTGACATCATGAAAGAACTTTTTCTTTTGCTGGTATGTGAAATCAGGTGGAAGACATCCGATGGCAAGATAATATGCAAAATTAGTGAACCATGGCACATCAAGAGAATTTACCACATAGAGCTTCTCAATAGGAAATTTATCGTCAATTGAAACCTTGTCTTCAGCACTAGTGGAGAGACGTGAGAGATGGTCAGCTACATTGTACTCGGTCCCTTTCTTATCCTTGATTTCCAAGTCAAACTCTTGTAATAGCAATATATAATGGATGAGGTGAGATTTGGCGTCTTTCTTGCTCATAAGGTACCTTATTGCAGCATGATCTGTATATACTGTGACCTTGGAACCCACTAGATATTGTTTTAATTTATCAAAGGCATAGACTATGGAAAGCATCTCCTTCTCAGTAGTAGCATTTTTTATTTGTGTATCATCAAGGTCTTTCTCACATAGATTATGGCATAGAGTTTGTTGTCTCTTGTTTTCCCCAAGGCTGCTCCTATAGTGTAGTCACTCACATCAAACATGACTTTAAAAGGAGCACTCAGTGATGGGAGTTGAAACTAGTGTGTCTTTCAACTTTTGGAAATCAATTTGACAATCATCATCGAAGATGAACTCAGCATCGTTTGCTAGTAGGGAGCATAAAGGCATTGCAATCTTTGAAAATTCCTTTATAAATCTTCTGTAGAAACTCACATGGCCCAAAAAACTGCAAATTTATTTCACATTGGTTGGCGTTGACATCTTTTCAATGGCTTCCACTTTAGCTTTATCCACTTCAATTCCTCTGCTTAAAATAACATGGCCTGGAATAACCCCCATCTGCACCATAAAATGGCACTTTTCCCAATTAAGCACGAGGTTGACCTATTGGCATCTCTATAAAACTTTAGTTAGATTCAGCAAACAATCATCAAAGGAAATGTTGTACACACTAAAGTCATCCATGAATATTTTCTTTATCTTTTCAATGTAATTAGATAAAATAGTCATCATACACCTTTAAAAAGTGGTAGGGGCATTACAAGGCCCAAATGACATCCGCCTATAAGCATAAGTTACACAGGTGTACGTGAAAGTGATATTTTCCTGATTGGGTGGGTAGATGGGAATCTGAAAGAACTCGCTATACCCATCAAGATAGCAAAAGTAGGAGTGATGAGCAAGCATTTCTAGCATCTAGTCAATGAAAATTAAAGGGAAATGATCTTTCCTGGTGGCTTTGTTTAGTTTTTTGTAATCAATGCACATTCGCCACCTAGTGATGATTCTTGTTTGTATTAATTCATCATTTTCCCCTTTAATTACATTTGTTCCTCCTTTATTAGGAAAAACATGTATAAGACTTACCTAGGGACTACCACTTATTGGATAAATAATTACATAATCTTTAAGTTTGAGAATTTCCTTTTTTACAAATTCCATCATATTTTGGTTTAGTCTCCTTGGGGGGGTCTATGCATGGTTTCAAATTTTCTTCCAAATCTATTCTATGCATACAGATAGATGGGTTAATTCCCTTGAGGTCATTAGTGGAGTGACCTAACACATCTTTATAGCTTCTAAGTTCTTTTAAGAGCTTTTCTTCTTGATCATTGTTCAATTTAGCATTTATAATAATAAAAAAATTGGAGTTTGGGCCAAAGAAAGCATACAATAACCCCGATGGGAGGGGTTTTAATTCTACCTATTTGCTTGGATCCAGGGTGTTGTTTTCCTCACTCTTCTTAGAATCTTCATCACTTAGTGGGGTCTTCAAGGTTTCATGAACTTCTTCATTGGAAATGACATTTGAATCTTCTTCTTTAAGATCATCAAGGGTGGTTTCAATAGAATTCTTCTCTTCCTCGAGCAGTGTGTCAATAGTATCAATAAGATATAGATACTCCTTGGAGCTGGGTGCCTTCATGGAATCATAAACATAGAATACAAGTTCTTCATCTCCAACTCTGACCATGATTTTTCCTTCTCTTACATCAACTAAGCAACATGTAGTGCGTAGGAAGGGTCTTCCAAATAGGACTAGATTGGTTGGATCCTCATGCATGTCTAAAACTACAAAGTCACACGGAATGAAGAAATTACCTATTTGTATAGGGACGTCTTCAATCACTCTTATAGGATGCTTGATCAAGAGATCAGCTAGCTGGATTTTCATAGAGGTTAGCTTCAAATCTCCCAAGTCTAGCTTTTCCCACAAAGAGACAGGGATCAAGCTGATGCTAGCTCCAAGATCAACAAGGCCTTTATTAAAAGTAGAGTCTCCTATCTTGCAAGAGAGAGTAAATGCACCTTGGTCATCTAGCTTTTTAGGCATACATTTTTAGATGATGGAGCGTAGCCTTTCAGACAAGATGACAGTCTCGACTTAACCAGATCTTCTTTTCTTTGTTAGGATGTCCTTCAAGAACTTGGTGTAGAAGGCCATTTCAGCTATGACTTCAACTAGAGGCAGATTCACATACAACTTGTTCAGAATGTCCATGAACTTATTGAACTTGACATCGTCCTTTATGTTAGCAAGCATGTGAGGGAAAGGGGCATTGGGCTTGCTAGAAGAATCACCTTGGTGTGGATTTCCAACAGATTTCTTTCTTTAATTTTCAATAGTTATCTCAATAGTATTGTCAACAACCTATTTAGATTTCCTCTTGGAAGGCAGTGAAGACCCTCCTATGACTGCTCCACTCCTCAAAGTTACATATTTACAAGTCTCCTTGGGATTCATAATCGGTTGACTGGGCAAATAACTTGAGGATGTTCCTTGGTTGGCTAAAGCTTATTGAGCTATCTAGTTCTCCAACATCTTGGTGTGGGTAACAATCCCATAAACCTTAGAAGACAACTATGTGATAGCATCCTTCAGAGGATTTCCATGTGTCTGAAACTCATCATTCTGCTAGATCTGTGTGGTGACAAAAGTCTCAAGGAGGCTTTCAAGGCTGGATTTTTGTGGTGGAGGAGTAACTTGTTGAAATTGATTAAAGTTCTTATTGAAATTGATTGAAGTTACTATTACTATTGTTGTTGTTGTAACCTGGTGGTTGTTGATGGTTGGCATTCATTGCTGACGTTTGCTCATAGGTTGTTGACCATAAGCTTGACCTTGTTGTTGGTTATGTGAATTTTTGTTCATGTATGAAAATTTTGGATGGTCTCTCCACCTAGGTTATAGGTCTCAGAAAAAGGATTGTAGGAATGTCTATTATTAAAATTTCCTACAGTGTTGACTTGTTCTGGTGATTCAGTGACATTCAGCTATAGTGCAAAACAAGAGGCAAAGTTGTGGTTGGACATCCCACACGCCTCACATACATGTTCAACTACTTGAACTGAGTGAGTGGTCAGCTTTTCAAATTTCTGGGTTAAGGAATCAAGTTTGGATGCAATCAAGTCCACGACATCCACAGTGTGTTTCTTGCTGGACTTCTCACTGAAGCTGGAGGAAGAGAATGGATGACTGGTCCTTTTTAAACTCCATTGGCTGTGATTGAGCACAATATCTTCAATAATGGAATAGGCTTCACTATATGACTTATTCATCAAGGTTACATTTGCAGTGGCATCAATGGACATACAGGTGTTGTAGAATAACCCGTTGCAGAAGGTTTGCAGTAGCAATGAGTTGGTTAAATCATGGTGAGGACATACGTGTTGCAGATCCTTAAACCTCTCCTAGGTTTCATAGAGCATCTCTCCTTCTTGTTTCTTGAAGTTTGTGATCTGGTTCCTTAGATGGGTCATCTTGGTAGGAGGGAAATACTTAGTTAGGAAAGCATTTAATAATTTGTCCCAACTCTTGATGGAACATTTAGGCAATGAAGAGAGCCACACCTTGTCCCTGTCTCGTAGAGTGAATGGAAATAGGAGCAGGCATACTCCTTCAGGTGGAACACCATTGGTCTTAAAGGTGTTCATATATTGCAAAAACTCCGCTACGTGAAGATTTGCGTCTTCCATAGGAGTTCCCCATAAGCAATTTTGTTGGATCATCTGCATGATTGTAGGGTTGATGGAGAAATTTTTGGCCTCTATTGCAGGATGATTGATGGCCCCATAGAATTTGATGGCAGTCGGCACAGTGAAATCTTTGAGTGGACAGTTTCCCTCCATCTCTGATTCTTGAAGAGGATTGGGTGAAGGCGGTGGTGAATGTCAAGATTGTGTTATTGAAGGATGTGATTCCCCAAACTTGAAGAGTTCTCACTCCTCCTTTCTCTCCTGTGGCTACTAAAGGTTCGCTCTATTTTTTGGTCTAAAAATATTGATGTATGTATACCCCTCTTAGAGCGACGCATGCAACCTAAAAAGAAAAATTGAGTAAGATTCACAAAAGCTAAGAGGTATCCCGATATGAAATATGAAAATGATGACTTAGTCTCAATTACTAGTTAACTCTTCTGCTCTAACTAATATTATCGTAGCTCCCCAGTAACAGATCCAAAAACTTGTTGGAGTTATAAAAGAAAGATCTCAACTTGCTTATCACCCGCAATTGTACGGGTTCAATTGTATTCGAGTTTCAACCTCAAGGAGCTAGGTTAGTCATGCACAAAATCATTAGCTTTCATTAATCTAGGTCGGTTTACAAAAGTCGGGTTGATTACAAGTAACTAAAGGCAAGAAGCAAATAAGACCTTGGTTTAGTTGAAATCACAAAATGGAGAATCCTAGGCATGGAATTTCACTACCACACCATCACATCATGCATTACAACAAAATTTAAACATACAAACAATTTTGCAAGGAAATTGTCATCATCATGCACCTCCTAGTGGCATGAGATAGTTCTCTTCATAGAATAACATTCCCATATTTATGATAGATTCAAGAACAATCTAACACCCTCAACATACTCTAGCCATTCCCATGGTCAAGAACATATTTGCATGAATCCTACTCCCTACTTCCTCATATATTCTCCCAAATAACACAAGAAAGCATAAAACATGTATAAAGGGTGGCCAGCCAAAGATACAAGCAACGAAACACTATAGGCATTCATGGAGAAGCAAAGTGACTAACATAAGATATAAATTTCGTGTTCACATGAGTAATGGCATGGGAGCTACTCTCCCATACCCAAGAAAAGAGTTCTACTCATCCATAATGGAGATGCACAAATACATTGTAGAATTTTCAGATCATTGCATGATTAAGAGAAGAAAAAAATTAAAGGAACCAAAAGTGTAGCGAAGGGGAAGTACAAATCTGGATAGAGGACAAGATTCCACCCTTGGAGCTACTCCAACTTATACAATCCTCCCTCCCGAGAAGCTTGTGTGAGGATAAAAGCTTTGATGTACCTTTGGAGAAGAAATGGAGAAGAAATGAAGTAGAATGGAGGTTCTTTCCCAAGAAAACCTCTTCTTCCACTCCAAAATTGCCTTCGTCTGCTCTGAAACTTCTCTTGGATGAAAAGTACTTGTAAATGACGAGTCAAAACCGCCCAAAAGGTTGCATTCCTCTTTTAAAATGAGGGGTGGTTGCTGTTAATTTCTATACAAACTGATAACGACATGGCGTGTCTTTGAGGAGACACACTGTGTTTCTTTGTGTAACTTGTCGACTAATTGCTACTGGCAAGAAATACACGGTGTATTCCATGAGAGACACGTCATGTCGTTGTCTCTGGAGTCGATCTGAGTATAAGGCACATGGCATGTTCGATTAAATACATGCCCGTGTACATTGGCAAAAAGTCGAGGTCGTCCCCTGGATCGTGAGGACACGCCATGTCTTAAATAAGACACGACATGTAGTTGCTATGTACTTTGGTCAATGAGGATGTTGGAATCTTACACGTCATGTCTTAAATAAGATGTGTCGTGTTCTTTGTTCAATGAGCTCTTTTGGAAAGTCACACGTCATGTCTTAAATAAGACACGACGTGTGCAATGTTGTTTCTTCGAGAATGAACTCCAAATCAACTGCAAATCGAGGGGAGCTCCCAATAAGGTTGGATTTGAGTTGGACTATCTCCAATTTGGCATTTTGAGTGTGTGTCTACAATCAACATCATGCAACAAGTAAAATAACTAAAAGATGGTGTGTTAAGTATAATTAGAGGATAAATGGAAGGTAAAATGAACTGAATTTGTGTGTGGATGTGTGCAAAAAGTAGATATGAAATGTGCACATCACTTCATCACATGAGATTATGCACCTAAATAAATGAATAGTTGTCCTTAGATATTGCAACCATATACTAAGAAAATTGAAAATGATATCCAAACAAATATATGTATCATATAATTTGGGTCGATTAATATGTATCTTAAAACTGAACCATTATTGTTATTTACTGGGTCTAAAAACTTAGCAACATTCATTTCCACATAACTGCGCAGCTTTTATCAGTTTGGTCTACCTGATTCATTAGGCAACCCTACTTAAAAAATTTATCTGTTTGGATTAAAAATATACATATAATATTATATGTATTAGGAAAAAAAATCCCCTACATTTTACAGACTAGAAAGAATTAGATTAATGGAAAGATTGTAAACATGACATTGCATTTAAGGTTTGTTTCTTCAAGCTCAATATTTATGGATTTTTAGAAATGATGATTGACCACACACACCAATACTACACTTTGTTGAGTGCTTTGTCCTCATGCAAATTCTAAGAAAACATCTAGATGGTCTTTATTATATATTACTTCTAGTCAAGCACACTTAACCATGTAGTACTTATTGATGGACTACATATAAAGGGGGTGCACAGTGTTGATATAATAGTACAAATTTATTATAATATAATTTTATCTAAGGCTTCAATTCATGAGATGTTGCATTAGTATTTTGTATCTCTGGTGTAATTTTATTAATACTTATTTCAAATAAAAACCAAGACTATAGACATATGATGTCAGTTTAATAAGTAAAAATGTCACAATTGATCAAGCCTTACTATTGAGGAAAAATATAGGTACGACTTTTATTTTCACATAAGTTGTTTGGCGAAGATTTGACATCACAGATAGTCTATGAAATTCATTCTCTAGAAAAAATTAAAAAAGTATGTGTCACGTTAGTTGACAAGGAACTAACAACAAAACCCTTCCCTCGAAATAAATTTTACCTCTAAAATTCATGTCATTGATTTTTGTCTAAAAAATTGACGCGATAAGTGTCGAGCTATGCAAAAAAAATTACTTCCAAAAATTTGGTGGTGTCGATTACCCCAACCGGAACCAACAACATCAGATTCCTGCCACATCAACCGTGAAAAAATTGTTTCCCCTAAATTGGGTTATGTTATTAATTTTGATCTTGTAACCAATACCATAGGTCTTAGTGAGGTTAACATTTTCAATAGGTATAAGGTCATATTCAACCCATGACAAAGATAAATGTTGATTTTTATTATTAAACTAAAGATAATGTTTGTACTACCGGTTTCTCAAGCTTAGTTGATGCCTAAGTGCCACTTAATAGTACCCACAAAAGATTCTTTCCCCAGTTCTCAATTTTATTGTGTGATACCTAAGCTCTCTGGTGATCATTTTTTTATAATGTGATATCATCTAGATGTTGATGCCACTACTAGTTGTTTTCACTGCTTCTACTAGACCATCGTTTCCACTCCTTCCTCTCTTCACTACTCCTTTAACCATCATTTTCATCACCACTATCAATATGTCTCTGTCCACTTCTGTCTTCATCACCACTCCTTTGACATTTCCTCTTTTTATGCCTCTGATGTTGCTACTATTATTCTATCGCTCCTCCTCTGAGGTCATCACCATTATCGTCGTCACAGCTGCTACTACTGCTCCAGTTATTGTTATCAGTGGAAGTGGATATCTCTTATCAGCCTATTTCTCTACTTCTCACATGACTTCTTATATTTTGATGATTTTCTTCCTTCCCTCCATCAAGATATTTTGTATCTTTGATTGATCCCAAAACTTCTTGATGATAAATTAATTTGAGTTGTGTATAATTGAAATTCATGTATAAATTCTTATATAATAGGGTGAATTGTGGGATTTGAATGTTGTACGGATAAATACTTGCTTGTATAATTGGATATCATGTATAATTGCTTATGTATTTGGGTACATTGTGAAATTTTGAATGTTGTATGGATAAATAATTACACCTAAGAAATAATTACACTGATTTTATATGAATTACTTAGGTTAACTTGATTCTGACTTAAATTGTTATGTATATACCTAAATTCTAAGTCGTAAACCCTAACTTACACATATATTATGTTGACCCAGATGCCCACTCAAGATTTACTCACTAGGAATATATCATAGACAGTTTCCGATATGGAAGTATTCACACATAATTTTACTTGGAATGCAAGTGTATAATATGTATTCAATTTTAAAGATGTTTTGTCGGCACTTCCCTGGTTGTTCTCTGGGTACATATGCAAGTGGACATTTGTCCATATATAGTGGTGTACTTGGAGAACTGTTGGGAAATGTTGTCAAACTATTCTTGAAAACAAAATACACATTATACACTTACTAGTAAGATTAGGTGTTCAAGAATAGGATAGATGGTACACTTTCAATACTAAAATCCTAAAACCTAAACGCTAAACCCAAATCCTCAAATATTTTCACCTTAAAAACCTAAACTCTAAACTCTAAATCCTAAATCATAAACCCTAATCTCTAAACTCCAACCTTAAACCCTAAGCTTTAAACTCTAAAACCGAAATGCTAAAAACCTAATTGTATTCAAATATATTTTATTTTAAAATTAATGTAGCTAGCACTTTGATTCGATACTCATTTTCTCTATGGTCATAGAAGGGATCAATTATGGATGTCCATTCCAAATCACTACACTCCAGAGTTTATTACTGGTATTGATCAATTTATAAGATTTGTGGAGGACCATAGGAAAGTGTTGGATCTAAGGGCTCTAGAGGGTGGTGAATAGAGCTAAAATACTTACAGAAGACTTGTTACACCTTCAAATTACTTCAAATAAGTGTAATTGTAAATCATGAATTTGATGGAAATTGAAACATACATAGCAAGAAAGAGAGAGATTGAAGCAACCAAGTGAACAAGTTTTTTTAGAGTGGTTCCACTCTCCAAACTAGGAGAGAGATAGTACACTATCTAGATAGGTCAAGCTCTAGGATTTCTAAGATGTCTACTCCTTATATTCACTTATAAGAGTTACAACATATGACCTTCCGTTTCTAGAATAAGGATACCCAACTTCCCTTTAAGGCCAAGAGATCCAACAACCTTAAATCAATGTCTTACCTATCCAAGAGCTAGTCTTTACCCCAAAAAGGTCTTATCCACTCTTGCAAATAGTTGGATGCCTTCACTAAGGTCTTCCCCTTCATGCAATGAGTCTTCTTCGGCCTTGAGGATTTACCCACTTAGCTCTTTGGATCTTCTGCCTTGATCTTATCCTTCACTCAAAGTATCCTTGAGCACCTTATTCTCTGGCTGAAGAAGTTTGCTCCTTTTCATTCTTTTGGATAAGCTTTCACTAATCCAGAGCTTTAAAGAAAGGGGTGGGGAAGATGAGGCTTGAGAGATTTACAAGCATACAAATGGGTATCTCTCTTCACACAGGACCTATCACACTCATAATGACAAATTGAGGTGTAAACAAGAGAGAGAAAGGGGCTCAAGTGGATAGAAAGCACTCAACTATAGCAAGGACCATGAATAGCACGAATGAGCAAACTTGGAATGAGCTCCAAGGGGTCCTATATGTAGCTAGGGGTGTCCACTAGAGTGTGGGGACACTTGTGAATGTTATCTAGCCGTTTGGAGGGTTGGAACATATATTTTTTTGAGTTTTGCAACTCTCCAACTATTAGAATCACTTTTTCTTTATTTTCCATATAGTGCATTCAGTCGAGTTTCAATAAAGATAAATTGACCGATCACACTATGCAACAAATACAATTTAAACCATCGGTCGAGTTTGTCCTAAGGTAACTCAACCGATCCACTTAAATTGAGTTTGGTCTACAGAGGGATCAACATTCATTCCCAAAATCCATTAAGGATCGGTTGAGTTTGTAACTCAGCCGATAAAGTGCCTGTAATGAATTTTACAAAATGAAATTTAAGTGATCAAATGTTGGAATTAAGTGTCCCTGATTTTTTCTCATCTTAGATACAAGTCATATCATCAATATAAATGATTACAAAAATGTTCAAATGTGATTTGGAGTGTTTTCCACAAAAGTGCATTTGTATTGGTTTTGACTCAAAGTAAGCCAAGAGAGGGCTTGAGCAAGTTGATCCTTTTCATGTACCTAATGCCTGAAATCAATCTCCAACAAACATATTAGATACATGAATGGAATGGTTAAGTCATTATCAAACTATGGAGAATGTGTAACACTTAGGTTAACATTCTCCCCCTTTTTGACAATGACAAACCATTCCTCAACATATTGGAAAGCATATAATAATTAAACTTTTACCTTTGAGAAAGGATGTGAAAGTTAATCCTTTACCTAGTGAATTTCAAGGGGATACATGATTGAACAATGTGAATTTTTCCCCTTCAATTCATGCTTATCGATACCTGCATGGCTAGTCTTTCCATAAATAACCAAAGAACATATACATACTATATGGTCCTCTAGCAAGTCACGTGATACGTAGATAATTGACAAGAAAAGGATCATATAAGCGATAAAACAATATGGATGAGGTCATTTCTTCCCCTTTGTCATATCAAAATGATAGAGAGGTAGAAAGACCTAAAGAACATGTCTTCTCAAAAGATGAGATAAAGCAATCAACCACATACCACACATCAAACAGACACAAGGTAAAGAGAAACAAGTAGTCTAATGTCATAATCAAAATATGGGATAACATACCACAAAATCATAAGATATCATCAGCTAGAGAGTTATGGTACATGAGATGAAGATTACAACACTAGAACATGTCCTCACTATAAGAACCAAAAACCAGCGTTAAAATAGTAGGATAGTACATCTCAAATACAGTGCCCAAATGTCCTAATACATAAGAGTTTAAAAAATTATGTATGATCAAATTCTAAATACTAAGTAACTAAGACATATAAGCAACATCTATGTTGTCTATATCAACAATGTCATCATCCACATCATCATCATCAGGCTCAAGCTCATAGTCCTCATCTACATTTGAAGGTGTAGTAGAGACAACATCATCCTCATCATCATCACCAGAGGCACCACCAAAGCTGTTGCCAGAACCAGCATCGAATCCATCATCCTCAGTGGCCTCCTCATCATCAGCATCTTCCTCATCATCTTGGGTAGGCATCTCCTCATTGACAGGAGGATCGAATCTATGACCAAGCCATAGGGCATTATGCTCATCTCAAGACATGCCAAGGGCATATAACTCATGTGCCTGGGGAAAGGTGGGAGAAAATGTGCCAAGGCTGGAAAGCAAGGTAGCAAGATGGCTAGTAAGCAAAGTCAGTAGACGAAGCACTCTAGGGGAAGGGACAGGTCCAACATCAGCAGCATATGTGGTAGCAGAAGCAACGGGTAGAGGGGTCGGGTAGAAGTGACTACATGCATAGGAGGCATAGTCACCACCTAGGTATGGCTGGTAGGCAGGGTAGGGATAGTTGTAGGACAAGTTCATGGTAGACATGATCTGGCACAAGTCCTGGTGGAGGTGGTCTTGGGCCTGAAGGTTATACACCCGTTGGTGTATCGTGTGACCCATGAGTGCTTCATTTGACACCAAGAAGGAGGCACAGTCAGGTCGGGGTGGTGGTGGTGGTGGAGGTTCATGGGTGAAGGTAGAGGTAGATGCTCCAGGTGTAGTAGAGTAGGTGGGTAGGAAGGTCTTCTTGATCATGGTTTCACTAATGCAAACTCCTTTCCAAATAGTTTTGTAATTGAAATCATGGAAAAGAGATTTATTGGTAGTAAAAGAAAACACACCACAGATCAAAGCTGGGTAGGGTGGATGGGTACCATAGGTGTTCTTCCTAGAGTAAAAACATGTCATGTGATCCAGGATATATTGGTACCACTTGACTCCAACATTCTTCAAGAGACATAACATGATCAAAGTGTTCTATGCCATTTTTGTTTGATTCTTCTTGGGGTGGACATTGTGGTTAAAAACTAATGTGAGCAGTCTATTCTTGAGATCTAGGGGAGAGGATGGCAAGGTCGACTTCCTCCTATAGGGTACCTAAGGCTTCTTCACGAACTTGTGGATGTCAAGAAGAGTAAGATCAAAGTGCTTGTAGAAAACCTCGGGGTCCAAAAGGTCAAAATAGTCAGGATACTCCTTCTGCCATGTGTCAGTGACCTCAGTTCCATTAAAAAAATGTATTCAAGGAATCTTCAAAGATTGTGAATTTGATCTCGACGATCATGGAAGTGAGGATGATCAAGCTATTGGGTGGTGGCACTAGATCATCATAGTTCCATGAAAGATTGGCATAGAATTCATGGACCACCTTGGTGCCTGTAATGGAATTTTGTAAGCATCGACATTCTACACACAACATGCCTAGGTGATGGGTGTGGAAAAGTTTAGGAATATCTATTATAACCTCCTTTGTTTTGAGACGAGGCTCAAACAAGGCTCTAAAAGGGAAGTCATTCCTAGGAAGGAGCTCCTTGTGATGATTGAGAGCTTTGGAGGAGACAAAAGAGGTGTCGCCAAAGGATATCAAGTGAGGATTGGATCAGGATGAGAGTACTCCACCTGGGGTAGCTCTCTTTCTTCGGTTGGATGCCATGTGAATAGATTTGAGAAGCAACAACAACCAAAAGAGGAAGAGAGCTGCACAAACAAGCTATCTAACCACCTAGATGGGTGTGGGAAGAGGAAAGAGAGGCTAGGATAGGTAAGGGAAGGTATGGTCACTCCTAGGGTTTGAGGTCAAGATGACCTAGAGCTAGGAATCGATCAACTTTTCTCTAGTTAAGAGGAGAAATGTCGGCCAAAACCTATTTTAAGTTTGGTTCAGCCCGGCCATCGGTCGAGTTTTGAGACTGGAAAACTTAATCCATCAAGAGAAAAGAACTTGACCTCAGTCTCAGATCGGTCGAGTTGGCAACTCAACTGATTGGTAGCCTGTCCAAAAACATGAAATATTAATTTCTAGAGTCTAGGGTGATAATGAATTTTATTTCTTTAACCTATTAAGCATTTTTCACATATTAAGGCACATTTCACTCATCATAGGATACTATTTAGTGATAAAATAAGCATTTATGAAAAATACCCAAAACGTGCAAAACAAGGCAAGAAAAAAGATCAATATAGCACATATCAAGCAAGAGACGATCAATTCTAAGCAAGAAACATATATGTAAGATAACAACTAGCTAGGAAGCATGTCAATATCATCAAGAGAAGTTATAAGCAGTTTTAATCTAATGAATGTAAATTGTTCTCTAACTAGAGGTTTAGTGAAAATGTCCGCTAACCAATTCTTTGTATCCACATGCATGATATAAATATCCTTCTTGGCATTGTGGTCATGAATAAAATGATGACATACCTCTATACGTTTAGCTCTACTATGCAATATAGGATTGTATCACAATTTAATTGCACTGGTATTATCATAAAAGATACGAGAAGCATGAAAATAAATGTTAAAGTCTTGGAGAATTTGCTTCATCCATAGGACTTGGGCACAACAACTTCCAGTTGCAATATATTCAGCCTCGGTAGCTGATAGAGCCACAATGTTTTGCTTCTTGGAGAACCAAGAAACTAGGCAAGGTCCTAGGAAGAAGCAAGTGTCACTTGTGCACTATCTAGTAATCAAGCATCTTACGTAATCTGCATCACTATAAACAGTAACAGTTAAGTCCCTTGACTTAGGATACCACAGTCTAAAATTTGGGGTTTTGGCTAGATACCTTAAAATCCTCTTAATCGCTATAAGATGTGATTTCCAAGGACTTGATTAAAAGTGAGCACACAAGCCAACACTAAACATTATGTCAGGTATAGAGGCAGTTAAATAAAGTAAACTTCCCATCATACCTCTATAGAGCTTCTCATCAACCTTTTCACCTTGTTCATCTCTATCAAGCTTGGTAGTGTTTGACGTGGAGGTGTCCATCAGCTTGGTGTTCTCCATCCCAAAGTACTTTAGTAGCTCACTTGTGTACTTGCCTTGGTACCTTCCTTGGTTTGCTTGATTTGGAAGCCAGGGAAGAAAGTAAGCTCCCCCATCATGCTCATCTCAAATTCACTCTGCATAAGATTGCTAAACTCCTTGCAAAGATTAAGATTAGTTATACCAAAATTGATATCATCAACATAAACTTGAATGATAAGAAAATTGTTAGAATTGTGCTTTAGAAACAGGGTAGAATCTACTTTTCCCATGATATATCCATTTTCTAACAAAAAGTTCTTTAGTTTCTTATACCAAGCTCGAGGTTCTTGTTTCAGCCATAGAGAGCTTTTTGCAACAGATAAACATGGTTAGGCAAATTATCATATTCAAAGCCCAGAGGTTGTGCAACATATACTTCCTCCTCAATTGTACCATTCAAAATACACTTTTAACATCCATTTGATAAAGAAGAAAATTGTTGTGACTAGAAAAAGCAAGAAACATCCTGATTGACTCAAGTCTATCTTTAGGTGCATATGTTTCATCAAAATATATACCCTCTTGTTTATTGTAACCTTGAGAAACTAACCTTGCTTTGTTTCCTTATCACTTTGTGGCTTTCATCCAACTTGTTGTGGTAGACCCATTTCGTGCCAATGATCTTTCTATCACTTGGTCTTGGCACAAAATTCCACACTTTGTTACTATCAAATTGATCCAACTCTTCTTGCTTGACTAGGATCCATTCATTATCCTTTAGAGCTTCTTTGACATCTTTAGGCTCCATTTGAGAGATGAAGGTGCTTTCTGCTTGTTCCTTGTTGAGTGCAGCCCGCATCTTAACTCTTTCAAAAGGATTGCCTAGGATAAGCTCCTTTGGATGATTCTTTGTAAAGTGGGGAGTTGGATCCTTCTTTTCTTCATTCTTCTCTTCTTCATCAACTAACACCTCCTTTCCTTTTTTAGCAATGTTGAGCTCTTTCAATAGAGGAATCACCTCATTTGCAATATCATAATCATTAACAATATCCTTGGTAATCAAGGGGTTAGTCTCAACAAATTTAACATTTATAGATTATTCTACTTTACACAGTTCAATGTTATATACTATATAAGCCTTGTTGGTAGTGCTATAGACAAGAAATAAATCCTTGTAGGACATTGGATAAAACTAGTCAAGAGAATCCTTGGTGTTCAAAACAAAACAATGACACCCAAAAACATGAAAGAAATCAATGGAAGGCTTTCTACCACGCCATAGCTCATAGGGGTTTTCTTAAGTGAAGCATGAGTAAAAACTTGGTTTTACACAAAACATGAAGTACTGACGGCTTCGGCCCAAAACGTCTTTGGAGTGTTGTACTCTAAAATCATAGTCCTACTCATCTCCTATAATGACCTATTATTCCTCTCTACAACCCCATTTTTTTGAGGCATTTGAGGTGAAGAAAAGTTAAGTGCATATCCAGATTCCTCACAAAATCGATCAAACAAATCATTTCCAAACTCTTCCCCATGATCACTATGAATAGAAATAATTCAACACGAAGCTTCATTTTTGATATGTTTACAAAAAGTCGAGAAAACATCGAGAGTATCACTGTTTGAAATGAGGAAGAAAGTATAAGTATAGAGAGAAATCATCGACAAGAACTAAACAATACTTCCTACCACGAAGTGATTGTGTATGCATTGGTCCAAATAGATCAATGTGAAGAAGCTCAAGAGTTCTCTTGGTGTTAAGGACACCTTTGGATTTGAAGGAAAACTTGGTTTGTTTTCCTTGGGTCCAAGGTTGGCATTCCTCATCCTTATCAAAATCAAATTTGGGAGTCCCTTCACCAATTCCTTTTTGTTCAAATTCTTCATTTGATGCATATTTACATGACCAAGCCTACAGTGCCATTAAGAGATATCATTCAAATTGGAAATAAGAAATCTACCAATAATAGGCTTAATAGAGTCAAGCACAATAATATAAAGATTGCCATTTCTAGTTCCCTTATGTATGACATTGTAAGAGAGGGAATCTAGAAGCAAGCATTCTACATGAGTAAGTAGAAAAATATAACCATTATCACAAAGTTGACTAACACTTATTAAATTGAGATGTAGACCATCCACAAGAAGTACATTCTTGGTGCATAGTGAATCACTGATATCACCCTCACCTATTACCTTACCCTTATTTTTGTCCCCAAATGTCACCGAACCTCCTTTCTTCTTTGTGAATTTATTGAAATGGTTGATTTCACCCATCATGTTTTTAGAACAACCACTATCTACAATCTGTTTGCCATTCACCTATAAGAAAGGAAGATAATTGGTGCCCAGTTCAAACTTTGGGATTTTGGGTTAGCTTGGGGACCCGCTTCATCTTGGGGTTGCTCCCCTTCTCCCAGGAAGGACAATAAGTAGAATAGTGATCATTACTCTTATAATGAGAACAAATCCTAGGGTTCTTTAAGCCATATGACTCTTCATGGAATGTTGGAAGTTCCTTTCTATTCTTCTTCTTACCCTTACCTTTGCCTTTTGAAGTACCCTCATATCATAGACCACTCTTGCCACTACGTTTGGTGGGGTGATCCAAGACTTCATTAAGGGACTTCTTCCCTTTGAGGAATGTTTGGAAAGTGTCTCTTAACTTATAATTGTCATCGGTAAGAGTTATAACAGTAGAAGTCAGACTAGCAATATCATCATTAGCATGCAGTAGGTCAGACTCTATATAGAGGGATTTAGTCAAATATGAATAGTTATCTAGAGTAACAGAAGCAACATCCTTGCTAGTAAAAATAGGTCTAGAAGATAAATGATTTACTTGGTCAAGCAACCTAGCATTTTTAGTTCTAAGAAGTTTAAACCCATCAAGATACATATTTTTCTCATCCCTACGAGCATCATAAACAAGTTTAAGTTCAATATTTTCAGTTTTAAGAAACTCAAGCTCATTAAGGCATGTTTTGTTCTCTTCCTTGAGATTAGTGATATTCTTAAGGTATATCTCATTCTCAACTTCAACCCCATTGTATTGGAGCTCAAGATCAAGAAATTGGCCTTGCAAAGAATCAATGCACTCAAGATGCACTTCCTCATTTTGACCAAGGATGTCAATTTTAGCATAAACATCATCAATAATTTTACCCAACCTCTTATTATTATATTTACATTTGGAATAAGAAGATCGGGTAGCATTAAGCATTTCTATAAGAGTTTCTTTGGACAACTCATGTAGGCTTACCTCACGATGTCTTCCCTTGTGGAGGCCATGAGTGAAAGATGGCATTCACCATCATCAGATCCTGAGCCACTTGAAGAGGATTCTTCCCAAGATGCATGAGCTTCATCCTTGCTTCTTTTATCCTTCTTATCCTTCCTCTTATATTTGCCTTCCTTCTTGTAATCATCCTTCTTCTTGTGGATGCTCTTGTGGTGGCTCTTCTTGGCCTTTTGACATTCATTGTTGTAATGTCCCTTTTTTCCACATTTGTAGCATCTTAGAGTTGAGGATGAGGAAAACTTTCCCTTAAAGTGTTTTCCCTTGGAGTAGTTTGCTTCATGCTCACTTGGGCTGTCATATTCACTTGAGGAGGTAGGAGAGGACCGACAAGCAAGTTGTTGTTGAAGGATCATTGCCTCCATTTGGGCTTTGAAGGCATTATCTTTAACTTTCTTTGAGTCCTTATCTTCTTGCTTTTCATCTTCTTCTTGCTTGTCTCTCCTTTGCTCATGTTCTTGAAGGTTTCCAATGAGCTCCTCGCTGGCTAGATCTCCAAGGCTTCTTACTTCTTCAATTGAAGTCCCCTTGGGCTCCCACCTCTAGGGAAGGGACCTTAAGATTTTTGAGTTTATATTCCCATGTGCAAGGTGTGAGCCAAAGAAGCCAACCTCTTGATGATGGTGTTGAGCTGGGAGTACATGTCCACCACTCTCTCCTCCTTGCACATATTGAAGTTCTCAAGTAGTCCATTGAGCATGTAGATCTTGGACTCCTTGACTTTCTACGTGTCTTCTTATGTGATGCACAACTTGTTCCAAATCTCATGAGTTGTGTCCCAAGATGATATCTGGTTGAACTTAGAGGGAGTGAGGGAAGATCTATGATGCTAATCGCATTGGCATTAAGATGTGCCTTCTTTGTTGTAGCTTCATCCCAAGTGGCTACATAATCAGTTGGCACCTTGTATGGGAGGATCACTACCTTCCACATGTCGCAATTGGTTCCTTGGAGGAAGAACTACATCTAGCATTTCCAATATAAGAAGTTGGTGTCGATGAAGGCTGGTGGTCGTGTGAAGAAGCTTCCATTTATATTGAGTGACCCAAGTAATTCTCCCATCTTCTCATCTCATAGGAGATGTATCGGAGAAGACTATGGATCTAATACCACTTGTTGGATCTAAGGGCTCTAGAGGGGGTGAATAGAGCTAAAACACTTACACAAGACTTGTTAGACCTACAAGTTACTTCAAATAAGTTCAATAGAAATTTGATGGCAATTGAAACATACATAGAAAGGAAGAGAGAGATTAAAGAAACCAAGTGAACAAGCTATTTTAGAGTGGTTCCACTCTCCAAACTAGGAGAAACTCAGTCCACTACCTAGAGAGGTCAAGATCTAGGATTTCTAAGATGTCTACTCCTTATATTCAGTTATAAGAGTTACAACATATTACCTTCCTTTCCCAAGACAAGGATACCCAACTTCCCTTTAAGTCCAAGGGAGCCAACAACCGTACAATCAATGTCTTACCTATCTAAGAGCTAGTTTTATATCTCACAAAGGTCTTACCCACTCTTGCAATCATTTGGATGCCTTCACTAAGGTCTTCCCCTTCATGGAACAAGTCTTTGGCCTTGAGGCGTTACCCACTTAGCTCTTTGGATATTCTTCCTTGATCATCTCCTTCACTTAGAGTAGCCTAGAGAACCTTCTTCTTCAGCTGAAGAAGCTTTCTCTTTCTCCTTCTCTTGGAGAAGCTTTCACCAATCAAGAGCTTTGAAGAACGGGATGGGAAAGATGAGGCTTGAGAGCTTTACAAGCATACAAATGGGTAGCTCTCTTCACACAACACCTATCTCACTCATAAAGATCAATGTAGGTGTAAACAAGAGAGAGAAAGGGGCTCAAGTGGATAGAAAATACTCAACTATAGCAAGGACATTGAATAGCATGAATGAGCAAGCTTGGAATGAACTCCAAGGGGTCCTATTTATAGCTAGGGGTGTCCACTGGAGTGTGGGAACACTTGTGAACGTTATCTATCCATTTGGAGGGTTGCAACAGATATTTTTTCGAATTTTGTAACTCTCCAATGGTTAGAATCACTTTTTCTACATTTTTAGTACAATACGTTTGGTCGAGTTTCAATAAAGATAACTTGACCTATCACACTATCCAACAAATCCAATTTAAACCATCGATCGAGTTTGTCCTGGGTTAAATCGACCGATCCACTTAAATTGAGTTTAGTCTATAGAGGGATCAGTCGAACTCTATGAAAGTGAAACTCGACCGATTAGCAATCAATCCCAAAATCCATCAAGGATCGTTCGAGTTTGTAACTCGGACGATAAAGTGCTTGTAATGAATTTTACAAAATGAAATTTAAGTGATCAAACGTTGGAATTAAGTGTCCTTGATTTTTTTCTCATCTTAGATACAATTCATATCATCAATACAAATGATTACAAAAATGTTCTAAGGTGGTTTGGAGTATTTCCCCCAAAAGTGCGTTTGTATTGCTTTTGACTCAAAATCAGCCAATCTAGGACTTGAGAAATTTGATCCTTTTCATGTACCTAATGCCGGAAATCAATCTCTAACAAACATATTAGATACATATGAATGGAATGGTTAAGTCATTATCAAAATATGGATAGTGTGTAACACTTAGATGAACAAAAAGGACCTGGAAATAGATTATTTGACCATGTAGTAATTGTAACATCAACTTGAAATTGGACATTGTTGATGAAATCAAAAGTCGTGTCATGTGCATTGGGATTGTACATGGCTATACAAAATGGTATTGTCATGGAGAGATTCCTACTATGAGATCGGTAGATATCAATAGTGGTACTTGTGTTAAAAAAGCAATTGTCGACGATGTTGATGTGAGTGTATCGATTCTGATAGACATGGTTGACGTGATGCTATATAATTGTGGGGTAAATCTTACCAGTCAACCTTCCTTATTTAAAAGCATTTTTCATGATACTGAGAAACCAATATACATAGGTTGTACCAAGTTTATGAAGTTGAGCCTTTTGTTGAGATTGTATTCTATAAAGGCTAACAATAGGTGGAGCAACAAAAGTTTCATGTCTCTGTTGTCTTTGTTGATAGAAATTCATTCTAAAGGCAATGGGCTTCCAGTCTCAACATATAAAACAAAGAAAATTTTGTTCCCAATGGGATTGGAGGCTAAGAAGATACATGTATGCCTGAATGAATGTGTGTTATTTCAAAAGGACTATATTGATTTGAAATATTGCCCAAAATGTGAGGCGTCAGGGTACAACATGACAACTTTGGGTAAGGACAAAATTGACTCTCCTGCCAAGGTGATGTGGTAATAACCTATAGTGACAAAGTTGTAATGCTTTTTTGTGTTGGGAAATATTGCATCAGATATGGCAAAGGAAGCAAAACATGTTGACTGCCATATTTCCCTTAAACTGTAATCACATCAACAATTATGAACTCAGAATGAGGGTTGCAAGGCATATACCTGGTCTTGGAGCAAGTCCAATGACTATCCTTGTTGTAGTGTGCATCTTTCTTCAAGTTTCACGTAGACAACTATCGACAATGGTCTCCTAGTTGATCACCATAGACAGTGGTTGACAACATCCTCCTAGCGGGTGGAAAAGGTCTCCTTGCCTCTATAGTAGTTCACGTGAACCATCGGGAACTCATATTTTCTTTTAGAGCAAACAAGGAGTTGTCCCTTCTAGTCAACATGCTAGTGTCGACTTGCTCTCCCTTGTTGTCTCTCCCTTTTTGTCCCTCCCCTTGATGGGTAGGAATTTCTTGAGTTCTCACATTACCACAATTGTGAGAAGACAACAATTCTCAGGGCATATTGTTGTGTCTCTAGAAAGCCTTGACTACCCCTCGATTGATAGGAGGGTCAGGGTTAGAATTTCCAGATCAATCGGGAATCAAAGAGATGAAATCTCATGAATTTTCCAGAACCTACAAACCATGAACATGTCAGGGCATAGCTAAACTAATCAGTTGACATGTGAGACAATTGAGTCAACCCTTGAATTGATCAAGTCATTATGTTCCTATTTACAATTTTATTTTCTTTTAATATTCAATTCATGCACGTCAGCATCAATCCTTGATCAACCAAACGATTGGTTCACAACCTGAACCGGACAGTTCATACACCTGAGTTGATCAGTTCACGTACTAAACCACTCATTTTAGAGTTCTGAATGCCAATATTCTTTGAATTGAATACTTAACACTTAGGTAATCAAGCTTAAACTTCATTCATGAGTAAAATCCTATTCCAAGTATATCCTATTTTTTTGACCCTATAGGTTCCAAGTTACACCGGCAGTGGATGTCCATAACTAAGTTATGACATCAAAAGCAATGAGTGGTATCTAGCAAGACATCATTGCTACACAAGTAATCAGAAAGTTGGAGAGCAACTTCAACCTACATATGTGATTAGTGTCATAGTGATCGTACAGTTCCTTTGTCTTTGATATCCAGATTGAACTCGAGGCATGGAATTGTCATCCTCTTCAAAGTTCAATCCATGTTCCTTGAACTAGAGCAGACTGTCTGAGATATATTTAAGCTCAATATCACATATTAACTCACATGAGAATGGCCATGTATTTCTCAGTCTCACTTATCAAGTGGTTGGGATATCAAAATTTTATAGGAGGGAGAAATCCCATCTACATCACGCATAGTCATTCCCCATGTGTCACAATGTATTTGAGCATCACCATTATGGTAACCCTTATTTAAGGTCAAATTGGATGATGTCAAAGTACATCGAACAACATGTGATCAGTGTAGTGATTTCAGATCTAAGAACTACAATCACCACTGTCACTACGAGAGTTGGTTTTGACTATCATTTAATGGTTCCATGTATCACTCTCAAGGGGGGTCTTGTCTGCTAAACTGTTCTCTAGCAACTATGTGTTTGGTTTGATATCACATATCATGACTTAATGAGATTTTGTCATCAACCAACACATACTCTAGTCTTGTGTGTTATCATTGTCTATTAGCTTCCACAATAACAACTAACTAGGGACATAACAAGAATGTATATACTCTTAACATTTGGATGGTCTCATTATTTATATCCTCAACCAAATACATACATCATTGAGTACCATCACTCTTTAGACATTAATATATTACTTCATTATCTCATAACTGAATATAATAGAATAAATGGATTATTACCTTTATTACTAATCAAATCATTAACAAGATATTCCATTACAATCATCACATGATTGACTCTCTGGGAATACATACCAACATACTCCCACTTGCACTTAGAGCCAATCATCCATGAAATTAATCCCAAGTGATCTAACATGAGCTTCATACTTCTGGTATAAAAGTACTTCTATCAAGAGGTCAGCCACATTGCTTTCAGTTGGTATTCTACAAATCTTCACATCTCCTTATGGTATGATCTCTCGTATGATATGGAACCATCGTTGCATGTGCTTGGAATTCTGATACGATATGGTTCCTTAGCTTGTGCAATAGCTCCATTGTTGTCACAATATAGATCTATTGCATTGCTAATGATTGGAACCACCCCAAGTTTAGTAATGAACTTCTTGATCCAAACAACCTCCTTTGTTTCATTAGATGAAACAATATACTCAGCCTCTATTGTAGAATCAACAATTGTCTCTTACTTGGAACTCTTCCAGCTTCCAACTCCATATTTAGGTAAAATACAAATCTAGATTGTGATCTATAGTCATCTTTGTCAGTTTGGAAGCTTGCATCGATGTGACCCTTTACCACCAACTCTTACTCACCACCTTCGACAAGGAATTGATCCTTAGTTCTTCTCAAGTACTTAAGGATGTTCTTTACGGAAGTCCAGTGACTTTCATCAGGATTTGACTGATACCTACTCATCATACACAAGGCATATGAGACACCAGGGTGAGTGCATAACATTGCATACATGATAGATCCAATTGCATATGCATATGAAAGCTTACTCATGCACTCTCGTTCTTCACAAGAACTGGGATATTGAGCTCTAGAGATATTAACACCATGAGATATGGGTAAGTTACCTCTCTTTGTGCTCTCTATGTTGAACCTTTTTATCATTTTGTCAATGTATGTGATATGTCTTAGGCCAAGAAGCCTTCTAGATCTATGTCTATAGATCTTGAATCCTAAAATATTGGATGCTTCGCCTAAGTCCTTCATAGAGAATATATTTCCTAGCCAGGTCTTTACCATCTATAAAGTAGGGATGTCATTCCCCATCAATAGTATGTCATCCACATACAATATACGAAATACAATCATTCTCCCACTAACCTTCCTATAAACACATGGTTCATCTTCATTTTGAATAAAGCCAAACTCTTTGACAATTTCATCAAATTGAAGATTGAAGTTCCAAGATTCTTGCTTCAATCCATAGATTGACCTTTGTAGCTCAAAAACTTTATTTGCATCCTTTGGATTTATAAAAACCTCAGGTTGTGTCATGTACACATCCTCAAGAAAATTCATGTTAACGAATGCAGTTTTAACATCCATCTGCCGAATTCATAGTCATGATAAGTTGTAATGGCAAGCATGTCCATGATGGACAACTGAAGAAAAGGGTTTCATCATAGTCAACACCTTGAACATGTCTGAAAACCTTTGCAACCAATTGACTTTTGTAAGTTTGTACATTACCATCAATGTTAGTCTTCTTCTTGAAGACACACTTGCACCGTATGGGTTTTACCCCTTCAGGTGGAATCACCAAGGTCCATACCTTGTTGGTGTACAAGGATTCCATCTTAGATATCATGGCCTTAAGCCATTTCTCATATTCTAGTCCAATGGTTTCTAGGTAGATAGTTGGCTCGTCATCAATGACTGACTCATCACCTTCTTGAGTCACAAGATAACCAAATCTATTTGGCTAAAGGTGTGTCCTTCTAAACCTGAGAGGTTATTGTGTTACATGAGGAATTTTATATTCCACAATGGTTTGTGACTCTCTATGTTCCTCTTATACCTCTACATGTTCAATGCTTTCTTTTTGGTCTCAAACCTCTTCGTGCTCTACTTTCTTCCCACCGACTCCTTTGGAAATGAATTCCTTTTCTAGGAATACAACATTCTTAGCAACAAACACTTTGTTATCAAATGGAGTATAAAAGTAGTATCCTTTGGTTTCCCTAGGATATCCAACAAAATAACATTTATCCAATTTGGGTCCAAGATTTTTAGGTAAGTGATTTCTTACATAGGCTTCACATCCCAAAATCTTCATAAAAGACACATTAGGGTGCTTCCCATACCAAACCTCATATGGTGTCTTTTGATCCAATTTAGATAGTACATGATTTAGTGTACACATTATGGTTTCTAGAGCATAACCCTAAAAGGAAGTCAGAAGATCAACAAAACTTTCCATCCATTTCACAATATCTAGCAATGGGTGATTCCTTCTTTCAGACACACCATTGTGATGTCGTGTTCCAGGAGTCCACTGTAATACAATACTGCGGTCTCACAAAAGGTCCTCAAACTCTTGTGTTAAGTATTTTCCACCTCGATCAGAACAAAGTGTGTTAATACTTTTACCAAGTTGGTTTTGTACTTCATTCATGAAATCCTTGAAAGATTATCTGACTTATGTTTCATCAGATTAACATAACCATACCTACTAAAATCACTAGTGAAGGTTGTTTCATCAGATAAACATAACCATACCTCCTGAAATCATCAGTGAAGGTAATGAAGTATTGATAACCACCTCTAGCATTTGTTCTAAAAGGGCCACATACATCAATATGTATGAGACCTAATAGATCACTAGCCCTCTCACTACTACCAGTGAAGGGAGTCTTTGTCATCTTGCACAAAAAATAAGACTCACATGTCTCTATTGATTTGAAATCAAAAGAGTCTAGATATCCATGTTTATGGACTCTAGAAATGTGACTCTCATTGATATGCCCTAGATGACAATGCCAAAAATATGTTTTGTTTGAGTTATCAAGTTTTAAACATTTGTTATGTACATTATAAACATTTATCTTTAGATCCAACAAATAAAGACCATAAGACTTCGGGGCACTGCCATAAAATATCTCATCTTTTGAAATAGAACATTTACCATTCTTTATATTAAATTCATATATATCCTTGCCCGTACAAGATATAGAAATAATGTTTCTATTCATGGAAAGTAAAAAATAGATATTCTCTAAATCTATTACAATCCCCAAGGGTAGAGATATATTATAGGTTCCAACTGTAGTGAAAACAAATCTTGTTCCATTTGCAACTTGTAGTTTGATCTCACCCTTTTCTTAAAGGCTTATTTCATTTCATATGTTGCACATTCAAACATATGTGAGATCCACATCTGCTACCTAGTACCTAAGATCAAGAAGTAGACAAATTTATCTCAATAACCTATATACCTAAAGTGGAGATATCTATCCCCTCCTTCTTCTTCCTAAATCCCTTTAAGTGCAAAGGATAAATTCCTCTTGCACTTTTCTTTCTCCTTATCTTGAGTGCTAAAGACTTGTACTTCGACTTAGCCTTAAAACTCTTCTTGGCTTTGCTTTTGTCCTTGGACTCCACTTGTAAGGAGTGGGACCTGGTAGGTATCACTCCATACTTGATTCAAGAAAATAAATCTGCATATAACCCCATGAACTCCAATATGGCCAAATAAAAAGGGTGCAATACTTTTTTTCTCAAACATATGAGTATAGAAACATAGTTTGTTGCAACGGAAATAAAAATCCAACTATTACATGAATTCATCGTTCAACTTAACATTGTGCCTTACAGGAAAATACTAAACTAGGAATCTAAATAAGAGGATCATATTTTGGTGAGCAACCTTCTCATATTAGAACTCATCCTTGTTCTCAGTCCTAAGGAAAAGTCTCCTCCCTGGACCTTAGGTTGAGCTATCTCTGGGTGGGTTGAAAAACAACACCCAAGAAAAAGGAAATATATAAAAGAAAGAATGTCAACGAATGCTTAGTATGCACCGAGTAAAATAATTGCGAATTAATTAAAGTGAGAGAAGAATTTAAATAAAGAGATGATAATAATGATATATCAAAAGAGAAGGATTTGCCAAAAAGATTTAAGATGCCCAAAAGATGAGGAAATTATTAACAAGGATATGATCATAATCACAGAGAAAAATAATTTGTGTGGTGATAAATAAACATTGACTAGCATGTACTAAGAAGTAGGGTAGGAACCCATATGTATTCCATACCAAAGGGCATGAGGACTAAAACCTCAGTGCCAAATAAATATAGTAAGTTGTAGGGGAGTAAAACCCAGTGCATGGCAGGGGAATAAAACCCAATGCCTAAATATCAAACATGGTAGGGGAATAGAACCCAGTTACTGACAAGGGAATAAAACCTAGTGCCTATAAACAATATAAGTAGTAGAGGGAATAAACCCCAGTTTCTATATGGAAATCTCTACTTATAGTTATGACTAGTCAATAATCCATGCAATTGGAGCAGGCAAGTTCAAAGTATATTTATTTTCATGCAAAGGATGAGAATATTAAGTTTCCATCAAATGGGGTCAAAGGACCCAAGACATTGATAAGATTTGGTCGAAAGACCATCAATATGGTAAAAACATTAACATATCAGGAAAATATTTCCAAAGAAGGGTACTTTCAAAAGATAATAGAATTGTTAACAATTTAGTTAATGGCCCATTTGGGAAAAGATATTTAGTCATGACACTATGCACAATTATAATATAATGGATGTACATACCTTATCTTGAGTTTCTAAATCAGAGATTGAATCCTAACTTTCCAAATCTATGGTAAACTCAACCTACATACAGGTTTAGATCCTTTAATTAGGGTTTATGTTCTAAAATATGTAAGTATGGTGAAAACCCTAGAATAACCAAATCGATCGGTAAATCCTGATTTGATTCTTGAGATTGACTAAAAACTAACTTGACAGTTTCTTTGAAGATAAATTTTGACTCAAAATTACATCTTTATTAATTATTATATTTTCTTTTAGGACCATAAGTGAAAACAAAACCTTAAAACTCAATTCCTTATTAAAATCCTAGATTGGTACTTGATGAAATCTTATGGAATTAGTTCAGGGTCGCCGATTATGGATGCGACTCCAAGATCTCTATTTTATCTTTTAAAACATATCTTTAAGTATTAGTGTAATATTATAAGGATTTAAAACCATAAAAGTTTACATCTTTAGACCTTGTGAATTAGGTGATGAAAACTAGACCAAAAGATTAAAAAAATCTAAGGATTTAAAAAAAAATTGTAATTTTTGGATAATTAGAGTAGAAGCTATGATTTTTTTTAAGTTTTAACCAATTAAAAAGCATCAAAAATCTACGTTAGTGGATTGGGCCCGATCAACTGGTCAACTCTGCCAATTTGAACCAATAAGAAGTGGCCAATTGGCCTGGGCCCAGTGCCAACTCATCGAGCGAGAAGCGAAAGCAAAATAGAAAAAAGATCTAAGTATCCCTTGGAGAGAAAACAAGAAAAGAAGGATGTGGCGAGAGCAAAATGTGGATTTCATAGGGGATTCACCCCCCTTCCTCAGTCGCTCTCAATGGTTGCTACCTGAGTAGCAGTAAGACAAGCCTGATTTGGGCAAATCCACATGTGATGATGATTTCACGATTCAAAGATGCGATAATGAATATCATATAATTGCAAAGTCAACTCCAAAACTGATCGAAATCCAATGGAGAAGGATTATCACATGAAACGTCACAAACCAGAGGTGAAGAACTAGATCAGGCATAGATGTTGAGGCAATGTGCAATGAAATTGATAGGATGAATGGTTGTGATGGGTTGAGGCAGTCACGAGGGTATACTCATATCTAATATACCTTTGTCTTGGGGTTTCTACATGTTGGACGTGATAGACTTAAGCCCCAAGGTTTGGGAATTTCTTGACCCTTCTAAATTAGGGTGCAAGCAAGGCATCTATACATGCATATTTTCTCAAGGAATCCATTGGACCAAAAATTTCACAAAAAGATTAAGAGTTGAGGGAGAAATCCACATGTTACCATGTTATTATCCAATGTAGCTACTTGCCATTTAGGCGTGATGTAGGAGACGACCGTTCGGTGGTCTAATCATGATTTGACGGCTAGAATCGCACGTAGATTGACTATTTCCCCAATTGGTTCAATGTGTGACATTTAATTCTAATTCAAGTAAAGTGATGGAAAATTTAATTTCTTTTCTCTCTCTTTCAAATCAGATGAGTAAAAAACTACCAAATAAGGTGAAAATGGTGGGTACGGTAATAAGGACCCAAATAATCTAATTTTGGAGTTAAATTTGCCTTTTGGAAAACTTTAATGTGTGAAACTCCCAATCTAATGGAAAATTTATTTTCTTTATATAAAAGTATTCCTTTATTATTTCTTAACCAAATTTCATGTGTAACTCCCTCTTAACCAAACGTATTCACAGGAAATCTAGAAGACTAATTCTAAAATTAAATGCCTTATTTTTAAAAAAAACTTTAAAAATAACCCACAACCAAAGAATAGCCTCATTTTCTTATATAACCCAATAAATATTTGAATTTTTGCGTTAAACTCCCATATTTAAAGGTTCTCACCTATAAATCCAATAAGAGGGTTTAAAATAAAATATAAATATAAAAAGGAGGAAAATTGTGATATTTACCTGAGTTTGAGGATGTTACAATTCTCCTCCCCTAAAAATGATTTTGTCTCTAAAATCCAACCGACCTAAATTTGAGGGTTCATAATATATATATATATATATATATATATATATTCATTGATATTTCATGTACTATGTGTTTAATTAACTCTTCCACAAGGATGTCATAAACATCTACTCTAGATGGCCCACTTAGAAAGTCTACTCAGGTACCCTAGTCATTTAGTTTGATGTATAGTCCCACGCGTTATCTAATGTATATTTAATCCAACTAGCTTTCTAATTCTTAAAGAGGCTTCCTAGAGTATGAGGTCCTAAGACTCAACTAATCACTCTATATGAGCATGCGGTATGTCAACTATACTTCCATACATCTTTTCTAGGTCACAAGTATCAATCATCCTAACAGGTTTGAGTTTTCACCTTAAATGATATTGGTCCATCCAAACCCTTATATTGCGGTGAATTCATTTTTGAAAACATCATTAAAATTCAAAGATTTTCTTTAGCATCCATAAGTTAATTATACATACATATATTTTTGTTGAAAAATCTACAATAGAAATCTAAAAATTGGCGTCAAAATCAATATGACACCAAGTCACCCACTATAAATTCTCCACTAACCCTTGAGACCATATACAATCTTCACATGACAATACAAATATTGATTCTGTTACGACCCCACCTCCCGATAACTCCCAATTAAGGGAGACTGAGAGGTCGAAGCCGCACCATAACTTCCGGATCAAAGGTTCGGCAATTAACCAAGAATAATTATCAAATTTTAGCATACTATACTAAAAAGTGGTAAGAAAATAATTTTTTGCATACCTTTTTTAAAACTTGGATCTCTAAACTTCTATCCACTTAAGGATTCTATTCTAACTAATCCTCCTTGTATTTTACTTCATGTATTTCAAAATATGACGATTTATTGTTTGTCCTTTTGGCTTGTACCTAAAATGCTGAAAAACAAAACATCGGTGAGCCAAAGCTGGTATGTGGGGGAAACAATAATTATGTAAATATGTTAACAATGTAATCATTCAATTAATCATTTAACAACCAAGATTACATTTTAGATATAACTCCGCGATCCAAGAGTACCCTATCCTCTATGTTGTCCCCATTAAACCCCTCATGATCCACCTATAGGTGAACCAATTTCTAGGGTTGAGTCACATGGCACTACTCGTAAGTAGCCCACTCCTTAACTCATGGCAGGCTAATGAGTCTCATGGAACTACACGTAGGTAGCCCAGTTTCTAACTCTCGGTAACCTAGCCCTTGCTATAGGATATCTCCATGCAACATATCGATTTGGAAACATAATCGATTTACATATTTTCCCTTGGTAAAACACGCGTTCCTTCAGCCCGCGGAGGGGCATCCTTGTCCACGCGCCTCCTCCCTTCTCCTTCCTTGCGCTAACCTAGCGCTGCTTCTCTATTCACACTGGGCGTGATTTCTCCACTCCTTCCTCGACCCCGCCGGTTGCTAAGGAGTTGCCCCTTGCTTTCGCTGCGCTCCCGCGCAGGCAAGGAAGCTTCAAGCATGCAGTCGGTCGTCCAGGGTTAGGGTAAGCAGGCCTGCCGCCATGGCCGCCCTGCAACCATCTACAGACGTTGCGCAGGTGTAGGGTGCTGACATGAAGGTCTTCCAGCCCTTTTCTGACGACGCAAGAGCATCGCGACCTCCTCGTATGATCCTCATTGCTCCCAGATTCACATTACCCCCCTCCGGTTAAGGTTTTGAAAAGAAACAAGAAAGAGAAAGAGAGAGGGGTGCCAAGGATCTTCTTGAACTCGGGCTAAGGGATATACCCTTATATAGAGGAGTATAGCAATGCCCTAGTTCGCCTATCCATGAGGAAACCAAGTCCCTCGTTAAACATGGCAACCACATACTTTCCTTGTTTAAGATGTAACTCCTCTTTTCTTTATGAAAAGATATCCTTTTCTAAATGTGATTCTTGGTCATTAAGAAATGTGAATCTTACCTCTTTTATGATCCTTGTGCTTGGCTTTTCAGTCCAAAGGCCATGAAATTATATTCTCTTTTAGTCGTTCATATCTCCCTTTTATTAAAACCATGAAATTCATTAATAATGCATTACATTATCCTCTTATTTTGCAACTTTGGTATTTTCTCTATCTTTCTTCTTTATTGGGACTCCTTGGATCCCAAGACATTCCATTATTTTGAAATTCTTTTTATTAGATACTTATTATCCTTCTAGATGCATCATTATGCATTATTTCACATTATCTTGTTTATTTCTCATTTAAATATCTCTTTTTGAGGATTTCTCTTTATTTCTCTTTTATTTTCCTCATTGGCATTCCTCTTATAATTAGAAATCCTTGGGATACGAAATTCTACCAAGGATAACTCAATTATACCTCTTTTTCACTTATTTTCCACATTTTCTCATTGTTTTCAATTTATTTCTTGATAAAGAAATACTTAATTAAACTTTTCTTTTCTTATTGCCTTCTCTATGCAACTTTGGACTCCTTGGTACCCAAGGAACCCAAGAGGTATGAAATCCTCTTTGGATTTACCTTCTAGAGATTTCTACATATTTATTTTCTTAAAAAATTCAATTATCCATTTACTAATTGAATTTCCTTTGTTATTTGGGCCCAATAGCCAATAAAGCCCACAACACAAACATCAAGGCTATTGTAAACAAAACCATGTATTCAAAACAAATTATACCATTCTTTTTTCAATTATTTTTAATATGAGAAATTACATTTCTCACCAGATGAACCCAAAAGTTGGGGTTGTAACATCCTTCCCCTCTTATAGGAATTTTGTCCTCAAAATTCTATCAAGCAAACAAAAAATTCAGGATAAGACTTTTCCATGTCCACTATTGGCCCCTATGTGGCTTTACCTTACCCACGGCGCTTTCAAAGAACCTTTATCATCACATATTCTTTTCTATGAGTTCTTTCATCCTGGCATCTATGAACTGCACAGGTGACTCATGCCATTTCAGCCTCCCTTGGGGCTCACTAGGTTCATTGCTCAGCACATGGTCGGGGTACCTCACATAGTGCTCTAAATTTGACACCTGGAACTCATCACACATTACTTTATCCTGAGGGGTAAAGTCAACCATAACCTTCTCCACCAATCCATCTCAAGTGGACCCATGTATTGGGGACCCAGATTCCTTAGTTGTAGCTCAGCGGGGTCGGATTTTTCACATCACATATTTCCCATAGTGAACTGCATGTCAGACTACTTTGCATCCGCTCACGACTCTTATCGTCTCTAGGCTCCTTTCAGCCATTGCATGATCAAAGCGACTTCATCTACCCACACTGTGGTCCTTTCACCAACATCACCTTACTGAAGTGGTGACCGACACAACCTCCCTTACAGAGCTTCTTTAAATACCAATACTAGCTATGGTGGTCATCATTACATCTTTCATAGGAAAAGAATTGTCTCTAGTCAACACTCTGAACGAGCACATATGCTCTCATCAGACCCTTTAGTCTGGATCATACTAACCATTAGTTAGAGGTGATAAATTGTACTAACATCGAGTCCTTCATGCACCTACTTCCATCTTTTGGAAGGGAACCTTTAGGTCAAACTCAAGAACCTTTGAACTCGCTTCATGGTGTAGTTGAACCATCTCTCTCAGGGGTAGTTCAACCAGATCTGTCCCTTGATAGAACTCTTTCTTTCTCATGTCATCTAGGTAAGGCGATCTACCATAACCCATATTACATATTGACCTTCCTTGGTCTAGGGGAGACTTATCACAACATCCATAATGATGAACTCCCATTCCCTCTCAGGGACTCTTTTGCCCTCTATATCGATACATTGGGTTACTGGGGTTCATCCTTTACCTCTTGTCAAGTATGGAAACATACCACCTACAGCCTCATCTTAAGCATCCAAAGTGCTATTGTCACTTATTATCTTCGTGGTACGGTGTATAGTGATCTTAAAATCATGATCTCCTGTATGTCATTATTTTTCAAGATCAATACCTCAAAAACCCTAAACCATTCTATCGGGGTTTCATCACCTTCTTTTCCAAAGAAGTGCATCTGAGGTTCTACCACCCTCCTTTCATTGCATCAAGGACTAGACTGGCTAACCAAACAACCATTAACTTGTTCAATAGATCTCATTACATCGGAGTATTAGCCAAACATATCTCCTTTCCAAACTTAGGGTTAGCCTAACAACCTTTTCTAGCTTCTAGCCCAGATACATCACAACCAGAACATCCATTACCACTTCACATCCTTAGGTATTAGTTCCATTGAAGACATACACTTCCATGTATTTCACTTATCATCTCAAACTCAAACTCTAAGTCCATCTTTATCGAGAACACTTTGAGCTCATTCTTCTAGTTTTCAAACTCAACCTGGCATAACTCATAGCTCATGGTAAAAACATCTGTATAAGATGACTACCTTATTTTTCTTTAGCATTTGCAAACCATCTATGTATCATTCACTTTACCAGGGTATGTTATCTTCTTTGTCCTCATACCTCATAGCAACGTTCCAACTCACATCATCTTTTATCCTTGGTGTATGGCATGCGTACTGTCCTACCACTCACTCCCATAACAAAAGGAAATAAGCATTTGGTTGTAGTCCAAATACAGAGTTCTTCCTATTCCAAGAGTAGAGATGGTACATCCCACTTTGCCAATACACATTTACATCTAAGCTGCAACGTGCCACATATGTCTCTACATCACAGACATCATGATATCAAACTAGTCTTGAACCTACTGAGGTTTATATCCTTGGTCATCTCCTCTAGGTCTATAGGGTACCGGCTCTTTTGGGGTAATCCCTCTTCCCTCATGCATCAAGGGAGTGCCCTACTCATTTGCCCTTTGGGTCCCATGAGTTCATGAAGGTGATCAATCTCCTAACCCATGGCCCTCAGACAATGATAGTTGTTACCTCCCGACCCTATGATCATGTGCAACTTAGGGAATTAGGTAACTCCTACTTCTATCAGTCTTATCCCTACCTGACCCTAGGATAGACTTAGGATTCTCTTATAGTACATGTCCAACTTAGAACCTTACCCAAACCTTCATCATCACTCTCTCTGCATTCGTGGGCTGACTTCCATCCTTTCATAGGGATCATGGCAACTTGCCTTCCTTGGTCAAGCCCCATATCGGTTACCTCCATGGTAACACATCCATATGCACATGGAGATGGATATCTATGGGTCTGTAGGTTCATTCTCATACCATGTACCTTTCACTTAGCTTCTCAAGATCCTATGATACCTCTCTAGGTTTGCTCAAAACCCACAAAACTGGTATACACCCTACCAAAGGGTCCCTCTCCCAGGACGGGAGGAAAATTATCTCTTGACAACAAGGTCACAAAAGCTTTTAGGTCTAGGGTTTACATCCACATGAGCCTACTTAACCCTAGCACGCTATTAAGGTACAAGCAGATCACCTACTGAACCATACTAGGTCATACTTGTCCTCTTCCCTTCATGCTGGATCAAGATCATACCTTCCTTTATCATCATCCTAGCTGTGAGGGGTCCATCAAACATACCTTAAACTTAAGGGGCTTCCCTTTTCCTCTGTACATGAGGAGTACCATGCTCGTCACTATAGCAACTTAATTCTTGTCATGAGCATTAGGTACACTGCTTCCCCTCTTAGGCCTAAGAACCCTAGGTTCACCTTTGGGTGTCCAACTGCATGATCTATCTCATAACCACGAACCAAGCATGCAAAATGCATGACATGCACTTCTTGTCATCGTTCGACTCTAGAGTTGGGTCCTCCTTAAGGACAACCAACAAGGTACAAGGACTCATAACCTGTTACTAAACCTTTCTAGGTCTAAGGAACTCTTCTTCCTACCTCAGAAGGTAAACACCTATACTGTAGGCACATAGGTACCAGAAGCTTCATCTTCCCTCTCTAGGGTTTGGTCCCTCTAAAGGCAACCAAGATATCATCAACTTCCAGGGATCGATCATGAGGCAACCACTATCATCCATTGTTCCTCATATCTTGGGGTTTTAGGCTTCCAACCTTCTTGTTGGGTTTCCTGCTCTCTCTAGAGATAACCCTACATCTAACCTCACCATTACATGTCCTCTCTTCATGAAGGATCAACCTCAAAAGCATCCTCTACATGGGTGAAGCCTAGGTTCGAACTTATGTTTGTTCAAGATCATCCATAACCTTTTATGCTCCATCATGATTCCTTATCTAGGGTTTCATCCTACTGTTAGCACTATGATGTGCCCTAGGTGCCAGCTACACCCTACTTGCACAAGCCCATAGGGTTTCTAAGGTCCTTCACTAACATCATCATCTAAGGAGCTATCCTTTACCCTAACATGCATGACCCTTCCCAGGGTTGGGTTGTCAAAGGTGCTAGGTCACCCATGGATCATATGGCATCCCAAAGGTATGTCCTTCAAACACCTGGTCAAACTCATCTCTCTCTAACCTTCACATAGGGTTAGGGTTAACATCATACTTAGAGGATGTGCCAGGTCTCTATTTGCAATGGAGATCTCTATCTCCAGGACTAACTTATCCTCCTGACAAGAAGGTCTAGCCTCAGGTCTCCTCTGAGGACATGACAACTTATGTCATATGACCTAAGCATGTATCTATTCTTTAATTTGCGCTTAATCTATTAAGCTTATGTCCATGACATCTTATTTACATGCTTTTCATTAATTTGATGGAGGATTCTTTAGACCTTATTAATCTTACCCATACCTTAAGAGGGTGAGGAAAAGAGGAAAAACCCTAATCCTTAAGGTCCTTAACAGAATTTGTGATGAGAAGGGAAGAATAAGATGAGAAAGTACTAAATGTATCTTACTTTGATTCATACCCTAAGACTTTGGCCAGGCAGTCACACGGATCTGAGAGTCCTCATATTCCGACTAGCGGTGCGGAGGAAAATATTGCCAGCCCCCCGTCGTGATCCTTTTCTAGACACCTCCGTCTTTCAGATAATCCTCTAATAACTCCCTTGGGTTCTATGGAGTTTGTAAAATTTAATAATTTTAAATGGTTAAATGAGGAACCTATGCTCTGATACCAAATGTTGCGACCCCACCTCCCGATAATCCCCAATTAAGGGAGACCGAGAGGTCAAAGCCGCACCCATAACTTCCGGATCAAAGGTTCGGCAATTAACCAAGAATAATTATCACATTTTAGCATATTATACTGAAAAGCGGTAAGAAAATAAATTTTTGCATACCTTTTTGAAAACTTGGATCTCTAACTCTAAACTTCTATCCACTTAAGGATTCTACTCTAACTAATCCTCCTTGTATTTTACTTCATGTATTTCACAATATGACGATTTACTGTTTGTCCTTTTGGCTTGTACCTAAAACGCCGACAAACAAAACATCGGTCAGCCGAAGCTGGTATGTGGGGGGAAACAATAATTATGTAAATACATTAACAATGTAATCATTCAATTAATCATTTAACAACCAAGATTAAATTTTAGATATAACTCTGCGATCCAAGAGTACCCTATCCTTTATGTTGTCCCCATTAAACCCCTCATGATCCACCTATAGGTGAACCAATTTCTAGGGTTGAGTCACATGGCACTACTCGTAAGTAGCCCACTCCTTAACTCATGGCAGGCTAATGAGTCTCATGGCACTACACGTAGATAGCCCAGTTTCTAACTCTCAGTAACCTAGACTTGGCTCTAGGATTACCCCTTTTTTTCTTAGCCCTTTCAAAGCAATAGAGGTGGACCTGGATCTAGTCAGTTATATACGCACATTCATAGTGATAATCATAGTCACTTTATAGTTGCATGAAATAAATAAACATCCAACCGTTATTTTCAAGCAACCGATTAAAACTTCGGGAATCGTCGTGAAACTAGAGCGACTATTCATAAGCGTAACCACATACCTGATTTGATGAGTCATGCAGATTATTCAACATATACTTCATGTATATACAATCAAGCCAATCAACAGATCCAAGCAAGTAATTCAATCATCACATAGTTCCTGAAAAGAATATGTACTCTATTTATTACATACTTTATCAAGAATCTACTTTATTGACTTGGACTCTCTTTCTAGGGTTTCTAATCCGCATTAAGGTTTCATTAACATTCATTAGGGTTTCTTAGATCAATTTCTCAAACTTTATCCCTTTTAGGTTAACAAACCCTAAAATACTCTTTTCCATTTATATGAACCTTAATTGCTCAACTAACCATTTTAATAGTCTTTTATACCCAAATTGACTTAGGATCATCACATCCCTATTTATTCATGGTTTTGAACAATAAACCAATTAAAAGACATATTCACCTAAATTAGGGTTTTCAAGCTTATTAATGCATAATCATACACGAAACCCTAAATTAAGCCATTTATATAAAAAGATCATCTTTTTAGATCATATTTTCACTTTTATTAACAACAGGTTAATATTGGCTTGAATTATCCAATGAACATCATTGAATCCATCTAACATCAAATCTAACGATTAAATCATTAAAGATGATAACTTTATGTACTTTTCGAATTCAAGCATATTTATGCACATAAACTCTAAATTAGACTAATCATGTGCAAAGTTCTCCCTTTTTTAACATAATGTACCTTTTTACATTTAACAGGTTAACATCAACTCTAATGATCCATTAAACCCTATTAAACACTTTATTCATTTCAAAATAGGGTTCCTTAATCTTTAATTCATTAAAGATGATAATTTTCACTACATCTCGAACTATGATCAGGTTCAGGCTATAAAACTATTTCCTTGTGTTCTTCTGATCAAAATACATATATTATTTGTACTTATCCGAGCTACGGTTTATTAGATACGATTTTAGCAAGAAATCACTTACCACGGCCAATGAGAGGGTGCCACGTCGCCTCAATCTCCATGCAACGTATCGATTTGGAAACATAATTGATTTACGTATTTGCCCTTAGTAAAACACGCGTTCCTTCAGCCCGCGGAGGGGCATCCTTGTCCACGCGCCTCCTCCCTTCTCCTTCCTTGCGCTAACCTAGCACTGCTTCTCTGTTCGCGCTGGGTGCGATTTCTCCACTCCTTCCTCGACCCCGCCGGTTGCCAAGGAGTTGCCCCCTGCCTTCGCTGCGCTCCCGCACAGGCAAGGAAGCTTCAAGCATGCAGCCGGTCATCCAGGGTTAGGGTAAGCAGGCATGCCGCCATGGCTGCCCTACAGCCATCTGCAGACGTTGTGCAGGTGTAGGGTACTTACACAAAGGTCTTCCAGCCCTTTTCTGACGACGCAAGAGCATCGCGACCTCCTCGTATGATCCGCATTGCTCCCAGATTCACATTACCCCCCTCTAGTTAAGGTTTTGAAAAGAAACAAGAAAGAGAAAGAGAGAGGGGTGCCAAGGATCTTCTTGAACTCGGGCTAAGGGATATACCCTTATATAGAGGAGTATAGCAATGCCCCAGTTCGCCTATCCATGAGGAAACCAAGTCCCTCGTTAAACATGGCAACCACATGCTTTCCTTGTTTAAGATGTAACTCCTCTTTTCTTTATGAAAAGATATCCTTTTCTAAACGTGATTCTTGATCATTAAGAAATGTGAATCTTACCTCTTTTATGATCCTTGTTCTTGGCTTTTCAGTTCAAAGGCCATGAAATTATATTCTCTTTTAGTCATTCATATCTCCCTTTTATTAAAACCATGAAATTCATTAATAATGCATTACATTATCCTCTTATTTTGCAACTTTGGTATTTTCTCTATCTTTCTTCTTTATTGGGACTCCTTGGATCCCAAGACATTCCATCATTTCGAAATTCTTTTTATTAGATACTTATTATCCTTCTGGATGCATCATTATGCATTATTTCACATTATCTTGTTTATTTCTCATTTAAATATCTCTTTTTGAGGATTTCTCTTTATTTCTCTTTTATTTTCCTCATTGGCATTCCTCTTATAATTAGAAATCCTTGGGATACGAAATTCTACCAAGGATAACTCAATTATACCTCTTTTTCACTTATTTTCCACATTTTCTCATTGTTTTCAATTTATTTCTTAATAAAGAAATACTTAATTAAACTTTTCTTTTCTTATTGCCTTCTCTATGCAACTTTGGACTCCTTGGTACCCAAGCAACCCAAGAGGCACGAAATCCTCTTTGTATTTGCCTTCTAGAGATTTCTACATATTTATTTTCTTAAAAAATTCAATTATCCATTTACTAATTGAATTTCCTTTGTTATTTGGGCCCAATAGCCAATAAAGCCCACAACACAAACATCAATGCTATTGTAAACAAAACCATGTATTCAAAACAAATTATACCATTCTTTGTTCAATTATTTTTAATATGAGAAATTACATTTCTCACCAGATGAACCCAAAAGTTGGGGTTGTAACAGATTCCTTCTATACTCTAATGTGAATAATAATAAGCTAGTTCAACATATAAATACTTGCATATGAGAAGTATATAATTGCATTTTACCTTCAGGTACTGCCTAAGCACCACCAACATCTATAGCTTCTAGTGCAAAAGCTCGCCCTGGACACCTCTCAATAGGAGGTCCCCTACTAGGTGGATGTGACGACACTTGGCTTTGTTGAAGCTGAGGGAATTCTGGCCAAATACGTCCAAGTTGACCATAGTGGTGGTAGGTAGGATTCCAGTTACCATTCTAGGTTGTACATTTCCCTGGAGGATGGTGTCAATGGCAATGGTTACATCTGGAACACATATGTTCTTCACCAGCAAGCTTGCTCTTGTTCATGTTCTCACTATGTATTGGGGCCTAAAAGACAGGGTATCTCTCAACAGCTAAGGTTTTATCAACCAAATGCTGAAAGGTAAGGGGAAGTTGTGGGACCAAGGCATGACCCACATGATAATTTAATCCTTGCAAAAACAAGTCGACCCTTCAATCCTCACTCAATCTGCTAGCATAATGTTCAATAAGAAGAAATTTTTGTACATATGTAGGGACAGAGAGTGATCCTTGTTTCAAACGATAAAAAATTGCTTCTTTCTTCGTTGGGGTTGTAGTACAAATGTACCTCCCATGAAAAAACACTAGCAATTGCTCCCATGTCATAGTAGAGATCTCACAAGTCCTCATGATCCCGTTCTAACAAACACGCATTGATCCATTCAACGCATACGAAGCAAACCTGGCCTTCTGATGAGGAGGGCATGCCATACCCTCAAAAGTCCACTCAATCTCTAGAAGACAGTCACCAGCCTTATCGACCATCTCCAGTTCCCCTTCACCCTTGAAGGAGGGAGGTTGCATATTCATAAAGTCAGTCAGAGTGTATTCCTTTAGCTTATCTGGTACTGGAGGGGTGTTCAATTTTCCCACCATGGTCGTTGTGAGAAACTATCGTAGGTAGGCCAGCTCCTGGTTGGGGGTGAGGCCAGTCGAGGTAGAGGCAGTGGTCTCAAAAACCCCATGAGCAGAGTTGGAGTTGTTCCTAGGAGGGGGATCTCTGTCAAAACTAGGGTTTTCAGGTATGGAGAATTCATCTATAGCACCGGACTGAGGGGTAGCACCGGTGTCCCAAAAAAATGGGTCTTCTTTAAACATAGGCATAACTTATAAGGGAAAGGGTTTCAAAGATGAATTTCCAAAATAGTTAGATTGTCGAGCACAATTATGCTGTGATACAATCTTGTAAGCAGTGGGACCCGGTAGGGGCCACTCCTTACTTAATTCAAGAAAATAAATTTGCATATAACCCCATGAACTCAAATATGGTCAAATAAAAGGGGTGAAATGCTTTTTTTCTCAAACATATGAGTATAGAAAATAGTTTCAACAGTACAGTATTGGTCTCTTAGGTCGGTTTTTTGAAGCCTGCAACGTCACTTTTTAAGCGACGCCTAGGTGGGCGTCGCTACAGTACTTGCGATGCTATAGAGGTAGAAAAACCGACCCTAGAGAGGTACAAAAATTGACCCTAGAGGGAACAAAAACCGACCCAAGAGAGGTAAAAAAACCGACCCAAGAGAGGTAAAAAACTGACCCAAAAGAGGTAAAAAAACCGACCCTAGAAGTCTTCAAATAGTTGTAGAATTTTGGGATGAACCTACTGGGTCGGTTTTTGTGTATAACCGACCCAACAAGTATCTATTGGGTCGGTTTTTCTCCATAAGTGACCCTAGAAGTCATCAAATAGTTGTAGATGAACCTACTGGGTTGGTTTTTGTGTATAACCGACCCAAGAAGTGTCTATTGGGTCAGTTTTTCTCCATAAGCGAGCCTAGAAGTCTTCAAGTAGCTGTAAAATTTTGGGATGAACCTACTGGGTCGGTTTTTGTGTATAACTGTCCCAAGAAGTGTCTATTGGGTCGGTTTTTCTCCATAAGCGACCCTAGAAGTCTTCAAGTAGCTGTAGAATTTCAGGATGAACCTACTAGGTCGGTTTTTGTGTATAACCGACCCAAGAAGTGTCTATTGGGTCGGTTTTTCTCCATAAGCGACCCTAGAAGTCTTCAAGTAGCTGTAGAATTTTGGGATGAACCTACTGGGTCGGTTTTTGTGTATAACCGACCTAAGAAGTGTCTATTGGGTCAGTTTTTCTCCATAAGCGACCGTAGAAGTCTTCAAATAGCTGTAGAATTTTGGGATGAACCTACTGGGTTGTTTTTGTGTATAACCGACCCAAGAAGTCTATAGGGACGGTTTTCTTAAATAACCGACCCGAAAAGTTACATTGTTTTTTTAAATAAAAATTCTGCAGAACCAGAAATCTTCAGTGCAGCAACCTGTAAAACAGAATTGCTTTACGCAATTCAAAACCTACAATAGAAATAGACTTGCAAATGCAATGATGCAAGCCAAAAATGCATTCCAAAGCCATTTGCAAACTTTTATGTCCAATCCTTTTTTATTTGATGTAAATCTCCAAACTGCACATTCATAAAATATTCACATATATTGAGTTGAGACATCTTCATACACAACACTTACTAACATTCTTGCAAGTCTAAGATAGATTCATTCAAATGAGACATATAGCACATACTAACATTCATACACATAGCACATACTAACAACAATGATAGATTGCAAGTTTAAAAGTGATATTAAATTTAATGTCATACTACAAAAAGTAAATTTTGATAGAGTTTCAAATCTACATACACAAATGAAGTTATGAATTCAATCCAATGCTATAGTAACTTCATTAAGAAAAGCATCTGACCATTCTTCCCGAAATTCATTTAACCCATCAAGTGAGTAAGGATGAGTTGTAAAGATCTGCAAAAAAAAAGCACATGCTCATATATATTTTATAAAATGATGCAAATCTCACTTGTAAATTTATGATGTTATTATTTATTAATTACCTTATCTATACTCTGAATGTCTAGTGATGCTTATTTCAAAATAGTTTGCATATACTTCATTATGTAGTAACCACAAGCCCAATCATTATTTTGTATATGACACTACAAATAAAGAATTATAACTTAATATTAGTAAACTGCTACAAACAGAGTTGTACAAATAAAGAAATAAGACTATAAGAGAGTTAACATATAAAATTTGACATTAATAAATTATTGTAAGAGTTGTACATATACGACTAAGCAGTCAAAGTAGTTACCTTGACATTTTTCAAAGTCAGTGTCTTTAATTTTGTGGGTATTATTCCTCCACCTTCACGATAAGCCTTTATACCCCTATTAATCAATTCGATTACGATAGTTGTCAAAATAGAAATTCTAAGTATAAATATCATGTTGAAGCATAACAATTGATGTTATAGAAACTAAATTTATGCTTACTCCATAGTTGGCAATCTCAGTTTGTGACCCCTTGTTGTTTTTCCCATTGGGTCAAGATAATAGAAAGTCATCAATTTTGGGACAACCACCACTAGTTCCCAATGTCTAGATCTGAGTAAATTTATATTGAAAACAAAAATTAGAATTATAATTTAGTCAATATTAGAATTCTATTTAATTATAATACTTACTGGACGTTAAAAGAAATTAGAATAATTTCCTTTCCCACACTACCAAAATATTTGAATGCAGTACTGAAGTACTCATTCACATCATCCATTTGTGTCTGCACTTGACTAGTGACTGAAGGAACTAAGAATCCAACATTCTTTATATCAAAGTTTGTCATCTCAGTATATAAATGGCTGTAAAACATTTGTGAAAATTTTATATGTTACAAATAAGATAAAAATATATATTCGAGTAATCTATATTGATTAATTCTTACCTTATCCATACTTCTAATATCGAAGTATTTAGCCAATCATACCAGAACAACTCTATAATATCATCAAGAAAAATAAAATTCTCAAAGTCCCTCCCAACTGCATCTTCTGTTAAATTGACCACCATATGTGATCCTGGGCTTTGGTTGGATAAGTATCGAGCCAAACATTTACTTTTATTTCCCAATTCATCGAATGTGGCTTCTGGAATGAAAGAAGGCTTGGGCATAGGAGGACGACTACTAGGATTTTTACTTTTTGGTTTACAAACCTTTTAATTAAATACATACTTATATTAAATGAGTTCATATATGTAGCTAGTCAAATATAAAAAACATGTAGATATACCTTGTCAATGATAACCAAGTGTCTAGGCCATCCCACCATAGAACCCTCTACTTCATCAACTGTACCATATTCAGAAGAAGGTATGGGTAGTGGTTTGTCCCTCATTCCGTCATACACAAGATGAATGGACACATGACAAATGTCATGAGAAACTGATTGACAATGCAATGTACCACCGATGTTGTATACCTTATCCACTGCCACAACATTGTACTTTGGAACCTCCACTGCAAGTTTACAGTTCATACCAACCTAGTTGAAATAATATAAGTTATATACAAAGCGGTAAACTAGATACCTACTATATTATATATATCATATTAACATATATAGAACAAACTTACTGCAGATTGTTGTGGTGGTTCATTGGGAGTGCTCCCATGACCTTCTACAATTGGAGTACGAGCTTGTACCTCATCATCTGAGAGACGCACGTTTTGAGGAGGTTGAGAAGGTTGAATAGGCTGAAATGAAGACAATATCTGTTGCACTTTCTGTGATACTAATGCTTCAACCTCGTCATGTGTAACTGTACGACCTCTTCTAGATTCTGAAGGCCCATAATAAGTCTTGAATCCTATGCCAGCTCCTAATCCCCTAACACGGCCAGGATGCTCTTTCGTACCAAGAGCAACTAATAGTTCATCCATGCGTCCAATTGGTATGAACTTTCCTTGTTTTCTTTGCTCATAGAGATCATCCTATTCATATTTAATGAAAATATTAAATCACAAACAATTAGATATTATTAAATCCTACTCTTTAATTACTTAATTGTGATGAACTTACCATCTTTTGTGCCACCTCCTTAGTTGCAGGGTTGGTAATTTCACCTGCTTTATTTTTTCTAGCATCAAACCAAATTTTATAATGGGGTGGACACTCAACTTGAGTTGTGCTAGACCCTTCTCCAGAAGAGATTTGCTTCTCCAGTTGTTCTCGGCGTTGGGCATAACTAAGGAATCCCATGTGATGGTTATGCACATTTTTGGTCCATCTTTCCTTTTGGGCCTCGTGAATAGCCTGATCATTTAAAATGAGGTATTGCAATTTACAACTTGGCAAACATATACATATATAAAAACATTAATTGTATACCTGAAACTCTTCTTAATTCCTTTGTGCAACAAATTTGTCCCACACCTTAGGATCTATAAAAATATATACGTCTGTTTCTTTCTTCTTTTGATTAGGATTATCTATATAATCCCTTTTGAGATAGGTCTTAAATGCCCTCCATCGTACACCACAACGCTGCAACACTCTTTTCCTATGGTCTTTTTCATTTAAATGAAAAACACCCTATATACAAATGAAGCAATAATCTTATTTCAAAAAGTATATGTCAAAACAAAAAACTGGAATCAATAAACAAAAAACAAGATAATATAGTATCAAAATTCAACTCACAGATATATCTATCCAAAGGAGGTCTTTCAAGCCAATAGGAACATCATGCCAGTTTTCTATATCTATTGGCACCTTACTGCGTGTGGTTGCCCCTACATAATGCTTAAAAGTACTAGCGTGTTCCCCAATAGGTACTCCTCCCCTTTCAAACTGGATTGGCAATTTCTCCCCTTTTACCCTAAGCTCTTGCACCCGACGCATCACTGTGGGACCTCTACTCTTCTTAACATCACCACTAGCATCCTCATGCTCATGATCAGAATGTTCATCTTCACTTGCCATTTTAGAACAACCTGCAAATATACATGATAAAAGAAAACATAAGTGATAATAAAAGAACAAGTGGTGATATATAATAAAATGTATACATGATAAAAGAAAATGTGTGCTTGAATGATAATACATGCCTCTAGTTTTAGTTGAGTTGTTAGTCAAGTAAAATTCCTTCAGCATGGTCTTGACGTGTATATAAGTCATCGGTGCTAACTTCAACCTTGACACTTGGCAAACCAACTGAAAATGGGCTGGAATCATCATACTTTTTGTAGTACTCTTCTTCATTTAAAGGATCCACAGTAAACTATCTTTTTCCATGAAGAACGACAGACCAATTTTTATTTGCTGGGTCATCAATATAGAATACTTGTAACGACCCCGCCTCCCAGTAACCCCCAATTAAGGGAGACCCGAAGGTCAGAGCCGTTATCTAATTAACAGGATCAAAGGTTCGACAAATAATCAGTAACAATTAATAAACTTTACCAACTAAACTGAAAACTGGTATAAAATAAAACTTTTCTTACCTTGGAAAAACTGGGATTTCTAAACTTCTATCCATGAAGATGTTACTCTAACTAATCCTCCTGTGTACGTTACTTCTCATTTAATTCCACATATGCTACTTTACTGTTTGTTCTTTTCATTTGTACCTAAAACACCGACAAACAAAACGTCGGTCAGTATATCGAAATATACTGGTATGTGGGGACAACCAAAAGTTTGCACATATGGCTAACAATTTAATAATCACAATCAAATTAATTAACAAGCCAATTTACACTTTTCAGTATGACATTCTCCACCGCTTTTGCCCTATCCCTGGCATACCCACCTTAGGGTGCCCTTTGCCAATGACTTATGGCCACCTTCTCAATCCTGAGCTTGGTGCCTGGGGGTCACCACTCATGGTGCCCACTAGTCATGCAATATCATAGGCCACCTTCTTGGTGCCTGGGGTCACCACTCAAGGTATCCATTGGTCTACCCATCTGGGCCTAACCTTTGGCATCATCCATCAGGGTGGCATGTAGGTGCGAGAATCCATACTTCTATTATTAATGTGATAATCATAGTGACTTTATAATTTGCAAGTATGAACATCCAACAGATAATTTGCATTCAATGTGATTATCCATCTGAAAAATCATCGGGAAACTAAGGCGGTTATTCATAATTAACCACATACCTGATCCAGAGCAACTTGCTGTCCAAGCAATAATGATAAAGAACAAGCAACAAGCAATCAACAAGTATCCTGAAATTAATGCATGACATCCAAGTGTTATAATTTATCCAGAACATTCTAAAGCTAGACTTGGATTCCACCTTAGGTTTTCTAAACCACATTAGGATTTTATTAGGGTTTTTGCCTCCATAACGCTTTTATCATATTAAATGCTCTCTTAGTCCATAAATTCTAATTTCAACACCATAAGCCCAATTAAAGTTGATTATTTCTCTTTTATACCAAAACTACCTTCTTTATCCTTTTAATCTATTTCAAGGTCATTAGACTCAATTATCACCTTTAGTTTCTTTCGGATTAACAACTCATAATTCATGATGGTCTAATTCCCATATGAACTCTATTTAGTATTAATTCTACCTTGATTCAATCAAAAACCCTAATTTCTATATTAAGGTTATCTTTCCACAAATTAGTGACTTTAATGCTCAAAATAGCATATTCCAACCTTATTCATGAAATTAGTCAATTAAAGCCATTAATAGTTGAATTTACCAACATTAGGGTTTCATGGGTCATTAAAGTATTATTCATGCACATAAAACTCGACATTAAACTAATTACATGAAAATTCATCCTTTTCCAATATTAATGACCCTTTTTATCATTAACAGGCTAATATCAACTTTATATACTCATTTAACCCTTTCTAACTCATTAATCATCAAAGGTTAGGGTTTTTCATTGTTTAAACTATAAAAGATAGTATCCCTATATACATTTCGAATTGCATAGGGAATTAGGCCTTAATTATATTTTATTTAGACTCCCCTCAATTTTCTGATCAATTTTCATGTATAACATGTTCTCATCGGAGCTACCAATTAGGAGATATGAATTTATCAAATATTTACCTTTCTAGACCAGTAGCAGATCGCCACGTCATCACCCATGCAACGTTGGTTTGTTTGGGAAATATAACGAAAAGATGTGATTGCCCCTTGCTTAAGTCGATGCTTATTCAGCCCGCGGAGGGCAGAATTGTCCAGTGCGTAGTTTCCTTTCTTCTACCTCGTGCAGACGCTGCTGCTCCGCCCTAGCCGCGCGGGCGCAGCCTCTTCTCCTCCTCCCTGGGCTCGATGGCCGCCGTCGACCTTCTTCCTTAGTTGCATCATCCTCCGCCACCTTGGGGCACCAAACAGCCAACGGCCAGCACGGCTGACCTGGGCTGGGAAGGGCTGCATCCATGGTCGAGTTGCAGGTCGAGTTGCAGGGAGCTTTTCCCTCCCTCCCAAGGTCCAACAGCAACCGCCCCTCAACGGACTAGCTCCGTCGTGCCCCGCCACACCTTGGGCACCACGCAGCTACGGGTGAGGTGGCTGGAGCTGGGCCAGCAGTGGCGTCCCAAGCGGCAGACCTTGCAGGTCTTCCACAAGCTTTGAGCGGGGTTGGGTGCAAAGGGAAGGGAAGCCAACACCCCAGATCTTCGGGGTAGCCTCGTGCCTTCTTCCTACACTCGTCTATGGCTCCTCCTTGCTCTAAGGATCACGGCTCTTCCCTGACCTAGGGTTTATAGCGAAGAAGAAGAATAAGAAGATAAGGAAAACGTGGGAACTCACCTCAGAGGCTCCACCCCTTTATATAGGGAGAGTATCTACGCCCCCAAGATGTTTAGACAAATGGAAACAAGTCCCTTTCTAAAATGGAATGTGATTCCTTCACAGAAAAGCTAGTTTCCTTCTCTCTCTCGTATTTCTTTAATCTTCTTTATTCATTAGACATTAGGAATTTGAAAATCCTTTTTCACTTTCTCTTTATTCTTGGATTTTAATCTTATTAACCACAAAATCACATTTCTTTTTGTAGAAAATACCCCTTTCTTCAACACTATCATGAAATTCATTAATTAAGTATCATGTTATCTTCTTATTTGTATTTTTGGTATTTTCTCTTTCCTCTTTCTTCATTGGGACTCCTTGGACCCCAAGAAATTCTAAGATCTCGAAATTCCTTCATAAGGATACTTATTATCCTTCTAGATGCATCTAAATGCATTATTTCTCATTATTTTGTTTATTTCTTATTAAAATATCCCTTTTTGAGGATTTCTCTTTATTTCTCTTTTATTTTCCTCATTGGCATTCCTTTTATTATTAGGAATCCTTGGAATACGAAATTCCACTAAGGATTACTCAAATATACCTCTTTTCACATATTTTCCACATTTCATCAATGTTTTCAATTTCTTTATCAATAAGGAAATACTTATTGATATTTTCTTTTCTTATTGCCTTTTCTTTGCAACTTTGGACTCCTTGGAACCCAAGGAATCTAAGAGGCACGAAATCCTCTTTGGATTTTCCTTCTAGAGGTTTCCACATATTTCTTTTCTCCAATTCTTAATTATGCATTCATTAATTGAGTTCCTTGTTATTGGGCCCAATAGCCAATAAAGCCCACAAATAAATCAACAAGGCTATTTTGAACGAAAATAATGCATTCATCCATTATTTGTTCATTTATCTTTAATATGAGAAATTAATTTTCTCAACAAATGAACCCAAAATTTGGGGTTGTAACATCCTTCCCCTCTTATGAGAATTTTGCCCTCAAAATTCCATCAAGCAAGCAAACAAACAGGATAAACCTCTCATATGTCCATCATGGCTCCCATGTGGCTTCACCCATTCCATGGTGTTTTCCAAGAACCTTCATTACCTCATATTCTTCCATCTGAGTTCTTTCTTACCTTGGTATATCGTACCCTCATAGGTGACTCAGGATATTTCAGCCTCTCAAAAGCTGAATAGGTTCAGGGCTCAACACATGGCTTGGGTACCTCACATAGTGCTCTAGATCGGACTCACACTACACATCATGTTATCCTAAGGGGAAAGGTTAAACACAACCGTCTCCACCCATCCATCTCAAATGGGCCCATATATCGGGGATTCAGCTCTCTCAGCTGTAGCTTAGAGGGGTCGGATTTTCACATTATATTCCTCCACAGTGAACTGCATGTCAGTCTGCTTTGCATCAGCTCGTGACTCATGTCACCACTGGGTTCTCTCTCAGGCATTGCACGATCAAAGCGACTTCATCTGCACACACCTGGGGTTCTTTTCTGACCTTCGCGAGGCCTCCTTTACCAACATCATCATAATGAAGTGGTGACCGACACAACCTCCCTATAGAACTTCTTGCATCCCGATAAAGGTTATGGTGGTTAACATTACATCTTAAGAACTGTCTCTATGTATCACCCTAAATGAGCACGCATGCTCTCTTCAGACCCTCTAGTCCGGATCATACTGTCCATTAGTATGGGGTGAGAAACTGTACAAACACTGAGCTCTTCATGTATCTACTTCCACCTCATGGAAGTGAACCTTTGGGTCACATAAAAAACTTTTGAATTCGCATCATGGTGTAGTTGAACCATCTCTTTTCATATGTAGTTCAACCTGATTTGTCCCTTGACAGAACTCTTCCTTTCTCAAGTCATCTAGGTAAGGCGATCTACCATAACCCATATTGTATCTTGACCTTCTTGGTCTAGGAGAAACTCACAACCTCCATAATGATGAACTCCCATTCCCTCTTGGGAACTCTTTATACTTTATATCCATGTAGTGGGTTAATGGTGTTCGTCCTTCACCTCCTGGCTTGCATGGCTACATGCTACATGCAACTTTGTTTTAAGCATCCAGAATGCTACCATCACTTACTATATTTGCAGTATTACGCTGTTTGGTGATCTTAAACCATGATCTCCGGTATGTCATGATTCCTCAAGATTGATTCCTCAGAAACCCTAAGCCACTTTCATCAGGGTTTTATTACCTTCCTTTCCAAAGAAGTATATCTGAGGTTCTACAACCATCCTTTCATTATATCCTGGACTAGGCTGGCTAACCCAACAACCTTTAACTTGATCAACCGACATTGTTACATCTGTGTGTTAGCCAAACTTATCTCATTTCTAATTGAGGGTTAACCTAATACCTCTTCTAGCCTCCATCTAACTAGACAACTATATATCAACCAGAGCATTCATTACCACTTCATATCCTTAGGTATTAGATTACATGACGATATACACTTCCATATAGTATACTTATCATCTCATCTCAAACTCTAAGTGGGTCTTCATTAAGAAGCTCTGAGTTCATCCTAATGGTGATCAAACTCAACCTTGTATCACTTGTCAATTCCACATAGCTCATGATAAAACATCCTCACAAGATGATTTCCTTAATACTCTTAGTGTTTGTAAACCATCCATGTATTATTCTCTCCACAAAGGTATGTTATCATCTCTATCCTCATACCTTGTAGCAACGTTCCAACTTACATCATCTTTATCCTTGGTGTAAGGCATGCGTACTGTCCTATCTCTCACTCCCATAACAAGAACAAATAAGCATATGGTTGCAGTCCAAATACAGAGTTCTTCCTATTCCAAGAGTAGAGATGGTACAGCCCACCTTGCCCGTACACTTTCAAATCCAAGTTGAAACGTGCAGCTTATGTCTCTATATCACAAACATCATGATATCCACACTACTTCCAGGGAAGACTGGTCTCGGACTTACTTGGTCCAAGCATAATCCTAGGTCATCTCCTCTAGGTCTATAGGGTGCCGGTACTTTTGGTGTCATCCCTCTTCCCTTATGCATCCAGAGAGTGCCCTACTCATCTGCCTTTTGGGTCCCATGAGTTCTTGAAGGTGATCAATCTCCTAACCCATGGCCCTCAGACAATGATAGATGTTACCTCCCGACCCTATGGTCATGTGCAACTAGGGAATTAGGGAACTCCTTCTTCCATCGGTCTTATCCCTACCTGACCCTTGGATAGACTTAGGATTCTAACATAGTACATGTTCAACTTAGAACCTTACCCAATCCTTCATCATCTCTCTCTACATTCATGACTGACTTTCATCCTTTCTCAGGGATCATGGCGACCTGCCTACCTTGGTCAGGCCCCATATTGGTTACCTTCATGGTAACACATCCATATGCACCTAGAGATGGTTATCTATGGGTTTACTGGTTCGTTCTTGTACCATGTACTTTTCACTTAGCTTCTCAAGATCCCATGAACCCTCTTTAGGTTACCTCAAAACCAAAAAAACCGGTATACACCCTACCAACGGGTCCTTCTCCCAGGATGGGAGGAAACTACACCTGGATAACAAAGGTCACAAGCATCCTTATGTTTAGGATCTGCATCTACATGAGCTTGCTTAGCCCTGGAAAGCTACTAAGGCACAACCAGATACCTACAAAGCCAAGCTAGGTCACACATGCCCTCATACTCAACATCAAATCAACTTATTCGTGAGGGGTTCATCAAACATACCCTTACCTTAAGGGGTTTCCTTTACCTCTACACATTAAGAGTACCATGCTCGAAACTATAGAGACTCAAATCTCACCATGAGCATTGGATACACTGCTTCCTCTCTTATTCCTAGGATCCCTAGATTATCCTTTGGGTATCCCACTGCATGCTCAAACTATTAACCATGAATCAAGCATATCCCAGGTATGTCATGTACTTCCATGATCCTTTCATAAGAGAAACACCACAAGGTCGAGTCCCCCTCAAGGACAACCATCTAGGTATAAAGCCTCACAACTGGTTACTTAACCCTCCTCAAGGTTTAAGGTACTCTTTACCTCATCCAGCAGGTAGTCACTTATACCATGGGTACCAGAAGGTTCTTCAAGATATTATCAGCCTTCAGGGATCAAACATAAGGCAACCACTATCATCCACTTAGGTCGCATCATCCTCAATTCCCCATTTAGCCTCATGTTTAAGCTTCCAACCCTTTTTTCTTGGTTACTGCTTTCTCTTTCTCGAGCTAACTCGACTTCCAGCCATACTACTCGAGGTCCTCTCTCTCTAAAGGCTCATGCTCACAAGCATACCCCTATGTGGGTTAAGTTGGTGCTCAACTCATGTTCGGCTCTAGATTATCCATATGCTTACCTCGTAAGCCATCCATTGTGCCCTTCTGGCCAGGGTTTCAACCTACTACCGTACCACTGACGTACTCTGGGTGCAAGATATATCCTTCTTGCAACACCCCATAAGGTTTATATATGTTCTTCTCTAACCTCATCCATGAAGGAGCTATCCACCGCTCAACCATGCACGACCCTCTCCAGGGTTGGGTCACCAAAGGAACTAGGTCATCTAACCTCTTATGGCCTCCCAAAGGCATGCCCAACCAAACACTAGGTCAACCATTACATCCAACTCATCATGTCATCTCTCTCTCAAACCTCTGCTTAGGGTTAGGGTTAACATCATCCTTAGAGGATGTGCTAGGTCTCTACTTCTAATGGAGGTCTCTACCTCTAAGACTAACTCTCTCTCTACTTATCCTCCTACCAAGGAGGTCTATCCTCAGATCTCTCCTGAGGTCAATGACAACTCATGTCATATGACCTAAGTATGTATATATTCCTTTACGCTTACTCTATTAAGCTTATGTCCATGACATCTTATTTACATGCTTTTTATTAATTTGATGGAGGATCCCTTAATCCTTATCAACCTTACCCATACCTCAAGAGGGTGAGGGAAAGAGAGAAAACCCTAATCCTTAAGGTCCTTAATAGAATTTGAGTTGAGAAGGGATGAACAAGATGAGAGAGTCCTAAAGGTATCTTATTTCGATTCATACCCTAAGACTTTGGCCAGGCAGTCACACGGATCCAAGAGTCCTCATATTCCGACTAGCAGTGCGGAGGAAAATATTGCCAGCCCCCGGTCGTGATCCTTTTCTAGACACCTCTGTCTTTCGGATAATTCTCTAATAACTCCCTTGGGTTCTATAGAATTTGTAAAATTTAATAATTATTAAAGATTAGATGAGGAACCTATGCTCTGATACCAATTGTAACGACCCCGCCTCCCAGTAACCCCTAATTAAGGGAGACCCGAAGGTCAGAGCCGTTATCTAATTAACAGGATCAAAGGTTCGACAAATAATCAGTAACAATTAATAAACTTTACCAACTAAACTGAAAACTGGTATAAAATAAAACTTTTCTTACCTTGGAAAAACTGGGATTTCTAAACTTCTATCCATGAAGATGTTACTCTAACTAATCCTCCTATGTACGTTACTTCTCATTTAATTCCACATATGCCACTTTACTGTTTGTTCTTTTCATTTTTACCTAAAACGCCGACAAACAAAACGTCGGTCAGTATATCGAAATATACTGGTATGTGGGGACAACCAAAAGTTTGCACATATGTCTAACAATTTAATAATCACAATCAAATTAATTAACACACCAATTTACACTTTTCCGTATGACATTCTCCACCGCTTTTGCCCTATCCCTGGCATACCCACCTTAGGGTGCCCTTTGCCAATGACTTATGGCCACCTTCTCAATCCTGAGCTTGGTGCCTGGGGGTCACCACTCATGGTTCCCACTAGTCATGCAATATCATAGGCCACCTTCTTGGTTCCTGGGGTCACCACTCAAGGTGTCCATTGGTCTACCCATCTGGGCCTAACCTTTGGCATCATCCATCAAGGTGGCATGTAGGTGCGAGAATCCATACTTCTATTATTAATGTGATAATCATAGTGACTTTATAATTTGCAAGTATGAACATCCAACATATAATTTGCATTCAATGCGATTAACCATCCGAAAAATCATCGGGAAACTAAGGCGGTTATTCATAATTAACCACATACCTGATCCAGAGCAACTTGCTGTCCAAGCAATAATGATAAAGAACAAGCAACAAGCAATCAACAAGTATCCTGAAATTAATGCATGACATCCAAGTGTTATAATTTATCCAGAACATTCTAAAGCTAGACTTGGATTCCACCTTAGGTTTTCTAAACCACATTAGGATTTTATTAGGGTTTTTGCCTCCATAACGCTTTTATCATATTAAATGCTCTCTTAGTTCATAAACCCTAATTTCAACACCATAAGCCCAATTAAAGTTGATTATTTCTCTTTTATACCAAAACTACCTTCTTTATCCTTTTAATCTATTTCAAAGTCATTAGACTCAATTATCACCTTTAGTTTCTTTCAGATTAACAACTCATAATTCATGATGGTCTAATTCCCATATGAACTCTATTTAGTATTAATTCTACCTTGATTCAATCAAAAACCCTAATTTCTATATTAAGGTTATCTTTCCACAAATTAGTGACTTTAATGCTCAAAATAGCATATTCCAACCTTAATCATGAAATTAGTCAATTAAAGCCATTAATAGTCGAATTTACCAACATTAGGGTTTCATGGCTCATTAAAGTATTATTCATGCACATTAAACTCGACATTAAACTAATTACATGCAAATTCATCCTTTTCCAATATTAATGATCCTTTTTATCATTAACAGGATAATATCAACTTTATATACTCATTTAACCCTTTCTAACTCATTAATCATCAAAGGTTAGGATTTTTCATTGTTTAAACTATAAAAGATAGTATCCCTATATACTTTTCGAATTTCATAGGGAATTAGGCCTCAATTATATTTTACTTAGACTCCCCTCAATTTTCTGATCAATTTTCATGTATAACATGTTCTCATCGGAGCTACCAATTAGGAGATATGAATTTATCAAATATTTATCTTTCTAGACCAGTAGTAGATCGACACGTCATCACCCATGCAACGTTGGTTTGTTTGGGAAATATAACGAAAAGACGTGATTGTCACTTGCTTAAGTTGATGCTTGTTCAGCCCGCGGAGGGCAGAATTGTCCAGTGCGCAGTTTCCTTTCTTCTACCTCGCGCAGACACTGCTGCTCCGCCCTAGCCGCGCGATCGCAGCCTCTTCTCCTCCTCCCTGGGCTCGATGGCCGCCGTCGACCTTCTTCCTTAGTTGCATCGTCCTCCGCCGCCTTGGGGCACCAAACAGCCAACGGCCAGCACGGCTGACCTGGGCTGGGAAGGGCTGCGTCCATTGTCGAGTTGCAGGTCGAGTTGCAGGGAGCTTTGCCCTCCCTCCCAAGGTCCAACAGCAACCGCCCCTCAACAGACTAGCTTTGTCGTGCCCCGCCACACCTTGGGTGCCACGCAGCTACGGCCGAGGTGGCTAGAGCTGGGTCGGAAGTGGCATCCCAAGCGGCAGACCTTATAGGTCTTCCACAAGCTTTGAGCGGGGTTGGGTGCAAAGGGAAGGGAAGCCAACACCCCAGATCTTCGGGGTAGCCTCGTGCCTTCTTCCTACACTCGTCTATGGCTCCTCCTTGCTCTAAGGATCGCGGCTCTTCCCTGACCTAGGGTTTATAGTGAAGAAGAAGAATAAGAAGATAAGGAAAACGTGGGAACTCACCTCAGAGGCTCCACCCCTTTATATAGGCAGAGTATCCACGCCCCCAAGATGTTTAGACAAAGGGAAACAAGTCCCTTTCTAAAAGGAATGTGATTCCTTCATGGAAAAGCTAGCTTCCTTCTCTCTCTCGTATTTCTTTAATCTTCTTTATTCATTAGACATTAGGAATTCGAAAATCCTTTTTCACTTTCTCTTTATTCTTGGCTTTTAATCTTATTAACCACGAATTCACATTTCTTTTTGTAGAAAATACCCCTTTCTTCAACACTATCATGAAATTCATTAATTAAGTATCATGTTATCTTCTTATTTGTATTTTTGGTATTTTCTCTTTCCTCTTTCTTCATTGGGACTCCTTGGACCCCAAGAAATTCTAAGATCTCGAAATTCCTTCATAAGGATACTTATTATCCTTCTAGATGCATCTAAATGCATTATTTCTCATTATTTTGTTTATTTCTTATTAAAATATCCCTTTTTGAGGATTTCTCTTTATTTCTCTTTCATTTTCCTCATTGGCATTCCTTTTATTATTAGGAATCCTTGGAATACGAAATTCCACTAAGGATTACTCAAATATACCTCTTTTCACATATTTTCCACATTTCATCAATGTTTTTAATTTCTTTATTAATAAGGAAATACTTATTGATATTTTCTTTTCTTATTGCCTTTTCTTTGCAACTTTGGACTCATTGGAACCCAAGGAATCTAAGAGGCACAAAATCCTCTTTGGATTTGCCTTCTAGAGGTTTCCACATATTTCTTTTCTCCAATTCTTAATTATGCATTCATTAATTGAGTTCCTTGTTATTGGGCCCAATAGCCAATAAAGCCCACAAATAAATCAACAAGGCTATTTTAAACGAAAATAATGCATTCATCCATTATTTGTTCATTTATCTTTAATATGAGAAATTAAATTTCTCAACAAATGAACCCAAAATTTGGGGTTGTAACAATACTTGTTTTGCTTGGTCTGCCATGATGAATGGTTCATCTTTCTCTCCAATTTTTTCAAAATTCACCAATGTGAAACCCAACTCATCTACTAAAATGCCTTTGTTGTTATCAACCCAATTACATTTAAAGATAGGAACTCTGAAATTTGTATAGTCCATTTCCCATACGTCCTCAATGATTCCGAAATACAACATCTCAGCTTCGCGTGGTCTTTTATCTTTGGCACTAGCAAAATACAACGAACAAGCTTTAACAGTGACCCCACTATTTTGTACTACACTACTTTCATCTTGACATTTAGTGTAATATAAAAATTCATTTATGTCATAACCTTCATATGACATGACATCCATTTTTGGCTTAAAGGCGAGCCATTTTATGTTCTCAGCAACATTATTTGGTGATTCAGATAGCTTCTTAAAGACTTTCTCTTCAAACCACCTAATAAATGTTCGATTATGTTCTCTTGCAAGCCACATTGAACTGGATCGCGGATGATTTTTCTTGATAAGATCATTGTGTTCTGTGATGTAGCTACTAACTTCATCGATGTTGTGTAAAATATACAAATGTGCTTGTTCCCACAACTCATGACTAATTCCTTTCACTCATGCTCCTAGAGTTCCTTTGCCACAATATGACTCAGTAACAAGATCATTTTTTAGATCGCTAGAAGTTTCATTGGAATTCAAAAAATCGTTGCAAAAGTCCATCACTTCCGTAGCCACATAACCCTCAATAATACTCCCTTCAGGACGATAATGATTCTCAACATCACCTTTAAAAACACTCATGTAGCGTTCAAATGGATACATGCAATGTAAAAAAATTGGACCCAACATCTTCACCTCCCTTGTAATATGTACTACAAGATGAACCATGATATCAAAAAATGAAGGAGGAAAGTACATTTCAAGCTGACACATGGTAACAATTACATCATTTTGTAATTTATTGAGAGTATCAGGATGTATCACTTTGTTGCATATTTCATTGAAGAAGAAACAGAGTCTTGTGATTGCAAACCTTACATGCTTTGGAAATATAGATCGAATAGCCACAGGTAAAATTTGTTGCATTAAGGTGTGACAATCATGAGATTTGAGACCTATCAACTTCAGATCCTTCTTTGATACCAATCTACGAATATTAGAAGAGTATCTTTGTGGAACCTTAATATTATACAAGCACTCACAGAAAGTCTTTTTCTCCTTCTTGGACAAAGTGTAACAAGCTGGTGGTAAATATGTGCGGCGATCCCTGATCTCAACTGATAATTCTTTTCTTATACCCATTAATTCTAAATCTTTTCTAGAGTTGATGCCGTCTTTAGTCTTTCCTGGTATGTTCAATAACATACCAATGATGCTATCACAAACATTTTTTTCGACATGCATGACATCAATGCAATGTCTAATTGTCAAAAATCTCCAATAAGGAAGATCCCAGAATATTGACCTCTTCTTGTATAGAGATTTGTCACATGCGAGCGTACGACTACTTGAACTCTTTCCAAATTCATTAACAATATGTTTCACCCTATCATATACAATGTTTCCTGGTATAGGTTTAGGAGCACTTCGTTCCTCAGTTGACCCATTAAAGGTTTTGCGTTGCCTTCGATAAGGATGCACTGGTGGGACAAAACCTCCAATGACCAAGATATATGATTTTACCACCATGTTTCAGTCGAATTGAATCAGTATTTTCCTCACAAATAGGACATGCTTTGTATCCTTTTATGCTATATCCAGACAAATTTCCATAAGCTGGGAAGTCATTAATCATGCAAAACAACATAGCACGCAAAGTAAAGATCTCTTTACGTGCAGCATCATATGTCATAACACCTTCTTCCCATAATTTCATTACGTCATCAATTAGAGTTTGAAGGTAAACATTAATATCATTTCCAGGTTGCTTGGGCCCTGATATCAATATTGACAACATGACATACTTATTTTTCATACACAACCAAGGAGGAAGATTGTATATAACAATCATAACAGGCCACATGATATGTTGGCTGCTTAATGTACCATATGGATTCATTCCATCTGTACAGAGTCCAAGTCTTAAGTTCCTTGTTTCTTTACCAAATTGAGGGTATAATAAATCAATTTTCTTCCATTGTGGTGAATAAGATGCATGTCGTAGGACACCATCATCATTGACCTTTAACTCCCCATGCCAAGAAATATTTTGCACACAAATTGCACATGTTAAGATGTTCCTTTGGTGTTGAGACATCATAAGAATGAATATGATAAAGTATGATGGATTCTCCAAGCTTGGGCACCAAGATGCAGCTTGTGGAGCAATCCTTGTACTTAAAACTCTAGTTTTGGTGTAAAGTGCAATTTACCCAAAATATGGGGTGCAACTTGTAAAATACACCTTCTAGAGTATCTTTTATGACTCTTGGCATCATTAATAGTAAGAATGATGAAGAGGCCACTTCAATTGAATAATTAAATAAGAATGATAACCCTTATAAATTAAATGATCAAGTTATAAATCTAATAACCCTTCTATATGTGCAACTTAGTAAGAAGTTGGCTTTCTTCACCTTTAGACCTTGGGTTTAAGATGATTTTTGCTTAAGTATGGAAGGGAGAAATGTGGTTTATAATAAGGGAAGGACCTAGAGGAGAAATGGAGAAACAAGTTGTCCTTATGTTGAAATTTCACCTAAAGTATATATACACCTTTTCTCACTTAGCAAGGATCGTTTCCTTCACTTCCTTTATTATCCCCTTGCTAAGACCGACTTAGAATAGAGCTCTGGAGAAGAGGAGAACGGCCAAGCAGTTCTAGGTAAGCTTTGATCATCATCTTGCTCGAATTCATGGAGGAATTCATGGTGCAAGGTTGGTTTTATGGTCTTCCTTACTTGTTTCTTCTTTCTAGCCATCTTTTCCCAACCTTTCCTTGGAGAAACACCCTTGGCCGACCTGTGGATCTCAAGACACCATTAAAGACTTGAAGCTTGGAAGTTTGGAGCTCAAGGAATGACCTTAAGGCGGGTTTTATAACTCTAAACCTTATGCTTTGTTTATACATCTTTTTCTGTGCATATAGTTGCTAGTTCTTCTTCTTCCCTATCTTCCCTTGCATCCTTGCAAGCCAAATCATGAAGAACTGCTACTGTTCTTGAGGTAGAAGATAAGGGAGTTAATTCCTATGCTTATCCACCGATTTCCACTTTACCAAACGACCTCCACCAATTGCCCAAACGGTTTACACAACCGTTTGGTGGGCAAACGGTTTCAGGGTCGTATGAAGGAAAACGGCCTTCAAGACTGTTTAAGATGGTTGACCAAGCTTTGACCGTTTGGGATTACTGTTCATAATGATGTTGATTAATGACTCACCAAATTTTATTGATTAATTCCAAACGAGTTATGAGTTGAAGGTTGATTAATAGGGCAAATCCTAATTGAAATCAGTGCTGAAATTCCAATGAGTTAATTAGTGATTTTGGGTTGATTAGCCCAAACGGTCTCAAGACCATTTGGGGAATCATCCAAACGGTCTCAAGACCATTTGCGGATCACCCAAGATCGTTTAGAGGTCTGGGGTCAAGTATAGTTGACCAATTGAAGGTCCAAAGGTACCAAATCATATTGCAATTAAGTTTTGATGTGATGATCAATTCAATAGATCAAACCTTGATGAATTTTCACTAGAGTCCAAAGGATGGATGGGAAAACGGTCTCAAGACCGTTTGGAACTCATCCAAACGGTCTCAAGACCGTTTGGTGTCAACCCAAGACCGTTTGGAGGTCTAGGGTTAATGTAATTTGATCAATTGAGGGCCCAATTACAGTGGGTTATTGAAATAATCAAATTGCTGATTTGTGACTTAATTAAGGTTCAACCCCTATCAAATCAACTTAGTTTTTGATGAATTCTTGGGAAAACGGTATCAAGACCGTTTGGAGGTTATACAAATGATCCCAAGACCGTTTGGGCCAAGTTTGAGCCCGATTGGAGGTCAATTGATGGGATCAACTTTGATTTGATTCACATTGTTGAGTGTTGATGGTTGAATGTTTATAGACCTTAATTGAACAAACTCCAACCCTAATTGGATATCAATTAAGGATCAATTGAGTGACCAATTGGTTAAGGCTAACCCTAATTGTCTCAATTGATAAGTGGTTAGCAATCTTGAGACCAATTGAAGGCTTCAACATAGGAAACCCTAATCGAGTTACCCTTTGAATCACCTTGGAGGTCCATGCGATCTTGAGCTTTTAGGACCATACGACTTCAGGACCGAATGAGTTCATACGACTTCAGGACTGAATGAGATCATACGACTTCAGGACCGAATGAGATCATACGACATCAGGACCGAATGAGTTCATACGACTTCAGGACCGAATGAGTTCAAACGACTTCAGGTCCGAATGAGCTCAAACGACTTCAGAAGTCAAACTATGACTAAACGATCTTCACCCCATCTTGGGCAAACGACCTCAAGATCGTTTAAGGGTAAACGGTCTTGAGTGTCATGCGGTCTTGAAGTCAACCAAAGCTAAATGGTCTACAACCTTAAACGATCTCAGGATCATTTGAAGGTTGAAGGTGTGAAACCTATTGGGGACTTTTAAGGATAAGTCTGCCTAATGCCTTGAAGGCTTAGATGGTTTGATGGTTGTTCAACCTAAAACCTAATGATACCGAGGGACATTAAGGGTCAAGTGTTTAGTATATTAACCCATGTTATGATCAATGGTGAACTTTACCAAAATACCCTTTATGGATTCAAGTAGGTAACCCCTTTTTATCATGCAAACCCCAATGGTTACAATGGTGATGACTTGGCTAGGCTTATCAATGTTGATTAGACCTAACCCAATCTAGAGGGATGTAATCATCACCTATGAGCAAGAGGAGAGAGAAAATCCCAATTATGTTTGAAATCCAAGTAAAGTACCTTCAATATATATATGAATGTACTTGATTAGGGTATGATCCACCTATGTGAGATCATGAAAACCCTATTTATGATAATTGATGAATCTTAATCTTATCTGAGGACTTTAATGATGATGTTTCTCATACATGGTGATGTTATGAGATCAATTCACCAATAGGTGAATAGTAAACCCTAATTGATGAAAATCAGGGAAACCTGGCTCTTGTATGAGTAGGGAGATATAATTTCTTTAAATGAGTTATTTATTGTTATCAGTTGATTTAACCATGCAGGTTCCTATATGAGGATGATCATATCCAGGTATGGATGATGATACTATATTCATTGAAAGCATGTTGTTAGCTTTATGAATAAGTGATTTATTCTGATGCCTTGTTAATAGCATCTTATGAGATTGATAGGCTGTGAGAGCCATGAATACCATCAAGGTCATGCTTTAAGAGATGACTTGTGATGAGAATACTGAGAAATGATGATTATGTGAGTTAGACTTGATACATTTAGTATTCTACTTTCATAACAGCTGTTCTAATGATTAATGTTTGAAAACATGTATGATGTTAAAAGAATACTAAAATGTACCTAACTAATCAAGTATAATCATACCATGTAGAGCCCTGATCATAGATCCATCATTGTCAGGAGTTAAATGATGGTGAAACAGGTTTTCCTAAGGGAACTCCTAGATCACATACTTTTGAGTATGTGCGGAAAATGGATGTGAATGTCCTTACATCCTAGTGTAGGGATTGATGTAGATGTATCTTAATCTATCAATCCTTCACTATGGGTTATGTCGGGGTGATGTAACACTAATCTCCCGAGGAAGTCTTTTATACCGCAATCGATGAGAGATAAACAAGAAATCTTTCGATGGTGAAGAGAGTACAGAATGCCACTGTGACTCTAATAGCGAAGTACCAGAATACCCTGGTAAGCTATAGTAGTAGAGACATTAGATGTCCTGCATGTTGATCCTCACACTGACTGAGGAAGATGAGGTCATAAAAGAATAGTTTAATCTGTTAAACATTGTTTTAACTACTCTCAAATATACATAACTTCTTTGTGTACATTTATTCTCTTATGTTGCAATAATTATGCTTCTGGCGAAGAGTTATATCTCTCGCTGGGACGATTTTTATAATTATCTCACCCCGTAGATTTCAACCTTTAGGTGGACGTGGGCGAGGAGGCAGAAATCCTTCAATAGGTGAAGGGCAGCATTAGCAGTACCTAGGACAGCAGTGAAGCTTCAGGTGGAGGCATTGGCTGCTATGTCATGTGTAGATAGTGTTAGAGTCCTATATGTCGTCTCTGTACTCTCAGGTCCTTGGAGTAATAGTTAGTGCTTTTGAGTTTTTTGTACAGTCCTTAGGGACTTTTGTATCTTGCCTTATAGAGTTTTACTGATGGATCAGTTGTTAACAAATTATCATGTTGCTTTATGAGAAAGCTTTACCTTTAAAGGATCTCTTCGTAAAAAGTTTAAAATTTTTAGTGATTTCTGGTAATCCGATGCTTAGTGAACGCTTCCGCATTAGTTAATCTTGTTTTCTCGAAATAGACGTTTCAATTAGTGGTATCAGAGCTCTAGGTTCGCTGAGTCTACAGAGACATAGGACTTAGGATGTCGAGTCTATCCTTAGTGTTCCTTTGTTATCTAATAGAACCTTCTACTCCTCAGGAGGAGAAGATATATAAGGATGTCTGACCCACATGAAGAGTATGTGGCGGAAAGTAGCGTTGCTGCACCACAGGGAGGTGCAAGGCACCCAGAAATGGAGCAACCCTTACCTGAGCAACCCAGGGAGCCACCCCAGTTTGACCCAGCTGAGATAGGAAACCCAGCTGTCCATGCCTTATTTGATAAGTTTCTGACAGCCATAACACACATAGCAGATAGGGTGCCACCGTCTGCACCTAGGGTACCAGCCCAGCAGGAAGGTTATGGAGCTGGCAAGACTTTCGAGAGACTTCGCCGGGTGGGAGACATAGACTATGCTGGTACATCTGACCCAGCAGATGCTAATCTATGGTTGACAGAGTTGGAAAAGGCTTTCAGGATCCTTGATATTCTTGAAGCTGAAAAGGTAAAACATGCGGTATACCTCCTAAAAGGGAGTGCTGGTAATTGGTGGATGATAGAGGAGGATAAGAGACCAGGCGAAGGAATAGGATGGGAGGTTTTCCGACGAGAATTCATCAATAGATACTTCCCTAAGACGTATCTAGATGAGAAGATCTTTCAATTTGAGAAGATCACACAAGGACACATGAATGTTAGCGAGTATGAAGCTAAGTTCATGGAGTTACTATGGTTTTGTCCACAGATGGCAGTTAGTGATGAAGAAAGAATTTGGCGTTTTGAGAAAGGATTGAATGCTGAACTAGCCACTCCTGTGTCTGCCTTGGAGAACAGAGAAAGGTTTGCCACCTTTGTGGAGTCAGTAAGAAGGATACAGAGGTCAGAAACCGTGAAACAATAGACAAGTTGTAAGAAGATGTACACCCAGCCTCAAGAACATAGGCCTAAAAGTTTTAAGAAGCCAAGATTTTCTACACCATCAGCTTTGTCAGGATTTCCTACCCAGACACAATGGGTGTCAAGTGGAAGTAGGGATCATAGTAGTATTCCAAGAGGACCCTCTGACATAGCATCAACATCAGTAACTGGATCGTATAGACACTTTGCACCCAGGATCTGTTACCTATGTAGACAGCCGGGACACCTGGAAAGGAATTGTCCAGACAGGAATACAATAATGACTCAGCCCCAAGGACAGAGTCTGCAAGGCTCACAAGGGAGGCTCTATAATAATAGAGGACGTGGACAAACGTCCCATACAGGTCAGATGACATAAGTTTTGTTTTAATATTACATATCGGGATTCTATGTATAGAAGATATGTAAATTTTGCTACTTTTGAATTTCTTGACTAAGTCCTAGAAGGACACAAGAAAGATAAGAATTCATATCTTACTCAATATTCTTTAAAAAAATTTATAATCTCCCTTAACTATGTATTAAAAGGATGAGATATAGATGTGATACCTGAAGAATAACCTAGAGTGATAAATTCTACGTGTATAATGATATGAAAAGCAAAGAATAGGATGATAAGTAAAATACATACTACCTAATCTCAATACTTATATACCCTGGCCAGGTATATGGTTATTGTAGATAAGGCAAGTATGAAACTCTTAGATTGTTATCTTTTGATTACTCTGATCAGGTAATTATTTTGAAACAATCTAAGGAGTATAAGAAAAATTAAATGAGAGGATCTTAGTGAATACTTAGTGAACATACTTTATGAACATACTTAGTGAATATACTTAGTGAACTTCCTCAGTGAATACTTAGTGATCATACTCAGTGAATATACTCAGTGAATACTCAGTGAACATACTCAGTGAATATACTCAGTGAATACTTAGTGAACATACTTAGTGAACATACTCAGTGAATATACTTTGTGAATACTTAGTGAACATACTTAGTGAACATACTCAGTGAATATACTCAGTGAACATACTTAGTGAATATACTCAGTGAATATACTCAGTGAATACTCAGTGAACATACTTAGTGAATATACTCAGTGAATACTCAGTGAACATACTTAGTGAATATACTCAGTGAATACTCAGTGAACATACTTAGTGAATATACTCAGTGAATATACTCAGTGAATACTCAGTGAACATACTTAGTGAATATACTCAGTGAATATACTCAATGAATACTCAGTGAACATACTTAGTGAATATACTCAGTGAATATACTCAGTGAATACTCAGTGAACATACTTAGTGAATATACTCAGTGAATATACTCAGTGAATACTCAGTGAACATACTCAGTGAATATACTCAGTGAATACTCAGTGAACATACTTAGTGAACATACTCAGTGAATATACTCAGTGAATACTCAGTGAACATACTTAGTGAATATACTCAGTGAACATACTTAGTGAATATACTCAGTGAATACTCAGTGAACATACTTAGTGAATATACTCAGTGAACTTACTCAGTGAATACTTAGTGAGCAAACTTAGTGAATGTACTTAGTGAATATACTCAGTGAACTTACTCAGTGAATACTTAGTGAGCAAACTTAGTGAATGTACTTAGTGAATATACTCAGTGAACTTACTCAGTGAATACTTAGTGAGCAAACTCAGTGAACATACTTAGTGAATATACTCAGTGAACTTACTCAGTGAATACTTAGTGAGCAAACTTAGTGAATGTACTTAGTGAATATACTCAGTGAACTTACTCAGTGAATACTTAGTGAGCAAACTTAGTGAATGTACTTAGTGAATATACTCAGTGAACTTACTCAGTGAATACTTAGTGAGCAAACTTAGTGAACATACTTAGTGAATATACTCAGTAAACTTACTCAGTGAATACTTAGTGAGCAAACTTAGTGAACATACTTAGTGAATATACTCAGTAAACATACTCAGTGAATACTTAGTGATGATACTCAGTGAACATACTCAGTGAATGCTTAGTGAATATACTCAGTGAACATACTTAGTGAATACTTATTGAATATACTCAGTGAACATAGTGAATACCTAGCGAATATACTCAGTAAACATATTCAGTGAATACTCAGTGAATATACTCAGTGAACATACTCAGTGAATACTTAGTGAATATATTCAGTGAATACTTAGTGAATATACTTAGTGAACAAACTTAGTGAATATACTCGGTGAATTTCCTCAGTAACTACTTAGTAAGCATACTCAATGAACTCCTTCAGTGAAGCCTTTGAGACAATATACTGAGTAAAATATCTATGTTAAGGTATGTATGTTCCTCTGATGGTAAGCATTCTTGAGTACTATTGGAAGAATGTTCTTTTATGCTTTTTCCTTTCCAAAAAGTATGAACACCTTATGTTAGGGGTTTATGCTTTATACAAGCATAAACAGTGATAAGAAGTGATTAACAAAAGGGACTTTGTATGAATTACAAACCCATAATATCATCATAATGATCAATCTGTTCTTCCTTTCCCTGAGATTTCGAGGACGAAATCCTTGTTAGGGGTTTATAATTTGTAACATCCCTGACCTGGGTTATGAACTAACCCTAGGTGTTTTGCTTAATTATGTAATTAGATACTTGTGATTATCTTTTGGTATGTAATTAAATCTCCTAAGGAACATACATTTCCATTTCTGTCCCTTTTGAACAATGTTGTAATATTGTTTTGTAATACAGGGACCTATGTGCAAATTACCCAATTAAAAGGGGTTAACTTACAAATTGCACATGTTAAGATGTTCCTTTGGTGTTGATACATCATAAGAATGAATATGATAAAGTATGATGGATTCTCCAAGCTTGGGCACCAAGATGCAGCTTGTGGAGCAATCCTTGTACTTAAAACTCTAGTTTTGGTGTAAAGTGCAATTTACCCAAAATATGGGGTGCAACTTGTAAAATAAACCTTCTAGAGTATCTTTTATGACTCTTGACATCATTAAGAGTAATAATGATGAAGAGTCCACTTCAATTGAATAATTAAATAAGAATGATAACCCTTATAAATTAAATGATCAAGTTATAAGTCTAATAACCCTTCTATATGTGCAACTTAGTAAGAAGTTGGCTTTCTTCACCTTTAGACCTTGGGTTTAAGATGAGCTTTTCTTAAGTATGGAAGGGAGAAACGTGGTTTATAATAAGGGAAGGAACTATAGGATAAATGGAGAAACAAGTTGTCCTTATGTTGAAATTTCACCTAAAGTATATATACACCTTTTCTCACTTAGCAAGGATCGTTTCCTTCACTTCCTTTCTTATCCCCTTGCTAAGACCGGCTTAGAACAGAGCTCTGGAGAAGAGGAGAACGTCAAAGCAGTTCTAGGTAAGATTTGATCATCATCTTGCTCGAATTCATGGAGGAATTCATGGTGCAAGGTTGGTTTTATGGTCTTCCTTACTTGTTTCTTCTTTCTAGCCATCTTTTCCCAACCTTTCCTTGGAGAAACACCCTTGGCCGACCTGTGGAGCTCAAGACACCATTAAAGACTTGAAGCTTGGAAGCTTGGAGCTCAAGGAACGTCCTTAAGGCGGGTTTTATAACTCTAAACCTTATGCTTTGTTTATACATCTTTTTCTGTGCATATAGTTGCTAGTTCTTCTTCTTCCCTATCTTCTCTTGCATCCTTGCAAGCCAAATCATGAAGAACTGCTACTGTTCTTGAGGTAGAAGATAAGGGAGTTAATTCCTATGCTTATCCACCGATTTCCACTTTACCAAACGACCTCCACCAATTGCCCAAACGGTTTACACAACCGTTTGGTGGGCAAACGGTTTCAGGGTCGTATGAAGGAAAACGGCCTTCAAGACTGTTTAAGATGGTTGACCAAGCGTTGACCGTTTGGGATTACTGTTCATAATGATGTTGATTAATGACTCACCAAATTTTATTGATTAATTCCAAACGAGTTATGAGTTGAAGGTTGATTAATAGGGCAAATCCTAATTGAAATCAGTGCTGAAATTCCAATGAGTTAATTAGTGATTTTGGGTTGATTAGCCCAAACGGTCTCAAGACCATTTGGGGAATCATCCAAACGGTCTCAAGACCATTTGCGGATCACCCAAGATCGTTTAGAGGTCTGGGGTCAAGTATAGTTGACCAATTGAAGGTCCAAAGGTACCAAATCATATTGCAATTAAGTTTTGATGTGATGATCAATTCAATAGATCAAACCTTGATGAATTTTCACTAGAGTCCAAAGGATGGATGGGCAAACGGTCTCAAGACCGTTTGGAACTCATCCAAACGGTCTCAAGACCGTTTGGTGTCAACCCAAGACCGTTTGGAGGTCTAGGGTTAAGGTAATTTGATCAATTGAGGGCCCAATTACAGTGGGTTATTGAAATAATCAAATTGCTGATTTGTGACTTAATTAAGGTTCAACCCCTATCAAATCAACTTAGTTTTTGATGAATTCTTGGGAAAACGGTATCAAGACCGTTTGGAGGTTATACAAATGATCCCAAGACCGTTTGGGCCAAGTTTGAGCCCGATTGGAGGTCAATTGATGGGATCAACTTTGATTTGATTCACATTGTTGAGTGTTGATGGTTGAATGTTTATAGACCTTAATTGAACAAACTCCAACCCTAATTGGATATCAATTAAGGATCAATTGAGTGACCAATTGGTTAAGGCTAACCCTAATTGTCTCAATTGATAAGTGGTTAGCAATCTTGAGACCAATTGAAGGCTTCAACATAGGAAACCCTAATCGAGTTACCCTTTGAATCACCTTGGAGGTCCATGCGATCTTGAGCTTTTAGGACCATACGACTTCAGGACCGAATGAGTTCATACGACTTCAGGACTGAATGAGATCATACGACTTCAGGACCGAATGAGATCATACGACATCAGGACCGAATGAGTTCATACGACTTCAGGACCGAATGAGTTCAAACGACTTCAGGTCCGAATGAGCTCAAACGACTTCAGAAGTCAAACTATGACTAAACGATCTTCACCCCATCTTGGGCAAACGACCTCAAGATCGTTTAAGGGTAAACGGTCTTGAGTGTCATGCGGTCTTGAAGTCAACCAAAGCTAAATGGTCTACAACCTTAAACGATCTCAGGATCATTTGAAGGTTGAAGGTGTGAAACCTATTGGGGACTTTTAAGGATAAGTCTGCCTAATGCCTTGAAGGCTTAGATGGTTTGATGGTTGTTCAACCTAAAACCTAATGATACCGAGGGACATTAAGGGTCAAGTGTTTAGTATATTAACCCATGTTATGATCAATGGTGAACTTTACCAAAATACCCTTTATGGATTCAAGTAGGTAACCCCTTTTTATCATGCAAACCCCAATGGTTACAATGGTGATGACTTGGCTAGGCTTATCAATGTTGATTAGACCTAACCCAATCTAGAGGGATGTAATCATCACCTATGAGCAAGAGGAGAGAGAAAATCCCAATTATGGTTGAAATCCAAGTAAAGTACCTTCAATATATATGAATGTACATGATTAGGGTATGATCCACCTATGTGAGATCATGAAAACCCTATTTATGATAATTGATGAATCTTAATCTTATCTGAGGACTTTAATGATGATGTTTCTCATACATGGTGATGTTATGAGATCAATTCACCAATAGGTGAATAGTAAACCCTAATTGATGAAAATCAGGGAAACCTAGCTCTTGTATGAGTAGGGAGATACAATTTCTTTAAATGAGTTATTTATTGTTATCAGTTGATTTAACCATGCAGGTTCCTATATGAGGATGATCATATCCAGGTATGGATGATGATACTATATTCATTGAAAGCATGTTGTTAGCTTTATGAATAAGTGATTTATCCTGATGCCTTGTTAATAGCATCTTATGAGATTGATAGGCTGTGAGAGCCATGAATACCATCAAGGTCATGCTTTAAGAGATGACTTGTGATGAGAATACTGAGAAATGATGATTATGTGAGTTAGACTTGATACATTTAGTATTCTACTTTCATAACAGCTGTTCTAATGCTTAATGTTTGAAAACATGTATGATGTTAAAAGAATACTAAAATGTACCTAACTAATCAAGTATAATCATACCATGTAGAGCCCTGATCATAGATCCATCATTGTCAGGAGTTAAATGATGGTGAAATAGGTTTTCCTAAGGGAACTCCTGGATCACATACTTTTGAGTATGTGGGGAAAATGGATGTGAATGTCCTTACATCCTAGTGTAGGGATTGATGTAGATGTATCTTAATCTATCAATCCTTCACTATGGGTTATGTCGGGGTGATGTAACACTAATCTTCTGAGGAAGTCTTTTATACCGCAATCGATGAGAGATAAACAAGAAATCTTTCGATGGCGAAGAGAGTACAGAATGCCACTGTGACTCTAATAGCGAAGTACCAGAATACCCTGGTAAGCTATAGTAGCAGAGACATTAGATGTCCTACATGTTGATCCTCACACTGACTGAGGAAGATGAGGTCATAAAAGAATAGTTTAATCTGTTAAACATTGTTTTAACTACTCTCAAATATACATAACTTCTTTGTGTACATTTATTCTCTTATGCTGCAATAATTATGCTTCTGGCGAAGAGTTATATCTCTCGCTGGGACGATTTTTATAATTATCTCACCCCGTAGATTTCAACCTTTAGGTGGACGTGGGCGAGGAGGCAGAAATCCTTCAATAGGTGAAGGGCAGCATCAGCAGTACCCAGGACAGCAGTGAAGCTTCAAGGGGAGGCATTGGCTGCTATGTCATGTGTAGATAGTGTTAGAGTCCTATATGTCGTCTCTGTACTCTCAGGTCCTCGGAGTAATAGTTAGTGCTTTTGAGTTTTTGGTACAGTCCTTAGGGACTTTTGTATCTTGCCTTACAGAGTTTTACTGATGGATCAGTTGTAAACAACTTATCATGTTACTTTATGAGAAAGCTTTACCTTTAAAGGATCTCTTCGTAAAAAGATTAAAATTTTTAGTGATTTCTGGTAATCCGATGCTTAGTGAACGCTTCCGCATTAGTTAATCTTTTTTCTCAAAATAGACGTTTCACATGAATCTTGTTAGCCTCCATTCCCATTGGGCACATTATTTTCTTTGCTTGATATGTAGAAATTGGAAGCTCATTGCCTTCAGGAAGAATTTCCTTTAACAAAGACAACAATGAAGTGAAACTCTTATCGCTCCACCAGTTTTGAGCTTTAAGAGTATATAATCGCATCACATCACTCAACCTCGTGAACTTAGTACAACTCTTATATAATGGTTTTTCAACATCATAGACAATGTTTGCAAATAAAGAAGGTGGATCAATGACATTGTCCTGACAGCTACGTAGCATCTCATCAACCATATCATCCTGAATCGGGTCATCCTGAATCGGTTCATCATTGTTAACATCATTATCTATATCTTCTATGTCACCACTATTAATATCGACATTTTCTGATCCATAATTAAGTTTCTCTCCATGCCAATACCATTCATTATAACCTTGTATGATCCCATTGCATATGGCATGATTCTTAATTTCCTCAACAGTATCAACTTTCAAATTGTTACCACAATTTCTACATGGACAATAGAACCTATCTGTAGGTAGTTTCCTATGTTCCTCAGCAAATCTGATAAATTCATCAACACCTTTGGTAAACTCTGGACTACAACAGTTCTTGATAAACATCCAAATTCGATCCATTTTCTAGATCACATTAAAATTAATTATCAAACTGAGCATTTAATATTGATACTATAAGTTGTAAGGTTTTTTTGATAGGAAATTCATTACTTTTATACTAAAGTGTACAACCTATCCCATTTTTGAATATTTAACCTCACTAGTAATTGTATAATGTATCGTTTAGTTTTCAATAAAATTTCAGCAACATTTCCCCTTAGTTCTCCAAGTACATCAATGTAAATGGCAAATAACCACTCACATATGTACCCAGAGAACAAATGAGGAAATACTACTAAAATTTTATTCAAAACTAAACATACATTACACAGTTACATCCTAAGTGAGATTAAATATCCAAAAACAGTCCCATATCGGGGACTATCCAAAATTTACTCCTAATGAATAAATTTTGAACGGGTTTCTAATTTTATATATAAATGTAATATTGTCATATTTATGCATCGATGGTCTCATCTATAAACCCTAAAGTGTCAATCTGAAACTACACAATGTCTACCCTCGTATTTCTAGATTGTATACAATGATTACATATGTGATTGATAATATAATGTAGATATAAAAGATTACATATTTTTATTATTGGTTGGTTTACTAGTCAAATAAAATGAATTACGTGTTCTTGACAAATCAAGAGTACTTCCATAGATAAACATTCATTATATGTACTAAATTGAATAACCAATTAGGTGCTCTTGACAAATATAAATAGAAGGGAGTAAGTTAAACATCATGCATGCTCTTTCATAATAGATAACAATAAATCAAAAGCATTTCATACTCAAAATGATCGTGGTCCTTCATGACAGTCATGGTGAACTGTTGTAACGACCCCACCTCCCGGTAACCCCCAATTAAGGGAAACCCAAAGGATAGAGCCGTTATTCAATTAACAGGATCAAAGGTTCAGCATATAATCAACAATAATTATAAAATTCTAGTAACTAAACTGGAATTGGGTACAAAAATTAAAACTTTTACTTACCTTTATAAAACTTGGAAATCTAACCATCCACAGCTTGAAATACTCTATCTAATCCTCCTTGCACTTTATTTCTTAATTTCACGATGTGCCACTTTACTGTTTGTGTCTTTCAGGATATTACCTAAAACGCCGACAAACACAACATCGGTCAGCAATTGCTGGTATGTGGAGGCAACCAAAATTTCACAATTAAGTCTAACAATTTAAGTATTGCAATCAAAGTAATTAACAAGTCAATTTACATTTTCCATGTGACAATCCCCATCGCTTTTGCCCTAACCCTGGATTTGACTTAAGGCCACCTTCTCAATCCCGAGTTTGGTGTCTGGGAGTCACCTCTCATGGTGCTCCTTAGTCTTGCCTCATCAATCACCTTCTCATTCCCGAGCTTGGTGTCTAGGGTCACCTCTCATGGTGCCCATTAGTCTACCCTCCTGGGCCTGACCTTTATGGCATATTCCATCAGGGTGGCATGTAGGTGCAGGATTTACACATTTATATTAAATGGTGATAGTCATAGTCACTTTATAATTGCAATATGAACATCCAAACAGTTTAGTTTCATTCAATGCAATTAAACATCCGGGAATCCATCGGGAAACTAATGTGGTTATTCATAATTAACCACATACCTGTTAAGCAGATTTGAATGCAGAAATAACCAATCAACCAAGATTCAAGAAAGCGCACACACAATTATTCCTGAAAAAGGCATCCAATATTTTCTATCATGGATCATGGTATCCAAGTCTAATAGACCTATTCGAGCCCTAGGGTTACTGTTTCATTTTTAGGGCTTCTTTTACAATTAGGGTTTCCTTTCATCTTTCACTATTTTAAACCCTAAAAAGATATTAAGGTTATCCCTTAACAACATTTAACCTTATTTTCGAATTAAAGGCATCATTGTCCATCAATTAAACCCATTAAACTTATTTTTCATTAAAACTGTCATTTTTATCCTTTTAATCCATGACAAGATCATTATGCTTATTTATCATCAATTTTTAATTCATTATGCTCTATTACTCATATGGAAGTTATTAATCATTAATTCTACCTTGATTCATGAGAAAACCCAAATTACTACATTTAGGGCTAGTTTGGTTGGGTGTAGTAGGGTGCAGTTGTGTGAGTTCACAATGTAAAAATGTACATTAAACACACACTTTGTCATCCGGCTACATCCTACCACATCTTAAGAACTGTCTCTATGTATCACCCTAAATGAGCACACATGCTCTCATCAGACCCTCTAGTCCGGATCATATTTTCCATTAGTATGGGGTGATAAACTGTACAAATTAACACCGAGCTCATCAGGTATCTACTTCCACCTCATGGAAGTGAACCTCTAGGTCACATCAAGAACCTTTGAATTCGCATCATGGTGTAGTTGAACCATATCTTTTCATATGTAGTTCAACCAGATCTGTCCCTTGACAAAACCCTTCCTTTCTCATGTCATCTAGGTAAGGCGATCTACCATAACCCATACTGTATCTTGACCTTCTTGGCCTAGGAGAGACTCACAACATCCATAGTGAAGATCTCCCATTCCCTCTCAGGAACTTTTTATACTTTATATCCATGCACTGGGTTAATGGTGTTCGTCCTTCACCTCCTGGCTTGCATGGCCACATGCTACATGTAACTTTGTTTTAAGCATCCAGAATGCTACCATCACTTACCATCTTTGTAGTACCAAGGTATATCATGTCCTCCTGTATGATTCCTCAAGCTTGATACCTCAGAAACCCTAAACCACTCTCAAAAGGGTTTTATTACCTTCCTATCCAAAGAAGTGTATCTGAGGTTCTATCACCATCCTTTCACTACATCAAGGACTAAACTGGCTACCCAAACAACCATTAACTTGGTCAACATATCTTATTACATCCGAGTGTTAGCCAAAACTCATCTTCTTTCCAAACATAGGGTTATTCGAACAACCTCGACTTCTTCTAGCTTCTAGCTTAACTAGGTAGATATATATCAACCAGAGCATTCATTACCACTTCTTATCCTTAGGTGTTAGGTAACATACACCTCCATGTATTATACTTATCGTCTCATCTCAAACTGTAAGTTTGTCTTCAACAAGAAACTCTGAGCTCATCCTCATGGTGATCAAACTCAACTTTGCATAACTTGCAAATTCCACATAGCTCATGATAAAACATCCTCACAAGATGATCTCCTTAATACTTTTAGTGTTTGTAAACCATCCATGTATCATTCACTCCACCAGGGAATGTTATCATCTCTATCCGCATTCCTTGTAGCAATGTTCACATCATCTTTTATCCTTAGTGTATGGCATGCGTACGATCCTATCTCTCACTCCCATAACAAGAGGAAATAAGCATTTGGCTGCAGTCCAAATACAGAGTTCCTCCTATTCCAGGAATAGAGATGGTACAGCCCACCTTGCCAGTACACTTTCAAATCCAAGTTGAAACGTGCCACATATGTCTCTTCATCACAACCATCATGATATCAAAATTACTTCCATGGAAAATTGATCTCGAACTTACTTGGTCCAAGCACAAGCCTTAGTCATCTCCTCTAGGTCTATAGGGTGCCGACACTTTTGGGGTCATCCCTTTTCCCTTATGCATCCAGAGAGTGCCCTACTCATCCGCCCTTTGGGTCCCATGAGTCCATGAAGGTGATCAATCTCCTAACCCATGGCCCTCAGACAATGATAGTTGTTACCTCCCGACCCTATGGTCATGTGCAACTAGGGAATTAGGCAACTCCGTCTTTCATCGGTCTTATCCCTACCTGACCCTTGGATAGACTTAGGATTCTATTATTGTACATGTCCAACATAGAACCTTACACAAACATTCATCATCTCTCTTCTTGCATTCATGGGCTGACTTTCATCCTTTAATAAGGGTCATGGCGTCCTGCCTACCTTGGTCGAGCCCCATACCAGTTACCTCCATGGTAACACATCCACATGCACATAGAGATGGTTATCTATGGGTCTATAGGTTCATTCTCATGCCATGTACTCTTCACTTAGCTTCTCAAGATCCTACGAAACCTCCTTAGGTTACCCCAAAACTAACCAAACTGGTAAACTCCCTACAAAAGGGTCACTCTCCCAGGATGGGAGGAAACTACACCTTTAAAACCAAGGTCACAAGCATCCTTAGGGTTTACATCCATATGAGCATGCTTAAACCATCAACTACTAAGGCACAAGCGTACCTACAAAACCATGCTAGGTCGCACTTGTTCTCATCCTCAACATTACATCAACTTAGTTGTGAGGGGTTCCTCAAACATACCCTTAACGTAAGGGATTTCCTTTACCTCTACACATGAGGAGTACCATGCTCGAAACTATAGATTCAAATCTCATCATGAGCATCGGATATACTGCTTCCTCTCTTTGGCCTAGGAACCCTAGGTTCACTTTTGGGTATCCAACTACATACTCAACCTCTTAACCACGAATCAAGCATGTCCAAGGTACGTCATGTACTTCCATGATCTTTCTACTTGAGCAACGCTTCGGAGTTGAGTCCTCTTCCAGGACAACCAACTAGGTATAAATCCTCTTAACTAGTTACTTATACCTCCTCAGCATCTAAAGCACTCTCACTTATACCATAGGTACCAGAAGCATCATCCTCTCTCCAGGGTTTGGTTCCTCTCAAGATAACAAAGACATCAACAACCTCTAAGGGTCAGGTATAAGGCAACCACTATCATCTACTTAGGTCGCATCATCCTCAACTCCCACTGTTCCTCAAGTTTCGGGGTTTTAGACTTCCAACCTCCTTGTTGGGGTCCTGCTTCCTCTCTCTAGAGTTAAAACCACCTCCAACCATACCTACTAGAGGTCCCTTTTCCATGAAGGCTCATGCTCTCAAGCAAACCCCTATGTGGTTGAAGCCTATGCTCAACTCATGTTTGGCTCAAGATTATTCATATCTATTTATGCTCATCTCATAAGCCATCCATCACGTCCTTCTGGCCTTAGTTTTAACCTACTATTCACATTATTGATGTACTCAGGGTGCAAGCTATATCCTACTTGCAACAGCCCATAAGGTTTATATAGGTTCATCTCTAACCTTATCCAGGAAGGAGCTATCCTTTGCTCAAACATGCACGATCCTTCTTAGGGTTGGGGTGCCAAAGGTGCTAGGCCATCTAACCTCTCATGGCTCATATGGCAAACCAAACATCTGGTCAACCATGACATCTAACTCATCATGTCATCTCTCTCTCTCTAATCTTCACTTAGGGTTAGGGTTAATATCATCCTCAAAGGATGTACTAGGTCTCTACTTTTAATGGAGGTCTCTACCTCCAAGACTAACTCTCTCTACACATCCTCCTGACAAGGAGGTATATCCTCAGGTCTCTCCTGAAGGCAATGACAACTCGTTTCATAAGACCTAAGCATGTATCTATTCCTTTACTCTATTAAGCTTATGTCCATGACATCTTATTTACATTCTTTTTTTATTATTTTGGTGGAGGATTCCTTAGACCTTATTAACTTTACCCATTCCTCAAGAGGGTGAGGAGAAGAAAGAAAACCCTAATCCTTAAGGTCCTTAATAGAATTTGAGTCGAGAAGGGATGAACAAGATGAGAGATTCCTAAAGGTATATTATTTCGATTCATACCCTAAGACTTTGGCCAGACAGTCACACAATCCGGGAGTCCTCATATTCTGACTAGCGGTGCGGAGGAAAATCTTGCCAGCCCCCGGAAGTGATCCTTTTCTAGACACCTTAGTCTTTTGGGCACTCCTCTAATAACTCCCTCAATTCTATGGAATTTGTAAAATTTAATAATTATTGATGATTAGATGGAGAACCTACGCTCTGATACCAATTTTAACGACCCCACCTCCCGGTAACACCCAATTAAGGGAGACCCGAAGGATAGAGCCGTTATTCAATTAACAGGATCAAAGGTTTAGCATATAATCAACAATAATTATAAAATTCTACTAACTAAACTGGAATTGGGTACAAAAATTAAAACTTTTACTTACCTTTATAAAACTTGGAAATCTAACCATCCACAGCTTGAAATACTCTATCTAATCCTCCTTGCACTTTATTTCTTAATTTCACGATGTGCCACTTTACTGTTTGTGTTTTTCAGGATATTACCTAAAACGCCGACAAACACAACATCGGTCAGCAATTGCTGGTATGTGGAGGCAACCAAAATTTCACAATTAAGTCTAACAATTTAAGTATTGCAATCAAAGTAATTAACAAGTCAATTTACATTTTCCATGTGACAATCTCCACCGCTTTTGCCCTAACCCTGGATTTGACTTAAGGCCACCTTCTCAATCCCGATTTTGGTGCCTGGGAGTCACCTGTCATGGTGCTCCTTAGTCTTGCCTCATCAATCACCTTCTCATTCCCGAGCTTGGTGTCTAGGGTCACCTCTCATGGTGCCCATTGGTCTACCCTCCTGGGCCTGACCTTTATGGCATCTTCCATCAGGGTGGCATGTAGGTGCAGGATTTACACATTTATATTAAATGGTGATAGTCATAGTCACTTTATAATTGCAATATGAACATCCAAACAGTTTAGTTGCATTCAATGCGATTAAACATTTGGGAATCCATCGGGAAACTAAAGTGGTTATTCATAATTAACCACATACCTGTTAAGCAGATTTGAATGCAGAAATAACCAATCAACCAAGATTCAAGCAAGCGCACACACAATTATTCCTGAAAAAGGCATCCAATATTTTCTATCATGGATCATGGTATCCAAGTCTAATAGACCTATTCGAGCCCTAGGGTTACTATTTCATTTTTAGGGCTTCTTTTGCAATTAGGGTTTCCTTTCATCTTTCACTATTTTAAACCCGAAAAAGATATTAAGGTTATCCCTTAACAACATTTAACCTTATTTTCGAATTAAAGGCATCATTGTCCATCTATTAAACCCATTAAACTTATCTTTCATTAAAACTGTCATTTTTATCCTTTTAATACATGACAAGATCATTATGCTTATTTATCATCAATTTGTAATTCATTATGCTCTTACTCATATGGAAGTTATTAATCATTAATTCTACCTTGATTCATGAGAAAACCCTAATTACTACATTTAAGGCTAGTTTGGTTGGGTGTAGTAGGGTGCAGTTGTGTGAGTTCACAATGTAAAATTGTACATTAAACACACACTTTGTCATCCGGCTACATCCTACCAAACAGGCCCTTAGGGTATTTATCCAAAAATTAGGAACTTTAGTGCTCTAAATAGCTTAGATTCAACATATTCCAACTTTAATCATGAAATTAATCAATCAAAACTATTAATAGTCGAACTAATCAACATTAAGGTTTCAAGGCCCATTAAATTATATTTATGCACAAGAAACTCTAAATTAACTAATTATATGCAAAGTTCATCCTTTTTCTTCCTAATATTCCTTTTTATTATTAACAGGCTAATATCAACTTTAATCATCTATTAAACCCTACTAATCACTTTATTCATATCAAAATAGGATTCTTTAAACATTAATACATTAAAGTTGATATCTTCCATTACTTTTCAAATTGAAAAAAGAATTAGGCTTTCAATATATTTTATTTAGATTCCTCTCGAATTTTTGAGCAAAATTCATGTATAAAGTGCATCTATCCGAGCTACGGTTTATGAGATACGAATTTTGCAATTTAACTTACTTTGGGCCAATCATAATCCACCACGTCGCTTCCTCCATGCAAGATGCTTTGCTCGGCTGAGTTTGAGAATATTTCGAAATGACCACACTGCCCTTCCTTAAGTGGCCGACTCTTCACACTCGAGAGGGGTACATCCATCCAAAGCCCATGTAGTCGTCTTCCACCTCTAGATTGCACCCAACAGCCTCCCTAGCTGCCCTTGTGTGGCTCCTCCCTCCCTGTACTGACCTTTCCGGCCACCAGGGAGGTGCTCGTTGCCTCCGCTGCCACCTGGCGCATGCGAAGTGCCCCCAAACTGTGGCAAAAACAACCGTTCGTGAGCGAGATCCGCCCACACTTGCTTCTGCGATTCATGCAGATCTGCAGTCCTTCGGCAAGAGCTACTCAACGACGGGCCGGGGGGTAATGTAGCCGATCCATTGTGGGGTGGACGTGGAAGCCTGATGCCTCCATCAAGACCGCAACACCACCTTCCCTTGCTCCGGGGATAGTACTACCCACCCGTTAGGGTTTTTGTAAGAAAGAAACGAGAAGATGGAAGAGATGAGTGCGTGGTTCTCTCTGGACTCGACCCTAGGTCGTACCCCTTATATAGGGGAGGGTAGATGGTCCTTATGATGCTCATCCACAAGATTTAAGTCTTTATTCTAAAAGGAAACCAATTCCTTCAATGAAAAGGAACCTTCTCTCTCTTCTTTATCTTTTTGATATTCCTTTTCTTTAAATATTAGCATTTTGAAAACCTTTTCCCTTTTTTATTTATTCTTAGCTTTTAATCCATTAGCCACGAAGTTTCTATTTTCTTTTGATAGAATTTACTTCCGTTTTAACAAAACCACATAATTCATGAATAATGTATTACATTATTCTCTTATTTTCTTTTATAGGTATTTCCTCTTTCCTCTTTCTTTTATTTGGACACTTATTATCCTTAAATGCATCAATTTGCATTATTTCACATTATCTTGTTTATTTCTCATTAAAATATTTCTTTTTGAGGATTCCTCTTTATTTCTCTTTTATTTTCCTCATTAGTATTCCTTTTATTATTAGGAATCCTTGGAATACGAAATTCCACTAAGGATTACTCAATTGCACCTCTTTTCACTTGTTTTCCACATATTACCATTATTTTCAATTTCTTTCTTAATAAAGAAATACTTAATTGATCTTTTCTTCTCTTATTGCTCTCTTTATGCAACTTTGGACTCCTTGGAACCCAAGTGGCACGAAATTCATTCTTGGATCTCATTCCTTTGCCTTCTAGAGGTTTCCACCTCATCTCTCTTTTCTCAACAACTCAATTATTCATTAATTAATTGAATTTCCTTGTTATTGGGCCCAATAGCCAATAAAGCCCACAAATCAAACAACAAGGCTATTTTAAACGAAATCCATTTATTCACAACAATTTATATCATTATTTGTCCAAATATCTTTAATATGAGAAATTACATTTCTCACCAAAGGAACCCAAAATTTGGGGTTGTAACAACTGTAACCTTTAAAAACTAAAATTTTTAGCCAAAACGGTCATGGCACCAAGCATGGTCGTGCAACGCACAGGCCGTGGCACCAAGCATGGCCGTAGCAAGACCATGGTACTCCAACATTAGGTTAAAAGAAGAGTCTGAAATGGAAAATGAACTTACTGGAGAGGTGGTGGCGTCGAAAGCCTTGGCAGTGGCAAAAGCGTTCGGAGAAAGAGTAGGTGGCGGCGGCAAAACTTGGATGCGGTGGGGGTGTCCTTGGAGAATTGGTTGAGATGGCGGCAGCGAAAACTTTGAAGTGGTAGCGGCAAGCTTTGGAGCATCGGCGATACCTTGCTGCGTCGGCGACCCTTGGCGGCGGTGGGGGCGTCTTTGGAGAGAAGGGCGACACCTTGGCGGCGGCGGCAAAGGTTGGAGGCAGTGCGGCATGAGAGTGGCAGCACGAAGAGGTGCGACGACACTCCGGGTGTCAGGCGGCGACATGAGAGCTTTGGAAGTGTCAGGCGGCGAAAGAGTGTTGTGGGAGAGAGCTGCGAGCTGCGGTCAGTTTGTGACGTTGTGGGAGAGAGTGCTGAGGGTTTTGATTTTTGTTCTGACTTCTACGGTCAGTTAACTAGAAAACCAACCCAACAGGTCCCATATAGGGATAGTTATTAGAAAATAAGCGACCCGAGAAATATCTGGTGCCCGAACAACCGCACCTATAGGGATGGTTATTGTAAAAACCGACCCGAGAAGTCCATAGCTATGCGGACGGTTATCCAGTAAAACTAACCGGAGAAGTCTTCCTAGCGGTACAGCTATGCGGACAGTTATCTAAAAAACCGACCGGAGAAGTCGCCTAGCGGACCCGAATTTTTTCGTTTCAATTTCTAGGTTCGCTTATTTAAAAAACCGACCCCATAGCTCAGCGCGCGAAGGCAGAAAACCAATTTTTCTCCGCGGGAAGCATGTTGGGTCGGTTTTCTATTTTCGCGGGTCTTTTCTAGCATCATTTACTTTAACATAACCGACCCAATAGCTATAAAGCGGTACCCGGATTTTTTCTAATGACTTCTTGCTTCGGTTTTAGTTTATTAGTTCGGTCTTTCTAATATGAGTGACGTTAGCGGAAGCGATGTTAGAGGCCAAAAATGTACTAGTGTTTGTTGCAACGGAAAATAAAAACCCAACTATTACATAAATTCATTGGTCAACTTAACATTGTGCCTTATGGGTAGAGTATAAACTAGGAATCTAAATAACAAGATGATATCATGGTGAAAAACCTTCACATCTCAGAACTCATCCTTGTTCTTAGTCCTAAGAAAAGTCTCCTCCCTGAACCTCAGGTTGAGTTATCTCTGGGTGGTTTGAAAAATAACACCCAGGAAAAAAGAAATAAAAGAAAGAACGTCAGCAAATGCTGAGTATGCACAGAGTAAAATAATTGGGCATTAATTAAAGTGAGAGAAGATTTGAAATAAAGAGATGACAATAATGAGATATCAAAAGAGAAGGATTTGCCAAAAGGATTCAAGATGTCCAAAACATGAGGCAATTATTAACAAGGATATGACCATAATCACAGAGAAAAATAGTTTGTGTGGTGATAAATAAACATTGACTAGCATGTACTACGAAGTAGGGTAGGAACCCATATGTATTCCATACCAAAGAGAAGGAGGACTAAAACCTGAATGCCAAACAAATATAGTAAGTTGCAGGAGAGTAAAACCCAGTGCATGTCAAGGTAAAACCCAGTGCCTAAATATCAAACATGGTATGGGAAAAGAACCTAGATCCTAGTAGGGGAATAAGACCCAGTGCCTATAAACAATATAAGTGGTAGGGGAATAAAACCCAATGCATATATGGAAATCTATACTTATAGTTATGACTAGTCAATAATCCATGCAAGTAGGGAAGGTAAGATCAAAGCATATTTTACAACATACTGAAACTTGGACATATTCTTTTTTTGGCCTTCTTTCTAAGATTTTCCTTTCATTTCTATCCTTTTTGGTTTTGATGTTTAATTTTTTGAAATAGTAGTGGTTTGGTGAACATTTACTCATTATTATTGACAAGATATGGGTTTATGCACAAATACCTCGGTAACTATTTTAATAAGGGTCTAATATGCAAATTGACCACTTAAGTGGGATAATAATAAAATAAATTTGTTCTAGATCCTTCCTTATCCTTTTGGAGCAAGGAAGAGAAAAAGGAATGAATAATGATGCTTTAAGCATGTTAATGTGATATTGAATTTTTTAATATGTTAAATATTGGGAATATTGGATAATGAACTAAAACTCATAAAAGGAAGACTAATTGGTTAAAGATAAGTTGTGATTCATTTTCCTTGGGTTTAATTTGGCTTGGAGGCCAAGTTCCATAATTTTAGAATAATAATAACTATATCTCTTTTATTTTGAAAAGAAAAGGTGAGATTTCCTCAAAATATAAAATAAAATACTTAATGACTCAAAAAGTAGAAAATAATCTTTTATTCGTGATCTACACATTAAAAATAGCCTTTGAGTGAATTTTCATGTAATTTGGATAATCTTTAATATACAAGTGAAGTTAGGAGAGAGAAAGTGTTTAGAACCTTCAAAATATTAAATAATTATACAAACAACTACAACATGTAAAATTGATGACAAATTTGTATCCAAGGCACTTAATTTGACTTGTGGGTGAAGTTTCATCAAATTTGGAGAATCTTATAACAATTAATGAAGGAGGAAAGGGAAAATAAGTTTTGGTTTATTTAACACATAAAAAGTTCCCAAAAGGAAAATCTAATTACATATTCAGATTCCTCATGTCCAAAACAGGCTTGGTATCAAATTTCATTTAATTTGGAGTTTGTTGCACCCTCTAAAGAGGAGAGAGAAAAAGTCAAATAAGCAAATAATTCACTTTATTCCAAATAAGATTGGGAATAGAATTAAATGTATCGCATATATAGTGACCACGCACGAGTGGGAGATCATCTCCTACCCACAGCCGAACAAGGCAACATATCAGTTTTTTTTGGGGAAATTTGGATCGTGATTTTCTCCCTCAACCCTCCACCGTTTTTGGTAATTTTTCGCGTGTTGGTTTCGTCTTGGAGTTCTGCACCCAAAGACCCCTTGCTCGAGACCTATTTCTTTGTATTCAAGAAATGCCCAAAGCTTGGCTTAGAACTTTCTCATGGCCAACCCAATGTAACCCTAGAATATGGTATATATATGGGTGATTGTTCGCTCCTGTTTGCCTCACCTTTCCGCAACCAACCCCTCTATTAATTTCTTCACTCACCACCTGCTCAAGTATGCACGATCTGGTTTTCCCCCACATTTTGTGGCCCTTCTCACGGGATCATGGCAGCGTCTGCATACAAATTGACACTTGCGGTGAGTTTGGTCTACCTTACTCTTCATTTCGGCAGTCTCCATTCGACGAATCGTTGTGGCATCAGGATTCTCCCAAAATCACAGCCAAGCAAGTAGATTTGTTGTTGTCGTCCATGGCGTGCAGGGTGTGGGGAAGAAACCCCCACATATTTTCTCATTTTTGTTCCTTCTTCTCTTCTTTCTTTTGTTTCTCGCACAAGGGTACAAAGGCCATTTAGCCTGGTTTTGGTTTGCTTTAGATGAGTCAACTTGGACTTTGACCCCGTGACTTGGGCCAAGTCGACAAGTGGGTCCTCTTGCCCTCTCTCTTCCTCTCTCTCACTTGTTTTGTTGAGGTGGCAATTTCTAATTGGCACATATTGCAAAATTCATATCTTTTGATTCCTTTCTCTAAAAATTAAAAGAAAATATGTTTTATAATTAGAATAATGTAAGATTTCTAATAATAAAAAATCGAGGCTTGATTTTGAGTTTTATTGAAATATTTTTTCTAAAAATGAATTTTATAGATAATAATCGCCAAAACTGCACTTTTAACCTCATAACTCCAAAATAGACAAAAATATATGTTTCTTATAGATAATAATCGCCAAAATTGCACTTTTAACCTCATAACTCCAAAATAGACAAAAATATATGTTTCTTAATTAGGAGAATGTAATTGGATCAATGGTGATGTTTTCAAAGTCTAAATAATATTTTTGTATGAAAAGTCCAAAAGATAGGGTTTTCTTTACCTTTATGCATATGTAAAACCCTAATACATGTTTACACATTGAAAATAGGAAAAGTGGATCTTGGACTCAATCAAAGTGGTGAAAGTTGATAATTGAATTCCATATGGAAGGTATGTGCATTCATACACCCTGAGTTGGGAAGTTTGTGATCCAAATCCTATTTTCCTTAATGAGGCATTAATTGAACCATGTTTCCTTTATTATGGTTTCTCTTGTTCTAATTGCCTCAAAATCAGATTTGATATATTATTTCTTGGGTCTTGGAACCCCACTGCCATGTTGCAATTATATGATGATTTATCTTGCCACTTTACTCTTTCTTGACCATGATGGTTTATTTGATTATTTAGCTATAGTGGTGGTACTTATGTACAACCACCCATAGTTTAGGGCATGTGTTATTTTGCCCTGGGGAATGTGTTTACTCTCCCCCTGGGGAATGTGTTATTTCTACCCAATATAAATATTTTATAGGTGACTGGGAATGTGATTACTCTCCCCTCATCAATAAGTTGAGGTCCGGTAGGTGCCTCAACCCTACTTAGTTAATTTAGTCCAATATTAATCATTCATGCAAATTTATTATTATTTATTGTTTTTGGCAAGAATCTTTTGTTATATGCCTCTTTCTCTTGGCCTTATCATTTTATGATGAATATATACCTTAAGTTTCATTATTGTTCTTATCTTTGTTTCTTGTTCATATTATTGACACATACCTTGTTTTCTTTCCCTTTTGTTGGGTGCTTTCCCAACCACCCAGGGTTAGATCAAGGAGTTGAACAATATCAAGGAGAACTTAGCTTTTGGCATGGACCTAGCTCTTGGAGATGTTGCTTTGGAGGCAATACTTGAAGTATTTTAGACTTATCTCTATCCATATCCTTTTGTTGTTGTAAACCCTATATGGGAGAATGATGATGTACACTTTTATAAAATTGAATATAGTCATGAAGTTATATTTTGATGCATTACTCATTGGTGTTTTGTATACCATACATATAAAGATTTGAACATTTTAAATTCGTTTCATCATACCTTCTGAGTATGTTTTGGGATGGATTTTTTATTTTTAAATTTTTAATAAAGGGGTGATTTCACTCTTTTACATATTTATTTTCATGCAAAGGATGAGAATATTAAGTTTCCATCAAATGGTGTCAAAGGACCCAAGGAATTGGTAACATTTGGTCAGAAGACCATCAATATGGTAACAACATTAACATATTAGGAAAATATTTCCAAAGAAGGGTACTTTCAAAAGATAATAGAATAGTCCAAAATTTAGTTAATGCCTCATATGGGAAAAGATATTTAGTCATGATACTATGCTCAATTAAAATAGAGCGGATGTACATACCTTATCTTGAGTTTCTAAATCAGAGATTGAATCCTAACTTTCCACATCTATGCTCAACTCAACCTACATATAGGTTTATATCCTTTAATTAGGGTTTATGTTCTAAATATGTAAGTATGGTGAAAACCCTAGAAAAACCAAATCGACTAGTAAATCCTAATTTGATTCTTGAGATTGACCCAAAACTAGCTTCAGGATTTCTTTGAAGATAAAGATTGACTCAAAATTACATCTTTATTAATTATTATATTTTCTTTCATGACCATAAGTGAAGACAAAACCTTAAAACCCAAATTCTTGTCAAAACCCTATATTGGTACTTGATAAAATCTTAGGGAGTTAGTTCAGGTCACTGATCATGGATATGACTCTAAGATCTCTATTTTATCTTTTAAAACATATCTTTAAGTATTAATGTTAGATTATAAGGACTCAAAACCATAAAATATTACACTTTAAACTTGTGAATCAGGCGATGAGAACCATACCAAAAGATATAGAAAATTTCCAAGGACTTGAAAAAAAATTATATAATTTTTGGATGATCAGAGTAGAAGTTGTGATTTTTTTTAAGTTTTAACCAATTAAAATGCATTAAAAATCCATGTTAGTGGATTGGGCCCGGTCAACTGGTCAACTCTTCATGTTGGACCAATAAGAAGTGGCCAACCGACATGGCCCAAAGCCAACTCATCAAGCGAGAAGAAAAAGTAGAACATCAAAAAGACCTAAATATCCTTAGGTGAGAAAACAAGAAAAGAAGGATTTGGTAAGGGAAAATAGAGGATTTCATATGGGATTTACCCCCTTCTTCAGGCACTCGCGATGGTTGCTACCTGAGTAGCAGCAAGCCAAGCCTGATTTGGGCGAATCCACATGCAGTGATGATTTCACATGCAATTGCGAACTCACCTCCAAAACTGATCGAAGAACAATGGAGTAGGATTCTTGCACAGAGCTCCACAAAGCAGAGATGAAGAACTGAATTAGACAGAGATGCAGAGGCAATGTGAAAAGAAATTGATAGGGGGAATGGTTGCAGCGGGTGAGGTGGACACGAGGGCATACTCACATCGATATATACCTTTATCATAGGGTTTCTACATGTTGGACATGAGAGACTTAATCTCTAAGGTTTGGGCATTTATCGATTCTTCTAAATTAGGGTGAAACCAAGGCATCTATAGATGCAGATTCGCTCTAGGAATCCACTAGACCAATTTTTTGTGAAAAGATTAAGAGTCGAGGGAGAAATCCTTTTTTAATCATGTTATTATCTAACTTAGCTACCTGCCATTTAGGCACGAGGTAGAAGACGGTCGTTTTGTGGTTCAATCCCGATATGAAGGCCAGAATGCACGCCAAGTGACTAATTCCCAAATTGGTTCAATGTGTGACATTTAATCCTAATTCAAGTAAGTGATGGAAAATTTAATTTATTTCCTCTCTCTTTCAAATTAGATGAGTCAACAACTTCCAAAAAAGGTGAATATCGGTGGGTACGATAATAAGGACCCCAAGACTCTGATTTTGGAGTTACATTTTCCTTTTGGAAAACTTTAATGTGTGAAACTCCCAATCTGTTGAAAAGTGTGTTTTCTCTATATAAAAGTATTCCTTTATTATTTCTTAACCAAATTTCATGTGTAACTCCCTCTTAACCAAACCTATTCACAGGAAGAATCTTGAAGACTAATTTTAAACTTAAATGCCTTATTTGACATTTTTGCACAAACAATCCAAAACTAAAGAATAACCTCATTTTATTATATAACCTATCAGATATTTGAATTTTTGCATTAAACTCCCATATTCAAAGGTTCTAACATCCTAGTACCTATAAATCTAATAAGATGGTTCAAAATAAATATACAAAGTAGGAAAAAGGTGATATTTACCTAAGTTTGGGTATGTTACACCATTGCACTGATCACCATCATAGGTTTGTCCTTCTTCATTCGTGCTTCAACATTTAGAAACACACCAAGAAATTTTAATAGTGGTTTATCCAAGTTACTCAAGTAATAACACTCGATAAACTGGCTATATGATTCAGGAAATTATTGTAGAATCATATTTGTGGCCAACTCTTGGATCAATGGGAATCCCAGTCTCTCTACATGGTCCACATGTCCAATCATATTGAGTACATGGGTCTCTATTGGATTCCCTTCTATCATCTTGCACTCAAAGATCACCTTTGAAACATTGTACCTTCCTTGCCTCACATGATTATGGTTCATGTTCTTAAGATGTGTTATCATCTCAAAAATCTCCATGTCTTCATGTTGCTCATGCAACTCATAGTTCATATAGCATAGCGTGAGGTGCTAAATCTCTAAGGCATCATTGGAATGCTTCCAATAAGCATCCACCTCAGCCCTAGGTGGATTAGGAATAGGTTCTTATGGAACTGGTGTATCCATGACATAGAGCTTATGCTCATCATTGAGAACCCTTCTCAAAGTCCAAAACCAATCATGGAAGTTTGTCCTATTAAATTTGTCCTTCTTAAGGATTGATCGCAAAATGATTTGTTTTCCATTTGGTTCTACAAGAAATTTGCAATTTGTTAAAACACTTTTGATTTGATTTAACTAAAATAAATTTGATGGTGTCCAATTAGGCCTTTAATTAATTATTGCACCCACTATTTTGTGTAAATTGATAGTACTCACATATCAATTAAGAAGATCATAGTGTATAACCTTCTAGTGAGCCAAGATCCAAAATGATTGAATTATTATCCAACTAATGCCAACGTCCATATCCAATTATTAAGGTAGGCAATGTTTACCAATTTCCTATCATGCAATTCTTGGATAGATGGTATGTGAAACTCTTTGCCATAGTCATTTCCATGCTTCTAGTCACTTAATATCTTTAAAGTCACCTAGTTAAGTCTGGCCCAAAAGCCAACATGATAGTAATCTCATTAAACTCACCTAGCTAAGTCTAACCCAAAAACCAACACGCCAGTAATGTACCTTGCTTGGCAGGTCCACATGACTACCATCACACTCCATGCAGTGGACAACACACCACGCTTGATGTTCCTACGCTTAGTTGATCAATCTTTCCATGTGTGTTGCTTATGGAAAGAATCTAAGACTTAATATTTTATTGAGGGATTTTATACTTATATATATGTACATATCCAATCACCACATACTTATATGTATCACATACACACTATATCCAAAAATGAAACACAAAATTATAAAACACAAGCGATGGTTATGACCATACTATTGTAATTCCTTGAAGACACAAAGAATTGCTACCACCTAAGATCCAAATCATATGTAGAAACCTATTTTTAATGAATATTTGTGTTGGAACCAGTCTGCATCACTCGATTCAACACTTGAATGGATCGGTTGGCCTCTTGGACAATCAGTTGGTCTCTCAGATTGGTCATTTGATCTTTGATCCAAGTGATGTTTGTACTCCTCCATTCGATCAGTTGGCCACCAGCCAATCGATTGACTCCTCGTTTCATTAGGCCTCCTTGGTCTTCCAGTCGATAGGTTAGACTTCTTAGTTAGTCAATTTTTTTGGAGTAGATTGCCATCTTTTCCATAATAGGAAATAAAAATTATTCAATTCCTATTTAACATATTACATGGTAATAGGGAAACCTCGAGTTTCATTCGAGGGGACCATTGGAAGGAAAGAATTAATACTTTTATATGTGGAAAAGAGAGAGAGGATGGATATACAAATTAGATATAAATAGGAATAACAATCATCCAACCAAGCACAAAGAAGTAGGGTTATTAGTCATAGCCATGCTTACATCCACCATCAAAACCAATTTTAGGGTGATGTGTATAAATTGCATATATATCATATCATATACATATATATAGGGATAGTATGTGTTATTTAATAGGATATGAAAATTACTCATTTAAATATTCACATCACAAATAACAAATTGATGACAAAACCAAAAATATGATAATGTCAAATAAATCCTAAAATATAGTAAATTGATGTTGCTCTGATACTACTATTGGGAAATTTGACATCAGATATGGTAGTGGAAATAAAAAAAATTAATGTTATTGTCCCCTTAAATTGTAGATCAAGTCAACAACTATGAACTAGGAATGATGGTTGCAAGACATATATGTGGTCCTAGAGCAAGTCCAATGACTATCCTTGCTGCAACATGCTTCTTTCTTCAAATTTCACCTAGACGACTGTCGACAACAGCCTCTTGGTTGATCACCACGGATGATGATTGACAGCATCCTCCCAACGGGTGGAAAAGGTCTCTTTGCCTCTATAGTATTGCATACAAACCACTGAGAACTCTTGTAGTTCTTTTGAAACAGACAATAATGAGTTGTCAGATATAGTCAATGTGCTAGCGTCGACTTTCTCTCACTTGTTGTCACTCCCTTACTGACTCTCCCTTTGACGGATAGGACTTTCTCAGGTTCTCATGTTACCACAACTATGAGAAGACTACAATTATCAGACCTTGTTGTTATGTATCTAGAAAGCCTCAACTACCCCTCTATTTGTAGGAGGGTCAGGGTCAAGATTTCTGGATCAATCAGGAGTCAAAGATGTTGGATCTAAGGGCTCTAGAGGGGGTGAATAGAACTACAAAATTTCTCACAAAACATATTAGACCTTCAAATTATATCAAGTTTTAAGCGATAGCTTAATTGCAATTTGAAGTCCTATCTAACCAGAATAGCAAGGATGAGAGAGATTGATAGCAAGCACTTGATAAAGGGATGTAGAGTGGTTTCACAGTTCAAACTAGAAGTGAGTCAGTTCACTACCTAGAGAGGTCAACCTCTAGGACTTTGCAAGTGCTTTTCTCTATAATATCACCAATAAGAGTTACAACACAAGACCACCACATGACTTATAAATCCAACCACAAGGAGATATCCACCTTACCAAAGGACTTACCCACTTAGCTTGACTCTTCATCCTTTTCCAAGGTCTTACCCACTCAAGATCAAGTCTTCCGCCTTGAAGGACTTTGCTTCTCCTCTTGGATCTTCAGCCTTTTCCTTCTCCTTCACCTAGAGAAGATCACCACCTCTTCATCAACCTTGAAAAGGACCAGCTACAGCTCCTTCATCACTCGATGGAGCTTGCTTCACCTCTTCTTCATGTAGGAAGGGGATAGGGAAGTAGGAGAAGATGAGAGCTTTACATGTACAAGGGTGGATCTATCTTACAATATGCCTAACTCACTCACAAATCACAAAATGAAGTGTAAACTACAGAGAGAGAGGGGCTCAAGGAGTATTAGCACATTCAACTATAGCAAGGACCTTGAATATCTTGAATGAGAAAACTTGGAATGAACTCCAAGGGATCCTATTTATAGCTGTGGGTGCTCCCTTGAGTTGGGGAACACATAGGGCCGAAATATAGCCATTTTGCACAAGGCAACAGATCTATTTTCACCCAAACCAAGTCACCAACGGTTATAATTACTTTTTCTACATGTTACATACATTGCATTCGGTCGAGTTTCAATAAAGGTAACTCAACCGATCAACTAAAAGACAAAGCCAATTTTCAAACTATTTGTCAAGTTTGTTCTGGGGAACTCGACCGATGAGCTAAAATTGAGTTTGCTCAGTGAGTCAGTCGGTCAAGTTCTGTGAATGCACAACTCGACCAATGGGTCATTTTTAGAAAATCCATCATAGGATCGGTCGAGATCGTAACTCGACCGATGAACAGCTTGTGATCAATTTTCTCAATTGACTTTTGGGTAATTAAAAATTGGTATAAAGTGTCCAACATAATTTTCTAATATTAGTTACAAGTCATATCATCAATACAAGTGATTATAAAAATCGTCTAAGGTCATTTGAAGTGATTTCCTAATTAGCACACTTGCATTACATCTGACTTGAACTAGGACAAGATAGGGCTTGTGTAATTTGATCATTTTCATGTACCTAAAGCCTGAAATCAATCTTGAACAAACATATTAGATACATATGAATGGAATGGTTGAGTCATTATCAAAATATGGACAATTTATAACCATTAGGTCAACATTCTCCCCCTTTTGACAATGACAAACCATTCCTCAATCATATTGAAAATGATATTGAAATTATATATTTGCCTTGTGAATTGTCAGGGGGTTCAAGATTTGAACAATGTGAATTGCTCCCCCTCAATCTATGCTTACTTTAACCTGTATAGTTAGTCTATCTACACACAGCAATATAACACATACATTCTATATAGTCCTTTAGCAAGTCACATGATGAAGCATATAATGAACAAGAAAAGGATCACATAGGCAATAAAAGCAATATGGTTGAGCTTCAAAACATTGAAATTCTCTCCCCCTTTTGATATTATCAAAAAGGAAGGAGGGTAGAAGAGCAAAAAAAATTGGTTTTCTCCAATCACAACCAAGCAAATATCCAAAACATGCAATCTCAAAACATAAACCAAACAGAGATGAGAGAAACAAATACGCTAAGTCATAATCAAAATATGGTAAAACATGGCACCAACTCATAAGATATAACAAATCAAAGAGTAAGCATGCACAGAATATAGATTACAACCCAGAGTGCAAGTTCTCATAAAATAGTTACAAGCCAAACCGATGAAAGCTAAAAAAATAAAATAGTACAACTCAAATCATGTACCCAGATGTTTCTAATACAAAATAGCCTAGAAAGATATATATGATCAGCAAACTAGACTAAAAACTAAGAACATCTAGATATCTAAGCTATCTATATCAATAGCATCATCATCCTCAGCATCAGGCTCATAGTCATCATCTCCATCTGAAGGTGCAGCAGCATCGCCTTCATCACTAGAGTCACCAGCAAAACCATCAGAGCCTTCACCATTTTCAGATGCAGCACCATCATCCGCACCATCACCAATGGCCTTGTCAGGTTCAGCAATCTCCTCATCAGCCTGGTCTGACATCTCCTCATCAACAGAGGGACCAAAGCGATGACCAGGCCAATGAGTATTCTGCTCATCCCAAGTCATACCAAGAGCATAGAGCTCATTGGCCTGTGGGAAGGAAGGAGAAGAATCCTCAAGGATGGAAAGTAGAGTGGCCAAGGGGCCAACAAGTAGAGGTAGGATAACGGGAGCAGGTCCACCAGTAGCAAAGGGTGTGGGAGCAGCAGAAGGTGCAAGTGTAGGTGGAGGGGTAGGGTAAAAGTGATTGTATGCATAGGAGCCATAATCACTTCCTGGGTAGGGCTGGTAGGCTGGGTAGGGATGTGCACATGACATGTTCATGTTTGACATGATTAAATATAAATCCTGATGCAAGTGCTCCTGGACCTAGAGGTTGCATGCATGTTGATGTATCATGTAACCCATGAGGGCTTCATTGGACACACGAAATGAGGCACGGGCAGATCGGGTAGGCTTAGGAGGTGGAGGTGCTCGGGGAGAGGTCAAGGCAGGTTTAGAAGCAGAGGCAGAGGCACCGGGTGTGGTGGAGGAAAGGATAGGCACATACTTCTGAATGGTGGTCTCACTGATATATACTCCCTTCTGGGAAGGTCTGTAATGGAAGTCATGGAAGAGAGATTTCTTAGTTGCAAACTGAAAAAGACCACATATCAAGGCAGGGTAGGGAGGATGGGTGCCACGGGTATTCTTGCTTGAGTCGAAGCAGGTCATATGGTGGAGGATGTATCTAGACCACTTGACTCTGACATTTTCTAAGAGGCAATACATGATTACCATAGTATTCTCTGCAATATTTGTTTGATTTTTCTTTGGATGGATGTTGCAGTTGACCACTAGGGTAAGGATACGCCTCTTGAGATCTAAGGCAGAGGAGGGAAGGGTGCTCTTCTTCCTGTAGGGGAACTGAGGTTTTTTTTAGTAATGATGGATGTCAGGAAGAGTGAGATCATACTTCTTGTAGAAAGCCTCAGGGTCTAGAAGGTCAAAATACTAGTTGTAATCCTTACGCCAGGTGTCAGTCTTATCAATACCAGAGAAGAATATATTCTAGGTATCCTCCAAGACTTGGAATTTCTTCCCAGCTATCATAGACGTTAGGATCACTTGAGTATTAGGAGGGGGTACAAGGGTGCCGTAATTCCAACGCAAGTTCACGTAGAATTCATGAACCACTTTCGTTTTAGTCATGGAATTGTGGTAGCACGCATGCTCAACACCCAGGGTAGAGAGATGGTGAATGTGTAACACCCTCGCCACTTGATCGATGACCTCTTGGCATCTAGGGCTAGGCTCAAAGAAGGCACGAAAAGGGAAAGGACTTTGCGGGAGGAGGTCCTTATACCTAATAACAACCTCATTTGGGACAAAGAGAGTCTCATCAAGGGGGATCAAGCGGGAAGACGAAGAGGAAGATGGTGCATTGCTGGGGGTGGCTCTCTTCCTTCTATTTGAAACCATATAGATTGAATAGAGAGTAAGGAGAAAGCAAAAGCACAAAACACACCACCAAAAATGTTCACACACCTAGGTTTAACAAGGGGGAAGGTCAAGGATGGTCTACCTAGGTCGGATTAGGGTTAGGCTGAGGAAGGAGGGGTTAAGGGTGGAGAGCTTAGGGTTAAGGTAGGTGGAATCGGTTGACTTTTCTCTAGTTGAGAGGGATAATAGTCGGCCAAACGCAACTTGAGTGTGCTCCAGCTCGGCCATCGGTCGAGTTATGTGAACTTGGAAATTCGGTCGATTGGCTTTTTAAAAAATCTCTCAGCCATCGATCAGTTGAGTTTGTCCTAGGGTAACTCGACCGATGGTCAACCTGACCAAAAACCATCAAACTTAATTTCTAGCCATTAGAATGTTAATTAAATTTATTTTTCAAGTCTATATGTATATTGAACATACTCAGACACATATCACTCATCATTGGGTACTATTTTGCAATAAATCATCCATTTAAAAATACCCAAAAAAGAGAAAAAAAGGCAAAATGAACATGAAAAACCAATTTTAAGCATATTAGCAAACAAAGATGATCCAAATAGAGACAAGACATATTGGATAGATAACAACTAGCTAGAAGGCATATCATATTCATTCAAAGCAGTTACAACCAATTTTGATATAGTAAAGTTAAATTTCTCTCTAGCTAGAGGTTTAGTGAAAATGTCTGCCAACTGATTTTTTGTGTCCACATGCAGGATATAGATATCCTTCTTGGCAATGTGATCACAAAGAAAGTGATGGCGAACCTCTATATGTTTAACTCTACTATGCAAGATAGGATTGTAAGATAAGTTAATTGCACTAGTATTATCATAATAGATAGGAGAAGCATCAAAATGAATGTCAAATGCTTGGAGCATTTGCTTCATCCATAGGACATGGGCACAACAACTTTCGACTGCAATGTACTCAGCCTCGGTGGTTGATAATGCCACTATGCTCTATTTCTTGGAGAACAAAGACACCAAGCATGGTCCTAGGAGGAAACAAGTGCCACTTGTGCACTTTCTATCAATCAAGCAACCTGCATAATTGACATCACTATAAGCAATAAGAGTAAAGTCTCTTGACTTGGTATACCATAGACCAAAGTTTGGAGTTTTGGCCAAGTACCTTAGAATCCTCTTAACAGCTATAAGATGTGATTTCCTAGGATTTGATTGAAAGTGAGCACACAATCCAACACTAAACATTATATCAGGTCTAGAGGTAGTTAAGTAAAGTAAACTTCCAATCATACCTCTATAGAGCTTCTCATCAACCTTCTCACCTTCTTCATCTTTATCAAGTTTAGCGGTGTTTGACATGGGTGTGTCCATCAGCTTGGTGTACTCCATCCCAAAGCACTTAAGTAGTTCATTTGTGTACTTTCCTTGGTTGATGAAGTTTCCATCTTTTGTTTGCTTGATTTGAAAGTCGAGGAAGAATTTGAGTTCACCCATCATACTCATCTCAAATTCACTCTGCATAAGATCACTAAATTCTTTGCAAATATCAAGGTTAGTTCTGCCAAAAATGATATCATCAACATATATTTGAATGATAAGAAAATTATTAGAAATGCGTTTTAGAAACAAGGTAGAATCCACTTTGCCCATGATATAACCATGTTCTAACAAAAAGTTCTTTAATTTCTCATACCAAGCCCTTGGTGCTTGTTTGAGTCCATACAGAGCTTTTTTCAACAAATAAGCATGGTTAGGGAGACTATCATGTTCAAAGCCTGGAGGTTGTGCAACATACACTTCCTCCTCAATTGTACCATTCAAAAATGCACTTTTCACGTCCATTTGATACAAAAGAAAGTTTTATAACTAGCAAAGGAAAGCATCACACGAATTGACTCAAGTCTAGCTACAGGTGCATATGTCTCATCAAAGTCTAGACCTTCTTGGTGATTGTAGCCTTGAGCCACTAACCTTGTTTTGTTTCTTACCACATTGCCGCTCTCATCAAGCTTGTTGTGGTAGACCCATTTGGTGTCAATGATCTTTCTATCACTTGGTCTTGGCACGAGGGTCCAAACTTTGTTCTTCATAAATTGTTCCAGCTCCTCTTGCATAGCTAGGATCCATTCTTCATCCCCAAGAGCTTCCTTGACATTCTTAGGCTTGAGTTGTGAGATGAAAGAGTTGTTGGCTTGTTCTTTGTTTAATGCAGTCTGTATCTTCACTCTTTCAAATGGATCACCTAAAATCAGCTCCTTTGGATGATTCTTTGCAAACCAGGGGGTTGGATCCTTCTTTTCATCATCTTTGTCTTCTTCTTGAGTAGCCACCTCTTTTCCCTTTTGGGTGATGTTGAGCTCTTTAAGAATAGGAATTACTTCACTTGCAACATCATCATTTAGAATAACATATTTGGAAATAAAGGGTTAGTCTCAATAAACTTTACATTAATATATTCTTCTACTTTAGCAAGATCAACATTAAAAACTCTATAAGCCTTGCTAGTAGTGTTATAGCCAAGAAAGAAAGCCTTATATGATTTTAGATCAAAGTTGTCGAGAGAATCTTTCATATTCAAAGAAAAACAAGGACATCCAAAAATGTGGAAATACTCGATAGAAGGCTTCCTACCATGTCATAGCTCATAGGGGGTTTTCTTCAGTGAAGGATGAGTAAAAACCAAATTTTGCACAAAACATGAGGTATTGACAGCTCCAGCCCAAAACTTCTTAGGAGTATCATACTCTAGAACCATGGTCCTAGCCATCTCTTGTAAAGACATATTCTTCCTCTCTACAACCCCATTTTGTTGAGGTGTTCGAGGTAAAGAGAAGTTATGTGCATAACTTGATTCATGACAAAACTGCTCAAAAAGCTCATTTTCAAATTCTCCCCCATGGTCACTACGGATGGAAACAATGCAGCAAAAAGCTTCATTCTCAACTCATTTACAAAAGCTCGAGAAAATATCAAGTGTATCACTTTTAGAAATGAGAAAGAAGGTCCAAGTATATCTAGAGAAATCATCGACAATAATAAGGCAATACTTGGAACCACAAAGTGAGTGAGTTCTCATTGGTCCAAATAGATCAATATAAAGAATCTTAAGAGCTCTCTTAGTACTAAGGACTCCTTTGGATTTGAAGGAGGACTTGGTTTGCTTTCCTTGGGTACAAGGTTGGCATTCCTCATCCTTTTCAAAATCTAATTTAGGAGGACCCTTGACCAAGTTTTTTTTCACAACTTCTTCAACTGATGCATATTTACATGACCAAGTGGTGCCAAAGAGAAATATCATTCGAGTTGACTACGAGGCATCTACCAACAAAAGGCTTAATAGAGTCAAGAACAATAATATAAAGATTACCACTTCTACTTCCCTTATATATAACTTGATAGGTGAGGGAATGTAACGTCCCAGGATTTGAGAAATGTAATAACATTTGGTAACAAATGGTATCAGAGCCATAACCTCTCCAGTAGGTGGGGCCCACATGGGCATGTGACATGCTAGTCTTGAGCCGTGCGGTCCAGACAAGTTGGAAAGGACTATCCGTAGAGACGAGATGGAACTGCCCTTGCGTTGGTAGCCGTGGACGGGAGCTGGGTGTCCATGGGCCATTGTGGGTCTGCACTAAAATGGGGTCAGATTATGAGGCCATATAGTTGAGCCTTGATGAGGATGTCAAGAGTCTAAGTGGGGGAGATTGTAACATCCCAGGTTTGAGGCCTAGGATAACATGATCTTAAAAGGAATGATTGGACTACCCATATCACCAAGGTGCACCTCCTTTTCAGGGAGCCCATCTCTAAAGAACTCCATAGTTAAGCATGCTCAACTTGGAGTAGTACTAGAATGGGTGACCAGTCGGTAAGTCGACCCCAGCTTGCACGTGAGTGAGGACAAAGCACGCAGTTAAGGCTAGTGGTGGTCTGTGGGGCCATTCATCATTCTTGAAACCTTGGTAGAGCCTTGGGAAGTGGGCCCACACGTTACAAATGATATTAGAGCCAAAACCCCTCCAGTAGGTGGGGCCCACATGGGCATGGCATGCCAATCTTGAGTTGTGCGGTCCAGGCATGTAGGAAAGGGCTGTCCATGGTTGACGTAGCCACCCTTGTGCTAGTATTCTGTGATCGGGAGCTGGGTGTCCATGTGCCATTGTGGGTTTGCACTGAAATGGGGAAGAGATTATGAGGCCTTATAATTGAGCCTTGACGAGGACGTCAAGAGTCTAAGTGGGGGAGATTGTAACGTCCCAGGATTTGAGGTCTCAGATAACATGATCTTAAAAGAAATGATTATACTACCCATATCACCAAGGTGCACCTCCTTTTTAGGGAGCCCATCTCTAAAGAACTCCATAGTTAAGCGTGCTCAACTTGGAGTAGTACTAGGATGGGTGACCAGTCGGGAAGTCAATCCCGGCTTGCACGTGAGTGAGGACAAAGCACGCAGTTAAGGATTGTGGTGGTCTGTGGGGCCATTCATCATTCCTGAAACCTTGGTAGAGCCTTGGGAAGTGGGCCCATACGTTACAGGGAATCTAGAATCAAGCATTCAAAGGAAGTAAATAGCACAAGGTAACCATTCTCACAAAGTTGACTAACACTAATTAAATTATTATGTAGGTCATCCACAAAAAGAACATTTTTGATACATAAGGATTCACCTACATCACCTTCACCTTTGACTTTACCTTTCTTGTTGTCCCCAAAGGTAACTGATCCACCTTTCTTTTTGGTGAAATTGTTGAAATGGCTTATGCCAACGGTCATGTGCTTTGTGCAGCCACTATCAACAATCCATCTACCCTTTTCCTACAAGAAAGGAGAATGTTGGTTCCAAACCTAAACTTTGGGATCCGGAGTTAGCTTGGGGTCCCATTTCGTCTTTGGGTTGGTCCCCTTGGGCTTGTAAGGACAATAATTAGAGTAATGATCATCACATTTTCAATAAGAACAAAACATAAGATTCTTAGTGTCAGAAGACTATCCTATAAATAAAGAGGTTTCCTTGCTCTTTTTCTTACCTTTGGCTTTACTCTTGCCCTTTGATGCTCCCCCTTCAAATCCCAAACCACAAGTACCACTTTGTTTGGTAGAATGGTCAAGGATTTCATTTAGGGAGTTCTTCCCTTTGAGAAATTTCTGTAGAGATTCTCTCAATCTATGGTTATCATCATTTAAAGAAACAATAGTAGAAGATAAACTAGATATATCATCCCTAGCATGCACAAGATCAGCCTCAAGACACAAAGATTTAGTTAAATATGAGTCTTTTTCAAGAGAGATAGAAGAAACATTAACACTAGGAAGTAAAGGTCTAGAAGATAGATCATTTACTTGAGAAAGCAACCTAGCATTTTCATATTTAAGCATTTTAATCTCTTTGACATAGAAATCTCTCTTTTCTACAAGCATCAATAAGGAGCTTAAATTCAACATTTTCAGTTTTAAGCAATTCAAGCTCTTTAAGGCAATTTTGGTTTTCTTCCTTAAGATTCTCAATGTTCTTATGGTACATATCATTCTCAATTTCAACCCCATTGTATTGGAGTTCAAGATCAAGGTATTGCCCTTGCAAATTATCAATACTCTCAAGGTTGGTTTTCTCATTCAATTCAAGAATTTCAAACATCGTCAATAATTTTTCCTAGTTGTTTTCTTTTAGATTTACATTTACCAAAATATGAACAGGTAGACATAAGCATGTCAATAATAGCTTCCGTAGATAATTCATGCAAGCTTACCTTTCTTACCTCACCAATATCTTCACTAGTAGATGCCATGAGAGCATGGTGGCACTCTTCATCTTCTTCCGAGCTTGAGCTGCTTGAAGATGAAGCTTCCCAAGCTACATGAGTTGCATTCTTGTGTCTCTTCTCCTTCTTATCCTTCCTCTTATATTTGTTTTCCTTCTTGTATTCCTCTTCCTTCTTTGATCTGCCCTTGTGATGTGACTTTCTTGACTTGGGACATTCACTCTTGTAGTGTCCCTTTTGACCACACTTGTAGCATCTCAGAGTAGAAGAGGAGGAGGCTTGCTTTTCCTTGAAGTGTTTTCTCTTAATTTAGTTGGTTTCATGCTCACTAGGGCCTTCATCTTCACTAGAGGAGGAGGGAGAAGTCTGGCAAGAAAGTTTTTGTTGAAGGATGACAGCCTCCACTTGTGCTTTGAAAGCACTATCTTTGATCTTCTTGGCTTCCTTCTCTTCTTGCTTTGCTTCTTCTCCTTGCTTGTCAAGTCTAGGCTCATGAGCTTGAAGATTGCCAATGAGTTCTTCAGTTGGGATGTCACCAAGGCTCATCACTTATTCAATGAAGGTGACCTTTGACTCCCATCTCTTTGGTAGAGTCCTCAAGATCTTGGAGTTGATTACACCTCTATCCAAAGTGTTGCCCAATGCAGTCAGTCCATTGATGATGACATTGAGTCTTGAGTACATCTCCGCAATCCCTTCTTTCTTACCCATCTTGAAGTTCTCTAAAAGGTTGTTCGATATGTAGATATTAGTCTCCTTGACTTGCTTTGTGCCTTCATAGGTGATGCACATCTTATCCCAAATCTCATAGGCGGTGTCCCAAGATGAGATCTGGTTGAACTTCGTAAGGGTGAGGGCTGCATAGAGGATGCTAATGTCCTTGACATTGACTTGGGCTTCTTTGAGTGTAGCTTCACCTTATGTAGCTACAGCTCCAGTTGGCTCCTTACAAGGTGTGACCATCACCTTCCACATGTCAAAGTTCATCCCTTAAATGTAGAACTGCATACGCATCTTCCAATATAGGAAGTTGGTGCCATCAAAGACCGGGGGACGCATGGAGAAGCCTCTCTCTAGGTTGAGAGAACCAAGTAGGTTGTCACTCATCTTCTCGTCTCGTGGGAGATTGTTGGAGAATATCCTTAGCTCTATTACCAATTGTTGGATCTAAGGGCTCTAGAGGGGGCTGAATAGAGCTACAAAATTTCTCACAAAATATATTAGTCCTTCAAATTATATCAAGTTTAAAGCAATAGCTTAATTGCAATTTGAAGTCCTATCTAACAAGCATAGCAAGGATGAGACAAATTGATAGTAAGCACTAAACAAAGGGATACAGAGTGGTTCCACACTTCAAACTAGAAGTGAGTCAGTCCACTACCTAGAGAGGTCAACCTCTATCACTTTGCAAGTGATTTTCTCTATATTATCACCAATAAGAGTTACAACACAAGACCACCAAAGGACTTACCCATCCAACCACAAGGAGATATCCAACTTACCAAAGGACTTACCCACTTAGTTTGAGTCTTCAGCCTTTTCCAAGGCCTTACCCATTCAAGCTCAAGTCTTCCGCCTTGAAGGACTTTGCTTCTCCTCTTGGATCTTCAGCCTTTTCCTTCTCCTTTACCTAGAGAAGATCACCACCTCTTCATCAACCTTGAAGAGGACCATCTACAACTCCTTCTTCACTCGATGGATCTTGCTTCACCTTTTCTTCATGTAGGAAGGGGATAGGGAAGTAGGAGAGGATGAGAGCTTTACATGCACAATGGTGGAGCTCTCTTACAATATGCCTAACTCACTCACAAATCAAGAAATTAAGTGTAAACTAGAGAGAGAAAGGGGCTCAAGGTGTAGTAGCACACTCAACTATAGCAAGGACCTTGAATACCTTAAATGAGCAAACTTGGAATGAACTCTAATGGGTCCTATTTATAGTTGGGGGTGCTCCCTTGAATTGGGGAACACTTAGGGCCAAAATATAGCCGTTTTACACAAGGCAACAGATCTATTTTCACACAAACCAAGTCACCAATAGTTATAATCACTTTTTTTACTTTTTCCGTACAGTGCATTCAGTCGAGTTCAATAAAGGTGACTCAACCGATCAACTAAAAGACAAAGCCAATTTTCAAACTATCGGTCAAGTTTGTTCTGGGGAACTCAACTGATGAACTAAAATTGAGTTTGCTCAGTGAGTCAGTCAGTCAGTCGATTTCTGTGAATGCACAACTCGATCGATGGATCATCTTCATAAAATCCATCATAAGATCGGTCGAGATTGTAACTCAACCAATGAATAGCATGTGATCAATTTTTTAAATTGACATTTGGGTGATTAAAACTTGGTATAAAGTGTCCCACATATTTTTCTCATCTTAGTTACAAGTCATATCATCAATACAAGTGATTACAAAAATATTCTAAGGTCATTTGAAGTGATTTCCTAATTAGCACACTTGCATTGCATTTGACTTGAACTTGGACAAGCTAGGGCTTATGTAATTTGATCCTTTTCGTGTACCTAAAGCCTGAAATCAATCTTGAACAAACATATTAGATACATATGAATGGAATGGTTGAGTCATTATCAAAATATGGATAATTTATAACCTTTAGGTTAACAAAAGAGATGGAATCTCATGATTTTTTGGAACCTGCAAACCATGAACTGGTCGGTTAATAGTTGAATCGGTCAGTTCACATGTGAGTTGATCAGTTCAATCCTTGAATCGATCAGTTCACTATGTTTCCTATTTACAATTGTATTGGCTTTTAGTATTCGATTAATAAACAACATCACATAATCATCAATCCTTGATCCAATCTCATTGATCAACCAAACGATTGGTTTACAACCTGAACCAATCAGTTCACACATCAAAGTCGTTCGGTTCACTTGCGGAACCAATCGTTTCAGAGTTATGAATGATAATTTTGTTTAAATTGAATATCTAACACTTTAGTAATCAACTTTAAACTTCATTCATGAGTTAAACTCTTATTCCAAGTGTATCCTATATGTGTGACCCTATAGGTCCCAAGTTACATTGCCAGTGAATGTCCATAACATCACAAGCAATGGGTGGTATCTAGGAAGACATCATTGCTAACCAAGTAATTGAAAAGTTGGAGAACAACTTCAACCTACAATATGTGATTAGTGTTATAGTGATCGTATAGTTCCTTTGTCTATAAGATTCAGATTGAACTCAAGGCATGGAGTCATCATCATCTTCAATGTTCAATCAATGTTTCTTTAACTAGAGTAGACTACTTGAGATATATGTAAGCTCAATATCACATATTGACTCAGACGAGCATAGCCATGCATTTCCAGTCTCACTTTTCAAGTGGTTTGTGACACTTTTTGCCACACAAAGTGAGATTAGACAAAAACCTGAAGGCAGAAATGACACTAAGCAAGTGGATTACCACAAAATTAGGAAATTAAAACCGATTTCATTGAAGTGCCATAAGCCAAAGACATAATACATTTGAGTCCATAATCATGTCACATGTAGAACATATTACATGGTACTCACATCACTGTAGTTCAACATTCCTGTCATCAACCTGTTACAAGAGGTATTGTTCCACATATGTACATACACAGTTTTTATTGCTATACAACCAAAGCAAACAAGCAAAAAAAACTCGTATCAATCACATAACTACAAAACATCTCAAAAACACCCTAAGGACCTAAGTGGATAGGGACGACATTAGGACTCTAACACCAAAAGACTAGCAGCACATCCAACCTTATCAACTACTACTCTTGTTGTTTCTCTTCCTTAGTTGTACAACCTCTACCTCTTCGTGCACGGTCACCTAAAAGATATGGAAACCCATGGGGTGAGACCAAATGTCCCAGCGAGAGATATAACTCTCTGCCAATGCTATTAAAGCACATATAAGCTAAGCAGGTAAAACAACCTACTAAGAAAATTGAGTAGATTCAACTAAATCATATGTATATAACATGTAAAGTAGATTAGACAAGATTAGGAAGCCACCACTAAGCAATAGATCAAGTTATATTCTAAAAAGGACTATGAAGACCATGTATAGCAGTTGATTTCTCTTATAGTCTTATAATTCAAGAAATCAGTGAAAAAGTAAGGCAAAGACTCAACCAATGTGAGACGTATGTCACCCTATGCATATACTACACGGTTATATTACGTCTTTTATTATGCTCTGAGGATTTGATTCGTACCACCCAAATCCAACCGCCCCCTCTGAAGGGCAACCGACGGTGCCATACAAGGTCAATGGAAGATCCAGAATCCATGACCTCTTCAACACTCCCTTGGTCAACACAAGAGAACACTTGTAGAGACATAATAGTCATCTGCTAAAATGTGACATATAGTCACTATAGGATCAGCTCCAACATGACTGTCCATATATAAACACTTAGCCCACCTTGGTACAGGTAACGACGCTAAAAGAATAGGGTCACATATGGACATTCTTCAAAGAAGGATTGGCTCATGCATGGGCATCCATATCATAAGGAGATCATCTCGTGCATGGCCATCTCATACAACACGTAATTTAGGATGTAAGGAGATACTCGACTTGCACCCCGCATATTCAAAAATATGTGCTCTGAGTTAAACTCATTTCACCAATCCAGCAAATAAAGTTGATACTAGAATTATATCTGTGGCATAGGGAAAACTACATGATTAGGTTTCACTTGATTAATTAGCCAATTGGGTTACTTTTACCATCAATCAAGTTACAACATATAAGGCTAAAAGAAACTCTACAATAATAAGGTTGTATTGTAACTTCAGAAGATATAAATGTATAAGGTGTGAACTTTTCACACAATCACCACATGATACTCATAGCTTTTCCATAATGCAATGTCACAAATTATCATGGGATGATCTCACTCCCTTAATCATATCACTTGAGGACATCAACTCTGAATAAGATCAAGCCATCACTAGGTCATAAGACCTATCACATTAAGCAATGCATGTTCATCATCGCACATTGTCTCATTAGTGTGCATGAGCACTACCTTGTATCACATAATCATCACCATTGTAGACACAAGCCATGGCATACATATCACTTGCATCGTTAGGGCTTATAAATAAGAGAGAAACATTACAACATGATGAACATTTCATGAAAGAGAAAGCAAACACATCACATAACTCAACTTTAGGTTTAGGGTTTCAAGCTTAGCGGATTAGGGTCTTGTTGATTCATACAAGCATTAAACCCTATGAATATCATCTCCCACATTCTTGGAACAATTCTAGGTTAATAATCATCATTAGGATTAGAAAACAATCATCCACACAACGCTACACATGGCTCATATATTATTCATAGATGTGTATAATATCATCGTGTTATGTGTATGTCACCACCACACACCAACCAAGCGTCGCGACCCATACTAACCAAGCATCATGACCACCATCCCACCTAGTGTTGTGACCATGATAGGGCATGGTGTTTCAATAAGCACTCATCATGGTTACAACCCAACGACACCATGTTGTGACTATCGTTGCCAAAGAAGGTCGTGATTGTGACACAACAAGGCGTTGCAACCAACACCAACCAATCGCCTTAACCAGAAACACTACATGGTGTTGCAACCCCAACACGAGGCAGTGTTGCGACCGTTATCGCATAGCCAACATCACACACATGATAGAGCATGGAACTACCAAGATCAAAGCAAGGCATTGAAATCAGTCGTTTCAACAGGTGTTAAGGTCGACACAAGAACGTGCAACCTAACCAGAATTGAGAACAAGGAGCCTCGACCCCAAAGAAGCAAGTAAGCACATGACTCGAACCAAAACATAAATTCTCATAACTATCTTGGTTAAAACGAGATCAAACAACAGAAGACCAAATGCCATCAAGGTTTAAAACCTAGGGATCCAAGACTAGCAAACCCTAAAGCAAGCACCATGGGAATCATCAATTAAGACCACTTAGAAAAGAGAGAGTCGATCGTCAACACATGAAAAAGAAACATCCAAACTTCTACATGAACACAAGGCCGAACTTAGATCATGATAATAAAACCAAATCTCACAATACATACAAGATCATCCTCTTCAAGGACATATAGAAAATGTGCATATGGGAATTAGGGTTTCATATTACATCCAAACCAAGCATGATCTTAACATCATCCAAGTTCTTAAGGCTATCACCATCTATTAACATGTTAAGGGAACATCTAGAGAGAGAAAATAGTAACATGCAAGCATAATGAGTGCAGTAATAGAGGAGATTAAGAGTTATATAACCCACCTTAAAGAAGATCAACTTCAAGGTAGGCAAACTCCAAGAAAATGATCACCAAAGAAGATCAAGCTTCACAAAAAGCTCCACTTTCAGCCACAAGAGCACCTCAAGAAATAGGAAACACCAAGTTAAAAGAATAGCTCAAGAAAGAGGGCAAAAAGTGCAAGGCCAAACCAAAAGAAAGAAGGGGGAAAAGAGAGAGGAAACTCTCTCTCTCTCACTTGGGTGTCGCCTTATCAAAACATGGTCTATTACCCTTGTGATGAGAAGGTTACTCTCAAGAAAGACCACCATGTAAAAACATGGTCTAGAGCCGAGAAAAGGAAGAAGTTAGGATAGAAGATCCAAAGAAAACATTAACAAGGAATATAAACACTCACCAAGGTTGAAGATGAGCAAGGATCACCACAAGCACCACATGCAGGGTTGACCCACCTTCAAAGCACCAAGAACAACACCTCCTTGCTCCACCAAGCTCCAAGGACGACCAAGAAAGGAATGAAGAAGAAGATGCTGAAAAAGGTCACTTGCTTGGAGGAAAAAGGGGTTTTATAGCAAAGGAAGGGGGAGGTAGGACAAGAGATGAGGTGCCAACAAGATAAGTCTCTAAAGGGACACTTATCCACTCAAGAAACTAACATGCAACAAATTAAGGCCCGCATGCATGAGGTGGTGATACACTCTAGGTTGGATCTCAGCCACCTAAGCCACACAACACCTATGTTGCGGTCATGACCCACCAAGGGGGACATTCATGGTCGCGACAAAGCACCAAGCAACACCAGGTCACCACACCCAACCAAGGTCGAGACACTCTATACAAGGGCAACTATTTTGACCCAAGACCAACCAAAAGCATCTTGGTCATAATCATAATACCTAGAGAGGATGTCTCGACTGTGACATCCACACAACAAGCCCTAGGTCACTACATGGGTTGCTACACCCACAAGGTACACATAGGTCAACAGACACACAAACCCTAGAACCCTAATCACCACCAAGGGTGCCACCACTCAACCAAGGCTCAAACAAGGCACCCACTTCTTTCTCTATCTTAAAGTTAATGTCAAGAAAGAGAAAGGGAACTCTAGAGGTGACAAATTACATGAATACCCCCACAAATGGGTAAATTGTAATTTGTACCGAGACAGGCACAAAAAGCATAAACATCAACCAAACAGGATAAAACTAGAGACTTAAGCTCTCCAAAAGCTCTTAGATCATCTCAAAGGATAAGAACAAGGTTCTAAGCACATCATCAACCTAAAGCAAATAGGGTTACTCCAAAACCCAGGTCAGGGGTCTTACAAGCCATAAACCTCTAATAGGGATTTCACCCCCGAAATCCTCAGTGGAAAGAGATGGGTACTAACTTCGCACATCCACCTTAGGCTCCTAGTCACGTTAACCCAAGACATATATAGAGCAGATGCAAACATATTAGAATGAAAAAAGAAACTTCATCTGACCTATATCTACTCACAAGTTGACCTTGTTGACTTCAGAGGCATACATTGCCCATATTTTGATAATGACTTAACCATTCCATTCCTACGTATCTAATATGTTTATTCAAGATTGATTTTAGGCTTTACGTACATGAAAAGGATCAAATTATACAAGCCCAAGCTTGTTCAAGTTCAAGTCAAATGCAATGCAAGTGTGTAATTTGGGAAATCACTCCAAATGACCTTAGATGATTTTTGTAATCACTTGTATTGATGATATGACTTGTAACTAAGATGATAAAAAAATCAGGGATGCTTAATTCTAAGGTTTAATCACTAGAGTCAAATTAGAAAATTTGTCATAGGTTGTTCATTGGACGAGTTGGAAACTCGACTGATCCTATGATGGATTTTCTGAAGATGACCCATCAGTCGAGTTGCACACTCACAGAACTCGACTGACTGACTCATTGAGCAAAACTAATTTTAGCTCATCGGTCAAGTTTCCCATAACAAACTCGACCAATAGTTTGAAAATTGGCTTTGTCTTTTAGTTGATCGGTCGAGTTACCTTTATTGAAAATCGACTGAATGTATTGTACGTATAATGCAGAAAAGTGATTATAACCATTTGTGAGTTGTTTTGGGTGAAAATAGATCTATTGCATTGTGGAAAATGGCTATATTTTGACCCTAAGTGATCCCAAACTCAAGGGAACACCCCCATCTATGAATAGGACCCCTTGGAGTTCATTACAAGTTTACTCATTCATGCTATTCTAAGTCCTTGGTATAGTTGAGTGTGTTGCAACTCCTTGAGCCCCTTTCTCTCTATAGTGTACAGTTCATTTTGTGATTATGAGTGAGATAGGCTTGTTGTAAGAGAACTACTTCCTTGTGCTTATAAAACCCTCATCTATTTCATATTCCCTATCCCTTTCCTCCATGAAGAAAAGGTGAACCAAGCTACTCTGAGTGAATTTGGAGTTGTTGTTGGTTTTCTTCAAGTTTGAAGAAGAGGTGAAGATCTTCTCCAAGAGAAGGAGAAGGTAAAGGCTAAAGATCCCAGAAGAGTAAAAAAGTCCTTGAAGGCAGAAGACTTGTGCTAGAGTGGGTAAGACCTTAGAGAAGGCTAAAGACTCTTGGCAAAGTGGGTAAGTCCTTGGTAAGGTGGAATACTCTTGGTGCTTGGATGGGTAAGTCCTTTGGTGGTCTTGTGTTGTAATTCTTATTGGTGAATATATATAGAAAAGCACTTGCAAAGTCCTAGAGGTTGACCTCTCGAGGTAGTGGACTGACTCTCTCCTAGTTTGGAGAGTGGAACCTCTCTACATGACCTTGTCAAGTGCTTGCTATCAATTCCTCTCATCCTTGCTATACTTGTTAGTTAGGACTTCAAATTGCACTTAAGCTATTGGTTTTAATTTGATATAATTTGAAGATCTAATCTATCTTGTGAGAATTCTTGAATCTCTATTCATCCCCCCTGGAGCCCTAGATCCAACAAGTGGTATCAAAGCCAAGGATCTTCTCCAACAATCTCCCACAAGACAAGAAGATAGGCGACAAACTACTTGGTTCTCTAAACCTAGAGGGAGGCTTCTCCATGCGTCCTCCGATCTTTGATGGCACCAACTTCCTCTATTGGAAGAGGCATATGAAATTCTACATTCAACGCATGAACTTTGACATGTGGAAGGTGATGGTCACACCTTACAAGGATCCTACCATATCTATTGCAACATTGAGTGAAGTTGCTCTTAAAGAAGCCCAACTCAATGCCAAAGCCATAAGCATCCTCTTTGCAGCCCTTACCCCAACTGAGTTCAACTGGATCTCATCTTGGGACACCACCTATGAGATTTGGGACAAATTGTGCATCATCTATGAAGGCACAAAGCAAGTCAAGGTGGCCAAGATCTACATGTTGAATAGCCTTCTACATAACTTCAAGATGGGCAACAAATAAGGGATTGCATAGATGTACTCAAGACTCAATGTCATCATCAATAGGTTGGCTACATTGGGCAACACTTTGGATAGACGTGTAATCAACTCCAAGATCTTGAAGACTCTACCAAATAGATGGGAGTCAAAGGTCACCTCCATTGAAGAAGTGAGGAGCCTTTGTGACATCCCAACCGAAGAGCTCATTGGCAATCTCCAAGCCCACGAGCCAAGGCTTGACAAGAAAGAAGAGAAGGAAGCCAAGTTGATCAAAGATAGTGCTTTCAAAGCACAAGTGGAGGCGGTCATCCTTCAATAAGAAATTGATTGTCGGACTTCTCCTTCCTCCTCTACTGAAGATGATGCCCCAAGTGAGCATGAAGCCAACTACATCAAGGGCAAACACTTCAAGGGAAAGCAAGCTTCCTCCTCCTATACTCCTAGATGCTACAAGTGTGGACAAAAGGGGAACTACAAGAGTGAATGTCCCAAGTCAAGAAAGTCACACCACAAGGGCATCTCAAAGAAGGAAGAGGAGTACAAAAAGGAGAGTAAGTATAAGAGGAAGGACAAGAAGGAGAAAAGACACAAGAATGTAGCTCATGCAGCTTGGGAAGCTTCATCTTCAAGTAGCTCAAGCTCCAAAGAAGATGGAGAGTGCCACCTTGCACTCGAAATTGGTGAGGTAAGTGAGGTAAGTGAGGTGAGTTTGCATGAGTTATCTAAGGAATCTATTATTAAGATGCTTATATCTACCTGTTCATCTTTTTCTTAATGTAAATCTAAAAGAAAATGGTTAGGAAAAATCATTGATGATCTATATGCTAAACTTGAAATTCTTGAGCTGAATGAGAAATCTAATCTTGAGAGTATTGATAATTTTCAAGGTAAATACCTTCATATTGAGCTTCAATACAATGGGGTTGAAGTTGAGAACGGTATCTACCTTAAGAACATTTAAAATCTTAAGGAAGAGAACCAAAATTGCCTTAAAGAGCTTGAAATGATTAAAATTGAAAATGTTGAATTTAAGCTCCTTATTGATGCTCATAGAGAAGAAAGAGATGTCTATCTTAAAGAAATCCAAATGCTTAAATCTAAAAATACTAGGTTGCTTGGTCAAGTAAATGATCTATCTTGTAGACCTTTATTGCCTAGTGCTAATGTTGCCTATGTTTCTCTTGAAAAGGATTCATATTTAACTAAAGCCTTATGTCTTAAGGTTGATCTTGTTCATGCTAGGGATGACATATCCAGTTTATCTTCTACCGTTATTTCTTTAAATGATGATAACCATAGATTGAGAGCATCCCTACAGAATTTCCTCCAAGGGAAGAACTCCCTAAATGAAATCCTTGACCATTCTATCAAACAAAGCGGTACTAGTTGTTTGGGATTTGTAGGGGGAGCATCAAAGGGCAAGAGCAAAGACAAATGTAAGAAAAAGAGCAAGGAGACCTATTTCTTTGTAGGAGACTCTTCCGGCACTAAGAATCTTATGGTTTGTTCATATTACAAATGTGATGATCATTACTCTACTTATTGTCCTTACAAGCCTAAGGGGATCAACCCAAAGATGAAATGGGTCCCCAAGATAACTCCAGATCCCAAAGTTTGAGTTGGGAATCGAAATTCTCCTTTCTTGCAGGAAAAAGGAAGATGGATTGTTGATAGTGGTTGTACTAAGCATATGACAGGTGATATAAGCCATTTCAATAATTTCACCAAAAATAAAGGAGGTTTGGTTACCTTTGGGAACAACAAGAAAGGTAAAGTCAAAGGTGAGGGTGATGTAGGTGAATCCTTGTGTATCAAGAATGTTCTTTTTGTGGATGACCTACATAACAATTTAATTAATGTTAGTCAACTATGTGACAATGGTTACCTTGTGTTATTTACTTCTTTTGAATGCTTGATTCTAGATTCCCTCACCTACCAAGTTATATATTAGGGAACTAGAAGTGGTAATCTTTATGTTATTGTTCTTGACTCTATTAAGCATGTTGTTGGTAGATGCCTAGTAGTCAACTCGAATGATATTTCTCTTTGGCACCGCCAGCTTGGTCATGTAAATATGTATCAGTTGAAGAAGTTGAGCAAAAAGGACTTGGTCAAGGGACTTCCCAAATTAGATTCTGAAAAGGATGAGGAATGCCAACCTTGTACCTAAGGAAAGCAAACCAATTCCTCCTTAAAATACAAAGGAGTCCTTAGTGCCAAGAGAGCTCTTAAGCTTCTTCATATTGATCTATTTGGACCAATGAGAGCTCAATCGCTTCGTGGTTCCAAGTATTGCCTTGTCATTGTCGATGGTTTTTCTAGAAATACTTGGACCTTCTTTCTCATTTCTAAAAGTGACATGCTTGATATTTTCTTGAGCTTTTGTAAATGAGTTGAGAATGAAGCTTCTTACCGGATTGTTCCATCCGTATTGAACATGGGGGAGAATTTGAAAATGAGCTTTTTGAATGTTTTTGTCAAGAATCTAGTTATGCACACAAATTCTCGTCACCTCAAACACCTCAACAAAATGGGGTTGTAGAGAGGAAGAATAGGTCTTTACAAGAGATGGCTAGGACCATGCTTCTAGAGTATGATACTCTGAAGAAGTTTTGGGCTGAAGCTGTCAGTACCTCATGTTTTGTGAAAAATCGAGTTTTTACTCATCCTTCTTTAAAGAAAACCCCCTATGAGCTAAGGCATGGTAGGAAGCCTTCTATCGAGTATTTTCATATTTTTGGATGTCCTTGTTTTGTTTTAAAGATGAAAGATTCTCTGGACAAGTTTGATCTGAAGTCTTAGAAGGAATCCTTTCTTGGCTATAGCACTACTAACAAGGCTTATGGAGTTTTTAATATTGATCTTGCTAAAGTAGAAGAATTTGTAAATATAAATTTTATTGAGACTAACCCCTCTATTCCCAAATATATTGTTCCAAATGATGATGTTGCAGGTGAAGTAATTCCTATTAAGATCTCAACATCACCCAAAAGGGAAAAGAGGTAGTCACTCAAGACGAAGAGAAAGATGATGAGAAAAGAATCCAACCCCCCAGTTTGTAAAGAATCATCCAAAGGAACTGATCTTAGGTGATCCATTTGAAAGAGTGAAGACGCGTGTTGCATTAAACAAAGAACAAGTGAATAGGGCTTTCATCTCACAACTCGAGCCAAAGAACATCAATGAAGCTCTTGGAATGATGAGTGGATCCTAGCAATGTAAGAAGAGTTGGAGCAATTTGAAAAGAACAAAGTCTAGACCCTACTGCCAAGACCAAGTGATAGGAAGATCATTGGCACCAAATGGGTCTACCGCAACAAGATTTATGAAAGCTACAAAGTGGTAAGGAACAAAGCAAGGTTAGTGGCTCAATGCTACAATCAACAGGAAGGTATAGATCTTGATGAAACATATGCACTTGTAGCTAGACTTGAGCCCATTCGAATGTTTCTTTCCTTTACTAGTTATAAAAACTTTCTTTTGTATCAAATGGATGTTAAAAGTGTGTTTTTGAATAGTACAATTGAGGAGGAAGTGTATGTTGCACAACCTCCATGCTTTAAACATGATAGTTTACCTAACCATGTTTATTTGTTGCAAAAAGCTCTTTACAGACTCAAACAAGCACCTAGAACTTGGTATGAGAAACTAAAAAACTTTTTGTTAGATCATGGGTATATCATGGGCAAAGTGGATTCTACCCTATTTCTAAAGCACACTTGTAACAATTTTCTTATCATACAAATATATGTTGATGATATCATTTTTGGCGGAACTAACCTTGATCTTTGCATAGAATTTAGTGTTCTTAAGTAGAGTGAATTCGAGATGAGTATGATGGGTGAACTCACGTTCTTCCTCGGCTTTCACATCAAGTAAACAAAAGATGGGAACTTCATCAACCAAGGCAAGTACACAAGTGAACTACTCAAATGCTTAGGATGGAGAACACCAAGTTGATGGATACACCCATGTCAAACACCACCAAAGTTTACAAAGATGAAGAAGGTGAGAAGGTAGATGAGAAGCTCTATAGAGGTATGATTGGAAGTTTACTTTACTTAACTGCCTCTAGACCTGATATAATGTTTAATGTTGGCTTGTGTGCTCACTTTCAATCAAATCCTAAGAAATCACATCTTATAGCTGTTAAGAGGATTTGAAGGTACTTAGCCAAAATCTAAAATTTTGTACTATGGTATCCCAAGTCAAGGGACTTTACTCTTACTTCTTATAGTGATGCATATTATGCAGGGTGCTTGATTGATAGAAAGTGCACAAGTGGCACTTGTTTCCTCCTAGGACCATGTTTAGTGTCTTGGTTCTCCAAGAAATAGAGTACAGTGGCATTATCAACCACTGAGGTTGAATACATTGTTGCTAGGAGTTGTTGTGCCCAGGTCCTATGGATGAAGCAAATGTTCTATGACTTTCACATTTATTTTGATGCTTCTTCAATCTACAGTGATAATACTAGTACAATTAACTTGTCATATAATCCTATCTTGCATAGTAGATCTAAACATATAGAGGTTCTTCATCATTTTCTCTGTGATCACATTGCCAAAAATGATATCTATATCACGCATGTGGAGATGGAAAATCAGTTGAGGGACATTTTCACTAAACCTCTAGCTAGAGAGCAATTTAACTTTATTAGATCAAAATTGCTTATAACTACTTTGAATGAATATGATATTCCTTTTAGCTAGTTGTCATCTATCCTATGTGTTTTACCTCTATTTTGATCATCTTTTCTTGCTAATATGCTAAAAATCCATTTTTTATGTTCATTTTGCCTTGATTTTCTCTTTTTTTGGGTATTTTTCGCAACCGCATGTTTTACCGCAAAATAGTACCCAATGATGAGTGAAATGTGCCTAATTATGTTCAAAATACATAATGGACTTGAAAAATAAATTTAGTTAGCACTCTAATGGCTAGAAACTAAGTTTCTTATGTTTAGGTCAGGTTGAACCGATCGGAGGCCGAGAGCTTTTTAAAAGAGCCTATCGGTCGAGTTTTTGAGTTCACAGAACTCGACCGATGGCCGGGATAGAGTAATTTTAAGATGGTTTCATCTGACTATTCTCCCTCTCAACTCGAGAAAAGTTGATTGATTCCACCTCAATTTCTCCCAATCTCTCTACCCTAGCCCTAACCTTCCTCAACCTAGCCCTAGCCTGACCTAGTTTGACCTCCCTTGACCTTCCCCCTTGCTAACCTAGGTCTGTGGATGAGTTTTGGTGGTGAGTCTTTAGCTTTTTATCTCTCCTTTCTCTATTTTTTGTCCCTATGGCATCTAATAGGAGGAAGAGGGCTGCCCCAACTAATGCACCTTCATCTTCATCCAACTCCCGCTTGATTCTATTTGATGACACTCTTTTTGTCTCAAATGAGGCTATAAATAGGTATAAGGAGCTCCTTCCCCAGAATCCTTTCCCGTTTCGTGCCCTTTTTGAGCCTATACCTAGAAGACAAGAGGTCATAGATCAAGTAGCAGAGTTGCTTAATGTTCACCATCTCTCAGCCTTGGGTGTTGAATGTGCATGCTACAACAATCCCATCACTAGCACGAAAGCAGTTCACAAATTCTACGCTAACTTGTGTTAGAATTACGACACCCTCATACCCCCACCTAATACTCAAGTATTCCTCACATCCATGATAGCCGGGAAGAAATTTCAAGTTTTTGAGGATACCCTAAATATGCTCTTTTCGGGTACTGAAGAAACTAACACATGGCGAAAGGACTACCCAGAGTATTTTGACCTAGTTGAGCCTGAGGCCTTCTAAAAGCAATATGACCTTACTCTCCCTAATATTCATAGGTTCTTGAAGAAGCCTAAATTCCCTTATAGAAAGTAATGCACCTTCCCTCCTCTGCCTTGGATATCAAGAGATGCATCCTCGCCCTAGTTGTTAACTGCAATATCCATCCCAAAAAGAACCAAACTGAGATTGTAGAAAACATTGTGGTGATCATGTATTGTCTTTTAGAGAACATTGGAGTCAAGTGGTCAAGTTATTCTCCATCATATGACCTACTTTGACTCAGGCAAGAAAAGTAGTGGTACCCACCCTCCCTACCCAGTCCTGATTTGTGGTCTATTCTAGCTTGCCACTGGAAAATCTCTTTTCTACAACTTTCATAACAAACCTACCCAGAAAGGAGTTTGTATTAGTGAGACCACTCTTCATAATTATGTGTCTATACTCTCCTCCACCACACCTGGCGCCTCTACCTCTACCTCTACCCGAGAACCTCCACCACCTCAGCCTTCCCGACCTTCCTGTGCCTTGTTCCATGTGTCAAATGAAACTCTTATGGGCTACATGATGCATCACTAGGCATACAACCTTCAGGTTTAGGAGCACATGCATCAGGACCTATGTTCAATCATGTCCAACGTGAACATGTCATGTGCACATCCCTACCCAGACTACCAGCCCTACCTAGGAGGTGACTATGCATCCTTTTCATATGATCACTTTTACCCTACCCCTCCACCTACATCTTCCTCTGTTATACCCTCTGTTGTTGGTGGATCTATCCCTGGAATGTTGCCTCTGACTGCTAGCCCCTTGGCCACTCTACTTGATAGCCTCGGTAGTTCTTCTCCCACCTTCCCACGGGACAATGAGCTCCATGCTCTTAGTATGTCTTGGGATGAGTAGAATGCATGTTGGCCCGATTGAGGTTTTGGTTCTCTTGCTGATGAGGAGATACCAGACCAGGATACTGAGGAGGTTGTTGTTGATGAGTAGGTTGTTGATGAGGATGATTGTGATGCATCTGATGATGATGGCTCTGATGGTTTTGTTGGTGCCTTCAGTGATGAAGGCAATTTTGTTCTCTCTTCTACACCTTCAGACGGAGATGATGACTACGAGCATGATGCTTCTGATGATGATGTGGATATAGATATCTTAGATGTCTAGTTGTTCTTAGTTTTTGGTCTAAATGTTGATCATATATATCCTTCTAGTCTATTGTGTATTAGAAATATCTGGGCACATGTTCTGAGTTGTACTATTTTATCATTTTAGCCTTCATCATTTTGGCTTGTAGCTATTTTCAGAGAACTTGCTTTTTGGGTTTTAATCTTATTCTGTGCACAATTACTCTTTGATTTACTATATCTTATGAGTTGGTTTCATGTTTTATCATATTTTGATTATGACTTAGACTATTTGTTTCTCTCATCTTTGTTTGGTGTATGTTTTGTGTGATTGCATGTTATGATTATATGTTTTGGTTGTGCTTGGAGAAGACCTATTTTTATGCTCTTCTACCCCCTTGCTTTTTGATAATTTCAAAAGGGGGAGAGAAATTCAATGTTTTGAAGCTCAACCATATTTCTTTTATTGTCTATGTGATCCTTTTCTTGTTCATTATATGATTTATCATATGACTTGCTAAAGGACCATAGAGTACATATGTGTTATATTGCTTTGTGTAGATATAATAACCATGTAGGTTAGAGTAAGCATAGATTGAGGGGGAGCAATTCACATTTTTCAAATCTTGAATCCCCTTACAATTTGCAAGGCAAAGGTATAACTTCAATACCCTTTTTAATATGATTGAGGAATGGTTTGTCATTGTCAAAAAGGGGTAGAATGTTGACTTGAGAGTTATACATTACCCATATTTTGAAAATGACTTAACCATTTCATTCCTATGTATCTAATATGTTTGTTCAAGATTGATTTTAGGCTTTAGGTACATGAAAAGGATCAAATTATACAAGCCCTACCTTGTTCAAGTTCAAGTCTAATGCAATGCAAGTGTGCAATTTGGGAAATCACTCCAAATGACCTTAGATGATTTTTGTAATCACTTGTATTGATGATATAACTTGTAACTAAGATGAGAAAAAATTAGGGACACTTAATGCCAAGGTTTAATCACTCTAAAGTCAAATTAGAAAATTAGTCACAGACTGCTCATTGGTCAAGCTGGAAACTCGACCGATCCTATAATGGATTTTTTGAAGATGACCCATTGCTCGAGTTGCACACTCACAGAACTCTACCGACTAACTCACTGATCAAAATTGATTTTAGCTCATCGATTGAGTTTCCCAGAACAAACTCGACACCGTCTTTGAAAATTGGATTTGTCTTTTAGTTGATCGGTCGAGTTACCTTTATTGAAACTCGACCGAATGTACTGTATAGAAAATGTAGAAAAAGTGATTATAACTGTTGGTGAGTTATTTTGGGTGAAAATAGATCTATTTCATTGTGGAAAATGGCTATATTTTGACCCTAAGTGATCCCAAACTCAAGGGAACACCCCCATCTATGAATAGGACCCCTTGGAGTTCATTACAAGTTTACTCATTCATGCTATTCTAAGTCCTTGCTATAGTTGAGTGTGTTGCAACTCCTTGAGCCCCTTTCTCTCTATAGTGCACAGTTCATTTTGTGATTATGAGTGAGATAGGCTTGTTGTAAGAGAACTACTTCCTTGTGCTTATAAAACCCTCATCTATTTCATATTCCCTATCCCTTTCCTCCATGAAGAAAAGGTGAAGCAAGCTACTCTGAGTGAATTTGGAGTTGTTGTTGGTTTTCTTCAAGTTTGAAGAAGAGGTGAAGATCTTCTCCAAGAGAAGGAGAAGGTAAAGGCTAAAGATCCAAGAAGAGTAGAAAGTCCTTGAAGGCGGAAGACTTGTGATGGAGTGGGTAAGACCTTGGAGAAGGTTGAAGACTCTTGGCAAAGTGGGTAAGTCCTTGGTAAGGTGGAATACTCTTGGTGCTTGGATTGGTAAGTCCTTTGGTGGTCTTGTGTTGTTACTCTTATTGGTGAATACATAGAGAAAAGAACTTGAAAAGTCCTATAGGTTGACTTCTCTAGGTAGTGGACTGACTCTCTCCTAGTTTGGAGAGTAGAACCACTCTACATGACCTTGTCAAGTGCTTGCTATCAATTCTTGTCATCCTTATTATGCTTGTTAGTTAGGACTTCAAATTGCACTTAAGTTATTGGTTTTAATTTGATATAATTTGAAGGTCTGATCTATCTTGTTAGAATTTTTGAATCTCTATTCACCCCCCCTAGAGCCCTAGATCCAACAGACCTCTCCTTCTGACTGACTCAAGGCATAAAACCTAGTTGTTTCCAGTCCAGAGGAACCAAACTACGACGCTTGACTACGTTCTCATCCTCTACCACTGTTAAACTATTGTCTCTATGAGCCCTTCTGGCTCAGCCTCGAGTGCTAGGTCACCTTATCACCTTTCAAAGGACATGCCCACATAAGATGTCCCACCTTCCTACACTTGTAGCAGGTCCTGGTCTCGTATTGTGGCCTTGACGGCCCCGTCACCAACATGGTTGTTGTACTATGGGCTCCAGTAGGTGGAACGCTATGGCTTCTATGCTTACTTGGTGACCACGACTGAGCCGGTGATGTAGAAAACCTAGGCTTCCTAAAGCCTCCTGGAATCTGTCCTTCATATTGTGTCAGTCTCTTCTTGGCACTTTCCTCACACTTGTCAACCACTAATCTCTCTATCCTTTGAACTGGCACCACAAACATGGCAAAACACTCTTTGTTCTCCAAGTATCCTACCAGCACCGTCAGCTCCACACTTAACCCTTCTCTAATCGTCTATTTCTTTCCTGACCTGTAGCGGCCATGTAAGGACAAAACCTCAACATCTCCCTAAACTTCATGTGATACTCATTCATCGTCGCCATGAATTACCCAAACAAGGTCTGAACGACAGGATTGGCCACCACTGCAGGATCTAATTGGGGAATCTCGAGCGCCCTCTCCTCAAAAACGTGTCTCCTTATACCCCCACATGGTGCAGCAACACCACTCCCAACAATGTGTTCTTTGTGTTCTCCAACCATCTTTTCATCTCTTCTTCTGATTCTGCATGAGTAGAAGTCACTATAAGACAGACTAGAGGACACTAAAATAGTCACAAACCCTAGTCCTAGGTTCTTATAGACTCAACAAAAATAAATCTCTGATACCACCAAATGTGACACCCTTTGCCACACAAAGTGAGATTAGACAAACACTTGAACACAGAAACAACACTAAGCAAGAAGATTATCATAAAATATAGGAAATTAAAATTGATTTCATTTACGCACCATAAGCCAAAAACCTATTACATATGAGTCCATAATCATGTCACATGCAGAACATAACATATCACGTGGTGCTCACATCAGTGTAGTTCAATATCCCTATCATCAACCTATTACAAGAGGTGTTGTTCCACATATGTACATACACAGTTGTCATGGCTATACAACCAAAGGCATGCATGCCAAAAACCTCGTATCGATCACACAACCATAAAACATCTCAAAAACACCCCAAGGACCTAAGTGTACGGGGACGACACTAGGACTCTAACACTAAAAGACTAGCAGCACATCCAACCTTATCAGCTACTGCTCTTGCTACTGTTCTTCCTCAGATGTACAATCTCTACCTCTTCATGCACGGTCACCTAAAAGATGTGGAAACCCACAGGGTGAGACCAAACCTCCCAGTGAGAGATATAACTCTCCGCCAACACTATTAAAGCACAGATAAACTAAGGAGGTAAAACAACATACTAAGCAAATCAAGAAAATTCAACTAAATGATATGTATATAATAGGTAAAGTAGATTATATAAGATTAGGCAGCCACAACTGAGCAATAGATCAAGTTATATTCTAAAAAGGAATACAGAGAACATATATAATAGTTGATTTCTCTTTTTTTTGGAAAATTTGGGTAAGATAATGTATGGAATTAAGAGAGAAAGATTTCTCCCCCCTCTCCCATGCCCGTGATGGAGGCCGAACGCCCGGGAGAGTGGTAAATCAAGGCGGCAACTGGGATTTGAACTTACTGTCATATAATTCAAGAAATTAATAGAAAAAAAAGGCAAAGGCTCAACAAGTGTGAGACATATGTCACCCTTAGCACATATACTACATGGTTGTATTACGTATTTTATTATGTCATGAGGATTTGATTCGTACCACCCAAATCCAACCGCCCCTATGAAGGTTAACCGATGGTGCCATACAAGGTCAATGGAAGAGTTAGAATCCACGACCTCTACAACACTCCCTTGGTCAGCACAAGAGAATGCTTACAGAGACATAATAGTAATCTACTAAAAAGTGACATACAGTCACAGGAGGATTGTCTCACGCATGGTCATACATATATAAACACTTAGCCCACCTTGATACATGTAATAACGCTAAAAGAACAGGCTCACGCATGGCCATTCTTTAAAGAAGTATTGGCTCATGCATGGCCATCCATATCATAAGGAGATCATCTCATGCATGGTCGTCTCATACAACACATAATTTAGGATGCAAGGAGATACTCGACTTGTACCCCACATATTTAAAAATATGTGCTCTGATTTAAACTCATTTCATCAATCCAGCAAATGAAGCTAACATTGGAATTGGATCTATGTCACAGGGAAAACTACATGATTAGGTTTCACTTGATTAGTTAGATAATTTGGTGACTTTTAGCATCAATCAAGTTACAGTATATAAGTATAAAACAAACTCTACAAGAATAAGGTTGTATTGTAACTTCAAAATATATAAAACATACAAGGTGTGAACTTGTTACACAATCACCACATGATACTCATAGATTTTCCATAAGGCAATCATCAATGTCATAGTTTATCATGGGATCTCAATCCCTTAATCACATCACTTGATGACATCACCTCTCAATAGGCATCAAGTCATCACCAGGTTATAGAACCTATCACATTGACCCTACATGTTCATCATCACACATTGCCTCATTAGTGTGGATGAGCACTACCATGTATCGCATAATCATAACCATAGCACACACAAGCCATGGCATACATATCACTTGCATGGTTAGGGTTTATAAACAAGATAGAAAACATTACAACATGATGATAATTTCATGAAAGAGAAAGCAAACACATCACATAACACAACTTTAGGTTTAGGGTTTCAATTTTAGTCGATTAGGGTCTTATTGATGCATACAAGCATTAAACCCTATGTATAGCATCGCCCACATTCTTGGAAAAATTATAGGGTTAAGAATCGTCATTAGGATTAAGCAAAAAATCATCCACACAACACTACACATGGCTCATATATTATTCATAGATGTGTATAATTCCATAGTGTTATGGGTATGTCACCACCACACAACAACCAGGCGTCGCGACCCTATACTAACCAAGCATCGTGACCACCATCCCACCTAGTGTTGTAACCATCATAGGGCATGGTGTTGCAATCATCACTCATCATGGTCATAACCCAACGACACCACGTTGCGACTATTGTTGCCAAAGAAGGTCACGATCACGCTGCAACAAGGCGTTGCGACCAGCATCAACTAGGCATCTTGACCAGAAACACTACATGGTGTTGCGACCCCAACACGAGACAGTGTTTTGACCACTATCACATAGCCAACATTGTGCCCCCGATAGAGCATGGAACTACCAGCATCAAAGTAAGGCATTGAAAATAGCCATTTCAACATGTGTTAAGGTCGACACAAGAACATGCAACCTGACTAGAATTGAGAGCAAGGAGCCTCAACCCCAAAGTAGCAAGAAAGCACATGAATCGACCCAAAACATTAATGCTCATAACTATCTTGGTCAAAATGAGATCAAACAACAGAAGATCAAGCACCATCAAAGTTTAAAACCCAAGGATCCAAGACTAGAAAATCCTAAAGCAAGCACCATGGAAATCATCGATTAAAACCACTTAAAAAAGAGAGAGTCGGTCCTCAAAACATGAAAAAGAATCATACAAACTTCAAGGTGAACACAAGGCCAAAATTAGATCATGGTAATAAAACCAAAGCTAACAATACATACAAGATCATCCTCTTCAGGGACACATACAAAACGTGCATATAGGAATTAGGGTTTTGGATTACATCTAAACCAAGCATGATCTTAACATCATCCAAGTTCATAAGGGTATCACCATATATTAACAAGTCAAGGGAACATATAGAGAGAGAAAATAGTAACATGCAAGCATAATGAGTGCAATAATAGAGGAGGTTAAGAGTTATATAACATGTCTTAAAGAAAAACAACTTCAAGGTAGGCAAACTCCAAGCACACGATCACCAAAGAAGATCAAGCTTCACCAAAATATGCACTTTTGGCCATAAGAGAACCTCAAGAAAGAGGAAACACCAAGGTCAAATAATAGCTCAAGAAAGAGGGAAAAAAGTGCAAGGCCAAACCAAAAGAAATAAGGGTGAAAAGAGATAAGAAACTCTCTCTCACTTGGGTGTCGCCTTGTCAAAACATGGCCTATTACCCTTGTGATGAGAAGCTTAGTCTCAATAACAACCTCAATGTCAAAAAATGGTCTACGGTCGAGAAAAAGCAAGAAGGTAGGGTATAAGATCCAAATAAAACATTAACAAGGAAGATTAACAGTCACCAAGGTTGAAGATGACCAAGAATCACCACGAGCAGCACATGCAAGGTTGAACCACCTTCAAAGCACCAAGAACAACACCTCTTTACTCTGCCAAGCTCCAAGGATGACCAAGAAAGGAAGGAAGAAGAATATGGCCAAAAAAGGGTCACTTTCTTGGAGGAAAAAAGGGTTTTTACAGCAAAGGAGGGGGGAGGTAGGGAAAGAGATGAGGTGTCAACAAGATAAGGCTCTAAAGGGACACTTGTCCACCCAAGAAACTAACATGCAACCACTTAAGGTCCACATGCATGAGATGGTGATACACTCTAGATTGGATCTCGACCACCTAGGCCACCCAACACCTATGTCATAGTCACGACCCACCAAGGGGAGCATCCATGGTCATGACAAAGCACCAAGCAACACTAGGTCATGACCCCCACCAATGTCGAGACACTCTATACAAGGGCAACTATCTCAATCCAAGACCAACCAAAAGAATCTTGGTCGCAACCACAACACCTAGAGGGGATGTCTGTGTTGGTATGTATGCCCTGAGAGCCAATCATATGATGATTGGATTGGCATATGTTCTGATTGATTTGATAAATATCAAAGGCAAGCTTCCAATTTATTCTAGATCAATCGATTATGAGATAAATGATGGAGAAGAATGAATGTCTAAAGAATGACACTACTCAATGACATATGTGAGGACCTGAACAATGAGATCATATGGATGCTAAGAGTATGTACATTCTTATTATGTCCCCATTCGGATGTCATTATGGAAAGTTGATAGACAACAATGAAACAACAAGACTAGAGTGTGTGTTGGTTGATGACAGTGTCTCATTATTCATGATGTGTGATATAAAACCAAGTACACAAATACATGTTAAAGAACAGTGTATCAAACAGACCCACCATGAGAGTGACACATGGAACCATGACATGGTAGTCATAATCATCTCTCATAGTGATGGTGGTGATTGTGATTCTTAGACCTAAAATCATTGCACTCATCGAATGTGATTGGGTACACTTTGACATCATCAAAAGCAGTCCTAAAACACGAGTTGTTATAACGGTGATCATTGGGTGGCTTTGACGCATGAGATAGATTGAGTGATAGATATGGGATTTGTCCCTCCTAAGGGAGTATGATGTCCATGCCCCTTGATAAGATAGACTGAGAAAGGCATGAACATGCACATGTGAATCAATATATGATATTGATGTCATAGATATCTCAGACAGTCTGCTCTAGTTCAAGAAACATGAATTATAAGGCCCCTAAACTTGCTTAATGAGTTGAATAAGCTTAATTATCATAACTGAATTCTTCTAACCCTAATATAACCTTGTGATATGCTTTTAAATCATAAGACAAGCTTAAGCTTCAAATTTGGTCCAATTTGGACACTGTTTGAGCAAGTTATGCAATTTTATGCACATTTTGGACTTTTCTACAATTTACCCAATTGAGAGGTTTTCTTTTGCAATTTATCACTTTCATTATGTTCCTTGGATATTATATCATCATTCTTTAGCTTTTTGAGCGATGGGGAACCTATTAATCCTTGGTTTGAAGGTGTTTTCTTTAAGGGTATTTTAGGGTTTACCCCTTCATGGATGAGCTACCTTTAGTAGCTATCAACTAATGAATTATTTGTTTTTCTTGGAAATTCAAGAAAATAGGGAAATAATGTATCTATGGATGGTGTGGGATCTTCTTGTGTGTGTGCTTGTATATTCTTAATAGTTTAAGGCCATGGACACTTGGAAAGATACTAGAACTTCAACTTTTCTTTTTCTTTATCTTAAAGTTTCATATACATATCCCTAAGCACCAAAATGAGCCATTTGCTCTCCACCACTTCCCTCCTTCTACAAACCGCATTCTCCCTCTATGCTTCTATGAATTTCCTATCCAAGGAAGAAGAAATAGGGGATCTTCTTGGAAAAAGAATCTAGGGTTGCAATTGACTTCCCTTTTGGGTTTAAAAGGCTTCCTTATAGTGATCTTGACCTAAAAGAGTAAGAATCTCCTTCTTTCCTCCATTTATTTCTTTTTTATCCTTCCTCCTACCTTTCTCTAGGTCAGAACCTTTCTGTTACATGGTATAAATTTCTCTAAAGCTCTAAAACCCTACCTCTCTTGCTCCTTATGCTTAGGGTTTGCTCATTTGATGAAGAAAGGTGCTAGATGCACGAGTTCACAGCTTATGCTTGGATTTCCTACCCTACCGGATCATGTTTTCTTATTTTTGGGAGTTTACCTTTTAATTATAAGCAAGTTTTATAACTTGCTCCACATTTATTGCTTACCATAAGTTTTCTAGCTCATGTTCTTGCTTGAAAATGATGATCCATGCACTTAAAAAGCTATGCTTGACTTGGATTTCAATTTTTATGATGTTCCCTGTTCCGATTTCAGTTCTATATGAACCTATGATGATGTGTACGTTATTCCTAAGGTATAATATGACTTGTATCAGGTTGTTTTGACAACCTATGGTGCTAAGCACCTATCAACTAATGGTCAATTTTAGGGTTTAAAGTTGATTTCTTCTATAAACACATGACTCGATGGTGGTACCATTGCAACAACTGATGGTGTTGTCTTCATGACAAATGATGGTGGTGACCAAGGGTGTCAACTTACATTCACCCATTAGGTCACGTTTTGGCCTAATTAGAAGCCTAGTGATTAACAACTAAGTACCCTAATGATGCTATCAATCAATGGTTATATTAGTTTGATATTTGATGTTGATTAATGAATATAGAGCTGATCTAACAACCTATGGTGACTTAATGATCACTAATGACGGTGGATCAGGTCTCCAAAACCTATGGTTAGTTAATCATATAGTTGTAGCATCAATTAAGCCTTAGACCAATGGTTTCTTGGGTCACTTGATGCAATGGTGGACCTATACTGTTATTGATGGTTTTAACATATGAACTTGACCCAACGGTCAAGATGTAATGTTTATTCCTCCAATAAAGTGTAATGATGGCTAATGTAATATGTTGGTCCTAATAATGTAATTTATATGGTTTCCTTTATATGATCAACTTCACGAGCTTACTTGTTGATAATGGATGGCTTGTTTTAAAATGAACAGTCGATTGTGGGTTTTACCCTGCTCTAAATGGAACTTTTTGTGTTGTTAATCAAAGTATGTCTAGGGTTAAATGGTGACTCTTTCCAGAGCACAAGTCAAGGACTTCATTGGTTTTTTATCCAAGGTGTTTACTTATGCAAACAACCAATGGTCTTACCTTTTAAACATCCAATGGTTCTGGGTGATATTGTGGTATGGTGATATGGGTTGAATGATGATGGAAAAAATGGAGGGTTATCCATAATAAGGTAGCCTTACCTATTCACTCATATGAATAGATAGGATGATAACCATATTATGTTGATATGTAACCCTAATGATGTATAGCTTGTTATACCTAGCTTTAATATAACTAAATGATGGTAATTAGGTATGAATAGTCCTTGAATGACTAATGCAATCATTGAGTACTCTCTTATTGTTGTTGAAACCCTAGTATGCTATAAACCAATTGTTACACCTTGATTTATGTGTGGGTTCATACTTGAGAATACTATGGAATGTGATGGTGATGCTTCACCTTATGCATCCATGATCTAATGGGGATGACATGAGTTAGGGTTTGGGTATGAGTGTTAATTAGTAACATTAATATAATTTATCTTTTTGAGAACCCATTACACTAAACGAGATTAATCAAAACATAAAACACAATCAATCACTAATTAATCACATACCCAAAAATATGGACAAATTAAAACCGATTTCAACATCAGCACCCGCTCATAAACATTTGCATAAGAGCCCAAAATCTTTCTTATATCCATACTATGCCAAGAATTTGGTACAAATTGTTCTATAATCTTAGCCACCACATATATACACAGGAGAACAATATTCATATATGCCACACAAACAAGCATTAATATGCTAACAAAAGTCTAATTCATTTGAAACACCATATAAAAACTTTTTCTCACCCTGACTTTAGAGTATAGGGATGACTCTAGGACACACTAGACATCTAATCAACTTTCTCATAGATTCATTACTATAGCTCCTCTTTGCTTCCATAGGTTTGTTTTCGTCACTTCAGATTACCTAAAAATATGTGGTGAACCACAAGGGTGAGACCCATGTCCCAGCAAGAGATATAACCTCCAACAACGCTTATTGATTATAACATTTTAGGTAATGGAACAGTTTAAGTAGTTTAATCATATATAACAAATAGGCTCAGTAACACTGATGATTAACAAAATACATAAAGGAGTTGATAACAATTATCATCATCAAGATAACTATCATCATTTTCCTTATTAACCATATAAGAGATTCAATAGCATATGAATAACTAGCACAAGCAAGTCTAGTAGCATATTATTTCTATTAACATGAATAAGTCTAGCATAATTAGCATATCTAACAACATTAACAAGTCTAACAGTTTGAACATATCAATATCATAAGCAGAGCTATCAACATAAGCATGATTAGCAGTATATGCATTTCTAATTATAGAGGCATGGCTAGCATGCTAAACATAAATAACAACATGATATAGCTAGCATCCTAATTATAATCAGCAGCAGCAATATAGATATCAACATAAGCATGACTATTGTATGTACACATTTACAATCTTATGCATATCCATAACATAAGTATAATTACTATCTCTTAATTGCACTAAGCATCATCTTTATGTAAAGAGAATAAACAAGGGTTATCATCCAATGTGAAGTGTCGTGTATAACCCTAAATAGATATGCTATACGGATGTATTACATCTTTTATTATGCCATGGGGAATTTGAATCATATCATTCAAAGTCCAACCGACCCCTACGAAGGGCTATTCGGTTCCGTACAAGATCTAGGAGTATCAGTATCCTAAGATCTCTTTCGTTCGGTTAGTATGAGTAAAAAGGCAGTGATGTATCAGTCAAAGCTGCCACCACAGTGACATATAGTCAAGCTACTAACCACTAGTCTGCCCTTGGTACATGTCACAACACTAGAAACCAGGGTATTCAAACCCAATCACTGAGGTACAACCATAGTTTTCCTCTAATCACATCATGTTATAATCACCAAGACACGACCGCAGTCGTTCTCAATCACATCAGATGTATGAGGCAAGACCATAGCCAACCTCCACAATCTGCATTGTGGATGACAAGGATATATCCTCAACCTGCCACCCCAACATACTCAACAGTATGCGCTCTGAGTTTCCCTTAGGAATACTCATTTCACCATCCAGCAAGTTCTGACACTAAAGATGGTTCTACGACACAGGGCACTACATGATTAGAGTTGTACTTGATTAGTTATGCCAAAGGGGTGAATTAAGGCTGCATCAAACAAGTGGACATACAAAACCTAATTCACTTCTAGCAAGCATATAAATATCACAACTTTGAAAAGATATAAAACATGTGAAACATAATTTCTCATCTCATCATCACATGGTACTATTCACTTCCCATTCATGAGACCACACTAGTCATCATACTATTACAAGATATGAATCATTTTCACAATATCACAGGGTATCAACCCTTATCAACATAAGAGGATTACACCTCATTCAGGGCTCAACCATGCCCAAAGGTCATTAAGACCATCATATTATTCCCTATAAGATCATCATTATCTTTGCATGCTTTATAACAAGGCTCAACAACATCACTTACATATAATACACCAGATCAACACAATATTACATTAATGAGCTAGGAGATATTCATAAACAACCATAGCAGGGTTATATTAACATTAAGAACATTCCTTTATTACATCAGCATGCAAGGAATCTAGATATTATTAACCCTCATCATATTCATAATGCACATGTTTCGCATAAGCAAGTATCAACCATGTGGATGTGGCAACCACCAATTAACACATTAACGTTATGATCACGTTAAGGAGGTTATTTCACTAGCATTCCATCATATAAGAATGTTAAACATGAATACTCATTTTTATCTATTTGCATTAGAGTTAGGTTCAACAAGATAAATTATATTAATGTTACTAATCAGTACTTATACCCAAACCCAAACTCACAGCATCCCCATTGGATCATAGATGCATAAGGTGAAGCATCACCACCGCATTCCATACTATTCTCAAGTATGAACCCACACATAAATCAAGGTCTAAACATTGGGTTATAGAATATTATGGTTTCAACAACATTAACATAGTACTTCATGATTGTATTAGTCATTCAAGGACTATTCATACCCAATTACCATCATTTAGTTATATTAAAGCTAGGTATTACAAGCTATACCTCATTAGGGTTACATATCAACACAATATGATTATCATCCCTTCTATTCATATGAGTGAATAGGTAAGACTACCTTATTAAGGGTAACCCTCCATTTGTTCCATCATCATTCAACCCATATCACCATACCACAATGTCACCCAGAACCATTGGATGTTTAAAAGGTAAGACCATTGGTTGTTTACATAAGTAAACACCTTGGATAAACCACCTATGAAGTCCTTTATTTGTTCTCTATAAATAGTCACCATCTAATCCTAGACATCCCTTGATTAACAACACAAAAAGTTCCACTTAAAGTAGGGTAAAATCGATAATCGATTGTCCATTTAAAACAAGACATCCATTGTCAACAAGTGAGCTCCTTAAGTTGTTCGTATAAAGGAAACCATCTAAATCACATTATTAGGACCAACATATTACATTAGCCATCATTCCACTTTATTGGAGGAATAAACATTATATCTTGACTATTGGGTCAAGTTCATATATTAAAACCATCAATTACAGTATAGGTTCGACCATTGCATCAAGGTACACAAGAAACTATTGGTCTAAGGCTTAATTGATGATACAACTATATAAATAACTCACCATAGGTTTTGGAGACCTGGTCCACCATCATTAGTGACCATTAAGTCACCATATGTTGTTAGATCATCACTATATTCGTCAATTAGCATCAAATACCAAACTAATATCACCATTGATTGATAGCATCATTAGGGTACTTAATTTTTAATCACTAGGCTTCTAATTAGGCCAAAATATGACCTAAGGGGTTGAATATCAGTTGACACTCTTGGTTAACACAATCCAATGTCATGAAGACAACACCATAGGGTTGTTGCAATGGTACCATCATCGGGTCACGGGTTTATAGAAGAAATCAGCTTAAAACCCTAAAATTGACCATTGGTTGATAGGTGCTTAGCACTATATGTTGTCAAACCAACCTGATCCAAGTCATATTATACCTTAGGAATAACTTACACATGATCACAGGTTCATCTATAACTAAAATCAGAATAGGTAACATTATAAAAGTTGAAATTCAAGTCAAGCATAGCATTTTAGTGCATGGATCATTATTTTCAAGCAAGAACATGATCTAGAAAGCTTATGGTAAGCAATAAACGTGGAGCAAGTTATAAAACTTGCCTCTAATGAGAAGATGAAACCCCAAACAGAATAAATCTAGAGCAGGTAGGGTAGAAAATCTAAGCATAAGCTATGAACTCGTCCATCTAGCACCTTTCTTCATCAAATGAGCAAACCCTAAGCATAAGGAGCAAGAAAGGTAGGGTTTTAGAGCTTTATAGCAATTTCTACCATGCAACAGAAAGGTTCAAACCTGGAGGAAGGTCTAAGGAAGGAGAAGAGCAATAGAAACAGAGAAGGAAGGAATAAAATAACTTGCATTGGTCGAAATCCCTAGAAGATGACCTTGGAAACCGTAGGTAGGGCTAAATGGAGCTCTAGGAGACCTTCTTCTCCAAAAAGAGGTTGTATTCTACCTTAGAGAAGTTGTATCCTCAAAAAAAAAAAAAGAGTGGAGTCATTTATCTAGGTTAGAGGAAAGAGAAATCAAGAAAAATTTCGTACTTGGGCAAGGAAGAGGTAAATATAACCCATGGATAAGGATGGGGGCAAGCATGAGGTGTAAAAGTAGCTTCCCCATGTGTCTATGGCCTTAAACTATTAAGAATATACAAGCACACACACAAGAAGCTTCCCCTCCATCCTTATAGACCTGCTTAGATTCCCTTTGTCGAATTTCCCAGCCAATCACATAATTCATTAGTTGATAACTACTAAAGGTAGCTCATCCGTGAAGGGGTAAACTCTAAAATACCCTTAGAGAAAGCACCTTCAAACTAAGGATTAAATAGGTGCTCCATGGCTTAAAAAGATCCATAATGATTATATAATATCCAAGGAACATAATTCAAGTGATATGCAAAAAAAACCTCTCAATTGGGTAAATTGCAGAAAAGTCCAAAATGTGCATAAAATTGCATAACTTGCTCAAACAGTGTCCAAATTGGACCAAATTTGAAACTTAAGATTGTATTATGATTTCAAAGCATATAAAAGGTTATATTAGGGTTATAATCATTAAATTATGGTAATTCATCTTATTCAACTCATTAAGAAAGTTCAGGGGCCTTACAACTATAAACCCCTAATAGGGATTTTGCCCTCGAAATCCAAGGTAAACAAAGATGGGCACTTCCTTTACACCTCATCCTATTACCTTCACATGGTTACTTGCATATCAAGGTGATGTCACATCATTCATACATATCTCATCTTGGGTCAGCACAAAAACCCCCACATAAGAAGACATTTGCAAATACGGAACACAGAAACTTGTTGTGCCACTTGTACAAATATAATAGTAACTTTCAAATTTAAATTCTAGCTATCGTCCTAAAAGTACATCTATTGTTCCAACACATTACTCAAAATTCATACTCGTTGGCTCTTATCAAACATAGAACATTATGTATCTCTTATCATAAGTAACTTATGTCATCCACTCTAACTCTTATGCATTGATATTTGATCCTAGATTTATCTTAAAGGAACACGGTATCACATATCTATTAACCAACAAACCATCTATCCTTGATAGTGGTATTTCCCAGATATCACTGAACCATACACAACATTATAGAATCACTTTTTTTCCAAACAACATTTAGAGAGGCATCATCAACTCTCTTTCTCTCTCTCTAAGGGAGAGGAACACTTGGAATGTTCATTTAATAAACATCTCCAACCTTCACATATTTCTGATACTATTGATACATGTTGGAAACTAGGATTCATTACCTTGGTATCCGCCTCATGTGCTATAAGGAACTCACATCCTAATCTCATCTAATTTTACAAACATAATAAATTTCAAAACATATAAGAGGCATCTCCCAAATTATTGGAAGGCTCAAAAGCAAACTCAGCACAAACTTTATGATCTTAGAACCATAGTCCAAGCAACCTTATGCTATAATAAGTTATCCACCCTCATGTTTGTAGTGAATCCACATGTACCAAGTGGAAATGATCCACTTGAAAGTTGTGCCCTAGAAAGGAAAGACACAAAGTGAAACACACTTCCCACATCATAGCAACATTGTTCAGGGGTTACTAGCAAAAAGGTAACCAATTCTATTTCCAATATGCAGGTTACAGTTTCTTATGTATCATTTTATCTTTTTCATTTTGGGTTCCTTGCCATTAGCATAGGAATCATCATGATTAACATATCTCATTACATCTTCCTTGATGACTATTTATCACACTTGGATATGTTTTCTTATTTTATTATGTTTTTCAACCACTTATCAACATGTAAATCATCATATTCCACATTTTCTTCATTAAACAAGGATCATCTCCCTTAATTTCTTTCACATGACATGCTTATTTTATATTAACACTTTCTTACACACATAGGTTGGTCTGAGATTAACTCAGGTTCTACCTTATTCCTTTGTCATTGTTCTCATTTATCTTCTCATTTTATACTTATCATTGGAGTTCTCTCCATTTTATGTGGATTTCATACCTTGAATCACTTTATAAGAACAAACTTATCTATCTTTTACTTTATTATCTTCTTGAATCACATCTTCAAGAACTCCTCTTTTTCTAATTTATATTCAGATTTAGATTTCATGGTGTTATATCTTTCTCTTATATTTACTAAACATTTAAGTTTTGATAGATTATGATGCAATTCTCATCTTCTTTAAAGTAGGATTGGGATATTCACATCATGATTTCTTATTCATTATGCTCTTTATATTGTCTCAAAATGACTACTTGATCAGAGTAATCAGAAAGGTAACAATCTAAGAGTTCCATACTTACCGTTTCTTCAATAATTGAATACCTGGCCATGGCACCCAAATACTGATATTAGGCAGTATGCGCCATATTTTTATGTCATATTCCTACTTTTGACATCATCCTAGTCCTAAGTCCTAGTGTCCCTGTAGACTCAATGAACCTAAAGCTCTGATACCAACTTGTGAGAACTCGTTACACTAAACAAGATTACTCAAAACATTAAACACAATCAATCACTAATTAATCACAAACCCAAAAATATGGGTAAATTAAAACGGATTTCAACGTCAGCACCCGCTCATAAACATTTGCATAAGAGCCTAAAATCTTTCTTATATCCATACTATGCCAAGAATTTGATACAAATAGTTCTATCATCTTAGCCACCACATATATATACAGGAGAACAATATTCATATATGCCACACAAACAAGCATTAATATGCTAACAAAAGTCTGATTTGTTTGAAACACCATATACAAACTTTTTCTCGCCCGGACCTGAGAGTACATGGATGACTCTAGGACACACTAAACATCTAATCAACTTTATCATATATTCATTACTATAGTTTCTCTTTCTTGCCACATGTTTGTTTTCGTCACTTCAGATTACCTAAAAAGATGTGGCAAACCACAAGGATGAGACCCATGTCCCAGCAAGAGATATAACCTCCAACAACGCTTATTGATTTGAACATTTTAGGTATTGAGATAGTTTAAGCAGTTTAATCATATATAACAAATAGTCTCAACAATAGTGATGATTAATAAAATACATAAAGGAGCTTATAACAATTATCTTCATCAAGCTGACTATCATCATTTTCCTTATTAACCATATAAGAGATTCAATAGCATATGCATAACTAGCATAAGCAAGTCTAGTAGCATACTATCTCTATTAACATGAATAAGTCGAGCATCATAAGCATATCTAACAACATTAGCATGTCTGACAGTTTGAACAGATCAATATCATAAGCAGAGCTATCAACATAAGCATGAGTATTTGCATAAGCATGATTAGTAGTATATGCATTTCTAATTATAGAGGCATGGCTAGCATGCTAAACATAACTAACAACATGATATAGCTAGCATCCTAATTATAATCAGCAGTAGCAGTATAGATATCAACATAAGCATGACTACTGTATGTACACATTTACAATCTTATGCATATCCACAACATAAGTATAATTACTATCTCTTAATTGCACTAAGCATCATCTTTATGTAAAGAGAACAAACAAGGGTTATCATCCAATGTGAAGCATCATGTATAACCCTAAACAGATATGCTATATGGTTGTATTACATCTTTTATTATACCTTGGGGAATTTGAATCGCACCATTCAAATTCCAACCGACTCCTGTGAAGGGCTATTTGGTTCCGTATAAGATCTAGGAGTGCAGATATCCTAAGACCTCTTCCCCTCGGTCAGTATGAGTATAAAGGCAGTGGCATATCAGTCAAAGCTTCCACCACAGTGATATATAGTCAAGATGCTAACCACTAGTCCGCCCTTGGTACAGGTCATTACATTAGAAACTAGGGTATTCAAACCCAATCACTGAGGTACAACCGCAGTTGTCCTCTAATCATATCATGTTATAATCACCGAGACACGACCGCACCCATTCTCAATCACATCAAATGTAGGAGGCATGGTCATATCCAACCTCCACAATCTACATTGTGGATGACAAGGATATATTATCAACCTGCCACCCCCACATACTCAACAATATGCACTCTAAGTTTCCCTTAGGAATACTCATTTCACCATCCATTAACATATGACATTGAAGATGGTTCTACAGCACAGGGCACTACATGATTAGAGTTGCACTTGATTAGTTATGCCAATTGGGTGAATTAAGACTGCATCAAATAAGTGGACATACAAACCCAAATTCACTTATAGCGAGAATATAAATATCACAACTTTGAAAATATATAAAATGTGTGAAACATAATTTCTCATCTCATCATTACATGGTACTATTCACTTCCCATTCATGAGACCACACTAGTCATCATATTATCACAAGATATAAATCCTTTTCACAATATCACAAGGTATCAACCCTTAAGGTATCAACCCTTATCAACATAAGAGGATTACACCTCATTCAGGTCTCAACCATGCCCAAAGGTCATTAAGACCGTCATACTATTCCCTGCAAGATCATCATTATCTTTGCATGCCTTATAACAAGGCTCAACAACATCACTTACATATAATACACCAGATCAACACAATATTGCATTAATGAGCTAGGAGATATTCATAAACAAACATAGAAGGGTTATATTAGCATTAATAACATTCCTTTATTACATTAACATGCAAGGAATCTAGATATGATTAACCCTCATCATATTCATAATGCACATGTTTCGCATAAGCAAGTATCAACCATGTGGCTATGACAACCACCAATTAACATATTAAGGTTATGATCATGTTAAGGAGGTTATTTCACCATAATGCCATCATATAAGAATGTTAAACATGAATACTCATATTTATCTATTTGCATTAGAGTTAGGTTCAACAAGATAAATTACATTAATGTTACTAATCAGCACTTATACCCAAACCCTAACTCATGACATCCCCATTGGATCATAGATGCATAAGGTGAAGCATCACCATCACATTCCATACTATTCTCAAGTATGAACCCACACATAAATCAAGGTGTAACCATTGGGTTATAGCATACTAGGGTTTCAACAACATTTACATAGTACTTCATGATTGTATTAGTCATTCAAGGACTATTCATACCCAATTACCATCAATTAGTTATATTAAAGCTAGATATCACAAGCTATACCTCATTAGGGTTACATATCAACACAATATGATTATCATAACTTCTATTCATATGAGTGAATAGGTAAGACTACCTAATAAAGGGTAACCCTCCATTTGTTCCATCATCATTCAACCCATATCACCATACCACAATGTCACCCAGAACCATTGGATATTTAAAAGGTAAGACCATTGGTTGTTTACATAAGTAAACACCTTTGATAAACCCCCTATGAAGTCCTTTATTTGTTCTCTATAAAGAGTCACCATCTAATCCTAGACATCCCTTTATTAACAACACAAAAAGTTCCATTGAAAGTAGGGTAAACCCACAATCGACTGTTCATTTAAAACAAGCCATCCATTGTCAACAAGTAAGTTCCTTAAGTTGATCATATAAAGGAAATCATATAAATCACATTATTAGGACCAACATATTACATTATCCATCATTCCACTTTATTGGATGAATAAACATTATATATTGACCATTGGGTCAAGTTCATATATTAAAACCATCAATTATAGTATAGGTCCGATCATTGCATCAAGTTACACAAGAAACCATTGGTCTAAGGCTTAATTGATGATAAAACTATATAATCAACTCACCATAGTTTTTGGAGACCTGATCCACCATCATGATTTACCATTAAGTCACCATATGTTGTTATATCATCACTATATTCGTTAATCAACATCAAATATCAAACTAATATCGCCATTGATTGATAGCATAATGAGGGTACTTAGTTGTTAATCACTAGGATTATAATTAGACCAAAACATGACCTAAGGGGGTGAAAGTCAGTTTACACCCTTGGTTACAACCATCCATTGTCATGAATACAATACCATAGGGTTGTTGCAATGGTACCATCATCGGATCATGGATTTATAGAAGAAATCAGCTTAAAACCCTAAAATTGACCATTGGTTGATAGGTGCTTAGCACCATAGGTTGTCAAACCAACCTGATCCAAGTCATATTATACCTTAGTAATAATGTACACATGATCACAAGTTCATCTATAACTAAAATCAGAATGGGGAACATTATAAAAATCGAAATTTAAGTCAAGCATAGCTTTTTAATGCATGGATCATCATTTTCAAGCAAGAACGTGATCTAGAAAGCTTATGGTAAGAAATAAACGTGGAGCAAGTTATAAAACTTTCCTATAATGATAATATGAATCCCCAAACAGAATAAATCTCGAGAATGTAGGGTATAAAATCCAACCATAAGCTATGAACTCGTCCATCTAGCACCTTTCTTCATCAAATGAGCAAACCCTAAGCATAAGGAGAAAGAAAGGTAGGGTTTTATAGCTTTAGAGAAATTTCTACCATTGAACAGAAAGGTTCCGACCTGGAGGAAGATCTAAGGAAGTATAAGAGCAAGATAAATGGAGAAGTAATTAATAATATAACTTGCCTTGGTCAAAATCCCTAGAAGATGACCTTGGAAACCCTGGGTAGGGCTAAATGGAGCTCTAGGAGACCTTCTTCTCCAAAAAGAGGTTGTCTTCTACCTTAGAGAACTTGGTTCTGCAGAAAAACAGAATGGAGTCGTTTCTCTAGGTTATAGGAAAGAGAAAGCAAGCAAATTTTTGTACTTGGGCAAGGAAAAGGTAAATATAGCCCATGGATAAGGATGGGAGCAAGCATGAGGTGTAAAAGTAGCTTCCCCATGTGTATATGGCCTTAAACTATTAAGAATATACAAGAACACATACAAGAAGCTCCCCCACTGTCCTTATAGACCTTCTTATATTTCCTTTTTCGAATTTCCCAGCCAATCACATAATTCATTAGTTGATAACTACTAAAGGTAGCTCATCCGTGAAGGGGTAAACCCTAAAATATCCTTAGAGAAAATACCTTCAAACCAAGGATTAAATAGGTGACCCATGGATCAACAAGCTCAAAAATGATGAGATAATATCCAAGGAACATAATTCAAGTGATAAATTGCAAATCAAACCTCTCAATTGGGTAAATTGCATAAATGTCCATAATGTGCATAAAATTGCATAACTTGCTCAAACAGTGTCCAAATTTGACCAAATTTGAAACTTAAGCTTGTCTTATGATTTCAAAGCATATCACAAGGTTATATTAGGGTTAGAAGCATTCAATTATGGCAATTAATCTTATTCAACTCATTAAGTAAGTTTAGGGGCCTTACAATCTGGTTGAACCTAACTCTAATACAAATAGATAAAGATGAGTATTCATGTTTAACATTCTTATATGATGGAAGGATGGTGGAATAACCTAATTAACATGATAATAAGCTTAATGTGTTAATTGGTGGTTATTATAGCCACATGGTTGATACTTCCTTATGCTAAACATGGGCATTATGAATATGATGAGGGTTAATCATATCTAGATTTCGTGCATGTTAATGTAATAAAGGAATGTTCTTAATGTTATTATAACCCTGCTATGATTGTTTATGAATATCTCCTAGCTCATTAATGCAATCTTGCATTGATCTGGTGTATTATAAGTAAGTGATGTTGTTGAGCCTTATTATAAGGCATGGAAAGATAATGATGATCTTACAGGGAATAGTATGATGGTCTTAATGACCTTTGGGAATGGTTGAGCCCTAAATGAGGTGTAATCCTCTTATGTTGATAAGGGTTGATACCCTGTGATATTATGAAAAGGATTTATATCATGTGATAGTATAATGGTCTTAATGACCTTTGGGCATGGTTGAGCCCTGAATGAGCTGTAATCCTCTTGTGTTGATAATGGTTGATACCCTGTGATATTGTGAAAAGGATTCATATCTTGTGATAGTTTGATGACTTGTGTGGTCTCATTAATGTCAAGTGAATAGTACCATGTGATAATGAGATGAGAAATTATGTTTCACACATTTTATTTCTTTTGAAGTTGTGATATTTATATGCTTGTGAGAAGTGAATTAGGGTTTGTATGTCCACTTGTTTGATGCATCCCTAGTTCACCCAATTGGCATAACTAATCAAGTGCAACTCTAATCATGTAGTGCCCTGTGCCATAGAGCCATCTTCAGTGTCAGAACTTGCTGGATGGTAAAACGAGTATTCCTAAGGGAAACTCAGAGTGCATAATGTTGAGTATATGGGGGTGGAAAGTTGAGGATATATCCTTGTCATCCACCATGCAGGTTGTGGAGGATGGCTATGGTCATGCCTCATACATCTGATGTGATTGAGGACAACTGTAGTTGTACCTCAGATTAGAGGGTTTTTTTATACCCTGGTTTCTAGTGTCATGACATGTACCAAGGGTGGACTAGTGGTTAGCAGTTTGACTATATGTTGTTTTGGTGGCAGCTTTGACTGATATGTCACTGCCTTTTTACTCGTACTAACTGAGGGGAAGAGATCTTAGGATACCAGCACTCCTAGATCTTGTACGGAACTGAATAGCCCTTTGCAGGGGTCGGTTGGACTTTGGATAGTACGATTCAAATTCCCCAGGGCATAATAAAAGATGTAATACAGTCGTCTAGCATATCTATTTAGGGTTATACACAACGCTTCATATTGGATGATAACCCTTGTTTGCTTTCTTTTCATTGAGATCATGTATAGTACAATAAGAGATAATAGATATGCTTATGATGTAGTTATGCTCATGTTGTAAACATGCCTATGTTGTCAAATATACTGACAAAGATGGTTAAGATGTTGTTGCTAGCTATGTTTAATATTGCTAGCCATGCCTATGTAATTAGAAATGTTTAAACTGCTAATCATGCCTATGCATTTAACTGTGTGATGATGTTAGTTCTACTTATGATATAAATTTGTCCCCTTTATTTGAGATGCCAATATTGATAACCATGTTATGTTACTAGACATATTCATGATGTCAGGGAAGCTTATGCTACTAGGTTGCTTGTGTTGTTATCAAGGAATATGATGATAGTCAGATTAATGATAATGATTGTTATTAGATGCAATTTGATGACATTTGAGTAGATATCTATCTAGAGAAATGGATTTATTGGTTACCTATATATGCATTGATGATCATACTTGTTGCTAAGATTATTTTCTTAATCTATTTAGCATACTTAAACTGTTCCATCTATTAAATTGATTATTAAGTACTTCAACTTCTCAATTATCTACTACTTAAAATGTTGTAATCAATAAACGTTGTTGGAGGTTATATCTCTTGCTAGGACATGGGTCTCACCCTTGTGGTTCGCCACATTTTTTTTAGGTAATCGGAAGTGACAAACACAAACATGTGGAAGCAAAGAGGATCTATAGTAATGAATCTGTGATAAAGTTGATTAGATGTCTAGTGTGTCCTAGAGTAGTCCCTATACTCTCAGGTCCGGGCAAGAAAAGTTTGTATATGGTTTTCCAAATGAATCCAAATTTTGTTAGCATATTAATGCTTGTTTGTGTGGCATATACAAATATTGTTCTCCTGTGTATATATGTTGTGTATAAGGCGATAGAACAATTTATATCAAATTCTTGTCATAGTATGGATACAACAAAGATATTGGGCTCTTATGCAAATGTTTCTGAGCGAGTGTTGATGTTGAAATCGGTTTTAATTTACCCATACTTTTGGGTATGTGGTTAATTGGTGATTGATTGTGTTTTATGTTTTGAGTAATCTCGTTTAGTGTAACGAGTTCTCACAAGTTGGTATCAGAGCTTTAGGTTCATTGAGTCTATAGGGACACTAGGACTTAGGACTAGGATGATGTCTAAGTTAGGAACATGACACAAAAACACGGTGCATAGTGCCTAATCTCAGTATTTGGGTGCCCTGACCAGGTATTCAATTATTAAAGAAAGGTAAGTATGGAACTCTTAGATTGTTATCTTTTTTATTACTCTAATCAAGTAGTCATTTTGAAACAATATAAAGAACATAATAAATAAGAAATCATGGTATGAATATCTCAATTCTGACTTAAAGAAGATGAGAATTGCATCATTATCTATCAAAACTTGAATGTTTGGTAGCTAAATAGAAAGACACAACACCATGAAATCTAAATCTGAATACAAATAAGCAAAAGAGGAGTTCTTGAAGATGTGATTCAAGAAGATAATAAAGTAAAAGATAGATAAGTCTATGCTTATAAAGTGAATCAAGGTATGAAATCCACATAAGATGGAGAGAACTCCAATGATAAGTATAAAATGAGAAGATAAATGAGAACAATGACAAAGGAATAAGGTGGAACCTGAGTTAATCTCAGACCAATCTATGCGTGTAAGAAATTGTTAATGTAAAATCAGCATGGCGTGTGAGAGAAATTAAGGGAGAGGATCCATTTTTAATGAAGAAAATGTGGAATATGAGTATTTACCTATTGATTAGTGGTTGAAAAATATAATAAAATAAGATAACATACCCAAGTGTGATAAATAGTCATGAAGGAAGGAGTAATGAGATATGTTAATCATTATGATTCCTATGCTAATGGCAAGGAATTCAAAATGAAAAAGGTAAAATGATACATAAGAAGTTGTAACCTGCATAATGAAAATAGAATTGGTTACCCTTTTGCTAGTGACCCTTGAAAAATACTACTATGGTATGGGAAGTGTGTTTCCCTTTGTGTCTTTACTTTCTAGGGCACATATTTCAAGTGGATCATTGCCACTTGGTACGTGTGGATTCGCAGCAAACATGAGGGTGGATATCTTATTATAACATAAGGTTGCTTGGACTATGGTTCCAAGATCATAAAGTTTGTGATGATTTTTCTTTTGAGACTTCCAATAATTAGGAAGACTCCTCTTATATTTCTCTATATTTGTTATGTTGGTAAAAGTGGATGAGATAATGATGTGAGTTCATTATAGCACATGAGGTGGATACCAACGTAATGAATCCTAGTATCCAAGATGTATCAATAGTATGAGAAATATGTGAAGGTTGGATATGTTTATTAAATGAACATTCCAAGTATTCCTCTCTCATAGAGAGAGAGAGAGAGAGAGAGAGAGAAAGTTGATGATGATCCTATAAATTTTGTTTGGAAGGAAAAACAAAAGTGACTCTATAATGTTGTGTATGGTCTAGTGATAGTTGTGCAAGACCACTATCAAGGATAGATGGTTTGTTGATACAATAGATATAATTTTAGGATGATAGCTAGAATTTAAAGTTGAAAGTTATAATTAGATGTGTACAAGTGGCACAACAAGTTTCTATGTTCCATATTTGCAAATGTCTTCTTATGTGGGGATTTTTGTGCTGACCCAAGATGAGATATGTATGAATGATGTGACATCACCATGATATGCAAGTAACCATGTGAAGGTAATAGTATTAGGTGCAAAGGAAGTACCCATCTTTGTTTACCTTGGATTTCAAGGGCGAAATCCCTTTTACGGGTTTATAGTTGTAAGGCCCCTAAACTTGCTTAATGAGTTGAATAAGCTTAATTATCATAATTGAATTCTTATAACCCTAATATAACCTTATTATATGCTTTTAAATCATAATACAAGCTTAAGTTTCAAATTTGGTCCAATTTGGACACTGTTTGCTCAAGTTATGAAATTTTATGCACATTTTGGGCTTTTCTACAATTTATCCAATTGTGAGGTTTTCTTTGAAATTTATCCCTTACATTATGTTCCTTGGATATTCTCTCATAATTATTGAGCTTGTTGATCCATGGGGCACCTATTTAATCCGTGTTTTGAAGGTGTTTTTTCCAAGGGTATTTTAGGGTTTACCCCTTCATGGATGAGCTACCTTTAGTAGCTATCAACTAATGAATTATTTGTTTTGCTTGGAAATTCAAAAAACTAGGGATAAGCATGTCTATATGGATGGTGGGGGATCTTCTTGTGTGTGTGTTTGTATATTCTTAATAGTTTAAGGCCATGGACACTTGGAAACATACTAGAACTTTTTCTTTTTCTTTTTCTTTATCTTAAAGTTTCACATACTTATCACTAAGCACCAAAACGAGCCATTTTCTCTCCACTACTTCCCTCATTCTACAAAACTTGTTATCCCTCTGTGCTGCTACGAATTTCCTGTCCAAGGAAGAAGATAGAGGGCATCTTCTTGGAAAAAGAATATCGGGTTGCAATTGACTTCCTTTTTGGGTTTAAAAAGCTTCCTTCTAGTGATCTTGACCTAAAAGAGTAAATATACCCTACTTTCCCCCATTTAATTCTTTTTTACCCTTCCTCCTACCTTTCTCCAGGTCGGAATCTTTCTGTCCCATGGTATAAATTGCTCTAAATCTCTAAAACTCTACCTCTCTTGCTCCTTATGCTTAGGGTTTGCTCATTTGATGAAGAAAGGCGCTAGATGGACAAGTTCACAACTTATGCTTGGATTTCCTACCCTACCTTCTCATGTTTTCTTATGTTTGGGAGTTTACGTTCTAATTAGAGGAAAGTTGTATAACTTGCTCCATGTTTGTTCCTTACCATAAGCTTTCTAACTCATGTTCTTGCTTGAAAATGATGATCCATTTACTTAAAAAGCTATGCTTGACTTGGATTTCAGTTTATATAATGTTCCCTATTCTGATTTCAGTTCTAGATGAATCTATGATAACATGTACATTATTCCTAAGGTATAATATGACTTGGATCAAGTTGGTTTGACAACCTATGGTGCTAAGCACCTATCAACTAATGGTCAATTTTAGGGTTTAAAGTTGATTTCTTTTATAAACACATGACTCGATGGTGGTACCATTGCAACAACCGATGGTGTTGTCTTCATGAAAACTGATGGTGGTGACCAAGGGTTTCAACTTAAATTCACCCCTTAGGTCAGGTGTTGGCCTAATTAGAAGCCTAGTGATTAACAACTAAGTACCCTAATGATGCTATCAATCAATGGTGATATTAGTTTGATATTTGATGTTGATTAATGAATATAGTGCTGATCTAACAATCTATGGTGACTTAATGATCACTCATGATGTTAGATCAGGTCTCTAAAACTTATTATGAGTTAATCATATAGTTGTAGCATCAATTAAGCCTTATACCAATGGTTTCTTGGGGTCACTTGATGCAATGGTCAGACCTATACTGTAATTGATGGTTTTAACATATGAACTTGACCCAATGGTAAAGATCTAATGTTTATTCCTCCAATAAATTGGAATGATGGCTAATGTAATATGTTGGTCCTAATAATGTGATTTATATGGTTTCCTTTATATGATCAACTTAAGGAGCTTACTTGTTGACAATGGATGGCTTGTTTTAAATGAACAGTCGATTGTGGGTTTTACCCTACTCTTAATGGAACTTTTTGTGATGTTAATAAAGGGATGTCTAGGGTTAGATGGTGTTTCTTTATATAGCATAAATCAAGTACTTCATTGGTGGTTTATCTAAGGTGTTTACTTATGTAAACAACCAATGGTCTTACCTTTTAAACATCCAATGGTTTTGGGTGATATTGTGGTATGGTGATATGGGTTGAATGATGATGGAACAAATGGAGGGTTATCCTTAATAAGGTAGTCTTACCTATTCACTCATATGAATAGAAGGGATGATAACCATATTGTGTTGATATGTAATCCTAATGAGGTATATATTTTTATACTTAGCTTTAATAAAACTAAATGATGGTAATTGGGTATGAATAGTCCTTGAATGACTAATACAATCATGGAGTACTCTCTTATTATTGTTGAAACACTAATACGCTATAAACCGATGGTTACACCTTGATTTAAGTGTGGGTTCATATTTGAGAATACTATGGAATGTGATGGTGATGCTTCACCTTATGCATCCATGATCTAACGGGGATGCCATGAGTAAGTGTTTGGGTATGAGTGTTGATTAGTAACATTAATATAATTTATCTTGTTAAACCTAACTCTAATACAAAAATATAAAGATGAGTATTCATGTTTAATATTCTTATATGATGAAAGGATGGTGGAATAACCTCCTTAACATGATCATAACTTTAATTTGTTAATTAGTGGTTATTATAGCCACATGGTTGATACTTTCTTATGCTAAACATGGGCATTATGAATATGATGAGGGTTAATCATATCTAGATTTCGTGCATGTTGATGTAATAAAGGAATGTTCTTAATGTTATTATAACCGTGCTATGATTGTTTATGAATATCTCCTAGCTCATTAATGCAATCTTGTGTTGATCTAGTGTATTATATGTAAGTGATGTTGTTGAGCCTTGTTATAAGGCATGGAAAGATAATGATGATCTTGCAGGGAATAGTATGATGGTCTTAGTGACCTTTGGGCATGGTTGAGCCCTGAATGAGGTGTAATCCTCTTGTGCTGATAAGGATTGATACCTTGTGATATTCTGAAAAGGATTTATATCATGTGATAGTATAATGGTCTTAATGACCTTTGGGCATGGTTGAGCCCTGAATGAGGTGTAATCCTCTTGTGTTGATAAGGGTAGATACCCTATGATATTGTGAAAAGGATTCATATGTTGTGATAGTTTGATGACTAGTGTGGTCTCATGAATGGCAAGTGAATAGTACCATGTGATGATGATATGAGAAATTATGTTTCACACATTTTATATCTTTTGAATTTGTGATATTTATATGCTTGGTAGAAGTGAATTAGGGTTTGTATGTCCACTTGTTTAATGCAGCCTTAATTCACCCAATTGGCATAACTAATCAAGTACAATTCTAATCATGTAGTGCCCTGTGCCATAGAGCCATCTTCAGTGTCAGAACTTGCTGGATGGTGAAATGAGTATTCCTAATGGAAACTCGGAGCGCATATTGTTGAGTATGTGGGGTGGCAAGTTGAGGATATATCCTTGTCATCCACAATGTAGGTTGTGGATGATGGCTATGGTCATGCCTCATACATTTGATGTGATTGAGGACAACTGTAGTTCTACCTCATATTAGAGGGTTTTGTATACCCTAGTTTCTGGCGTTGTGACTTGTACCAAGGACGGACTAGTGGTTAGAAGCTTGACTATATGTCATTGTGGTGGCAGCTTTGACTGATATGTCACTTCCTTTTTACTTGTACTGACTGAGGGGAAGAGATCTTAGGATACCAGCACTCCTAAATCTTGTATGGAACCAAATAGCCTTTCGTAGGAGTCGTTTGACTTTGGATGGTACAATTCAAATTCCCCAGGGCATAATAAAAGATGTAATACAGTCGTCTAGCATATATGTTTAGGGTTATACACAACGCTTCATATTGGATGATAACCCTTGTTTGATTTCTTTTCACTGAGATCATGTATAGTACAATAAGAGATAATATATATGCTTATGTTGTAGTTATCATCATGTTGTAAATATGCTTATGTTGTCAAATATGCTGACAATGATGGTTAAGATGTTTCTTCTAGCTATGTTTAATATTTCTAGCCATTCATATGTAATTATACCCTGGTTTCTAGTGTCATGACATGTACCAAGGGTGGACTAGTGGTTAGCAGTTTGACTATATGTTGTTTTGGTGGCAGCTTTGACTGATATGTCACTGCCTTTTTACTCGTACTAACTGAGGGGAAGAGATCTTAGGATACCAGCACTCCTAGATCTTGTACGGAACTGAATAGCCCTTTGCAGGGGTCGGTTGGACTTTGGATAGTACGATTCAAATTCCCCAGGGCATAATAAAAGATGTAATACAGTCGTCTAGCATATCTATTTAGGGTTATACACAACGCTTCATATTGGATGATAACCCTTGTTTGCTTTCTTTTCATTGAGATCATGTATAGTACAATAAGAGATAATAGATATGCTTATGATGTAGTTATGCTCATGTTGTAAACATGCCTATGTTGTCAAATATACTGACAAAGATGGTTAAGATGTTGTTGCTAGCTATGTTTAATATTGCTAGCCATGCCTATGTAATTAGAAATGTTTAAACTGCTAATCATGCCTATGCATTTAACTGTGTGATGATGTTAGTTCTACTTATGATATAAATTTGTCCCCTTTATTTGAGATGCCAATATTGATAACCATGTTATGTTACTAGACATATTCATGATGTCAGGGAAGCTTATGCTACTAGGTTGCTTGTGTTGTTATCAAGGAATATGATGATAGTCAGATTAATGATAATGATTGTTATTAGATGCAATTTGATGACATTTGAGTAGATATCTATCTAGAGAAATGGATTTATTGGTTACCTATATATGCATTGATGATCATACTTGTTGCTAAGATTATTTTCTTAATCTATTTAGCATACTTAAACTGTTCCATCTATTAAATTGATTATTAAGTACTTCAACTTCTCAATTATCTACTACTTAAAATGTTGTAATCAATAAACGTTGTTGGAGGTTATATCTCTTGCTAGGACATGGGTCTCACCCTTGTGGTTCGCCACATTTTTTTTAGGTAATCGGAAGTGACAAACACAAACATGTGGAAGCAAAGAGGATCTATAGTAATGAATCTGTGATAAAGTTGATTAGATGTCTAGTGTGTCCTAGAGTAGTCCCTATACTCTCAGGTCCGGGCAAGAAAAGTTTGTATATGGTTTTCCAAATGAATCCAAATTTTGTTAGCATATTAATGCTTGTTTGTGTGGCATATACAAATATTGTTCTCCTGTGTATATATGTTGTGTATAAGGCGATAGAACAATTTATATCAAATTCTTGTCATAGTATGGATACAACAAAGATATTGGGCTCTTATGCAAATGTTTCTGAGCGAGTGTTGATGTTGAAATCGGTTTTAATTTACCCATACTTTTGGGTATGTGGTTAATTGGTGATTGATTGTGTTTTATGTTTTGAGTAATCTCGTTTAGTGTAACGAGTTCTCACAAGTTGGTATCAGAGCTTTAGGTTCATTGAGTCTATAGGGACACTAGGACTTAGGACTAGGATGATGTCTAAGTTAGGAACATGACACAAAAACACGGTGCATAGTGCCTAATCTCAGTATTTGGGTGCCCTGACCAGGTATTCAATTATTAAAGAAAGGTAAGTATGGAACTCTTAGATTGTTATCTTTTTTATTACTCTAATCAAGTAGTCATTTTGAAACAATATAAAGAACATAATAAATAAGAAATCATGGTATGAATATCTCAATTCTGACTTAAAGAAGATGAGAATTGCATCATTATCTATCAAAACTTGAATGTTTGGTAGCTAAATAGAAAGACACAACACCATGAAATCTAAATCTGAATACAAATAAGCAAAAGAGGAGTTCTTGAAGATGTGATTCAAGAAGATAATAAAGTAAAAGATAGATAAGTCTATGCTTATAAAGTGAATCAAGGTATGAAATCCACATAAGATGGAGAGAACTCCAATGATAAGTATAAAATGAGAAGATAAATGAGAACAATGACAAAGGAATAAGGTGGAACCTGAGTTAATCTCAGACCAATCTATGCGTGTAAGAAATTGTTAATGTAAAATCAGCATGGCGTGTGAGAGAAATTAAGGGAGAGGATCCATTTTTAATGAAGAAAATGTGGAATATGAGTATTTACCTATTGATTAGTGGTTGAAAAATATAATAAAATAAGATAACATACCCAAGTGTGATAAATAGTCATGAAGGAAGGAGTAATGAGATATGTTAATCATTATGATTCCTATGCTAATGGCAAGGAATTCAAAATGAAAAAGGTAAAATGATACATAAGAAGTTGTAACCTGCATAATGAAAATAGAATTGGTTACCCTTTTGCTAGTGACCCTTGAAAAATACTACTATGGTATGGGAAGTGTGTTTCCCTTTGTGTCTTTACTTTCTAGGGCACATATTTCAAGTGGATCATTGCCACTTGGTACGTGTGGATTCGCAGCAAACATGAGGGTGGATATCTTATTATAACATAAGGTTGCTTGGACTATGGTTCCAAGATCATAAAGTTTGTGATGATTTTTCTTTTGAGACTTCCAATAATTAGGAAGACTCCTCTTATATTTCTCTATATTTGTTATGTTGGTAAAAGTGGATGAGATAATGATGTGAGTTCATTATAGCACATGAGGTGGATACCAACGTAATGAATCCTAGTATCCAAGATGTATCAATAGTATGAGAAATATGTGAAGGTTGGATATGTTTATTAAATGAACATTCCAAGTATTCCTCTCTCATAGAGAGAGAGAGAGAGAGAGAGAGAGAAAGTTGATGATGATCCTATAAATTTTGTTTGGAAGGAAAAACAAAAGTGACTCTATAATGTTGTGTATGGTCTAGTGATAGTTGTGCAAGACCACTATCAAGGATAGATGGTTTGTTGATACAATAGATATAATTTTAGGATGATAGCTAGAATTTAAAGTTGAAAGTTATAATTAGATGTGTACAAGTGGCACAACAAGTTTCTATGTTCCATATTTGCAAATGTCTTCTTATGTGGGGATTTTTGTGCTGACCCAAGATGAGATATGTATGAATGATGTGACATCACCATGATATGCAAGTAACCATGTGAAGGTAATAGTATTAGGTGCAAAGGAAGTACCCATCTTTGTTTACCTTGGATTTCAAGGGCGAAATCCCTTTTACGGGTTTATAGTTGTAAGGCCCCTAAACTTGCTTAATGAGTTGAATAAGCTTAATTATCATAATTGAATTCTTATAACCCTAATATAACCTTATTATATGCTTTTAAATCATAATACAAGCTTAAGTTTCAAATTTGGTCCAATTTGGACACTGTTTGCTCAAGTTATGAAATTTTATGCACATTTTGGGCTTTTCTACAATTTATCCAATTGTGAGGTTTTCTTTGAAATTTATCCCTTACATTATGTTCCTTGGATATTCTCTCATAATTATTGAGCTTGTTGATCCATGGGGCACCTATTTAATCCGTGTTTTGAAGGTGTTTTTTCCAAGGGTATTTTAGGGTTTACCCCTTCATGGATGAGCTACCTTTAGTAGCTATCAACTAATGAATTATTTGTTTTGCTTGGAAATTCAAAAAACTAGGGATAAGCATGTCTATATGGATGGTGGGGGATCTTCTTGTGTGTGTGTTTGTATATTCTTAATAGTTTAAGGCCATGGACACTTGGAAACATACTAGAACTTTTTCTTTTTCTTTTTCTTTATCTTAAAGTTTCACATACTTATCACTAAGCACCAAAACGAGCCATTTTCTCTCCACTACTTCCCTCATTCTACAAAACTTGTTATCCCTCTGTGCTGCTACGAATTTCCTGTCCAAGGAAGAAGATAGAGGGCATCTTCTTGGAAAAAGAATATCGGGTTGCAATTGACTTCCTTTTTGGGTTTAAAAAGCTTCCTTCTAGTGATCTTGACCTAAAAGAGTAAATATACCCTACTTTCCCCCATTTAATTCTTTTTTACCCTTCCTCCTACCTTTCTCCAGGTCGGAATCTTTCTGTCCCATGGTATAAATTGCTCTAAATCTCTAAAACTCTACCTCTCTTGCTCCTTATGCTTAGGGTTTGCTCATTTGATGAAGAAAGGCGCTAGATGGACAAGTTCACAACTTATGCTTGGATTTCCTACCCTACCTTCTCATGTTTTCTTATGTTTGGGAGTTTACGTTCTAATTAGAGGAAAGTTGTATAACTTGCTCCATGTTTGTTCCTTACCATAAGCTTTCTAACTCATGTTCTTGCTTGAAAATGATGATCCATTTACTTAAAAAGCTATGCTTGACTTGGATTTCAGTTTATATAATGTTCCCTATTCTGATTTCAGTTCTAGATGAATCTATGATAACATGTACATTATTCCTAAGGTATAATATGACTTGGATCAAGTTGGTTTGACAACCTATGGTGCTAAGCACCTATCAACTAATGGTCAATTTTAGGGTTTAAAGTTGATTTCTTTTATAAACACATGACTCGATGGTGGTACCATTGCAACAACCGATGGTGTTGTCTTCATGAAAACTGATGGTGGTGACCAAGGGTTTCAACTTAAATTCACCCCTTAGGTCAGGTGTTGGCCTAATTAGAAGCCTAGTGATTAACAACTAAGTACCCTAATGATGCTATCAATCAATGGTGATATTAGTTTGATATTTGATGTTGATTAATGAATATAGTGCTGATCTAACAATCTATGGTGACTTAATGATCACTCATGATGTTAGATCAGGTCTCTAAAACTTATTATGAGTTAATCATATAGTTGTAGCATCAATTAAGCCTTATACCAATGGTTTCTTGGGGTCACTTGATGCAATGGTCAGACCTATACTGTAATTGATGGTTTTAACATATGAACTTGACCCAATGGTAAAGATCTAATGTTTATTCCTCCAATAAATTGGAATGATGGCTAATGTAATATGTTGGTCCTAATAATGTGATTTATATGGTTTCCTTTATATGATCAACTTAAGGAGCTTACTTGTTGACAATGGATGGCTTGTTTTAAATGAACAGTCGATTGTGGGTTTTACCCTACTCTTAATGGAACTTTTTGTGATGTTAATAAAGGGATGTCTAGGGTTAGATGGTGTTTCTTTATATAGCATAAATCAAGTACTTCATTGGTGGTTTATCTAAGGTGTTTACTTATGTAAACAACCAATGGTCTTACCTTTTAAACATCCAATGGTTTTGGGTGATATTGTGGTATGGTGATATGGGTTGAATGATGATGGAACAAATGGAGGGTTATCCTTAATAAGGTAGTCTTACCTATTCACTCATATGAATAGAAGGGATGATAACCATATTGTGTTGATATGTAATCCTAATGAGGTATATATTTTTATACTTAGCTTTAATAAAACTAAATGATGGTAATTGGGTATGAATAGTCCTTGAATGACTAATACAATCATGGAGTACTCTCTTATTATTGTTGAAACACTAATACGCTATAAACCGATGGTTACACCTTGATTTAAGTGTGGGTTCATATTTGAGAATACTATGGAATGTGATGGTGATGCTTCACCTTATGCATCCATGATCTAACGGGGATGCCATGAGTAAGTGTTTGGGTATGAGTGTTGATTAGTAACATTAATATAATTTATCTTGTTAAACCTAACTCTAATACAAAAATATAAAGATGAGTATTCATGTTTAATATTCTTATATGATGAAAGGATGGTGGAATAACCTCCTTAACATGATCATAACTTTAATTTGTTAATTAGTGGTTATTATAGCCACATGGTTGATACTTTCTTATGCTAAACATGGGCATTATGAATATGATGAGGGTTAATCATATCTAGATTTCGTGCATGTTGATGTAATAAAGGAATGTTCTTAATGTTATTATAACCGTGCTATGATTGTTTATGAATATCTCCTAGCTCATTAATGCAATCTTGTGTTGATCTAGTGTATTATATGTAAGTGATGTTGTTGAGCCTTGTTATAAGGCATGGAAAGATAATGATGATCTTGCAGGGAATAGTATGATGGTCTTAGTGACCTTTGGGCATGGTTGAGCCCTGAATGAGGTGTAATCCTCTTGTGCTGATAAGGATTGATACCTTGTGATATTCTGAAAAGGATTTATATCATGTGATAGTATAATGGTCTTAATGACCTTTGGGCATGGTTGAGCCCTGAATGAGGTGTAATCCTCTTGTGTTGATAAGGGTAGATACCCTATGATATTGTGAAAAGGATTCATATGTTGTGATAGTTTGATGACTAGTGTGGTCTCATGAATGGCAAGTGAATAGTACCATGTGATGATGATATGAGAAATTATGTTTCACACATTTTATATCTTTTGAATTTGTGATATTTATATGCTTGGTAGAAGTGAATTAGGGTTTGTATGTCCACTTGTTTAATGCAGCCTTAATTCACCCAATTGGCATAACTAATCAAGTACAATTCTAATCATGTAGTGCCCTGTGCCATAGAGCCATCTTCAGTGTCAGAACTTGCTGGATGGTGAAATGAGTATTCCTAATGGAAACTCGGAGCGCATATTGTTGAGTATGTGGGGTGGCAAGTTGAGGATATATCCTTGTCATCCACAATGTAGGTTGTGGATGATGGCTATGGTCATGCCTCATACATTTGATGTGATTGAGGACAACTGTAGTTCTACCTCATATTAGAGGGTTTTGTATACCCTAGTTTCTGGCGTTGTGACTTGTACCAAGGACGGACTAGTGGTTAGAAGCTTGACTATATGTCATTGTGGTGGCAGCTTTGACTGATATGTCACTTCCTTTTTACTTGTACTGACTGAGGGGAAGAGATCTTAGGATACCAGCACTCCTAAATCTTGTATGGAACCAAATAGCCTTTCGTAGGAGTCGTTTGACTTTGGATGGTACAATTCAAATTCCCCAGGGCATAATAAAAGATGTAATACAGTCGTCTAGCATATATGTTTAGGGTTATACACAACGCTTCATATTGGATGATAACCCTTGTTTGATTTCTTTTCACTGAGATCATGTATAGTACAATAAGAGATAATATATATGCTTATGTTGTAGTTATCATCATGTTGTAAATATGCTTATGTTGTCAAATATGCTGACAATGATGGTTAAGATGTTTCTTCTAGCTATGTTTAATATTTCTAGCCATTCATATGTAATTATAAATTCTTAAACTACTAATCATGCCTATTCATTTAATTATTCTATGATGTTAGTTCTACTTATGATATAAATTTGTCCCCTTTATTTGAGATGCCAATATTGATAACCATGCTATGTTACTAGACATGTCAGGGATGCTTATGCTACTAGGTTGCTTGTGTTGTTATCAAGGAATATGATGATAGTCCGATTAATGAAAATGATTGTTATTAGATGCAATTTGATGATATTTGAGTAGATATCTATATAGAGAAATGGATTTATTTGTTACCTATATATGCATTGATGATCATACTTGTTGCTAAGATTTTTTGCTTAATTTATTTAGCATACTTAAACTATTTAATCTGTTAAATTGATTATTATGTACTTCAACTGCTCAATTATCTATTATTTAAAATGTTGTAATCAATAAACGTTGTTGGAGGTTATATCTCTTGCTAGGACATGGGTCTCACCCTTGTGGTTCGCCACATTTTTTTAGGTAATCAGAAGTGACAAAAACAAACTTGTGGCAGCAACGAGGAGCTATAGTAATGAATCTATGATAAAGTTCATTAGATGTCTAGTGTGTCCTAGAGTCGTCCTTGTACACTCTGGTCCAGGTAGGAAATGTTTGTATATGGTTGTTCAAATGAATCAGAATTTTGTTAGCATCTTAATGCTTGTTTGTGTGGTATATACAAATATTGTTCTCCTATGTATATATGTTGTGGCTAAGGCGATAGAACAATTTGTATCAAATTCTTATCATAGTATGGATACAACAAAGATATTGGGCTCTTATGAAAATGTTTCTTAGTGGGTGTTGATGTTGAAATCGGTTTTAATTTAAACACATTTTTGGGTATGTGGTTAATTGGTGATTGATTGTGTTTTATATTTGGAGTAATCTCAATTAGTGTAATGGGTTCTCACAAGTTGGTACCAGAGCTTTAGGTTCGTTGAGTCTACAAGGACACTAGGACGTAGGACTAGGATGATGTCTAAGTTAGGAACACGACACAAAAACATGGTGCATACTACCTAATCTTAGTATTTGGGTGCCCTAGCTAGGTATTAGAAGAAAGGTAAGTATGGAACTCTTAGATTGTTATCTTTTTTATTACTCTGATCAAGTAGTCATTTTGAAACAATCTAAAGAGCATAATGAATAAGAAATCATAGTATGAATATCTCAATCCTACCTTAAAGAAGATGAGAATTACATCATTATCTATAAAAACTTGAATATTTGGAAGCTAAACAGAAAGACACAAAACCATGAAATCTAAATCTGAATAAAAATAAGTAAAAGAGGAGTTCTTGAAGATGTGATTCAAGAAGATAATAAAGTAAAAGATAGATAAGTCTATGCTTATAAAGTGAATCAAGGTATGAAATCCACATACAATGGAGAGAACTCCAATGATAAGTATAAAATGAGAAGATAAATGGGAACAGTGACAAAGGAATAAGGTGGAACCTGAGTTAATCTCAGACCAACCTATGTGTGTAAGAAAGTGTTAATGTAAAATCAACATGGCGTGTGAAAGAAATTAAGGGAGATGATCCATGTTTAAAGAAGAAAATGTGGAATATGAGTATTTATCTATTGATAAGTGGTTAAACAATATAATAAAATAAGAGAACATACCCAAGTGTGATAAATAGTCATCAAGGAAGGAGTAATGAGATATGTTAATCATGATAATTCCTATGCTAACGGCAAGGAACCCGAAATGAAAAAGGTAAAATGATACATAAGAAGTTGTAACCTGCATAATGAAAATAGAATTGGTTACCTATTTGCTAGTGACCCTTGAAAAATACTACTATGGTATGGGAAGTGTGTTTCCCTTTGTGTCTTTCCTTTCTAGGGCATAGCTTTCAAGTGGATCATTGCCACTTGGTACGTGTGGATTCACTGCAAACATGAGGGTGGATAGCTTATTATAGCATAAGGTTGCTTGGACTATGGTTCCAAGATCATAAAGTTTGTGATGATTTTTCTTTTGAGACTTCCAATAATTAGGAAGACTCCTCTTATATTTCTTGATATTTGTTATGTTGGTAAAAGTGGATGAGATAATGATGTGAGTTCCTTATAGCATATGAGATGGATACCAAGGTAATGAATCCTAGTATCCAAGATGTATCAACAATATGAGAAATATGTGAAGGATGGAGATGTTTATTAAATGAACATTCCAAATATTTCTCTCCCATAGAGAGAGAGAGAGAGTTTATGATAGTCCTATAAATGTTGTTTGGAAGGAAAAACAAAAGTGACTCTATAATGTTGTGTATGGTCTAGTGATAGTTTGGGAAGTCCACTATCAAGGATAGATGGTTTGTTGATACAATAGATATAATTTTAGGATGATAGCTAGAATTTAAAGTTGAAAGTTACTATTAGATTTGTACAGGTGGCACAACAAGTTTCTATGATCCATATTTGCAAATGTCTTCTTATGTGGGGATTTTTGTGTTGACCCAAGATGAGATATGTATGAATGATGTGACATCACCATGATATGCAAGTAACCATGTGATGGTAACAGGATGAGGTGCAAAGGAAGTACCCATCTTTGTTTACCTTGGATTTGGGGGGCGAAATCCCTATTATGGGTTTATAGTTGTAACGCCCCTAAGCTTGCTTAATGAGTTGAATAAGCTTAATTATCATAATTGAATTATTTACTTCCCTTTTGAAAACTCCGGTGATACCTGTGAAATATCGAAATCATGAGTTTCCTATAGACTTTATCCTTCTTGACATGAATGATTTTGATGTGATCATTGGCATGGATTGGCTTTATACTTATAGGGCCAACATTGACTGTAGGGAGAAGAAAGTGATCATTAAAAGACCAAGTGACCCACCTTTTGTCATTAGGGGTAGGAAGGATTCCACCACCAGCTTGTATGTGTCAGCCTTCAAGGTAGAGAAGATGATGAGTAAAGGATGTCAAGCTTTCTTAGCAGTAGTCACCGAGCCAGAACCCAAGGTGCAACCCTTAGAGGAGATAGAGGTAGTCTGAAGCTATGCAGATGTTTTCTCGGATGATCTACCTGGGATTCCTCCTGAAAGAGAGGTAGATTTCTCCATAGAGTTAGCTCCTGGTACAAACCCTATTTCCCGAGCACCTTATAGAATGGCCCCTTCTGAGTTGCTTGAGTTAAAGAAGCAATTGCAGGAATTGCTAGACAAGGGTTTTATCCGCCCTAACACGTCACCATGGGGAGCATCGGTTCTTTTTGTAAAGAAAAAGGATGGTTCACTCCGAATGTGCATAGACTACCGGATGATCAACCAGGCTACCATTAAGAACAAATACCATTTACCCCGGATAGATGACTTGTTTGACCAGTTGAAGTCAGCTCGAGTCTTTTCCAAGATCAAATTAAGATCGGGTAACCACCAGATGAGGGTCACGAGTGAGGACATCCCAAAAACAGCTTTTAGAACCCAGTATGGCCACTATGAGTTTGTGGTTATGCCTTTTGGGTTGTCCAATGCACCTAGTGTGTTCATGAACCTTACGAACAGTGTGTTTCAACCCTTCCTTGACTCGTTTGTCATAGTGTTCATAGATGACATACTGGTTTATTCAGATAACTTAGATCAACACTAAGACCACCTAAGTAAAGTCCTTGATATCTTAAGAAAGCAGAAGTTCTATGGGAAGTTCTCTAAATGTGAGTTTTGGATAGACCGAGTCATGTTCCTTGGACACATCATCTGAGGAGGAATGATCACTGTAGATCCAGCTAAAGTGTCGGCGATTTGAGACTGGCCAGCACCAAAGAACCCCTCTGAGATTCGAAGCTTCTTGGGGTTAGCAGGATATTATTGACGCTTCATCGTGGATTTCTCAAAGACTTCCTTGCCTTTGACTATGTTGACTCAGAAAGATGTGAAGTTTGAGTGGTCCGATGTTTGTGAGGCACATTTCCGGGAGCTGAAAGAGAAGCTGACCACTGCACCAGTTTTGACTCTACTATCAGGCAATGAGGGTTTCATGATTTTCACTGATGCATCAAAGATGGGACTTGGCTGTGTGTTGGAACAGAATCAGCATGTGGTTGCATATGCCTCCCAACAAATCAAGCCCAACGAGGTGAATTACCCGACACATGACCTGGAGTTAGCTGCTATCATCCATGCCCTGAAGATTTGGCGGCATTACCTTTATGGTGCTACTTTTGAAATCTTCACAGACCATAAGAGCATGAAGTATCTTCTGATGCAAAAAGACTTGAACCTATGACAACGACGATGGATGGAGTATATGAATGATTACGAATTCACCATTGCCTATCATCTAGGAAAGGCGAACGTCATAGCTGATGCTTTAAGTCGGAAATAGCTAAGGTGTACAACGGTGTTGTCCAGACAGTGGAAGAGCTTAGAAGAGCTGGTGGAATGGTCACCTCAACCGTTAGATGATCGAGTTCGATTGGCCAACATCCAGATACAGTCTGAATTGTTGAGTGAGATTGTCGTAGCACAGTTGGCCAGTGGAGGACTTGACAAGATGAAAGGCTTGATGCAGAAGCCTCAGACCCGTCTTTCATTGGAATAGACAGAGGAATCTGATTTGAGAATTGCATATGGGTTCCTGAAGATTCATCGCTGAAGGAACATATCCTACAAGAGGCTCATGGTTCTAAATACACAGTGCACCCAGGGACTACGAAGATGTTTAAGGACATGCAGAGGTTTTTCTAGTGGCTAGGAATGAAGAGAGACATTGCAGCTTATGTAGCCAGTTGTCTTACGTGCCAAATGGTGAAGGCTGAACACCAACGACCCGGTGGACTTTTACAATCTATAGAGATTCCAGAGTGGAAATGGGAGCAGATCACCATGGATTTTGTGGTGGGTCTACCCCGGACCAAGAGAGGTCATGATGCGATATGGGTTGTGGTAGATTGCCTTACCAAGTCAGCACACTTCCTTGCCCTAAAGACCACTGCCAAGGTGTCAGATTTAGCTGAGCTGTATATGAGAGAGATAGTGCGCTTGCATGGCGTAACCGGTTCCATCATCTCAGACAGAGACCCAAAGTTAACTTCCAAGTTGTGTAAGAAGGTTTAAGAGGAACTAGGTACAAGGTTGAAGTTCAGTATCGCTTATCCTACCCAGACAGATGGTCAGTCAGAAAGGATAATTCAGACCTTATAAGATCTACTGAGAGCTTGTGTGCTCGATTGGGGTGGATCATGGGAGCAGTACCTACCTTTAGCCGAGTTTTCTTACAACAATAGTTACCAAGCCAGTATTGGGATGCCTCCATACAAAGCTCTATATGGGAGACCATTTCGATCGCCACTTCACTGGGATGATGTTGGTGAAAGGACCTTATTGAGGTCAGATGAACTCCAAGTGTATGTTGATAAAGTCACTTTGATCAGGCAAAGGCTAAAGAGAGCCCAAGACTGACAGAAGTCGTATGCTGATGTGAAGCGGACTGATGTGCATTTTGCTCTGGGAGAACATGTTTTTCTGAAAATCTGACCGCTCCGAGCTATAGCTAAGAATAGAGGAAAGTTGAGTCCCCGATACATGGGTATGTTTGAAGTGTTAGAACAGATTGGTGAAGTCGCATATCATTTGGCGTTACCCCCTCAATACAGTATGATGCATGACGTGTTTTAAGTGTCCAATCTGAAGCGATATGTGTAAGATCCAAGCCATGTGATGAGCATTGAACCTATAGAGCTTCAAGGAAAGCTAACTTATCCTGAGTTGCCTTTGAAGATTCTAGATACCAAGGTAAAAGAACTCAGAAATAAGAATATAGAGATTGCAAAGGTTCTTTGGAAGCACCATGGGGAGGATGAGGCCACGTGGGAGCTGAAGACGGACATGGAAAAAGCATATCCTGGTTTGTTTGTTTGATTGTTGAATGTTGAGGGAAAAATTCCTATAAGGAGGGGAGGATGTTATAACCTCACTTTCCAAAACATGTAATGATATTTGTGAATCTCCTTTAAAAGATAAATAAGATCAATGTTTGATTTCATGGTTTGATTTGAATGAATTTCATGTATGATAGCCTTGCATTCTTTCTTGATGGGCCTTATTGGCCATTAAGCCCAATTGAAAGAAAAAGAAAAAGAAATGAAAAAAGGAATTCAATGGGATAATGGGATATATAAGAAAATGAATAAATGATGATTAAAAGGCTAAAAGATATTTTCCAAAAAAATAGAATTTCAAGTTATAAAGGTTCCTTGGGGTTCAAGGAACTCAGGATAATTATATAATAGCAATGGAAATAAAGAATATGAGGAAAATATGAATAAACGGGTGTTTTCTTGCAACTAAAGAAAAGGAACCATTTAATTAAGATAATGATCCCAATTTTTGCAGGATGAAATATAAAATCATAAAAGAGGTACCCTTAAAATTTGACGCAAAAAGGAGTTAAGAGTTGGGAGTTATCAATTTTTCAAGATTATCTTCAAAATAGGATTTTCCTTGAGAATTTGGGAAATCTTTCCCTTTTCGTTTAAGCGCGGTTGATAGTGGTCGTTGGATCTTGATCCAACCAACCCGGCTCATCGTCTAGAGTCCCAGAGGGATGTGGATTGTAGCTCGATCAGGGGGGGATTTTCCCCTCTGTTTCCCAATCGATCCAGCGCATGAGCGCGCTTGGAAGGTGTCCCAACGACTTCGGCTTGAGGATACGAACCTTCCAGACCCTATTTTGATGGGGTTTTATCGTGTCTTTGAGAAACTCCCAATTGGGCAAGGAATTAGTGGATGGTGGGGTAAAGAAACCCTAGGTAGAGACCCCCATAGCCTATAAATAGGGCCTCGGGTGGTTGCTCTCACCCTCACGATCTTTGGCGGCAGATTCCTAAGCCCTAGCACCCTCTCCCTCTCTCGATTGCTCGTGCTCAGGCGAGGTCGCCGCCGCATTCTGAAGAACAAAGAAAGGAGAAGGAGATTAGCAGTAGCCGCAGGATCAAGGACCACAGTGTCCCCGTGCAAGATTCAACGCCACCTGAGCAGCGAGCCTGACTTGCTGGAGTAAGTGGAGCGGGTCAACGCGAGGCGTTTGATCGAGGGTCCATTGTGGACCAAGGAGATCCAATGGATGGGGCCTTGGGGGCGTGCACACATCAGGGTCAGTGGGGGAATTTGACAAAGAGCATCAGATTCAAAGGAGGTCCATAGGTGCATCGATCCAACGATCCAAGAATTTCGGTAAATCTTTCTCTGTCAAATAATCAAGAAAATTGTTTTTCCTTGCTAAAATCATAGTAATAGATAGGAACCTCATATGAAGAAACTTTATATATGAAAGTTGGGTAGAAAAATGCAAAGAACCTGATAAAAATGATTAGAGAACCTGATTCTAGTTCGTTTTTCAAAAGTGCCTTGTTTTGTTAGAAAAATGCATTACAAGTTAATTAGAAACCCTAATTGTACATAAAAAGTGATTCTTTGTAACTTAATAGGTTAAATTGAGGATTATCAACCTATTAATTGATAACATGGAGTTTTCATCCATTTTGAGTACAAAGATGGTTAATTTAGGGTTTATGTCTATAAATGAAAGATAATGTACATGAAAACCCTAATTTAGGGTAAAAGAAGAAGAAAACCATGTTATTTTAGATTAAGGAAGTAAATTGCTAAATAATGATCCTAAAACTATTAGGATATTAAAAGGAGAGGATTTAAAGGTTTTAAGTGGATTTGATGAATTAGGGTTCATAATAATTAAGAATGAAGGCAAAACCCTAATTTCCAAGGAAACCCTGAAATTGGAATAGAAACCCTAAGGAATAAGAAGGAATTGGATAAGTTTTGATAAAATGTAGTTGGAATGTTTATTTCAGGGTTTATGTGCAATTTTCTTGATTGATTGGATTTTCTCTCTCTACAAAGTTATTTATGTATCCGAGTCTGCATAACAGGTATGTGGTTACGCTTATGATTATCCCGACTAGTTTTCTGAGGATTTTATCGACGTTTCCCTCATGGCTGAAATAAACTGTTGGATGCTTTTATTTCATGCAAATATAGAGTGACTATGATTATCACTATGATTATACATATATAACTGGTTAGATCTGGGTCCACCCTGTGGCTATACAAGGGCTAAAAAGGATAAACTAGAGTAAGGTCTAGGCTGTCATGAGTTAGAAACTGGGCTACACATGTGTAGTGCCATGAGACTCTTAGCTTGCCATGAGTTAAGGAGTGGGCTATTTACGAGTAGTGCCATGTGACTCAGCCCTAGAAACTGATTCACACATTAGGTGAAATCATGAGGGGTATAATGGGGATCTACCTTAAGGGTTGTAGTGTCCAAGTCCACTGCAGGGACAGTGCAGGGGATAGGGTACACATGGATTGCGCAGTTATATTTAAAACATAAAATTGTTTGTTAAACTATAATTGATTACAATACATTGTTATGAATAATTGCATGATTAGTGTTTCCCCCACATACCAGCTTTGGCTGACCGACATTTTTCTTGTCGGAGTTTTAGGTACAAAACCAAAATGACAAACAGTAAGTCGTCATATTGTGAAATACACAAATTAAAGTTCAAGGAGGATTAGTTAGACTAGTTCCAGTTCTGGATAGCATTTTAGAAATCCCAATTTTTCAAAGGTATGAAAAATTTTATTTATTACATCTTTACATTATAGTCTAGTAGAATTTAATAGTTGTTACCAATTAATTGTTGAACCTTGATCCGAAAAATCGGATAACGACACCAACCTTTTGGTCTCCCTTAATTAGGGGTTACTGGAACGCGGGGTCGTTACATTTGGTATCAGAGCCAAGGTTCTCCACTTAATTATTAATAATTATTAAAGTTTACAAACTCTGTAGAACCCAAGGGAGTTATTAGAGGATTATCTGAAAGACTGAGGTGTCTAGAAAAGGATCACTTCCGGGGGCTGGCAAAATTTTCCTCTGCACCACTAGTCGGAATACGAGGACTCCCAGATTGTGTGACTACCTGGCCGATGTCCTAGGATCTGAATCGAAATAATATACCTTAGGACTCTCTCATCTTATTCATCCCTTCTCATCACATATTCTATTAAGGACTTTAAGAGTTAGGGTTTTCTCTCTCTTCCTCACCCTCATGTGGTATGGGCAAGTAAGTTAAGGATTAAGGAATCCTCCATCAAATTAATAAAAGATATGTAATGAGACGTCACTGACATAAGTATAATTGGTTTAATGATAAACTAAAGGTCTATTTGTTATGCTTATGTAGATGGCTCATACAAAGACAGTTGATATCCCTGAGGGTACTGGGAACCCAGCTAGGAGTGCTTGGCCTCCCCATAAAGGAAAGGGGTCTTCAGAGAAGAGGAAACAGAACCATGATGGTGAATCCTCTAAGAAGAGAAAGAGGCCTGAAGAGACCACTCATGAGGTCCCTAATCCTGACCTGATACCCTTCGGAAACCTTGATCAAGAGCAGGACCAAGGGTATGAAGAGAAACATGTGTACGAGGAAGTAGACCAGATGGAAGAAGACCAAGCTGGAGGTCCAGAGCCGACCATGATGATCCACACCCATGAAGCCTTGTGGATGGAGCAACAGAAGAAGTTGACTGACGCCATCAATGCCTTGGCCCTCCGAGACCTAGCCAGAGCTGAGAATGGTGAGCCACTTCTGGTTCATCCTCAACTAGGAGCCACTATCTTGGACTTCGTCAAGTTGAATATCGAGAAGTTCTGGGGAGAGGACAAGACAGAGGTAGTCGACAAAGTGGAAGCTTGGCTGCTTGCATTCGAGAATGGATTCTGCATGCTTGAAGTTCAACCGAGCAAGAAGGTCCTCTTTGCTGCTCATCTCCTGGAAGGAGCAGCCAAGATATGGTGGGAGACCCACATCACCAGCCGGGATTTGACAGAGGAACCCATGGCCTGGGCTGACTTCAAGATGATTTTCACCGCCAGATTCGTCCCAGTCTCATCTAAGAAGGAAAAGGAAAGGGAGTTCACCAACATGACCCAAGGAAACTCTTCTATGCCAGACTTCGGGCACAAATTTCGAATCCTGGAGTGTTTTGGGTACAAGATGGATGAGGAAAGAAGGGTGGACCACTTCATAGAGCGTCTTCACCCTACCATCAGGCCCCATGTGATGGCAAGCAAGCCTAAAACTTTCGCCGAAGCCTACAACACTGCTTTAGACATGGAGAGGACTGTGATGCCTGTCCAGTTTCCACCCAAGGGGTACTTGGGTTTCACTGAAGGAGCCCAAGGCCTGAGAAATAACCACAAGAAGGGTCAAGGACGTCATCAAGCTAAAGGAAAACATGGAGGAAAAGGGAAACCATGTCAAGATAACAACCGACCTCCTTGCCACACCTGCGGAAAGGGGCACGCCGGTGAATTCCGCTACAAGAAGAAGACATGCTTTCGATGCCACCAAGAAGGACATCTGCAATCCTTCTGTCCTATGCCAGATCCCAGAGAACCAGGACAAGTGGCAGCCCCACCTTTAGCAGCCCCACCTATAGTTGTAGCCCCACCTGTAGGAGAGAGAAGACAAGCTCGGGTGTTTTCCATTGACAATGAGGAGGCTCAAGTTAATGTCAATCGGTTGATCGAGGATAATAACCCTTAGAGTTTTCTTTTATGTTTTAATTTAAGCATGTAATGGTCTAATGCATGGTGAACAATAATGTAGGCATGCTTGAAGTCATGTAACATAATGTAAAAGCTTTGTTTGACTCTGGATCTACTAATACTTTCATTTTGAGAAATCTTGCAACTATGCTTTGTTTGGATATCAAGGATTTAGGATATGTCCTAGATGTTACAACCCTGAGTGGTCGAATCTTTACTTCCCTTTTGAAAACTCTGATGAAACCTGTGAAATATCGAGATCATGAGTTTCCTACAGACTTTATCCTTCTTGACATGAATGATTTTGATGTGATCATTGGCATGGATTGGCTTTATACTTATAGGGCCAACATTGACTGTAGGGAGAAGAAAGTGATCATTAAAATACCATGTCACACACCTTTTGTCATTAGGGGTAGGAAGGATGCCACCACCAGCCTGTATGTGTCAGCCTTGAAAGTAGAGCAGATGATGAGTAAAGGATGTCAAGATTTCTTAGCAGTAGTCACCGAGCCAGAACCCAAGGTGAAACCCTTAGAGGAGATAGAGGTAGTCCAAAGCTATGTAGATGTTTTCCCGGATGATCTGCCTGGGATTCCTCCCGAAAGAGAGGTAGATTTCTCCATAGAGTTAGCTCCTGGTACAAACCCTATTTCCCGAGCACCTTATAGAATGGCCCCTGCTGAGTTGCTTGAGTTAAAGAAGCAATTGCAGGAATTGCTAGACAAGGGTTTTATCCGCCCTAGCACGTCACCATGGGGAGCACCAGTTCTTTTTGTAAAGAAAAAGGATGGTTCGCTCCGAATGTGCATAGACTACCGGATGATCAATCAGGATACCATTAAGAACAAATACCCTTTACCCCGGATAGATGACTTGTTTGACCAGTTGAAGTCAGCTCGAGTCTTTTCCAAGATCGACTTGAGATCGGGTTACCACCAGTTGAGGGTCAGGAGTGAGGACATCCCGAAAACAGCTTTTAGAACCCGGTATGGCCACTATGAGTTTGTGGTTATGCCTTTTGGGTTGTCTAATGCACCTAGTGTGTTCATGAACCTTATGAATAGTGTGTTTCAACCCTTCCTTGACTTGTTTTTCATAGTGTTCATAGAAGACATACTGTTTTATTCAGATAACTTAGATCAAAACCAAGACCACCTAAGTAAAGTCCTTGATATCTTAAGAAAGCAGAAGTTCTATGGGAAGTTCTCTAAATGTGAGTTTTGGATAGACCAATTCATGTTCCTTGGACACATCATCTCAGGAGGAATAATCGCCATAGATCCAGCTAAAGTGTTGGCAGTTCGAGACTGGCCAGCACCAAAGAACCCCTCGGAGATTCGAAGCTTCTTGGGGTTAGCAGGATATTATCGGCGCTTCATCGCGGATTTCTCAAAAACTGCCTTACCTTTGACTACGTTGACTCAGAAAGATGTGAAGTTTGTGTGGTCTGATGTTTGTGAGGCTCGTTTCCAGGAGCTGAAAGAGAAGTTGACCACTGCACCAGTTTTGACTCTACCATCAGGCTATGAGGGTTTCATGATTTTCACCGATGCATCAAAGATGGGACTTGGCTGTGTGTTGGAACAGAATCGGAATGTGGTTGCATATGCCTCCTGACAACTCAAGTCCAACGAGGTGAATTACCCGACACATTACCTGGAGTTAGCTGCTATCATCCATGCCCTAAAGATTTGGCGGCATTACCTTTATGGTGCTACTTTTGAAATCTGCACAGACCATTAGAGCCTGAAGTATCTTCTGACGCAAAAAGACTTGAACCTACGACAACGACGATGGATGGAGAATATGAAGGATTATGACTTCACCATTGCCTATCATCCGGGAAAGGCGAATGTCTGACATGATTTTACCATGTGTATAACTCAAGTGCACGCGTCAATGTAGTATAGGCCCTTGTGAGGCCCGAGTCGAACTCAGGGACACTGAATTATCGGTAGACTACTACTAACTACTCACAATCAGCTAGACCAATAAAAAGATTATGAGAGTTGTTTTGAAATAAAACAAAGCAATCGATTAAGTGTTTAGTTTAATCAATTCAAATGGAGATCTTTAGGATTGCAGTTTCACCGTGGGTTTTCATTGTATGAATTTCCACATAGCTAATCAGATTCATCTCTCAATCTGGGTAGTGGCCTATAGTCAGAACTATCCACTGTCGTGGTACAATTCACTACCTATGTCTAGGTCGGTTCCGCCGTCGTAGTAACCTATACCCTAAACTAGGTGCATTAGAATCGACCTCTGGGTTTCCACCATTAACCGTACATCACCTTGTTCAAGGGATTTGTTAATTAATGTGAATTTCGTCTCTTTTCAACCGTTAATTCTTCTTTCAAAGTAATTAAGGGCATTAGATTATCATTATGGTGATCAAGCATAATAATATAATTGAGAAAACGAAATCATACCACCGATTTAAGAGACAAATTATGAATTACTATGATAAAAACGTCATACAATGCTTCCCCGGGCTACTCCCGGTCCTAAAGACAAAGGGGATTAGCCCCGCATGTTCATCTCAGAGAAAGAAATGGTTGAAGAAAGGGGAAACATGGATAAAAACGTGTGTAAAGTAATGAAACCCCTGAATGGAGAAGATCCAATCATTCTTCAGCGTAGAGTGCGCGATCTACAGCCTTTTGGCGGTGGAAAACATCTTCTTCGGCTTCCGGAATGGCTGGGGCATGCTTCTGGGCTCCGTTCTTCTCTCCACCTCCTTCTCAGGACGTGTGCAGTGGCTAATGACGTGATCCCCTGCTCTTGGCCGCCGTCCTTAGGTATTAACACCGAATTAGGTCACAAGAATATCACATCTGTCGGATTTGGGTCGATCTGAAACAAACTTTAATCTGATGGCGTCGATACCATCAACGCGGGTCGATGGTATTGAACCCTCGCGATATCGGCAAGCCTTCTTTCTTTTCTGTCGTTGCGCCTGTTGTTGGCTCGATACCATCGACGTGGGTCAATGGTATCGACTTCCTTTAGCGTCAGTTTTATCCTTTTCCCGTCGTTGAAGCTCCAAGCGTCGATAGTATCGACTTTGGTGTCGATAGTATCGACTGACTGATCGCTGGCAACCTGATGGTAAGTCGCTACCATCGACTTCCCAGTCGATGGTATCGACTCTGTGTTGCTCCTTGCGGCTGCCTGCTTGTGGCTGTGTCGATAGTATCGACAAATGTCGATGGTATCGACAGCTGCAGATATGTGTTTTTCCTGAAATTGCAAAACAAAACCACATCATCCAAGATAAAACCTATAATTATAATCATTTATACTCAAAACGATAAAATAAGAGAGATTTGACACTGAGAAGGATCATAGACTAAAATAAGTGAATTATGCAATATTAACCACCAAGGTGACAAATAAACGCATAAAACGTGAGTAAAACAAGTCTATAAATGTGACTCAAAATCATCGCATCAAACTCCCCTAAGCTTGAACATTGCTCGACCTCGAGCAACTAAACTCGAGAATAAATTGCGAGGGTCAACTAAAGAACAGATTATCACAACAGACTTCGCCATATGATCCCCGCCAGACATCCACATTCCGGCCCTTACTAACCACAGAATGATAATTACCCTAATGGTGACAATAATCATCCATAAAAGATATCTACCTCAAAATTGATGAACACTATCACATAAGGCAGCTAACATAATACAATCCTTCAGTCCAGACTCGGTGCATCTTGTGATCTTCTATTCTACATTGCTCGCCCTAACTACCATCTACATGGAAGCAGCTCTCCTGGTATTAACAAGTGAGGAGAAAATCACGGTGGCCTACCAATTCGAGCAATGTGTGGATGGAATGGGTGGTTGTAGAAGAAATGGAAGCATTATACGGTTTTAACATGCACAAAGAACAAAAATGACCTAATGCCTACATTTGGGTGGAATGATGCATGCATTATCATTCTGTCTCAAGGTGAGATGGAATATCTAATAAAACTACACCATGTGCTTATTCTTCTTAGTATGCAAGTGAGAATAGGTTCCTTTCTCCCTCTCATTCTTACTTCTCAAAATTTTTTATTTTCTCTTTTTTTTCAAATTTTTTCACAAAATTTTTCAAGCCCTTATTTTCATAGATGACAATGAATTATTTGTCAGGCTCACTTATTGCTACAAAACTTATACATTTGAAGCATTCAGAAGGTATGGAACAAGTTCATCACCTTTTAATGTTTCAGAAGAGATAAGATGCATGATGTACTATATGCACAAAGGATGTGAATGCAACTACAAGATGATGGTTATGCAACTAAATTACACGCACCTAAGGATAATGTGCATGTATAACTACTCTATTTTTTTCATTTTCATGCAAAAATATGTGAAAATAGTTGCAATGCAAGACCTATCTACATGGGATGCAATCAAAGAGATGAAAATTGTAATGTACTTCCAGTTCTTATGGTGGAATATGAAAACAAAGGGTGGATACATCACAAGATTAATTGACTGAATCTTTGGAAAATATTATGTGTCCCTCCTTACTGACCTGTGTAGTAATTAAGAGGTTTCTCTCTCTTATTTCAAATTAAGGTCTCATTATCATTTGGTCAGTTTAGGCTCAAACAACCAGTTCCACCCACTTTTCATGAATCACATGAATGTACAGTTGTGGTTTCCTATTTTAGAGTTGACAAACCCAATTAGTTATTAAGTTATGTGCTCAAAGTTAAACAACACAAGCTTGCAAAAACACTAAAAATTTTCAAATTTACCCCTAATTTCCATGTACAAGCAACGAGATGACACATGACATTAGACATCCACAATTACACTAGATAGAGTGTGTATCCTATGAATAACTAATAATTAAGAGAAATAAATGACAAAACACAAAGCAATAAAAACTAAAAACTAAAAACTAAAGGATAGAAGTTGTTCCAACTCCCCCTAAGCTTGAATTTGACTATGGCCTCATAGTCAAAAACAACCTTAAAAGGTGGAACAGTGATACCGATCATTATGTAGGAGGAGGCGGGTACTGCGGGGCTGAGGGGTCCCAAGATGGGTACTGCCCCTGGAAGCTCGGATCGTACTGGGGTATTGGTGGAGGTTGTGGATACCCCCCAAAATAATTTTGTCTCCAGTAATTGTCATAAAAGGGTTGTTGCTGCATCTCCATCCGGTGCAACCTATCGTGGATGTTTTGTTGGTTGTCGAGGAGGAGGCGCTCATTCTCAAAAATGGCCCTCTGGTTATCTAATAACTGGTTCGTTGTATCCTGAATACCGGCATATGAAGTTGTATGCTATTGCTGGGTCTGCTGAATCTCCTGCAGCATCGAGTACATCCCTTGCATGGAGTAGGCATCCTCTCCTTGATGAGAGGGTGGAGGTGGCGGAGGCTGTGAAGATGAAGATTCACCCGGGTGGAAGCGAGGACGCTTCCAGGGTGCTACTCGTGCCCGAAGAGGAGTGAAAGCCTCCTCTTCCTCTTCATGCTCGTCGTCATCATTAACATTGTCGTCATTGCCACCGTCTTCATCCAAGTCATCAATGGCTATGATGGGCCACCTGAAATGTTGAGCGCCCTCAATGTTGAAGATGGGGTCTGGAAGCGAACACTCTTGATATTCGTGATTAACATGGCAATGTGCATATGCCAAGCCATCACGAAGCAGGAGGAGGTTAGAGCGGTGCAGATGCTGCAAGTTGACCTTGCTCCTGCTGGAAAGGGGAGTAAGCTGCGAGATATCCAACCCAAGATAGATGTCCAATGGTGTGATTAGCCCTCCAAAATGGATAGGAGCTTTCCTCGTACTCCTTTTCACGTCCACCACACACATCAAGAAGAACGCGCCCCAATTGCACTCCTCACGCTTCAGCAGTTTGTGCATGAAGAACAAATCCATCTCTTGGAATTTGCTAAGAGACAAATCTCCGCGAGCAAATTGCATGGTGCAGAGCATGCGGTGCAGAATCCGCACAAACGGATGCTCGAAGTCAGCAACTGCAATGTTGTGGTAGCTGAAGGATTTACCCAGAGGTGTAGTCACGAGCTGGGCAAAGATATCATCATAGTTTGTCCTGTTGTCTGGCCTCCGGTGCTGGTAAGCATCATGATACCAGTTGTACACCGAATTGAATTGGGCGAGGGTAATGGTGTAGTTGTTGTTGAAGAGTCTGAACGACACCCGCCCTTTCTTCCACTCGCTGTCGGTGGCGATCAAGTCATTGGGCACCACATTGATGTCCAATGATGCCATGAACTCTGCCACGAGTTCCTTGTAAGTCAGCCACTCGCCGAAGAATGGATGGCTGTTGGCATGGTACTCCAGCTCGCCGAGCCTCCTGGTTGTGTGTCTCACCTGCCCCTTCAAGACGTAGGTGAGATTGTCATTGAACCCCAGGTTGCAGACCATCGTCCGATCGACGTAGCGTGTGGGCTCAATCTTTCTCTTCAAAATCTCCTCGTAGACCTTCCGGATCTCCGCGGAAGGGTCGACTATCCTCGGACGAGGAATCGATGCGGGTCACGGAGGAATGAACTCGGGGATCTCCATTGGGACCGCGCGTGATGAAGATGCTCCTACGGTATGCACCATTGTCGTCGAGAAAGAAGGAATAGAAGACAGAGCTTGGTGAAGGTCGGAGAAGACAATCTCTGCTTGGTGAAGACTCGGTGAAGATCGTGCCCCTTGGATGCTCGCGGCAGGCCTCCGGTCGCACAGAACAGTGCAAAGCACAAGTAGGGGGCAAAGACTCTGAAGGTGTGATGTCATATGACAACCATCCCTCCCTTTTATAACTGTAGCCGTCGTTGCTGTGCACCCGTCGATACCATCGACGCGGGTCAATGGTATCGACACCTGTAGCACAATCCGGTCTTCTGCTAGTATCGACGGTTGTCGATAGCCTGATGTGGGGGCCCAGATCGATGACACGATGATACCATCGATGGGTGTCGATGGTATCGACTCATCCCACAGATCGATTTTCTTGATGTAGCGATCGCCGTTGATTTCTTCTCGTGGATCGGTGACATGTTGCGTCGATACCATCAACGCAAGTCGATAGTATCGACTCTTCTTAGGGCAAACACCCTCACGAGGCCCGGTCGCCACTTTCTGCCTGTAACCGGGTCGATACCATCGATAGGCCCGTCGATGGTATCGACTTCCCTGAGACAAATTTCATTTGAATATCTTTAGGGATCTCACGAGTAACGACATCTATGTCGATACTATCGACCCCGTTCTGGCGATGCGCTGATGGTAGGTCGATGCCATCGACGAGGCCGTCGATAGTATTGACTCAGAGAGATGTTTGCAGCCGCATAACTGTGCCCATATCGATACCATCGACACAATGGTCGATGGTATCGACCCTGCCTCAGGCCTGCACACTGAACAAACGATCATGGTATCATTTTTACACTAAAAACAAAATCAAATCAAACTAACTTACAAATGTGAAAGAAACTAAACAAAACTACCAATGGCTAGGTTGCCTCCCAACAAGCGCCCTTATTTAACGTCTTAGGCTAGATGAAATCAAGCTCCTCATGCATCCGTAAGTGCAATGAGTTTGACCTCATGCACTTTCCTCGTGTAATCCTCACCGAAGTACAACTTCAATCGCTGTCCATTAACCAAAAATGTTGTCTCGCCATCACGCACCATGATTGCTCCATGTGGCCTGACCTCCTCTACAGTGAAAGGTCCACTCCATCAGGATTTCAATTTCCCGGGATGCATCTTCAACCTTAAGTTGAACAAGAGCACACGATCTCCCTTCTTGAAAACACACATCTGAATGTGTCGATCGTGAATCAGCTTTGTTCGCTCCTTGTAAATCCATGAGCTTTCATATGCATTCATCCTCAGCTCGTCGAGTTCATTTAGCTCTAGCCATCATTTCTTTCCTGCTTCATCATAGTTCAAATTCATCTTCCTTAGCGCCCAGTGCGCCCTATGCTCCAACTCCACTGGCAAATGGCAGGCCCGCCCATAAGCCAACCTAAAAGGCGTAGTTCCTATATGTGTCTTATATGTCATCCAATATGCCCATAAAGCGTCTGGTAGCAGAGTACTCCAGTTCTTTCGTGTCGAAGCCACTGTGCACTCCAAGATTTTCTTAATCTCTCTATTGGAGACTTCGACTTGCCCCTGTGTCTGTGGGTGGTACGGAGTACCAATGTTGTGCCTTACCTCATACTTTCTCAACGATGCAATGCACTTCTGATTTATGAAATGGGTACCTCCATCACTGATAATCATCCTTGGTATGCCAAATCTGTAGAAAATATAGTCCTTGACAAACTTGCACACTACAGCAGCATCATTAGTCCTAGTGGGTATTGCCTCTACCCACTTTGATACATAGTCAACAACCAATAAAATGTACAAGTTAGAGTTTGAGGACACAAAGGGTCCCATGAAATCAATACCCCACAAATCAAACACCTCGACCTCTTGAAATACATTGAGGGGCATCTCCTATCGCTTTGAAATGTTACCTGCCCGTTGGCAGGCATAGCATCACCGCACATAATCATATGCGTCTCGGAACAATGTAGGCCAGTATAGACCACTCTCAAGTACCTTGGCCGCAGTTCTAGAACTTGCATGATGGCCACCCATTGGTAAAGTATGACAATGACAAAGTACGCTCTCATACTCAACCTCCGGTATGTACCTGCGCAACACGCCATCCCTGCATTGCTTCAACGGAATGGGGTAATCCCAGAAATAATATCGCAAAGAATGGAAATTTTTTTTTCTCTTGATATATCCAATCATCTGGGATAATTTTGCAGGCAAGATAATTAACAATATAAGAGAACCATGGATCTTTAGATTTAACATATATAAGTTGCTCATCAGGGATCGTCTCGGTAATGGGTATATGAATGTCCTTCTCATCTACCCTTTCCAACCTAGACAAGTGGTCCGCAACCACATTTTCTATGCCCGCCTTATCTTTAATTTCAATATCAAATTCTTATAACAGTAAGATCCACCTAATCAGTCTAGGTTTGGCATCTTTCTTTTCCATCAAGTACTTTATGGCGGCGTGGTCCGTCCATACCATGACTTTAGATCCTACAAGATATTGCCAGAATTTTTCAAAAGCAAAAACAACGGCGAGAAGATCTTTTTCAGTTGTCGTGTAATTCAGTTGTGCTTCATTTAAAGTTTTGGATGTATAGAAAATCACAGTGGGTTTGTTTTCAACACGTGTCCTAAAACAGCCCCTACTGCGAAATCCGATGCATCACACATCAATTCAAACGGCTTTGTCCAGTCCGGTGTTTGCACAACTGGTGCAGAAATTAATTTCTCTTTAAGCACATTAAATGCATGCAAACATTTTTCATTAAAATCAAAGACCGCATCTTTCTCCAACAGCTCAGATAATGGTTTAGTGATTTTTGAGAAATCTTTTATAAAGCGGCGATAAAAACCGGCGTGACCTAGAAAACTCTGTACCCCTTTTACCGAATTTGATGGGGGTAATTTGGAAATAACTTCAATCTTCACCGGGTCTACCTCCAACCCCTTGCTAGACACTTTATGTCCAAGCACGATCCCTTCACTAACCATCATATGGCATTTCTCCCAATTGAGAACTAAGTGTGTGTCCTCACATCATTGTAAAACTCTATCCAAATTGTATAAACATTCATCAAAAGATGCACCATAGACAAAGAAATCGTCCATAAAGACTTCCAAACAGCGCTCAACCATATCGGAGAAAATGGCAAGCATGCAACGCTGAAAGGTTGCTGGTGCGTTACACAAACCAAAGGGCATACGGAGATATGCAAATGTTCCATAAGGACAAGTGAAGGTGGACTTCTCTTGGTCCTTAGGATCAATGGAAATCTGATTGTAGCCCGAATAACCATCTAAAAAACAAAAATGAGATCGACCTACTAATTGCTCTAAAATCTGATCAATGAATGGAAGCGGAAAATGATTCTTCAACGTAGCAGCATTCAATCTACGGTAATCTATACACACACGCCACCCGGTTACTAGGCGGGTCATGACCGACTCATTCAACAGATTATGAGTAACAGTAATTCCCCCATTTTTAGGGACTACCTATGTAGGACTCACCCACGTCGAGACAGATATAGCATAGATGATACCTGCAGAACGGAGCTTGATCACATCCTTCTTGATGACCTCCATCATGCTTGGATTGAGTCAGCACTGTGGCTGGATTACAGGTTTGGCTCCCTCCTCGAGCTGGATCTTGTGCTGGCACAATGTAGGGGAGATCCCCTTTATGTCTGAAACCGACCACCCGAATACACCTCGGTGGTTCTTCAGCACGATCAATAGTTGGTCCTCCTCCTCGGCACTCAGATATGCCGAGATAATCACTAGTATCTTTTCACCCTCGGCTAGAAATGCATATTTCAAGTGAGGTGGTAGTGGCTTCAATTCTAACTCTGGCAGAACGATCAAGGATGACTGAAGCGGTGGTGGAAGTTCCCCAAGATCTTCATAGTACCTAGCATAAAAACACGGCAGCACCTGAAGCATATTGACACATTCTTGTAGTGACTTGCTTCTCATCCAGTCATGTGTTATGTTAACAAGGCAAGCTTCAAGAGGTAGTTCTGGATATGCATCTAGGATAGAACTTTATATGGCCTCATCTTCAGTAGAAGGAGGGATGTCCTCTTCATCATTGGGAAAACCCACAGCCTTACTATGGGAAACTACTTTGGTCTGCTCCATAATGTCTACAGCCAGTGTCCCCTTCTCCACCTTGGTCATTACATGAGCCATATCTAGAAACGGCTTCCCTAGACAGAGAGAGATATTCTGATCAAAGTGTTTCACCGTGCGGCATTGCTCTTTTTCTTTTGATTGTGTTGTGTTTGAGGGCATGATCATTTCAAACTAGTCATCAGCGATACCCAATGTCAAACGGCCTCTTCCCATCTCAAGTATCATAGAAGCAGTAGCTTGGAAGGGTCGTCCAAGGAGTAGCTCATTACCCTGTTCATCTTGCATTTCCATTACTACAAAGTCTACTGGAAACACAAACCGATCGAATTTAACCAAAACGTCTTCACAAATACCGTATGGCTTCACCACATAATTGTCTGCCAACTGAATCGTCATATTACTGTGTCTTGATTCCTTCAGTCCCAGCTTCTTGAACGTAGATAGAGGCATCAAATTTATACTTTCCCCTGAATCACATAGTGCTTCGCCGAATTTCACTTTACCAATATAGCATGAAATATTGAAGCAGCCTGGATCCTGCCTTTTAGGTGGCAAAGTGCCCATAATGAAGGCACTCACCTACTCCTTGAGAACCATAACCTCTGTATCAGGGATCTTCATCTTCTTGGTGATTATATCTTTTAGAAACTTGATGTACGAGGGGATCTGCTCTATTGCCTCTAACAATGGAATGTTGACAGAAAGCTTTCTAAAGCTATCTAGAAACTTCTTAAACTGAGCGTCCACTTTCTTGGCTTTCATGCTGTTTGGATATGGGACCGGGATAGTTTGTGCCCTCTGATGTGGCGGCACATATGGTGTCTTCTTCACTGTCTCCTTCTCAGCAATGACGGGTTCTGTTGCGACATCCTCTACCACATCCTCTACCGGCTCTGTGATTGGAGTCGGAACCTCCTCTGCGACCTCACCTGAGTTTTTTGGTTGGGGTGTGCTTGGTTCATCGGCCCTGGAATTTAAAATCTGCTTGCCACTCCGTAGCAAAATTGCATTTGCCTGTTGGTTTCCTCCTGGAATGTTTGTATTACCTGCAAAGCCTTGCTGCGTTGGCTTCTTCAAATTTGCTATTTCAGTTGCCATCTGCACCAAAGATGTCTCTATCGTCCTCATCTGAGCCCCATGGCTTTGTAGGGTCTGCCCGAATTGATTCATGAATTCCTCTTATTGCTTTATCTGCTGGCCAAACATGCTCATTAGTTCTTGATTCTGCTTGATAACTTGGTGGAGCAACTCATTTCTCTTCTCCTCTGGCGATGGTTGGGGTTTTGCGTCGGGGTCCTGCAAGAAATTATTTGGGTCCTTCCATGAAAATTTCTTATCTTTCCTCCAAGAATAGTCGTTGTTTCTGTACCCCTGTTGTTGGCGCATAAATTTTACTTGAGCTTCATCATCAGATTCTGCATCTTGTTTTGCAAGTAGTTTCTTTGCTAGAAGGTCCACCTTCTCATTTAGCTATCTGATGGCTTTAGACTCACCTACAGCCTAAACATGCTCTACGGCATCTCTATCGCCCCAAGATTGCTTCTTAGCCATGTTCTTTAAAATTTCCCAACACCTCGTGCCTGTGTTGTTTAAGAAGAATCTTGAACCTGCGGAATCTAAGTTACTTCTATCATGCTCGGAAAGAGCAAAATAGAAGATTTTGACCTGCTTCTCCTTGTCAAGCCCATGATGCGGGCACCTCCTTAGCATGATCTGGAACCGTTCCCAGGTCTCAGAATAAGTCTCCCCTACCTTCTGGATGAAATTATGGATCTTTTGTACCAGATCATTGGTCTTCTCGGGCGGAAAGGACCTCTCGAAAAACACCTCGATCATCTGGTCCCATGTTTCCACTATCTCATCATCCAAATTATGCAACCATTCACGCGCATTACCTGCCAGAGAGCTGGGGAATAACTTCAGGTAAAGTGTCTCCTATGGAAACCTATCAATCTTGATCATGTCGCAGTTTTCCACAAATGTATTGATATGTGCGACAGGGTCCTCGTTCTTCATCCCATGGAATGCATTTGATTTGACCAAATTTATTAATGTTGGATCAATCGTATATGTCGGAATGTTGACTACCATCTTCTTGATTGGCCCCTTTGATACGGATGAGGAAGAAGCCTTTATCTTCTCCCATACCGTCTGTTCTTCTGCCATGGCTTCTTGTTCAGAGTCGGAATCTATTTCTTCTGGTTGGTCTTGAACATAGTTCTCCTCATCGTCTGGTCCCAGTAGTGGAACCTCTAGTGTGGGTTGCGTGTAGTCTGTGCTACGCGTCCTCACCATGCACTAGTACCTACCAAATAATAATTTCAGTTCAATATCGTGCTAGATGATTACAAAATATGAAAGATAAACTATGAATTTCAAAAAATGATAAGAAAATAATAAAAATAAAAAGTGGCCTAGAATGGCCACTTGCAGCACTCGTAGTGCCGACAATTGTCGTGTCTCCGGAAACGGCGCCAAAAACTTGACATGATTTTACCGTGCATATAACACAAGTGCACGTGTCAATGTAGTATAGGCCCTTATGAGGCCCGAGTCGAACTCAGGGACACTGAATCATCGGTAGACTACTACTAACTACTCTCAATCAACTAGACCAATAAAAAGGTTATGAGAGTTGTTGTGAAATAAAAGAAAATAAAATAAAACAAAGAAATCAATTAAGTGTTTAGTTTAATCAATTCAAATGGAGATCTTTAGGATTGCGGTTTCACCGCAGGTTTTCATTGTATGAATTTCCACATAGCTAATTAGATTCATCTCTCAATCCGGGTAGTGGCCTGTAGTCAGAACTGTCCACTATCGTGGTACAATTCACTACCTATGTCTAGGTCGGTTCCACCGTCGTAGTAACCTATACCCTAAACTAGGTGCATTAGAATCGACCTCTGGGTTTCCACCATTAACCGTACATCACCTTGTTCAAGGGATTTGTTAATTAATGTGAATTTTGTCTCTTTTCAACCGTTAATTCTTCTTTCAAAGTAATTAAGTGCATTAGATTATCATTATGGTGATCAAACATAATAATATAATTGAGAAAACGAAATCATACCACGGATTTAAGAGACAAATTATGAATTACTATGATAAAAAACGCCATACAATGCTTCCTCGGGCTACTCTCGGTCCTAAAGACAAAGGGGATTAGCCCTGCATGTTCATCTCAGAGCAAGACATGGTTGAAGAAAGGGGAAACATGGATAAAAACATGTGTAAAGTAATGAAACCCCTGAACGGAGAAGATCCAATCATTCTTCGATGTAGAGTGCGCGATCTATAGCCTTTTGGCGGTGGAAAATGTTTTCTTCGGCTTCCGGAACGGCTGGGGCGTGCTTCTGGGCTCCGTTCTTCTCTCCACCTCCTTCTTAGGACGTGTGTAGCAGATAATGATGTGATCCCCTATTCTTGGCCGCCGTCCTTAGGTATTAACACCGAATTAGGTCGCAAGAATATCACAGCCGTCGGATTTGGGTCGATCTGAAACAAACTTTAATCTGACGGCGTCGATACCATCGACGCGGGTCGATGGTGTCGACCCCTCGCGATATCGGCAAGCCTTCTTTCTTTTCTATCGTTGTGCCTGCTGCTGGCTCGATACCATCGACGCGGGTCGATGGTATCGACTTCCTTTAGCGTCGGTTTTATCCTTTTCCCGTCGCTGAAGCTCCAAGTGTCAATAGTATCAACTTTGGTGTCAATGGTATCAACTGACTGATCGTTGGAAACCTGATGGTAAGTCGCTACCATCGACTTCCCATTCGATGGTATCGACTCTGCGCTGCTCCTTGCGGCTTCCTGCATGTGGCTATGTCGATAGTATCGACATATGTCAATGGTATAGACAGCTGCAGATATGTGTTTTTCCTAAAATTGTAGAACAAAACCACATCAGTCGAGATAAAACCTATAATTATAAGCATTTATGCTCAAAATGATAAAATAAGAGAGATTTGACACTGAGAAGGATCATAGACTAAAATAAGTGAATTATGCAATATTAACCACCAAAGTGACAAATAAACGCATAAAACGCGAGTAAAACAAGTCTATAAATGCGACTCAAAATCATCGCATCAATGTCGTAGTTGATGCTTTAAGTCAGAAATAGCTAATGTGTGTAGCTGTGTTGTCCAGACAGTGGAAGAGCTTAGAAGAGCTGGTGGAATGGTCACCTCAATCGTTAGATGATCGAGTTCGATTGGCCAACATCCAAATACAGTCTGAATTGTTGAGTGAGATTGTCGCAGCACAGTTGGCCAGTGGAGGACTTGACAAGATGAAAGGCTTGATGTAGAAGCCTCAGACCCGTCTTTCATTGGGAATAGACGGAGGAATCCGGTTTGAGAATCGCATATGGGTTCCTGAAGATTCACCGTTGAAGGAACGTATCCTATAAGAGGCTCATGGTTCTATATACATGGTGCACCCAGGGCCTATGAAGATGTTTAAGGACATGCATAAGTTTTTCTGGTGGCCATGAATGAAGAGAGACATTGCAGCTTATGTAGCCAGTTGTCTTACGTGCAAAATGGTGAAGGCTGAACACCAATGACTCGGCGGACTTTTACAATCTATAGAGATTCCAGAGTGGAAATGGGAGCAGATCACCATGGATTTTGTGGTGGGTCTACCCCAGACCAAGAGAGTTCATGATGCGATATGGGTTGTGGTAGATTGCCTTACCAAGTCAACACACTTCCTTGCCCTAAAGACCACTGCCAAGGTGTCAGATTTAGCTGAGATGTATATTAGAGAGATAGTGCGCTAGCATGGCATACCCGGTTCCATCATCTCAGACAGAGACCCAAAGTTTACTTCCAAGTTGTAGAAGCATGTTCAAGAGGAACTAGGTATAAGGTTGAAGTTCAGTACCACTTATCACCCCTAGACAGATGGTCAGTCAGAAAGGACAATTCAGACCTTAGAAGATCTGCTGAGAGCTTGTGTGCTCGATTGGGGTGGATCATGGGAGCAGTACCTACCTTTAGCCGAGTTTGCTTACAACAACAGTTACCAAGCCAGTATCGGGATGCCTCCATATGAATCTCTATATGGGAGATTGTGTCAGTCGCCACTTCACTGGGATGATATTGGTGAAAGGACCTTATTGAGGTCAGATGAACTCCAAGTGTATGTTGATAAAGTTGCTTTGATCAGGCAAAGGCTAAAGAGAGCCCAAGACCGATAGAAGTCGTATGCTGATGCGAAGCGAACTGATGTGCATTTCGGTGTGGGAAAACATGTTTTTCTAAAAATCCGACCGCTCCGATCTATATCTAAGAATAGAGGAAAGTTGAGTCCCCGATACGTGGGTCTATTTGAAGTGTTAGAACGGATTGGTGAAGTCGCATATCGTTTGGCGTTACCCCCTCAATACAGTATGATGCATGACGTGTTTCACATGTCCAATCTGAAGTGATATGTGCAAGATCCATGCCATGTGTTGAGCATTGAACCTATAGAGCTTCAAGGAAAGCTAACTTATCCTGAGTTGCCTTTGCGGATTCTAGATACCAAGGTAAAATTACTCAGAAATAAGAATATAGAGATGGTAAAGGTTCTTTGGAAGCACCATGGGGAGTATGAGGCCACATGGGAGCTGAAGACGGACATGGAAAAAGCATATCCTGATTTGTTTGTTTGATTGTTGAATTTTGAGGGCAAAATTCCTATAAAGAGGGGAGGATGTTATAACCTCACTCTCCAAAACATGTAATGAGATTTGTGAATCTCCTTTAAAAGATAAATAAGATCAATGTTTGATTTCATGGTTTGATTTGAATGAATTTCGTGTATGCTAGCCTTGCATGCTTTCTTGATGGGCCTTATTGGCCATTAAGCCCAATTGAAAGAAAAACAAAAAGAAATGAAAAAGGAATTCAATGGGATAATGGGATATATAAGAAAATGAATAAAGGATTATTAAAAGGCTAAAACATATTTTCCCAAAAATAGAATTTCGAGTTATAAAGGTTCCTTGGGGTTCAAGGAACTCATGATAATTATATAATAGCAAGGGAAATAAAGAATATGAGGAAAATATGAATAAAAGGGTGTTTTCTTGCAACTAAAGAAAAGGAACCGTTTAATTAAGATAATGATCCCAATTTTTGCAGGATGAAAGATAAAATCATAAAAGAGGTTCCCTTAAAATTTGAGGCAAAAAGGAGTTAAGAGTTGGGAGTTATCGATTTTTCAAGATTATCTTCAAAATAGGATTTTCCTTGAGAATTTGGGAAATCTTTCCCTTTTCGTTTAAGCGTGGTTGATAGTGGATGTTGGATCTTGATCCAACCAACCCGACTCATCGTCTAGAGTCCCATAGGGACGTGGACTGTAGTTCGATCAGGGGGTATTTTCCCCTCTGTTTCCCAATCGATCCAGCGCATGAGCGCGCTTGGAAGGTGTCCCAACGACTTCGGCTTGAGGATACGAACCTTCCATACCCTATTTTGATGGGGTTTTATCATGTCTTTGAGAAATGCCCAATTGGGAAAGGAACCAGTGGATGGAGGGGTTAAGAAACCCTAGGTAGAGACCCCCATAGCTTATAAATAGGCCCTCGGGTGGTTGCTATCACCCTCACGATCTTTGGCGGCAGATTCCTAAGACCTAGCACCCTCTCCCTCTCTCGATTGCTCGTGCTCAGGCGAGGTCGCTGTCGTGGTGCCTCCGCATTCTGAAGAACAAAGAAAGGAGAAGGAGATGAGTAGTAGCCGTAGGATCAAGGACTACAGTGTCCCCGTGCGAGATCCAACGCCTCCTGAGCAGCGAGCCTGACTTGCTGGAGTAAGTGGAGCGGGTCAACGTGATGCGTTTGATCGAGGGTCCATCGTGGACCAAGGAGATCCAACAGACCGGGCCTTAGGGGTGCGCGTGCATCAGGGTCAGTGGGGGTGTTTGTCGTGGAGCATCAGATTCAAAGGAGGTCCATAGGCACATCAATCCAACAATCCAAGAATTTTGGTAAATCTTTCTCTCTGCCAAATAATCAAGAAAATTGTTTTTCCTTGCTAAAATCATAGTAATAGCTAGGAACCTCATATGAAGAAACTTTACATATGAAGGTTGGGTAGAAAAATGCAAGGAACCTGATAAAAATGATTGGAGAACCTAATTCTAGTTCGTTTCATAAAAGTGCCTTGTTTTGTTAGAAAAATGCATTACAAGTTAATTAGAAACCCTATTTGTACATAAAGAGTGATTCTTTGTAACTTAATAGGTTAAATTGAGGATTATCAACCTTTAATTGATAACATGAAGTTTTCATCCATTTTGAGTACAAAGATGGTTAATTTAGGGTTTATGTCTATAAATGAAAGATAATGTACACGAAAACCCTAATTTAGGGTAAAAGAAGAAGAAAACCATGTTATTTTAGATTAAGGAAGTAAATTGCTAAATAATGATCCTAAAACTGTTAGAAATATTAAAAGGAGAGGATTTAAATGTTTTAAGTGGATTTGATGAATTAGGGCTCATAATAATTAAGAATGGAGGCAAAACCCTAATTTCCCAGGAAACCCTAAAATTGGAATAGAAACCCTAAGGAATAAGAAGGAATTGGATAAGTTTTGATAAAATGTAGTTGGAATGTTTATTTTAGGGTTTCTGTGCAATTTTCTTGATTGATTGGATTTTCTCTCTCTACAAAGTTATTTCTATATCCGAATCTGCATAACATGTATGTGGTTACGCTTATGATTATCCCGACTAGTTTTCTGAGGATTTTATCGATGTTTCCCTCATGGCTGAAATAAACTGTTAGATGCTTTCATTTCATGCAAATATAGAGTGACTATGATTATCACTATGATTATACATATATAACTGGCTAGATCCGGGTCCACCCCTGTGGCTATGCAAGGGCTAAAAAGGATAACCTAGAGTAAGGTCTAGGATGTCATGAGTTAGAAACTGGGCTACACATGTGTAGTCCCATGAGACTCTAAGCTTGCCATGAGTTAAGGAGTGGGCTATCTACGGGTAGTGCCATGTGACTCAGCCCTAGAAACTGATTCACCTATTAGGTGAAATCATGAGGGGTATAATGGGGATCTACCTTAAGGGTGGTAGTGTCCAAGTCCACTGTAGGGACAACGCAGGGGATAGGGTACACATGGATCACACGGTTATATTTAAAACATAAAATTGTTTGCTAAACTGTAATTGATTGCAATACATTGTTACGAACAATTGCATGATTAGTGTTTCCCGCACATACCAGCTTTGGCTGATCGACGTTTTGTTTGTCGGCATTTTAGGTACAAAACCAAAATGACAAACAGTAAGTCGTCATATTGTGAAATACACAAATTAAAGTTCAAGGAGGATTAGTTAGACTAGTTCTAGTTCTGGATAGCATTTTAGAAATCCCAGATTTTCATAGGTATGAAAAATTTTATTTATTATAGCTTTTCAGTATAATCTAGTAGAATTTAATAATTGTTACCAATTAATTGTTGAACCTTGATCTGGAAAATCGGATAACGGCACCGACCTTTTGGTCTCCCTTAATTGGGGGTTACTGGAAAGCGGGGTCGTTACAGATTACTTGTTGACAATGGATGGCTTGTTTTAAATGAATAGTCGATTGTGGGTTTTACCCTACTCTCAATGGAACTTTTTGTGTTGTTAATCAATGGATGTCTAGTGTTATATGGTGACTCTTTCTAGAGCACAAATCAAGGACTTCATTGGTGGTTTATCTAAGGTGTTTACTTATGTAAACAACCAATGGTCTTACCTTTTAAACATCCAGTGGTTCTCAGTGATATCGTGGTATGGTGATATGGGTTGAATGATGATGGAACAAATGGAGGGTTATCCTTAATAAGGTAGTCTTACCTATTTACTCATATGAATAGAAGGGATGATAACCATATTGTGTTGATATGTAACCCTAATGAGGTATATCTTGTTATACCTAGCTTTAATATAACTAAATGATGGTAATTGGGTATGAATAGTCCTTGAATGACTAATATAATCATGGAGTGCTCTCTTATTGTTGTTGAAACCCTAGTATGCTACAAACTGATGGTTACACCTTGATTCATGTGTGGGTTCATACTTGAGAATACTATGGAAAATGATGGTGATGCTTCACCTTATGCATCCATGATCTAATGGGGATGTTGTGAGTTAGGGTTTGGGTATGAGTGTTGATTAGTAATAGTAATATAATTTATATTGTTGAACCTAACTCTAATACAAATAGATAAAGATGAGTATTCATGTTTAACATTCTTATATGAAGGAAGGATGGTGGAATAACCTCCTTAACGTGATCATAACCTTAATGTGTTAATTGGTGGTTATTATAGCCGCATGGTTGATACTTTCTTATGCTAAACATGAGCATTATGAATGTGATGAGGGTTAATCATATCTAGATTCCTTGCATGTTGATGTAATAAAGGAATGCTCTTAATGTTATTATAACCCTGCTACGATTGTTTATGAATATCTCCTAGCTCATTAATGCAATATTGTGTTGATCTGGTGTATTATATGTAAGTGATGTTGTTGAGCCTTGTTATAAGGCATTAAAAGATAATGATGATCTTGTAGGGAATAGTATGATGGTCTTAATGACCTTTGGGCATGGTTGAGCCCTGAATGAGGCGTAATCCTCTTGTGTTGATAAGGGTTGATACCATGTGATATTGTGAAAAGGATTTATATCATGTGATAGTATAATGGTCTTAATGACCTTTGGGCATGGTTGAGCCCTGAATGAGGTGTAATCCTCTTGTGTTGACAAGGGTTGATACCCTGTGATATTGTGAAAAGGATTCATATCTTGTGATAGTTTGATGACTAGTGTGGTCTCATGAATGGAAACTGAATAGTACCATGTGATGATGAGATGAGAAATTATGTTTCACGTGTTTTATATCTTTTGAAATTGTGATATTTATATGCTTTCTAGAAGTGAATTAGGGTTTGTATGTCCACTTGTTTGATGTAGCCTTAATTCACCCAATTGGCATAACAAATCAAGTGCAACTCTAATCATATAGTGCCTTGTGTCGTAGAACCATCTTTAGTGTTAGAACTTGTTGGATGGTGAAATGAGTATTCCTAAGGGAAACTCGAAGTGCATACTGTTGAGTATGTGAGGGTGGAAAGTTGAGGATATATCCTTGTCATCCACAATGCAGGTTGTGGAGGATGGCTATGGTCATGCCTCGTACATCTAATGTGATTGAAGAAAACTACAGTTGTACCTCGAATTAGAGGGTTTTGTATACCCTGGTTTCTAGTGTCGTGACCTGTACCAAGGGAGGACTAGTGGTTAGCAGCTTGACTATATGTCGCTATGGTGGAAGCTTTGAATGATATGTCACTTCCTTTTTACTCGTACTAACCGAGGGGAAGAAATCTTAGGATATCGACACTCCTAGATCTTGTACAGAACCGAATTTCCTTTTGTAGGGGTCGGTTGGACTTTGGATGGTATGATTCAAATTCCCCATGGCATAATAAAAAATGTAATACAGTCGTGTAGCATATCTGTTTAGGGTTATACACAACACTTCATATTGGATGATAACCCTTGTTTGCTTTCTTTTCAGTGAGATCATGTATGGTACAATAAGAGATAATAGATATGCTTTTGTTTTAGTTATGCTCATGTTGTAAACATGCTTATGTTGTCAAATATACTGACAATGATGGTTAAGATGTTGCTGCTAGCTATGTTTAATATTGCTAGACATGCTATGTAATTAGAAATGCTTAAACTACTAATCATGCATATGCATTTAATTGTGCTATGATGTTAGTTCTACTTATGATATAAATTCGTCCCCTTTATTTGAGATGCCAATATTGATAACCATGTTATGTTACTAGACATATTCATGATGTCAGGGATGCTTATGCTACTAGGTTGCTTGTGTTGTTATCTAGGAATATGATGATAGTCAGATTAATGATAATGATTGTTATTAGATGTAATTTGATGATATTTGAGTAGATATCTATCTAGAGAAATGGATTTGTTTGTTACATATATATGCATTGATGATCATACTTGTTGCTAAGATTATTTGCTTAATTTGTTTAGCATACTTAAACTGTTCAATATGTTAAATTGATTATTATGTACTTCAACTGCTCAGTTATCTACTATTTAAAATGTTGTAATCAATAAACTTTGTTGGAGGTTATATCTCTTTTTGGGACATGGGTCTCACCCTTATGGTTCACCACTATTTTTTAGGTAGTCGGAAGTGAAAAAACAAACATGTGGCAGCAAAGAGGAGCTATAGTAATGAATCTGTGATAAAGTTGATCAGATGTCTAGTGTGTTCTAGAGTCGTCCATGTACTCTCATGTCCGGGCAGGAAAAGTTTGTATATGGTTTTTCAAATGAATCGGAATTTTGTTAGCATGTTAATGCTTGTTTGTGTGAAATATACAAATATTGTTCTCATGTGTATATATGTTGTGGCTAAGGCGATACAACAATCTGTATCAAATTCTTGTCATAGTATTGATACAACAAAGATATTGGGCTCTTATGCAAATGTTTTTGAGCAGGTGTTGATGTTGAAATTGATTTTAATTTACCCATATTTTAAGGTATGTGGTTAATTGGTGATTGATTGTGTTTTATGTTTTGAGTAATCTCATTTAGTGTAACAGGTTCTAACATGAATGAGCATTGAAAGGATGATGACTCCATGCCTTGAGATCATTTAGGATATCAGAGATAAATGAATTATACATTCACTGAAACACCATTCACAGACTGTAGGATTGAAATTTGTTCTCCAAATTTCCTTTTCACTTGGGTAGCACTGATGTGTGATTAGGTACCGCTCTTTGCTTGTGATGTCATAAGATAGTTATGGACATTCACTACCAATGTAAAATGAGACCTATAGGGTCACACACAAAGGATTAACCTAGAAGAGGAGTTTATCCATGAATGATGTTTGGATTGATTACTAAAGTGTTTAGGTACTCAATCAAACAATAAATCAATAGACTTGACTCAGAATCATCAAGTTCAAGTGTTGAACCAAATGATTAGAGTGTCAGATTGATTGAGAATTGAATTGACTATGTTCTACACAATCTAGACCACCAAGCGACCGGTTCACTGGGTGAACTGATCGGCTCATGGTTAGTGAGACGACTGGTTCACTCCAGTGAACCAATTGGTTCAAGCGGTACAAATGAGCAATGTTGAGTTGTCCCAGTTTGTAAGAAAAAGTTTTTCATTTCACTTGTTCAATTCGATTGGGACAAGAATTAATATTTACATTAATTAAAAATGAATAAGGAAAGTCAATTGCAGGTAGGTTTGGGAAGTTCACTGGGTGAATCAATCGTCTCACACTCCCAACCAACCGGTTCACTAGTGAAATGATCGGCTCACACAACCAAACGACTGGTTCGGTTATGAAATGACCGGTTTGCCTGTCACGGTGTAAATTGTTCATGGAAATTCTGGACCCTTCTACTCCCATACAGACTTAGAACCCTGACCTTGCCCTCTACTATAAATAGAGGGGTATAGGGGGCTTCTCTAGAGATACAACTCAGAACATTAGTTTCTCTACAAAGTTGTTGTCCTCTCTGGTTGTGGTAACGGAGAGAGCACAAACAAGTTCTACCCTCCAGGGAGGACCAGTGAGGGAAAGACAACTGCAAAAAAGCAACTGGTGGTGGGAGAGTGTCTCGGTGACTAGTACACTGGTAGAAGGGGACAACTCCTTCTAGTATGTCCTTCAGGATGACTAGAGTTCCTGATAGTCTGTTTGGACTACCTATAGAGGTGGGAGACTTCTGTCGCTCAGAAGGATGATGGTCAACCGTAGTCTGGGTCAAGACTAGGAGTTTCACAGATGTCATTGAAGATAGGTGGTTGAAGACCGCACTTGTTGCGAGGTATAGTCACTGAGCAAGCCTCGTGACTAGGTATAACTCGCTAAAACCATCCTTCCCATTACATAGATATTGATGTGATATGTTGGTTATGGGTTTATGGTCAAGTAAATTTTTTGTTTCCACTGCCTACTCTGACCATGTAAAATCCAATAGTGGTATTAGATCCATGTCAATACTCTATGTTTTGGGATAATCGATTTGATCGGATTTTAGTTTTACCATCTTTTATTTGTTGCATACGATATGAATATTTAAATGACTTATGTGAATATCCAATTAATACCACATGATCCCAAACTAATATATACATATATGATATGGTATATATGCAATCTATATGCGTCGCCCTAAAATGGTCGATTTTGATGTGGATGTGTAGCATGGTTATGGCCTATAAACCCTATGTGCATGTGTGTGGCTGGTTATGGTTATTTGCATCTCAGTCTGTGCACTGAGATCTCTTCTTCTATTCTGAATGTAACTCGAGATAACTCGAAATTCTCTTCTACCTTTTCTCCCCTCGAATGTAACTCGAGGTTTCACAAAGATTATGTAAAATAGGATTAGTTTTATTTCTTGTTATGACAAAGACTGAAGATGACCACGTGATGGACCGAGATGACTGACTAAGGAGTAGTTGGTGGACCAAAGAGAAGCCCAGATAACTGGACGAGTCGGCCATCTAGAGGAGCCAGATGACTGGCTGAAGGAGACCAACTGACCGGCCAAGAGGCGAGTCGACCGGTTCAAAGGTGGAACCAGTCAACCTGGATTGGCAAACACAAATCTTCATCAATAACATGTTGCATGTGATGTAGACCTTAGATGACCGTAGTTCCTTGTGGCTCCAAGGAACTACAATAGGATGGCCATAATCTTCATTTTATCATTATTGCATGTTTTTCATTTGTGGGATATAGCATGTATATGATTCGTACTATATATGTGACGATTGGATACATATATGCATATATAAGCATATTAAAACCCCTTAACAAACATATTAAGTTGAAGATGCCTTCCAAAAGTAGCACACATGAAAAGCTTGATCGACTAAGTGTGGGTGTGCCTTCACATGGTGCACCGTGTATCTCATGGAAGTGTGATGGTGAATATGTGGGTTTGCCTTCCCAGGGTGCATATTCATTGTGTTGGCTTTTGGGTTGGACTTAACAAGGTGACCTTGATCGGATCAAGCACCTTGAGTCATAAAGATGAATATGGCAAGGAGTTGTGCATGACATCTATCCAAGAATTGTATATGATGCAATTGGTAAATGTTACCTACCTTAATAATCGATTATGGACGTTGGCGTTGGCCCTATAATAACTTAATTGTTTTGGATCTTGGCTTACTAGAAGGTTGTACGCTGCAATCTTTCGAATTGATGGTCAGGGTTATCAATTTGATCAAAATAGTGGGAGTGATAATTAATTAAATACCTAATTAATATCATCAATTTTCAAATAAAATCAAATCAAAAGAGTTTTGGACTAAAATTACAAATTTCCTTTTTATAGAATAAATGGCTACCAACAACAATCACTTTTCATTGCGATTGGTCCTTGAGAAGGACAAGCTAAATGGGAACAACTTCCATGACTAGTTTAGGATGTTGAGAATTGTTCTCACTCAAGACCGAAAGCTCTATGTCCTAGATACACCAGAGCCAGAAGAACCCACTCCCTCTCCACCAAAGGCTGAACGGTATGTTTACAAGAAGCATACTGAGGATGCCATTGATGTGAAGTGCTTGATGTTGTGCTCAATGAACTATGAGTTGCAGAGACAACATGAGAACATGTACGTCATCGAGATGGTTCAACATCTCAAGAACATATATCAAGACCAAGCATGACAAGAGAGATATGATGTCTCCAAGGCATTGTTCAAGTGTGTCATGATAGAAGGAGATCCAGTGGACCCTCACACACTCAAGATGATTGGATATGTGGAGAACCTAACTCAACTGGGATTCCCTCTTAGCCAACAGTTGGCTACTGATGTGATACTGCAATCATTGCCAGAATCCTACAGTCAATTTGTGATGAACTACAACATGAAAAACTTTGACAGGTCACTGACAAAGTTGTTGGGTATGTTGAGGACAATCGAGGCACAGATGAAGAAAGACAAACCCAAATCTGTGATTATGATCAGTAGAAAGAGGGGAAAGTCTAAAGGCAAGGGCAAGGGCAAGGGCAAAGCAAATAAAGGTTCTGATAGTAGCTAGCAGGCCAGGTCATTTTCAACTCTCGAAGCCAAGGGAGGGGTGAACAAGGGAGGCAAATGTCACCATTGTCATGAGCCAGGACATTGGAAGAGAAATTGCCCTCTCTACATAGATGAACTAAAGAATAAGGAGGGGATGGAAGTCTCCACCTCAGGTATCATGAAATAAACTTAAAATGCTTTTTTATCTTAGGTATATGATACCAAGATACAGATCTGACATATATGTTGTGCAGGATCTGAAAAGAAGTGATGGCCTTTATGAAAGGACCAAGAAGGAACACTCATCAACATTGAAGCAAGTGTTGTTGCCATAGATAGAAGTACCTTTTAGTTTATTTCCGCTCAAAGGGCATGTAATAGAGTTATGAACTGCTATTTCATTTTGCCAATAAATAGAAACACTTTTTATTTTTGCATCTTGTAATGACAAGGATGTCTATCAATAAAATTCATGTTTCAATTTCAAAGATATGATCTTTTATGGAAATGCCTTATTTATCTTGTGGTACTTGGTATGCATGAGATAAAATAATAATACCTAACAATTATTGATGACTCAAACAATAAATTAGCATTATCATCTAAACAAATGAATGAAAAATTCATCTCTAGGTTCCATGTTGATGGATAAACTAGAGACTCTTGGTTAATGAACCATTAAGAGATGTGAATTTCTTATTTATTGGGCATGATGACAAGTCAATCTTCACTAGAAGTAGTGGGAGAATGACTATTCTATTAGGTATAATATATATTGATGTATATACATACCTATTGGAATAAATGTTAATACTTCAGATATGGTATTTAATGAAATACCAATATGAATATCTTGAAATGTTCAAGAATATCATAAATGAAGAACAAACTTGGTAAAAGTATTAATTCTTTGATATGATCAATGAACTAGATACTTAAACCAAATGTTTGAGGACCTTATGAGTAACTATGATAGTGTATCATAGAGAACTCATGATTAAGGCATAATGATGTCTACATCAAAGAAGGAATCATACTCTAAATCATAAGAGCATGATCATCAAACAAATAACTAATCTTCTAGAATTCTTCTAAAGAACATGCTTTACACTAAATAAATGTACAAAAGGAGATTAAGAATCACAAATTTTGTGGAATCTCAAAATCCTTATGTAACAGATACACCTCATATATCTAGTAGAAAACACCTTGAGCTTGATGGATAATGATATCATACAAACTCAAAGGTGATTAATTGGTCATATGATGATGATCCAATTATGAGAACCTATTACACTAAATGAGATTACTCAAAATATAAAACACAATCAATCACTAATTAATCACATACCCAAAAATATGGGTAAAATAAAACCGATTTCAATGTCAGCACCCGCTCAGAAACATTTGTATAAGAGCCCAACATCTTTCTTATATCCATACTATACCAAGAATTTGATACAAATTGTTCTATCATCTTAGCCACCACATATATACATAGAGGAGAACAGTATTCGTATATGCCACACAAACAAGCATTAATATGCTAACAAAAGTCTAATTCATTTGAAAACACCATATACAAACTTTTTCTCGCCCGAACCTGAGAGTACAGGGATGACTCTAGGACACACTAGACATCTAATCAACTTTATCAAAGATTCATTACTATAGCTCCTCTTTGCTGCCACATGTTTGTTTTTGTCACTTCTGATTACTTTAAAAAAATGTGGTAAACCACAAGGGTGAGACTCATGTCCCAGCAAGAGATATAACCTCCAACAACGTTTATTGATTACAAAATTTTTAAGTAATTAAATAGTTAAGCAGTTTAATTAGATATAACAAATAAGATCAGCAGTACTGATGATTAACAAAATACATAAAGGAGCATATAATAACTATCATAATTAGCCAGACTATCATCCTTTATCTTGTTGACAATATAAGCCATTTAGTAGCATAGGCATATCTAGCATCATGAGCGAGTCTAGTAACATAGCATAGCTAACAACATGATCATGTCTAATTGGTTGAATATATCAACATCATAAGAAGATCTAACAACATAAGCACAACTATCTAGATAAGCGTGATTATCAATATATGCATCTCTAGTAACAAAGGCATGGCTAGCATGCTACACATAACTAACAACATGAGATAGCTAGCATCACGATTATAATCAGTAGTAGCAGTATAGTTACCAACATAATCATGTCTACTATATGTACGCATCAACAATCTTAAGAATATCCACAACATAAGTATATCTATTATCTCATAATTGCACTAAGCATTATATTTATGTAAAGATAACAAACAACGGCTATCATCCAATGCGAAATGTTGTGTATACCCTTAAAAAATATGTTACATGGTTGTATTACATCTTTTATTACGCCCTGGGGAATTTGAATCGTACCATTCAAAGTCCAACCGACCCCTGCGAAGGGCTATTATGTTCCGTACAAGATCTAGTAGTGTCGGTATCCTAAGATCTCTTCCCCTCAGTCAATATGAGTAAAAAGGTAGTGACATATCAGTCAAAGTTTCCACCACAACGACATATAGTCAAGATGCTAGCCACTAGTATTCCCTTGGTACAGGTCACGGCACTAGAAACTAGGGTATACAAACCCAATCACTGAGTTACAACCGCAGTTGTCCTCTAATCACATCATGTTATAATCACTAAGACACGACCACATCCATTCTCAATCACATCAGATGTATGAGGCATGACCATAGCTAACCTCCACAATCTGCATTGTGGATGACAAGGATATATCCTCAACCTACCACCCCTGCATACTCAATAGTATGTGTTCTGAGTTTCCATTAGGAATACTCCTTTCACCATCCAGCAAGTTATGGCACTGAAGATGGTTCTACGGCACAAGGCACTACATGATTAGAGTTGCACTTGATTAGTTATGTCAATTGGGTGAATTAAGGCTACATCAAACAAGTGGACATACAAACCCTAATTCACTTCTAACAAGCATATAAATATCACAACTTTGAAAAGATATAAAACGTGTGAAACATCATTTCTCATCTCATCATCACATGGTACTATTCACTTGCCATTCATAAGACCACATTAGTCATCATACTATCACAAGATATGAATCCTTTTCACAATATCACAGGGTATCAACCCTTATCAACATAAGAGGATTACACCTCATTCAGGGCTCAACCATGCCCAAAGGTCATTAAGACCATCATACTATTCCCTGCAAGATCATCATTATCTTTACATGCCTTAAAACAAGGCTCAACAACATCACTTACATATAATACATCAGATCAACACAATATTGCATTAATGAGCTAGGAGATATTCATAAAAAATCATAGCAAGGTTATATTAACATTAAGAACATTCCTTTATTACATCAACATGCAGGGAATCTAGATATGATTAACCCTCATCATATTCATAATGCCCATGTTTAGCATAAGAAAGTGTCAACCATGCAGCTATGATAACCACCAATTAACATATCAAGGTTATGATCATATTAAGGAGGTTATTCCACCATCATTACATCATATAATAATGTTAAACATGAATACTCATCTTTATCTATTTGCATTAGAGTTGGGTTCACAAGATAAATTATATTAATGTTACTAACCAATACTCATACCCAAATCCTAACTCACGGCATCCCCATTGGATCATGGATGCATAAGGTGAAGCATCACCATCACATTCCATACTATTCTCAAGTATGAACCCACACATAAATCAAGGTGTAACCATTGGGTTATAGCATACTAGGGTTTCAAAAACATTAACATAGTACTTCAGGATTGTATTAGTCATTCAAGGACTATTCGTACCCAATTACCATCATTTAGTTATATTAAAGCTAGGTATAACAAGATATACCTCATTAGGGTTACATATTAATACAATATAATTATCATCCCTTCTATTCATATGAGTGAATAGGTAAGACTACCTTATTAAGGGTAACCCCCCATTTGTTCCATCATCATTCAACCCATATCACCATACCACAATGTCACCTAGAACCATTGGATGTTTAAAAGGTAAGACCATTGGTTGTTTACATAAGTAAACACCATGGATAAACCACCTATGAAGTCCTTGATTTGTTCTCTATAAAGAGTCACCATATAACCCTAGACATCCCTTGATTAATAACACAAAAAGTTCCATTGAAAGTAGGGTAAAACCCACAATCGACTGTTCATTTAAAACAAGCCATCCATTATCAACAAGTAAGCTCCTTAAGCTGATCATATAAAGGAAACCATCTAAATCACATTATTAGGGCCAACATATTACATTAGACATTATTCTACTTTATTGGAGGAATAAACATTATATCTTGACTATTGGGTCAAGTTCATATATTAAAACTATCAATTACAGTATAGGTCCGACCATTGCATCATGTTACCCAAGAAATCATTGGTCTAAGGCTTAATTGATGCTACAACTATATGATTAACTCACCATAGGTTTTGGAGACCTGATCCACCATCATTAGTGACCATTAAGTCACCATAGGTTGTTATTTCAGAAGTATATTCATTAATCAACAACAAATATCAAACTAATATCACCATTGATTGATAGCGTCATTAGGGTACTTAGTTGTTAATCACTAGGCTTCTAATTAGGCCAAAACATGACCTAAGGGATGAACGTTAGTTGACACCCTTGGTTACCTCCATCAATTGTCATGAAGACAACTCCATAGGGTTGTTGCAATGGTACCATCATCGGGTCATGGGTTTATAGAAGAAATCAGCTTAAAACCCTAAAATTGACCATTGGTTGGTAGGTGCTTAGCACCATACAAACCAATCTGATCCAAGTCATATTATACCTTAGGAATAACGTACACATGATCACATGTTCATCTATAACTGAAATCAGAATAGGAAACATTATCAAAATAGAAATACAAGTCAAGCATAGCTTTTTAGTGCATGGATCATCATTTTCAAGCAATAACATGATCTAGAAAGCTTATGGTAAGCAATAAACGTGGAACAAGTTATAAAACTTGCCTCTAATGAGAAGATGAAACTCCACATAGAAGAAATCTCGAGCAGGTAGGGTAGAAAATCCAATCATAAGCTATGAACTCGTCCATATAACACCTTTCTTCATTAAATGAGCAAACCTTTAGTCGAAATCCCTAGAAGATGACCTTGGAAACCCTAGGTAGGGCTAAATGGAGCTCTAGGAGACCTTCTTCTCCAAAAAGAGATTGTCTTATACCATAGAGCACTTAGTTCTGCCGCAAAAAAGAGTGGAGTCATTCCTCCAGGTTATAGGAAAGAGAAAGCAAGCATAGATTCGTACTTGGGCAAGGAAGAGGTAAATATAGCCCATGGATAAGGATGGAAGCAAGCATGAGGTGTAAAAGTAGCTTCCCCATGTTTCTATGGCCTTAAATTATTAATAATATACAGGACACACACAAGAAGATCCCCCACCATCCTTATAGACATTCTTATCTTTCCTTTGTCGAATTTCCCAGCCAATCACATAATTCATTAGTTGATAACTACTAAAGTAGCTCATCCGTGAAGGGGTAAACCCTAAAATACCCTTAGAGAAAACACCTTCAAAACAAGGATTAAGTAGGTTCCCCATGGCTCAAAAATCTCACGAATGATGATATAATATCCAAGGAACATAATGCAAGTGATAAATTGCAAATAAAACCTCTCAATTGGGTAAATTGTAGAAAAGTCCAAAATGAGCATAAAATTGCATAACTTGATCAAACAGTGTCCAAATTGGACCAAATTTGAAACTTAATCTTGTCTTATGATTTCAAAGAATATCACAAGGTTATATTAGGCTTATAAGCATTAAATTATGGTAATTAAGCCTATTCAACTCATTAAGCAAGTTTAGGGGCCTTACAACTATAAACCCCTAACAGGGATTTCGCCCCTAAAATCCAAGGTAAATAAAGATGAGTACTTCCTTTGCACCTCATCCTATTACCTTCACATGGTTACTTGTATATCATGGTTATTTCAAATCATTCATACATATATCATCTTGGGTCAACACAAAAACCCCGACCTAAGAAGACATTCTCAATATGGAATGTAGAAACTGGTTGTGTCATCTATACAACTCTAATAGTAACTTTCAACTTTAAATTCTAGCTATCATCTGGAAATTATATCTATTGTATCAACACATTAATCTAAAATCATACTTGTTGGCTCTTATCAAACATAGAACATTATGTATCTCTTATCATATGTAACTTATGTCATCCACTCTAACTCTTATGCATTGATATTTGATCCTAGGTTTATCTTAAAGGAACACATTATCACATATCCATTGACCAACATCCATCTATCCTTGATAGCAGTCTTTCCCATCTCTCACTGAACCATACACAACATTATAGAATCACTTTTGTTTTTCCTTCCAAACAACATTTAGAGGGTCATCATCAACTCTCTCTCTAAGGGAGATGAATCCTTGGAATGTTCATTTAATAAATATCTCAAACCTTCACATACTTCCCATACTATTGATACATCTTGGATACTAGGATTCATTACCTTGGTATCCACCTCATGTGCTATAAGGAACTTACATCATTATCTCATCCACTTTTACCAACATAACAAATATCAAGACCTATAAGAGGAGTCTTCCTAATTATTGGAAGGCTCAAAAGCAAAATCATCACAAAATTTATGATCTTGGAACCATAGTCCAAACAACCTTATGCTATAATAAGATATCCACCCTCATGTTTACAACGAATCCACACATACCAAGTGGCAATGATCCACTTGAAAGTTGTGCCCTGGAAAGAAAAGACACAAAGGGAAACACACTCCCCACATCATAGCAACATTGTTCAAGATCACTAGCAAAAAAGTAACTAATTATATTTTCATTATGAAAGTTACAACTTCTTATATATTATTTTAACTTTTTCATTTTAGGTTCCTTGCCACTAGCATAGGAATCATCATGATTAATGCAATGACCCATTTTCAAATTAGTCATCTAATTAGGGTTTACTTGGATGATTGTATGCTTAACTAAGTTGATCATTGTTTAAAGCTTGATTAGTGACGGTAGTTAAGTTTTGACATTTTAAATATAATGAGAATGTTTAGTCATACTTTGATCCACATAATTAGGATTAAGATTTGGAAACCCTAATCGGCCCAAATCAGGGTTTTGATGACATATGAATACAGAATTTGATAAGTATAGTGTCTCACTAAATGATTTTTAGTATTTTATGTGTAACTCTAATTTTATTAAAATTTGGATATGATTTTTATATAGAAAATTTTAACACTATTGAAAAATATCAAAATTTTGGAAGAATGTTATGACCTATTTATCGGTCTATTTTCAAACTCGACCGACCATATTTTTAGATTGATATAGAAGTGTGGTAATTGAATTTTATCTTTTTATTGGTATATCCCATTGACCTCAAATTTTAAATTTAGTTGAATAACTCCATTATAGACAATATATTATATTATTGTAATATTTGGATGGTTTTTGTTCCCTACAGAGAGGGGTGTAGGTCGAGTACTGTGAAGGACAAACTCGACCGACCATGTTGTTGACTGCAATATAGTAGTGTAGTATTTGATTTTTAATTATTTATTGGTAACTCTAAATGATATTAAATTTTAATGTTACTTATAAACTCAATTTAATACATTATTTTAAAGTTTCATAATTTTTGGATGAGGTTTGAGTTCTAAAAAGTGTGGTGTCGGTCGAGTTTATAACTCAGCCGACCAACCAGTCTGAGCAAAATAAAAATATAATGAAGGGCTTATTTGCAATTGTTCTAAGCACCTCAATTCATCTATATGACTAACCTAACACACAAGGAGCTCTCATAACTCGTCATTCCTATCAAAGAAATGAAATTATTGAGAGAGAGGAGAGCTAGCATTTTGAGAAGAGAAAGTGATGGAGATGTTAACCTAGGGTTTCTCTATCCAAGATATGATGAAATCAAGTAAGTTTCGCTTTGCATATCATTTCATGGTGAATCTTCTCTCACATATCAACATTCTGTCCCTCCCCTGATTTGATTTGAAATCACATCAAATTTCCCCCTTTTCTCACTCTTTCTCTTCTAATCCCCATTTCTAGGATTTCTGAGTTGAGAGGAGAAAGAATTGGATTCATTTGCTAGAGTTTGATTGGGTTTCCAAAACTTCAGCAGTTGACCTACGTTTTTAAGGTGCTTGGCACCTGAGGTGAGTGTTTTTCTCCCTCCTAAAATTTTTATTCATGTTGAAATCCTAATTCTATCGGGTTAAGACAATCGGAAACATTATTTGTATATGTATGTGATTGGATTTAATTTGGGAATGATATTAGGGGATCCAATTCTACTGATTTTGATTATTTCTCATTGATTGGAAATTGATTAGTTCTTGATATATTGATTGAGGATCCATGGGTTTTCTTATGGGTAGATGACTATACTATTTCATGTGAATGTCACCTAAAAATCAGCCCAATGACTGATATGCTTGGAATTGAATTGACATGTATAAAATCATATTTGAATTGTACTAGATTGTATTATACAAGTGTATTGTTGAATGTTAATGGAATTGAATGACCACATATCTTGATTAGGATTTGTGTTGAGGAAGTGAATCAAATGAGTCAATTAATCATTGTATACTTATGATTGATGAATGAAATGTGTGAAAATGGAAACTAGGGTTTCCATGTTTGTGAATAACCCTAATGAACCCTTGAATCATGATTGGATTACTGAATGATATGATTCCTATGATATGTTGAACTAAGGAATGACTTCTTGAAAACCCTAAAAGTTTATTATTAAGAGGATTACGAGTGATAAAGCTAGAACTTATATATGATATTGTAAATGTGATTGAATGCTGAAGTTGAAAGTATTAATACTTCAATTGAATATGATGAGTCTTACTAATATCATCTAAGTCTAATGTATTTTTTTTAGTATAATAAATAATGATCATTATTGATCATGGGAATAACATTAGAATTCAATGACATGGTACACTTATCTAAATATAAGAAATGATATGAAGAAAAAATGTATTGATGGTGATTGCAAGTTAAAGATGAAACTAATGAAGTTATTATGATGAAGTCTTTAATCCTTTGTTTTAATTATATGTGGCTTAATCCAAATTGAATGAAACATACTAAAACTAGAGTTTGATGGATATCAATGAAAAGAGAAGTATTGTATATCAAGTGAGTTAAAAATGATTGGTTCCAGTAATTTAATGAACATGACATGAGAGAAGTTGAGATTAATGAATATGAATTGAAGGAAAAAGATGAGAAATAGTACATGAATTTAAGAAACAAACTCTAACCCTACAATATTGAGCTAGATGGTGCTAGTGAATGACAATCTCAAATGAGGGATTAAGTAATGTTCATAATTGTAGTTTGATTCAATTAAAAGATGAGGTTCAAGCATTTGAATTGATTTATAAGAATGTGTTCTTGTATTGTGATTGTTTGATAGAATACATGTACTATGAGAATGAACTATTTTGATGGAATTCAAATGATAATCAACATGTGTTGATTAGTAACCCCATATGAAGAATGTGAAATAAAAGAAGAAGAGAACCAAGTCTGTTATGCATGTATATGAATGAAATTTATGGGCATCTATTCAGATTGGATGGAACAAGCATATGTTGTATGATAAATCTATTATGAGTATGAGGAATGATACCTGATATCTATATGCTTTTACTGTTTCTAGTTCTAATGCCTCTGCTAATATTTGTTAAGAACTGGGATATACAATGAACTGATAAGATTTATGTTCAAAATGAATTTAATATGCACTCCTTACATTGAGAAACCTTGATAAGGGTAAATGTTTCATAATGAGATTATGTCTAGGGCTGAAAGCCCACTGATGATGATAAAACCCTGATGGGGTAAATGATGGACAATAAGATTATGTCTTGGGTTGAAGGCCCGTTGTTTATGATTGCTATGAGTTGATGTATAAGATAGAAATAATCATATTTGTTGCAATATATAGACTTATTGTGCTTATTGCTTTGATCACTACCCTTATTGATAAACTTAATCTATTTCATGTTATTCTAGCTATGTGAGAATACACAGATATGATATATGATGTTTTGAGTTCTTGTAAGATGAGTAAAAGAGATTAATAAGAAGTGAAATGATGGAACATCTAGTTAGGTGCCCTGAACACTGTGAGTTTCCCCCGAGGACCACATTGGGGAAACAAAAAGGATCTCCTTATATCAATCGATGAATTATGAGAAGGATTTCCAGAGTGTGGATCGAGACCTCAAAGGTTAGACCACTAGGATTTAGGAGTGAGTCATCTGGAGTGGCTTTGGCCCTAAATCCTTGTTGTGAAAGCCTATGTCCATATGGAATAGACTTTGTTGAAATGAAATATGTGAAATGAAAAATATGTGATATATTGTTTTGATGGTTCCTATCTCGTGTACCCGAGATGAGGACGTGAGCCTCTTTAGGCAACCCTGATGTGGCCAGGGTCTGTTGTTGATATCTTAGGGTGGCCGGATAAACCCTAAGATAGTGACGGTGAGTCGTTGACATGAAGATCAGGTGTGGTGACTTCTACTTGGTGAGGTACAAGCCAAGTAGTTTCAGGGCAAATGAATAAAAGATGATAAGCTGTGTAGAACATGATTTGAATGATTATTACATTCATTGTACTGCTAGTTGATGATTTGTCATTGTTGATTAAGCTTCATGTTGTGGAAAGTAATCATGTTTCCATGGACATTTTCTATTTCATATTATGATATGTCATGTTGACAAGTTATAAATGATGGGATTTATATCCATTCTAAATATGAGTTGGATTGCTTGCTACTTGATAGTATTGTTTGGTCAAAATGTTTTGTGTACTTCAGCCTTAGGACCACATGATGTGTTCCTGGTCTGGCTGGTGTGGAGTGTCACAAAGATAATGTTGTTGTAATGTATTGGTTCAAAATGCTTCGAACTTGACTTATTACTCATGCAGTAAGATTCTTAATCTGAACTAGAAGTATTTGCTGATTTGTTCATAGACATGCTCTAAAAGATGTTTCAAAGTTATAATTAGTTTAAGTGATTACCTTATCTGTTAGATTATATTACCATTACAAGATAGATTTGACTCATGATAGAACTATCCTCTAGACTTTTCAATATATGCATGTTTCTGTTAAGTTTATTATACTTAATCTGATGTTGATGCATGTAACTAGCTTGAGTGGGAGGTATCCACTCACTGGGGCTCTATATGAGTCTCATGAGGTTGTTTTAAATGTTTTTAGGTATAATTCTATCCAGTGGAGAGGTCGTGAGAAAGAAGATATAAAAAGCATAATCTAGATAGATTAGAATGTCTCTATACTCTCTCTTTCCTGGGATGGGTTGTAGATTACGTTTGTTCATTAATGTACATGTATCTAATGTAAACTGAACCGCATATGAGAACAAGACTTGATTATGGTTTTAATGATGTTGAATAAGATTTGTGATATCTAAATGTGATGTCCTTGATGTGACATTGATTTATGAGTTTGTGAAGAAAGAAAAAGAAAGGAAAAATTTATCTGTCTTTTTCGTATATTGTTTATTCACCTTTGTTGAGAATTCATTGTTTTATTTCATTATCTGGGTTTAGGTGTTGGGATTATCTCTAATGGTTGGTATTTATGCTGATCAAAAGAGTGGGTCCCGACAAATGCGGTATCAGAGCCTAGGTTAGATGAGTCTATAGGAACAATAGGATCTAGGACTATATGATAATGTAGATGTTGAATATAACCTGAATGGTGTGCATACTGACTGAACTCAGAATCCAGATACTCTGGTCAAGTATTTGGGTATTGAGCTAAGCTAGTATGGAACTACCGACTGTACTTATTCTGGATGCCCTGACCAAGTATCCATATGAACACAGTTTGGTAGTATAATAAGATGCATGATGAAAAAGAGAAGAATGACGATAAAATGGTAAAAAATAAAAGGATTTTATAATTCAATATGGAACCTATGGCAAGCATGAAATTTCATATAAGAAAGATGAAAGATTAATGGATTATGGATATAATCTCTAATGAGTTTGAATGTGAGTATGAAATCTGAAATTTTAAGAAAAGGCTAAGAACTAAGATAATGCACGCTAAATGATCTTCCTTGTGAAGAAAATTGATGAATGTGGATGATAATATGTGAATGAGTCATAATCTTGATCCATGAGATACACAATCAAATTTTTAAAAGGATGTAAAAGGTGATATGAATTGGGTCTTGATAAATGATGTATTACTAATATTTGTGAAGTGAGTGTTTATAATACTCAAGGAGAGATATGACGATGACAAGGGATGAAATATCCAATTAATGCAAAAGATATCATATGAAAGAAAGATAACATGAAAGTCTTTATAATTTGATGTCCAGAGAGGTGAATGGTTAGATGATATGATATTCTTCTGTATCTTTTCTTAGATTTTGGGACAAAATCCTAAAAGGAGGGGAGAATTTATAATGACCCGTTTTCAAATTAGTCATCTAATTATGGTTTACTTGGATGATTGTATGCTTAACTAAGTTGATCATTGCTTAAAGCTTGATTAGTGATGGTAGTTAAGTTTTTATGTTTTAAATATAATGAGAAGGTTTAATCATACTTTGATTCACATAATTAGGGTTAATATTTGGAAACCCTAATCGGCCCAAATTAGGGTTTTGATGACATATGAATACAGAATTCGATAAGTACAATGTCTCACTAAATGATTTTTAGTATTTTATGTGTAACATTGATTTTATTCAAATTTGGATACGGTTTGTATATAGAAAATTTTAACACTATTGAAAAATATCAGAATTTTTGAAGAATGTTATGACCATTTTATTGGTCGAGTTTCAAACTCGACCGACCATATTTTTATATTGTTATAGCAGTGTTGTAATTGAATTGTATCTTTTTATTAGTATATCGAATTGACATAAAATTTTAAATGTAGTTGAATAACTCCATTATAGACACTTTATTAAATTTTTGTAATTTTTGGATGATTTTTTTTCCTACATAGAGGGGTGTAGTTCAAGTTCTGTGAAGGACAAACTCGACTGACCATGTTGTTGACTGCAATATAATGGTGTAGTATTTGATTTTTAATTATTTATTGGTAACTCAAAATGACCTTAAAATTTTAATGTTACATATAAATCAATTTAATATATTATTTTAAAGTTTCATAATTTTTGGATGAGGTTTGAGTTCTAAAACGTGTGGTGTCAGTCGAGTTTATAACTCAGTCGACCAACCAGTCTGAGCAAAATAAAAATATAATGAAGGGCTTATTTGCAATTGTTCTAAGCACCTCAATTCATCTATATGACTAAACTAACACACAAGGAGATATCATAACTCATCATTCATGTCAAATAAATGAAATTCTTGAGAGAGAGGAGATCTAGGGTTTTGAGAAGAGAAAGTGGTGGAGATGTTAACCTAGGGTTTCTCTATCCAAGATATGATGAAATCAAGTAAGTTTAGCTTCTTTGCATAGCATTTCATGGTGAATCTTCTCTCACATATCAAGATTCCATCCCTCCCCTGATTTGATTTGAAATAACATCAAATCTCCCCCTTTTCTCACTCTTTCTCTTCTAATCCCCATTTCTAGGATTTCTGAGTTGAGAGGAGAAAGAATTGGATTCATTTGCTAGAGTTTGATTGGGTTTCCAAAAATTCAGAGGTTGAACTACATTTTTAAGGTGCTTGGCACCTGAGTTGAGTGTTTTTCTCCCTCCTAAGCTTTTTATTCATGTTGAAAGCCTAATTCTATCCGGTTAAGATAATCAGAAACCTTATTTGTATATGTATGTGATTGGATTTGATTTGGGAAAGATATTGGGGGATCCAATTCTACTTATTTTGATTATTTCTCATTGATTAGAACTTGATTAGTTCCTAATATATTGATTGAAGATCCATGGGTTTCTTATGGGTAGATGACTATGCTATTTCGTGTGAATTTTGCCTAAAAATAAGCTCAATGGCCGATATGCTTGGAATTGAATTGACATGTATAAAATCATATTTGAATTGTACTAGATTGTATTATACAAGTGTATTGTTGAATGTAAATGGAATTGAATGACCACATATCTTGATTAGGATTTGTGTTGATGAAGTGAATCAAATGAGTCAAATAATCAATGTATACTTATGATTGATGAATGAAATGTGTGAAAATGGAAACTAGGGTTTCCATGTTTGTGAATAACCCTTGAATCATGATTGGATTACTAAATGATATGATTACTATGATATGTTGAACTAAGGAATGACTTCTTGAAAACCCTAAAAGTTTATTATTAAGACGGTTACGAGTGATAAATCTAGAATTTGTATATGATGTTGTAAATGTGATAAAATGCTCAAGTTTAAAGTATTAATACTTCGATTTAATATGATGAGTCTTACTAATACCATCTAAGTCTAATGTATTTGTTTTAGTATAATAAATAATGATCATTATTGATTATGGTAATGATATTAGAAGTCAATGACATGGTACACTTATCTAAATATAAGAAATGATATGAAGAAAAAATGTATTGATGGTGATTGCAAGTTAAAGATGAAACTAATGAAGTTATTATGATGAAGTCTTTAATCCTTTGTTTTAATTACATGTGGATTAAGCCAAATTGAATGAAACATACTAAAACTAGACTTTGATGGATATCAATGAAAAGAGAAGTATTGTATATCAAGTGAGTTAAAAATGATTGGTTCTAGTAATTTAATGAACATGACATGAGAGAAGTTGAGATGAATGAATATGAATTGAAGGAAAAGATGAGAATTAGTAGACAAATTTAAGAAACAAACTCTAACCATAAAATGTTGAGCTAGATGGTGCTAGTGAATGATAATCTCAAATGAGGGATTAAGTAATGTACATAATTTTAGTTTTTTTCAATTAAAAGATGAGGTTCAAGCATTTGAATTGATTTACAAGAATGTGTTCTTGTATTGTGATTGTTTGATAGAATACTTGTACTATGAGAATGAACTGTTTTGATGGAATTCAAATGATAATCAACATGTGTTGATTAGTAACCCCATATAAAGAATGTGAAATAAAAGAAGAAGAGAACCAAGTCTGTTATGCATGTATATGCATGAAATTTATTGGCATCTATTCAGATTGGATTGAAAAAGCATATGTTGTATGATAAATCTATTCTTAGTATGAGGAATGATACTTGATATCTATATGCTTTTACTATTTCTAGTTCTAATGCCTCTGCTAATATTTGTTATGAACTGTGATATATAATAAACTGATAAGATTTATGTTGAAATTGAATTTAATATGCACTCCTTACATTGAGAAACAATGATAAGGGTAAATGTTGCATAATGAGATTATGTCTAGGGTTGAAAGCCCACTGATGATGATAAAACCCTGATGGGGAAAATGATGGACAATAATATTATGTCTTGGGTTGAAGGCCCACTATTGATGATTGCTATGAGTTGATGTAGAAGATAGAAATAATCATATTTGTTGCAATCTATAGACTTATTGTGCTTCTTGCTTTGATCATTGTCCTTATTGATAAACTTAATCTGTTTCATGTTATTCTAGTTAAGCGAGAATACACATATATGATATATGATGTTTTGAGTTCTTGTAAGATAAGTAAAAGAGATTAATAACAAGTGAAATGATGGAACATCTAGTTAGGTGTCATGAACACCGTGAGTTTCCCCTAAGGACCACACTGGGGAAACAAAACAGATCTCCTTATAGTAATCAATGAATTATGAGAAGGATTTCTGGAGTGTGGATCGAGACCTTAAAGGTTAGGCCACCAGGATTTAGGAGTGAGTCATCTGGAGTGGATCTGGCCCTAAATCCTTGCTGTCAAAGTCTATGTCCAGATGGAATAGACTCTATTGAAATGAAATATGTGAAATGTGAAATGAAAAATATGTGAAATATTGTGATATGTGATATACTATTTTGTTGGTTACTATCTCATGTACCCGAGATGAGGACGTGGGAGGGACTCTTTAGGCAACCCTGAGGTGGCCAGGGTCTATTGTTGATATCTTAGGGTGGTCGGCTAAACCCTAAGATAGTGACGGTGAGTCGTTGACATGAGAATCAGGCGTGGTGACTTCTAATTAGTGAGGTACAAGCCAAGTAGTTTCAGGGAAAATGAATAAAAGATGATCAGCCATGTAGAACATGATTTGGATGATTATTACATTCATTGTACCGCTATTTGATGATTTGTCATTGTTGATTAAGCTTCATGTTGTGGAAATTAATCATGTTTTTATGGACATTTTCTATTTGATATTATGATATGTCATGTTGACAAGTTATAAATGATGGGATTTATATCAATTCTGAATATGAGTTGGATTGCTTGCTATTTGATAGTATTGTTTGGTCAAAATGTTTTATGTGTACTTTAGCTTCAAGACTACAAGATGTGTACCTGGTCCGGCTGGTGGAGTGTCACAAAGATAATGTTATAGTTATGTAATGGTTCAAAATGCTTAGAACTTGACTTATTACTCATGCAGTAAGATTCTTACTCTGAACTAGAAGTATCTGTTGATTTGTTCATAAACATGCTCTAAAAGATGTTTCAAAATTATAATTGGTTTAATTGATTACCTTATCTGTTAGATTATATTACCATTATAAGATATATTTGACTCATGATAGAACTATCTACTAGACTTTTAAATATCTACATGGTTATGTTAAGTTTATTATACTTAATCTGATGTTGATGCATGTACCTAGCTTGAGTGGGAGGTATCCACTCACTGGGGCTCTATATGAGTCTCATGAGGTTGTTTTAAATGTTTTTAGGTATAATTCTATCCAGTGGAGAGGTCGTGACAAAGAAGATATAATTAGCATAATCTAGATAGATTAGAATGTCCCTAGACTCTCTCTTTCCTGGGATGGGTTGTAGATTACATTTGTTCATTAATGTTCATGTATCTGATGTAAACTGAACTGCATATGAGAACAAGACTTGATTATGGTTTTAATGATGTTGAATAAGATTTGTGATATCTAAATGTGATGTCCTTGATGTGACATTGATTTATGAGTTTGTGAAGAAAGAAAAACAAAGGAAAAATATCTGTCTTTTTTGTATATTGTTTATTCACCTTTGTCGAGAATTCATTGTTTTATTTCATAATCTGGGTTTAGGTTTTTGGATTATCTCTAATGGTTGGTATTTATGTTGATCAAAAGAGTGGGTATCGACAATTAACATATCTCATTACTCCTTCCTTAATGACTATTTATCACACTGGGTATGTTCTCTTATTTTATTAGGTTTTTCAACCACTTATCGACAGGTAAATCATCATATTCCACATTTTCTTCATTAAATCGGGATCATCTCACTTAATTTATTTCACATGCCATGTTGATTTTTCATTAACACTTTCTTATGCACATAGGTTGGTCTGATATTAACTCAGGTTCCACCTTATTTCTTTGTCATTGTTCCCATTCATCTTCTCATTTTGTACTTGTTATAGGAGTTCTCTCTATCTTATGTGGGTTTCATACCTTGATTCACTTTATAAGCATAGACTTTTTTGTCTTTTACTTTATTATTTTCTTGAATCACATCTTCAAGAACTCCTCTTTTCCTTATTTGTATTCAGATTTAGATTTCATGGTGTTGTATCTTTTTCTTTTATTTACCAAACATTCAATTTTTGATAGATAATGATGCAATTCTCATCTTCTTTAAGGTAGTATTGAGATATTCACAACATGATTTCTTATTTTGTATGCTCTTTAGATTGTCTCAAAATGAATACTTGATCAGAGTAATCAGAAAGATAATAATCTAAGAGTTCCATACTTACTTTTTTTTCAATAATTGAATACCTGGCCAGGGCACCCAAGTACTGAGATTAGGCAGTATGCACCATATTTTTATGTCATATTCCTAATTTAGACATTATCCTAGTCCTAAGTCCTAGTGTCCCTATAGACTCAGTGAACCTAAAGCTCTAATACCAACTTGTGAGAACCCATTACACTAAACGAGATTACTCAGAGCATAAAACACAATCAATCATGAATTAATCACATACCCAAAAATATGGGTAAAATAAAACCGATTTCAACATCAGCGCCTGCTCAGAAACATTTACATAAGAGCTCAACATCTTTCTTATATCTGTACTATGCCAAGAATTTGATACAAATTGTTCTATGGTCTTAGCCACCACATATATACACTAGAGAACAATATTTGTATATGCCACACAAATAAGCATTAATATGCTAACAGAAGTCTGATTCGTTTGAAACACCATATACAAACTTTTTCTCACCCAGACCTGACTGTACATGGATGACTCTAGGACACACTATACATCAAATAAACTTTACCAAAGATTCATTACTATAGCTCCTCTTTTCTACCACATGTTTGTTTTCATCACTTCTGATTACCTAAAAAAATGTGGCGAATCACAAGGGTGAGACCCATGTCCCAACAAGATATATAACCTCCAACATTGTTTATTGATTACAAAAATTTTAAGTAATTAAATAGTTAAGAAGTTTAATCAGATATAACAAATAAGATCAGAAGTATTGATGATTAACAAAATACATAAAGGAGCAGATAATAACTATCATCATTAGCCAGACTATCATCCTTTATCTTGTTGACAATATAAGCAATTCAGTAGCATATGCATATCTAGCATCATGGGCAAGTCCAGTAACATAGCATAGCTAACAACATGAGCATATCTAATTGGTTGAATATATCAACATCATAAGAAGAGCTAACAACATAAGCACAACTATCTGGATAAGCATGATTATAAATATATTGATCTCTAGTAACAAAGGCATGGCTAGCATGCTAAACATAACAAACAACATGAGATAGCTAGAATCAAGATTATAATAAGCAATAGTAGTATAGTTACCAATATCATCATGGTTATTGTATGTACGCATCTACAATCTAAAGAATGTCCACAACATAAGTATATCTACTATCTCTTAATTGCACTAAGCATCATCTTTATGTAAAGATAACAAACAAGGGTTATCATCCAATGTGAAACGTTGTGTATAACTAAACAAATATGCTACACGGCTGTATTACATCTTTTATTACACCCTAGGGAATTTGAATCATACCATTCAAAGTCCAACCGACCCCTGGGAAGGGCTATTCAGTTCCGTATCAGATCTAGGAGTGTCGATATCCTAAGATCTCTTCCCCTTAGTTAGTACGAGTAAAAAGGCAGTGACATATCAGTCAAAGCTGCCACCACAATGACATATAGTCAAGCTGCTAACCACTAGTCCGCCCTTGTTACAGTTCATGGTACTAGAAACTAGGGTATACAAACCCAACCATTGAGGTACAACCGTAGTTGTCCTCTAATCACATCCTGTTATAATCACTGAGACACGACCACAACCATTCTCAATCACATCAGATGTATGAGGCATGACCATAGCCAACCTCCACAATCTGCATTGTTGATGACAAGGATATATCCTCAACCTGCCACCCCCACATACTCAACAGTATGTGCTCCGAGTTTCCCTCAGGAATACTCATTTCACCATCCAGCAAGTTCTGACACTGAAGATGGTTCAACTGCATAGGGCACTACATGATTAGAGTTGCACTTGATTAGTTATGCCAATTGGGTGAATTAAGGTTGTATCAAACAAGTGGACAAACAATCCCTAATTCACTTCTAGCAAGCATATTAATATCACAACTTTGAAAAGATATAAACGTGTGAAACATAATTTCTCATCTCATCATCACATGGTACTATTCACTTGCCATGCATGAGACCACACTAGTCATCATACTATCACAAGATATAAATCCTTTTCATAATATCACAAGGTATCAACCCTTATCAACATAAGAGGATTACACCTCATTCAGGGCTCAACCATGCCCAAAGGTCATTAAGACCATCATACTATTCCCTGCAATATCATCATTATTTTTACATGCCTTATAACAAGGCTCAACGGCATCACTTACATATAATATGTCGGATCAACACAATATTGCATTAATGAGCTAGGAGATATTCATAAACAATCATAGAAGGGTTATATTAACATTACAAACATTCATTTATTACATCAACATGCAAGGAATCTAGATATGATTAACCCTCATCATATTCATAATGCACATGTTTAGCATAACAAAGTATCAACCATGCGGCTATGATAACCACCAATTAACATATCAAGGTTATGATCATATTAAGGAGGTTATTCCACCATCATTCCATCATATAAGAATGTTAAACATGAATACTCATATTTATCTATTTGCATTAGAGTTAGGTTCACAAGATAAATTATATTAATGTTACTAATCAACACTCATACCCAAATCCTAACTCACGGTATCCCCATTGGATCATGGATGCATAAGGTGAAGCGGCACCATCACATTCCATACTATTCTCAAGTATGAACTCACACATAAATCAAGGTGTAACCATTGGGTTATAGCATACTAGGGTTTCAACAACATTAACATAGTACTTCATGATTGTATTAGTTATTCAAGTACTATTCATACCAAATTACCATCATTTAGTTATATTAAAGCTAGGTATAACAAGCTATACCTCATTAGGGTTACATGTCAACACAATATGATTATCATACCTTCTATTCATATGAGTGAATAGGTAAGACTACCTTATTAAGGGTAACCCTCCATTTGTTCCATCATCATTCAACCCATATCACCATACCACAATGTCACCCAGAACCATTGGATGTTTAAAAGGTAAGACCATTGATTGTTTACATAAGTAAACACCTTGGATAAACCACCTATGAAGTCCTTGATTTGTTCTCTATAAAGAGTCACCATCTAACCCTAGACATCCCTTCATTATCAACACAAAAAGTTCCATTGAAAGTAGGGTAAAACCCACAATCGATTGTTCATTTAAAACAAGCCATCCATTATCAACAAGTAAGCTCCTTAAGTTGATCATATAAAGGAAACCATCTAAATCACATTATTAGGACCAACATTGTAACAACCCTGCCTCCCGGTAACCCCCAATTAAGGGAGACCAAGAGGTCAGAGTCGTTATCCCAATTTCTCAGATCAAAGGTTCGACAAATAATCAGTAATAATTATTAAATTCTACCATGACTATACTGAAAGCTGGAATAAAAATAAAAGTTTGCATACTTTTTTTTCAAAAACTTGGATATCTAACTTCTATCCACCTCTGGACTCTATTCTAACCAATCCTCCTTGCACTTTATTTCTTAATTTCACAATATGCCACTTTATTGTTTGTCCTTTTCAATTTGTACCTAAAACACTGATAAACAAAATGTCGGTCAGCATAAATGAATATGTCGGTATGTGGGGGAAACAATAATCAGGCAATTATCTGTAACAACATATTGCAAGCAATTATGGTTTAGCAAGCAAACTTTACATCTTAAACATAACTACTCAATCCATACTTACCCTAACATCTGTGCTTGTCCCTGCAATGTACATGGATACTGCCTCTCATATGGTAGATCCCAACTAACCCCCATGATCCTACCTAACAGGTAGATCAATAACTAGGGTTGAAGAGTCGCATGGCACTACCCATAGGTAGCCCAATCCCTAACTCATGATATGTTGAAGAGTTGCACGACACTACCCATAGGTAGCCCAATCACTGACTCATGATAACCTGATGGTCCTACCTAACAGGTAGACCATGTACTAGGTCATCCTTTTCATCATTAGCAAATCCACAGAGGAGGACTAGGATCTGAGCTAGTTAGGTATACATATTTTAGCTGATAATCTTAGTCACTTTATAGTTGCATGAAATAAAAGTCATCCAAGAAGTTATTTTCAGGAAACTGATAAAACATCTGGGAATCACCATGAAACTAAAGTGATTAACCATAAGCGTAACCACATACATGATCCAAAGTAACTTGATGTCCAAGCATTAATATTCAAGACAATCAAACAAGCAATCAACAATATCCTGAAATTAATGCATAACATCCAAGTGTCATTATTTTATCCAAAACATTCTCAATATCGATTTGGATTCCACCTTAGGATTTCTAGGCCAACGTTAGAGTTTTATTAGGGTTTACCCTCCATAAAGCTTTTATCACTTTTAATACCCTTTTAGTTCACAAACCCTAATTTCAACATCATAGGCACAATTGAATGTCAATTAAATCTAAAATGTCTCTTTGACACCAAAACTACCATCTTTATCCTTTTAAGTCATACCAAGATCATTAGGCCCAATTATCATCTTTGGTTTCTTTCGAATTGTCAACTCACATTTCATTATGGTCTAATTCACATATGAACTGTATTTATTGCTAATTTCACATTAATCCACTAGAAAACCCTAATTACCAAATTAAGGGTATTTATTCACAATTAAAAACTTTTATACTCAAAATATCTTAGAATCATCAAATCTTAGTTGTATTCATGGATTCAAACAATTAAAACTATTAAGAATCATAATTACCAAGATTAGGGTTTCAAGGCCCATTAAAGCATATTCCTATACGTGGAACCCTAAATAAATTAAACTATGCATAAATATCATCTTTTTAGATCTAATGTGCCCTTTTTATAATCAACATGTTAACATCAACTTTAAACATCCAAATAACCCTTCCCAATTCATTAATCATCATAGATTAGGGTTTCTTAATCATTAATGCATTAATGTTGATAACTTCGACTACTTTTCGAATTTCAAGAGGAATTAAGCTCTAAAAATATTTTTAATGGATTCCTTGCATTTTTCTGAGCAAAATTCATATATTACATGTATCGATCCGAGCTACCAATTATTAAATACGATTTTTGCAAGAATTCACTTACTTGGACCAATGGGATGCTGACACGTCAGCCAACCCATGCACTACGTAACTCGGCTGAGAATATAACCAAATGATGATTTTGCCCTTGCGTAAGTTATCGGCTCTTCACACCCTAGGGGGGTAAAATCATCCAACGGCGCCTAGGTTGTATTCAACCTCCCGACGTCGTTGCTGCCGCCGAGCGCAGCACTCCATGGGTCCACCCCCCTCTTCACCAGGGCTCGATGACCGCCGCCCTAGCTCCACCACCCTCCGCCGCACCTAGGGCGCCACCTAGCTCATGACCCAGATGGCCAGTTTCAAGCACGATGACCTGCAACGTGCGGCTGCTGCTGCGCATGGTTTAGGGCATGGCGACGATGACGAAACTACTCTCTGGCATTGTGGCACGTCAAGCTTCCATCGCAACCCCTCCTTGGCTCCTCATTGCTCCATGGTCAAGCTGCTCCTCTTTGTTAGGGTTTTTAGAGAAAACAAGAAGAAGGAAAGAGAGGGATGCATGGAATTCTCTTGGGCTCGAGCCAAGGGTTCTACCCCTTATATAGGGGAGGGTAGAAAATCCCTAGGATGCCAATTCATGAGGTAACAAGACCCTTTCCCATATGGAAACCTATTTTCCTTAGTCAAGAAGTATTCTCTCTCTCTTAATTATCTCCTTGATAAACTATATTCTTTAGTTATTATTAATTCGAAAATTATCTCTCTTATCTTCTTTGTGCTTGGCTTTTAATCCACCGACCATGAAATTTTACTTCCTTATAACAAAAGTATTTCTTTTTTATAATACCAAAAGTCATTAATTATATAACACATTATCCTCATATTACGACTTTTGTATTATCTGTATTTTCTCTTTCTTCTTCTCCATTGGGACTCCTTGGACCCCAAGAAATCCTTAGATTTCAAAATCCTTTTTGAAGGATGCTCATTATCCTTCTAGCAGCATCTACATCCATTATTTCTCTTTATTTTACTTATTTATTTACTAAAAGATTTCTTTTCAAGGATTTCTCTTTATCTTTTATTTCCTTTCCCTCTTTTCCCATTTCTTTCATTAGAAATCACATATAAATGAAATTTACTCATTGTGACCATTAATGCCACCTTCTAGAGATTTCTATATAATACTCATAAATACTTTGCTTAATATTTATTATCTTGTATCTTTTTCTAATATTTGGACTTTTCTTCATTTCTTCTCTTTTATATCCATTATTGGGTTAATATAATAATAGGAACCACGAAATTCCTATCAAAAGGGAGATTTGCAAAGAAATCCCTTCTTTGAAGCAAAGCATACAACCTTTTCAATTAAGTCCATATTCATAAAAACATTACATTTCAATTATGAAAACATATGCAAAACTGAGGTTGTAACATCCTTCTCTTCTTATAGGAATTTTGCCCTCAAAATTCCATCAAACATACAAACAAGCAAGATAAGACTTCCTCATGTCCATCATGTCTCCCATGTGGCTTTACCCTCTCCATGGTGCTTCACAAGAACCTTTATCATCTCATATTCTTTACTCTTGAGCTCTCTCTCACCTTGGTATCTCATACCCTTATAGGTGACTCAGGGTAAGTTAGCCTCCCTTGGGAGCTCACTAGGTCCATTGCTCAGCCCATATCTCGGGTACCTCACATAGTGCTCTAGATTGGACTTGTGGAACACATCATACATCACGTTATCCTGAGGGGTAAGGCTTCACACAAGCATCTCCACCAATACATCTCAAATGGACCCATGTATCGGGGTCTCATCTTTCTCAGCTATAGCTCAGAGGGGCCATATTTTCATATCACATATTCTCCCACAGTGAACTGCATGTCAGTCTTCTTTTCATCAGCTCATGACTCATGTCGCCCCTGGGCTCTCTTTTAGCCATCGCACGATCAAAGTGACTTCATCTGCACACACTGTGGTCTTTTTCTGACCTTTGCGAGGTCCCTTCACCAACATCATCTTAATGAAGCGGTGACCGACACACACACCCCCCCCCCTTACAGAGCTTCTTACATCCTGATACTGGATATGGTGGCTATCATCACATCTTACATAGGATAGGAACTGTCTCCATGTATCACCCTGAACAAACACACATGCTCCCTTCAGACCCTTTAGTTTGGATCATACTAATCATCAGTTAGGGGTGATAAGTTGTACTAGCATCTAGTTCTTCATGTACCTACTTCCACCGCATGGAAGTGAATCTTTAGGTCGCACTCAAGAACCTTTGAACTCGCATCATTGTGTAGTTGAACCATCTCTCTCTCATATATATAGTTCAATCGGATTTGTCTCTCTACAGGACTCTCTCTTTCTCTTAGATCATGTCATCTAGGTAAGGCAATCTACCATAACCCATATTACATCCTGACTTTCCTTGGTCCAGGGAGACTTACCACAACATCTATAGTGATGAAATCCCACTCCCTCTCAGGGACTCTTTATCCTATATATCAACTCATTGGGTTACTAGTGTTCATCCTTCACCTCCTGGCATGCATGGAGACAAGCCGCATGCAACTTCATCTTAGGCATCCAAAGTACTACTTCCACTTACTATCTTAATAGTATCAAGGTGTATGGTGAACTTAAAATCATGATCTCCTGTATGTCACGATTTCTCAAGGTTGATTCCTCAAAAATCCTAAAACACTCTAGTTGTGGGTTTCATCACCTTCTTTTCCAAAGAAGTGCATATGAGGTTCTACAATCATCCTTTCATCACAACAAGCCCTAGGATGGCTAACCAAGCAACCACTAACTTGATCAACGGATCTCGTTACATCCAAGTGTTAGCCAAATATATCTTACAACTTAGGGTTCACATAGCCACCTCTTCCAGCCTTTCCACTAGCTAAACTAGGCAGCTACGTCTCAACAAGAGCATCCATTACCACCTTTCATCCTTATGTGCTAGGTAGCAGTGAAGACATAGACCTCCATGTATTCCACTTATCATCTCTTCTCGAACTTTAGGTTTATCTTCATGAAGAAAACTTAGAGCTCATCTTCTTGGTTATCAAACTCAAACTTATAAATTCCATACAACTCATGATAAGAACGTCCTTATAAGATGACTACCTTAGTTCTCTTGGTGTTTGTAAACCATCCACACATAGTACACTCCACAAGGGTGCATTATTATCTCTATCCTCATACATCATAGCAACGTTTCCACTCACATCATCTTTATCCTTGGTGTATGGCATGTGTGTTGTCCTATCTCTCACTCCCATAATAAGAGGAAATAAGCATTTGGTTGTAGTCCAAATACAGAGTTCTTCCCATTCCAAGAGTAGAGATGGTACATCCCACATCATCAGTACACCTTCAAATCTAACTGGAAATGTGCATCACATGTCTCTACATCATGAACATCTCAATATCAAGTTTACTTCCACAAAAAATTGGTTTCGAACCCACTTAGGTCATCATATCATCACTTGTCATCTCCTCTAGGTCTATAGGGTGTTGGCACTTTTGGGGTCATCCCTCTTCCCTTATGCATCCAGAGAGTGCCCTCCTCATCTGCCCTTTGGGTCCCATGAGTTCATGAAGGTGATCAATCTCCTAACCCATGGCCCTCAAACAATGATAGTTGTCACCTCCCGACCCTATGGTAATGTGCAACTAGGGAATTAAGAAACTCCTACTCCCATCGGTCTTATCCCTACCTAACCCTAGGATAGAATTAGGATTCTAACATAGTACATATCCAACTTGAAACCTTACCCAAGTCTCCATCATCTCTCTCGGCATTCGTGGTCTGACTTACATCCTTTCATAGGGATCAGGGCGACCTACCTACCTCAGTCATGCCCCATACTGGTTACCTCCATGGTAACACATCCACATGCACTTAGTGATGGTTATCTATGGGTCTACAGGTTCCTTCTCATACTATGTACTCTCCACTTAGCTTCTCAAGACTCTATGAGACCTCCTAGCCCCTGTTTGGTTCGAGACTGAGATTCCGTAGTCTGGACTGGACTGGGCGGGGTTAGTCAGTAGATCTGGATTGGTGTAGTCTGGATCCAGTCTGATTCTGTTTGGTAACCCAGCCTGATTCTGGTCAGCTGATCTGGTTTGAGTCTGGTTTCAGTCTGATTCTGTTTGGTTATCAGTATGACTGTAGTCTGATTCTGTTTGGCAACCTAGTCAGGATCTGTCTATTCTGTCCTCTTCTAACAGAAATGACTTAACAGTTACACAATATGTGAAGCTGTGATGGCACTACAATACAAGTAAAAATTTTGGAAAAAAAAATTGTCCATACACAATGTGGATGATATTATTTGTTGTTTAGTGGTATGGATATAAGATGAGTATGCTCTTTTTATATGTTTATTTTAAATATATAATATACATCTGTCTTGTCTTGTGTGGCATCTTGTATTTATGCATATAATTATGCATATTCGATCCAATAATTTGTAACGGACAAGATAATTGAAATTGTCATGATAGAACATAAAATTACACACATGTAGCATAACCATTTGAATATAAACATGTCCATACCACAGTTACACATAATTCTTACATAATAATAAAATAAATGACAATGAAGTTTTCATTTGAACTTAAATAACGCCCAAAATAAGGGATAATAGCATACTTTGGTCCTGGACTAATGCATCATGAACGAAGGAAGAGTGGAAAAAACATGAGCGGCATTGCCTAGGCCTACTTGTACACATCCATACAAACATGTTAATATGGCGGTGTGAACGATGATTTATGTTGATCCCAGGTCGGACCATCCAAGTTGGCCCACTTCAGGGCCTCATCATATTCGTCCCATGAAATGGGACATTCTTCTTGCACAGGCTGAATGGGTTGTTTGACATTGTCTTTTGGCCAGTCAAACAACAATGGCAGATGACAAACAGGGTGATTGACCCCTTCCTTTCCTTGTTCCTGTCTCCCAAATTTGCCCCCATTAAGTGAAGTCTCTCAACTTTTTTTTTTGCATACAAGGTTTTCTTGAACATATTTTTTATCTTTGATGGAGACATCAATATCTTTTCGTACTTTGCCAGTGACTTTGATCTCGATGGAGTCATCTATATTTAATAAAAAATTTAAAAATATGAGCACACAATGACACTATAAAAGTAATACTTATAGTAATGTATAGAAATATAAGTTGTCAAGCAAACATACACAAATTCAAGTTTAAATGCGATGTAAGTCTTGTAATCAAAAGCGTAAAGTAGATGTTTTATCAAACGATGGAAAAAAAAATTGATTGTGCCCATAAGTTGTGCAACATAAAGAAATAGAAATTAGAGACAACCAAACATAAACAAATACAAATTTGAGCTACTATGTTACAACTTCATGCGTTATTGTTGTTTTCGTCATTCGTAAGGTACTCAACAAGTGTTGGTGGATAGGTGCGAAGAGTAGTCACAAAGTTGCGTTGAACGCCGTGTTGCACGGTCAATGGCGGGGGAGGCACTAAATATCCTAAAATGAAAAGATTATCTATTATGAACTCTCTCATGATGTGCTGCCACCGCAGTTGCAGCTCGCTCAAAGAAATGTAAGACCCCCCTTTTATGTGTAGAAATTGACACCACACCTCCCTCCAAGCCTGAGCAGTATATACTCCATTCACACATCTCCCCATGTGATATTGGGTTCTCATCAAACCTCTGAGAACCATATCAAGCTCTCTACACCATATAACATATGTCGTAGTTTGTTGTGCAGCCATATTACAAAATTCTGTATGTATATAATATTGCAATTAATATCCATAAGAATTGAACAGAATTAAGAAAATAACATAATTGCGAATATAATTCGAATGTTACGATTTCATGATCAAATAATATATGGCATAAAATGTGATACATCCATAAGAATCGAACAGAATTAAGAAAAATAAAAAGTTTGTGATGTAAGTGTAACAACAACTTTATGGAGTCATCGGGGGTGAAGGAGTATCCAAAAGCAGAGTACAACTGTCCTCCAACCTCTGAATGGAGGCTTGTAAAACTTCATACTTGTACTGTTTAGAGGTGTAAACATGTTGGATGTCGTGATGGATTTCAACAAAGTCCTTCATGTTCATCGCCTACCCCCATACCGACTTGCACTCATAAGTTAGTAACGTAATTTCAGCCTTGAATCAGTTGTTGGGGGGAGATCGACTGCCCAATGAAAGTATTTGCATCGGTCTTTTCCCTAAAAATATTTCCCAAATTCGAGTTAAAGACAACAAATTCACCATTTACTTAGCTAGTGCAACTGAGTATTTGTGGTTGTACTAGCGCACCTCTCTAGAAGGACATATATAATACATTTCTCCCGGCCTTTGAATCAGAATGCCAAAATCATATAACCTCGCATCCTCTATGTTAACTCGCAATGCTGCAAACAGACCACAATCACACCTCGGAACTTCGGATAGATTGATCGACATCTAAAACATGATTAATGATTAGTAGCATAAACTTGGCTTCAAAACATATGTCTCTGTATGAGACTTAGGTTTGAAAGTAGTTTGTTAGTCGCATTTGAATGTTGTAACATGTAGTGAAGCCACACTTAATTACATATAATTATATTACATCTATGATGTATTATATCCCTCTTCCTCCGTTGAAGAGTCATTATCACTTGGGAGGTCGAGTCATTCGCGTAGATATAGACGCCTCCCCCGCAACACTTCAATTTCTTCTCTTAGCCAGTCTGTGTCTGCTCTAGTGGAACTTACAAAGTCACATTGTTCTGACCATGTCTTGCATTCATTGCGTGCATATGCAAGTTGTGTTACCAGCGCATCCCTAACTGTAGTTAACGTGGCAAGTGTATGATGTACGCGGTGCGCGGGAAACATCATGTGACATCTGTTTGGAACAACTCCCCTACCACATGTAAAATATGGCCTGTGGGGGTTGTTTTCTTCAAACCGGCCATTTTCCACATCTGTGGCATCCATGTACACTCGTACGGTGCATTGGAGCCCACATGTACACTGCGGCATTCCATTCTCCATTTCAAGACTGACAACCTAATCAAACAAAATGTGATATTTTTTTATTATGGGGCATATAAAATGTTGAGGGGCTAGAATAATTAGAGAACACATGTGAAACATACATCAGTAGTCAAACGCTAACATTGTTATTAAACAAAGAGGGGCACAACACATGTCAACTCATACATGAGTTTTCATATCATATTGTATAGAAATGAGGATAACTACAAAGTCAGTTCAACGAGTATCCCAAATAAAAGTGGAAATAGTTTCACGTTGTACATCACCCTCCCTTGCATCTGTCGCATTTGTTCGGTATAGCGAACTTAGATCGACGCCATTGGGTGGGACGGTAGATGTTGTACAGTTGTCTGGTATTTCTTCCATAATAGCATCACCATCATTTGGGCGACGTATGAAATTTTGGAGGATACAACAAGCCATTACGAGGCGACACTGTGAATGAATAGGATATTTTGCCCCCTTTTTAAGGTAGGCAAACCGCCTCTTAAGCACTATGAATGCTCTTTCGACGACATTACGCAACTGAGCATGGCGGTGGTTGAACATTTCCTTCTTGTTGTTGTAGGAATGTCTGTTACCCTGATACTCAGATATATGGTAAGCTATGTTGCGATACAGTGCAAGAAATTGTCGAGTGTTTGCTTATCCTGCATCCACTAGGTAATACTTTGATGTAGGGACTTTAAAACCACCTGTAGTCGTTACTGCTTGTAGGACCCTTTAGTCAGCGGCCGAGCCCTCCCAGCCAGTGAGTACATATGTAAACTCCATTGAGAAGTCTACAGCAGCCATGACATTCAGGGAGACATTCCCTTTTCTATCTCGGTAACGATTTTGCTTGTCACGTCTTACCAAGACTGGGATGTGTGTCCTGTCAATAGCACCGATGGCATTCTACAATACCATAATCGAGTTTCAACATACAAAAAAACAAGCAACGGTAATAAATACTATAGGGGATGACTGTTACTACCTTGAAGTAAGGGTAGAACCTTGGGTTCTCCGATATACGACGATGTGTGTTTGTGTTTGTGGTTTGCATGACAATATAGTCATTGCACAACGCGCACACAGTGTCCAATACTTTGTTGAACTTTCTGTTGATGGTTTCACCAGAGTGGATGTAGTCCTCTGCCAAAGCACGATTGGTATGGCCATGGCCAACCATCTGAAGGAAGTAGCATACAGCCTCAACTGATGAGACTCCTCTACTACTCTTTAACAAGCCACGATCCTCAAGCTTGTCTACAAGGGTATTTATAGTTTGTGGACGCATTCAGAATAGGTCATAAGCCCTCTGTTCATGACCAAACATTATTTCTAGCACCTTTTGGTGCCCACTCCTAATACTAACTGATCTAGGTATTGAAGGAGGTATGTCATCATCATCAGAAATATCATCCATGATGGAGTTAGCTATTGACTCAGCTATTGCATCAGCAACACGATTTGCTGTACTAGTCATGCTATCTATAATATGTGGTAGGAGGCCTATTGGTTCTGTATGCCCACTACCAGACATGATGCCTACAACCAAAACGATTTCAAACTTTCATGATTCGTACATTAAAAAGAGTAGCAACATGATCATAATATGATATATGTGAATGAAATTGAACAACATGAACATTAAATACGAATAAAATTGACGTGCTACAAATGTATTGTTGCATCGTATTTATTACAACAACGAAATGGTTTTCCTATTCGTAAACAAATAAACCATCATCACAAACTAAAATCTTGAAGTTCATTGATAAACGATACTAGTTCATTGATAAATGATACTGGAAAGCAAACCACAACTCGAACCCTCCTATAAGTTAGGATGTTGAAGGACATGTGTTATTCCCACTAGTACCACCAGCATTGCTACAAGTATACCACGTAGATGGTATACTTGTCGTGCCATTGAAGTTTGATGATGGTGACTGCGAAGCATATCCCTGCTGAGATGGCACATAATCGGATGCCATTGAAGGTCGGGCTGGTGCACTGCCTATGTGGAACCTTTCCCAAAGATCATGCAACCATCTAGTTAGTTTCTGTGGGGTGTCAGTGAGGCTGAGGTAGATCGTACGGTTTGTCGAATCCTTGATGGCGTTCACAAGAGTTGTAAACACTTGTGTAGGGGCTTCGGGAAAATTGTCATTGAAATGTTGTAAAATTGTTGCAAACTCCTCTTTTTCAATGGCTCTACTGGCGACACATGTGCCCAACTCGTGTACCTTTGTGTACGCTTGTGTGAATTCAGATAACACTTCATTAGAAAGGGTGCATCGTTCGTGTGGCAAGGATGTCCGCTTCCTGCGCCTGTGGCTAAGAGGAGTCCTTCCCCCAACACCCTGGGAATTTGTGCCACCTCCCCCAGTGTCGGCCTCACTCTACATCCCGGGTGCGCCTAAGTCCGGTTCCACAATGGGCATTTCTGAGGGCATTGTTGTATTATATGAATCTAGGTCGGCATCAACTTCTTCCTCGGAGGCGACGTTGGATGGTATTTGTCTATCCGTAGAAGACATTGAATGATGTCCTCTAGCAATGTTCCTCCCTGCCATCAACTCGATTTCGTAGTAGTGGGGAAAGGGCCGATTAACCAACCTAGCAAGATCTTTGTTTACCTAAATTTGAAAAATATGAGTTTATTACTATAGCAATATTTAAATGTGGCAAGGACTAGTTTTGGGTCAATGTAAGGTTATTGTATGTATCGCAAGGGTCTCCTTCCACTCAGGGGTGTCAGGCAACCTTGGCTTGTTCCTAACTTCATCCCATCCAACGCCACTCTTGTTTATTACAATCTTAAGTTTGACATAGTCCCTCTTGAGGTTCTTCCACTTAGTTTTCACCTGGTCCATCATTAAGTCTGGCCTCGACATCCTATTTTGTATCTCACAGACCGTCTCCCTCCATGCATCCCTAGTAAACTATCCATCGATACACCTACCCATATCATACTGCCTCCTCAGTGTTGAAACTAAGCCGTCGTCACTGTCTCTCGACCATATAAAATGCAACTTCGGGTTAGTGGAAGACATACTCCGGTATGTGCTGCAATATATAAATAATGTGAGCGGTGTTTATAGCATGTATAAATATATAATAAGCAATATATAAATATTCCATACACATCCAAGCATGATTTTCTACCATCAATGTTAACTTATACATTTACCTATTTACATTTGGTCAATTATGTCCAGACATTCTTTAAATGGAATAAAAAAATGTCTGAAATTCAGGTTTTAGACTTGGGGAATGTCCTAATTGCAACAACACGGGCCTATGCAAGTATAGCTTCATTACATTATCGGCTTAATTAAGATGAATTTTATATAGCATGCATCCTACTATGAAAAAATCTGACAGCCCACATACAGATTACAAAGCATACATGTACCACATTCTGATCACTGAATTGAGTTAGCATTTATTAGCATCATCTACCTTATCATTTTAGTGTTACAGTTAGGTTCTTATATTCATCTACTCATTCTCACCTTTTCCCTAATCATAGAATGTAACCACCTCATATTAATCGTTATGTATATATCATACTCAATAGTACAATACAGATGTCTAACTCATTGTACAATTCAAATATTATTCTACACATGTCAATTCAATCCCCAAGCTTACTGAATAGCTAATTAAACTATTTCAGTTGTATATTATCTTGCTTACCTATAAGGCACGAGACCAGATTCTTTTAATATATTGTGACTATTGATTATATATTAACAATCGATAAGCATTGAAGAGAGTCAAGTGATAATTCCATTGAGTTTTTAGCAAGTTGCATGTAAATTTTGTAGTACTTCTACTTATACATACACATCAACAAATACATGTGTAGAATAAGAAACATATGTAATTTGAATAATCATGTGCTACAACTATTATACAAATCATTTGCAATTTTTCCTTTCCTTGATTTCTCTTGTTTACCCCAAATTATTATACCAATCCCAACCGAATCAAGACTCAAGTACCCAAATTAAACCCTAGTTTTCTCCCACAAAAAAAATTAGTCACTCTTGTTTTTCCTTAGAACACATAGCAGACATGGATCATAAGGCCCTCTCAAGGAGGCCCTGTCAAGGACAAGTAACGGTCCTTGTAGACTTTAGTCTTTGTCAAAAATGATGATGATGATATCATTTAAGCATATTTGTATAAAAACAAAATGCATGAATACTATTGTGAGTAGTAATTATATATTCACATTCAATGAGCTCATATTCAAATAGGGGAACACACATAAATTTTTCGACTACGTATCAATGACAGCCGGCTGATACATACACCGAAATAGTTATCCAACAAATATGATAAAGTAAAAAATGAATAGATGTCAACTGACTGCCCAAGCTAGGAAGATATTATTTTGACTCAAACATGGTGTTCCTTTGTATTTGCTTTTCCAATCTTGTTACATTTACATTTTACAGGGAATTCATTTTAGATAAACATTATTACACGGATCCAAAATAGTATATATGATTAAACAGAAACCAATGGACAATCAAATTATCAAGGTTGAATTGTATTTCAGTTTGAACAAAGCTCACAACAATGAAAAAAAGCATCATTCAAACTAAGGTGGAATGGGCTAGGATCAAAAAGAGAAGAAGGAAGGGATGTCGTGCCCCTCAAACGGACACCACAACAGCAAAAAGTGGCAATTATCATGGTGTGAGAGGGTCAGAGAGCGAGAGCATACCTGAACACCGGAAGTGCCGTCGCCGTCCACGCACACCACAGTGTCATCGTCGTCCACGCACACCACAACAGAAAAAAAATATAAACACAAACCAAACACACTGGTTAATAACTGGAACAACAACAGAAGAACACAACTACAAACGAATAATAGCGGAAGAACAACGGAAGAACACAATGCACTTATCGTGGAAGGACTGGTGTTGGATCTGAGCAGGTTGTCGAGCAGCTACAAAAATCGCCGGAACCGAAGGCGTCTGCGAGGAGGTTGACGACACTCACAAGGTGAAACGGGAGGAGTTGGACGACCACTGCCCCAAATTTATAGCAGATCTGCCTTTTCGACTGGGGCTGCTCGACGATTGTCAATGTCCTGCAAAATTGATGAGCGTCGTGACAGCAGTAGGGGGAAGAAGAGATTGGACAACACAATGCCCTTACCTACTTTCAATTTTTCGTCTGCTACACCCTCATGTTCGCCCCGTGAACCGCCTCCCAGCAGCACTGCCATGGCGACACCCTACCGGCTGCATTCTCAAAACACCAGCTGCTACCACCACACGCCGGTGCCGGGACAGAGCCGAGTGGATGGGGAACAGGTAAATTCGACCTACACCTACTCCTAGACCCAGTTATCGTCTTCCTCGAGCAGCAATGCTCAGACGGAGTAAAGGGGGGTATCGGGTGGCGTGGGGGGTGGGGAGTGTTGGGACGGGAAAGACGGGAGCGAGATTGAAACTGGTTTGCAAATGAAATCCCGCTCAGACCGGGACTGAGTTGGTCCGGGTTTTGGGATTAAGGAACCCCGAAATGGGATTGTTCCAGGATGTTGAACAAAACGCTGATCTGTGCCGATCCGGATCGAAAAATGATGACTTGTCTCTACGCAACAGTCGCTGATCCGGTTTCAGTCCGGAACCAAATAGGGGCTTAAGGTTACCTCACACCCAACAAAAGTTGATCCATACCCTACAAAAGGGTCCCTCTCCCAGGATGGGAGGAAACTATCTCTTGATAGCAGCAAAGGTCACCAACGTCCTTATGTCTAGGGTTTGCATATACATGAGCATGCTTAGCCTTACCAAGATACTGAGGCACATGGCTAACAAATAGACCACTACTAAACCATGCTAGGTCTCCATGGTAGGTCATACTTGTCCTCATTCCTCAACATTGGACCATCATCATACATGCCCATGTCACCAACCTATACGTAGGAGGTTCATCAAACATAGACCTTAGTCTCAGGGATCTCCTTTTCCTCTAAACATGAGGAGTGCCATGCTCGAATCTATAGAAACTCAAATCTTGTCATGAGCATCAGGTGCACCAGGTACTACTACTTCCCCTCTTATAGGTCTAGGAACCCTAGGTTCACTTTTATGCATCAGCCATCTAACTGCATGATCAACCTTCTAACAATGAACCAAGCATGTACGAGGTGCATCATGCACGTCCTATAATCCTTCCACTTGAACAACACCTTAGAGTCGAGTCATCCTCAAGGACAACCAACTAGGTATAAGACCTTACAACTTGTTACTAAATCTCCTCAGGGTCTAAGGAACTCTTCTTCCTATCCCTAGCAGGTAAGCACCTATATCATCTGTACATAGGTACCATTAGCCTCATCTTTCTTCTAGGGTTTGGTTCCTCCAAAGGCAACCAAGATACCAAAAGCCTCCAGGGGTTGTGCACAAGGCAACCACAACCATCCACTTAGGTCGCAACATACCCAACTTCTCAGGGTTCCTCATATCTAAGAGTCTAAGGTTCCAACCTTCTTATTCGGGTCTTTCACTCTCTCTCTCTCTAGAGCTAACCCTACAAACAACCTTGCCATTTGGGGTTCTCTCTCTAAAAGGGTGGATCAAGCTCACATGCATACACTTACATGGGTGAAACCTACGTTCACTCGAGATTATCTATGGCTCTTTATGCTTAGTCATAATCTATCCAGCATGCCCTTCTGGCCTGGGTTTCGACCTACTACCAGCACTTACTAACATACTCTAGGTGCATACTATGCCATGCTCATATCAACCCATAGGGTTTCTATAAGGTCATCACTAACCTCATCAAGGAAGGAGTTATCCTTCACCCTAGCATGCACAACCCTTCCTAGGGTTGGGTCACCAAAGGTACCAGGTCAGCCAACCTCACATGGCTCACACTATCATAGGGATTCAAAACCAACATCATGTCAACCCACACACAAGGTCGACCATGACTTCCATCTCATCATGCCATCTCTCTCTCTAACCACCACTTAGGGTTAGGGTTAGCATCATCCTCAGAGGATGTATCAGGTCTCTACCTTTAATGGAGGTCTCTTCCTCTAAGACCAACTCTACTTCATCCTCCTGACAAGAAGGTCTAACCTCAGGTCTCTCCTGAGGGCATGACAACACATGTCATACGACCTAAGCATGCAACTATTCTTTACTTTATGCTTAAACTATTAAGCTTATGTCCATGACATCTTATTTACATTCTTTTTCATTAATTTGGTGGAGGATTCCTTAACCTTATCATACATACCCTGACCTCAAGAGGGTGAGGAAGAGAGAGAAAAACTCTAAACCTCATAATCTTAACAGAATTAGGGTTGAGAAGGGACAAAAGTAGATGAGAGAGTCCTAAAGGTATCTTATTTCGAGTTAGATCCTAAGACATTGGCCAGGCAGTCACACAGATCAGGGAGTCCTTGTATTCCGACTAGTGGTGCGGAGGAAAATATTGCAAACCCTCGGACGTGATCCTTTTCTAGACACCTCTATCTTTCAGAAAATCCTCTAATAATTCCCTCGAGTTCTACAGAGTTTGTAAAATTTAATAGTTACTAAAGACTAAATGAGGAACCAATGCTCTGATACCAAATGTAACAACCCTACCTCCTGGTAACCCTCAATTAAGGGAGACCAAGAGATCAGAGCCGTTATCCCAATTTCTTGGATCAAAGGTTCGAAAAATAATCAATAATAATTATTAAATGCTACCATGAATATACTAAAAGCTGGAATAAAAATAAACTTTGCATACCTTTTTTTTTCAAAAACTTGGATATCTAACTTCTATCCACCTCTGGACTCTATTCTAACCAATCCTCCTTGCACTTTATTTCTTAATTTCACAATATGCCACTTTACTATTTGTCCTTTTCAATTTGTACCTAAAACGCCGACAAACAAAACATCAGCCAGCATAAATGAATATATTGGTATGTGGGGGAAACAATAATCAGGCAATTATCTGTAACAACATATTGCAAGCAATTATGGTTTAGCAAGCAAACTTTACATCTTAAACATAACTACTCAACCCATACTTACCCTAACCTCTGCGCTTGTCCTTGCAGTGGACATGGATACTACCTCTCATATGGTAGATCCCAACTAACCCCCATGATCCTACCTAACAGGTAGATCAATACCTAGGGTTGAAGAGTCGCATGGTACTACCCATAGGTAGCCCAATCCCTAACTCATGATATGTTGAAGAGTGGCATGGCACTATCCATAGGTAGCCCAATCACTAACTCATGATAACTAGATGGTCCTACCTAACATGTAGACCATGTACTAGGTCATCCTTTTCATCATTAGCAAAGCCACAGAGGAGGACTAGGATCTGAGCTAGTTAGGTATACATATTTCAGGTGATAATCATAGTCACTTTATAGTTGCATGAAATAAAAGTCATCCAAGCAGTTATTTTCAGGCAACCGATAAAACATCCAGGAATCGCCGTGAAACTAAAGAGATTAACCATAAGCATAACCACATACCTGATCCAGAGTAACTTGATGTCCAAGCATTAATATTCAAGACAATCAAACAAGCAATCAACAATATCCTGAAATTAATGCATAACATCCAAGTGTCATTATTTTATCCAAAACATTCTCAAGATCAATTTGGATTCCACCTTAAGATTTCTAGGCCAACTTTAGAGTTTTATTAGGGTTTTAGCCTCCATAAAGCTTTTATCACTTTTAATACCCTTTTAGTTCACAAACCCTAATTTCAACATCATAGGCACAATTGAATGTCAATTAAATCTAAAATGTCTCTTTGACACTAAAACTACCATCTTTATCCTTTTAAGTCATACCAAGATCATTAGTCCCAATTATCATCTTTGGTTTCTTTTGAATTGTCAACTCACATTTCATTATGGTCTAATTCACATATGAACTCTATTTATTGCTAATTTCACATTAATCCACTAGAAAACCCTAATTACCAAATTAAGGGTATTTATACACAATTAGAAACTTTTATACTCAAAATAGCTTAGAATCATCAAATCTCATTTGTATTCATGGATTCAAACAATTAAAACCATTAAGAATCATAATTACCAAGATTAGGGTTTCAAGGTCCATTAAAGCATATTCCTGTACGTGGAACCCTAAATAAATTAAACTACGCATAAATATCATCTTTTTAGATCTAATGTGTCCTTTTTATAATCAACAGGTTAACATCAACTTTAAACATCCAAATAACCCTTCCCAATCCATTAATCATCATAGATTAGGGTTTCTTAATCATTAATGCATTAAAGTTGATAACTTCAAATACTTTTCGAATTTCAAGAGGAATTAAGCTCTAAAACTATTTTTAATGGATTCCTTGCATTTTTTTAGCAAAATTCATATATTACATGTATCAATCCGAGCTACCAATAATTAAATACGATTTTTGCAAGAATTCACTTACTTGGACCAATGGGATGCTGACACGTCAGCCAACCCATGCAATACGTAACTCGGCCGAGAATATAACCAAATGATGCTTTTGCCCTTGTGTAAGTGATCGGCTCTTCACACCCCAGAGGGGTAAAATCATCCAATGGCGCCTAGGTTGTCTTCAACCTCCCGAGGCCGCTGCTGTCATTGAGCGCAACACTCTACGAGTCTGCCCTCCTCTTCACCAAGGCTCGATGATCGCCTCCCTAGCTCCGCTACCCTCCACCGCACCTGGGGCGCCACCCAGCTCATGACCCAGATTGTCAGTTTCAAGCACGACGACCTACAATGTGCGGCTGACGTTGCAGCCATGCGGCTGCTACTGCGCATGGTTTAGGGCATGGCGACGATGACGAAGCTACTCTCTGGCATCGTGGCACATCAAGCTTCCATAGCAACCCCTCCTTGGCTCCTCATTGCTCCATGGTCGCACTGCTCCTCTTTGTTAGAGTTTTAAGAGAAACAAGAAGAAGGAGAGAGAGGGATGCATGGAATTCTCTTGGGCTCAAGCCAAGGATTCTACCCCTTATATAGGAGAGGGTAGCAAAGCCCTAGGATGCCTATCCACGAGGTAACAAGACCCTTTCCCAATTGGAAACATATTTTCCTTAATCAAGAAGTATTCTCTCTCTCTCTTAATTATCTCCTTGATAAACTATATTATTTAGTTATTAGGAATTCGAAAATTATCTCTCTTATCTTCTTTGTGCTTGGCTTTTAATCCATTGGCCACGAAATTTTACTTCCTTATAAAAAAGTATTTTTTTTCTAATACCAAAAGTCATTAATTATATAACACATGATCCTCATATTAAGACTTTTGTATTATTTGTATTTTCTCTTTCTTATTCTCCATTGGGACTCCTAGGACCCCAAGAAATCCTTAGATTTCGAAATCCTTTTTGAAGGATGCTCATTATCCTTCTAGAAACATATACATCCATTATTTCTCTTTATTTTACTTATTTATTTACTAAAAGATTTATTTTCAAGGATTTCTCTTTGTCTTTTATTTCCTTTCCCTCTTTTCTTATCTCTTTCATTAGAAATCACATATAAACGAAATTTACTCAATTGTGGCCATTAATTCCACCTTCTAGAGATTTCTATATAATACTCATAAATACTTTGCTTAATATTCATTATCTTGTATCTTTTTCTAATATTTGGACGTTTCTTCATTTCTTCTCTTTTATATCCATTATTGGATTACTATAATAATAGGAACCAGGAAATTCCTATCAAAAGGGAGACTTGCAAAGAAATCCCTTCTTTGAAGCAAAGCATACAACGTATACAATTAAGTCCATATTCATAAAAACATTACACTTCAATTATGAAAACATATGCAAAATTGAGGTTGTAACAAACATGTTACATTAGCCATCATTCCACTTTATTGGAGGAATAAACGTTATATATTTACCATTGGGTCAAGTTCATATATTAAAACCATCAATTACAGTATAGGTCTGACCATTGCATCAAGTTACCCAAGAAACCATTGGTCTAAGGCTTAATTGATGCTACAACTATATGATTAACTCACTATAGGTTTTGGAGACCTGATCCACCATCATTAGTGACCATTAAGTCACCATAGGTTGTTAGATAATCACTATATTCATTAATCAACATCAAATATCAAACTAATATCACCATTGATTGATAGCATCATTAGGGTACTTAGTTATTAATCACTAGGCTTCTAATTAGGCCAAAACATGACCTAAGGGGTGAACGTCAGTTGACACCCTTGGTTACTACCATTAATTTTCATGAAGACAACACCATAGGGTTGTTGCAATGGTACCATCATTGGGTCATGGGTTTATAGAAGAAATCAGCTTAAAACCCTAAAATTGACCATTGGTTGATAGGTGCTTAGCACCATAGGTTGTCAAACCAACATGATCCAAGTCATATTATACCTTAGGAATAACGTACACATGATCACATGTTCATCTATAATTGAAATCAGAATAGGGAAGATTATAAAAATCCAAATCCAAGTCAAGCATAGCTTTTTAGTGCATGGATCATCATTTTCAAGCAAGAACATGATCTAGAAAGCTATGGTAAGCAATAAACGTGGAGCAAGTTATAAAACTTGCCTCTAATGAGTAGATGAAACCCCACATAGAAGAAATATCGAGTAGGTAGGGTAGAAAATCCAAGAATAATCTATGAACTCATCCATCTAGCACATTTCTTCATCAAATGAGCAAACCTTTGATCGAAATCCCTAGAAGATGGCCTTAGAAACCCTAGGTAGGGCTAAATGGAGCTCTAGGAGACCTTCTTCTCCAAAAAGAGGTTGTCTTCTACCTTAGAGCACTTAGTTCCACATCAAAACAGAGTGGAGTCGTTGCTCCAAGTTATAGGAAAGATAAACAAGTATAGATTCATACTTGGGCAAGGAAGAGGTAAATATAGCCCATGGATAAGGATGAAAGCAAGCATGAGGTGTAAAAGTAGCTGCCCCATGTTTCTATGGCCTTAAACTATTAAGAATATACAAGCACACACACAAGAAGCTCCCCCACCGTCCTTATAGACCTTCTTATATTTCCTTTGTCGAATTTCCCAGCCAATTACATAATTCATTAGTTGATAGCTACTAAAGGTAGCTCATCCGTGAAGGGGTAAACCCTAAAATACCCTTAGAGAAAACACCTTCAAACCAAGGATTAAATAGGTGCCCCATGGCTCAAAAATCTCAAGAATTATGAGAGGATATCCAAGGAACATAATGCAAGTGATAAATTGCAAATAAACCTCTCAATTAGGTAAATTGCAGAAAAGTCCAAAATGAGCATAAAATTGCATAACTTGCTCAAACAGTGTCCAAATTGGACCAAATTTGAAACTTAAGATTGTATTATGATTTAAAAGCATATTAAAAGGTTATATTAGGATTATAAAAAATCAAATGTGGTAATTAAGCTTATTAAATTCATTAAGCAAGTTCAGGGGCCTTACACCAATAATCTATCTAGATGATGTTGAGGAACTAGATTTTGAGTTATGGTTTGAAGTCATAAGATCCAAAATGAATTCAATGTGAACCAAATAAGGTATGACCTTAATGGTAGAACATAGTGCAATTGGGTCTTAAGAGTTAAGACTGACATGGATGACATTTGAAGAGTTGATTGGTTGAGATAAATTCAAGTGAGTTCAAGGTGTTGAACATGATGATTTTATTTAACCAATTGCAGTGGCTATAGGCCATAAAGTATCATTCTTGCTATTGGAACTTAAAGACTATGAAATTTGGCATATGGATATTAAAACCACATTCCTAGTAGGAATAACATGAGGATGTATATGTGACACAACCTGAAGGGCTTTATAATTCCGATAATGCAAAACGCAGTCTATAAGTTACAAGAGATTAATCAATATGATTGATTAAATACAAGAACCTCAAAACCGAAATCTTTACTTTGATTATATAGTCAAAAGGTTTGATAGATATATCGAAATAAAGAAGGGATCTGTGATTTCAAAGATTTAGTGGGAACATATTCATATTCCACATGATGATGAGGAATAAAATGAAACTAGTGTGGAAATACCCTATTTAAGGGAATAAAGAGAAATGTCCTATGGGATAGGAATAGAGATCTATAGAGATAGTTATCGAAAGTCTCTTTACCTGTAAAGAGAGAGCATATATTGGTAGTCTCTGCTGAAGGGTTCAGTATGCAGAGATTCAGTGGGAGGAAACTTGTCCATATTACATGGAGTTAGTATCTCATATGCCTAGTGTCCCAAATTCTTATGGAGAATAGGAACACATAAGATAGATGACTTATGCATTCACAATTGTATCTATCATGTATGTAATCATCCCATTATCTTGTATCTATTGGAGATGACAAGAAAATGTATATGCATTCATCATCTTATATGTATTGGACATGACAATATGATATACTCATCTAGTTATCTCGTATGTATTGGACATGATGAGTGGATGCATGTCTACTTCCAATGAGAGTCACTGGAATACCATAAAGAACTTATTTAAGTACTTATGAAGTATTAAAGGATTAATTCTATGGTAATAAAAGGAAGAGTTGAGTGTAAATGAGTTACACTGATGCAAGCTTTCAAAATGATAGAAAATTGATCACAAAATATAAAAGTGAATATGTGTTGATAAATGGAAATGTTCTAAGTAAAATTAAAAACCCTTTAATTCTAAAAGGAATTCTGAGTATCCTTGTGTTATGAACACCAGAGGATACTATATGGATCTAGAAATTCATACAGATGAACTTATAGATATTCCAATCATTGATGACAAAGTAGAAATACTAAGTCAAACTATGAAGCTAATTGTTAGGAAAGGAATATCAGATAGCATATTACGACAACTCCATCTCATACAAGATGTCATACAATAAGGAGATGTGAAACATGCAATATACCGACTAAAGAAAAATGTTGCTAACTCACATGGATTAGCACTAGCGTAACAGAAACATGTAGGACATGTTTAGAGATCACTAAGAATATGATTCAAAGGTGATTGGCTCTAAGTGGAAGTGGGAGCCTGTTGGTATGTATGCCCTGAGAGCCAATCATATGATGATAGGATTGGCATATGTTCTGATTGATTTGATGAATATGAAAGGCAAGCTTCCAATGTATTCTAGCTCAATCGATTATGAGATAAATGATGGAGCAGAATGCATGTCTAAAGAATGACAATACTCAATGGTGTACGTCTTTAGGTTGAGGACCTAAACAATGAGATCATATGGATGCTAAGAGTATGTACATTCTTGTTATGTCCCTAGTCGGATCTCATTGTGGAAGGTTGATAGACAACAATGACACATCAAGACTAGAGTGTGTGTGGGTTGATGACAGTGTCTCATTAGCCATGATATATGATATCAAACCAAGCACACAAATACATGTTAGAGAACAGTGTATCGGACAGACCCACCATGAGAGTGACACATGGAACCATGACATGGTAGTCAGAATCATCTCTCATAGTGATGGTGGTGATTGTGATTCTTAGACTTGAAATCACTACACTCGTCGAATGTGATTGGGTACACTTTGACGTCATCAAACGCAGTCCTAAAACATGGGTTGTTATAACGGTGATGATTGGGTGGCTTTGACGCATGAGATAGACTGTGAGTGATTCTTAGACGCAGTCCAAGCCACTTGATAAGCAAGATTGAGAAAGGCATGTACATTGAATCAATATATGATATTGATGTCATAGATATCTCAAATAGTCTGCTCTAGTTCAAGAAATAAGAATGGACATTGAAAGGATGACGACTCCATGCCTTGAGTTCATTCAGGATATCAGAGACAAAGGAATTATACATTCACTGAAACACCAGTCATGGACTGTAGGATTGAAAGTTGTTATCCAACTTTCCTTTTCACTTGGGTAACACTGATGTGTCACTAAGTATCGCTCTTTGCTTGTGATGTCATAAGCTAGTTATGGACATTCACTATCAACTTGAAATGAGACCTATAGGGTCACACACAAAGGATTAACTTGGATGAGGAGTTTATCCATGAATTATGTTTGGATTGATTACTAAAGTGTTTAGGTACTCAATCAAACATTCAATCAATAGACTTGACTCAAAATCATCAAGTTTAAGTGTTGAACCAAATGATTAGAGTTTCATATTGATTGAGAACTAAATTGACTGTATTCTACACAATCGAGAACACCAACCGAACAATTCACTGGGTGAACTGATCAGCTCATGGTCAGTGAGATGACTGATTCACTCTGGTGAATCGATCGGTTCAACTAGTCCAAACAAGCAGTGTTGAGTTGTCCCAGTTTGTAAGAAAAAGTTTTTCGTTTCACTTGTTCAATTCGATTGGGACAAGAATTAATATTTGCATTAATTAAAAATGAATAAGGAAAGTCAATTGTAGGCAAGTCTGGGAAGTGAAATGACCGGTTCACTGGGTGAACCGATCGGCTCACACTCCCAAATGACAGGTTCACTAGTGAACTGATCGGTTCACACATCCAAATGACCGGTTTTCCTACCGCAGTGTAAATTATTTATGAAAATTCCGGAATCTTCTACTCCCGCCAGACTGGGAACCTTGACCCTACCCTCTACTATAAATAGAGGGTTACATGGGGCTTCTCTAGAGACACAACTCAAAACATCAGTTTCTCTACAAAGTTGTTGTCCTCTCTAGTTGTGGTAACTGAGAGAGCCCAAGCTAGTTCTACCCTCCACGGAGGAACAATAAGGGAAAGATAATTGCAGAAAAGCAACTGGTGGTGAGAGAGTGTGTCGATGACTAGTACACTGACAAAAGGGGACAACTCCTTCTAGCCCATCCTTCAGGACGACTAAAGTTTTCGGTAGTCCATGTGGACTATCTATAGAGGCAAGAGACTTCTGCAACTCAAGAGGATGACAGTCAACCACAGTTCGGGTCAAGACCAAGAGCTGCACATACACCATCGAAGACAGATGGTTGAAGACCGCACTTGATGTGAGGTATAGTCGTTGATCAAGCCTCAGGGCTAGGTATAACTTGTTAAAACCATCCTTCCCATTACATAGATATTGATGTGATCTGCTGGTTATGAGTTTATGGTCAAGTAATTTTTTTGTTTCCACTGCCTATCTGACCACATAAAACCCAACAGTATGGACCGTGAAATTCACACAACAAGCCCTAGGTCGCTACACCCACAAGGTACACATAGGTCGACACACACACAAACCCTAGAACCCTAATCACCACCAAGGGTGCCACCACTCAAACAAGGCACATACTTCTTTCTCTATCTTCTAGATAATGTCAAGAAAGAGAAAGAGCACTATAGAGGTGAAAATTACAAGAATACCCCCATAAATGGGTAAATTGCAATTTGTACTGAAACAAGCACAAAAAGCATAAACATCAACCAAACAGGTTCAAACTGGAGACTTAAGCTCTCTACTAGCTCTAAGATCATCTCAACGAATTATAACAAGGTTCAAATCATCAAACCAAAGCAAATAGGGTTACCCCTAAGCCCACGTCAAGGGTCTTACATGGTCAGGATATCAAACTCCTATTGGAGGGACATATCCCATCTACATCACTCACACTCATTTCACACGTGTCACAATGTATTCGAGCATCACCTTTATGTTAGTATGTATGCCCTGAGAGCCAATCATGGGATGATTGGTGGGATACATTAAAATTGATTTGATAAACATCAAAGGCAAGCTTCCAATTCTTTCTGGTTCAGTCATATGAGATAATGATAGAACATATTGAATGTCTAGAGAATGACAGTACTCAATGACATATGCTTTCAAGTTGAGGACCTGAACGGTAAGATCATACGGATGCTAAGAGTTTGTACATTCTTATTATGTCCCTAGTCGGATATCATTATGGAAGGTAGATAGACAACAATGACACACAAGACTAGATTGTGGTGTTGGTTGATGACAGAATCTCATTAGTCATGATATGGAGATATCAAACCAAAAACATAGGTACTTGTTAGAGAACAAGTGTACCAGACAGACCCACCGTGAGTTTGACACATGGAACCATGACATGGTAGTCACAATCAGTTCTCACAGTGATGGTGGTGAGTGTGATTTTTTGACCTGAAATCACTACACTCAACACATGTCGTTGGGTACACTTTGACATCATCAAACGCAGTCCTGAAACATGGGTTGTTATAAAGGTGATGATTGGGTGGCTTTGACACATGGGGATTTTGAGGGGTGAGTGATAGATATGGGATTTGTCCCTCCTGAGGGAGTTTGATATCCATGGCCACTTGATGAGTAGGATTGAGATAGGCGTGCACGCATGTGTGAATCAGTATGTGATATTGATGTCATACATATCTCCTCCAATCTACTCTGAGATCAAGAAAGTGAATGAACGTTGACAGGATGACTGTTCCATGCCTTGAGTTCATTCAAGATATCAGTGATAAAGGAATTATACATTCATTGTAACACCATTCACGGATTGTAGGATTGAAAGTTGTTCTCCATCTTTCTATTTCACTTGGGTAGCACTGATGTGCAACTAGACACCGCTCTTTGCTTGTGAAGTCATAAGTGTTATGGATTTTCACTACCAATGTGAAATGGACCTGTAGGGTCACACACATAGGATTTAACCTGGAAGAGGAGTTTATCCACAAACAATGTTTAGATTGATTACTAAAGGAGTTTAGTAGTTCAATTAAACACTCAGTTGATTGATAGCTCAAAATCATAGTGTTCAAGGTGTTGGACCGATTGATTAGAGTATCGTATTGATTGAAACTATAATTGACTGATTTGCACAGTCTGCCTGCTTCAACCGATCGGCTCATAGGGTTGAACCGATCGGCTCAAGTTGGTGAACCGATTGGCTCAATTGGTGAGACGATCAGCTCATGTGTCATGAAACGATCAGCTCAATTGTTGAACCGGTCAATTCATGTGACCAACCGATATTGTTTGGAAAGTCAGAAGACTATTTTGCAAATACAATTTGTTTCACTTGTGTAAATTCGATTTAGACAAGGATTAATAATTTGATTAATTGGAAATAAATATGAGAGTTAATTTGAGTTGGATCAGGACCACGAACCAATTGGCTCAGGCATGAACCGATCAGCTCAGAGCCCTAGACGATCGGATTAGGTCCCAAATGATCAAATCAGGGCCTGAAACGATCATTTTAGGGTGTGAACCGATCGGTTCAACTGCCGTAGTATGTCAGTTTTTGTGGAAATCTCAAACCCTTCTACTCCTACTTTAATCCCACATTGCCTGGGGTAGAGAACCCTGTCCCATAACCCTCCTATATATAGGGGTATTGGAGGCTTCTCAGGTACAACAACTCAGAACACCATTTGCTCTACAAAGTTGTCGTTCTCTTTGGTTTTGGTAACCGAGAGAGCCCGAGCAAGTGCTACCCAATAAGGGAGGCACAACAAGGGAAAGACAACTACAGAAAGGCAACTGGTTGAAGGAGACTGTGTCACTGACTAGTATGCCGACAGGAGGGTGCGACTCCTTCTGATTTCTTGTGGGACAAGGATATCGGAGTTCCAGGTGGTCTGTGTGGACTACTTCAGAGGTGGGAGACTTCTGCTGCTCGGAGGACAGCTGTCAATCTCGACAGTCCTGGTGAGACCAGGAGCTGCACAGACACCGTCCAAGACCGGAGGTGAAGAGCGCACAAGCCGTGAGGTAACGTCGTCGAGCAAGCCTCGGGACAAGGTATGCCTCTACAAACCATCCTTCCTACTGTATAGACATTGACGCGTTTCCTTTGTTCTGGGTTTGGGGAGAAAATTTTTGTTTCTGTTGCCTTCTCTGTCTCCCCTAAAACCCTACACTTTATGATAACCCTTATCCAAGGTTACATTTGATGATGTCAAAGTACATCAAACAACATGTGTGAGTGTAGTGATTTCAGGTCCAAGAACCACAATCACCACCATCACTATGAGAGTTGATTCTGACTACCATTTAATGGTTTTTGTGCATCACTCTCAAGGTGGGTCTTGTCTGATACATTGTTCTCTAACAAGAATCTATGTGTTTGGTTTAATATCACATATCACGACTTAATGAGATTTTGTCATCAACCAACATACACTCCAGTCTTATGTGTTACTGTTGCCTATTAGTTTCCACAATAACAACCGACAAGGGATATATCAAAAATGTATATACTCTTAACATCTGTATGATCTCATTGTTCAGGTCCTCAACCTGAAGACATATGTCATTGAGTAACACAATTTTTTAGACATTTATTGTGTTACATCATTATCTCATGACTGAATAAAACAAAATAAACGGAATATTACCTTTATTATTAATCAAATCATTTACAAGATAAGCCATTACAATCATTATATGATTGGCTCTCTACTTATACATGCCAACCGTTTTCTAATACCATAGATGCACAATATTTATCTTGACATGCATAGGTAAATTAAAACAAGGGTGGGATTCTACAACATGTGTTTATTTCCCCACAATGGAAAAAAGTTAGTTTACTAGATTGGGTGAAGAAGTTAGGAACTTAAGACTTGGGTTTTGTACCCATGGAATGGATCCATTCATAAAATTAAGCATACAATATATCACTTGACATGTTATGATTGTCATATACAATCTTTCTCCCTGACTGTGTATGAAAAATAAGTACATCATGTTGTCATTGTTGATATCGGGCCCCAAACAACCTGGCAATGATATTGATGTTTACCTTGAACCTATGATTGATGAGTTAAAGAAACTTTAGAGAGAAGGTTTTTTGACATATGATGTTTTACGTATAGAGACATTCCAGTTTCATGCTATATTCTCTTGAATTATTAATGACTTTCTAGCATATGGAAATCTATCTAGATACAACGTAAAAGGATCCAAAGAATGTTTTATATGTGAGGAAAACACTAATTCAATATGATTGAAATATTACAACTAGATTGTATATCTTGGTCATTGAAGGTTTCTTCCTAAAGTGCATCCTTATTGCATAAAGCATTCAATGGCTCAACTGAGGAACATAGTGCCTCTAAACCCATATCAGGGAAGGATGTTTATGAAAGAGTAAAAGACATTGTCAACACATTTGGTAAGAGAACACAATGTCCTATTCCAACACGTGACAAATATTTATTCAAGAAGAGGTCAGTATTCTAGGATCTTTCTTTTTGGAGTTCTTTAACAATTAGGCATTGTACCGAAGTCATGCATGGTGAGAAAAATATTTGTGATGATGTCATTGGTATTATGTTGAGTATACCAGGTAAGATGAAAGATGGCATCAAATCCAGAATGGAACTATGTGAAATGGGTATAAAGAAATAACTAACAATAGAAGTTAGCAGTGGTATCCGCACATATTTGCCTCCTACTTGTTACACCTTATTTAGACATGAGAAGAAAACCTTTTGCAAATTCTTTCTTAGTGTTAATCACATTATATGTTTGTCTCACATAGATACATTTGGGGAAATGATGAAGGTTGATATATCATTTTTCTTATATTTTTGTTGTAGCATTACTATTTCCCTTTTTCTATTTTAATGATATTCTGGCTATGTACGTATCCCATCTTCCTAAGTTGCTAGTAACTTCAACTTTTTAGTCCAAGTTTATTAACTCCAACATGTTTTTCTCTTATTCTAAAGTTGTTGGTTTTATGATGAATAGATCTTAGGATTTTCATCACTTCAGAAATCTATATACTAATCAACAACTAACATGTTTTTTCTCTCTTTACTTGAGTTGGCATACATCATGAGCCTTTGCCTCCCGCTGTTGCATACATTCTCTCATACTTCCCTTCCATTATGACAAGGTCCGGTATTATGTTGGTTGGCATCTGAACTTAATCTTATTCTATATTTACTTATCATCTTTTTTTCATCAAGTTGTGCTTATATTAGTAAGTTGCAAGTGATAAAATAACTAACATAATTTAGTGATTGTGAATAGCAGAGAAAAGTTTCCTTTTTTTATGATGTGGTGTATTGCAAAGTTTCATTTAGTATTATGTAATGTAATTTTGTCTTCTATGTAAAGATAACACTATAATTACAACAAATCTTCTACAATTCATTCAGTTGCATTGTATAACTAGTTGTTGGTGTATTTGCAATAGTTTGATTGTGGTGTATCATAATCTTTGTTAAAAACATGCATTTTTTGGTTCCAAATAAAAGTTGCCAGTGACATGTAGTGTTGTATTTTTGAGATTTTATGTGTCTCATCCACATACAAGTAATACATAAATGTGCTTCAAATATAGAAAAGATACCTATTCACCTTTATCATTTATAAAATATCCAAACAACAACATAATGTGTTAAAAATGCATTTTTATCCAAATTACCCATTTATCCTTTACCCTCGCAGTTCATCCGGTGGGGAAGAGGGTAAGGGTAATGGGAGGGTAAGGTAATTGTCGAGAAGGGTAATTACCCTTACTCTTACCCGCTATGCTCTAGAGGGTAAGGGTAAGGGCAAGGGTAGACGTTTACCTTCCCCATACCCTCCCTGTTGACACCCCTAGTCTCAAGCAATCATCATGGGTCTAGTTTACAAAAGTCAATGGTGTTCTTGCTATCTTGGGTTTCTACAAACCATCCAGTGATCATAGCCTATTCTTTAAGTCTTCTCAGGCTAGAACCATCATCTTGATTGTCTATGTTGATGATATCATTATCATTGGTAGTGATGTTCATGGGGTTTTCACATTAGAACTTGCACTCCAACAACATTTTCATACCTAGAATCTTGGACAACTACTTCTTGAGCATAGAGGTGCTATGTTCTCGTCAAGTCTCTTATTTATCTCTACGAAAGTACATCCTTAACCTCTTGAAAGACTATAGTATGCTGAATTATAAGATTGTCTCTTTGCCCATGGACCATCATACAAAATTTTGTCTAAGGGGGAGTATTTTTCTAATCCTGAACAATATTGACACACGATTGGGAAACTCATCTATCTTACAAATACCTGACCATATATTGCCTTTGCTGTCAATGTTGTTAGTCAACACATGGTTAAACTCTTGTGTGCCACTAGAGTTAGGTACAACATGTTCTACAGTTTTTGAAAGTGCACATAACATAGGTCCCCTCTATAAGAAACCACAATCTCCATATATTTCTTTGAACTGCTATGTTGATGTTGACTAGGCTAGATATGTGAATGAAAAGAGATCTATTTCTGGTTTCTGTGCTCTTTTAGCAGGTCGCCCTATCAATTAGCCCAGCAAGAAGTAGTATTTTGCAGCTCACTCCAGTACCAAAGTAGAATATCGTGCCATGGCACATACTTGTTGTAAAATTTAATGGGCATCATATATAATTCAAGAATTAGATTTTCCTCTCTCTTCTCTAGAAAAACTCTCAAGTGTACTCTAGTGCCACCAGGACTTCTGGTTGATGTTGGACACTGCAAACTATAATTCAAGGAGACTTCCACTAGGGCATCGTCCCCCGTGCCACCTGATAGCACGTTCTGACCCCTATATACTAGAAGATGCCAGGGTTAGATCATTTCACCCCTAAGGCGCAGACCTCACACAGGGGTTCTACGGTGTTTAGTGCTCCTAAGTATATTATTTTATTATTCCTAGAAAGCTCTTTCTACATTGTACCCTTCTCTTACTTATACTTGATTCAGGTATCTCTTTGGTGTCGCGTCTACTTATTTGAGGTTATAATACAACATGTATATCATTCTAAACTTGGCAGAGTAGTATATTCAAAACACTATAATATACTGAGTAATCAACATACTATACATGCAGACAAACTAAAATTCTTAAATAAATAGATTACATGTCCACTTGGCACATACACACTAGAATCGTGCAATTTATCATCTTATTACACTGATAAGAGTTAATTACTTGACATATGAATAATCATCAATAGCACCTGCAACTTATCTGTAATTTCTCAAAGAACGTGCATATCAACCCAAATCTTGAGTTGTGCATCTCATAACTCAATTAAGAGTTAATTACTTATCATGACAAGGATTATTAATAATAACTGAGAACATTGATATGACAATACTTGATTCATTGAACACCCTACCCTTAGGGTTTCATTTAATCACAATAAATGCTACAAAGAAAGGGGTAATACATCTATCACGTACTTTTCAAATTTTTACAACACATGATACTTGGGATCTCAATCCCTTATCACATTACTGGGAATTCTCATCCCTTCACATCATTATCATAATTACTGGATCTGGGTATTCAAACCTTTAGATCATCACATAGCATTGTTACCTCTGTAACAAGTAACCATTACCTCTAGGTCCTTAGACCAAGGTATTCATTTTACTGGTTGTACAAGTATTCTCATGGCTCACAAGGCCATCACACATCTTTTCACCTCTCACTAGGCAACAACTTATTCCCATGGATCCCATAAAGATTTCATGCGACATAAACATTCACTGAATAAAGGCTACTATCAACAAATCATATAAAATCAATATATGTATGAAACCTTGGAACTGAGATGAATTTGGGTTTCCATGCCATTCACTGGGATATCTTGCATCAACAATAACATTGAATAAATAAAGTCTATCTTCTCAAGAAAATCCCTTCAAATGGATTTCACGATATCTATTCGCAAATATCTAACTTTCCTCGCATCTAGGGTTTCACCCTCTTCACTGATATACCAAACAAACACTACTCATTTTAAACAAAATCCAAGATATTATCTGACATATATGTACTATGAATTTAGATAAACAATCATTCAAAACCAAGGGGATCTAGATAAGAAACTTTCTCTATTTACTTATACAACAAATTTCAGTCATAGACAATTTCCCTATATTTCAGTTTACTCTTATAACCTCTGCGAATACTTAGGAAATTCTTATTAGAATGCATTGTATACATTTCTAATATGATTTTATCATCTGAAATTCATTCAAACAAAGGAAGAATCCATTTCATATCATTTTGCAACAACTTAGAACAAATAGACAATTTAGGGTTTGTAGTCGCATACTAAGCAATTAAAGACTATGGTTGATTTAACCAATTTTCGTGCAATATACTATTTAAAGGAAGTTCCTACTCACACTAAGGTGTGAAAACACCTGAAAAACGTATCCCTTATCTGAAAATCTTGAATCCATATCAAATCCCTAGCAATTCATCCAATTCTTCTTCCTTTCAACTCGGAAACCCTAAAAATGAGGGATTATGAAGAAAGAGTGAGAAAAGGGGAAGTTTTGATACCATTTTGGATCAAATCAGAGGAGGGACGGAATTTTTTACATGTGAGAGAAGATTCACCATGAAACTATATCCAAAGAAGCTACACTTACATGATTTCATCATTCCTCAGACCGTAAAACCCTAGGTCAACATCTCCATCAATTTCTCCTCTCAAACCCTAACTCTCTATCTCTCTTTAGGATTTCATTTCTCTGGATTGAATAACAAATTATGAGATCTCCTTGTGTGTTAGGTTGACCATATAGAGCAATTGAGCTGCTTGGGTTAATTGCACATTGACCCCTCACTAAACTTTTTCTTATTTCAGTAGATTTTTCTATCATAAAAAGGTTTCTGTGAATTCGTGTATTTAAGAGATCAAACCTTCTCCAAAAATTATTATAATTTATCATGTTGTGTATAATTTAGTTATAAAGTTTTATTTAAAATTTGAGACCATTCCAAGCTTCCATTAAATAATTAAAAATCGAACAGTGAATTGCTATCCAGAATTTTGCAAAATTGTTAGTTACTATAATTCGTCTACTGATAAGGTCTAAACACATCGAAAAAATTATGAAAATTTTACATGTTGTTTATTATTAAGTTTCAGATCTCCAGTTAAAATTTCAGATCATTTTGAGTTACCAATAAATAAGTAAAAATAAAACACTACACTGCTGAAAAGTACTCTGTCAGCATTTTGGTCGAAGTATAGTTTGACCGAGAACCATATTCAAAGAACACTCAAATATTCTGAATTTTTTCTCCAATATGCATGATTGAGTTATCCATATCATATAAAAAATTCAATTAAATACAAAATTTTTAGAAAATATGAAAAATTATTTACCACACTACTATCCTGATCAAATTCCATACTCATGTACCATCAAAATCCTATTTTCAGCCAACTAGGGATTATATTTCTTAAACCCTAATTTCTCAATCAATATAACACTTAATGTTTTAATTAGGTTTAAAACATCATAATTGAATTATCATCATTAATTATATTTAAGCAATGATCAATCCAATTAAACATATAATCATCCAGGTAAACCCTAGTTTACCAATTAAGCTCAGATACGGTCATAACAACCCCCCCCCCAAAAAAAAAGGTTTCGTCCCCAAAACATAAATACACAAACAAAGTATATTCAAAGTTTATTTTAAGCTTATGGAATCTTACTTGTCATTATATTCTCGTTTTTCATACTTGAATGCAGTTTTCAACATTAAGTCCTTCATTTCTTTCTAATCACAACATGTTTGAAATAGTTCTCAATGACAACAAACAAATTCTCTATGCCATAATCAATCATAGAAAAGAGAGAGAGAGAGAGAAACAACCATTTCAATATTTTTATACTCTTGAGGTGTTATCTCAACATTGATAATCTGATCCAACTATCTCAATTCATACGACTCAATATGTACTATTATTATGTATTACCTCTAAGTCACAAAAGAGAGTTCACCATGTTCTTTTGAATTTTACTATTGTGCTACTCAAATAGAAAAATAGTCTTGAGTTAAAAGACTAGATTCAACAACAATTGTACATTACTACTCACGACATCCCCATTGGATCATGGATGCATAAGATGAAGCATTACCATCACATTCCATACTATTCTCAAGTATGAACCCACACATAATTCAAGTTATAACCATCGTGTTATAACATACTAGGGTTTCAACAACAATAACAGAGTACTCCATAATTATATTAGTCATTCAAGGACTATTCATACCCAATTATCATCACTTAGTTATATTAAAGCTAGGTATAACAAGCTACACCTCATTAGGGTTACATATCAATACAATATGGTTATCATCCCTTCTATTCATATGAGTGAATAGGTAAGACTACCTTATTCAGGGTAACCCTCCATTTATTCCATCATCATTCAACCCATATCACCATACCACAATTGTAAAATACTAAGATGGATTACTGGTATTAATGACTTAAACTATCAGACACCTTTAATTAACATATTGCTTGCACATGTATCTTGAAATCATACATAGAACCAATTTACATCCCTTAATATACCTTCAACAAATTATACTTCTAAAAACAAATTCACATATTACTAAAAGCCATTATTTTCTCTTATCTCACTCCTCATTCATTACTACTTACTTTTTGCTACTTATCCTTCTCATTTTAATCATGTAGATTAAACATCCCTAAAATTGAAACATGCAAGGTATGAATAGATTATTTATCATTCTTGCTATTACTGCAAGAATTTATTTCATATCACACTTCACTCATATTGTGTTTATCCTTTTGTTCAAAACACACATCTTATATTTCAAATATATTTCTTATCCTTTGCTCTAAATCATTTCCATATTGTTTATCTATCTTTCAAATTAGCTAGGATTACTATCTGTGCTAGTTTACTTCTCATAGTGCAAATTTCATGATCTTGTTTTATAGAGATGCTAGTATTCAAGGTCAAATCACTAGTGATAACCCTTGAACTACTACAACTCTAAACATTCTAGGGTTTGGCCTTTATCAGTAGCATGACATTATTGTGGTGTGACTTTGCTCCCTTAATTTGAAATTCAAACTTTGGATCTCACAAGTTTTTACTAAAGTCTTCCTTATCTTATCAATTGAATTTCCTTCATCTTAATTGGCCATTCAGATAGATTACATTCTCAATTTACCCTTCTAGGGTTTCATCATCATATTGTGTGTCATTATTACATTCACTAGATGCCTCTACCATTGTGGTTATGCATCATATATGATTCATTTTCTTAGCACTTCATTCCCACATTTCTCTCATTAAGTAATATATGGAAGAGAAAATGGTTCTGAGACTTAGAATTCTTATCTTCAAACATCCCATTAATACATTTATCGTATGTAGGTTTAATTAGTTATCAACAAGGATACTTGACTAACTAGCACTTGATCGAATCTCCTAACCTCTTTCTTTTATAATCTATATTACTCCACCAAGCTTCAAACCCTTCCTTACTTTCCATAATCCTCTTACCATATACTACACTTCCACCTGTTATCTTTAACTTCTACTTTTCGCTTATGATCATGTTTCTTATTCATGTGTATGATCATGTATACCATGTTGCACATATTTCTTTTTATCCTTATACTAATGTGAAGTTGAAATTCTAAATCAATACTCTCTCTACTAGTTTCAACTCATGTTTAATACATTACATATCCTTCATTTTAAATCAAATGGCTCATGCATGGGTGAAACATAGTTTCTCTTATATCAAGTTTTTCCTTCCTGAGTATAGTCTACCTTTGCATAACTTATTCATTTTATTAATCTACACTTTTGTTCTTTTTTTAGAAACTAGTTTGTTGTTCTATAGAGACTTGGAATCCAAAGGTAGTAAGGATGAATGTATTAAACTTATTAATAAAGGTATACATTCCATGCTCTCAATTATATCATAACCCTCATTCCTTAATCAAGTTCATCATTTCCAACATTTATCTTTGTTTCTTATCCTAGTCTTATGATTTACATATTTATCTAATTCTCTTTACTTTAACTCTTCACTTATATTTACTTATCGTATACTTAACTCTTTTCTTCTATTTTTCCTTTGCTTTGGAGTACATAAAAACACTGTACTCGGTTATATAATCCATTCCTCATGATTGATTCTTACTACCTTCGCCCTTACATACTTTTCTCATATCTTTTCCATATTTCATATTTAGAGTTCATATAATATTAATCATTAAACTTAATCTGAACCTTATGTTGTGTTCCTTTATTCCCAATTAAGGATTTCTCATATGAGGCCCCAAAGTTGGGTCTCAGATATCAGTTCCAACTGATTCTTAGCTATTCTAATCTTTCCCATATGTTTCAACATCTTAGTGTATGTACATTCTCACTATGATGTGGGTCTAATTTATCCAGAGTCTACTCTTATCATATTGTTAATATGAGTCATTAGATCCCAGTAATGCATCCTGCCAGCCGGACCAGGCCAAACCTGTAGTCCTGAAGCCAAGAGCTACTTAAGATTAACCAACTCCTATTAATCTCAAACATGTGGAAATAATATCCACTTAGGAAAGTTCATTCAAAGATCATTTCTAGTCGACTTGATACAAAGAATGTAATCAATAAATGCTACAACAGCATAGTGTACAACAAATCTTAAAGACCCATATATATTTCAAAATACTGAATATCTGAATTCAAACATATAAGAGCATTTCTATTCATCTCCAATAAAACAACAATATGAAATGAAAGTTCTATATCATTTTATATTTATGCTCTTAATTCATGTTACTTATCTTGTTTCTAAACCTAATATTTCTAGGGTTCCTCTCTAGACCATCCTTCCACTATATACCTGGCCATGCTATACATGAAAGAATAGACAGAGTAGCTTGATACTGGTTGATCCAAGTACTCAGATACCGGGCCAGGATATCCAAATACTCAAATCCCCAGAGCTAACATCATAACATCTCCTATCTGCCACCTTATGACTCTAACTTACTAACTTAATGGTTCCTGACAACTCAGCCTAAGCTCTGATACCAAGTTGTTACACCCCGATCACACAATTTCCACTAATCATGAGATTAGGGCATAAATTGAGGATTTAACGTAATACAAAGATCACCCTTAACTTTTTCTTCTCTTTCAAAACTCTTTGTTTTCTCACATTGAATCACATAAACCAACTTTACAAGGGAATCTAAACATTGATTTCTCTAATCTGATTTCAATAGTATAAATGCATGTATGAACATTCATTATGTTCCTCATACTTTTAAGCACATAAGACTTGCTGATTTGCACATATTGCTAAAAGAGGAATAATGTTATACATCATCATTTACAACTCTCTCTTATTTCTTTACAAGGACCTAGAGTGACAAGGATTGACTAAACTTAACTATACTCAAACTTAACTCTTGTGGCAGATCTACTTTGACGTAATGATATCTTCTTCAAGTCCATGTGATTTCCCTAAAAATTGTGAGTAGAGGGGTGAGCCTACTCGCTCAGTGAATGAGTACTTCAAAGAAATAGTCTAAAACACTGATATAATTACATATATACTTTTGAGCAATTGATATCAATTATAATAGTAGTAAGCTTTAAAGAGTCTAATAATTGACAATCATAAATATGGCAGGACACTCTAAATATCTATAAGAGTGAATCAATATATGTATGCTTGATTGATCATAAAGAGAACTAATAATTTAGAAACATACAAAGAATAATTGAATAACTGTACACACTTGTTTGACCTCTCATTCATTTTATTATGCCATGATCATATGCAGTGTACTCTTCATATGAAGACTCGTAGTCCACTACGATCACACCGTACAAGACTTAGCAGACACACCCGAGAAATGCTAAGTCTGACTACTCTCCTGGTCTGCAATAGGGAAATGGCTCTCTGGCCTAAAATGGACTCCTCCTCTAACCTGAGCACACAGGCGGAGAGTCAAGCCACCTCTTGGCTTTTCTGTACTCTAGTGCCACCAGGACTTCTGGTTGATGTTGGACACTGCAAACTATAATTTAAAGAGACTTCCACTAGGGCTTCGTCCCCCGTGCCACCTAATAGCACGTTCTGACCCCCGTATAATGGACGCTGCCAGAGTTAGGTCGTTTCACCCCTAAGGCGCATACCTCACATAGGGGTTCTACAGTGTTCATGGCTCCTAAGTCTATTATTTTATTATTCCTAGAAAGCTCTTTCTACATTGTACCCTTCTCTTACTTGTACTTGAATCTGGTATCTCTATGGTATCACGTCTACCTATTTGAAGTTATAATACAACATGTATATCATTCTAAACTTGGCAGAGCAGTATATTCAAAACACTGTAATATACTGAGTAATCAACATACTATACATGCACGCAGACTAAAATTTTTAAATAAATAGATTACATGTCCACTTGTCACATACACACTAGAATCGTGCAATTTATCATCTTATTACACTAATAAGAGTTAATCACTTGACATATGAGTAATCGTCAATAGCACCTGCAACTTATCTATAATTTCTCAAAGAACGTGCATATAAACCCAAATCTTGAGTTGTGCATCTCATAACTCAATTAAGAGTTAATTACTTATCATGACAAGAATTATTAATAATAACTGAGAACATTGATATCACAATACTTGATTCATTGAACACCCTACCCCTAGGGTTTCATTTAATCACAACAAATGCTACAAAGAAAGGTGTAATACATCTATCACATACTTTTCAAATCTTTACAACACATGATACATGGGATCTCAATCCCTTATCACATTACTGGGAATTCTCATCCCTTCACATCATTATCATAATTACTGGATCTGGGTATTCAAACCCTTAGATCATCACATAGCATTGTTACCTCTGTAACATGTAACCATTACCTCTAGGTCCTTAGACCAAGGTATTCATTTCACTGGTTGTATAAGTATTCTCATGGATCACAAGGCCATCACACATATTGTCACCTTTCACTAGGCAAAAAATTATTCCCATGGCTCCCATAAAGATTTCATGCGACATAAACATTCAATGAATAAAGACTACTATCAACAAATCATATAAAATCAATATATGTATGAAACCTTGGAACTGAGCTGAATTTGGGTTTCCATTCCATTCACTGGGATATCATGCATAAATAATAACATTGAATAAATAAAGTCTATCATGTCAAGAAAATCCCTTCAAATGGATTTCACGATATCTATTAGCAAATATCTAACTTTCCTCGCATCTAGGGTTTCACCCTCTTCACTGAGATACCAAACAAACACTACTCACTTTAAACAAAATCCAAGATAGTATCTGACATATATGTAATATGAATTTAGATAAACAATCATTCAAAACAAAGTGGATCTAGATAAGAAACTTTCTCTATTTACTTATACAACAAATTTAAGTCATAGACAAATTTCCTATATTTCAGTTTACTCTTATAACCTCTGTGAATACTTAGGGAATTCTCATTAGAATGCATTGTATATATTTCTAATATGATTTTATCATATTAAATTCATTCAAACAAAGAAAGAATCTATTTCATATCATTTTGCAACAACTTAGAACAAATAAACAATTCAGGGTTTGTAGTCGCATACTAAGCAATTAAAGATTATGGTTGATTTAACTAATTTTCATGCAATATACTGTTTAAAGGAAGTTCTCACTCACCATAAGGTGTGAAAATACCTTAAAAACGTATCCCATATATGAAAATCTCGAATCCATATCAAATCCCTAGCAATTCACCCAATTCTTCTTCGTTTCAACTCAGAAACCCTAAAATGAGGGATTATGAAGAAAGAGTGAGAAAAGGGGAAGTTTTGATACCATTTTGGATCAAATCAGAGGAGGGACGGAATTTTGACATGTGAGAGAATATTCACCATGAAACTATATCCAAATAAGCTAAACTTACATGATTTCATCATTCCTCGGACCGCAAAACCCTAGGTCAATATCTCCATCAATTTTCTCCTCTCAAACCCTAACTCTCTCTCTCTCTCTCTCTAGGATTTCATTTCTCTAGATTGAATCCATGAGAGCTCCTTCTCCTTGTGTGTTAGGTTGACCATATAGAGAAATTAAGCTACTTGAGTTAATTGCACATTGACCCCTCACTAAACTTTTTCTTATTTCAGCAGATTTTTCTATCATAAAAAGGTTTCTCTGAATTCGTATATTTCAGAGATCAAACCTTCTCCAAAAATTATTAGAATTTAGCAAGTTGTGTATAATTGAGTTACAAAGATTTAGTTAAAATTTGAGATCATTCCAAGCTTCCATTAAATAATTAAAAATCAAGTAGTGCACTGCTATCCAAAATCCTAAAAAAATAATACAAAATTTGTAGAAAATATGAAAAATCATTTACCACACTTCTATTGTAAGGACCGTGACCTGCGTTTAGGGTTTACCCTGTTTGTTTTGCTTAACCTTTGTGGTTTGATGCTTGCTAATCACCTCCAAGTGGTGATTAGGGTTTGGTTGTGCTTTGTTGAGAGTTCGAGGGGCTGCTTGCAAATAACCCAAGTCTAGGGTTTTGTGTGCAAGTTTGCCATCTTATGAGATGTTTTCCCCTCTTTGCTTCCTCTAGGGTTGAGAGGAAGGCTTGGGCTTGTTGTTTGAGTTTCTTGGGCCTTGAGCTTGTTTGGGCCTTGAGGTGCTTTGTTTGGGCTTGCTTGAGCCTTGTGTCAGCCAAGTGAAGCTTGTGTCGCCCAACATGGTGGTGTGTCGCCCAGGAGCCTTGGTGTGTCGCCCAGCAGATGCATGTTTCGCCCATGTTGCTTGGTCCAGCCTTGACCATGTTTGGTGGACACTTGGTGTATATCTCGGACAAGTGTCCCTTGGTGTGCTAGAGTGTTGGCTTGAACCCTAGGACAAGTGTCCCTTGGGTGGACGACACTTAGCATAGGTCTACCTTGTTTTCTCCTCCCTTTCCTTCTATATATGTGGTTCTTTTCCTTTGCCTTAGCTTCCTTTGCTCTTTTGGTCTCCCCTCCACCTTGAGTGCACGACACTCCTCCCTCTCTTGCTTGTGTCGGCCGAGACACTCTCTTGGAGTTGCAGTGGTGGCCGATACCCTCTCTTGGATCAGCTTTGGTGGACGACATCCCTTGGAGCTTGAAGTGCATCTTCTTCCTTGGAGCTTGGAGCTTAAGGCGGGTTGCATAGCTTCTAACCCTAACTCCTTTACCTCTAGCTATGTTCTTGTTGCATGTTAGTAGCTTATCTTAGTTCCTTGCTTTTATACCTTGCTTGTGTACCTTTGGTGGCCGATCCCCCTCTAGGGTTTAGGGTTCCTTTGTACACCTTGCTTTCTAGGGTTTGAGTATCCTTAAGTTGGAGGTTGAAGGTGACCCTTGTTGGGCGACATGGTGAGAGCTCCTGGAGTTGGGCGATACCCTCTCTCTTGGTTGAGTGTGTTGGGCGACATGGTCCTTGTGCTAAGTAACACCTTTGTTCTTGTGATGGGCAACATAGTGGTGTTCTTTGTGTTGGTCGACATGGAAGGTGTTCTTGGGATGGATGATATGGTGGGTGCCCTTGAGTTGGGTGATCTCCTTGTCCATGTGGTGGACGATAGGGCCATGTATGGCATATGTGATTAGGGTTGGACGATAGGTTGACCTAGCAGGGGCGTTGGCCGACATGGTAACCATGTTGGGCGATATGGTTCCTATGATAAGCAACACCCTTGTTCTTGTGTTGGGCAAGACCCTCTCTTGTCTTGGTGTTGGGCGAGATGGGTGCCTTGTGATGGGCGACATGATGAGTGCTCTTGTGTTGGGCGATAGGTCAAGCTAGTGAGGAGTTGGCCGATATGGTTGAGTTGGCCGTTGGATGTTGTTGGGCGATACATCTTGAGGAGTTGGCCGATATAGCCTGGTCAAGCTTGACGGTTGTTGGTGTCAGACGACATGGCCATGTGTGGCTTGTTTCCTTGTCTTGAACGATAGACCATGCATGTTGGCCGATAGCCATGTTGACCGATAGGCCATGCATGTCATGGTGCTGGCCGATAGCTATGCTGGCTGACACCCATGATGGCCGATAGCCATGGTGGGCGACAGCCTAGGGTTGGGTATGTGTGTCGACCGACAGGCCTTGATAGGTTTTAGTGAGGGCGGTGATGAGTTATGGTGAGAGTCTTGTAATCATATAGTAACGGTCCTTTGTGATGTGGAAGTGATTAGCTATGTACCAATAAACGATGGTGGTGTCTTGTTAGTAATAACAACAATGAGTATGATGCCTTGCAATAATAACAAGTACTAATACTAGAGGTGATGCCAATACTAATATTGGGGGTAATGATGATAATGGTAGTAGTGATGATAATGAGGAAGGTAATGGTAATAAGATGCATGATGTGATCCTTATGCTTATTTGTTAATAATAAAGAAGATGATCGTAATAATGTTAACAATAATAATGATGGCAATAATGATAGCAATGATATGCATGAAGTAATCCTCGTACTTAATTATTAAATGAGAATGGTGATAGTTACACTAGTAGCTTGCATAATGATAATAATGATAATAATGATGATAGTGACATAATGGTAGTGGTAACAATAATACTTGTTCTGTATGTTTGGACACCTTGATTACTTGTATAATCTTGAGATAAGAGTAAGCATGTATATGGCTTGTTAAAAATGTGACTTGATTACCAAATAGGGTAAGAATGATAAGTAGAGTATCTTGAATGGCATTTCATGATGGTAACATATTCCTTATGATTGAATCTATGATTTTTGTGTACTCTAACCCTGCAGGTAATGATTAGCCTTGAAAAGGGCTATGAGACACATGTGATGAGTAACATCACTTGGTAATTACTCTGGTTAATGAGATGATATGTATAATGTGCTAAGTTCCATGATGATGATGTGAGCCTTAAGAGGCATTGACAGTACGTGATAAGGGATTGAGATCCCATGGTATGTGATGATCCTCGAGATGGATCTGGATGGTTGGCAAGAGGCCAAGTGGTAACATGTGATGTTGGATCCTTGTGATGGATCAGGTTGATGTGATTAAATAATAATATAATGTTGTTTACTTTTCGTTATATCTTGCATGTTATACAACTTGGTTGAATCCTGCAATCCATCTAAAAGATACTAATTAATCATAGTGAAATATATCATGTAGTTTGCTCTGGCCATAGATCCATCATCGTCAGGACTTGGTGATGGTGAAACAGGTTCTCCTACGGGTTAACCTGGAAGCGCATATTGTTGAATATGTGTAGGTTGCTCCTAGCCTGAAAATGAGGAGGTAAGAGTGTAACTTCGGTTGCAGACTCAGATACGTGTAAAGAGCATGGTGAACATGCCCATGGCTCAGGATATGTGATGTGAGGAGCATGAATGCGTTCATGGCTCAGAGCACGGTGAACAGGCCCGTGGCTCAGTTTTACTAGCACCGAGACCTGTACCAAGGCAGGCTAGAGTGAGGGTAGCCTATGGAGCTGACCCTGTGGCTTAGACCACTTCAGCATGTGACTGCGGTCCTGCTTGTGTTGTACTCGTGTACTGACCACGAGGTGGGAGGTCGTGAAGTCCGGCTCTTCCGTTGACCTTGTATGGCACCGACTTGGGTTTCGTAACCGAAGGTTGGATCTGAACGGTACGGTTCAAATCCTCACGGCATAATAATACGTAACACAACCGTTTAGTATGTATTGCTTAGGATAAACACGAAACATCAGTTGAGGCCTTGTTTGTGTAATATCCTTGTTATATTTTGTAGGTTATGTGACATTATATCTTGTTCTGATAATCATGACGTATAGTGATACATCTTATCTTACTAATCATATTCCTTGAGATATATATGGTTATATGTTTTTGTATAGCGGGTAAGCTTGTCGGTAAGAATAATCTATTTTATATAGACTGCTCTTGTTATACCTATTATTAGATATCTGCTATTATAGTCTATCTTACTGAGGTTCTGTAGTTGCGGTGGGGAGCTATGTTTCCCGCTGGGACAATTGTTCAATTGTCTCACCCCGTTGGTTTAACCCCTTTTTAGGTGGTCGAGGTAGACATGGTCGTGGTCGTGGTGTTGCGGTCGAGCAGCTTGAGGAGCAGTAGAAGGCAAGCGCTGGACATGCTGCTGTTTGGGATGTTTTATAGTAGAGTCTAGAGTCATCCCTGTACTCTCAGGTCCTTGGCAGTGTTTTGACGATGTTTTACGATGAACGATCGATGACGTTTGTATATCCTGTTGTTGGCCGGATGTGGGCCTTTTCTGTATAAGAACAGGTGGTGAACTCATGTGATGGATGAACAGCTGTTCTTGAGTTGTGGACACGTATCAGATCTCGTGTAAGTGTATATATATGACATGTCTCTGTGCAGGATGAGGACCGAAAAGTAATAGTTTCACAGTTTATTTGTTTTCCGCAATCGGTTTTAATTAACCCGTGTTTTCATAATCTGTAGTTATGGTGATTTCCGTACGTTTTCATGTAACACCTCGTTATCTATATGATAATGGGATGTGTTGCCACAGCTATCCTGATCAAATCCCATACTCATGTACCATCAAAATCCTAATTTCAGCCAACTAGGGTTTATATTTCTCAAACCCTAAATTCTCAAACAATAGAACACTTAACGTTCTTATTAGGTTTAAAACATCATAATTGAATTATCATCATTAATTAGATTTAAGCAATGATCAATCCAATTAAGCATATAATCATCCAGGTAAACCGTAGTTTACCAATTAAGCTCAGATGCGGTCATAACAAGCTGGGAATACACAATGTGTTCTCTCGAGCTTGAGGGACAATGTTAGTGGTATGTTATTTATTTTCATTTGTATTAGCTAATTGAAACTTTTGTTCAAGGTACACTGGTGAGGGATTAGTAATATTGGTCAATAATTCATATGTATCAGTCACGAGTTTGACCTTAGGCTTTAACACAATCTATATAGTAGTATACAAAGTCCGTTTTCTGTTAGACACATGTGGTGTTATGTTTGTGGAATGTTGAAAGCATAGCAGCAAGTTGTTGGCAGTCCGCAATCTTAATTGTTGGTACTGCTACTATTAGTACCAATCCTTCTGTAGTATCCACCGAAATAGAAATGGCTAGCTTTCGAGTGGGTTGCTAGATTGAGGTTTTAAGCATTCAATTATGATAATTAAGTATGCTCAACCACTTAAGCAAGGTTAGGAGTCTCATAACAATGGCGTTCTTGCTATCATGGCTTTCTAGAGACCATTTAGTGATCATAGTCTATTCTTTAAGTCTTCCCAGGCTAGAACCATCATCTTGATTGTTTTTGTTGATGATATGATTATCATTGGTAGTGATGCTCATGGGGTTTTCACACTAAAACACACACTCAATCAACATTTTTCGTACCTAGAATCTTGAACGGCTTCCCTACTTGTTGAGCATAGAGGTGCTATGTTCTCGTCAAGCCACTTATTTATCTATGTGGAAGTACGTCATTAACCTTTTGAAAGAGTCTAGTATGCTAAATTATAAGCATGTCTCTTTGCCCATGGACTATCACATAAAATTCTGTATGATGGGGAGTCTTTTTCCGATCCTGAACAATATCAACACACGATTGGGAAGCTCATCTATCTTACAAGTCATTGTTGTTAGTCAACACATGGTTAAATCTCTTGCGTGCTACTAGAGTTAGGTACAACGGGCATTCTACGGGTATATGAAACGTGCACAAGCAGTGACCAAACTTTTGTTCAAGGTATGCTGGTTAGGAATTAGTGTTGACCACCTAATATTATCGGCCAGTAATTCATATGTATCAATCGCTACGGAGTTTGGCCTTTAGGTTTGAACACGTTTTATATATAGTAGCGTACAAAGTCCTTTTAGTTAGCCTCATGTGGTAGTGTGTTTGTGGAATGTCCAAAGAAATGGGTTGCTGGGTTGTTGTTGTCTGAGTGGTTTGACGCAGGTACGAAACAAGTAAACATCTGGGGGTGGTGCTGCGTCGGCTGCCCTGCCAGAAAGGAAACCGAAGTCGTAGACAGAATAGAGAGGAGAAACGAACAGTTTACACATGGCAACGAGATGCGGAACGGAATAGTGTAATAACACACCAACAGCTAACGCAAAGCACGGTGGAAGCTGCTGGTGTAGTAGCAGCTTAAAAAAAAGACAGCTGCGTCCTGCAGTCGCCACCCCAACTAACTATCTCATTCCCTTGCCTCTCCTAACGTGGTGTGGGTGTGTGATTATGAGGTCCATTGCAGGTAGAAGGACATCCCCGAATAAATCCACACACCAAACAGGCTGGAAAGGACGTTGGGATGTAATTCGTAACCACTCGTCGGAAGAGAAACGGTTGGTCCAAGAGCTTGAATGCAGCCAGCCAGCCAGCCGGAGTCAGTTTCAAAACCACACAAGTTAGTTATACAATCGAAGAAAGAATACATTTCTTGGTTTGACGGCATCACGTGCTTGTTTTCTTCCTTGCTGGTGTTTGGTCGTTCTGACTCTGGGGGGGGGACGAGGGAGTCAATTGGGTCGTATATATTCAATGTGCAGAGAGAAATTTAATAACTCGGTGGCAGTCCTTAGTCCCCACTCTCCCCACCCTACTTTCCAACCTACCTACCTTGTTCATTCAACACCAAACGGAGGAGGCGGAGGTGGAGGTGGAGGAATGAGGCATTTATGAGTGGCAAAGGCATGGAATCAGAATCGTCCGGTAATGATACCATTAATAAGAAGACATCAACGACAATAATACCAATGATAATTTCATATAATAAGCAAACAACAACGACAACAATACGAATGTAATTAATCATTGCAATAGTTTATAATAAATCAAGCAACTACTACTAGTACGTACTAATGCTACCACATAATACATGCCACCACTATACCACCACCACCACCACCATCTTTACCAAGCACACACAGCAAAAGGCGGAGAGTGAGAGGAGGAACCGCTGGCTGACGTTTGGCCCACCGACACCCAACCCGCCCACCGGCCACCGCCCAATCCTTGCTGGCTAGCAGCCTGAGTGCAAAGCGAATTAAAAAAAAAAAAACCAGTGTCACGGTTGGACAGATCCTGGCTGGCGGCCCGCTGGACTCTGGCACGCCTCGCTCACTATTCCATCATGCATTGCTTGCTTGCTTTGCTGCTGCCTCCTGTATTCTGTACTGCATGGGATGGGACCCGGACCGACAAGGACCCTACCCGAGGATGGGTCCGCATAGGATACCCGCGAAAGCGACCCGCTCGACCACCCCCCAAAACATGAATTGGAAAAAAAAAAATTTAATATCAGATTCATAATTCCTGACTCGCCCCCACCCGAGCTGCCGCGTAACTCTGGGGCTACTCCTCCCCGTCAACGGAGGAGGCATTCCGGCAAGTGGCAACCACACCACCACAACCACAATCCCCAAGGACCGAAGCCACCAGCTAAGCACAACTGGGGCCCATCAAATCACCATCACTCTCTACTTTCTCTTTCCACTCCTCTTGTCCTCGGTCCTCGTCACTGCGCATCGCGAGGCAGATCGTACGGCCACGGCTCCCCCGGCTTAGCTGGAACTGCCACCAAGACAGCTGGGGAACGTACGGCTCTGATTCACCAAGACGCCCTACACCGTCGCCGTTTCCCGGGTCGGTCGCCCCACACAGTGAGCAGACAGACGCCCGTCCGTCTCACTCAACAACAACACAAACGCTCCTCACCACACCACCACCACCTCCTGCTTACACCTTTTCCTCACCTTTTGCCTTTCAATTCCTCTTTCCTTTCTCACACCCTACTCTTGTGTAAATTCTCACTCCTCCGTCCCTCTCTCTCTGTCTCTCTCTACCTCTCTCTTCCCCCACCTCTGCCGCCTCTCCTCACTCCTTCCACGCGCATTATTTTATCATTATTGCCCCTAGGCCCCGCTTTCCCATCCGTGCCCCCGATATTAATGACCCGACATTAATACCCCCTCCTGGTCTTCAAAGGGCAAACCGGTCACTTACTACCACTAAGTACTACTACTTACTGCTGCCGCCATCCCCTCCCTCCTCTTCCCCACCTCCCTTTCCGACGCAGTCTGCGGGCCGCGCCTCCGCCAGCACAAGGCCAACAACAAAATTTCTAGTGAGAGAAACGACAGAGCCAGCAAGAAGTGGAAACAGAAAAAAAAGAAAGGATTGAAATCCTGCCCCCCATTAAAGCCCACCACTCTCCCACCATCACGCTCCCTTTCTCTCACATCCACCTGACCACCTCCACCTCCACTCTCCCCCATCCTTCTTCCTCCCCTTTTCACCTCCTCACTCTGTTCCATCCATCCCGTCGCGTCCCTACTTCCATCCCTCGCATCTCTTCTTCCCCATCCCCACACCCCTTTCCCCCCTTCTTCTCTTCATCTCCTACAACCCGGCATTCTCGCGAATACTTCCACGGCCTCCCACGTAACACTGCACGTTTTCTCACCACCCGTGGGGAGCACACACCCCCACAGCGTCTGCATCTCCATCCCACTAACAACACATCCCCCTTCTTCCTCCTTCTCCGCCTAGCTCTCATCTCCTCTCGTGCGCACGGTGGGGGGAGGAGCCGGCCGGCCCGGCGGCGGCGGCGGCGGCGGCGACGGTTTTGGAGGGAGGTAACCAAGGCGCTGCGAGGGATCCGGTTCGTATGGGGTGACCGACCGCAGCACACGCCCGTTACCAGCAACCAACAGCAACAGCTCAACAAAGAAGCGCCAGCGGCAGTTATACGCGATGGGGCGGTCCAGCCTCGGGCTCGGGATCGCGGTCGGATGTGCGGTCGCTACGTGCACGGTGGCGGCGGTCTTGGTGGCCAGAGGGGTCGGTAGGAGGCGGAGATGGGCGAGGGCCGTCGCGGTGTTAAGGGACTTTGAGGAAGGATGTGCCACACCAACGGGGAGGTTGAGGCAGGTCGTTGATGCGATGGCGGTCGAGATGCATGCCGGGCTAGCGTCTGATGGAGGGAGCAAGCTCAAGATGCTACTCACGCACGTCGACAGGCTACCAAAGGGGTAAATCATCATCTATCTTCTTCTTCTATACTGTGTGCTCTTCCTTGTTGTTGCTGTTCTTCTTCTTCTACAACTACTGTTGCTACCCCAAAGCCATATCTTTCTGGTATTGCTTTCGCTCTTAGTTTATTCACCAAACCATGTCTCACCATACTAGGTCTCTTTACCCCCTTCCATCCTCATTCCTCCCCACTACCCGCTGCATTGAAATGATGACCGCCGCTGCAAGAAAAACACAAACGCTTTCCTCTTCTTCTTGTCATTTCTACTACCCTCCAACTGGCCCATGCCGATAGATTTCGCCTCTGCTAGTGTGGTGTCGGCATGGACCTTTTAAGCTGGCATCACGCACCAGTACAATAATAGCAACGACTCCCACTCCATTTAATCTCCGACTGCGACTCCTTAATCATGATGTTAACTCTTGGCCTATATCAAAACAAATACACACAATACAAATCCAATGGGTGGCTGCATCATGACTTGTGCCAGCAAAGCTCTGGTATTCCGGGACCATTGAGGTAGGAGGGGGAGGAGGGGATCTTCTGATGAATATTCTTCGGTATCGGAGAGTGGTTGATACGACGACAGTGCACTGGTCGATTTGACTGCCGCAAACATCTATTGACACTAGTACGGGAGCCGCCGTCTGGTGGACCTTCTTAGATCATGACACTCTGGAGTCCCCTCTCTTCCTATAGGGTGAATTCGCAGCCGTTTGTTTTCTTCTTCGGGTTTGGATTCAGGGCGAACTTGGAGTGGGAAAGCAGAGCGGTCATTGCTATCCACGATTCTTTTCTATTCTAAACCCCTATAACTAACACATCGCCCGCTTGGTTTCTAGTGCCTACCAAACTTGCCCAACCGATTGTTTAAACAGGAAACAACAGCGTAAGTTTCCTTTGACAAGCTTCCAAACTACAACGTGTCATTGATTGTGACATTGCTGGCCGAACTATGTACCATGATAGAAACACAAACAGTTTGATATAATCCCACAGTTGGAATGCTAAAGCGTAGCTACACTATGGGATTTGCTTGTTGGCGATTGTGGTGGGTGGGTTCAACTTTGAAGTTGCAAGACTGGGCACGCAAGTCTTTATCTTTTATAGCATACGAATGGACTGGCCTTATCAAGTTAATCTTTTATAGCATTCCTGGTTATGGGTAACAGCTGAACGGAAAAGGAAAATCTGTCACTTTTGCCCCCCTGCCCTGTCCCGACTATATCAATTTAGTATCGGATTCATTTCATTTTTTGGAAATAGAATTTTAAGGGGTTGAATTATTACATTCCCACCTTATTGTTTTCAAATCCATAGCTGTAGTAGTCATTATTGACAATTACAGCTTACGTATTACAGTGATGTATGGGCTGGCATTTGAATTTCTGCCAGAGATGGGAGTTTGGATAAAACATAGACTATCTTGTTTGTGTCATTATGTGAAAGCTGGAAACACAAGTGATGTGTTGTTTTTATCTTTCCACTTTTTTAAAACACAAGTGATGGCAATGTTGTTTTTAACATTGAATTGGACAGGCATTTATTGAGCGCATTCAACACAAGAAATTAGCGCTGAGGCTGTCTGACTTTTAGTAAACATTTTTGAATTTAGTATGGATTCATTTCATTTTTGGAAGCAGAATTTCAGGGGTTAGAGTATTACATTCCTACCTGTTTTTTTTTCTTCCAAATCCATAACTGTAGTGAGCATTACTTTTTATCCTCGTCTTTTTGAAAACTTGGGCGGCTCAGTTACTTTGAAATGGACGGGCAGTTACTTTGAATTGGACGAGCATTTATTGAGTGTATTCAACACAAGGAACTAGCGTCGGTTTAGGAGGCTGTCCGAGTCGAAATGGTTTTTATTTTTATTTTTCTTATAAAGCTTTTCATAAGCATCTATTTAGCTGTATGTTTGTAGATGTGTGTCAAGACAGACCTGAAGTCAGATTGTGGCATTTTTCACACTGTCTGCTCCTTGATTGGCATTGTTTTCATTTGTGGGAAAAGATTTTGAATGAGAAACCTTCTTTCCATGCTAGACAACCACTAAAGGCAAGCATAAATTGATGACATGAACGTTTAAAATGCGGCAGTTGTGAGTTATTGTTTTGTTCGTTTGCTGTGCATTTTGGAGGCGACAGCTTCAGGCCGTTTACCAATGCGAGGAAAGGGATAGGAACCCGGTCGTATTTTCCATGCGCACTGGTTTCGGGGTCATGGGTGGGTTTCTCTTTTGAATGGAAAGAAATGTGAATGAGAAACATTGTTTCCGTGCTTCTGACAAAATGGCAGAGGTGTGGATAAAATGATGATGACATCAATTTTTGATCAAGTAGAATAGTGATTTTCCGTTATAAAACAATGGGCCTGAAGCCACATCCCCGGTGGTGGTGGTTCTAGGACATTAATGCAATGAGGCGGTCTTGGCTGGGTTTTGGCCTTGCAGTGGGATGCTCTGTAGTGACATGTGCAGTAGCAGCTAAGCTGGTTTGTGAAAGCATTGGTCGGTGGAAACGTTGGATGAAGGCAGTAGCGGTGCTGATGGACTTTGAGGAAGGGTGTGCCACCCCGACACGGAAGCTCAAACAGGTTGTAATGGGTATGGCAGTTGAGATGCACGCAGGATTGGCTTCCCACGGAGGTAGCAGGGTCAAGATGCTGCCCATGCACGTCGCGAAGCTGCCTGACAAAGGGTAATCCTTTATGTCCATTGCAGATGCCCTTCCTGTTCTCCTACCTCATGCGGTGACCATTTTTTTTTATCATCATACAATAGGTTTACTTGTGGCTCTGTTCTTCTTGCTTCACATGGTTCTCCCTGCCGTATTGCATTCATCGAATGATGAATGCAGGATGCCTCCTTGTTCTCTCTTTACTCTTCATTCAGCAGTCGCCACCTTTTTGGCTGGCTCCAGACGAATGCATTAATAACTACTTCCAGGTCATCGTCTGATCACAACACTAGCAATATTTTCTATTCAACCATTATGGTGACAAATCTAGACAAATTACTGGGAGATCATGCATGGTTGGATGGACGGAGGTAGAATGCAATTTAGAATTCTTGTCAAGGCACCCCAAGAGGAGTGTGTGCCTCGGCCCGTGCCTTGACTTTATGTGTCTTGATTCTGTTTTATAGGTTGCCGGACTGGCATAGCGATGTGCGATCCTTTTTAAGGTAATAGCATTCTAGACAAGGTTATTATCCATGTTAAAAGCCCAATTTCTCTTTATTTAAGGATTTATAAATTGTCTGCCTTGAATATATGTGGTGCCATGTTGGGATTTGTCTTGGCACCTTAGTTGAGGATCAAGTAAACAACATATGCATATAACTTATGTAACCATAAATTAGATTTATATTAGGAGAAAATACTGGTAACGTAATGTATATGGTTGAAAAACAGGTCTGAATAAAAAAAGTACATCTGCGTAGTGCTGCCTTTGCGAGTATGCGATATTCCTCTTGCATTCAATTTTTTATTTTTATGTTTTCAAAGCTAGTGGGAGCTGAGCTTGGGAGAGTTTTCTCTGTTATTGTTTCTGCGCTATTGTTGTTGCAGTTCCTTAATTACGAGGTTAATTTAGGACATTGTTGTATATATACTTCACATGATGGCTTCCAGGGGTTCCATTTTTAGGGGATTCACAGAGTTGAAAGCGGGAACTTTTTCCATGTGAGAATATGCAAAAAGGCGTAGAAAGTATAACTGTTGATGATCATATGCGGGTAGAATGTGTTCGTTCATTCTCGTAAATGGAACTGGCTTTACCATTAATCACGTCTATATGACCCCCAGTCTTTTATTTCTTGTTTTGTGACTTTCGAAGAAAACGAAGGGGTGGAGTTATTCCCTCTCTCTTCTATTTGCTGTTGGCTTTAAATAGTCAATGCCATAGCATTCAATGTACAGGTTATTCATATATCCTATTGGTCGAGGTTAAGCTTATAGAGTGTGGCAGTAGCAGTAACTGGAGTAGAATATCTTTGTTCGTTATCCTGATTGAAACTGTGAGCTTTGTTGATGTGGTCCCACCCTGTCTCTTTGGCTGCTGGGTAGGGACTTGGTAAAAAAGTTAAGGGTCAAGTTTTTCCTCTATCAGTGGAGATAACTTTAAGGAAGAAGCTATAGTTCGATTCAATAATGTTTTTTCCTTGCTCTTTGGAAGGCACTGTTTGGCTTTTAGTAAAAATGTGGGAGTTTAGGAGGTATATTTATATTCCGACCAATATTTAGTTTTCAATAGTAAATCAAAATATTATTTTCCCAGTCATTCGAATTTCAAAGTTCAAACATGAGCAATACCCTTTTTTTTGTAGAATTGAAGGTGTAAATACAGAGTATCAGTAACATGGGCTTGTGTTCTAAGTGGTTGCTGTAGTTGTCTGTGCCTAGAATATAGTTTTGTTTGCCAGATGTTGGTGTTCTTGCCTCTCAGATATCTGGAACTGTAGCAAAAAAAGCAATGCATCATACAGGTTGACATTTTTGAGTTCTATTTCTTCCGAGGGAAAGAGTGTGAGTTTGAGAAAATATTTAGCTTTTGAGATAACCACCAAAGCGTGGCTGGTTCATTTTGGTAGTGATTGCTGATAATAGCAGGTGTAGAGTCAGCTATTGAGAAATCGTTATCTTGGTAGTATTTGGGTATTCGTTTTCAACCCATTTTGGTAAGTTGTGTTGGCCTGACAAGATGTCTATGGGAGTTGACAAGGCAGAGTCTCCTGCCTTTACCATTTTGCAATTCTATGAAAAGTCCGCGATGATACTTTGTAAATATTGGTAGTAGCTGGAATTGGAAGCAATTTGTTTATTCTTTTTGGTTATTTTGGCAACCGTCAGTTGTTATCCTTTGTAGAAATATATAGAGCATGAATGCCAAGGTGCCTTAGCATTGCTGTTAGAAAGGCTCAAGAAATCTCATTACATAAGTTTTCTAGGCTCAAGGATTTTTGTTTATGTTCAGAGAGTAATATGGAGGAGGGCATACCGTAGATTCATAGCCTGTCTTATGATTGAAACTGTCTCCCTCTCTCTCTCTCTCTCTCTCTCTCTATGTAGATGCCCATTTATTTCTTTATCTTAAGCTTGATACAGAGAAAGGTAGAAGAGGGGGCGTTAAAAATGAAAAAGCAATAAACGATAGAGACCATGAGGTAAAAGAAGGGAATTTTAAGTTTAAGTCCATCAAATCTGCAAGGAGTTTCCCCTTTGGCTGGCTATTCATAAGGCTTTTCTGGTATATAGGTGTGCAGTAGTTCTAGATGAAAAGCCAACCAACTAGAAGTAGGAATCACGTGGTCCTAATTTTCAAAATTTCAACCTAATCTGTGATTAAGTACGGTATAATCATTGAAGGCAGTCAAGGCACAAATAATTCGAATTCGGAATTGGTCTGTCACTCCAGATGTACATAACATACCTTCTCGCTCTGTGTACAGAGCTACCAGTTTCTCGTTGTAAAAACTGTAGCTACACAAAACTCTATCAGACATCTACACAACTAATTTCTTTCCTTTAGACATCACAAAAAATGATTTATATATGAAAATCACTGCTTGGTATGTGCATCATTTCTCAAATACACATTTTAGAAAATTAACTGCTTCGTTTTGCTGGTGAAACTTATATATTGTGATGGTGTCTTGTCTAGAATCTCCATCGATGTTGTATGAATTTCTTGTGATGTGCGAAATGACATTCAAATTTGATGCCTTACTGTTTTCTTTTTGTGATGTGCCGAATGCAAAATACTGACTAACATACTATATCCTGGCATTTGCTCTTCCAAAATCAATATCTTGTAGTTTTTGGCTACGTATATTCTGCTATTTAATTTCTAAAATTTTAGGACGGCATAGCCTTTATTTTTAGTTTCTGTTCAGGTGCGAAGAAGGTGTGTTTTATGCTCTCGACCTTGGTGGTACAAATTTTAGAGTCCTAAGGGTTAAACTTGTAGGAAAAAGTTCCTCTGTAATTCAACATGAAGTTCAGTTGCAAGTCATACCGCAGCATTTGATGACATCTACAAGCGAGGTATTCATTCCTTTTGTGGTTCCTTTTCTTTATAAGTATCAAATCAAATATCCTCTGAATTATTTTTTGCCTTTTTGGCAGGATCTTTTTGACTTCATTGCAGCAACACTCAAGGAATTCGTCGACAAGGAAGATACAGATAGTACTGTCCATGTAGATAGAAAGAAGCAACTTGGTTTTACATTTTCTTTTCCGTTGAGGCAGACATCAATCTCTGCTGGTGCACTAATCGAATGGACTAAAGGGTTTTCGATCAATGACACAGTAAGTTTGATCCTGCAGATAAAATACACTTATTCATGATTTTGTGGTCTTATTTGTTGATCACGATTGTTCTTCATGGTCCATTATTTCGTGCCTATTAATAGGGTCTGCGCTTGTTGTGCATGGAAATATATAATTAAAGCAAGGTAGAGCTTACTTAGGTTGAGCCTTTTGGTTTACTGACAATACTCGTTCTAAGCCACCAATAGTTTATCCAGGTTGGACTCCCTTGCTGTTGATAATACTTTTCGTTATTAATAATGAGTTTGCATCCTTGGAAATATTGGATACACTATAGTTTTCAGAGTTTCCTAGATTTTTCATTGATGTAAATTTTTTCGATTTATTTGGTTCCACGTAAGGGTGTGATGGCTTTTTGGTCACGTTGGAAATGGGAAATACCCTGTCAACTTTGCCTCATAAGCATTTAGCTACAAAAGCTGATAATTATTTTTAATGATCTTATAATAATGCTGAGTGAGTGTGAGTTAAAGAGGAAATCAGCCGATTTATACGTCAAAATCCTTTGTGCAAGGGATTATATGGTGAGTTCTTTGCCTGGGTGACAGGTTGAATAGATACTAGATAGGTGCTATTTTGAGATAGATTTGGGGGTGCTTGGCATTTTACGGCCAGATGGTAGTCAGTTCTTGTTTGGCGTTACATGCCTTCTCGATTTTTTTCTTGTATCTTAGTTACAACCTTCTCATGCTATTATTAGGCTTGAACCTGGTTTTCGTAATATAACCGCCAAGCAATTTAACTATTTTGTAGTATTTCACGTTGAAATTTTAAATTCTTATTGTATGCTTTATTAGATATAATAACAGCAATTTAGCTATTTTGTGTATGTCTTTGTTACTTCGATTCTACAATGTCATGCCTTCATTCTTTTCTAAGCTCAATTACCTTTTCCCCAGGTTGATAAAGATGTTTCAATGTGTTTGGAGAAGGCAATGGAGAAGATTGGAATAGATATGCGTGTCGCAGTATTGGTATGTCGGGCATCTTTATTTTGGACGAGTTTCTGATACAAGTTAAATATCGTTACCCATTTTGCTCCTGTGAACTCTTTTTCAAGCTTGTAATTGGTGTGTAATTGGAAAAGCTTAATTTGTACGCCGACCATCTAAAAACATTACTGACTCTTTGGAAACATGATATTACAAGTCCTCAAAAGAACACTTGGGTTGACCACTTCACAATATGATATCTTGACTCTATGGCCTATTAGATTAACTTAAACATGTTAATATTTCAAAGCTTCATTGTTTCCCACTTTTTCCATGGCATCCGTTTTCATATATATATTTTTAGAATATTGTTCTGGATCGTCGGTGTTTAATTTTTCAAGAGTAGACTTTTTTTTTTCTGAGATTCCCCTTCAGCGTTTACATAACATCTTACTATATATGCTAGTTTCGTAAACTAAACTGCAAAGGCTGTGTTTACCTAAATTTTACAGTCACATTTTAGAGGTCTCATATATTTGAGAATGTGATTCAAGTATTACTGTTGTGAATTTTGCTTATATACTAAAATTCTAATGGTTTCAACTCGTAATGCAGGTGAACGATACTGTGGGGACATTGGCACTAGGACATTATCTGGACGAGGATACTGTGGCTGCAGTAATCATTGGGACAGGGACAAATGCTTGCTATGTAGAGCGGACTGATGCTATAATCAAGTCTCAGGGCCTGTTTACTGACTCAGGCACCATGGTATAGTTAAACCCTTTTTCCTAAATTTGTTTCACTTCTGAATCATTATCCTAACCAAATCATTTGTCTTACTTTACCCGCTTAAGCATATTTATTCCTATTTTTAGGTGGTAAACATGGAATGGGGGAATTTTTGGTCTTCACACTTGCCTAGGACTTCTTATGATGTTGAGCTGGATGAAGAAAGGCCTAACCGCAATGGACAAGTTTGTTTTTCAAACACTGTGCCTTCTGCATCATCTTTAGCTCTTGGCAAACTCATCTGAATTCCTTTTTCTCTAGGGTTTTGAAAAGATGATTTCCGGAATGTATTTAGGTGAGATTGTGAGAAGAGTAATTCATAGAATGGCTCAAGAATATGACATCTTTGGATGTACTTCTGAGAACCTCTCTAAAACGTTTATACTGAGGTGAGTTTGTCTCGAGCTATTGTGAATTTGTTTTTTATAATGAGAATTTTGCAAATTTCATATCTTCGGATCTACTTCCGAGAACCTCTCTAAAACGTTTATACTGAGGTGAGTTTGTCTTGAACTATTGTGAATTTGTTTTTTATAATGAGAATTTCGCAAATTTGATATCTTGTTAGCTATGAAGAAATTCTGTTTTTGTTAAAAAATTAATTCAATTTTTGTAGCTTCAAATTCTCGCCAACCCATAAATAGTCTTTGAACGCATGAAGACTAGTTTCTTAGGTACTTGCAAATTAGTTGAATCTTCCTTAGCTGATGCCATTTCTCCCCTATTTTGCCGTTAAATAGTAAAATACTCACACGGCAATTGAAATGAGTTTACATTTGCGCACATTTAATTTAAATTTATTGTTAGGGTACTCATTAATTGGTGAATTTGCTGAATATTGAAACCTGGACAGTGAATGATTGATATCACTGCTCCTTGATAAGGTCTGGCGTAGCCTGAAAGGAATCTCAATAAAACTTGCATTCAAGGGAAAACGCGGGGGGGGGGGGGGGTTATGTAAATGTCTGTTTATAGATCTTTCCACCTTGTTGATAAAATTTTGTATCGCCCTTCAATACCTTTCACGGAATTTGTACAGCATGGAAGCAATCATGTGGACGTCTAAATATTTGGGGAAATGGTCCATAGAAATTTGGGTATGTAAATGTCTGCATTTGCCCATATTTCCAGGTTGTTCGTAGATCTTTCCACCTTGTTGAAAATTTTTCATATCGACCTTCCATACCTTTCACAGAATTTGTACTGCATATAAGCAATCATGTGGACGTCTAAATATTTGGGGAAATGGTCTACATATATTTCCACCTTGTTGATATATATCTTATGTATGTCATTCATGGTCAATAAAGGTTTCATGTTAGACTTTTTAAGGGCTTGTTTGTGCTTCAGACAGAGCCTTCTTGTTCATTTGAAGACATCAGGGAAAGATTTCTCAGGAATATTCCTAGGTCTTGGGGTAAACTTTGGTCCTGGTCCAACTCCAACTTTTAAACTCTGGTCACATTTCAACTTTGGTCCAAGTCCAACTTATACCACAAGCAGAAGCAGGGCAGGTTGAAAAGGTATATGGGTGAAAAAGTAGGATTGGGTTGAGTTGGAGGTAGAAGGAAGAGTTCAAAAACACATATGTCAAAACACAGATCTGTAACTGCATTGGTTTCATTTGGTTAGATACTGTTAGAACTGTTTGAGTTTATTTTCCGCTATTTGGTACAACCACATTTCCATATAAAAGACTCCATTTATTCGTTGTATACAGATCTCCTTTCTGTACGTTGTATGTGTATTGGAGGGAGGATAGGTGGTTCTTGCTACTTTTGGTCACGATGTCGCTTTTTTACAGGAATGAAGGCTGCAGGAGTGGTACACGCATGTGGCATGGTCACGTTGATCTGATCTGTGTCCAGCTGTAAGGAGTTTTTTGTAGCCACGGCCTGGTTTGGGGGTGCTAACCAACTCCGAGATTTTCATGTGAACTGTGCAGTCGGATGCAATTGCAATCCATAAAACTGCACTGCATTACATCGTACCAAACAAAATATAAATACAAAAGTGTGACATTTGGACATCACTTTTAACAACACCACCCTACCAAACAGGCCCTTTTCCCATTGATGTGGCCTTCCTCTATCTGATCCGTTTGTGTGTTTGGACCTGGTGTAGGCAATGGGATCCATTGGAATAGTACATCATCATTGGAATAAAGTTGGAAGAAGTTTGGTTTGAATAGTAAGAAAACATTGGCGTAAGTTTCATCGAGGTTTGAGTTTGTGACTGATTAACAGTTTATTCCATTCCTATTCTTACACGGTAACACCTTCACTTATCTGGTGCAACTTTTCGGTTTTACATGTATATATAATAATGTTCCTTCAGAAATTTTTTACTCTGTGCTGTCTTGTCAACAAAGTAGGTGTTTTATACCAAGCCCAAACACGTCCCTGGGGGGTGTATATAATACACAAGATATCAGCCTGTATCACAACACCAGTTACATCTTCACTAATTCTAAATATTTTTCTATCATCGAATTTCAAACTTATATAACTGTATCATACATGGCTTGCATAAGATGTATATTACCCGATTGATTGATGAAGCTGCCCTCGATTTGCCAAGATCTCCAGGCATTTGGTGAGTTGGTTCAGCAAGGCAGGATGCCGGTCCATGCAAGAATGGAGAGGGGATGAGAATTTGTATGTGGGTCAAATTTTGATGAGAGCATCGTGGATGTACTCAGTGCTCCTATGATCAGTGGAGTCGATTGAGAAATGCTTCCCCCTGGGCTTACCGAAGTAATATCTGTTTTTGTCTGCTATTTTGGCATGCCACAAACATGGACAGAGGGATGTGTGGGGTCTAGAACTTGCCCATAACTTAAATACCATGTATATATTACCTTGCTTAGTGAAGAGACTCCACCGACAACGTTGCCATATAAGAGGCACAGATGCTGCCGTAACCATGCAGCTGGGCCTTATTAAAAGCTAGAACATGCCCATAACTTAAATGCTATGTATATATTGCGTTGCTCTAGTGAAGAGACTCCACTGACAACATTGCCATATAAGCATCACAGGTGCTGCTGCTACCAAGTGTAAGGACTGAGCATAAATTACTTCAAAAACTTGGTATATTTTGTAGGTTGGTATAAACTGTGAAGTCTTTCATCATAATGAGAGGGGTCTGCTGTAAGCCCCATCAAACGTGTATGTTACTGCACGTGCACACACACAGAAAAATCAGATACTTTGAAATAACACCATTAATGTCAAAACATATTGAAACAGAGATAATTTAATAATAGATAGAGGTGTATGGTACACTTCATAACAGGAACATGCTAAGATCTAACAAAGTTGATGAAATACACTGGTTTAAGAGCTAAGAAAGCTGATAAAACTAAACTGATTTAAGAGCTAACAAACTTGATAAAACTAGACCGGCTTATGAGCTCGCAATCACATACTGTATAAATTTTTAGGAATATGATAGTGTTTTGTTACATTGTACTGTAAAATTTTAATTTATTTAACCGGTTAAGGAAATTAGGGAAAGTATAATTCAGAATTAGTAGAAACTAGGAACAACAAGACAAAAACTATAATTTCTATCCGTGTCTTTTTCTGATATATAAGAGGTGTATGGTACACTTCATAACAAGAACATGCTAAGATCTAACAAAGTTGATGAAATACACTGGTTTAAGAGCTAAGAAAGCTGATAAAACTAAACTGATTTAAGAGCTAACAAACTTGATAAAACTAGACCGGCTTAAGAGCTGGCAATCACATACTGTATAAATTTTTAGGAATATGATAGTGTTTTGTTACATTGTACTGTAAAATTTTAATTTATATAACCGGTTAAGGAAATTAGGGAAAGTATAATTCAGAATTAGTAGAAACTAGGAACAGCAAGACAAAAACTATAATTTCTATCCGTGTCTTTTTCTGATATATACCAATCTGATATATTACTAAAAGCCAAATACCAGTTAATGCGAACGCATGCACTGTTAAACAACCCACCAACACCGGGGATAGGGCATCTGGCTTGAAGCATACTAGGATCGTGTCAGCATAGTTCAATTTGAGTGAGGGTGAGACCCCCCTTCGAACATCCCACATATCATCGAGATATAACTTGGCACACAAAAAACCTGCATAGGAACCTAGCTAAAATTGAACCATCTTCACCTTCAAGGGGCCATCGGATCATCTTGTGGGGAGGCAGGATTTGCGACAGTCTCAAAGTTTATAAGGCCCATCAAAGCCAAACCATGATCATCAAGTGGAATGGAGAAGGCCCACCTTATCTAAGGTCGAGGAAACATCATCGAAGACAAATTTTATCAAGTTTGAAAAGGTTTTGCAAATATTAACAATTACTTTGCTTTTATTATCTATGCATTCTTTTCTCCAAATTAGATTTAGGAGTCCAAGTTAGAAACATCTGACTGTTGTTTGTGGTAATAAATCATACCACATATCATCGAGATATAACTTGGCACACAAAAAACCTGCAAAGGAACCTAGCTAAAATTGAACCATCTTCACCTTCAAGGGGCCATCGGGTCATCTTGTGGGGAGGCAGGATTTGCGACAGTCTCGCCCATCAAAGCCATACCATGATCATCAAGTGGAATGGAGAAGGCCCACCTTATCTAAGGTCGAGGAAACATCATCGAAGACAAATTTTATCAAGTTTGAAAAGGTTTTGCAAATACTAACAATGGGCCCATCTTTAATACCCGCGCCGGTTACTTTTGACATGTAGAGGGTTATTTACCTTGCAAACTGCTACTTTTCATGCATAGATAGTTACATTTATAATAGCAGATTCAAAGATACGATTATATATATATTTTATATTTCCTGTGTATTTTGTACAGGTTTACACTTTTAGTCGTATAGTTATTTTGTTATCATCATAGTTATTTTTTTGTCCAACGAGTTCCTTTCCTGACCGTATATTTACTTTTTTGGCTGACGGGTAGTGAACTCCAGGCTATCCACCCGGGTATTGAATGAACGCCCATGTTAATTACTTTGCTTTTATTATCTATGCATTCTTTTCTCCAAATTAGATTTAGGAGTCCATGTTAGAAATGTCTGACTGTTTGTGGTAATAAATCAAGTTTTGTTGGTTGTTGATTAGTTGTGCCATCCGGCCATATAGTGTTGTTTTTCCTACCAAGTGCTGGTCTGGATTGATTTGTATTTACATTGTCGATCATATATACTGCTTGCGATTTGTTATTACCATGTAGGTGGTTACTTCTCCGTTTCTAAGAACTTGGCGCATTTTAATTGATCAAACTTGATTTTGATTTAATTTCAACTTTTTATATGACAGTTCTGCATATATAGTTATGCCAGTAAATAACAAAATAGATTAGTAATGCTTAATTCGGTTAGATTCAGGTCTAAGATTCATGTTTGTTTTTGATTAGGACCCCCATGATGGCGGTTATGCATGAGGATGACTCTTCTGATTTAGCAGAGGTAGCCAGGATTTTGAGGGAGGCGCTGCAGGTGTTGTTTTCTTTTTGCATTACGAAGCTTCTTCTATACTAAGCATCAATGAACAACTACTGGATAATATTGTTGAGATTTAACTTCTGCAGATATCAGAAGTTCCGGTAAAGACGAGGAGGCTTGTAATTAGAGTTTGCGACACCGTAACCCGAAGGGCTGCACGGTTAGTCGCAGCTGGAATTGTTGGAATACTTAAAAAAATAGGGAGAGATGGTAGCGGTGGTGTTGCTGGAGGGCGAGTAAAGGGGGAACCAAGGAGAACAGTGGTAGCTGTAGAGGGAGGCCTCTATGCCAATTACTCTATGTTTAGGGAATATCTACATGAAGCGGTTGATGAGCTTCTGGGGGATGAGGTTGCTCCGAATGTTATTCTCAAACCTTTGGAGGATGGCTCTGGAATAGGTTCTGCACTCCTAGCTGCAGCACATTCATCACAATGAGGGAAGGCTCTCGTAAAGAAGCCATAATCAATTGCCCCTTTGTAAATTATGTCCTCTTAGTGTCATTTATAGCGTTATATATATGGCATTTGTTCATTAGTCTCTTAATCCCATTGAGTACAGTAATAATCGTGATAAGCATGTATCTATTGGTTTTGACTTGTATATAAAATTCGTTTTACTGGTGGTTAGCTCAGCTATTCATGGTCACATCTGTTTAATTTTACAGCCCTTAAACCTGACAACAAATATCCACATTTCCTGTAATTCAAAGCTCACGATTAGGACTCGATTGCAGTGCGTTGATTGGATTGCCTTTGCACTGACAGGGTCGTGAGGTTGCGGTTTCCAGTTCATTTATCTGTTTCTGATACGGTCAGTATAAGTTGAATCGAGGAGTGGGTACAATACCACAAGTTCACAAACTTTATTCCGGCCCAGCTAGTTCAATATTGAGCTTTGAGAAGCATAAACTGTTGGGAAAAAGGCTGAAATTTGTTCATGATTTCAGAAACTTCAGTTGGTGTCAAATTAATTTTTGGGGAATGGTCTAAGTTTAGTTAATTAGCTTGGAGTTTTACAATGAACGGACATCCGGACTAGCTCTCACGTGGAATAAGTAGCCTGACGTGCATTAAACTAGTATTCCAGAAACACGATTATTTGGTTCCTTGAGTGGAAATTATTTCTTATGTGGGATAATGGTTGGTACTCAACAATAGGATTAAGAGAGAAAGATTTCTCTCCCCCTCTCCCATAACCCGTGGCGGAGGCCGGACGCCTGGTTGGTACTCAACAATACTAAAGAGCGTGGTGGTACTAGGGTAAATAAAAAAGGTTAGATTAACTTTTTTTTGTTACTCCAATCAGATCGTGCTATAGAGCTACTAGCCAGCAGTTATAGTTACTGACCGTATTTTTTTAGCAACCGACGAGAATAGGTTCAGATTCCCTGATGAAGCTCGATTTGTGTTTGAACTAATGGCATGCATCCACGTGCACAATAGAACCTTTAGCGAGCAATGGTTGCTAAGGGGGTCGAGGGCTGTTAAACTAATGGTCGTGTGTTTGGAGGGGGTGGGGGGAGATTAAACCGAACAAAGTGAAATGGCTTCAAGCTAAATCAAACTGGCAGTCCGTAATTTCTTTCTATTTGTTTTCCTGAATAGCCAGCGTACTCACCCATCCGAGATAGATATGGGTGCAATACTTTTTCCAAAGCATACTCTTCATTTAAAAAGTCTCATATCTATCCCAGATTAGTGAATACACTAGTTATTAAGAAAACAAATAGAAAGAAATCAGAAGCTAGTTTGAGTTAGCTTTAAACTGTTTCACGTTGATCCGGTTGACAACCCTCACGCCACCATTATTAGTTTAGCAACCCTCGACCTTAGCACGCCGATGGAACAGGAATTGGCACAACATGAATGTAACATGAATTGGGGAAATCCTTTAAATTTGGTCCTTTTGGGGAGAATTGGTTCATGTGGGCACTCCATTATGTTACGTTGGTTAGTTAACATGCTTCTGAGCCTTTTATCCCTCCCGAGTATCCATCACACAACCCTACTTTTGGCTAGCTGACCGTCGCATTTAGTCATACATGGCAACCTTATTACCTACTAAGGTATTGTTTGTTAGTTTTAAGGTCCTAAGTCCACCATTAGAATTGTACATTGTTTCACTTTGAACGATTTTCACAAAGGCACTAGAATAGAAAATAGCAAATTTATGTGACAAATTATTCTTTTTTAGAATTAAGATAAGATGTTTTTACATTACTAATAGATATTGGTAGATAGATTATATCAAGCAGTGGCCTACATTTGCAGTAAGTAGGACAATGGATGAGATCTTCTCTTTCCCTATAAGATTGCCTAGTTTCCTTACCTCTTCACCATTTGTTTCTTTTTTACTTTTCAAATTTTGTCACCATCGAGTCACTTAGTCTCTCTGTCGATGTTTTAATGTCTTCTCCAAGACGCTTCACCTCACCATTTGTTTCTTTTTTACTTTTCAAATTTTGTCACCATCGACTCACTTAGTCTCTCTGTTGATGTTTTAATGTCTTCTCCAAGACGCTTCACCACATCTGATAGGACACCTTCCAAGTCATTCTCACTTCTTGTCCTTTTTCACCTTGAATTGTGACTCTCCTTACTTCTATATCTCTATCCATTGGAGACCATTGTCACTCTCATCTAAATCTTCAACATGAATATTATCTTTATTTTTTGTTGGCTCTCCAATGCTGCCCTCATGTCTTCAACATCATGTGCATTACTTTCGGTAGCTCGATTTTTTCCAAAAATTAGGCAAAGCTTATTATAGTGTGGAAACTTTTTGTTTCTCTAACTATCTACTTCAAGATGACCCTATAATATACAAATATCAAAATTAGATAGTAAAAAAATATGATATTAAAAAAATCAAATGTGTTTACCATAATATATGTATCCCAAACACTCTTCTCAGCCTCCACATAATTTGTATTATCATTAACTCCAAATCCACTTGTACTACCGTTCAACATATCATAAATAACATTGAATTTTCTTTTCAAAACCTTAATATTTGATAAAATATGTGGTTTTCCTTTTAAACCACAACCGAGTAGCATTTTCTCAAGGTCTTTTTCTAACGCTTACAAGAATTACGGCCTGAACCCATTCTCAGCTTTATATTTTCTAGAAACAACCATCACTTCTAGTTCCTCAATCAGTTTGTCCTCTTCTACATGCGTCCAATTTTGCTTGGGTATTTTCTTTGTTCTCCTCCATCTTGACGTGGAACTTGTACTTGTTGTTGAGTAAGTTGTGAATTATGGTTACTTACCACAATTTGGTGTTGCGGTTGCTTATTGTTAACGATCTCTAAATAATGATGAGAACACATTACAATTTAAATAAATATTTCATAAATAAAAAGAGTACATAAAAAAAAGCTTAACCAAAAAATACTAGAATGAAATTTCAAAAACAATAATCTTTTAACGAATCTCAAAATCATATATTTTTCTCAAAAACTAAATGATTAAACTAAATAATGTCGTCATCTTTTTAAATGTTTCTTACAATAAACAAACGTCAAAACTTTAGAAAATGAGATTCTACAAAAGATTGGTGAGTGTGCTTACCGTCTAGCGTTACCCCCATCTTATGAAAAGATGCATGATGTGTTTCATGTGTCTGTCTTGAAGAAGTATATTAAGGACTCCTCACATGTGCTAACCCTGGAGCCTCTAGAGATATGTGAGGACTTGACCTACGAGGAGTACCCAATTAAAGTTCTAGAAAGTCAGGTAAAGAAGCTAAAGAATAAGGAAATTCATCTTGTAAAGGTCCTGTGGAAGCATCATGGCATAGAAGAAGCTACTTGAGAGTTACAGGATGAGATGACAAAAATCTACCCCACCCTTTTTGCATAAGTTGTGGATTTCGGGGACGAAATCCCTTGTAAGGAGGAGAGAGTTGTAACACACTCAATTTTGACCCGTCAAAGGTACAATTCAATTAAAATTACTTCTTTTATAAAATTTCATCACAATTAATGTATATTAAAATTTCTCCTTGCTTTTATGAGAATTTCTTTTTAAAATATGTATGAGTTTATTTACATGCTCTGCTTGGTAATATCTTAGCTCTTGAAATTTAATTGTTATCACGTCTCTCAAGATATCAGTTTCCACCAAATTATAAATGTACATGAATTAAAAGTCATGTGGTTTTGGAAGTAATGATAACTCATAATCTGCACTACTATAAAAAATGATTTTTACAACAGTTCATTTTTCCATTTTACAATGGGTGTCAACTGTTGTATTAGATCGTGTGGTCTTATGGGGGGGGGTTCTTTATACAACAAGTGTTGCGCATGTTGTAATATATGCATTTTATACAACAGTTAATACATGTTATAGATCATTAAGCACACCTATTGTAATAGGGGTGTTGTATATAACATGTTGAGACAAAAAGGAAAATACATCTAGACACAAGGTTTCGAACTTGAGACCACTTGAAAGTAAGGCACATCTCAAACTACTGAACCAGTTTAACTTTATGCAACACATATATTCTTTGTTGTACATATACAACAAATGACGTGCAAACTTGTTGTGTGATTGTGGTCTATTACAACAGGTAATTATTACAACAGGTGAAAGTCTGTTGTATAATTATAGTATACTATAATGGGTTATAGTATGTTGTGTAATGATGGTCTATTACAACAGGTTAACATATGTGACTATTACAACAGGTAGAGCATGTTGTGTAATTATGATCTTTTACAACAGGTTAGAGTATGTTGTGTAATGCTGGTCTATTACAATGGGTTAACATATATGACTATTACAACAGGTTAGAGCATGTTGTATAATTATGATCTTTTACAACAGTTTAGAGTATGTTGTGTAATGAAGATCTATTACAACAAGTTAGCATACGTGACTATTACAACGGGTTAGAACATGTTGTGTAATTATGGTCTTTTACAATGGGTTTGAGTATGTTGTGATATTACAGTCTATTACAACAATTTAGTACCTGTTGTAATATCACATATACTACAACGAGTTTGGCTCATTATATATAACTTGTGTTGTATAAAATATATAATTCACAACACACAAATAGACTTGTTGTAAAAGATATGCTAACTACAACACAACCAACAGAACTGTTGTATTTTTCCCGTTGTAAAAAGTATTTTCTGTAGTAGTACTGGTAAGCGAATGCTGATAGGCGACAAATATAGTTGAAATGTACACACTCTCATTTCATACAACTAATAATTAATAGATTGGCCAATCACCACACCGATACTTTGAAGGATGCATCTTACACATAAGCGGCATACATTTACCTTACCTCATTAATCTCAAAGCTAAGACAAACAATTATTCTATAAAACACATGGGTAAATAGTTAATAAGGATGCCCATAAACCACTTGAACAACTTTGCTTTTCATATAGGGTCGTAACGGATCACTACTTAATTAAGATATCTTTAAAACGGTTGAGTTTGTAAGTGCACTACATATAATATAGTAATCATGATGGTGACCCTCAATATTCTCATATAGGCAGCATCTCCATTTTGTCTCTCCATCTTCGTACCGATTATGAATGATATTGAAACCAGAAGCCAAGAAGGATCGTAGTATGCTGATCCTTTCCCTCATGCTCATCTATTAAGCCTATGACAGAGCACTGATCTAACCGCTTCCTTACCCAGTCCCGAAACGTCAGAAGTTCCCCCACTCTTCAATATGCACAACGAGCATGCGTTTAATGCAACATAATGCCACCGGAACAACCACCCCACTTCCTGATCTCCTGGTCTTCTTCGCCATTGTAGAATCACCCTATATAAGAGTGCCCAATCCCTGGCAATACACCAACAAACCGGCAACCACAGAGCCAAAGCTTCACCCAAATACTAGCTGAATCATCTCAGCCTCTCCAAATTACATGAGCAGTGCTGCCAGTATCCACCATCACTATAATCCCACACCACCATTGAACTGACCCACACCTAGTCCTTTGTAGATTCAGTGTGAAAGCAGCAAAATCCCTTCCTTGATAACAACCACTGGCACTTCCAACTTGAAACATAGCTTTGGTCAGAGACGACACAGACGCTGGAGTTCAATCTGTATCTTCCTCAAACCACCATCTCGGTGACCATCATTGTCAAGGATACAAAGGAGGTGATCTAGACCATATAGGGTCGTCAACTGGACTCATCTTCAGAGATCAGTAGCACGTCGTTAAAAAAAAACTGGTTAGCGGCTCGGTTTCTGATAGATCAGTACAAAGTAATAGTAGGTTAATTGATGTAATACATTAATTAGAATGATATTCTAGTAGATAGTTTTGATTACTAATCGTGTAATCCGTAATATATTTGTATGCGTAAACATTTATTCAAATATACCAAAAAGTAAAATCTGAAATGACAAATTAGTGAAGTACTTAATACTGTAACAGAAATGATTCCGTCACGCGCGGCAGGAGAAAGCACAGCCTACACGCGGGAGAAGGTGGTATTGTTGGGGGAGGGGTTGTTTTGGGTGCTGACGTGGCGTATTTTAATTGGATGAGTTGGTAAAGGTTGTGTAATATGCAAATAAATTTGTTTTGCTTATAACTTTTGAACCGTAATGAATTTTCTAAGGAAATAAAAACCATTGTATTTGTTATGAAAAATACATTCCAACAAACCTAATATTGATATACTTTTAATAAAAAAAATATAAAAATGATATGAATATGTTATTTTAGATGTCAATGAACCATATTGGGTGTCAATTATCCATCTTTGGGTGTCATTAGCCATTTATAGGTGTCATTAGCCATTTATTGACGTCGTTATAATTCTAGGTGTCACTGAACCAGTTTGTGTGTCATTAAGTGGTCTTAGGTGTCAAACAGACTATTTAAGTGTCATTATGTTGTTTTGGTTGTCAATACCTTATTTTGGTGTCATTTTAAACTTCTGGGTATCAATGAACCATTTTGAGCGTCAATTACCTTATTTGAGTGTCATATTTATATTTTTTGGTGTCAATGAAGCATTTTGGGCGTCAATTAACCATTTTTACAAGTCAATAATCATTTATGGGCGTCATAGCATCCAAAAATGTCTTATTTGGGTGTTATTTTAAACTTTTGGGTGTCAATGAACCATTTTAGACGTCAATTACCTTATTTGGGCGTCATATTTATATTTTTGGGTGTCAATAAATTATTTTGGGTGCCATTCAGTGGTCTTAGGTGTCAAACAGACTATTTGGGTGTCGTTATGTTGTTTTGGTTGTCAATACCTTATTTGGGTGTAATTTCAAACTTCTGGGTGTCAATGAACCATTTTGGACGTCAATTATCTTATTTGGGCATTATATTTATACTTTTGGATGTCAATGAACCATTTGAGGTGTCAACTAACTATTTTTGGGTGTCAATAACTATTTATGAGCACCATAGTGGTTGTCAATTAACATATATATATATATATATCAATTTTTTATTTTTTAATCTAAAAAATATGTCAATATTAGACTTGTTAGATTGCATTTTTCATAACAAAACCAACAATTTTTGTTTTATTAAAAAATTTATTACGGTTCAAAAGTTATAAACGAAACAAATTTATTTGACTATTGCGTAATTTAATAAAAAGTACCAAATCACCAGCCGCCATGTGGCGGCGGTTTGGGAGCTATTTATCCCGCGCGTGAAACCGGGCGTCACCCTGCGTGAGCATCCCGGAATCTTAAACATGATTACGTAGCGGTAGCTATATTAAGTAGTAGTCGATTCAATCTGAGACTGCATGAAAGTAGAGCTACACGTGAATATGCTAAAAAGACGTCAGTTAGGTTGGTAATACTATCGTCTGGTAATACTATCGTCCTAAATCAAAGAGTATAGTATATTTAAATTTAGACCCGATGACAAATAGATCAAACACCAGTCAAGATATGTTGTATATTTATACTACTTACATTGCTTATCTAGACTGATTGTTCATTTCTTACGCACTAATCATACTAGTATACATATGAATGGATATATATGTTAAAGTATTAGCAAGTAACAATAACATGTACGATCGTTTTGTCTTAATGTCATTGTATACTTCCGATGGCGCTGATCTATTAAATAATAATAAAAGAAGTTGGATAAGATGATATGTATGCACGTACCAATGCATGCTAACAAAAAAAAATTGATGACTATTTATGTTATTAATATGGTATACATACTATGATTCACTTTACGTATAGATAAGTATAAGTGTATAATTCATTGACGTTTGAACTTCTTCAAATTTATCTAATTAGTATTCTAATTGCAAAACCATACCTATTTTGGTCTAAACGTATAAGAAGATAAATTAAGGTTAGAACCTTTCATACATTAACTCAAAAGTATACATAAATGACCATCGACAATTAATTATATAATAAGTAACAAATATAACAGTAAAGAAGAATAAGAAATCCAAGTCAATGAATTGATTGTAACTAGTATGCCTATTCATGTGTAGAATCCAGACATTTTTGGTGGAGGACCTTATTTAATTTTTGATTGCTCTTCAACCAAGGTACGAGAATCTTCTATTTTGTTTAAATGAAGTTTACATCCCTCTTGAATATCATGCATCTGTAAGAAAAATTGGGGAGTTTAAATTGTTAAACTTTTAGCCTGCTCTTGAAAGACCCCCAATTAGATACTTGATGGATCGACGCGACAATTGGTACTGTCAGATTTTAGGGCCAAGGTCCAATTGCTTAGTGGAATTACGCTTCCACGACTCTACGTAGAGATAAGGGACTGTGGTCCCCTAGTCGACTAGCAATTCAGCTTAACGTGGTCGTTCTTGTTTTGATTGATAAGAACACATGGTCACATAAGCATAGACAGAATATACCAAGGCCTAAACTGTTTGTAAAATCTTCTTAGATTGATATACCATGTGGATTTAAATTTGAGACTCATTTATATTCCTCTTTTGAATTACTTCCCTACATTTTATATTCCCTTGCATCTTTATTGATTTAAATCTTGAGTAGATAGAGCATACTCATTTAACTTTGTTTAAACTGGATTTTCTACCGGTCCTTTAGACTGACTCGTACCCTTTTATTGGTTCATGCAAATATATTCCATGGGGGAATGCGTGGACATGACCTGTGGATTTTTGAGGCGATTTGGATCTAGGCTTGCTGAGGAGTTCTTGTTGAGAGGATGTCTAGGTGCCCTTTGTGGCTTTTAATTATCTTTAATTTCCGCATTGTGAGACTTTTTTTGTATGCCCCGTGTTTGGGGACAAGTTTTGGATGTTTGAACCTTTGATGTTTTGAATTGTTAAGAACACTCAAGCTATGATATTTATCCCTTCATCTTGGAAATTCTTATGGGTTTCAATAACAAGATATGAGCATGTGAATGATTAGAATCTAGTCATCACATAGGTCATGTGTGAGAGAGCTATCTCATTGTATGCTTGTAAAGCTCTCAAGCTTCTCCTTTCCCAACCCCTTTCTTCAAAGATCTTGATTGGTGAAAGCTTCTACAAGATAAGGAGAAGGAACACTCTTCTTCTTTTATAGAATAAAGTGCTCAAGGCTTCTTCGAGTAAAGGAGGAGATCAAGGTGGAAGATCCAACGAGCTGGATAGGTAAATCCTTCAAGGCCGAAGATTGTTGCAAGAAGGGGAGGACCTTGATGAAGGCATCCAGCTGATTACAAGAGTGGGTAAGACCTTGGTGAGGTAGAAGACCAGCTCTTGGATAGGTAAGACATTAGTTGTAAGGTTGTTGGCTCCCTTGACCTTAAAGGGAATTTGGGTATCCTTATCCAAAAAAAAGAAGGTCATATGTTGTAACTCTTATAAGTGAATATAAAGAGTAGACATGGTTAAGAAATCCTAGACCTTGAGCTCTCTAGGTAGTGGACTAACTTTCTCCTAGTTTGAAGAGTAACACCACTATAAAATAGCTTGTTTAATGGTTGCTTCAATTTATATCATCATTGCTTTGCTTGTTTAGATAGCCATCAAATCCAATATTAGCAATTATGCCTATTTGATATAATTTGAAGGTCTAACTATTTTTGTGCAAGTTTGAAGCTCTATTCACCCCCCTCTAGAGCCCTAAGATCCAACAAAAGTGAGTTTTTGCCTCAGTACTGGAGTGAGATACAACATACTACTTCTTGTTTTGCTAACTGATGAGATGACCTCCCAAAAGAATGTAGAATCCAAAAATAGATCTCATGTCGTTCACATATCTAGTCCAATCAGCATGGCCATAGAAATTCAAAGAGATATTTGGAGATTGTGGTTTCTTATAAAGGAGACATCTACCATGTGCACTTTTCAGATAGATACGTGTGTTATACATGCCTCTAGTGACATGCAAGAGATTTAGCCATGTGTTGACTAACAACATTGATAGCAAAGACAATATATGGTCGGGTAATTATAAGATAAATGAGTTTCCCAATTGTATGTAGATATTATTAAGGACAACAATATCAATGCTTTAAGTACGTCATGTTATCCTTGTTGATATCGAGGCCCAAACAACCTGGTAATGCTATTGATATTTATCTTGAAGCTCTGATTGATGACATAAAGAAACTCTAGGGAGAGTTGTGTTGACATATGGTGCTTCACATATAGAGACGTTTTGTTTGTATGCTAAATTCTCTTGCAAGCTGATATGTTGGTCATTCAAAATGATGATGCAACTACCTACAATGAGGCTATAGAGGGACTAGATATTGTTAAATGGCTTGAGCCAATGATATCTGAGATGGACTCTGTGTATACCAACAAGGTATGGACCTTAGTGGAACCACCTGAAGGGGTACAACCTACATGCATCTAATGTTTCAAAAAGAGGCCTACATGAAGGATAATGTACAAATAGACAAAGGTGGATTAGTTGCAAAAGGTTTCAAATAAGTTCAAGTTGTTGACTATGATAATACATTTTAACCAGTTACCATGGTTAAATCCATTAGGGCTGTGCTTATGAAATTTAGCAAATGGATTTCTTTTCTTAATGGGAATCTTCTAGAGGATGTGTACATAACATAACTTGAAGGTTTTATCACTCCAGGTGTAGCAAATAAAGTATGTCAGCTATAAAGGTCAATTTATAGATTGAAGAAAGCATCTTGGAGTTGGAATCTTCATTTTCAATGAGACAATCAAACAGTTTAGTTTTCCTCAAAATGAATAAGAACCTTGTGTTTACAAGAAGGTTAGTGGGAACAAGGTTGTATTTCTCAAATATATGTAGATGACATACTATTAGTGGGAAGTGGCATAGATGTAAATGTTCTACAATTAGTTAAACCTTGGTTGGGAAATACCTTCTCCATGAAGGATTGGGGTGAAACATCCTATATACTAGGAATTAAGATCTATAGATATAAATCTAAAAGGACTCGTGACCTAAAACATTGACAATGTGCTAAAGAGATTTAGCATGCAAACTTATAAAAGAGAAAACATACCCATGTCTCATGAAATAAGTTTGTAGAACTCAATGTCCTATCTCTTTGAAAGAGAAGGCATGCATGAGTAATATTTCATATGCCTCATAAATTGAATTTATCATGTATGAAATGATATGTATGTGCCCAGATGTCTCACATACCTTAAGCATGACGAGCATGTACCAGACAGATGCGGGTCATGGTCACTAAAAAGTTGTATAGAACATCATTAAGTAATTGAGAAGAATTAAGGATCAATTCCCAATTTATGGTGGCGAGGAAGAGTTAGTTGTAAGAGGTTACACTAATGTAAGCTTTCGAATCGATAAGTACAGTTGTTGATCGCAATCAGGATTCATGTTTTGCCTAAATGGTAAAGTTGTAAGTTGGAAGAGTTTGAATCAAGAGAAGTGGTTGATTCTAGAGTAAAATTTGAGTACATTACTGCCTCTAATGCAGCAAAGGAGGCAGTATTGATCAAGAAGTTCAATTTTGAATTTACAGTGGTTTCAACGGGTGAAAAGAAATAGAACTTTATCGTGACAATGAAGAAGCTACTACACAAGCTAAGGAACCCAGATCACACCAGCGTTCCAAGCTCATACTCAGGTGTTACTATCTCATATGCGAGATTGTATGGAGAGAAGATATAAAGCTTTACAAAGTACTGACTGGAAGCGATGTTGCTAATCTTTTGACTAAAACACATTCACTAGAAAAAGCATGATGGTCATGCTAGATCATTTGGAGTTAGATTCATGAGTGATTGGTTCTAGTATAAGTGCGAGATTGTTCGCTATATGCTATGAGAGCCTATCATGTGATGGTTGTAAAAAGAATATTTTGTACTTGTTTTGGTTATTAATAAAATACAATTCAACTTATTATGTTTGTGTTGTATTGAGATAATGAATAAACTTAATATTGTCCTAGGAATGTTAAGACTTGATGACATATGATTTGGGTTGAAGACTTGAACATGAGATCATATTTATAATAGGAGTATTCATTCTTGTTAGGTCCTAGTCGATTATTATTATAGATATTACATGACAAAAATAATACACAAGACTAGCATGTATAGTGAGTGATGACTATGTCTCTTTAGTTATGATACAATTGGATATCAACCATTCAGACTTATCCATGGTGGTAGCCACTTTTGGACTGGTAGTTGTGATTGGAGCTAGAAGCATATGGGTCATTTTTGGTCTTTAGTAAAATGGAGAATGATTATGTGATCTTGGGTTGAGCCTTGACTAGGACGTTAAGAGTCTAAGTGAGAGAAATTATAATATCCAAGGATTTGAGGCCCAATATTTAAAACCCGCAATACTAGAATTTTTTCATAGTACAATTCCACTAAAATATTGTCTTCTTAAAAGGTTTATAATGTGTGTCTATTTGTGGCATCATTTTTTATATCTAGCAGAAGAGCAGGTAGAACACTACTAAAATTGAGTTCAATTGACAAAGGTACCATGGAGTTGTGAACCCGAGGCAAAATCTTACATGTGGGTAGATGAGTGATAGAAAAAAAGTATGATTCTCATACGGAAAAAATCATAGCCAGCAAATATGCTTGGTGAGGCAGATAGTTGTTTCCTTTTAGACTTCAACCGATCTGTACATTGATTTCTAGCTTTCATAATGCATGGGTATTTTCTGCTTTGTACCTCCCACTTTTAAGTATTACTAGCAGAATACATATGCTAAGAACGTGCTCTCCAATTAATTAATCTATATAGGAGTATCAAGCACAAATCTCTCATGTTTTTATTGTTACCTTAATTATATGATAGAGGAAGACATATTGTCAAAAATATTTTAGTTGTCAAAATTGTGCATATGATTCGATATCATTTTGAACATTAACTTCCATTTTTCTCCAAATAGATCAATGAACTTATTGTTGATTGACAAAACTTAACCCCAAAATTGATTTCCTACAAATTCATTAATACTCTCACAAGACGGTTACAAAATGACAAGCGGATTGGTATGACAAATACACTTATAACACATATGTTCCTTTGTTGTAGGGTTGAGACAAAATAACTTACATGCAACCAGCTAAAAGAGAGTAACTCGATTCACAACCAGTTATCTCTCTCCAACATGTAGCGGGTTACCAAAATTACACATGCTCCCCTTTGAGCGTGTGTTTGTTGGTGGATAGTAATTTACATAAAACTCACTAGAACATAACAACTCGCTTAAATACCAACAAACTCCCTCTAACTATAGAATGTCATTACTAAATCTGCACTTGCTCCTTCTCTTGGATATATGCCTACTGATGGCTAATATATAATTAGTTCTGAAAATTTAAAAAAATCCATTAAAAGAGAGCAATGTGATTAATTGTGAGTTGACTGCTCCAACATATAGTGTGTCCTTAGCAAAATCACACATGACTCTCTTCTTAGGCATGTGTCTTTTGTCGATGAACACAATTAGTACATGTAATAATTTATGTAGATTTGTTAATAGAGAACAACATGATTAACTATCAGTTGTCTTCCTCTAACCTATAATGTTTGATTATTAAAAGTAACTCTGCTCCAGAAAAGCAGTTAACATTTTTAACGCACAGACGAATTGTACTATCTAAATCCCAAACAACATGGATCTTACTCGGGACACTATGAAAAAAATCAAAATCTGACCTTTTGTACTCTACTACAAGAGTCACTAGGAGAAAAGTTAAGTCTTGTAAAAAAATCCATCAGGGGGTGCCATGGAATAAAATTTAGAGATCTTTGTAATGTACATGTAAAATTTCCCATATCAAGGTCATCCAAATAGACTTGAAGACTCCCCTTTGTTTTGTAAATTAAAATGTATTTCAATAACTATGATGAAAAAATAATATAAGTGAAATTAATGGAATTTACATTGAACCAACTTATTTATACAGTCCAACACCAACTTTTGTCGTCATTTTTATGAAAAAAAAAATGATCGAACAACAAAAATTAATACCTTTTTATATTATTCTACTTAATCAGCGGCCCAAAAAAAGCATGTTGTATAACAATGATTGAAAAAAAAAAGTTGAAGTATGGTTGCCGAAAAACAAAGGTTATTGCTTTTTTAAATCATTCTATTTGTTTAGCAAAAAAAAACAATAACGTATTGTTTGAGATTATAGAGTGCTTATAAGAGACAATCAGTCGGGTAAACTTACCAACATTTCTGGACAAAAAAGATAAATGCACTAATCGCACTAAAAAAGACTTGAACTTGGCAGAACTTATAAACCTATTTGATTAGCAGACAAAGAAAACCAAAGACATACTGCTTGAGATTATAAAGAGAGCTTGTAAAAGACAAGTTAGTTTGCCAACATATTTTGGACAATAAAGATAAACACATAGATTGCACCACTGAAAAAAAATTGGACTTGACAAAATAATAAATCAACCAATGTTATTTTGAGACTAATTTTTTTTTTGAACTTTTTGACAAAAGGAGTTTACCCAAGCATGTAGCTATTTGTTTCAGAGATAAACACAACCTACACGCTGATAGGTAACTATGTCTTCCATTCATAGACACAAACTATAAAAAGAAAATAACCTAGCACAAAGATATATATTTTGCAAGAAAAACTAAATACAAAGAAAAAACAGGCGGTCAGCTACCGAGTTGCTTGGAAGCAACGATCAATAAAATATTACTTTGATTTTAATCTTAAGCAAGACATACAATCTTCGACTAGACCCAAAATAACTTATTTCGTGATTTATTATTCCTACTACTCTATAAATATAAGAGGAAACGTCCATGACCATATTATTGATGCGGTCCTAGATACAAAAAACATATTTATTTTGTATCTCAGCCAAAAGAAAATCGCCACCCAACAACTACCGAAACCCATCATCGATAACATGATCTTCAGTATACAATATATCATATCAAAACAACAAATCAACACGGCAGAGTATTTACAAAATAACAAAATAACATTAATGCCCATCCTTAACGAAACTGGAAAGGAAGTGCTGTCTTTACAAACTAACAGTTTATAACCAAACAGATGAGGAGGGAGCCCTAGCAGCTCGGAAGCAAGCAGGAGCTAGGAAGCAAGCAGGACAGTCCCTCCTATTTGTAGAGTACAAGTAAGAAACCCTAAAGAAACCAGCAAAAAAGGTCTCTCTTTGTCAATCAACGGAACATGGGTGTGCTTTCAAATCCATAGAGATTTACAATGGATTGAGTCAAATCTAACACTCAGTATCTTTTGAGATCTTTTGGCGGCTTGAAGTGAATAGGATGGGTTTCTGGTGTGGCATCTGGGTCTTCCTTCCACATTTTGACGGTTTTGTCAGCCTCACAGGTAATAAGCCGTGTACCACTCATATCATAAGTAAGCGCATAAATTCCCGCTTCACAATCCAGCGACCCTGGTTGTACAAGAGGCTCTGCCTGATGAAAGTTATAACCACTTATCCAATCCCAAAACCACAATCTGCCGTTGTCACCTGCAGTTACGAGTACACCATTTTCATTGACTGAGGCCGCATTGATTATGGTCTTCTGTTGGGAGAGCATATTGTGTAGAAATTCGCCTTTCGGAAGCTTGAACTTCTTAACATTATCAGCAGATGCTGATGCAAAACAATGCTCATTAGGATGTGGTGCTAAAGCACGCACAGATTTCTTATGATTAGTCAATGTAGTCATAGTTTTCCCTGCCGCAAGATCCCAAAACTTGATTGTGGTGTCATGAGAACCAGTCACAACTTGTGGATCCGTAGGCCGAGAAAAAACAGAGCAGACTGTGTCGGTGTGTCCAGATAAGGCAAACGCCATGACTTTGGTTCTTATATCCCAAACCCGGCAAACAGAATCCCTGCCACCGGTAAGCAACAGATCCAGAGTTGGATGCATAGCCAAACAATAAACACCGCTTAGATGCCCATGATATGATCGTATAACCTTATTCTGTTCCAAATCCCAGCATTTTACTTGTTTGTCATCACCAGCAGAGAACATATATGTATGCCTCGTACTTACAGCCAAACCACGTATTTGTTCAATATGTCCAGTCAAGGTGAGTTTCAATCTCCCTGAAGCTAGATCCCAAATCTTTATGGTACGGTCTGCAGAACCTGTACAAAACCATGAATTGCTCGGATCCACTGCAACAGACGTTACCCACCCCATATGATCCTCGAGGACTCGGTAGCATTTCCATGGAGCATGCCATTCTGGACGAGGCCATCTACTGGATACCCTTTCCATCAACGCTGATGTTGATTGAGGCATCTCAGAACTTACTTGTATCACAGGATTTGCACTACTTTTGCTTGGAAAAATTGAATCATTCAATCCTTTTGGCTGTATAGATGTTGTGTTCGCTGTGCACTTGTCACCACCCCCAATATGTGAACTTTGAGGACCTGCGAGAGCCAACTGCGAAGATGCGAACGGCTGGCTGCTTGGGCCTTGTGTACCATGATCTTGTTCTTCACTTTGATTTTTGGACTGGAATTTCACATAAGCATACTCGGTGTTCAACTTGTAATTCATCCTTACGCGCTTGCTTTCAGGGTCCGGGGGATATACTAGCCGTGAGCCGGTGAGAACTCGCTTCAGGGATTTGAAGTTCAGCTTCTTCAGCGAAGCTCCACGGACTCCATGCCCGCCGACAATGGTCCCGGCGTCTAGCACTTCTGCCTATTCTCAATCGATCGCTCCACCCTTTATTGCCTAGGGTTAGCCCACAGGGAGCGGCCGTGTCGGTAATAGCGGCCACTGCGCCTTTTGTTTTGCGGACAGATGAAGGATTGCAATCCCATTCAAACTTTAATCCTGTTTTTCATTGCGTAAATATTCCTATTAGGATAGGCAGCCAGCGCAGTGCAGTCCAACTAACTAAGATTTTCTCTTTTCTAAAGCTGCGTTTGGTACGTGGTGACAAAATGCGTGGTGACGGTGACGGTGATAGTGATGGTGACGGTGATAGTGACGGTGGTGGTGAAATTGTTAAAAACTGTTGTTTGGTAACGCATGCATGGTGATAGTGAAAGGGATGGAAAAAATTTTAAAATATGTTGTTTGTTACATAATTACGGTGACGGTGATAGTGAATCAATTCTATATAAAACACCTCATAAAAACATAAATTCTATTAATTAAACACCTCAGACATAAAAAAATTATGACATTAATAATACAAATATTTATCATCAAATTTTAGTATGTGTATGAGCTATTTAATTTAAAAAATACCAAGGAGGCTTTTTCACATGTGAGTTATATTTCTTAATAATCATTGCAGAGAAATACTTCATTGAAAAATTAGGAAAATAAAAATATTTCATCATAAATATTTTCTTGAGAAATACAATATGATCAGTTTTTCTCAATCATATTACATATAACTTGATGTCGTTCATGCCGTGGGCAACAAAAGAAGGCCATCATCATATTTAGATGTTCAACTAGAAAAAGATTTGACTTGAAACTTTGTCTTGCAGAAATTTTTTTAATGACATATTATATCTTGATGAGGGATTAATGGTGTGGCGGAAAATATCATCTTAGAGCAAAAAAATATCTTGGATGAAAAGATGTGGCGGGAATCTTTTTTTTTTAAGGGAAAAGTTTTAGTGCGAAACATTATCTTGGAGGAAAAAATGAGTGGTGGAAAATATTGTCTTGGAGGAAGAAAGTGTCATGGCGGAAAAAGGTGTTGTGGAAAAGTTTTTCATGAAGGAAAAAAAATTTGATGGAAAACATTAAAAAAATTGGAGGAGATAAAGATTTGACGGGAAATTTTGTCTTGTAGGAAAAAAATTAATAGAAAATTTAATCGTCGAGGAAAAATGGCGTGAGGGAAATGTTGTCTTGGAGGCCAAAAATCTTGGCGGAAAAGTGAGTGGCGGGAAATTTTTTCTTGGAGGGAAAAAGTTTTGACAAAAAAAATTATTTTGCAAGAAAAAAAATCTAGTGGACACTTTATCTTGGAAGGAAATATGTGTGGTGAAAAACATTATCTTGGAGAGAAAAATATTTTGGCCGAAAGTTAAAATTTGTTGACTGGAAAGAATCTTGGAGAGAAGCATATGACACGAGGAGAGAAGGAAAATATAGTATCATTTTTCTTTGCACATATGTCCATATATTAATGGAGGCTTAAAAAGAACTTTTTTCACCATCATTCACCGTCATTCACCATGCTTTTCTATGGGGACAAAAATAGGCCAGAATTCACCATGGATTCACCACGGAAAAATTCCCTATCACTATCACCATGCGTACCAAACAATATTTTTGTTTCACCATCATTCCCTATCACCATGATTCACCATGTACCAAACACAACCTAAAGAAAATTCCCCTCTCTGTACCAATTTCCGTCATTGCAAGTTGACGGAATAGGTGAATGGGCTTATCCCTTTTTTGTCATGCATTGTTTTGTTCCTTATTTGATGATATGTTAATTATTTATTTATATAATAATGATAATTTGTATTTTGTTCAAATATATATTATATTTATACTTAAAAAATACAATACAATATAATATAATATAATATATATAGAGAGAGTCAGGCTAGAATACACTCGAGTATACAGATCGCACGAATACACTCAAGTGTGTTTGTAAATCAAGACTATTTTTTATAAAATGTAAATCATTGATCTTCACTGTCATACTATAACTAGGCTACATACAAATTTTGAGCCCATTTGGATAATGTAAGTCACTCATCCATAGGCAACAAAATCGACGCGCGAAACTAATTTGAAATGCATAATTTTTGTGATCTTTATAACATCACCTATAAATGTCCAAATGTGCTCAGATTTTGCATATGAGCTATTCACAAGATGTTTAAAAAGGTCAATGGATTAGATTTTTGAAAAAAAATTTGTATCATGAAAAACTACTTCAGTGTATTCTGCTCCGAATACACTCAAGTGTATTCTAGCCTGACAATATATAAATTGGTAAGGTGACAAAAAAGTATGATTAGATGTGATTGGAACCAACTTAATTTGACCCGATAAGAAAATTATGAGTTTTTTGGGCATGCTCGGGTTTCTGGCCAGGCCTGGTCAAATATGGTTTGGGTCAATTCAGATCAGGCATATTCGTTTAGAATGAACTTGTTCGAGCTGGGGCATATTTCGTTTAGGTTGTATTCAGTTTGGATTTGGGACAAGTCAAGAATCAAATTTCCACATTTTTTTTCTTTTTCTTCTTGATATGGTATCAATAATAAAATATATTTTTAAGTTTAAAGTGATGTGAAATAAGTAGTTCTTGTTTGTGTTAATGCTAGTCAAAATTTGATAACTTGACATCCTCCATTTTAATTCCAACTCTCTCCAAAAAATATTAATTGAAAAGGTTGGATTTGCTTAATCTGGCCCACACATGCATAAACTTGACTTTAACCCGACCAGACTAATTTATTTATTAATATGTAATATTGATGATATGCAAAATGCAGAGTTGTACATTGTAGAAGTAATCATTTTGGAAAATAAAATTGATTTATTAGTTATTTGTTGTATATGTAGGGATGGGAAAAAAGTCCAACATGGCTCTCCCCTGCCAGACCAAAACCAACCCAACCCGGTCTAATATTAAAATATTGGAATATCAAAGGTTTGTTTGAATTTTAGGTAACATTTTGTTCGATGGTTTATTCGAGTCGGGTCCAGTTTGGGTCAGTTAGAATTGTGTCCAACTTGTGGGGTTTGACAAAAAAAAAGACTTAATATCAATAATTTTGAAAATGCTCAAAATTGAAACAGTCGATTTCAATAATATAACCAACATAAACATATTTTATTCCATCATTACCTAAACATTACAAATAGAATAATATTATTAACACCATAAGAAAAAAGATAAAAGAAACAAATGTGAAAATTTGAATTTTGACCCAGCCCCAACCCAAGATGGACACAAATTAACTTGAACCGACTCGACCCAAATGGAAGTGAACTCGGTCGTAATTGACCCAAACTGAATTGACTTGGCCCGAACTAAAGCTCAAACATACCCCAAAAAATATATAATTTCAGATTGGGTCGGATTAAGTTGTTTTAACTAGCATGTTGTCTGATCCCAATATCAAACGTTTCCAAAAAAAAAAAATAGATACAATATATGAAAACCAAATTAAATTTGATCAGGCCTGTCCCGAAACCAAACGTACCCCAAAAAATGCATAATTTTTTTTCTTTTTGGTCTGGGTTAAGTTGGTTTTGATCACATCTAATCAGACTTTTTTGTCACCCTACCAGCATATATATTATCATTTTATATATAATTTAATTCTTTGTATTAAAAAATAAGTATAATATATAACTGAGTAAATTACAAATTATTATTATTATATTAATAAATATTTAACATATCATTAAGTAGGAACAAAGTAATACATGAAAAAAAAAGAATAAGCCCATTCACCTTTGTCAACTTGTTGTGACGGGAAGTGGTGGAGAGGGGGCTAACTGGAATTCTTTAGAAAAGAAAGGGGTTAGCTAGGATTTCGTAAAAGAGAGGGGCTATTCTAGAATTTGAAGAAAATAGAGGGGGATTTTGGGCGAAAAACATATTTTTTTTTGCCTACCCTCTCTTCTCACGAACGGCCAGCGGCCGTCTCCCTCACGAACGGCGAGTGGTTGTCTCCCTCATGAACGGAGAGCTCTCTTCTTCTTTCTCATGAACGGCCACTCTTCTCCAACCGGACGTGGTCACTCCTCACTCAGATTTTCTTCGTTCTCACAAATGGAGAGCCCCTCCTCTCCCTCACGAACGGCGGAACAATTTTTCAACCGGACGCGGTTGCTCTCACGGGTAGTGCCGATGCAACTCGTTCGGATCTCACACTATTGCTCCTCGAGACTGATGTTGTTGTTTCTCATGGCGATTTCAGCATCGCTGCATGGTTCGGCTAACGTTGTTGTTCCTCCAAAGACGATCGTCATTGCTACCCTAGACAACTGGTTTGGCCCTTTTGCTTCTCAAAACCAGTTCAACAACGCTACTCACGATCGACAACTATCTAGACCGTTGTTTATTAAGATTCGTCAGTGTTGCTTCTCCTTTAGGCCGACATTTTTGCTCCTTACTTCCTTTTCGACGTGACCATCATATAAAAAAGGTAATAAAAATATGATCATTTATATGTTTAATATAATTTATACTTGGATATCATAGCCTATATTATTATGTTAAAAGGTATGAGAATAGGAAAATTATTACAATAAAAATCGACATGTGTCATTGATGAACCAGTATGTGCTATTTAAAATTAAATATGTTACACCTTTATTACATGTTGATCTAATATTAAATTTCTATCATGTATGGATCATAGGAAAATTATTTTCTTTGAAATTTTACAATTTTGTCAATGTTGAGATTATTAGCAATACACTGTTGTGACTATTTTTTTCTATTATCTATACGTAAAGTGAATCATAGTATGTATACCAGATTAATAGCGTAAATAGTCATCAATTTTTTTTTGTTAGCATGCATTGGTACGTGCATACATATCATCTTATCCATCTTCTTTTATTATTATTTAATAGATCAGCGCCATCAGAAGTATACAATGACATTAAGACAAAACGATCGTACAAGTTATTGTTACTTTTTTTTTTTTGGATTTGCATGGGCCGAAGCTCACCCCCTCTCCAAACAGGTGCCAGAGCCCGGATGACCCAAGAAGTTGGTAAATACAGTTGATCCGAACGGAATCGAACCAGCGACCCTTCATGAGGGGCGCACTGGCTTGACCGCCCGGACTACGCTGGCCGGGTCATGTTATTGTTACTTGCTAATACATTAACATATATATACATTCATATGTATACTAGTATGATTAGTGCGTAAGAAATGAACAATCATTCTAGATAAGCAATGTAAGTAGTATAAATATACAACAGTGTTTGATCTATTTGTCATCGGGTCTAAATTTAAATATACTATACTCTTTGATTTAGGACGATGGTAACCTAACTGACGTCTTTATAGCATATTCACGTGTAGCTCTACTTTCATGCAGTCTCAGATTGAATCGACTACTACCTAATATAGCTACCGCTACATAATCATGTTACAGTATTAAGTACTTGACTGATTTGTCATTTCTGATTCGTAAAGCAGACCTAATTTCAGATTCCAGATTTTACTTTTTGGTATACTTGAATAAATGTTTACGCATACAAATATATTACGGATTACACGATTAGTAATCAAAACTATCTACTAGAATACCATTCTAATTAATGTATTACGTCAATTAACCTACTATTCCTTTGTACTGATCTGTCAGGAACCGAGCCGCTAACCTGTTTAATTTTTTCAACGATGTGCTACTGATCTCTGAAGATGAGTCCAGTTGACGACCCTATATGGTCTAGATCACCTCCTTTGTATCCTTGACAATGATGGTCACCAAGATGGTGGTTTGAGGAAGATACAGATTGAACTCCAGCGTCTGTGTCGTCTCCGACCAAAGCTATGTCTCAAGTTGGAAGTGCCGGTGGTTGTTGCCAAGGAAGGGATTTTGCTGCTTTCACACTGAATCTACAAAGGACTAGGTGTGGATCAGTTCTGTGGTGGTGCGAGATTACAGTGATGGTGGATACTGGCAGCACTGCTCGTGTAACTTGGAGAGGCCGAGATGATTCAACTAGTATTTGGGTGAAGCTTTGGCTCTGTGGTTGCCGGTTTGTTGGTGTATTGCCAGGGATTGGACACTCTTATATAGGGTGATTCTACAATGGCGAAGAAGACCAGGAGATCAGGAAGTGGGGTGGTTGTTCCGGTGGCACTATGTTGCATTAAACGCATGCTCGTCGTGCATATTGAAGAGGGGGAACTTTTGACGTTTTGAGACTGGGTAAGGAAGCGGTTAGATCAGTGCTCTGTCATAGGCTTAATAGATGAGCATGAGGGAAAGGATCGGCATACTGTGATCCTTCTTGGCTTCTGGTTTCAATATCATTCATCATCGGTACGAAGACGGAGAGACGAAATGGAGATGCTGCCTATATGAGAATATTGAGGGTCGCCATCATGATTACTATATTATATGTAGTGCACTTACAAACTCAACCATTTTAAAGATATCTTAATTAAGGGCTAGTTTGGTTGTGCGCAGTTACAAGGAACACGACCAGTTTGAACGCAGGAAAAGCAAAACAGGAATTTTATCCCAACGTTAATGGTTTGGTTTTAAGAAGTCAGAACTTAGATTTTTGGTTCGCTCATTATTTGGTTGGAGGTACTTTCTAGATCAGAACATTTCGGTGTACTTACCTGCATCAGCAATATTTGACAGATCCAAAGCCCATGCAGCGAGCAGCCAAAGTTATATTATACCGGCTACATATTGACACCACGGCTGGTCCGTGAAAATGGACCGCTCCGGAAAACGGCGCAATTGGTTTCCTCCAGAATTGTACATAATTGATAAACATTATGCAGTTTCTTTTCCAGTTGAGAACTACAACCACGTCCAACCAAACTTATCCAGTTGGAATTCACATATAGTTGCAATTCACGTGTTCTAACTCGGCTCAACCAAACTGGCCCTAAGTAGTGATCCGTCACGACCCTATATGAAAAGAAAAGCTGTTCAAGTGGTTTATGTGCATCCTTATTAACTATTTACCCATGTGTTTCATAGAATAATTATTTGTCTTAGCTTTGAGATTAACGAGGTAAGGTAAATGTATGCCGCTTATGTGTAAGATGCATACTTCAAAGTATCGGTGTGGTGATTAGCCAATCTATTAATTATTAGTTGTATGAAATGAGAGTGTGTACATTTCAACTATATTTGTCGCCTATCAACATTCGCTTACCAGATTACGAGTTATCATTACTTCCAAAACCACACGACTCTTAATTCATGTACATTTATAATTTGGTGGAAACTGATATCTTGAGAGACGTGATAACAATTAAATTTCAAGAGCTAAGATATTATCAAGCAGAGCATGCAAATAAACTCATACGTATTTTAAAAAGAAACTCTCATAAAAGCAAGGAGAAATTTTAATATACATTAATTGTGATGAAATTTTATAAAAGAAGTAATTTTAATTGAATTGTACCTTTGACGGGTCAAAATTCAGTATGTTACAACCTATCTCACTCATAATGACAAATTGAAGTGTAATCAAGAGAGAGAAAGGGTTTAAGTGGACTAAAATCACTCAACTATGGCAAGGACCTTGAATACCAAGAATGAGAAACCTTAGAATGAACTCCACGAGGTCTTATTTATAGCTAGGGTGTCCACTAGAGTGTGGGAACACTTATGAACATTTTCTAGCCGTTTGGAGGGTTGCAACGTGTAACATATCAAAATTTGGACATCTTTTCTTTTGGTCCTATTCCAAGCTTTTCCTTTTCTATCTATCCTTTTTTGGCCTTGATGTTTAAATTGTGGAATTTATAGTGGTTTGGTGAACATTTATTCACTATTTGTACCAATAGAATGGTTTATGCACAAATACCTCAGTAAAAGTCTGTTGAATGACCTTAGTTAGGTGTTATAAACCTTAATATAACTTATTTATGTGTTTGAAAATCATAAAATGAGCCTAAGTTTCAAATTTGATTCAATTTGGATGTTGTTTATGCAAGTTATGCAATTTTAGGTACATTATGGACTTTTATGCAATTTACCCAATTGGAAGGTTTTCTTTGAAAATTATCACATGTATTATAATAACTGGATATTACCTTATCATTATCAAGATTTTGAACCATGGGTCACTTAGTTGCACCTTGGTTTGAAGGTGTTTGTCTCCAAGGGCATTTTAGGGATTACCATCTTTATAAATGAGCTTATCTTTAGAAGCTATCAACCAATGGGGTTATTTATTTGATTGGAGGACCGTGGGGATGACCTAGAAGTCTCCATGGGTTTTTAGAACCAAAATTTGATATTCAAAAAGACACTATGAGCTGTCCTCTTGCATGGCCATGAAGCCCTAGGCTAAGGACACGTGGAAAGTCCCATAGACACCTCATGCTTGCCCCCTTATTTATAAAGCCATATCTACCCTTTCCCACCTCCCAATTCAAAAACTCTTGCTCTCCTTCTATTTCCTCCAAATTAGATAATCATTCCTACTATGTTTGGTCATAAAGGTTCTGTCCCAAGGTAAAAGAGAGTGTTTACCTTGGTGAAGAAGGCTCTTAGGGTTCCCAATTTGCTCTATTTAGGGTTTCTAAAGCTCCTTCTTGGTGATTTCGACCAAAACTAGCAAGTTTCCTCCTTCCATTCCTTATTTTCATGATGTTCTTCTTCCTCCCACCTTCTTCCAGGTTGGAACCATGTCCTTCCATGGTGAAACCCAACCTAGAACCCTTAAACACCTCATCTCCAGGTTCTTTCGCTAGGATTTTTCACCTCTAAAGTGGAGAAGGTACTTCTTGCTCGACATATGATCTTTGTTGGAGAAACCGACCTCTATAACTTGAGAATCTTTCTTATTGAACCTGTACACTTTTCCTAGAGGTGAGTTTTATAACCCCCTTCTCATATATTGCTTACTACATGCTTAAAACTCATGCGTCTATGTTTAAAATCGATGATCTCCATCTCTTTATATACCATGTTCTTCTAGGGTTTTGGTTTCTTTCCGTTTTACCTTCTCTAGAAGATCTAGTTTGGTTACCTATGAAACTCCAACCCTAATCTTGGGTCAAATGGTATTTTCTCACTCTCCCTCTCTCTCTTTGTTTATCTCGATCGGTTTGATGATGTGGGAATTTCCTATTGGCCAATTTTGAGAAATTCATAACTATTTATTCCCTTATCCAAAAACAAAAGAAAATATGTTTTGAACTAAAAAAAAGGTTCTCATTCTAATAAAAATAGTTTTAAGGTTTGGTTTTGAGTTTTATCGAAAAGAGTTTTTAGAAAATGAATTAAAAACCTAAAAACCACAAAAAATACACTTTAACCTTCATAACTCCAAAATATGCAAAACTATATGTTTTCTTAATTAGAAAAACCTAACTAGATCAGTGGTGATTTTTTCAAGGTTTGAATCAGAGTTTTGTGCAAAAAAAAATCCAAAAGGTAGGGTTTCTTTACTTTAATACATATGTACAACCCTTATACATGGTTATGTATTAAAGATAGGAGATGTGGACCCTGAACTCAAGTAAAGTATTGGAAAGTGGTTAGCAGGGATCTAAAAATGAGGTATGTGCATTCTTACATCCTAAGTTGGGATATTTACAAACCAAACCCTATATTTCCCTAATGAGGCTTTAATGAACCCTATTCCCTCTATTCATGATTCTTTTGTTAAATTGCCTAAAAATTGGTAATGATATTCTTTTTCTTGGGTCTTGTACCCCATTATCATGTTCTAATTGATATGATGCTTTTAATTGCCATGATTTCTTTTCCACCATATTGATTTTATGGACTATTTAGCTATAGTAGTGGTACTTATGTACAACCACCCATAGATAGGGCATGTATTAATTCGCCCTGGGGAATGCCTTATTCTCCCCCATAAAAATATGTGTAGGTGACTGAGAATGTATTAATTATCCCCACACCTATAGGTTGAGGTCCGATAGGTTCCTCAACCCTACTTACCTAATGTAGTCAATATTAATCATGCATGCATTTCCTTTACTATTTTAATGTTATGGAAAACATCTATTTTGATTATGCCTCATAGTCTTGTTCTCTTCATCTTATGATGAAATCTTAGCCTCTACTTTTATGTTATTTCCTTATCTTTTGTTCTTGTTCATTATTTGACACATAACTTGTTTTTCTCTCTCTTGCTGGATGATTTCCCAACCACCCAGGTTTAGACAGAGGTGTTGAACATGATCAGGGAGAACATAGCTTCCAGCATGGACCTAGATCTTGGAGAAGTTTCTTGGAGACAAATTTGAAGTAGTTTAGACTCCTTTACTTAGATCCTTATGTTGTAACATACATGTAAACCCTATGGGATATTATGATGTACTTTTATAATCTTTTGTGAAAATTGAATATAGTCATTTGTTTAATTTCACTGCTACAATTTGATTGTTTTGAATACCATTTATTGGAATTTGAAAATCTTACACCTATTCCAACATACCTTTGAGTGTGTTTGGAATGGATGTTTTATTCTTCAAATGTTTTTAGAAGGGAGCGGACCCCCCTCGGGTCCCACTTCTTACACAATGAATATAATTTTGACTTTTGCAACCCTACAACTATTAGAATCACTTTATCTATGTTTTCCATACAATGCATTCACTCGAGTTTCAATAAAGATAACTTGACTAATAACACTATGTGACAAGACTTATTTAAACCATCAGTCGAGTTTGTCCTGGTGGTAACACGATCTGTCCACTTAAATTAGTTTTTGGTAGAGAGATCATCTGTTGAGTTCTGTAGATGCACAACTCGATCGATCAATATCATTCTCAAAATCCATTAAGGATCGGTAGAGTTTGTAACTCGATCGATGAAGTGCCTGTAATGAATTTAAAAAAATGAGATTTAAGTGATCAAACATTAGAGTTAAGTGTCCCAATTTTTTCTCATCTTAGTTACAAGTCACATCATCAATGCAAATTATTACAAAAATATTCTAATGTAGTTTGGAGTGTTTTCCCAAAACATACATTTGCATTGCTTTTGACTCCAACTAGAGAAAGCTAGGGCTAGGTCGATTTGATTCTTTTCATATACGTAATGCCCGAAATCAATCTTAAATAAACAAATTAGATACATATGAATGGAATGGTCAAGTCATTATCAAAATATGGACAATGTATAACACTTAGGTCAAATTCTCCCCCATTTTGACAATGACAAACCATTCCCCAACATATTGAAAAGGATATTGAAAGTTAAACCTTTACCTTTGAGAAAGGATGTGAGAGTTAAACCTTTACCTTGTGAATTGGAAGGGGATTCATGAATGAACACCATGAATTGCTCCCCCTCAATTGATGCTTACCTAATCCTACATGGTTAGTCTTTCCACTAATAATCATAACACATATACATATTATATGGTCCTCTAGCAACTCACATGATAAGTAGATAATAGACAAGAAAAGGATCATATAAGCATTAAAACAATATGATTGAGAGAAATTCTCACCCTTTGTCATCACCAAAAGGTAGGGAGGTAGAAGAGCTAAAATAACATGTCTTCTTGACAAGCACAAGCTAAAAAAATCAACCACATATATCACACATCAAACAGAGATGAAGCACAGAGAAACAGACAATCTAATGTCATAATCAAAATATGGGATAACATACCACAAACTCCTAAGATATAGTCAACCAAAGAGTTGTGGTACATAAGATTCAAATTACAACACTAAGCATGTTCTCCTAGAATGAGCCATGAACCAATGATAAAACAACAAGATAATAAAATAGTAAGCCTCAGATATAGTGCCCAAATGTCTTAATACATAAAAGTCTAAAAAGATATATATGATCATCACCTAAAGACTAAATAACTAAAACAATCTAGGATAAATCTATGCTATCTATGTCAATTGGGTCATCATCAACATCATCATGGTCGGCCTCAGGCTCGTAGTCCTTGTTGTCATCTGAAGGTGCAATAGAGACAACATTGTCACCTTCCTCTCTAGAGGAACCGACAAAGCTGTCATTAGAACAATTCTTGGAGACATCATCCTCGGTGGCCTCAGCCACATCTGCCTCATTCCTAATAGGTTTGTTAGGCATCTCCTCATTGTCAGGAGGACCAAAACCACGACCAGGCCATCTGACGCTCTGCTCAACCCAAGACATGCCAAGAGCATGTAACTCATGTACTTGTAGGAACGTGGGAGTAGAAGTCCCAAGGGTAGAAAGAAGGGTGGTAGTAGGGCCAGTGGGTAGATTCAGCGGAGGAAGCAGACTTGGGGAAGGAACATGTCCACCATCAACAACATGTGTGTCAGCAGAAGCATTAGGTGGTGGGGCTAGGTAGAAGTGACTGTATGCACATGAAGCATATTTTCCACTAGGGTATGGATGGTAGGAGGGGTACACATGGCTACATGATAGGTTCATGGTAGAGGTGATCTTGAACCTGAAGATTATACGCCTGCTGGTGTATCATGTAACCCATAAGAGCTTCATTTGACATCAAGAAAGAGGTACAGTTAGGTCGGGGTGATGGTGAAGGTTGAGGGGTATGGGTGGGGGTAGAGGTAGAGGTGGAGGCTCCATGTGTGGTAGAGGAGGTAGGCATGAATGTCTTATTGTTCATGGTTTCACTAATGCAGACTCCTTTCCGACTTGCTTTGTAATGAAGACCGTGGAAAAGGGATTTATAAGTAGCAAAAGCAAAAAGGCCACAAATCAAGGTAGGGTAAGGGGTGGGTACCACGACTGTTCTTCCCAGAGTCAAAGTAGGTCATGTGGTGTAGAATGTATCATGATCACTTGACTCAAACATTCTTCAAGAGGTAGTACATGATCACAACAATGTTTTCTGCAATTTCCAATTGGTTTTTCTTGGGGTGGACATTGCAGTTAACAACTAGTGTGATCAGACAGTTCTTGAGATCTAGGGAAGAGGATGGTCATGTCGACTTCTTCCTATAGGGAACTTGAGGCTTCATGATCACAATGGTGTTTTGTGCAATTTCTATTTGATTTTTCTTGTGGTGGACATTGCAATTAACAACTATTACAATCACATAGTTCTTGACATCTAGGGAAGAGGATGGCAAGGTTGACTTCTTCTAATAGGGTACCTGAGTCTTCTTCAAAAACTTGTGAATATAAGGTAGAGTGAGTTCAAAGTGTTTATAGAAAGCCTTGGGGTCAAGTGGGTCAAAATTGTTATGACCCACTCCATGATTAACTAATAAAAACCTCGAATTATGTAAAACACCTCAATTAGGGTTGAGTATCAAATTAAACATCATGGATAATCAAGATAAGCTAAGATGTGAATTAATAGCTAAGATTGAATCACCTGAGGCAATTAATAATGTCAATGTTGATTATTTAGTACATTAAGTTGAATCAAGTAATCACAGTTGTAATTAGAGCTTTGATCCAGTGAAATAGTCCTTTTAGCATGTTTTGCACTTAGAGGTTATAGAGAATTCCGTGCTTAAACCGTTGCAAGAAAAATCATGCAAAACCGACCTACGAGTAAAAAGATATAAGCCTTTTTGTGTGCAGGGACCTATGTGCAATTTCGGAAAGTTTTTGGGAAATTTGCAACCGGCCCCCTGGGCGCCCTTCCTTATCCTTTCCTTCAGTTTTCCCTTTTTAACTCTGTTAGCTGACTTTGGAATGAACGATAGGTCATTCCTTCGGTTGCCGCCTGGGAAAAACAGAGAAGGGGAGAGGGAGAGAGCGAGCTAGAGGAGAAGCTAGGCAACCAAGCCCCTCCTTCTCCATTCTTCTTCGATTTCTTCATCTTCTCCAGCCAAATCAACCAGCTGCATCATCTTCTTCTTCACCTTCTTCTTCCTCCTGCAACCGCAAAGAAGCCGACCATGGAGATGGTCTAGGGAGCGAACGGTGCTTCCCCTCCGTTCTTTCTTCTTGCCAGCTGCTTGCTAGGTCATTCCGAAGCTATAGGAGTGATTCGGGTAAGAATCGTCCACCGAATCGACCCCAATCTCCTCTTTTATTTCTGCAATTTCCGTCTCTGCGCAGGTTGCACGGCGTGCAACGTTACAAAAAGCTGATATAGGGGATTCCCGTTTCTGCGCAGGTTGCACGGCGTGCAAAGTCAGTTTGCACGGCGTGCAAAGTTACAGATAGCGGAACGAGTTTCTGCCCAGGTGCACGGCGTGCAAATCAGTTTGCACGGCGTGCAAAGTTGCAGAAAAGTAGAACAGAAGTGCACTGAAGGTGCACGACGTGCAACCCAGGTGCACGACGTGCAACCCAGGTGCACGGCGTGCACGCTGCTGTAAAGGGCAGAATTAGGCGTGGTTGTGGACGTTTTTCGGTGTATACGAACACACCGAAGTGGGTGAGTGGCAGTTCATTTAGAAATCATTATTTAACTCATTTTAAATGCTTATTTGCTTCAGTATCAGTTGATATGACTCCTAAACAGTATAACATGTAATTTTTAGTATGATAAGTTCATTGGAACTTGAATTGCGTGATGTAAATGATGAAAAAGAGGAAATTCTATGTATTACAGTTGCTATATGATATTTCTGTTTATCGGTTAATTAATTAATAGACCTAAGTGCCCTAACACCGTAGAACCCCTAAAGGAAGGTCTGTTACTTAGGGGTGAAACTCGTGTTGCAACATCATCCGTGCTTGTGTCACGGACAAACGAGGAAAGAGAGGCAGTGTCCAACAACAATCGTGCTTGTGTCACGATGACACTGGGAAAAAGAAAACTTGGTTATCTAACACCATTCGTGCTTGTGTCACGAAGGTAACCCTGTGAGACTCTCCGCCTGTGTACTCAGGTTAGAGGAGGAGTCTAGAGTACTAGAATACTGCAGAGAGGCCCTTGAGTGCCTAGGACCTGCGGTGAGGCCCTTGAGCGCCTGAGAGTACAGTGAGGCCCTTGAGTGCCTGAGAGTCCTGTGCAGACCAGGACGAGTAGTCAGACTTAGCACTTCCCGGGTGTGTCGCTAAGTCTTGTACGGTGGGACCATAGCATGAACTTGCTGCGGATCTTTATATGCAGAGTACACTGCATATATTTAGGGCATAATAATAAAATGAATGAATAATCATGTAGGTTCACAGTAAATTTATATAACTGTTTATCTACCTGAATTACCTGTTGATGATTTAAAAATGTGATTATTTTCTGTATACTTGTTATGTTATTAGAACTGCCTTGCTTAGTTCTGCATTTATGTTTAATTGCAATTTATAAACCTGATGAGTTGTTTAGTGATAGCTAAGTGAAATGCTATTCACTGAGCGAGTAGGCTCATACCTCTACTCAAAATATTTTCAGGTTATCATCAGCAGCAGGAAATTTGAAGGATCGTTTCATCCTAACGCCTAGTATGTAGAAGGAATATGTAGTTAGTAGTTAGTGGTCTCTTAGTCCTTTCCCCTCGATCTTTGGGATAAGGTGTGAGAGAGAGAGAATGTGTGTAAAATGTAAATTAACTGTTACACTTTAATTTATGTCAAACAATGTAAAATGCTGTAGACTCTGTTATATTGCTAGTCAGTTAATAAAGATGCTTCCGCAGTTTGTTTAGTTTCATTTTACAGCTTAAATCAGATTATCCTATTAATGTCTTTAATATGTTTTAAAAAGTGAAGAGTGGTTGGCTTATGTGTAAATCCCATCCTGTCGCGCCCTAATCTTGCGGTTTGTGGTTAATGTGAGATCGGGGCGTGACAATTTTGGTATCAGAGCTTTGGTTTGAGTACGTAGTTACTCAAGGTCAGGGGACGATAAGAGACCAATAGGATTAAGGTTTAGGAGTCTTTCTTCTATCTGTAATTTTCTAACAGGAAGTGTTCTGTTATATTATTACAGATAGCAGGAAGAGGATGTGGTCACGAGAATCAAGTAATGAGCTTAAGTTGAGTCGTTAAGAATCATTAAGGTCAAAAGATAAAGTTATATGTAAGGCGAATAATAAATGATGAGTTCTAGCTCTGGAAGGTCTGAGTGTTTAGATACCCTGGCCAGGTGTCTGAATACTTAGATTGACCAGTATCAAGCTACTCTGTCAGTTCTTCTCTGGATGCCCTGGCCATGTATGCAGAGGAAGGATAGGCTAGAGAGAAAACCCTAGAAATCTTAGGGTTAAGAGATCAGAAATTAATAAAGGAATAAGAGATTACATATAAGATGCGATTCAACTCTTGTCTATCATTGTTTATTTGATTTAAAGATCACTTGAAATGCTTCTATATGTATGAAATGAAATTTTCAGTTTATAAAGTAAACATGATTCTTTTATATTGTTGTGTCATGAAGTGAATTGTTTAATGTTTGTTTTCTTTGTATTAAAGTAGACCCGAAATTATGTTTAATTGAGTTTGCCCTAAGTGGATATTCTTTCCACATGTTTAAGATTAATAGGGGTTGATTAATCCCGAGTAGCTCTTGGCTTCAGGACTACATGTTCGGCCTGGTCCGGCTGGCAGGATGCGTTACTGGGATCTAACGACTTCTATTAACAGTAAAATAAGAATAGACTCTGGATGATTTAGACCCGTAACATAGTGAGAATGTATATACACTAGGATGTTTTAATTATGATAAGAAGTCTAAGTGTTCTTTTGTCTTGAGAATTAGGGTTTGATAAACATAAACCCTAATCGGCCCAAAAATAGGATTTTAATGATACATGAATACAAAATTTGATAAGTAGAATGTCTCACTAAATGATTTTTAGTATTTTATGTGTAACTCTGATTTATCTCAAATTTGGATATGATTTGTATATATAAATTATAAACAACATTGGAAAATATCAGAATTTTTGAAGAATGTTCTGACATGTTTATCAGCCGAGTTTCAAACTCGACCGATCACATTTTCTGAATAATATAGCAGTGTGGTAATTGAATTTTATCTTTTTATTTGTATATCCAAATGATCTCAAATTTTAACTGTGCTTGAACAACACAATTTTAGACACTCTGTAAAATTGGCGTAATTTTTGGATGACTTTTGATCTCTAAAGTGAGGGTGTCGGCCGAGTTTGTAACTCAGCCGAACCTGCTGCAGACTGCAATATAGCAGTGCACTGTTTCATTTTTAATTAATTATTGGTAACTTGTAATGATCTGAAATTTTTACTGGAGGTCTGAAACTTCATTAGGAATAACATATAAAATTTCCATAATTTGTGGAGCTTCTGTTAGCCATTTAATAAACGAATTACAGAAACTATTGTGAAAACTGAATTTTCAGCCAAAATAATTAAAGTTGAGTGTTGGGTTAATATGCTATTGACCCAAGCAACTCAAATTGATCTATATGATCGACCACACATACACACAATAATGCTATGTTACTGATATAGATCAAAATCCTAGAATGATTAGAGTTGTAGTAGTTTAAAGGGATATCATTAGTGATATAACCTTGAATATTGGTAACCTTGTAAAATAAGACCTTGAGATTTGTTCTATGTAAAGTAATCTGGTAGTGATAGTGATCTAGGGTTTTAAGGCAGTTAATCTGAACGGTATATGAACAACATGAAAATGACTTAGAGAAAAGAGTAAAACATAAACCTAAAATGTAACAATAAGAAAGTAGCATAGAAAGCGGAGTATTACCCGATATATGATATGCAGATAGCTGATGTAGTTCATGTTTTTAAGACATGGTGTCACTATCTTTATGATGTAACAATAGATTATCACCCTGGTAAAGAGAATGTGGTGGCTGATGCTTTCAGCAGAAAGTCAAGTTCAACAACTAATGCATTCTCTATGGCAGGTTTCAATAGAGACCTGTTAGTAGAAATGTGGAAGTTGAACTTAGGCTTAGGGGTGACAACACAAAGTGATTTGATTGTATAGATGTAAGTTAAGCCTACTTCTTATGATCAAATCAAGGAACTACAAAAGGGTGATAGTGAATTAAGCCAGACCATGCATGACCTGATAGGAGGAAAGAGACTAGAGTTTAAGTTTTTAGATAATAAGATGTTGTATTAGCATGACATGTTGTGTGTACCTCGAGATAGAGTAAAATTCTTTTAGGGGGAAAAGGCTGAAAGAAAAGATTCTTATAGAAGTGTATGTATTGATGTATGCTATGCTTTCAGGAAACACTAAGATGTATATGAATCCCAAGAATTTGAAATGGATGGTCAGATATGCAGAAGGATGTAGCTGGGTATGTGGTTAAAAGTAGAGTGTACCAGTAGGTTAAGGCTGAACCCTAAAAATCAATAGCTACCTGGTAATCTTTTACTATGCCTGAATGGGAGTGGGAATTTATCACAATGGATTTTGTGGTAAGATTACCCAGGACACCTAGAGGTTGTGACTCGAAATGAATGATTGTGGATAGATTAATTTAGTCTGCTCGCTTCCTTCATATTAAGTCGACCTTTGATGTCTCGAGACTTGACTAAGATATACATGGATAAAATAATTAGGTTTCTTGGTAATCCAGTTTCAATCATATCATATTGAGTTTAGAAATACACAACTGATAATGGTACGGTTTGAGTATGAACCCAGAAAACACAGATTTGGTAAATCATTAGATGCATGATTTCAAGCTAGCAAGACAGCATTAAAATATGTAAATAAATCTAATTGCATGCTTCCTGTTATGTTAATGTGTGTGACCTGACATATTACATGAATTGACACATTTCTCTGAGATATTATCAGAAAGTCTCAAGTACTATTAAATATTGGTGATATGATACGTAAATAACTCTTAATTGAGTTATGTGGTGCATAAACCAGGAATTTGGTTAATATGCACGTACATCGAGAAATTTCAGATAATTGATAAATATTACAGATGGTTTCTTATTAGTGGAGAAAATTACTTTTATTGGTGTCATAGGATGTTCAATTACATGAAATTTAGTATGTATGTGCCAAAATTGATTTGAGTTTGGAATATTTATGAATTTTTAATCTGTCTGCATGCTTGATATAAAAATTACTCAGTAATTACAATGATTTTGAATATACTGCTCTGCCAGTTCCAGAATGATACTGTATTGTGATTTGAATTACAATCAAAGAGATGAGATAATGGAAACCCTAAGAGTAGGGTGTTGCCATGTGATTAGTGAATGAGACAACCCTAAGAGTAGGGTGTTGCCATGTGATTAGTGAATGAGATAACCCTAAGAGTAGGGTGTTGACATGTGATGAATGAACAAGGCAAATGAAACCCTAAGGATAGGGTGTACGATGAATCAAGTATTTTAATATCAATTCTCAGTATGATATGTAGTGATGTTTAACAGACAAATTGCATGATTTAATTTTAGTACCAAATAGACATGCATTCTGTTTATTTAAAGAATTTTAGTTTGTTTGCATGAATAGTATAATAATTTATTGGTAATTACCATAAAGTGAGATACTGCTATAACAGTTCTGGAAAGACAATGTTTTTTGGGTCGATCTGGAATCAGATCAGATGTGTCCTAGGTTAAGGGACCTATACAGATGGTTGATCGGAGGATCAAGAAACTCACGAATTGTGAGATACCACTAGTGATAGTTTTGTGGAGAAATCTTAACCTAGAGGGAGCTACGTAGGAATACGAGTCAGAAATGAGTAACACGTTTCCTTTCTCTTTTAGGAATTTCAGGATAAAATTCTTTTAAGGGGAAAAGGTTGTTATGACCCACTCCATGATTAACTAATAAAAACCTCGAATTACATAAACCACCTCAATTAGGGTTGAGTATCAAATTAAACATCATGGATAATCAAGATAAGCTAAGATGTGAATTAATAGCTAAGATTGAATCACCTGAGGCAATTAATAATGTCAATGTTGATTATTTAGTACATTCAGTTGAATCAAGTAATCACAGTTGTAATTAGAGCTTTGATCCAGTGAAATAGTCCTTTTAGCATGTTTTGCACTTAGAGGTTATAGAGAATTCCGTGCTTAAACCGTTGCAAGAAAAATCACGCAAAACCGACCGACGAGTAAAAAGATATAAGCCTTTTTGTGTGCAGGGACCTATGTGCAATTTCAGAAAGTTTTTGGGCAATTTGCAACCGGCCCCCTGGACGCCCTTCCTTATCCTTTCCTTCAGTTTTCCCTTTTTAACTCTGTTAGCCGACTTTGGAATGAACGATAGGTCATTCCTTCGGTTGCCGCCTGGAAAAAACAGAGAAGGGGAGAGGGAGAGAGCGAGCTAGAGGAGAAGCTAGGCAACCAAGCCCCTCCTTCTCCATTTTTCTTCGATTTCTTCATCTTCTCCAGCCAAATCAACCAGCTGCATCATCTTCTTCTTCTTCACCTTCTTCTTCCTCCTGCAGCCGCGAAGAAGCTGACCATGGAGATGGTATAGGGAGCGAACGGTGTTTCCCCTCCGTTCTTTCTTCTTGCCAACTGCTTGCTAGGTCATTCCGAAGCTATAGGAGTGATTTGGGTAAGAATCGTCCACCGAATCGACCCCAATCTCCTCTTTTATTTCTGCAATTTCCGTCTCTGCGCAGGTTGCACGGCGTGCAACGTTACAGAAAGCTGATATAGGGGATTCCCGTTTCTGCGCAGGTTGCACGGCGTGCAAAGTCAGTTTGCACGGCGTGCAAAGTTACAGATAGCGGAACGAGTTTCTGCCCAGGTGCACGGTGTGCAAATCAGTTTGCACGGCGTGCAAAGTTGCAGAAAAGTAGAACAGAAGTGCACTGAAGGTGCACGACGTGCAGCCCAGGTGCACGGCGTGCACGCTGCTGTAAAGGGCAGAATTAGGCGTGGTTGTGGACGTTTTTCGGTGTATACGAACACACCGAAGTGGGTGAGTGGCAGTTCATTTAGAAATCATTATTTAACTCATTTTAAATGCTTATTTGCTTCATTATCAGTTGATATGACTCCTAAACAGTATAACATGTACTTTTTAGTATGATGAGTTCATTGGAACTTGAATTGCGTGATGTAAATGATGAAAAAGAGGAAATTCTATGTATTACAGTTGCTATATGATATTTCTGTTTATCGGTTAATTAATTAATAGACCTAAGTGCCCTAACACCGTAGAACCCCTAAAAGAAGGTCTGTTACTTAGGGGTGAAACTCGTGTTGCAACATCATCCGTGCTTGTGTCACGGACAAACGAGGAAAGAGAGGCAGTGTCCAACAACAATCATACTTGTGTCACGATGGCACTGGGAAAAAGAAAACTTGGTTATCTAACACCATTCGTGCTTGTGTCACGAAGGTAACCCTGTGAGACTCTCCGCCTGTGTACTCAGGTTAGAGGAGGAGTCTAGAGTACTAGAATACTGCAGAGAGGCCCTTGAGTGCCTAGGACCTGCGGTGAGGCCCTTGAGCGCCTGAGAGTACAGTGAGGCCCTTGAGTGTCTGAGAGTCCTGTGCAGACCAGGACGAGTAGTCAGACTTAGCACTTCCTGGGTGTGTCGCTAAGTCTTGTACGGTGGGACCGTAGCATGAACTTGCTGCGGATCTTTATATGCAGAGTACACTGCATATATTTAGGGCATAATAATAAAATGAATGAATAATCATGTAGGTTCACAGTAAATTTATATAACTATTTATCTACCTGAATTACCTGTTGATGATTTAAAAATGTGATTATTTTCTGTATACTTGTTATGTTATTAGAACTGCCTTGCTTAGTTCTGCATTTATGTTTAATTGCAATTTATAAACCTGATGAGTTGTTTAGTGATAGCTAAGTGAAATGCTATTCACTGAGCGAGTAGGCTCATACCTCTACTCAAAACATTTTCAGGTTATCATCAGCAACAAGAAATTTGAAGGATCGTTTCATCCTAACGCCTAGTCTGTAGAAGGAATATGTAGTTAGTAGTTAGTGGTCTCTTAGTCCTTTCCCCTCGATCTTTGGGACAAGGTGTGAGAGAGAGAGAGAATGTGTGTAAAATGTAAATTAACTGTTACGCTTTAATTTATGTCAAACAATGTAAAATGCTGTAGACTCTGTTATATTGCTAGTCAGTTAATAAAGATGCTTCCGCAGTTTGTTTAGTTTCATTTTACAGCTTAAATCAGATTATCCTATTAATGTCTTTAATATGTTTTAAAAAGTGAAGAGTGGTTGGCTTATGTGTAAATCCCATCCTGTCACGCCCTAATCTTGCGGTTTGTGGTTAATGTGAGATCGGGGCGTGACAAAAATAGTCAGGATAGTCCTTCCTCCATGCGTTGTTGACCTCATTACCATTGAAAAAGATATTCAGAGAATCTTCTAATATGGTAAATTTAGTCCTAACAATCATGTAAGTGAGAATTAACTAGATATTGGGTGGTGGCACAATGGTATCATATTTTCATTGAAGATTGGCATAGAACTCATGGACAACCTTGGTTCTAGTTATAGAATTATGAAACCACCGATGTTCTACACACAATTCACCTAGGTGATGGGAATAAAACAACTCCAAAACCTCCATGATAACCTTCGCCGTGGTGAGATGAGGCTCTAACAGATCTCTAAAAGGAAAGGGGTTCCTAAGAAGGAGCTCTCTATAGCAATTTAGGGCTTCGAAGTTGATAAATGAGGTCCCATCAAAGGATAGGAGGTGAGGATTATGGGATGACATGTTAGCTCCACTAGGAGCGACTCTCTTCCTACGGTTGGAGGCCATGGAAACTGATTGAGAAGAAAGACTAAACGAAAGAAGGAAAGAACCTAGCCAAAAAGTCATCTAGCGACCTAGAAGGGTGTAGGAAGAGGCAAGGGAGGCTAAATGAGGCAAGGGAAGGGATGTGCAAACTTAGGGTTGGAGGCTAAGGGAGATAGAGGTCGGGATCGATCGAATTTTTTCTAGTTGAGAGGGAGAAATGTTGATTGAAACCATTTTTAAGTTTGCCAATCTAGGTTGATCAGTTCGCCTCTTGACCGGTTGTTTGGTGGTCTCCTCGGTCATTTGGTTCCGTCGGTCCACCATCTACTGGATCCTACAACAGATTTGTTGGGTCCACCATTTGATCAGTTTGGTTTGTCCATCTGGTCCTTCTTGTTCCTCCATCCAGTCAACCCATCTAGGGGATGTCATCTTCTTCTTCATAACATGAAAGTAAACTATCCTACTATTACATGATTATAGAGAAACCTCGAGTTACATTTGAGGGAGAAAGGGAGGAAAGAATTAACTTTAAATTGGAAGTTAAGATAGATGCCTAGTTCACAAACCAAGATAAAAAGATAAACCAACCACACAACCATGCACATATAATGGGGGTTATTGGCCATAACCATGCTACACACCCACCATTAAAATTGTGTTTAGGGAGACACATGTAAACTACATATATATCATATATATTAGTTAGGGATTATCATTGTATTTGATTGGACATGATATTATTTGCATCACATGCAATAATATAATGACAAAAATATGATCATATCAATTATCTCATAATATAGTAAATTGACGTTGACTCTGATATTGCTGTAGGAAAATATGGCTACAGAAACAAAATTGTTTATCTACCATATTTCCCATAAATCATCGAATCATGTCAATTACTATAAGATAGGAAGGATGACTTTGAGGATATACCTGGTCCTAGAGCAAGTCCAACAACATCTCCTCATTTTTGTAGATGTACAACTGTCTTCTAGTTGCATTGGGACTCATCTGATTGCTGCTCCTCCTTGTCTGTACCACAAACTGCAACCTCAAACATCGTCATCTGCATCGGCTCCTCTCTGAAAGGACTATTGGTTGACTTTGTTCTCCTAAAGACAGAAAATGGCTTCCCACCTCTAAAAATGTCCACATGAACCATCTAGAACTCCTGTATCCCTACCAAAATGGATAGTAAGGAGTCATCCCTTCCATTGGCATACTAGTCACCAATATGCTCTCTCACTATAATGATTCTCAGTTTTCTCTCCCTTGCTATCCCTCCCTAGTCAGGTAGGACTTGCTTGGGCTCTCTTGGTTACCATAATCGGAGAGGACAATAATTTTCAGAACAACTGATTCTCAATTATCTGTGTTGTGCTCTGGGAAGTCCCCAATACCCCTCTATTTATAGGAGGGGTTTGGGTCAGGGTTCCCAATATATGCATGAGTGGAAGGGACCGGAAGATCTGAATTTTTCATAACCTGTGACAACTGAAATGGATGTCTGAAAATCTAGACGACCATATGAAATTTTGAGGTAGTCATCTCGTACTACGAGACAGTCATTTCACAGTTTCCCAATCACATACAAAATTGACAATTTGTTTTCCATTAATGCTAAACATTAATTCCTTGAACTCCAAGTATTGTGCAATCAAAATGAAATTGGGGAAGTATCCAAAACCTTCCCTCATCCCAACTGATCATTCTTGCACATGCGAGACAGCCGTCTCGGTTACCTAAACGGTCGTCTGGCGACCCGAGCCAAGCCAATTAGTTCATCTTAATGAACCGAACGGTTCAAAACTTAGCCAATTCATGTTCAGATTAGCCTGACAATCCAAGCACCCATCTCAACCCTTTAGACAACCATTTGGCACTCCAAATGGCCGTCTCACCCTGTGAGCCAATCATTTGGCAGTGTAGATGTGTTGTGTGAATCAAATACCTAAATACTTTAGTAATCAATTCAATCATCATTCAAGATTAAACTCATCTTCTAGGTCTAAAACTATGTGTGTGACCCTATATGTCCCATATTACATTTTTAGTGAATTCCCATAACAACTTATGATATCACAAGCAATGATTGGTGCCTAGTCACACATTAATTCTACCCAAGTAAATAGATAGTTGGGGAACAACTTCAATGTAACATCCCTGACATGGGTTTAGGGATAATCCTATTTGTTTAGCCTAAATAAGTTGCTTAGAACTTTAATATAATCCTCTAAAGTGTTTTGTTATCAGGTGACAAACTTATGTTTCGAATTTGGTCCTGTTTGAATAATGTTTGAGCAATGTTCTCTTATTTTGGACCAAAATGCAATTTACCCAAAATAAGGGGTTATATTGCAATATGTCATATGTTGAACATACCTCATGTGTTTTAGCATCATAAGAAAGAGAATGATGCAAGGTGGTGGCTTGTAGAAAGCCTAAATTCCAAATTTGAACTTAATAATGCTAGTACCTTGGGTATCAATTTTGGTAAAAATTGTAATTTACCCAAAATGAAGGGTTGATATGCAAATTACCACCTATAGAGTGTCCCTACTCTCTCATAATATCTTTTATAAGAGATATAAAGAAGGATACACCATGTTTGAATCATGTATAAGTGATAGTATTCTTGGTGATAGAAAGATCAAGAAAAGGGTTGAATGTGAAACCCTAATTTGAGCTTGTATCGGGTTGTAGAGTTCATATGAGAGTGCCTATCGGCCAAGGAGACATAGGGAGAGTCTCATATCGGTTTTGTGAACTCTTGGCTTTTTCCATAACGAGCTAAGCACCTCAAGGATGTGAAGTGTTTCGGTTTTCAACTTCCTTGGAAAAGTTGTATCGGGTTGTGAATAAAGTGGTGATTGAGTTGAGATATCTTATCCAACAAGATAATGTTGGATAAATTGGAAATTATTATAATCCCTTTGTTTTGATGATGACAAACATTTCATTCTTGTGAATCTAACTTACTATTTGAGTGTTTCAGGGAAAAGCACATAAGGTGGTGGATAGCAAAACTTGGAAGATCAATTTGTTAAAATTGCTTTATTTTCATGAGTGTACTCAAATGTAAAAACTTGTACAAGTATATAATGCAAAAGTACTTAGACATCATGTAAATCAAGTGTTAGATCTTCCCTATCCACTCAAAACACTTAGATAGATCTTCCCCTAAGATAGAAGTACAATTACACATTGATACACACACTTAGTACATGGCTCAACACATTGGAATAGGGACCACTACTACAGAACTGACCTTTGGTGTCAGTTATTTAAGGCATTTGGCGACGGTTAAAAAGTGACACATATGTGGGTGACACTAAAAGGTGAAACCTTAGGCGTCGGTTTGAAAACTGACGCCAAAACCCTTCGCGCCACCCAAAACGCGCCAGCAGGGGCACTATAGGCGTCGGTTATTAGTAGGGAAACCGACACCCAAACCCTTCACGCCACAAAAAGGGCGCCAGAAGGGGCACTATAGGCGTTAGTTATTAGTAGGGAAACTGACGCCCAAACCCTTCGACCCACAAAAGGGCACCATCTAGGACATCATCAATGTCAGTTTCTTAGTAATAACCGACGCCATATCACCTGCCACCACGGCTGTGCTGGCCAGTACGACCGTGTTGTTTGGCCACATTAGACGGTGATTTTTTTCTATTAACTGACACTATAAGCCTTTATTTTCAGTTTTTGACTAATAACCGACGCCTACGTTTTGATTTTTTTTCTTATCAGTTTGCAGGCCTGCTGTGGCTGGTCACAGGATGTAGAAACCTGTAGTTCAGTGGAACTGAACTGCAGGTTTATGACATCCATTGATATCAGCCAACAACAGGCCACAAACCTAGAAATTAACAAGATTCATTTTCAAACATTTAGCAACCTGCAGTTCCATTCAATTTTCATACATGTAGAAACATTCAGACACATGTAGAAACATTCATGTAGCAACCTATAGTTCCTTTCATTTTCTCATTCACACATGTAGAAACATTCAGACACATGTAGAAAATTCATGTAGCAACCTGTAGTTCCTTTCATTTTCACATTCACACATGTAGAAACATTTAGACACATGTAGAAACATTCATGTAGCAACATGCAGTTCCATTCATTTTCACATTCACACATGTATAAACATTCAGACACATGTAGAAACATTCAGACATGTAGAAACATTCACACATATGACAATTCATACAAATTCATTTACAAAATATCATTCTTTAGTCATTATCGCTATCAACATCCCAATTATATTTTAAACCCCCCACTACTTGTATGGCTTTTGCCCATTCTTCTCTTACATCATTTAATTCTTCCATCATATAGGAAGTATGTACATCTGATAAGGCCTTACCTGTAGTGGGGTTAGTTTTAAACACCTGCAAAGAGAATGATGTATATATATAATTAATAATATATAAATAAGATTGATATATTTCATATTATCTAATGAGACTATATATAATACCTCATGTATGGTATCGATGTCCACTGCGACATATTTGATAATCATGTGCATAAATCACATCACATAGTATGCACATGCCCAACCGTTGTCTTGTATAGCACACTATAAATTGAAACATACAAAATATTAAAAAATACAACTAAGCACAATTCACATAAATAATATATACATTGGAGTTGGGAACTTACTTCCACGTTCTCCCAAATTATTGGCTGGTTCTTTTTCCTGGGACCTTTCCTCCAACCTTTTTGAACTCATGTAAACCCCTACATGTTAATGTAACACAATAAATTACATAATTAAATAGTAATATATTAACAGATGTTAACGGATATAAAAATGAAATATTTCTCACTGGAATAGTACCATTTTCATTGCATGTCCATATTTTGGATTCAATTTAGTCCCCTTAGGATCTAGCTAATAGACAGTGAACATCCCGGGGACAATAACTAGTAACTCTCAATGCGTGCCCCTAGAGGTAAAAAAGTTAAAAATTAATAACTTGAAATCCACAATAAAAATGTAATTTTCTTAAGTCCAAATTATAATAAAAGTAAACTTACTCCACATTAAATGGAGCTATTATCACCGTCTTCTTATTTTGACCAAAATTTGTAAAAGCATCACAACAATATTGTTGAACTGACGAAGGGTCTTTAACTACTAGACTAATCAAAGATGAAATAAAAATCCTACATGTTCAAATGAAAAATCTACACATATCTTGTCTAAGTAGCTGCAAAACATGTATTACATATGCATTAATATATAAGAAACCAGATCACCAGATCCTACACAAGGTATATGGATGTATAAGAAATATCTCACCTTATCCATAGCTCTATCACAGATGTATTCAACCAATCATAGAGAAACAACTCCAAATTATCTTGTATAAATAGTTTGTTTTTGTATGATTGACCTACAACATCCGCATCTATAGAAACATTCATAGGGAAATTTATATCATGTTCGCCTAACCATACTGCCATACCCCTATAATTAGGACCTAACGGGGCAGGTAGGTCCTGTGGAACCCAACTTGGTAATGTAGGAGGTGGAGGTGGAGGCCTAGATGCTCTGGGTGTCTTCGTTTTAACCTGTATATATAATTTTAGATCAATTAACCTCATATATACACACTAACAATTTAACGTAATGTAAATTTACCATACAATTTCAATATAGACGACATCCACTTTGGGCCACAATATCACTCCGCCTTCTGCCTCACCAAGTATTTCACAATCTGGGTGGGCATATGACAATAGGAGATCTATCCAATTGGGGAATATATGTAGCGGGCTCACACGAACCCAACCATTGGGTAATGGAGACCCATGAAACATTTCCCTTAGAAGGGATGGGTAAGTCGACGCCTCTGCAACGACGTATTCGTTACTTTTTAGACGACATGGATTCAAACCCTATAAATTTACGTAAAGAATGTTATATACATATCATCTTGAAAACATATCATCTTGAAAAGACTAGCTACTATGTCATAAAAATACTTACATCGGATGTGCTAGGTGGTGGGTCTACAGGATTACTCCCAACCTCTGTAGTAGGAGTAGAGCAGGACGCCATAGGTACTGTCTGAGTGGTAGTCAGAGATGCTTGCCACTTGCTCATTGCTTCATGGAGTGTCTTATCAACTACTTCCTTGACTCTCTTATCAACTACTTCATCAACTCTCTTTTCAATTATCTTATTTGCCTATACATGGATAAAAGAAATGTTAGATTCTGATTATTGAATTCCCTTTGACAGTAGCATTCTAAAAAAAGAATAGGTTACCTCTTCTTGTGAAATTCCCGCTTTTGGGACATGCTTGCACTGGGATGGCCCAAAGAACGCTTTGATGCCCACACCAACGCCTGCACCCCTAACCCATCCAGGATGCTCTGGGTTACCCAAAGCAACTGGAAATTCATCCCTTGTGCCCTCAGGGATGAACTTGCCTTGTTTCCTCAGCTCGTGCGACTCCCGCTAATTGCCATCAATAGAAATTGGTAAGTAAGTAAACACCACAAATAATCAATATTCGAACGATTGCTCTAAGAGTTGTATTTTACCATTTTTGCAGCCGCCTCAGCAGTTGCAGGCTTCTTTATTTCTCTCTTCTTGTTTTTCCTCACAACTATCCAGACATCATGGCGAGGTAGAGGTGTGGTACCTATAGTAGAGGACTCCTGAGTAGCAGTATACTGAGCAGTACACTCAGCTTGTAGTCTTTGGCGAACTCCTGCATAACCCTTTGGACCCATTGTGTGGTCATGCACATTCAGTGCACGCCTTGCTTTTTGCGCCTCATTGATAGCCTAGTTAGTATGCACATTGATTTGGTTAGTAACACTAAAGGTTAATCTTGAATAGGTGAATACAACATATATTAATTAAATAGGGAGTAACACCTAATACCTTGAATTCATCAGTGTTTCTTGAAGCAACAAATGCGTCCCATTCTTTTGGGTCCAGGAAGTTCCACTGTTCAGTGGCTGACTTCTTCCTCTTCTCACCATCTTTTATGTATTCTCAGGTGAGATTTGTCCTATAGTTCCTTAGGACCCTCCCACAACATTGCATCATGCATTTACGATGCAACTTTTCATCCAACACAAATATACTCTGCAAAATAGAATTGCTATTAACTAGTATCCAAAAAATTAGTAATATACAAAATAGAATTGCAAATAATAATAACTCACGCATAATTCCTTCCATATTAAGTCTTTCTTCCCCTTAGGAACTTTATGCCAAGAATCTATCTTACAACCACAATGGCTACGAGTAACATACCCAAGATATGAAACAAACGAATTGTGGTTCACTCCAATTGCATTTCTTGCATTATCAAAATCCACAAATAGTTTGGGTCCATTGCCCCTTAGTGCTGTTAACTTCTTCATCATAGTGATGATTCCCCTTCTCTTGTCAACTTTTTGGTACTTCTCATCAAGTGCCTCAAGTGCTTCATAGGGTACATGTGCATCATCAACCTAAAATTTGACAAAATAAACACACTTACAGGATATAACTATAAATGGACATATAGATAGAAATATATGATACATTTTAAAAACTTACATTGTGAGGCGGTGCATTGGTATCCTCACCATGCTCATCATGGACATCATGGTCATCATGCCCATGCTCAGCCGTCTGAAAATTTCATTAAAAAAATCAAACATTTAGCATTTGACATAACTAGAAGATAATGAAACATTGAAAAATGAAACATATAAAAAAATATAAACATGCATGCCTCTAATATTGCAATCATTTATCAATTAACAATCCTTCATTGTGATCTCCGCGCACATACAAGTCATCATTAGCTTCAATATTTTGTGGTGTTGGCAACCCAACTGAGAATGGACTGGAGTCATCATACTTATCATAGTACTCTTCTTCATCTATATGATCTTCAATGGACTGTCTTTTACCATGAAGAACAACTGACCATTTATCATTTGCAGGATCATCGATATAAAATACTTGTTTCGCCTGTGATGCCAATATGAATGGTTCACCCTTCTCGCCAATCTTTTCAAAGTTCACTAAAGTGAAACCCAATTCATCCACTATAACTCCTTTGGTTTTATCAACCCAATTACATTTGAAGAGCAGAATTCTGAAATCTATGTATTCAAACTCCCATATGTCTTCAATGACACTGTAATATGACATTTTAGCTTCACGTGGACTCTTATCCTTTGCACTTGCAAAAAACATAGTCGACGCTTGAAGGGTGACCCCACTGTTTTGGACAACACTCTTATCATCTTGGCACTTTGTGTAATATGTGAATCCATTAATGTCATACCCTTCATAAGACATAACATTCAATTTTGGTTTAAAGGCGAGGCATTTGATAGTTTCAGTAATATCATCTGGTGTTTGAGATAGTTGATGTAAGACTTTATCTTCAAACCACTTAATAAATGTCTTGTTATGCAATCTAGCAAGCCACATTGAATTGGCTCGAGGATATTGTCTCTTGATGAAATTAGTATGTTCCTCGATATAAAAACTCACTTCATCCATGTTGTGTAAAATATACAAGTGACCTTGTTCCAACTGCTCACGGCTGATTACTTTCACCCGTGATCCCAAAATTCCTTTGCCAAATTGCTCCTCAATATTCTTATCATTACCAAGAGTGTCATTACCACTCAGAAAGTCATTGCAAAAATCCATAACCTCTCTCGCCACATAACCCTCAATAATACTCCCTTCAGTCCGATAACGGTTTTGAACATCACTTTTAAAAATGCTCATGTATCATTCAAAGGGATACATCCAATGCAAGAAAATTGGTCCCAACATTTTCACTTCCCTAGTCAAGTGGATAACAATATGTACCATGATATCAAAGAACGAAGGAGGGAAATACGACTCAAGCTGACATAGGGTAACAACCACTTCTCTTTGTAAAGTATCGAGAGTATCAGGGTCAATAACTTTGCTGCACAGACTGTTGAAAAAGAAACAAATTCTAGTGATTGCAAACCTTACATGCTTCGACAATATAGATCAAATAGCCACAGGCAATATTTGCTGCATTAGAGTGTGACAATCATGAGATTTAAGACCTATCAACTTCAGATCTTTCATTGATACCAATCTACAAATGTTGGATGAGTAACCCTGTGGCACCTTAACATTTACCAAGCATTCACAAAAAGCTTTCTTCTCCTTTCTAGACAACGTGTAACAAGCAGAAGATAAGTATGTTCTCCGATTTCACATTTCACATAATTTTGTTAATTCTGACCTTATTTCCATTTCACGTAGGTCCAGTCTGGATTTTATCCCATCTTTAGTCTTACCTGGTATATTCAATAGAGTACCAATGACGCTATCATAGACATTTTTCTCAACGTGCATGACATCGATATAATGTCTGACTGTTAAAGAACTCCAATAAGGAAGATCCCAAAATATTGACTTCTTCTTGAATAAAGATTTGTCACTTTGTGTGGCCATAGTACATTGTTATCTCTTACCAAATTCATTGACAAAGTCTTTTACTCTTTCATAAACAACCTCCCCCGGTATAGGTTTATGTGCACTCCGTTCGTCATTCCATCCATTGAATGCTTTGCGCTTCCTACGATACAGATAGAATTTTGGAAGAAACCTTTGATGACCAAGATATACAGTCTTGCCGCCATGTTTTAGTCTTGTTGAATCAGTGTTCTCTTCACATATAGGACACACTTTAGCTCCTTTGACACTATATCCAGACAAATTCTCATATGATGGAAAGTCATTAATAGTGCAAAACAACATAGCGTGCAAACAAAATGTCTCTCTTCGTGAAGCATCATAGGTCATCACACCTTCACCTTAAAGTTTCTTTAAGTCATCAATCAGAGGTTCAAGATAAACATCAATATCATTTCTAGGCTGTTTAGGGCCCGATATCAACAACGACAACATAACATACTTATTTTTCATACACAGCCAGGGAGGAAGATTGTATATAACAAGCATGACTGGCCAAGTGCTATGTTGGCTGCTCAATGTCCCATATAGATTCATACCATATGTACAAAGCCCAAGTCTTAGATTCTTGACTTCTTCACCAAATTTAGGGTACAATAGATCAATCTTCTTCCACTTTGGGGAATCAAACGCATGTCATAGGATCCCATTATTATTTTTCTTAACATCTGTATGCCACCTCAAATTCTTCGCATCTATCAGATTGACAAACAAGCATTGAAACCATGATATTATAGGTAGATACCACATCACCTTGGTAGGAGAACTAGTTTTGGACTCCCCCGGAAGTCATCAATTTATACCGTGACGCACCACATTTTGGACAATCTTTCAAATCCACATAGTCCTTTTGAAATAATACACAATCATTCGGGCATGCGTGTATCTTCTTGGCCTCCATTCCCATTGGGCACAATAATTTCTTTACCTGGTATGTTGAGATTGACAGCTCGTTTCCTTCAGGAAGCATTTCTTTCAACAAAGACAACAATGACGTGAAGCTTTTGTCGCTCCATCTATTGTTAGCTTTCAGCTTATACAATCTCAACACAATGCTAAGCTTCATAAACTTAGTACAACATGTGTATAACAGTATCTTAGCATCATGAAAAATGTTTCTAAACATGGGAGGTGGATTGATTTTGGTGTGCTCTACCCCACAACTATCCATCATCACATCAACGATGTCTACTAGAACTGGTTCATTCACATCTACATCATCGGAGGCAATAACTTCTTCCACACAAGTATTGCTACTGACATCCACTGGTTTTGAGTTTGAAATCTCTCCATGCCAGTGCCATTCTGTATAGCCTTGTACAATCCCGTTGCACATGGTATGACTTTTGATTTCATCACCAGTGTTGACTTTCAAGTTGTTACCGCAATGCCTACATAGACAGTAGAACCTATCTCCAGGTTGTTTCCTATGTTCCTCGACAAATCTAATAAACTGATCAAGACCAAAAATAAACTCTGGGGTGCAGTGATTGCGAATGGACATCCATGATCTATCCATTCTATGATCAAAGAGAAAATAAGTATATATTACAACAAGATTAGGGTCTAGGGTTAACAAATTAGAGTTTAAGCATGGTTAAAACTTTAGGGTTTAAGGTCTTATATATAATTAATGGTTAAAACATCTTAAGTGTACTATCTAAGATTTACTCCTATTGAGTAAATCTTGGATGAGTTTCTAGGCCAACAAATACATGTGCTGTCATTCTTATATATAATAAATGTGTACCACCTATCCCATTCTTGAACACCTAATCTCACTAGTAAGTGTATAATGTGTATTGGGTTTTCAAGAAAATTTCGGCAACATTTCCCCACTATTCTCCAAGTATATATGTACTTAGAGAACAAACGGGGAAATGCTACTGAAATTTTCTTGAAAACCCAATACACATTATACATTTACATCCTAAGTGAGATTAGGTGTTCAAGAACAGTCCCATACTGGGGACTATCCAAGATTTACTCCTAATGAGTAAATCTTGGATGGGTTTCTAGGCCAACAAATACATGTATGTTGTCTTTCTTATACCTACAATCCTAGTTTCATCATTCATATCCTAAGTTTTGTGTAACATCATTTAATCATGCTTGTCAGTAAATACTAAACAATAAATAAACCATGATTCCATATATCAAATATTTGAATCAGGGGGTGATGTAGCCCTATTTTAGGGATCCATCCTGTGCCATTTTGTACTTAAATCACATATAAACATGTTAGATTACAAGCTTTTTCCCCTAATGTGTTTATCATTGCCAAATGCACTTATGATGTTCTTTGCACTATTTTCAGGTACTTGGACCATGCCTTAGATGGAAGAGAGAGAAAGAAGGAGTTATAGGGCTCCTCCACTCATGGGGAGGTCCAAAGGAGGCCCCAAAATCTCCATCAACCTACCTCCAATGGCCAAGAGTTGTCACCAAGAAAAGACATCCAAGAATGATGAAGTTTAAAGGATAATCAAGTGGTGCAAGCCTCACCACGACGGTGGGTACTTCCCACGGTCGTGCGAATTTATGACCAAGAACCAGCATTTCAACATGGTTTTTCCCCAAGTCGCCACGACCGTGGCCATCTGCCACGACCGTGGCCAATGAAGAACAAAATGACCATGATGCTGCTCCATGACCACATCCCCTCCTCCAAAACGGCTGTGTGACCCAACACGGCCGTGGTGCCACTCACCCACCACACCCGTGGCACTCCACCACGGCTATGGCCACCAACATAGCATATCACCACCATCCCCATACCACGACCGTATTCTTACCCCGCGACCATCTTATACTACCCTCATCACGTCCGTGGCACACCAACACAACCGCGGTGACCAACCTGCCCTACCATACTTTTACACTGATTTTCCTATCCTACCCCTACTTACCTTAGTGCTTCCCCACCACCTATATATACATAGGTGGCGGCTGGGGAATGAGGGTGAGCTACCCTACGACCACCCTTAGCTACCTTCTACCCCCTCCTAGCTCCCCAAATTGCCACCCACTCCATTCCACTTCATATCCACCTCAAATCCACTCCATTTCACCATTTCCACCACATAACCCCCCCATATCTAAGCCTCCCATCCACTTCCCTCCATCATTCCACACCATTTCATCAAAGGAGAAGAAGGAGGACGTCCCTGTAGCACCTGGAGAGAGGAGATCCCTCATCTACACCGAGCTCCATAGCCACTTCTACCTCTTTCTCCTTTCTTTTTGTATTTTCCATGTCTATGAGTATCTAGGCCCCTTGGGTGGGCTGTTTGGGGGAAAATATGTTACTTTGATACCATATTGGGGGAAATGATATGTAAATTAGGTTAGTTTAGTTCTTTAATTGCACTTTTGCTCTTCTTGCCTGTGTTAGTGTAAATTGCCTTTTCATACTTAGATTAGTCTTTCCTTGCTTGCTTAGTCTTAATTTAGTCTAGGGTTAATGTATATTTCATTCTTGCCTTTAATTCCTCATTTGTTCATAGTAGTTTAACAATCAAATCACCTTTAAACCCTTAACCCTAGTCTCTGTAGTAGGAACCCAGCAAAACTAACCTAGCTCTAGTGCCCCCTCTTTTCCCTGTGGATCGACCCTATACTTGCCACCTTCCTATACTACGACAAGACCCCGTGCGCTTGCGGGTGTAGCTGTTTTAGTAGAAGGAGGTGTGTTAGTTAGGTTTATAAATATTGAAAGTGAACCCTCCCGTGTGTTCTGATCTCATGAGGTGCATCTAGTCGAGTCAAATCGGCTAGTGTGTAGCACCTCTAGTGGGCACACCAGGGGTCAATCTTGAAGTTTTAACTAGAGCTTCATATATCAACATACATACTAGGTCATATTTCAAGTCAAGATTTAGGCATTTAATCACCTTAGGGCACATACATGATTCACAAGGTATTTGGGTGCACAAAGAATAATATATGTTACTAATTTAGGAGTTCACATAATCATTTTAGAAATAGAAGACCCACATGTGAGTTAATTTTGACATTCAACATCAATGTATCTTTAATACACATCAGATAAATAAATATAATCAGTAGATACACAAATACAAAGCAATAGATAAAAAAGTACAACTCAGTTGATAAACAAAAGGGTAGATTAGAACCCGAATGTACTCAAACATGTATAAGACCCAACCCATTGCCTGCACCCTGAGGGTAGGGGGCCGGGAGCAGGAGCAAGGAGCAAGAAGAGGAGGAAGAAGGGTACCACGAGCAGTGAGTGGGTGGCCAAAGAAGCAAGCAGGAGAGTGGGTGGCCGGAGCAGCAAGTAGGATAGCGGGCGGGCGGCGGCGAGCGGGCAGTGGCAGTGAGCGGGTGACGACGGCGAGCGGGCGACGACCAGAACAAGAGAAGGAGTAGAGGAAGAAGAGGTGGAGGAGCAGGCGACATCAACAACAAGAGGAAGTAGAGGAGCAGGCAGTGGCAGCAACAACAGCGGTAGGAGTAGCAGGCAGGAGCGGCGGCAGCAGCGACGGCAATGGGGAAGGCAGACCTGCGGCGGGGAAGGCGGAAGAGCAGCAAATGGCGGCGGAATCACTAATCGCCAGACCCTAGTGAAATCGACGAAACAGAGAAAGGGGAAGAGCCTGGCTCACAGGGGTGCTATTAAGCTAACAATAGGTGTCAGTTATTACCATAAACCGACACTTCAAACTTTAAGCACCGGTTACCACCAACAGACTGACACTTATGTTCACTTATAGTCATCGGTTCCAAATAGAAAAACTGACGTCTATCTATATATGCCGACAAAAGATAAATGTTCTCGAATTATAACAATATGCGTTAGTTTCCAGGAAAAATCGACGTCCATTGGACAATCTTAACCCTAAAAATTTTCATGGGGACGTCACGTGAAACCTTTTCAGCGTCTATTTTTCCACAAAAACTGACGACCTTAGGAGGTAATTTTTTTCGTCGTTACGCGTCGTTTATTAGGTACAAAACTGACGCCGTATGTGAAACTGATGTGGGATTTTATCGCACTAACAAACTCACTCGGGGTTGAAATCCCCTAGCTTTTACCAAAACCAATGTGCAATAATACCACCCGCAAGTAGACGAGTCTTATCGCAGTATAGTTAAGGATCAAACCCAAAGGACAATGTTTTTAAGAATCCTTGTCAGTCTAGTCTAGTTTGAGTTAAGACTAATGTTTAAAATGATTGGTTGATTTGAGTTTGATTAAACTAATTTGCAAGAAAGAAAAAGCTAAATTAAAGTTGGATTTAGATCAATGATATGGATTCACTGAGATGGTATCATGTTTCACCACCGCTACACATGCAGACACATTCAATCGCAAACAATCTATGCAAGATATAACGATCCAAATAGAGCTTCTACAAAACCCCCCATACGGGCGTTAGGTACGCTAAGCATCACCTTAGGTATCAGATATCTCGTCACCATCCAGATCACTTACTTACGGCTCCGAAGATACATAAATCCAATGAAGGTTGTGGGCCCCCTATACAAGTGTTAGGCACACAGAAGCGTCACCGAAGGCTAGATGGCTCGTCCCCTTGCAGATCATACACTTACGACCTCGAAGAAATCCCATTCTATTTCTAGTTTGGGAGTCAACCACATTAATCGATAAGCAAGCAGGCGGTAATATACAAGCAGACATCGACGATTAACATGAAGATACAAAAAACTAAGGCTGTGAGCCCCCTATACAGGCGTTTGATACACAAAAGCGTCACAGAAGGCTAGATGGCTCGTCCCCTTGTGGATCATACACTTACAACCTCAAGGAATCCCATTATATTTCTAGTTTGGGAGTCAACCTGTTAAACTACATTCAATCCTACATATAGAAGTTCTCACAACATAGGAAGAACAAAGATGAAAGCAAGCAATTAATCAAACTACGAACATAATGATTAACAACGAAATGAAAACTTATATACATTGCCATGGACAATTTAATAAAAGAACATGATTGCATGGGCAGCGGGGCTAGTCCCCGCACCCCAACGAAAAGGGACTACTCACTCATGGTGCGAGAAACAAGAAGAATAAGAAAGAGAGAGGAATCTTCCATGAACATGGTGTAGAAGGGTAGTCGTAGCTCGGTGAAGATGATGCGGTATTCTATGTCGTGTTGGAGCAGATTTTGATGCGGAATGGATGGTGCCAAGACAGATCAAACAATCTCTCTCACTCCATCTTCCTTTTCTTCCTGGTCTCCTTGAATGCAGCCCGGGCAATAGGTGGAGTGAAATTGGCATGGACGATACTGGATCTGGATCGGACCTGTGTACAGGCATCCTGTCGGCGTACCAGAACCGATGCCTCAAATGGGGACCCTGCTGGTCCTATTTATAGGCACCAGTCTGGCTATCATGCTTTTGGTGTGATTTTAGTCCAAATGGTTTGGGAGATATTTTTGCTCAAACGGTTTACTAAAAATCTCCTTCAAACAGACTTGGTAAATATCTATTTCAAACGGTTTCATTGCAACCACTTTATCAAACAATTTGGTGATCATACAGTTTGGTACAAACTGACCAAACGGTCTTGGATAGTTGAGTAGCAAACTGTCTTGATTAGTACATCTTCAAATGGTCTGCATGCATAAACGGTCTTCACAATGCTTTGACTTTTCTATACGGTGTGGGAAATATGATACCAAACGGTCTCACGGTCAGATTTGAGCAAACGGTTTGTGATACCTTCCTCAAACGGTCTCGAGGTGCCATCCATTTGGTCTTCACACTCCATTCAGTCTTTGAGATGCTAATCCAAACGGTCTGCAAGCATGCTTTGGCAAACGGTCTTGCTCACGTAGCTATGGTCATTCAGTTTGCATGTAAACTAAGAGACCAAACGGTCTTGAGGTGCCCTCCTCCATTCGGTCGCAGACCATTTGGAACGGTCACAGTCTCAGACCATTTAGCTGCCGCTGGACATGTTGGCTGTGGCATGGTGCAGCAGGTCTAGGCAGAGGGAAGGAAGGTGCCGACGTTGGAGGAGGCGTAGTGGCAGAGTTCTAGGAGCAGTAGGGGCCAGGGTTTGCGGGAGGTAGGAGACGACGCGCCACGACTGTGTTGAGACAACACCGTCGTGGTGAGGCTGCTACCTCATGACCGTGCTGCCTCGCACGAGCGTGGCGGGTGAAGATTTAAGTTCTGATGGCGGTGCGCCACGTCCGTGGTGTGACAACACGGTCGTGGCCGGGGCTGTGGAGCACGGGCATGGCTGATCACAACTGTCATGGCAAGTGAGAAGGTTGAGGTGCTAAGGATGGTCCACCACAGTCGTGGCCTGACCACATGGTCGTGGCAATGACTCTGCTTCATGATCTTGAATTCATGCGGATGTCCAAACAGTTTTGCAGACAGGCTGCTGCAAACAATCTTGAATGTGCTGCTCGATCACTCGCGGCTAAACAGTTTTGAAATGGAATTGTCCATTTGATCTTGAGACTGAATAGATGAAACCGTTTAGTCAAGACCATTTGGTGAGACTGTTTGGTTGAAACCGAATGGATGAGACCGATTGGTCAGGACTGAATGGACGAAACTGTTTGGTGAGACCGAATGGATGAAACCGTTTGGTGAGACCGAATGGATGAAACCCAGGATGAGAAAGGTGGGTCCCACTCAAAATGGTTCGATTGTTCAACCTTGTCAAGACCTGCATCAAATTATCATAAATTCAGTTAAAATCATGATAATTGGACCAATTAAGTAGTTTTGCACATTTTGTTATTTAGTAAATGAAATTGAATGTATTGAGTTGAATATGTCCCAAAATGATAATAGAATTCCATGATGAATATGCATTCATCAAAATACCCCGAACTTAAACGTTGCTCGTCCTCGAGTAACACAAAATCTGAAACAATCGCCAAATGAATACTTTCAATTCCTGTGATTGCCTCATCTTCACATCACGATTGTTTTCTTTCTGCTCAGTATGACTCAACATCTCAACTTTTGAGATCACTAAACACATCTTACCATATCTTCGTTCCTGAGTTCATTTTCCAATATCACTTCCTCCTCAATTTTTCCAACAACAAGCATGTCAAAGAGTTTTGTAAGAGTCCAGAGTCACCCACAGAATAACAAATGTGCATATGATATGCCACTGGTGTATTTCAGGGTAGTGGAGGCTTTTATTATGCCTTTAGGTAGAAAAGGGTGTGAAGGGTGATATGGAAGGAAGAAGTAAATCTCTCCTCTATTCGACTCAAGATTTTTATTATTTTTGCAATTCAATTTATTGCATTTTTTGTACGAATCTCTCCTTTTTTCGACTCGAGATTGCATTTCTTTTTGTGTGCGCTTTGACATCTTTTTGTGTGTAAATCTCTCCTCTATTCGACTCGAGATTGCATTTTTGGTTGTACGCCCCTATTAATTTGCGAGGGGTATGGAAGAAGCGGATAAAGAGGGAAGTGGTGTGCCACCCCAAACTTAGGGTTTAGCACTATTTTGGTTATTTTTGTTTCTTTTTGATGGATGGAGGGGTACAAAGATGATGGAAGAAGTGTAGAAGAGAGTTCAGATCAGAATGCGACTTGATTTACAATTTTGTTCATCGTGTTGTTCTCTTTATCGTACTCTGCTCGAATAGTGACTTGGTGAGTATCCGGTGGGGATTCCATGCTATTGTTCCACTGGTCACTTAAGACGCACGATGTGTTTGATCCCTATCAGTTCAACAGACACTTGCCATTTTTGCATAAAGATCATGATGTTAGGAGTCATAACCCTCACAAAATGATTTCAATCAAAAGGCTAGTTTCAAAGAGTAGTCCTTTTGAGGATTTACTTCGAATAAGGAGGATATAATGATTCAAAATGCATAGCAGGTTAGTTAGTGACTTTTAATGAAACCACGAAGTGTCAAAAATTCATCAAGTATCTGTTCAATTTCTTTGAAAAACTTTAAAAATTGTTAAAAATTTTGAATTTTTTTATCAAAAATGCGACGATGCAATCTTAAGGCTGAATTAGACGGGTTAAGGTGGAAAGTAAGATACGTACCACCCATCCTCCACCCCGAACTTAGAAATTTTCTCGTCCTGAGCAAACTCTAAATCTGAGGTGGAGGGGGAAGTTCATGCCATTTGGACCACTGGATGTGGTTGCATTCCAATCAACGTGCATCCTCCATCTAAAAATCTCAAAAATGAAGATTAATTAGAACTCAAAATAGAATCTCGCAATGTGATTCTTATTTGGTGCAAAATTATCTAAAAAGTAAAAACAAAATTGAGAAAAATTTCTAATTCAAAGTTAAAACAAATTTTATTTATCGGGTTGCCTCCCGACAAGCGCCTTATTTTACGTCGATGGCTCGATGTGATGTCTTCAACTTCATAGTGGTTCCTTTAGATTGGAGAGATATATTATTGCTTCAGTGCTTATGTCGGCTATGGTGAAATATCTTTTCAAACGTTGACCATTTTCCACGAATTCACCTGACTTTTTGCTCCATAAAGAGAAAGCACCATGTGGGGAGATGCTTTTGACAATGTACGGTCCAAACCAGTGAGAGTGGAGTTTCCCTAGAAATAACTTCAACCTTGAGTTGAATAGCAGAACTTGGTCTCTGGTGCGTCTCCGCTAGTGGTGCTTTTACACCCCACGAGGTCGGAGCGCACGGGATATGGGATTTTGCTTTCGAAATTTATAAACCTAAACTAGCTACCTACGTCTACTAAAACACTACACCCGCAAGTGCACCGGGTCGTGTCGTAGTATAAGAAGGTGGAAAGTAAAGGGTCGATCCACAGGGAAAAGAGGGGGCGCTAGAGCTAGGTTAGTTTAGCTAGGTTCCTACTGCGGAGACAAGGGTTAAGAGTTTGAAGGTGAATTGATTGTTAACTAAGGATAACCAAGCAAGCAATTAAAGGCGAGAATGAAATCTATGTTAACCCTAGGTTAGATTAAGGCTAAACAAGCAAGAAAAGATTAAGATAAGTAGGAAAAGGCAATTTACACTAAGGCAAGCAATAGAGAAGAAAAAGAACAATTAAAAGAACTAAACTAGCATAAACAAGGCAAGAGCAAGGCAAGAAGCTAACTAAGCAAGAAAAGAACTAACTAAGCTAAGCGAGCACAAAACTAGGGTTTTAAGCAGTAAAGAGATGTGTGGGCTGTTTAGGGGTATGGACTTATCACTTAAGTTGGGGGGTGACATATGAACATTATGATTCCATTTAGATTATCCAAACCAAACAAGTTAGAGTCTAATGGATTAACCTAAGCTACTAACTGGCCATGGATATGCTAGGTTGTGTATAGGGGAACTAGTCCGTAACACCCCCTACTACCCTTACGAGGCTCAATTGGGTTAGGGGTTAGGTTCAATCCAATTAGAGTCTAATCAAGTCTAGGTTTCTAGATTGGGCATTCCTAGGGCAATTAGGGGCCGAGGGTAGTAATGGGGGGTGAAATTAGGGTTTTGGACCCCAATTCCTCCACATTCTAGCCTTGAGAAGGCTCCATGCTAATTGCACTAGAATTACCTAATCTAGCTACTTAGATCTCTCACTTAGGTTTAGGGAGATTGATTAGGATGTAGGAAGATGGGAGGCAACCTAGGGATCCAAGAATTGGACCTAGGGGCAAATCCCAAAATTCACACATATAAGCAATTTGCCTAAATTCCTAGGTGATTTCACACACAAACCAACAAGCAATCCATGGAGAATGAGATGCAAATATAATATAATCATTAACAAATGAAATTACAAAGTTTACATGTCATTTTCCCCCAACATGGTATCAAAGTAACATATTTTCCCCCAAACAGCCCACCCAAGGGGCCTAGCTACTCATAACAAAGCAAAATACAAAAAGAGAGGAGATAGAGGAAGAAGTAGCCATGGAGCTCGGTGTAGATGAAGGACTCCTCCTCTCCAGTAGCTGCAAGGTCATCCTCCTCCTTCTTCTTGGATGGAATGGAGTGGGATGATGGTGGGAAGTGGATGGAAGGCTTAGATATGGGGGGTTATGTGGTGGAAATGGTGAAATGGAGTGGATTTGAGGTGGATATGGAGTGGAATGGAGTGGGTGGCGATTTGGGGAGCTAGGAAGGGGTAGAAGGTAGCCAACCTCGTGCCCCAGCCGCCACCTAGGTATATATAGGAGTCTAGGGGGTCTAGGGTTAAGTTAGGGGCAAAATGGGGAAAGCAGTGGAAAAGTGGCTGGATTCTGTGAGTAGCACGGCCGTGGTGGGGTACCACGGCCATGGTGGGTAGGGTAGGCCACGTCCGTGGTGGATGGGCACGGTCGTGGGAATAAAAAAGAAGCAAAGTTACATTGTTTTTGTCAAAATGGCCACGGCCGTGGTGGATCAACACGGTTGTGGTGGAGGTGGTGTGCCACGGCCGTGGTGCTCTGCTGTGCCACAGCCGTTTTGTGGGGCACGACCGTGGTGCTCTACTATGACACAACTGCTTTATTCTGCACGGCCGTGCTGCCTTCTGCTTGATTTGGAGGTTGAACCTGTCGATTTCTAAGTGACCTAGCACGGCCGTTCTGTGGTACCACAGCCGTGCTGGGTCCTGGGGCAGCACTTTGACTTGAGTCTTTGACTTTTCTTGGACATCTTTGCTTCAATTGATCTTTGGCCACTAGGGGTAGGTCGAGGGAGCATCAAAATTCACTTTGGGCCTCTCCATGTGCGGAGGAACCCTAGGATCACCCCTTCTCTCTCTCTTCCATCAAGCGTGGTCCAAATGCCTGAAAAACATGCAAATAATGTCCATAAGTGCATTTTATACAAATAAGCATATTAGGGGGAATGACATGCAATCTAACAGGTATAGATGTGATTGAAGAGCAATATAACACAAGATGAAGCCCTAAAATAGGGCTGCATCAGTCTCCCACTTGTATGTCTTTTCTTTTCAAATGTCCATTGTGCCAAAGTTTTGTGCGTTCTTTATAGATTCATGCATTCTCATAAGATGTCATCCTGAGTTCCTCCAGCTCCTAGAGTTACAAAATCCTGGCTTGGCCCACTTTCTTCATGTCGAAGTTCAGTTGTTTAGTTTCCCACCATGCCTTGTGTTCCAGTTCTACAGGCAGGTGGCATGACTTTCCATAGATCAACCGAAAAGGTGTTGTTCCGAGGGGAGTCTTAAAAGCAGTACGATAGGCCCACAATGCGTCGTTGATTTTCACTGACCAATCATTTCGATTGCGGCCTATAGATTTTTCCAGAATAGCATTGAGTTGACGGTTAGAAACCTCTACCTATCCCCTTGTTTGTGGATGGTAGGGCGAGGCTACCTTGTGCGTTACACCATACTTTCTTAGTAACGCTGTGAAGCTTCTTTCAAGGAAATGAGACCCTCCATCATATATCATAGTTTGTGGAACTCCAAAATGAGGGAAAATAATATCTTTGCATAATTTGATGACGGGTTTGGAATCACTAGTGACTGTAGGAACGACTTCAACACATTTTGAGACATAAACAACAACGACTAGGATGTATGAACATCCATTATAAGATGGGAATGGACCCATGTAGTCCACCCCCCAAACATCGAATATTTTCTACTTCTTGCCATAGATTTAGTGGCATCTCATCTCTCTTTGTTATACTTCCAAATCTTTGACATTTTTCACATGATAGGACAAAGTCATAGGAATCTTTGGATATGGTTGGCCAGAAGAATCCACATTACAAAACCTTCAAGGCAGTATTCTTAGAGCTCATATGTCCTCCCACTAGTCCTGAGTGACATTGTTCCAAGATAAGTTGAACTTCTTCCTCAGCGATACATCGTCTGTATAGACCATCATCACATAGTTTGAAAAGGTATGACTCATCCCAGTAGTACTGTTTCACATCATGCATAAATTTCTTCAGTGCATTTCCGGTGCATTGAGGATGGATAACCCTTGCAACAAGGTAGTTCACAAAATTTGAGTACCACAGTATAGCTTCCGAGACCTTCATTAGTTGATCATTCAGAAGGGAATCATCAATCGAAATCTTCTCAGTATCCAGAGTGTGGATGCGACTGAGGTGGTCTGCTACAACATTCTCTATACCCTTTTCATCTCTTATCTCTAAATCAAATTCTTGCAATAGGAGAATCCATCTAATTAGCCTGGGTTTTGCATCTTTCTTTGTCAGAAGATAACAGACAGCAGCATGATCCATGTAGACAACGACCTTTGAGCCAATGAGGTAAGATCTGAATTTGTCAAAGGCATACACAACTGCCAGAAGTTCTTTCTCAGTAGTAGCATAATTCCTCTGAGCTTCGTCAAGTGTCTTCGATGCATAGTAGATAACATAATGTTTCTTTTCTATACATTGGCCCAAGACAACACCCACCACGTAGTCACTAGCATCACACATAATTTCAAAAGGGTGGTCCCAATCAGGAGCTCTAATGATGGGTGTGGTTGTGAGGGCATACTTTAGTTTGTTGAAACTTTTAACACATTCTTCGTCAAAATTGAATTCAACATCCTTTAGTAACAAATTTGTCATTGGCTTGGTTATCTTTGAAAAATCCTTTATAAACTGTCTATAGAATCCTACATGACCTAGGAATGATCGAACTTCCTTTACATTGATAGGGATGGAGAGCTTGGAAATCACTTCAATCTTGGCCTTATCTACTTCAATTCCCCGATTACTGACCCTATGGCCGAGGACAATGCCTTCCCTTACCATAAAGTGACACTTCTCCCAATTTAGCATGAGATGTGCTTATTCACAATGTTTGAGAATGAGGGAGAGGTATTGTAGACATGAGTCGAAAGAATCTCCAAATACAAAAAAATCATCCATGAAAACTTCCATAATGGTTTCGGTGAGACCGGCGAATATGGCAGCCATGCAACACTGGAAAGTTGCAGGTGCATTACAGAGGCCAAATGGCATTCTTATAAATGTGTATGTTTCGAATGGGCAGGTGAAAGTAGTTTTCTCCTGGTCATCTGGATGTATAGGTATCTAATATAATCCAGAGTAACCATCGAGATAACAGAAATATTCTTGATGGGCCAACCACTCTAATACTTGATCAAGAAAAGGCATTGGAAAATGATGTTTTCGAGTTGCCTTGTTCAACTTCCTATAATCAATGCACATCCTCCACCCTGTTACTGTTCGGGTGGGGATGAGTTCATTGTTTTCATTTCGTATAATAGTTGTTCCGCCTTTCTTCGGGACTACATGCACTGGGCTCACCCATGGCGAGTCTGATATCAGATAGATTATTCTAGCAGTGAGCAGTTTAATGACCTCGCGCCGGACTACTTCCTTCATATTTGGATTCAATTTCCATTGATGCTCAATAGTTGTCTTGTGATCTTCCATCATAGGGATCTTGTTCATACACAACGCTTGACTAACCCCAGTGAGGTCACCCATTTTATAACCGATGGCTTTCTTTCTTTTCTTTAGTTCCTTCAGGAGTTTATCTTCTTGTTCGGTTGTTAGATCAGAATTTATAATAACTGGGCAAACCTTGAGATCGTCCAGAAACACATACTTTAGTCCCTCAGGCAGGGGCTTCATCTCTGGAGTTTCTGGTTTTTCGCATGTTTCTCCAGTAGCTTCCACAACTTTGAGTTCTTCAAATGTAGCTTCGGGATTTTCTTCGGTAGTGTCAAGGTCAAGAACACACTCTTTAACTCATTCACTGATGGAATTACCAGTAGAGGGGTTTGTTAGAGTCACTTCTAAAGGATCGTCTTATTCATATCCCTCTTGTGTGAGGGGTGATATTTGTTCAATGTTGTCAATCAGATAAACTTCTTCTTGCATACTTGGTCTTCTCATGCTTTCAAAAACCTTGAATTCGAGAGTTTCTTTACCAAGTCTGAGAAGCAATGTTCCTGCTTCAACATCAATTAGAACTCTTGCAGTGGCAAGGAATGGATGTCCAAAGATGAGAGGATATCTGGCATCCTCTTTTATGTCCATGATGACAAAGTCACACGACGCATAGGAATCTTTTCCTACCTTGATAGGTACATCCTCAATAATTCCTAACGAGCGTTTATCGAATTGTCTGTGAGTTGTATGGTCATGCCAGTTGGAAGAAGTTTAGCAAACCCTAGCCATTTGCAAAGCCTGAGTGGCATGATAGAGATGCTAGTACCAAGATCTGCCAGTCCTTTCTTGCATGAAGAATCATCAATATGGCAGGAAATCCCAAAAGATCTTGGATCTTTCTGTTTCTTTGGCATCTTACTCTGAATGATATCCGAAGTGGTTTTAGCTAACTTTACTGTCTCATATTCTTTAGTTATATATTTTCTGGTCAGGAGTGACTTCAGGTATTTTATCCAAGCTGGTATCTCAGCCAGCACATCCAAAAAGGGTATATCAACATGAAGTTTCTTCATAGCTTCTTTAAACTTATTGAACCGAGTATCAAGCTTGGTTTTCCTTAAACGAGTAGGGAAAGGTATACGAGGCTTGTAAACAGGGATATCAGGTTCTGGTGTTTCAGTTTCTTCATCAATAGGTTTCTCAGGACTTTCCTTATCTGTCTTGTCAGCAGTTACTAGTTTTTCTGGTTGAGACTCCAGTGTTGTTGAGTCTTGGGCAATCACAGGTTCATCCTCGTCTGTAATAACCACAGGTGTCTTGATAGGGAGATCAGGATAGTCTTTTCCTGACCTGGTGGTGACTACCTTCAACTGTTCAGGATGCTTAGGATTGTTCTCGAGTTGGCCAACAAAGACTCCAGCAGGTGGCTTTATGCTAGCTGCGAGTTGAGCTAGTTGAGATTCAATAGCCTTCTGCTGAGCTTGTTGGTTAGCTATCATAGTTTGCTGAGTTTGCAACATCTTTTCAATGGATGATAGCTTGTCATTAGGAGAGACATGACCTGCTTGTTGTCATGTTGTTGATAAGGAACTTGGTTAAGACTTTGGTACTGGGATTTATTTTGATAATTATTGAACTTCCTATTCTGAAAGTTTCACTTGAAATTTCCTTGATTTCCAAAATTCTATTGTTGATTGTACTGGAATCCTGGTGGGCCTCGTGGCTGATTGTTCGAACCAAATTGATGTGAGTTTATTGCTCCAGAGGGGTTTCCATATTGAAATCCTGGATGATTCCTATTCTGATTCGGATTGTAGTAATTTTGACCAGGGATGGTATTAATAGCATTAAGATTTTCCATTTGACCATTATCTCCTTGTCCACATACATTGCTTAGAACAACATCGTAAAGAACATTACATGCTAATGTGGAATGATTAGTTCCTTTACATGCTTTACAGAACAGGGAAGCAGACTTGATCTATTCTTATTGTCGAGTGGGAGAACGTCCTCTTCTAATAGTAGCAAGAGATGATTTAATATGGTCTTTCTTGGCAACTAAGAGTATCAAGGTTTCAACGATAGACTTATACTCGGGAGTAGCTTCGGCCATAGCTACTTTCAAAACTCCTTTACCTATAGATCTACCCCAATTGGCTTAATTTTCTGCTCCTAGGGTAATGACTCTCCATGCACTGTCATAACTTTGACGCATGAAATTTTCTCCAGATGAGGAGTCTAAGAATCTCTTGATATCGTCATCCACACCCCTATAGAAAATTTCGATGAGTTGATTCTTAGGAATTCCATGGTGTGGACACTTGTGTAGAAGCTCTTTGTATCTATCCCATGCTTCAACAATAGTTTCTCTAGGGACTTGAGTGAAATTTGTTATTTGCCCTCTAATTTCATAGGTGAGAGATGGAGGGTAGAACTTTTCTAGAAACACATTTTGGAGTTGTTCCCAGGTGGTGATGAGTATTTCACTTTGCAACGAATTGTACCAACTTATGGATCTATCAGCAAGGGAATACTTGAAGAGACGGAGTTGAATGACATCATCAGATACTCTATTTTTCTTTGTCATAGCACATAGATCAATAAACCTCAAAAGATGCTCCTGACTATCCTCTGCTTGTTTGCCATAGAAAGGGTTGTTTTGAAGCAATGTGATCCAATGTGCCCTAATCTAAAAATTGGCAGCATTAATGGAAGGAGGTTGTACTGGATGATGAACATTAGCAACTCTAGGGATAGAGAACTCTCTAAGATCCTTTTGTAGTTCTGCTGCTTGCGTCGCTGCTTGTGCTGCTAGGATTTCTTCTTGAACTGCAACTCTGACTTCTTGCATGATCCTTTCTCTATGTGCATTGATGGCTTGAGCCACCCTTCGGGCTACTTCCTCTTCCTGGGCCATCCTTGCTTGATTTTCTCTAATCTGACGATGAAAGTTCTATCTATCTCAGGATCAAAGCTCGCTATTAGTTCGGGGCTGTCCGAATGGTGCATGCAACATGCTTTGGGTTGTACCTGAAATAGAAAGATTTCAAAAGTGAGAGCCCTGAAGTAGAGTCAAATTCAAGTAGATGATCGATTGTTTCAAAAATAAAAAGTAAAATCCTAGATTGATTTTAAAAGAACTAGATTTAACTAACTGATTCCGTTGTCCGCGGCAACGGCGCTAGAATTTGACGTGGGATTTTATTGCACTAACAAACTCACTCGGGGTTGAAATCCCTGAGCTTTTATCAAAACCAATGTGCAATAATACCACCCACAAGTGGATGAGTCTTATCACAATATAGTTAAGGATCGAACCTGAAAGACAATGTTTTTAAGAATCCTTGTCAGTGTAGTCTAGTTTGAGTTAAGACTAATGTTTAAAACGATTGGTTGATTTGAGTTTGATTAAACTAATTTTCAAGAAAGTAAAAGCTGAATTAAAGTTGGATGTAGATCAATGATATGGAATCGCTGGGATGGTATCGGGTTTCACCACCGCTACACATACAAACACATTCAATCACAAACAATCCAGGCAAGATATAACAATCCAAATAGAGCTGCTGCAAAACCACCCATACGGGCGTTAGGTTCGCGTAAGCATCACCTTAGGCATCAGATGTCTCGTCACAATCCAGATCACTTACTTACAACTCTGAAGATACAAAAATCCAACGAAGGTTGTGGCCCCCCTATACAAGCGTTAGGCACATAGAAGCATCACTGAAGGCTAGATGGATCGTCCCCTCACGGATCATACACTTACGACCTCGAAGAAATCCCATTCTATTTCTAGTTTGCGAGTCAACCACATTAATCTATAAGCAAGCAGGTAGTTAATATACGAGCAAACATTGACGATTAATAGGAATATATAAAATCCAACTAAGGCTGTGAACCCCCTATACATGCATTAGGTACATGCGTTAGGTACACAGAAGCATCATCGAAGGCTAGATGGCTCGTCCCCTTGTGGATCATACACTTACAACCTCAAGGAATCCCATTCTATTTCTAGTTTGAGAGTCAACCTGTTAAACGACATTCAATCCTACATATAGAAGTTCTCACAACATAGGAAGAACAAAGATGAAAGCAAGTAATTAATCAAACTACGAACATAACGATTAACAACGAAATGAAAAGTTATATACATTGACATAGAAAGTTTTAAAAAAGAACATGATTGCATGGGAAACGGGGCTAGTCCCTGCACCCCAGCAAAAAGGGACTACTCGCTCATGGTGCGAAAAATAAGAAGAATAAGAAAGAGAGAGGAATCCTCCATGAACATGGTGTAGAAGGGTAGTCACATCTCGGTGAAGATGATGCGGTCTTGTACGTCGTGTCGGAGCAGATTTGGATGCAGAACGGGAGGGTCCAAGATAGACTGGACAATCTCTCTCGCTCCGTCTTCCTTCTCTTCTCGGTCTCCTTGAATGCAGCCCCGATCAGTAGGTGGAGTGAAACTGGCATGGACGGTACTAGATCTGGATCGGGCCTGTGTACAAGTAGCTTGTCGGCGTCCCGGAACTGATGCCTCAAATGAGGACCCTGCAGGTCCTATTTATAGGCATGAGTCTGGCTATCATGCTTTTGGTGTGATTTTAGTCCAAACAATTTGGGAGATATTTTTGCTCAAATGGTTTACTAAAAATCTCCTTCAAACGGACTTGGTAAATATCTATTTCAAACGGTTTCATTGCAACCACTGTATCAAACAGTTTGGTGATTATACGGTTTGGTACAAACCGACCAAACGATCTTGGATAGTTGAGCAGCAAATGATCTTGATCAGTACATCTTCAAACGGTCTGCGTGCTTAAATGGTCTTCACAATGCTTTGAATTTTCTATACAGTCTGGGAAATATGATACCAAACGGTCTCACGGTCAGATTTGAGCAAACGGTTTGTGATACCTTCCTCAAACAGTCTTGAGGTGCCAGCCATTCGGTCTTCACACTCCATTCGGTATTTGAGCTGCTAATCCAAATGGTCTGCAAGCATGCTTTGGCAAACGGTCTTGCACACGCAGCTGTGGTCATTCGATCTGCTGCTCATTCAGTTTGCATGTAAACCATGAGACCAAATGGTCTCGAGGTTCCCTCCTCCATTCGGTCGCATACCGTTTGGAACGGTCACAGTTTCAGACCGTTTAGCTGCCGCTGGAGATGTTGGCTGTGACATGGTGCAGTAGGTCTAGGCAGAGGGAAGCAAGGTGCCGGCATTGGTGGAGGTGTGGTGGCGAAGTTCTAGGAGCAGTAGGGACCAGGGTTTGCGGGAGGTAGGAGACGACACGCCACGACCGTGTTGAGACAACACAGTTGTGGTGAGGCTGCTGCCTCATGGCTATGCTGCCTCGCACGGGCGTGGCGGGTGAAGATTTAAGTTCTGATGGCGGTGTGCCACGGCTGTGGTGTGACAACACGATCGTGGCCAGGGATGTGGAGCACAGGCGTGGCTGATCACAATGGTCATGACAAGTGAGAAGGCTGAGGTGCTAAGGATGGTCCACCACAGCCGTGGCCTGACCACACGGTCATGGCAATGAGTCTGCTTCATGGTCTTGAATTCATGCGGACGTCCAAACGGTTTTGCGGACAGGCTACTGCAAACGGTCTTGAATGCACTGCTCGATCCCTCACGGGTAAACGGTTTTGAAATGGAACTGTGAGACCGTTTAGTTGAAACCGAATGGATGAGACCGATTGGTCAGGACCGAATGGTGATACTGAATGGATGAAACCGTTTAGTGAGACCGAATGGACGAAACCGTTTGGTGAGACCGAATGGACAAAACCATTTGGTGAGACCGAACAGACGAAACCATTTGGTGAGACCGAATGGATGAAGCCCAGGATGAGAAAGGTGGGTCCCACTCAAAATGGTTCGATTGTTCAACCTTGCCAAGACCTGCATCAAATTATCATAATTTCAGTTAAAATCATGATAATTGGACCAATTAAGTAGTTTTGCACATTTTGTTATGTAGTAAATGAAATTGAATGTATTGAGTTGAGTATGTCCCAAAATGATAATAGAATTCCATGATGAATATGCATTCATCAGAAACTTTGAGGGGTAATTTTTTTTCGCTCAAAAAATTGGATTTGGCGAGCTATTTTAGGCTTTGGTTCATCTTAGGGAGCCGACGCTTAATAAAAAGTGATACCCATGTCTAGCCGGTCTTCAACTATAGATGTCAGTCTCTGTAATTAGTTGACATTGTAGGGTTTAGGTGTCGGTTTTCGGTAATAACCGACGTCTCTAAATGTGACGTTATAAGATATTTCTATATTAGTGGACATTCTTGGTCGATAAATTCCTCGACTGAGACACTCTCGGTTGACAATATTCTCGATCGAGAATAGTTCTTCTAGCAAATTCTATAGATGTTAGACTGAGGTGAAAAGTGGTTGGTAGTTGGAAATGAACGTTGCAATACACTCATTCTAGACCTTCCCTCAGTCAACAAATTCCTCGACCGAGAGATTCTCAGTCGACAAACTTCTCGATCGAGAAAGGTTCTGGACTGCACTTTTCAGCATTAAACAACTAGTTATAGCAATGTAATTAGTGGACAACTAACGGCTAGTTGAGCACTAAGAACAACCTAGAAAGTGTCTAGAATGTCCCTAAGCACTAGAAGGCCATTCCTATAAATAGGACATGCCTTAGGACACCCAAAACATCACGTGTGCATACAATTACACTTGAGATTCATTCTTTGTGAGCAACAAGCTGAGCTATACTTGCAATCTATTTCATTGAGCTGTACATTAGTGTCCTATTTCTTAGTATCTCCTATCCACCACACTACCATGTTCATCCACAGTGGATAGGAGATCAATACGCTTGATATAGGATCAAAGCGTTGTACTCAATTGGTAACATTGTTTCTTTCTCCCAATCTTGTTCCTTCTATTGTATTTTGTTCTCCTTTGCTACTCCTAGGTTGGAGGCTACAGAAAGGAGGTTGTTGGATCTTCTTCAGGTGGTGAAGGTAGCTTGGTGGACTTAGGATTACTTCAAGAAGGATGTCTCAACGGGAAGCTACTTCAAGAGGAAGGCTACTTCAAGGGGGAGCTTGGAGTTACTTCGAGGAAGGCTGCTTCAAGGTTGGTGGAACTACTTCTAGGTGAAGGCTATCCTAAGGGTTGTGAAGGTAGTTGTATCTTATGTAACATACTTGTGAGGTAATAAAATAAAATTGCTTTCAAAATCCCAGTTGGGAACAATCGGGTAGTGGACTGACTCCTTTAGTATTTGCTAAGGGTGGAACCAGTCTAAATACCTTGCCTCCTTCTCCAATCTTTTTGTGGTTTTTTTCTTAAACAATTTTTTAAAATTATCATAAAACCCTATTCACCCCCCTCTAGTGTTTTCAATTGGTATCAGAGCAGTCTTCAAGGAACTTTAACAAGTCTTGAAGAAAATGGGTGATGGAGTACTAAACAACCTCAACTTGGAAGGAACACTTGTAGCTCGGCCTCCACCATTTGATGGCACCAACTACAACTATTGGAAGAGGAGGATGCAATTCTACTTTCAAGGGATCATCTGGGATCTTTGCAGAATGGTTTCAAATACCTACACTCTTCCTCAAACGGAGTATGCTACATGGGATGCAAATACGATAAAATTAGCCTAATTGAATGCAAAAGATGTAAGTATCCTTTATTGTTCAATTTCTATAGGTGAGTTTAATAGAATTTCAAATTGTGAAACTGCATATGAAATATGGCATAGACTCTCTATTACTTATGAAGGAACTGTTCAAGTAAGGAACTCCAAAATTAGTATGCTTAAACAAAAGTTTGAACAATTTTGTATGGAACCAAATGAGACTATTAGTGAAATGTATGCAAAGTTTTCTTCTATTGTTAATGGTTTGAATGCATTAGGTAAAACCATTAGTGAAGAGGATCAAGTGTCTAAAATTCTTAGATCTCTTCCTCCCAAGTACATGCCTAAGGTGACTGCAATTGAAGAAGCCAATGACCTCACCCGACTAAGGATGGAGCAACTCATTGGCAACTTAGAAGCACATGAAGCAACCATGGAGGAGGAAGAAAGATGGGAGCATGAACTTCAACAAGGAAGAAAGAAGGGCATGGCTCTAAAGGCTACAAAGGTCATCACTCAAGAAAGTGATGAGACAAGTGATGGAGATGAGGAAGAAGAAACTCTCGTTGTAAATGGTAAGCAGTATAGAAGGTTTAAAACTAACAAAACTTCTAGTGTTTCTTCTTTCTCTAGGTGCTTTGAATGTGGCAAAAGGGGAAATTTAAAAAATGATTGTCCCAAACTCAAGAAAGGAAAGAAAACATCTCACAAGAAGAAGGAAAAAGCCTACAAAGCTACATGGGATGACTCAAGTGATGATAGTGAGGATGGAGAAGAAGAAGAAGTGGAGTGCCTTATTGCTACACCAAATGAAGAAGATGATGAGGTAAGTCTTTTTGATTTATCTAAAGAAGAGTTAGTTGCTAGCATTGATGAATTGCATGATAAGTATATAGATTGTAAAAAGAAACTGAAAAGAGTTACTAAAACTAATGAGGGGTTGTATGCTAAATTAAATGATCTTGCTTCTGAAAAAGAAAGTATTATTTCTGAAAATTCTACCTTGACATCTTCTCTTAATGATTGTAATACAAAGTTACTTACTCTAGAGACAAACTATGATCTTCTTTCTCAAGAAAAGGTTGAAATACTTGCTAAGTTGAATAATCTTCAAACTCAACCTATTTTATGCACTCATTTAGATTATGATGCCATTGTAAAAGAAAGAGATAGTTTGTCATCTAACTTAGATCAAGCAAACTTAGATATTAAAAGGAGATTGGATGAAATTGCTAAGTTACAAAAGGAAATTAGTAGCTTGAAAAACAATGGTATTCTTGATAAGATCTTAAAAGATTCTTTTGGTCAGATTGGAAGGAGAGGACTAGGTTATAAGCCCAAAGGTAAATCCTATCAAAAACCTAGAGTAAGAAGGACACAAGTACCCAAGACTAAAGTCATGTATGTGCCTAGAGACAATCTAGCTAAGAAGAGAAATGAAATTGATTCTATATGTTGTCTTTACTATTTACGTCTTGGACATTATTCATTTTCTTGCCCATACAAGAAAAAGGATGCTGATCTAGTTTGGATTCCAAAACCCCAAATGTAGAAATATTGAACTTGATTAGTTGAGATTTGACCTAAAACTTTGTTTTGATACTCAAAATGTCTTATCTCAACTAAACTGAGCTGTAATTTGCATATTTCTGTAATTATATTGAAAGTAATTTATGTTTTACTTGAAAATAATTGCTGAAATAGAAACTTTCTCCATCGAATAAATCCTCGACCGAGATACTCTTCGGTCGAGAAAATAGTCGACCAAAGAAGTTTCTGTCTCAAACCTGCACTTTCTAGACAAACAGTAACTTGCTCGGTCGAGAAAGTTGTCGACCGAGAACATTTTGGTGGAGAAAAAGTTTGACCGAATGAGGTTCTGTAAAACCTGTTTAATTTATTTCAGTTTGCTATCAATTTGCTATTAATGCTGATTGAATATGCAAATCAAGAATGAATCTTGGAGACAATTTTTTTAAAAAACATATTGATAAGCTTGCATCATGACTTATTAAATGAAAGTATACTTTTCTTCTAACATTCTTAATGAACTTGTTACAAAACATCTTGATTGAAAACATGTATACTTTTTGCAAACTAAAATTGGACATGATTTCTTGCAAAAATGAATCAATCCAAATATAGCATAGATTGCAAGTTCATATGTTTTCAATTGCTATTTAAAAGGATATGATCTTATACATGGTTTGCCTAAAGTATTCCTTGGCCAATATGAAAATCATGAACTATGTTGTTTTGAGAAAACTTCATCAATAGAACTTATGGACTTATTTCTATTGATTGAGAAAGATATTGTTTTTGTCATCAAGTTGTTTATGATGGCTCACAGTCTTGCAAATAGAGATGATGTTATATTCATACAATTTTGTTCTAAGATTGAAAATCAAATACTCTACTTGCAATTTTGTGAAATAAAACTTTACATGATAAATTGTTCTAAGTATTTATATATAGGAATTTCAAATCTTTATTCCTTGCAAACTCTTAAAAAGATTTTTTTATATGAAGAAAAGACATACTTTATGATCATAATTGAGAAACGTTTAAATGGGAAGACTAGTAGAATAAGATATCTTTCTTAGAATAAAATTATTCTATCTAAAGCCTATTCTAAGCAAATCAAGATCAAGACACCATTTCAAAATCAAATATTACTCACATTAATTAAGTTCTATACAAACTTGATCCTAAGCTATAATCTTTCAAACTGGTATCCACTTGTTACATAAAGACTTTATATTCAATCAAGTGGATCATTGTGAATTCTTAAACTAGAAATCTACATAAATGCCTCTCGATCGAAAAAAATTTTGACCGAGGGGCGCCCTGGTCGAAGTCATGGTTGACCTAAAATAAGCCTGACAGAATGCTTATTTGTGATATTAAATCATTTCTTTGCACTCAATCTTAGTATATTGATCCAAAACTTGTTCATCATGTTGAAAATAAGATTTTAGTGCAAATCTCTCATAAAAGGTTTGACTTATTGTAATCAAACTTTAATGCTTGTTATTCTTAAACTATCTTGATTATAAGATTAAGGGGGAGCTCACAAAAATTTGTAAACATTTCTTGATCAAATCAAAACTTCAAAAACTAGCTATGACCTTAGGATTACTGAATTATCCTGATCTTAAATGGACTCTCTATATCAATATGGGCTTAACATCCCTCATTATTGATTAGAGATATATTTCTTGATCCTACTATGCCGTAAAGAAAATCTCATATCATTTTCAGGGCTTAACATCCCTTATAAAATGGATGAGAAATCAATACATGTATTCATCCTGAGCCTAAATGGATCTCACATCATTTCAAGGCTTAACATCCTTTGCAAATGATTGAGAAATAAATTGTGGCTAAATTTGACATAAAAATAAGTGGTTGATTACCCTTGGTTTAAAAATTGAGCATCAAATTATCAAATTAAGGGGGAGAAATAAAAGCCATACTTAATGTTTATCTTGGTTATCTTTTTGAAATGACAAAGGGGGAGAAACAATCTAAATCATTAACATAAAGTAAAATGAGTTTCATAATCTCTTGGCTAGCACACACTTCAAGAGAATGGTTGAAAAAGGTAAACTTCAGGTATGAAACTCATATGATTTATATTTCCTTGATTTATATTTTGGAAATGTTTGTCATCTTAAAAAACGGGGAGATTGTTGGATAAATTGGACATTATTATAATCCCTCTGTTTTGATGATGACAAACATTTCATTATTGTGAATCTAACTTGCTATTTGAGTGTTTTAGGGAAAAGCACATAAGGTGGTGGATTGCAAAACTTGGAAGATCATTTTGTTAAAATTGCTTTATTTTCATGTGTGTACTCAAATGTAAAAACTTGTACAAGTATATAATGTACAAGTACTTCGAAATCATGTAAATCAAGCGTTAGATCTTCCCTATCCACTCACAACACTTAGATAGATCTTCCCCTAAGATAGAAGCATAATTACACATTGATACACACACTTAGTACATGGCTCAACACATTGGAACAAGGACATTCTCGGTCGACAAATTCCTCGACCGAGACACTCTCGGTCGACAATATTCTCGACCGAGAATAGTCCTTCTAGCAAATTCTATAGACATTAGACTGAGTTGAAAAGTGGTTGGTAGTTGGAAATGAACGTTGCAATACACTCATTCTAGACCTTCCCTCGAAGGTTCAGGACTGCACTTTTCAGCATTAAACAACTAGCCGTTGCAATGTAATTAGTGGACACCTAACGGCTAGTTGAGCACTAAGAACAACCTAAAAAGTGTCTAGAATGTCCCTAAGTACTAGTAGGCCATTCTTATAAATAGGACATGCCTTAGGACACCCCAAGCATCATTTGTGGATACAATTACACTTGAGATTCATTCTTTGTGAGCAACAAGCTGAGCTATACTTGCAATCTGTTTCATTGAGCTCTACATTAGTGTCCTATTGCTTAGTATCTCCTAGCCACCACCCTACCACGTTCATCCACAGTGGATAGGAGATCAATACGCTTGATATAGGATCAAAATGATGTACTCAATTGGTAACATTGTTTCTTTCTTCCAATCTTGTTCCTTCTATTGTATTTTGTTCTCCTTTGCTACTCCTAGGTTGGAGTATGCGGAAAGGAGGTTGTTGGAGCTTCTTCAGGTGGTGAAGGTAGCTTAGTGGACTTAGGATTACTTCAAGAAGGCTGTCTCAATGGGAAGCTACTTCAAGGAGATCTTGGAGTTACTTTGAGGAAGGCTGCTTCAAGGTTGGTGGGACTACTTCTAAGTGAAGGCTATCCTAAGGGTTATGAAGGTAGTTGTATCTTATGAAACATCCTTGTGAGGTAATAAAATATAATTGCTTTCAAAATCCCAGTTGGGAACAACCAGGTAGTGGACTGACTCCCTTAGTATTTGCTAAGGGTGGAACCACTCTAAACACCTTGCCTCCTTCTCCAATCTTTTTGTGGTTGTTTTCTTAAATAATTTTTTAAAATTATCATAAAACCCTATTCACCCCCCTCTAGTGTTTTCAGATAAGTGATGGCCGAAATTTCATCTCTAAATTATCCTCAAGTCTTTTGTATGTCAAGATAAATAGGAGTGCATGTAAGGACAAGTGTCAACCATGCATGGACACGTGGCACCTAGTAGCTTAAAATGATGACACCTCATATACACACTTTTTCATGAACCTCAAGTATATATACCCTTCCTTTCACCTATAAATGAAAATTTTCGAATCTTACCACCCCCTTGCTCTTAGATATTATGCATAGAGTCTTGGTATCGTGCATATGTGAAGGAGTATTGTGCATAGGGCCCTGGTATCGGTCATAGCAAAGAGATATCACCCATAGCAAAGTGATATCAGACATAAGAGAGGGATATCAGCCACAAGTGGTGGGGTATCATGCATAGTGCTTAGGAGCTCAAGTCTGGACCTTTGATAAGATCATCTTCAACCTTGGGAACATGAAGCTTTGGAGCTTGGAGCTTTGAAGTTTCTCTTGAGGCAGGTTATATAACTTGAACTCAACTATGTTATTATTTACCATCAATCTTGGCTTAGTTAAATGATTTATTTTCAATTCGAATTTTCTTGCATAATTGATTAATCCATGAGATCTATTAGTGACCTAGGACTATTTTCCATGAACTATAACAATAAGAACAAGAGTCTAGAGGTTGATTATGATGACATACACATGGCTCAACCTGATATTGGGTTGAAGCACATCTTTGCCCGACATGGTGTGAAGCATACACACACCTCTTTTCCCGATATGGTGTGAAGCACACACACACCTCTTTGCCTGATATGGTGTGAAGCATACACACACCTCTTTTCCCGATATGGTGTGAAGCACACACACACCTCTTTTCCCGATATGGTGTGAAGCATACACACACCTCTTTGCCCGATATGGTGTGAAGCAAACACACACCTCTTTGCCCGATATGGTGTGAAGCATACACACACCTCTTTGCCCGATATGGTGTGAAGCATACACACACCTCTTTGCCTGATATGGTGTGAAGCATACACACACCTCTTTGCTCGATATGGTATGAAGCATACACACACCTCTTTGCCCGATATGGTGTGAAGCACACACACACATTTTTGCCCGATATGGTGTGGAGTACACACACACCTCTTTACCTGATATGGAAGAAAGCACACACCTCTTTGCCCGATTGGGTGGAAGCACCTCAATTCAATAGACTTGATTGAGTGACACATGTAGTGTGTTATGTCAAATGATACATTAATACATAAAGAGTTTAATGCACTTTGATAAGTGTAGGCTAACATACCTTTGAGAAAGGGTTAAGCCAAGTTAATAAAGTATGATGTAATCAATATCCTAGTGATGATGAGAGAGAAACTTATACTTTGCATTGATAATCATTTAATGATAAATGATGATAATAAATAAGTATGATTGAATACTTATGATATCAATGTATGCTCCTAGATTAGTGGAAAAATGAATTAGGGTTTGGAATGATAATATCAACTTGAAACCCTATTCGGCTATAAAGAAAAACCCTAACCCTAATAATGGGAAGGTTGTATTTCTCTTATTGCATAAACCTTGTGAAATATGTGAAATACTTGTACAACAAGTATAATGTTTATATAGGTATTATGACCTAGAGATGGTTGTTTCCTAGTGAGAGGTGATAAGATGTTTAATGGCCTTGTGAGCCATGTGAATAGTTGTTGCCTAGTGAGAGGTGACAAGATGTTTAATGGCCTTGTGAGCCATGTGAATAGTTGTTGCCTAGTGAGAGGTGACAAGATGTTTAATGGCCTTGTGAGCCATGTGAATAATTATTGCCTAGTGAGAGGTGACAAGATGTTTAATGGCCTTATAAGACATGTGAATAGTTGTTTCCTAGTGAGATGTGACAAGATGTTTAATGGGCCTTGTGAGTGATGTGAATAGTTGTTGCCTAGTGAGAGGTGACAAGATATTTATAAAAGTCTCATGATCTAGAGATTAATGTAAGAGATGGTAATGTTCAAAATAAACTGGGGAACTGGGAAACCCGTAACATAATAATAAAAATAAATGGTTACAAAGATAATAATGAAATCTTGGTCATACATGCATTATGGTTATAGCCAAATAAGGGTTATATTGTTTCTAATATGCTAAAATGAGATATGAGGAATACTTGTATCACATAAAGGATGTGAATGTGTATGATGCTTCGACTGAGGTATAATCCCTAGTAAAGGTGATGTGGTGTTCAGTGATGAGTTTAAGAGATTGATATCCCATAATGAAAGTGAAATGGAAGCATAAAGGTATTCTAAATCCTATGGAATCATTAGCAATATAGCCATGATCTCACATGATTGGTATAATCCAATACCTAGCTGTACTCTCAAAATGATCTCACATGATTGGTATAATCCAATACCTAGTTGTATTGTCAAAATGATCTCACAAGATTGGCATAGTCCAATACCTGGATGTAATCTCACAAGATTGGTACAATCCAATACCTGGCTGTAATATCACAGGATTGGTACAAACCAATACCTGGCTGTAATCTCATAGGATTGGTACAATCCAATACCTGGCTGTAATCTCACATGATTGGTACAACCCAATACCTGGCTGTAATCTCACAAGATTGATACAACCCAATACCTGGTTGTAATCTCACAAGATTGGTACAACCCAATACCTAGTTGTAATATCACAGGATTGGTACAACCCAATACCTGACTGTAATATCACATGATTGGTACAATCCAATACCTGGCTGTAATATCACAAGATTGGTATAATCCAATACCTGGTGTACTCTTACAAGATTGGTATATAGATGGAACATGATGATATATATTCACCAGATTGGTAGAAATCAATATTGGGCCAGCAGATTGATTGTGGTCAGCAACTAGAAATGAGAATGATTGATGGATATCATACCATAATAATATTGTCACAGGTTAAGCTTGAGATGTTGGTATAATATGATGGGTAAACATTACACATGTTCTTCATATTCCTTATAAAGTGAATAGATGATTTATTGCTCTATCATAGACAATTGCAATACTTTAAAAAGATGAGATTATTCTAATCTTCTTACCCACAGTGATTAATCTTATTTATTAATATAAAAGAACCCCTGCTCAGTTTTATACTATTTTCCTATGATAATAACATTGTTGGCGGAGAGTTATATATCTCGCTGGGACAATTGTCTCACCCCGTGGGATCCACATTTTTTTTAGGTGGACGTGCACGAGGGGGTAGAGACTGTACTGCAAAGGGAGAACAACAGTAGCAGGGACAACAATAATAGCTCAAGTTGAGTGTACTGTCTGTCGTGTCTTGTAGATAGAAGTCCTATGTGTCGTCTCTCTACTCTCAGGTCCTTGGATTTAGTACATGATGGTTTTATGAAAGATCTAGGATTTTGGCTTGAATTTCTCGAGGGTTTCATGTTGCTTATGTATAGGTTTTGGTAAAGCAACTGTTATATGTTATCCTCGAGATGAGATGGTACAAAGTATGTACAATGTGAACCATGATGTATATAAAGTTTGGTTATTTCTGTAAAGAGTTTTCCAGGAAATGGATCTCTCTGCAAAATGGTTTTAATTTGTAGTGATTTTGTTAATCTGCTGTTTATGATTAATCCACATAATTAGTAATGATTTGGCTGTCGGTTTGGTGGTGGTCGTTACATTCAACCTACAATATGTGTATGGTGTTACAATGCTTGTATAGTCCCTTTGTCACTGATATCTAGATTGAACTTGAGGCATGGAGTAGTCACCCTCTTCATCATTCGATCTTATTTCTTGAACCAAGAGTAGACTATCTGAGATATATGTATGCTCAATATCACATATTGACTCACATGTTCATGGCCATGTATTTCTCAGTCTCCTAATTAAGACGCCTAGGATATCATAATCCTGTAGGAGGGAGAAATCTCATCTCTATCACTCATAGTATATCTCCATGTGTCACAGTCACCCAATTATCACTACTATAACAACCCATGTTTCATGACTACAATTGATGATGTCAAAGCGTACCGAATGACATGTGATGAGTGTAGTGATTTCATGTCTAAGAACACAACCACCACCATCACTGTGAGAGCTGACTATGGCTTCCATGATGATAGATTCCATGTGTTAGTCTCATGGTAGGTCTGTTCGAAACACTATTCTCCAACATTTATCTATGTGCTTGATTTGATACAACCATATCATGACTAATGAGATTCTATCATCAACCAACTCAGACTCTGATCTTCTGTGTTATTGTTGTCTATAAATCTTCCACAATAACAACCGATCAGGGACATAATGAAAATATATACATACTCTTAACATCCGATGATCTCATTTCCTCATGCCACGTCCTTGAAGACACACGTCGTTGAATAATATTAGTCTCTTGACATTTATAATGTTTCATCATTATCTCATAACTGAATTAAACAAAGTAAATTGGAAGCTTGCCTTTATTTGTTAATCAAATAATTTATGAATTATGCCATTACAATCATCACATGATTGGCTCTCGTGGCATACATACCAACACCAAGTACATTCTTCATCTAAAATAAAACCATAATTATATTTATATATAATATGAGATTTTATTTTAATACAAGCAAATATGTATTTGACATTATTTCATGAAAGAATAAAAAAATCTATGGGTTCAACAAGTTGCAATTAAATTTGTTTTTATTACTTATTTATAGGACATGCTTAAATATCTCTTTTATTCTTAAATAATTTACTCAAGATGTGTCTTTTAGATGAAATTTATATTTTATTCCACTAGTGTGGGGTAGGGGCCCACTAAAACTCTTATGATATGTTTGGTTCGTGGGAGAGGATTCAGATGGCATTCAGAGAAGGATACAATGTGCATGTATTGGTGGGGTATGACATACATGATATCCTATCTTATGTTTGGATGCAACTTGAGATAGGATTAGGTAAATGGATTGTTAGTTATTTCTAGAATTTGTTTTAGTGTGCATTATTATTTTTAGTAGTTGCTAAAAATATTTGAATATTATGACACATTTTTATGAAATTATTTTTCATTTATGAAATGAAAAATTAAAATTCTACCCTCAAATAAAAAATATGAAAATATGTACAAGTTGATTGATGTAGAAAATTGGTACAACAAGATGAGTTATATCCATATATGTTATGACCACATCTGAACTTAATTGGTAAACTAGGGTTTACCTGGATGATTATATGCTTAATTGGGTTGATCATTGCTTAAATCTAATTAATGATGATAATTCAATTATGATGTTTTAAACCTAATAAGAACATTAAGTGTTCTATTGTTGAGAAATTAGGGTTTGAGAAATATAAACCCTAGTTGGATGAAATTAGGGTTTTGATGGTACATGAGTATGGAATTTGATCAGGATAGCAGTGTGGTAAATGATGTTTCATATTTTCTTCAAATTTTGTTTTTAATTTAATTTTAGATATGATATGGATAACTCAATCATGCATATTGGAGAAAATTTTCAGAATATTTGAGTGTTCTTTGAATGTGGTTCTCGGTCGAACTATACTTTGACCAAAATGCTGACAGAGTGCTTTTCAACAGTATAGTGTTTTATTTTTAATTATTTATTGGTAACTCCAAATGATCTGAAATTTTAACTGGAGATATGAAACTCAATCATAAACAACATGTAAAATTTTCATAATTTTTGGATGCGTGAAGACCTTATCGGTAGACAAATTAAAGTAATTGACATTTCTGTAGAATTCTAGATAGCACTGCACTATTCAATTTTTAATCATTTAATGGAAGCATGGAATGATCTCAAATTTTAACTGAAGATTTTTAAATCAATTTGATCTCTGAAATACATAAATTCACAGAAACCTTTTTATGATAGAAAAAAATTTGCTGAAATAAGAAAAAGTATAGTAAAGGGTGAAAGTGCAATTGACCCAAGCAACTCAATTGCTCTATATGGTCAACCTAACACACAAGGATCTCTCATAATTCTTGATTCAATCCATAGAAATGAAATCCTAGAGAGAGAGTTAGGGTTTGAGAGGAGAAATTGATGGAGATGCTGACCTAGGGTTTTGCGGTCTGAGGTATGATGAAATCATGTAAGTTTAACTTCTTTGGATATAGTTTCATGGTGAATCTTCACTCACATGTAAAAATTCCGTCCCTCCTCTGATTTGATCCAAATTGGTATCAAAATGAATAGAGAAAGTTGCTTATCTAGATCCCCTTGGTTTTGAATGATTGTTTATCTAAATTCATAGTACATATATGTTAGATACTATCTTGGATTTTATTTAAAGTGAGTAGTGTTTGTTTGGTATCTTAGTGAAGAGGGTGAAACCCTAGATGCGAGGAAAGTTGGATATTTGCGAATAGATATCGTGAAATCCATTTGAAGGGATTTTCTTGACATGATAGACTTTATTTATTCAATGTTATTATTAATGCATGATATCCCAGTGAATGGCATGGAAACCCAAATTCAACTCAGTTCCAAGGTTTCATACATATATTGATTTTATAGGAATTGTTGATAGTAGTATTTATTCAATGAATGTTTATGTTACATGAAATCTTAATGGGAGCCATGTGAATAAGTTGTTGCCTAGTGAGAGTTGAAAAGATGTGTGATGGCCTTGTGAGCCATGAGAATACTTATACAACCAGTGAAATGAATACATTGGTCTAAGGACCTAGAGGTAATGGTTACCTATTATAGAGGTAACAATGCTATGTGATGATCTAAGGGTTTGAATATCCAGATCTAGTAATCATGATAATGATGTGAAGGGTTGAGAATTCCCAGTAATGTGATAAGGGATTGAGATCCCATGTATCATGTGTTTTAAAGATTTGAAAAGTACGTGATAGATGTATTACACCTTTCTTTGTTGCATTTGTGGTGATTAAATGAAACCATAAGGGTAGGGTGTTCAATGAATCAAGTATTGTGATATCAATGTTCTTAGTTATTATTAATAATTCTTGTCATGATAAGTAATTAACTCTTAATTGAGTTATGAGATGGACAACTCAAGATTTGAGTTGACATGCACGATTCTAGTGTGTATGTGCCAAGTGGACATGAAATCTATTTATTTAAGAATTTTAGTCTGCCTGCATGTATAGTATGTTGATTACTCAGTATATTACAATGTTTTAAATATACTGCTCTACCAAGTTTAGAATGATATACATGTTGTATTATAAATTCAAATAAGTAGACATGACACCATAGAGATACCAGAGTTAAGTATAAGTAAGAGAAGGGTACAATGTAGAAAGAGCTTTCTAGGAATAATAACATAATAGACATAGGAGCCATGAATACTGTAGAACCCCTATGTGAGGTCTGTGCCTTAGGGGTGAAACAACCTAACCCTAGAAGCGTCCAATATACGGGGGTCAGAATGTACTATCAGGTGGCACGGGGGACAAAGCCCTAGTGGAAGTCTCCTTAAATTATAGTTTGTAGTGTCGAACATCAACCAGAAGTCCTGGTGACACTAGTGTACAGAAAAGCCAAGAGGTGGCTTGACTCTCTTCCTGTGTGCCCAGGTTAGAGGAGGAGTCTAGTTTAGGCCAGAGAGCCATTTCCCTGTTGCAGACCAAGAGAGTAGTCAGACACTACTACAGAAATAGCATTCAGTGTCGCTTTTCTGGGCGTCGGTTATTAAGGAACACGGACGCCTTATATTAAAGGCGTCGGTTATTTAGAAGAACCGACGTCTATATTCAAAGACCAGCCAAACACGGGTACCGCTTTGTATACAGCGTCGGTTGTTTATACAAAACCGATGCATAATGTCATCCAATTTTCGAGCGAAAAAAATAATGTCACTTTCGGCGTCGAGTCTGTAGTTAAAACACCGACGCTTATGTGCGATGGAAATTTGCGCGAAAAGTGTCCTTTTCCGCGTCGGTCGTCCTTTAATCACCGACGCCGAAGGTGGTTCCCGCCAAACATTTTCACGAAAATATCGTCCAAATGGACGTCGGATGTTGCGAACGACCGACGGTAAAGCTGTTTCGGCGTCGGTTTTTGTAAACAACTGACGCTATTGGGGAACTTCATAACCTTCGATCGCCCGACTCTTCCCCTTTCTTATGTTTCATTGCTACCCTATTTCCCTATTGCGGCGATTTCTCCGGCGATTTCTCCGGCGATTTCTCTGCTGCTGGTACTAGTTTTTCTCCGGCGCTTCTCTCCGGCGCTTCTCTCCGGCGCTTCTCTCCGGTGCCCCATCTCCGGCGTCCCCTCTCCGGCGCCCCTCTCCGACGCGTTTCTTCTCTGGCACCCCTGCTGCCCGCCCTGCTGCTCCAACCGCCTGCGCCGCCACCACGCCTGACAACCGGCGCCGCCGCAACGCCTGGTGCCCACCTGCCTGCCACGCCTGAGAACCGGCGCCGCCGTACCCCCTTCTCCTTCTCCTCCGCCTGGCCGCTGCCTGCCTGCCGCCGCCTGGCCGCCTGCCTGCCTGCTGCGGCTGACGCTCCTGCTCGTCGGAGTCACCGCCGCTGGTTCTGGAGCTCGTCGGCCGCCACCCACGTACTCAACCAGCTCGACCTCACCCTACTCTTCTTGCCCAGGTACCTGCAGACCTACCCAGGCGCGAAATTGGTTCTTTATGTACTGACCTAATCTACTTTCCTAATCTGCTTGCACGAAATTGGCTCCCTACTCTGCTTGCTTAATGTGCCTAATCTGCTTTAAGTGGTCCTAATATCATAACATGATAGTTTTATTATATGATTTGTGGCACTTTAGGGTGTATATACATGCAAATTATATAAGTGATAGATGTTGGATGTTTGTCAAGGTTTCTTGAAGATTGAATAAGTGATAGATGCTGGATGTTTATTTATTTCATCTATCCATGTTGCCTATAGTTTATAACATTGCATTGTGAATTATTGCATGTTTGAAACTATGAAATTCTTGATTTATTAGATGATATTCAAGAAAACCCTAGTTTGATGAGCATGTTGTTAATCATGTTAATTATGATTCTTCTATATATTCTGATGTCATTATATAATTATGTGATCCCAACATATTAAATTGAATTAGAATGATTTCATGAATTATAGGGTTTATATAAGAATGACAACACATGTATTTGTTGGCCTAGAAACCCGTCCAAGATTTACTCAGTAGGAGTAAATCTTGGATAGTCCCCAGTTTGGGACTGTTCTTGAACACCTAATCTCACTTAGGATGTAAGTGTATAATGTGTATTTGGTTTTCAAGAAAATTTCGGCAGCATTTCCCCGTTGTTCTCTAAGTACATATGTACTTAGAGAACAACGGGGAAATGCTGCCGAAATTTTCTTGAAAACCAAATACACATTATACACTTACATCCTAAGTGAGATTAGGTGTTCAAGGATGGGATAGGTGGTACACATTTATTATATATAAGATTGACATCAAATGTGTTTGTTGGCCTAGAAACCCGTCCAAGATTGACTAATATATACTTGTTTCCTAATATATACTTGTTTAAAAGGTTAACTGATGTTATACAACTTTTTATGAAAATATATAACATCGTTATATGTACTTACACTTTGTTAATACTAATATTGTGCAGTCTCTATCTTCCCATAACAATGACTATGAATTGGGCCTCTATGTCAATGTTAACGTTCCCTATTGAAGAACAATTGGACATCATCCTAGATGATCGTTCCTTAAACCAATTGGTCATATCCAAACATTGGCGTTTTCTAAAAGGAAGACACTACATGCCTGGTAAAGTGACCCTAACTTTTGGAAATTATTCACATGTAATCGAGGTTGAGTATGATTTGGCGGGAAATCTTGTATCAAAATCCGGTTGGCGTGATTGGATTGGAGAGCTGTATCTGGTCCGTTGGAATAGGCTTTTTCTCCGTCCAGTTGGCGATAATTCCATCAAAGTTTGGATAACCAACAACAACTGCGAGACCCCCGATCATCTTCTGCGGTATGAGCGCACGACGTCGCATATCAGCTCGGACAAATCTAAATCTGAGGCCCCTGTCAGTTCAGATTCATCTAAATACAGTGAGGAGCTTCGTGACACAGCTTCATCATCAAAAAGAAGTTACTGATATCATCTATGAGGAATCTGAATCTGAGGCGTGATTGGATTGGAGAGCTTCGTGACACAGCTTCATCATCAAAAAGAAGTTATTGATGCATGCAGGACCATGTTGGTGTAGTATTTAGTTGTCTATCTATCTAGACTTGTCTGTATTAATAGTTTTTTTAATTATGCGCATGTTTAGGGGTACACCAACCCCTTTGTTTAGTTATTGTTATAACTAAAGTGTGTGTTCCCATGAATGGAACTGTAAGTTGCTACATGAATGCTTATAACTGAAGTGTGTGTTCCCATGAATGTTCCCATTTACATGATTACACTACTATTTTCTCATATTGTCTTGCCTAAAAAAAAAATTCTTTTATTGTTTAGTCTATTTTAATACGACATACTTGCTTATATCTTTCTTAATGATGAACTGTAATACGACATACTTGCTTATATACTTGTTTCCTAATATATACTTGCTTTCCTAATATATACTTGCTTTCTCTGATCATAGAATGGATAGATCATGGATGTCCATTCGTAATCGTTGCACCCCAGAGTTTATATCTGGTCTTGATCAGTTTATTAGATTTGCCGAGGAACATAGGAAAAAACCTACAGATAGGTTCTACTGTCCATGTAGGCATTGCGGTAACAACTTGAAACTCAACACTGGTGAGGAAATCAAAAGTCATGTCATGTGCAACGGGATTGTACAAGGCTATACAGAATGGCACTGGCATGGAGAGATTTCAAAATCGAATCCAGTAGATGTCAATAGCAGTGCTTGGGTGGAAGAAGAAATTGCCTCCGATGACGTAAATGTGAACGAACCAGTTCCAGCAGACATTGTTGATGCGATGCTGGATAGTTGTAGGGTAGAGCACACCGATCCACCTCCTATCTTTACAAACATTGTGCATGATGCTGAGATACCATTATACACAGGCTGTGCTAAGTTTACGAAGCTTAGCGCTGTGCTGAGATTGTATAAGTTGAAAGCTAACAATAGATGGAGCGACAAAAGCTTCACTGAATTGTTGACTTTGTTGAAAGAAATTCTTCCTGAAGGAAACGAGCTTCCAATCTCAACATACCAGGTAAAGAAAATGTTGTGCCCAATGGGAATGGAGGCCAAAAAGATACACGCATGCCCGAATGATTGTGTATTATTTCAAAAGGACTATGTAGATTTGAAAGATTGTCCAAAATGTGGTGCGTCACGATATAAATTGACGACTTCGGGGGAGTCCAAAACTGGTTCTCCTGCCAAGGTGTTGTGGTATCTACCTATAACATCACGGTTTCAACGCTTGTTTGCAAATCCGAAAGATGCGAAGAATTTGAGGTGGCATGCAGATGTTAAGAAAAATAATGATGGGATCCTACGACATGCGTCTGATTCCCCACAGTGGAAGAAGATTGATGTATTGTTCCCTGAATTTGGTGAAGAAGTCAGGAATCTAAGACTTGGGCTTTGTACAGACGGGATGAATCCGTACTGGACATTGAGCAGCCAACATAGCACTTGGCCAGTCATGCTTGTTATATACAATCTTCCTCCCTAGCTGTGTATGCAAAATAAGTACGTTATGTTGTCATTGTTGATATCGGGCCCTAAACAACCCGGAAATGATATCGATGTTTATCTTGAACCTTTGATTGATGACTTAAAGAAACTTTGGGCTGAAGGTGTGATGACCTATGATGCTTCAGCAAGAGAGACATTTCGTTTGCATGCTATGTTGTTTTGCACTATTAATGACTTTTCGGCATATGGGAATTTGTCTGGATATAGTGTCAAAGGAGCTAAAGCGTGTCCTATATGTGAAGAAAACACTGATTCAATAAGACTAAAATATGGCGGCAAGACTGTATATCTTGGTCATCGAAGGTTTCTTTCAAAATTCCATCCGTATCGTAGGAAGCGCAAACCATTCAATGGATGGAATGATGAACGGAGTGCACCTAAACCTATACCAGGGGATGTTGTTTATGAAAGAGTAAAAGACATTGTCAATGAATTTGGTAAGAAATCACAATGTAGTATGGCCACACGGAGTGACAATTCTTCATTCAAAAAGAAGTCAATATTTTGGGATCTTCCTTATTGGAGTTCTTTGTCAGTCAGGCATTGTATCGATGTAATGCACGTTGAGAAAAATGTCTGTGATAGCATCATTGGTACTCTATTAAATATACCAGGTAAGACTAAAGATGGGATAAAATCCAGACTGGACCTACGTGAAATGGGAATAAGGTCAGAATTAACAGAATTACGTGAAATGGGTAATAAAAGAACATACTTACCTCCCGCTTGTTACACGTTGTCTAGAAAGGAGAAGAAAACTTTTTGTGAATGCTTGGTAAATGTTAAGGTGCCACATGGTTACTCATCCAACATCCGTAGATTGGTATCAATGAAAGATCTGAAGTTGATAGGTCTTAAATCTCATGATTGTCACACTCTAATGCAACAAATATTGCCCGTGGCAATTCGATCTATATTGCCGAAGCATGTAAGGTTTGCAATTACCAGACTTTGTTTCTTTTTCAACAGTCTATGCAGCAAAGTTATTGACCCTGATACTCTTGATAATTTGCAAAGAGAAGTGGTTGTTACCCTATGTCAGCTTGAGATGTATTTCCCTCCTTCGTTCTTTGATATCATGGTACATCTTGTTGTCCACTTGACTAGGGAAGTGAAAATCTTGGGACTGGTTTTCTTGCATTGGATGTATCCCTTTGAACGATACATGAGCGTTTTTAAAGGTGATGTTCGAAACCGTTATCGTCCTGAAGGGAGTATTATTGAAGGTTATGTGGCGAGAGAGGTTATGGATTTCTGCAATGACTTTCTCAGTGGTAATGACACTCCTGATAATGACAAGAATATTGAGGAGGGCAAAGGAATTTTGGGATCACGGGTGAAAGTAATCAGCCGTGAGCAGTTGGAACAAGCTCACTTGTATATTTTACATAATATGGACGAAGTGAGTGTTTATATCGAGGAACATACCAATTTCATAAAGAGACAACATCCTCGAGCAAGTTCAATGTGGCTTGCTAGAGAGCATAATAAGACTTTTACTAAGTGGTTTGAAGATAAAGTCTTACATCAACTATCTCAAACACCAAATGATATTACAGAAACTATCAAATGTCTCGCCTTTAAACCAAAACCGAATGTTATGTCTTATGAAGGGTTTGACATTAATGGATTCACATATTACACAAAGCGCCAAGATGATAAGAGTGTCGTCCAAAATAGTGGGGTCACTCTTCATGCGTCAACTATGTACTTTGCAAGTGCAAAGGATAAGAGTCCACATGAAGCTAAAATGTCATATTACGGTGTCATTGAAGACATTTGGGAGTTTGACTACATAGATTTCAATATTCCGCTCTTTAAATGTAATTGGGTTGATAACACCAAAGGAGTTATAGTGGATGAATTGGGTTTCACTTTGGTGAACTTTGAAATGATTGGCGAGAAGGCTGAACCATTCATATTGGCATCACAGGCAAAACAAATATTCTATATCGATGATCCTGCAAATGATAAATGGTCAGTTGTTCTTCATGGTAAAAGACAGTTCATTGAAGATCCTATAGATGAAGAAGAGTACTATGATAAGTATGATGACTCCAGTCCATTCTCAGTTGGGTTGCCAACTCCACAAAATATTGAAGCTAATGATGACTTATATGTGCGCGGAGATCACAATGAAGGATTGTTAATTGATAAAAGATCACAATTTTAGAGACATGTATGTTTATACAAATGGTAAATGTTTTCCTTTTTCTAATTTATACAAATGCTAAATGTTTTCCTTTTTCTAGTTGATACAAATGCTAAATGTTTGCCTTTTTTATGACATTTTCAGATGGCTGACCATGATGAGAATGATGTTCATGATGAGCATGAAGTCCATGATGAGCATGTTGTCCATGACGAGCATGGCAAGGATACCAATGTAAGTTCTAAAAACATATCCTGTATTTCTATAAAATTCATTATCTTCTAGTTATGTCATATATCCTATATTTCTATATTGGCCTAATTCAGTGTGTTTATTTTTGTCAAATTTTAGGTTGATGATGCACATGTACCCACTGAAGCACTGGAGCAACTTGATGTGCGGAGAGGACATTCCAACTCGAGATATCGTCTACCGTTTCCTCCTCCTCCGCAGTAATATCCTCATCTCTAAACGTTTCTCGTAGGATTCTGAACCCCTCCCTTCCCTCTACTACATCGAAGCCATGCCGCAGTTGAACCCTTTCGCCGAGCCCTACCCGGCCAAGCAGGCGTCGCCTGAAGCACCACCGTCGTCGTCGTCTCCACCTCCATCGCAACTTGCTGTGCTAGTCCTGACAGTTTATCACCCCACATGCCTTCCTCCTCAGTTCCTGCCGCTAGACGACCACACAATGGATCCAAGAGGATTGCAAGCGTTCGCCAAAGACTATAGGCTGAGTTAACTCAATAGTTAACTCAGCCTATAGTCTTTGGCAAACGTCTGCATATCCTCTTGGATCCATTGTGTGGTTGTCTAGCGGCAGGAACTGGGGAGGAAGGCATGTGGGGTCATAAACTGTTAGATATAATTGGGATGTTGATAGTGATGATGAATGATACTTTGTAAATGAATGTTTCTGAATGTTAAAACATGTATTTGAATGATTCTATATGTGTGAACTTGACAATTGAATTGATGTCTGAATGTATCTACTTGTGTGAATCTTTTTATGTTAATTTTGCAGGTTTGTGGCCTGTTTGTAGGCTGATATCAATGGATGTCGTAAACCTGCAGTTCAGAAAACTGAACTGCAGGTTCTCATCCTGCTGACCAGCCACAGCAGGCCTGCAAACAGATTTATATAAAAAAAATAGATATAGGCGTCGGTTATTTACCGATAACCGTCAGCACAGACTTACAGCGTCGGTTTTTTGTTGAACACCGACGCCAAAAGTGTTCGCGCTACAGGAAATGGGAGTCATCTAGGACACTTTTCTGCGTCGGTTTTTTAGTATATAACCGACGCAGAAAGCGTCCTAGATGACGCCGTTTTCTGTGGCGCGAACCCTTTTGGCGTCGGTGTTTTATAATAAACCGACGCCTTTTTGTTAAATAGGCGTCGGTTTTTTAACCGACGCTGAAGTGTCCAACCTTTTAGCGGCGCCCACATAGGCGTCGTTCAGAAACCGACGCCAAAGGGGGTTAAACAACCGACACTAAAAGGCACTTCTGTAGTAGTGAGACTTAACATTTCCCGAGTGTGTCCACTAAGTCTTGTATGGTGTGATCATAGTGCACTACGAGTCTTCATATGTAGAGTACACTGCATATGATCATGGCATAATAAAACGAATGAGAGGTCAAACAAGTGTGTACAATTATTCAATTATTCTTTGTATGTTTCTGAATTATTAGTTCTCTTTATGATCAATTAAGCATTTCATATATTGATTCACTCTTATAGATATTTATAGTATCCTGCCATATTTATGATTGTCAATTATTAGATTCTCTAAAGCTTCATGCTGTTATAATTGATATCAATTGCTCAAAAGTATATCTCTAATTATATCATTGCTTTAGACTATTTCTTTGAAGTACTCATTCACTGAGCGAGTAGGCTCACCCCTCTACTCAATTTTTTTAGGGAAATCACATGGACTTGAAGAAGATATCATTGCATCAGAGTAGATCTGCCACAAGAGTTAAGTCTGAGTATAGTTAAGTTCAGTCGGTCCCTGTCACTCTAGGTCCTTGTATAGATCTGAGAGAGAGAGAGTTGTAAATGATGTTTTGTATGTTTGTTTCCTTAATAGGAGAGAATGCAAATGATTGTCATGTCGTATGTACATGGAAGTGTGAGAAACATAATGAATGTATGGATGTGTATCATTAATGCTGAGATTATATTATAGAAATAAAAGTTTAATTCTCTTGTAAAGTTAGTTTATGTGGTTCAATGCGAGAAAACAAAGAGTTTGAAAAAAGAAGAAAAAGTTAAGGGTGATCTTTGTATTACGTTAAATCTTCAATTTATACCCTAATCTCATGATTAGTGGTAATTGTGAGATTGGGGTGTAACAATATATGTTCATATATTAAAATTTATTTTTCTTTCCAAAACAAATTTATGGAAATATAATGAACATATTGCAATTTATTATGCATTATGTAAAAACCAATCACGAATTCTACTCAAATTCTAATTTAAAACCCTAAGTTGAATGTTATAACCTATATAACTAGAAAAAATCATTCCGAATATGATCCACCAAGCAATTGTATCTTCAAAATATACTACCATAAGACAATAATTCCATAAGGAATTTGAAAGACATTAATATTTAATAACAATTCAAGATTTGTACAAACAAAACATACTAAATAACTAAATTCATCAATAAAAATTCACATAGAAGATACTACAAAATTTATAACCAAAATCAATATTCTAGTTCTTATTCAATTGGCTCTTTAGAAACATTTCTCTTTCTTTTTCAGTCAACTAAAAAAATGTCTGGTATAGAGATTTATTTGTAGTCAATGGGATAATGGCTGAGATATTCTCTATCCCTGTAAGATTGTTTACTTTCCTTACCTCTTCACCAATTGTTTATTTTTGCTTTTCAAAATTTGTCACCTTTGACTCACCTAGTCTCTCTGCCGACGTTTTAATGTCTTCTCTAAGATGCTTAGCACATCCATAAAGTCATTCTCACTTGTCCTCCTTTCCCGTCCCAAATTATGAATGTCCTTACTTCTACCATCTCTACCCATTGGAGAAATAGCTTGACTGTTGTCTCTCTCATCTAAATCTTCAACATGAATACTATCTTCATTTTTTTGTTGGTTCTCATTTATACTCTCATGTCTTCAACATCCTGTGCATTACTTCCGGTTGCTCGATCTTTTCTAAAAATCAGACAAAGCTTATTATTGTGTAGGAACTTTTTATTTCTCAAACTATCTGCTATAGGATGATCCTAGAATATACAAACACTAAAGTTAGATAGTACAAAAATATGATATTAAAAAAAGTCAAATGTGAATACCATAATGTAGCTATCCCAAACACTCTTATCATCCTCCACACAATATGTATAATCATTAAATCCAAACCCACTTGTACTAACATTCAACATATCATAAATAACATTAAAATTCTCTTTTAAAAAGCTTAATTTTTGATTCAATATGTGTTTTTCCTTTTAAACTACAACTGGGTAGCATTTTCTCAACGTCATTTTCTAACGCCTGTAGGAAATTTGGCTTGAACTTATTATTAACTTTATATTTCCCAGAAACAACCATCTCTTCTAGTGCTTCAATAGTTTGTCCTCTTGCACAGGTGTCCAAATTTGCTTGGACTTTTTGTTTGTTCTCCCTGTATCTTGACATGGAACTTGTACTTGTTGAACAACTTGTGGATTATGACCACTTACCACAATTTGGTGTTGCAATTTCTTATTGTTATCCATCCATAAATAGTGATGTGAACATATGATTTGAATAAAGATTTATAAATAAAAGGAGTACATTTAGCAAAAAAAGTATTTAACCAAACAAATACTAGAATAAAATTTCAAAAACAATAATCTTCTAATGAATCTCAAAATCATATATTTTCCCAAACACTGAATGAGTAAAATAAGTAATGACATCATCTTTTTGAATTGTTTCTTACAATAAACAGATGTCAAAACTTTAAAAATTAAACTAGAAAAAATCAGTCACAACAATGTATTGGTAAACATCTCAACATTGATAAACATAAAATTTATAAAAAAATAATTTTCCTATTATCCATGAAAGATAGGAATTTAATATCAAATAAAAATGTAATAAACATGTAATAGATTTAATCTAAAATAGTATTCAACAACACATGTCAATTTTTGTTGTAATAATTTTCCTATTCTCATTCTTTTAACATAATAATATAGACTATGATATTCGTCCATAAACTATGTTAAACACACAAAGGGTCATATTTTTTGTTACCTTATTGATACGATCGTTGTAGTCAAGGCACAACGAAAAGGAAGCAGGGAGCAAAAATGCCGGTCTAAAGGAGAAGCAACATCGACGAATCTTGATAAACAACGATCTAGATAGTTGTTGATCGTGAGTAGCGGCGTCGAATTGGTTGTGAGAAACAAAAGTGCCAAATCAGTTGTCTGAGTAGCAATGCCAACCATCTTTGGAGGAACAACAACGTCAACCAATCGTGGAGCGATGCCAAAACTGCACTGAGAAGTAGCAATACCGGTCTTGAGGAGCAATAGTGTGAGATCCGGACGAGTTGCAGAGACACTACCCGTGAGGAGCAACTATGTCCGGTTGGAACCACCATTCGTGAGGGAGATGATGGGCTCTCCGTTTGTGAGATCAAAGAGAACCTAGAGTGAGGAGTGACCACGTCCAATTAGAAAAGGACGACCGGTCACGAGGGAAAGAAGAGAGATCTCCTTTTGTGTTGGAGACAACTACTGGATGTTCGTGAGAAGAGACACACATAAAAATTATTAGAAGAGAAATTTAAAACTAAAAATCACTCCAATACCGGTTGCCTATCCTACACGAAAACAGAATTATAATTTTAATGGTCTCTCTTCCTAATGAGTTATGTTACAAATATCTGTATATTAGGTTAAGGACATGTTTCTGTTGTGACATGTTGAGTTTTTTTCTATGTTATACCCACCATATTTGTGTTATATATAAAATAATACATTGATTAATTTAGGATGCATTGATATGTTGTTATGGCTGTCCACAAGTGTTTTTATAAGAAAATTGTGTGTTGAATGGGGTTGTGAACAAGAGACTGGTGTTATATTTTGTTATGGATAGTCCCTAGTTTGGGACTGTTCTTGAACACCTAATCTCACTTAGGATGTAAGTGCATAATGTGTATTGGGTTTTCAAGAAAATTTCGGCAGCATTTTCCCATTTTTTCTCTAAGTATATGTACTTAGAGAACAAACGGGGAAATGCTGTCGAATTTTTCTTGAAAACCCAATACACATTATATAGTTACTAGTGAGATTAGGTGTTCAAGAATGGGATAGGTGGTATACATTTATTATATATAAGAATGACAACACATGTATTTGTTGGCCTAAAACCTATCCAAGATTTACTCATTAGGAGTAAATCTTAGATAGTCCCCGGTTTGGGACTGTTCTTGAACACCTAATCTCACTTAGGATGTTTTAACCATTAATTATATATAAGACCTTAAACCCAAAAGTTTTAACCATAAACTCTAATCTGTTAACCCTAGACCCTAATATTGTTCTAATATATACTTGTTTTTCTTTGATCATAGAATGGATAGATCATGGATGTCCATTCCAAATCGCCGCACCCCAGAGTTTATTTATGGTCTTGAACAGTTTATTAGATTTTTCGAGGAATATATGGAACAACCTGGAGATAGGTTTTACTGTCCATGTAGGCACTGCGGTAACAACTTGAAAGTCAGCACTGGTGACGAAATCAAAAGTCATGTCATGTGCAACGGGATTGTACAAGGCTATACAGCATGGCACTATCATGGAGAGATTTCAAACCTGAAATCAGTGGATGTCGATAGTTGTGCTTGTGTGGAAGAAGAAATTGCCTCTGATGACGTAGATGTGAACAAACCAGTTCCAGTAGACATCATTGATGTGATGCTGCATAGTTGTGGGGTAGAGCACACCGATCCACCTCTCATGTTTTGAAACATTGTGCATGATGCTGAGATACCGTTATATACATATTGTAAATTTATGAAGCTTAGCGCTGTGTTGAGATTGTATAAGCTGAAAGCTAACAATATATGGAGCGACAAAAGTTTCACTTCATTGTTGTCTTTGTTGAAATAAATTCTTCCTGAAGGAAACGAGCTGCCAATCTCAACATACCAGTTAAAGAAATTGTTATGCTCAATGGGAATGAAGGCCAAGAAGATACATGCATGCCCGAATGATTGTATATTATTTCAAAAGGAATATGTGGATTTGAAAGATTGTTCAAAATGTGGTGCGTCAAAGTATAAATTGACGACTTCAAGGGAGTCCAAAATTAGTTCTCTTGCCAAGGTGATGTGGTATCTACCTATAATACCACAGTTTCAACGCTTGTTTGCCAATCCGATAGATGCAAAGAATTTGAGGTGGCATGCAGATGTTAAGAAAAATAATGATGAGATCCTACGACATGCGTCTGATTCCCCATAATGGAAGAAGATTGATTTATTGTACCCTGAATTCAGTGAAGAAGTCAGGAATCTAAGACTTGGGCTTTATACAGATGGGATGAATCCGTACAGGACATTGAGCAGCCAACATAACACTTGGCTAGTTATGCTTATTTTATACAATCTTCCCCCTGGTTGTGTATGAAAAATAAGTACGTTATGTGTCATTGTTGATATCGGGCCCTAAACAACCTGGAAATGATATCGACGTTTATCTTGAACCTCTGATTGATGATTTGAAGAAGCTCTGGAGTGAAGGTGTGATGACCTATGATGCTTGCTTTATATACGGTGATCTAGTTTCTTATATATTAATACATACGTAATACATGTTTTGCAGCCACTTACACACGATATGTACATATTTATCATTTCTCCATGTGGGACTTTTGGTTCCATCTTTGATTAGTTTTGTAGTTAAAAACCCTAGGTCAACTACTTCATACTGCTGTGATGTTTTTAAATATTTTGGTAAAAACAAGAAGACGGTGATAATAGCTCCATTCAATGTCGGGTAAGTTTACTTTGCTTATAATTTGGACTTAAGAAAATTACATTTTTATTGTGACTTTTGAGTTATTAATTTATAACTTTCTTACCTCTAGTGGTAAGCATTGGGAGTTCTAGTTATTGTCCCCGAGACATTCATTGTCTAATATCTAGATCCTGTGGGGAAGAAATTGAATATATATGGACACACAATGAAAATGCCATTATTCTCGTGAGAAATATTTCATATTTTTATATCCGTTAACATCTGTTATTACATTACTATTTAATTATGCAATTTAATGTGTTATATTAACATGTAGGGCTTTACAAGAGTACGTCAAAGCTGGAGGAAAGGTCCCAAGAAAAAGAACCAGCCACTAACTTGGCATAATGTGAAAGTAATTTCCCGACTCTAATGTATATATTATTTATGTGAACTGTGCTTATTTGTAGTTTTAAATATTTTGTATGTTTCAATTTATAGTGTGCTACACAAGACAACGACTGGGCATGTGGATACTATGTGATGCGATTTATGAGCATAATTATCGAACATGCCACAATAGAAATCGATACCATACATCAGATATTATATGTAGTCTCATTAGATAATATAAAATATATCAATCTTATTATATATTATTAATTATATATATACATCATTCTCTTTGCATGTGTTTAAAACTAACTTCACTAAAGGTGAAAAGTTAATAGATGTACATACTCCCTATACGATGGATGAGTTAAATGATGTAAGAGAATAATGGGCAGAAACCCTACAAGTAGTGGAAATTTTAAATATAATTGAGATAATGACGATGATGAATAAAGAATGATATTTCTAAACTTTATTATCATAATTATTTTTGTGTGAATGTGAATGACTTTTTATGAATTGACATATGTGTGAATGTGAAGATGATCAATACATGAATGTTTCTACATGTGTCTCAATGTGAAAAGAGATGAAATGTATGGAACTACAGGTTGCTAAATGTGTGTGAAAATGGAGGAAATTTGAAATGGAACTACTGATTTCTACATGTGTGTGATGAAAAATAATATGAATTAAATGTGCTTATACATGTGTGCGAATCACATGATAAATATATAATATTGTCTATCTTGTTAATTTTGCATGTTTGTGACCTGTTGTTGGCTGATATCAATGGATGTTGTAAACCTGCAGTTCAGAACTGAACTGCAGGTTCTGCATCCTACTAACCAGCCATACAGTAGGCCTGCAAACTGATAAGAAAAAAACCAGTACATAGGCGTCGGTTATTTGTGTAAAACCGACAACAAAACACATAAGCGTCGGTTGTTAGTGTAAACCCGACGTCTTTATCCCCTTCTGGCGTAAGTTATCCGTGAAACCGACACACAACTGTGGTGGCAGGGGATATGGCATCGGTTATTAGTATAAAAACCGACGCCGATGGTGTCATATATTAGTAGATTCTGGCCATGTACCACGGCCGTACTGGGTAGCACGACCGTTGTGGCTGTGGATATGGCGTCCGTTACCTATATAAAGTCGACGCTGATGATGCCCTTGCTGGCGCCTTTTTGGTGGCGGGAAGGGGTATGGCGTCGGTTGTTAATTAATAACTGACATTTTTAATAAGGTTATCGTGTCCGTTTTCTTTAAGAACCGACGCCGATTGTCCCCTTACTGGCGCGTTTTTAGTGGCGAGAAATTTTATGTCATCGGTTGGGGGACCGACGCTGAATGTGTCGACTTTTAGCGACGTCCACTCGGGTGTCACTTGGAAACCAACACCAAATGTTATTTCTGTACTAGTGAAAAAAATCAGTCACAATAATGTATTGGTAACCATCTCAACATTGATACACATAAAATTTATATAAAAAAATAATTTTCCTATTATCAATAAAAGATAGGAATTTAATATCAAATCAAAATGTAATAAACGTGTAATAGATTTAATCTAAAATAGTATTCAACAACACATGTCAATTTTTATTGTAATAGTTTTCCTATTCTCGTTCTTTTAACATAATAATATAGACTATGATATCCGTCCATAAACTATGTTAAACACATAAAGGATCATATTTTTTGATACCTTATTGATACGATCGTTGTAGTCAAGACACACCGAAAAGGAAGTAGTAAGCAACGCCAACAGTCTTTGGAGGAACAACAACGTCAGCCAATCGTGGAGCGATGCCGAAACCGCACTGAGAAGCAGCAATACCGGTCTTGAGGAGCAATGGTGTGAGATCCGGACGAGTTGCAGAGACACTACCCGTGAGGAGCAACTATGTCCGGTTGGAACCACCGTTCGTGAGGGAGATGATGGGCTCTCCGTTTGTGAGATCAAAGAGAACCTAGCGTGAGGAGTGACCACGTCCAATTAGAAAAAGACGACCGGTCGCGAGGGGAAGAAGAGAGCTCTCCTTTTGTGTTGGAGACAACTACTGGCTGTTCGTGAGAAGAGGCACGCATAAAAAATTATTTGAAGTGGGGTCTGAAACTAAAAATCACTCCAATACCGGTTGCCTATCCTACACGAAAAGCAGAATTAGAATTTTAATGGGATTTAGATTCCAATCCTTTCTTCTGCCCGCAAAACAAACCTGTCATTATAAAATCCGCTATTACTGACACGGCTGCTCCGAGCGGGAGAAGCTATCAATTGAGAATAGGCAGAAGTGCTAGATGCCGGGACCAGTGCCAGCGGGCATGGAGCCCGTGGAGCCGCAGTCGCTGAAGAAGCCGAACTTCAATTCCCTGAAGCGAGTTCTCTCCGGCTCACGGCCAGTATCCCCCCCGGACCCTGAAAGCAGGCGCGTAAGGATGAATTACAAGTTGAACACCGAGTATGCTTCCGTGAAATTCCAGTCCAAAAATCAAAGTGAAGAGCAAGGTCATGGTGCACAAGGCCCAAGCGGCCAGCCGTTCGCATCTTCGCAGTTGGCTCTCGCAGGTCCTCACAATTCACATATTGGGGGTGGTGACAAGTGCACAGCGAACACAACATCTATACAACCAAAAGGATTGGATGATTCAATTATTCCAAGCAAAAGTAGTGCAAATCCTGTGGTGCCGGTAGGTTCTGAGAGGCCTCAATCAACATCAGCGTTGATGGAAAGGGTATCCAGTAGATGGCCTCGTCCCGAATGGCATGCTCCATGGAAATGCTACCGAGTCCTCGAGGGTCATATGGGGTGGGTAAAGTCTGTTGCAGTGGATCCGAGCAATTCATGGTTTTGTACAGGTTCTGCAGACCGTACCATAAAGATTTGGGATCTAGCTTCAGGGAGATTGAAACTCACCTTGACAGGACATATTGAACAAATACGTGGTTTGGCTGTAAGTACGAGGCATACATATATGTTCTCTGCTGGTGATGACAAACAAGTAAAATGCTGGGATTTGGAACAGAATAAGGTTATACGATCATATCATGGGCATCTAAGTGGTGTTTATTGTTTGGCTATGCATCCAACTCTGGATCTGTTGCTTACCGGTGGCAGGGATTCTGTTTGCCGGGTTTGGGATATAAGAACCAAAGTCATGGCTTTTGCTTTATCAGGACACACCGATACAGTCTGCTCTGTTTTTTCTCGGCCTACGGATCCACAAGTTGTGACTGGATCTCATGACACCACAATCAAGTTTTGGGATCTTGCGGCAGGGAAAACTATGACTACATTGACTAATCATAAGAAATCTGTGCGTGCTTTAGCACCACATCCTAATGAGCATTGTTTTGCATCAGCATCTGCTGATAATGTCAAGAAGTTCAAGCTTCCGAAAGGCGAATTTCTACACAATATGCTCTCCCAACAGAAGAGCATAATCAATGCGGCCTCAGTCAATGAAAATGGTGTACTCGTAACTGCAGGTCACAACGGCAGATTGTGGTTTTGGGATTGGATAAGTGGTTATAACTTTCATCAGGCAGAGTCTCTTGTACAACCAGGGTCGCTGGATTGTGAAGCAGGAATTTATGCGCTTACTTATGATATGAGTGGTACACGGCTTATTACCTGTGAGGCTGACAAAACCGTCAAAATGTGGAAGGAAGACCCAGATGCCACACCAGAAACCCATCCTATTCACTTCAAGCCGCCAAAAGATCTCAAAAGATACTGAGTGTTAGATTTAACTCAATCCATTGTAAATCTCTATGGATTTGAAAGCACACCCATGCTCCGTTGATTGACAAAGAGAGACCTTTTTTGCTGGTTTCTTTAGGGTTTCTTACTAGTACTCTACAAATAAGAGGGACTGTCCTGCTTGCTTCCCAGCTCCTGCTTGCTTCCGAGCTGCTAGGGCTCCCTCCTCAGCTGTTTGGTTATAAACTGTTAGTTTGTAAAGACAGCACTTTCTTTCCAGTTTCGTTAAGGATGGGCATTAATGTTATTTTGTAATTTTGTAAATACTCCGCCGTGTTGATTTGTTGTTTTGATATGATTTATTGTATTCTGAAGATCTTGTTATCGATGATGGGTTTCGGTAGTTGTTGGATGGCGATTTTCTTTTGGCTGAGATGCAAAATAAATATGTTTTTTGTATCTAGGACCGCATCAATAATATGGTCATGGACGTTTCCTCTTATATTTATAGAGTAGTAGGAACAATAAATCACGAAATAAGTTATTTTGGGTCTAGTCGAAGATTGTATGTCTTGCTTAAGATTAAAATTAAAGTAATATTTTATTGATCGTTGCTTCCAAGCAACTCGGTAGCTAACCGCCCGTTTTTTCTTTGTATTTAGTTTTTCTTGCAAAATATATATCTTTGTGTTAGGTTATTTTCTTTTTATAGTTTGTGTCTATGAATGGAAGACATAGTTACCTATCAGCGTGTAGTTTGTGTTTATCTTTGAAACAAATAGCTACATGCTTGGATAAACTCCTTTTGTTAAACAGTTCAAAGAAAATTTAGTCTCAAAATAACATTGGTTGATTTATTATTTTGTCAAGTCCAATTTTTTTTTCCACTGGTGCAATCTATGTGTTTATCTTTATTGTCCAAAATATGTTGGCAAATTCACCTGGTTGATTGTCTTTTACAAGCTCTCTTTATAATCTCGAGCAATATGTCTTTGGTTTTCTTTGTCTGCAAATCAAATAGGTTTATAAGTTTTGCCAAGTTCAAGTTTTTTTAGTGCAATTAGTGCATTTATTTATTTTGTCTAGAAATGTTGGTAAGTTAACCCGACTGATTGTCTCTTATACGTTATTGTTACGTTATTATTTTTTTAATTATTTTTTGCTAAACAAATAGAATAATTTAAAAAAGTAGTAACCTTTGTTTTTCAGCAACCATACTTCAACTTTTTTTTTCAATCTTTGTTATACAACATGCTATTTTTGGGCCGTTGATTAAGCAGAATAATATAAAAAGGTATTAATTTTTGTTGTTTGATCATTTTTTATTTTTCATAAAAATGACGACAAAAGTTGGTGTTGGGCTGTATAAATAAGTTGGTTCAATGTAAATTCCATTAATTTACTTATGTTATTTTTCCATCATAGTTATTGAAATACATTTTAATTTGCAAAACAAAGGGGAGTCTTCAAGTCTGTTTGGATGACCTTGATATGGGAAATTTTACATGTACATTACAAAGATCTCTAAATTTTATTCCATGACACCCCCTGATGGATTTTTTTTACAAGAATTAACTTTTCTCCTAGTGACTCTTGTAGTAGGGTACAAAAGGTCAGATTTAGATTTTTTTCGTAGTGTCCCGAGTAAGATCCATGTTGTTTGGGGTTTAGATAGTACAATTCGTCTGTGCGTTAAAAATGTTAGCTGCTTCTCTGGAGTAGAGTTACTTTTAATAATCAAACATTATAGGTTAGAGGAAGACAACTGATAGTTAATCATGTTGTTCTCTATTAACAAATCTACATAAATTATTACATGTACTAATTATGTATTCATCGACAAAAGACACATGCCTAAGAAGAGAGTCATGTGTGATTTTGCTAAGGACACACTATATGTTGGAGCAGTCAACTCACAATTAATCACATTGCTCTCTTTTAATGGATTTTTTTTTTAATTGTCAGAACTAATTATATATTAGCCATCAGTAGGCATATATCCAAGAGAAGGAGCAAGTGCAGATTTAGTAATGACATTCTATAGTTAGAGGGAGTTTGTTGGTATTTAAGCAAGTTATTATGTTCTAGTGAGTTTTATGTAAATTACTATCCACCAACAAACACACACTCAAAGGGGAGCATGGGTAATTGTGGTAACCGGCTACATGTTGGAGAGAGATAACTGGTTGTGAATTGAGTTACTCTCTTTTAGCTGGTTGCATGTAAGTTATTTTGTGTCAACCCTACATCAAAGGAACATATGTGTTATAAGTGTAATTGTCATACCAATCCACTTGCCATTTTTTTAATTGTCTTGTGAGAGTATTAATGAATTTGTAGGAAATCAATTTTGGGTTTAAGTTTTGTCAATCAATAATGAGTTCACCGATCTATTTGGAGAAAAATGGAAGTTTTTGTTCAAAATGATATCGAATCATATGCACAATTTTGACAACTAAAATATTTTTGACAATATGTCTTCCTCTATCATATAATTAAGATAACAATAAAAACATGAGAGATTTGTGCTTGATACTCCTATATAGATTAATTAATTGGAGAGCACGTTCTTAGCATGTGTATTCTGCTAGTAATACTTAAAAGTGGGAGGTACAAAGGAGAAAATACCCATGCATTATGAAAGCTAGAAATCAATGTACAAATCGGCTGAAGTCTAAAAGGAAACAACTATCCGCCTCTCCAAGCATATTCACTGGCTATGATTCTTTCCATATGAGGATCATACTTTTTTTCTATCACTCATCTACCCACGTGTAAGATTTTGCCTCAGGTTCACAACTCCATGGTACCTTTGTCAATTGAACTCAATTTAAGTAGTGTTCTACCTACTCTTCTACTAGATATAAAAATGATGCCACAAATAGACACACATTATAAACCTTTTAAGAAGACAATATTTTAGTGGAATTTTACTATGAAAAAATTCTAGTATTGTAGGTTTTAAATATTGGGCCTCAAATCCTTGGACATTATAATTTTTCTCACTTAGACTCTTGACGTCCTGGTCAAAGCTCAACCCAAGACCTCATAATCATTGTTTTGCATCAGCATCTGCTGATAATGTCAAGAAGTTCAAGCTTCCGAAAGGTGAATTTCTACACAATATGCTCTCCCAACAGAAGAGCATAATCAATGCGGCCTCAGTCAATGAAAATGATGTACTCGTAACTGCAGGTGACAACGGCAGATTGTGGTTTTGGGATTGGATAAGTGGTTATAACTTTCATCAGGAAGAGTCTCTTGTACAACCAGGGTCGCTGGATTGTGAAGCAGGAATTTATGCACTTACTTATGATAAGAGTGGTACACGACTTATTACCTGTGAGGCTGACAAAACCGTCAAAATGTGGAAGGAAGACCCAGATGCCACACCAGAAACCTATCCTATTCACTTCAAGCCGCCAAAAGATCTTAAAAGATACTGAGTGTTAGATTTCACTGAATCCATTGTAAATCTCTATGGATTTGAAAGCACACCCATGTTCCGTTGATTGACAAAGAGAGACCTTTTTTGCTGGTTTCTTTACATGGCAATATGTTAATCTTTTATAAGCACTCTTTAATCTCAAGCAATATGTTAATATTTTTTTAAACTATTTTTCCTACTAATCGAGTAGAATGATTAAAAAAAGCAGCAACTTTTATTTTTCGTCCAACATACTTCAATTGGTTTTTTAAGCTTTTTTATACAACACGCTTTTTTTGGGGTCCGCGGATTAAGCAGAATAATACAAAAATGTATCAACTTTTGTTGTTCGGCCATTTTTTTTATTTTTTTATAAAAGTGACGACAGAGGTTGGTGTTGGGCTATATAAATAAGTTGGTTCAATGTGCTAAATTCCATTAATTTCACTTATTTTTTCCATCGCAAGTATTGAAATCTATTTTAATTTGTAAAATAGAACAGTCCTCAAGTCTGTTTGGATAACTTTGATATGAAAAATTTTACATGTACATTACAATGATCTCTAAATTTTATTCCATGGCACCCCCTCATGGAATTTGTTTTACAAGAATTAACTTTTCTCCTGTCGATTCGTGTAGGGTACAAAAGGTCAGATTTGGATTTTTGTCATAGCGTCCTGAGTACGATCCAAGCTGTTTGGGGTTTAGATAGTCCAATTTGTCTGTGCGTTAAATGATGACTGCTTTTCTGGAGCAGAGTTAATTTTAGTAATCAAGCATTATATGTTGGAGGGAGACAATTGTTCTCTATTAACAAAACTATGTAAATTATTATATGTACTAATTATATATTCATCGACAACAGACACATGCCTAAGAAGAGAGTCATATGTGATTTTGCTAAGGATACACTATAGGTTGGAGCAGTCCACTTAATCACATTGGTCTTTTTTTTCGATATCGAGGAACTTCTCCCAAGATCAGTCACTATTGGACGCCACTCAGCCAAGGGTAAATCTTGGAACCAGCCACGTACACGGGGGTACCGCGGCACGCTCAGTAACGTGGGGCCTTTGTTGCACCTCGAGGTTTGCACATCCAGAGTCGAACCGGGGTCCCTTCATTGGGGATTGCCGAGCCGCATCGCTGGGCTACTCCCTCGCCCACATTGGTCTCTTTTATTTGATTAATTTTTAATTGTCAGGACTAATTATATATTAGCCATCAATAGGCATATATCCAAAAAGAGGAGCAAGTGTAGAATCATTAATGACATGCTATAGTTAGAGAGAGTCAGTTCATATTTAAGCGATTTGTTATGTTTTAGCGACTTGTATGTAAATTACTAGCCATCAACAGGCACACTCTCAAAGGGGAGCATGCGTAATTGTGGTCACATACTACAAGTTGGAGAGTGACAACTGGCTTTTAATCGATTTACTCTCTTTTGACGAGTTGTATGTAGGTTATTTTGTGTCAATCCTACATAAAAAGAATATCTGTGGTATAAGTGTATTTGTCATACCAACCCGCTTGTCATTTTTTTAACCGTCTTGTGAGCGTAATTATGAATTTGTAGGAAATCAGTTTTGTGTTTAAGTTTTGTCGATCAACAATGAGGTCACCGATATATTTGAAAAAAAATGGAAGTTAATGTTCAAACTAATATTGAATCATATGCACAATTTTGACAACTATGATATCTTTGACAATATCTTTTTTTCTATCATATAATTAAGAATAACAATAAAAATATAAGAGATTTGTGCTTGATACTCATATGATAGATTAATTTAATTGGAGAGCACATGCTTATCATGTGTATTCTGCTAGTAATACTTAAAAGTGGGAGGTACAAAATAGAAAATACCACTGCATTATGAAAGCTGGAGATCAATGTACAAATCGACTGAAGTCTAAAAGGAAACAACTATCTACCTCTCCAAGCATATTCACTGGCTATGATTCTTGCCATATGAGGATTGGATTTTTTTTCCGTCACTCATTTGCCCACGTGTAAAATTTTGCCTCGGGTTTACAACTACATGGTATCTTTGTCAATTGAACTCCATTTATGTAGTGTTCTACCTGCTTTTCTGCTAGATATCAAAAGTGATGCCACGATCATATGCACATTATAAACTTTTTAAGAAGCCAATATTTTAATGGAATTGTACTCTGATAAAAATTTCTAGTATTGCGGGTTTTAAATATTGGGCCTCAAATCCTTGGACGTTATAATTTCTCTCACTTAGAATTTTATAATCATTCTCCATTTTAGTGAAAACCAAAAATGACCCATAACCTTCTAGCTCCAGTCACAACTACCAGTGCAAAGGTGGTTACTACCATAGATAACTCTGAATGGTTGATATCCAATATCATAACTAAAGGGACATAGTCATCACTCACTATACACACTACTACTGTGTATTGTTTTTGTCACATAATATCCATAATAATAATGGACTAGGACCTAACAAGAACGAGTACTCCTATTATACATATGATCTCATGTTCAGGTCTTCAACCCAAATCATATGTCATCAAGTCTTAACATTCTTAGGACATTATTAAATTTATTCATTATCTCAATACAACAAATTCATAATAAGTTGAATTGTATTTTATTAACAACCAAATCAAGTAAAAAATATTCTTTTTACAACCATCAAATGACAAACTCTCATAGATTATAACGAATAGTCTCACACTTGTACTAAAACCAATCACTCATGAATCTAAGTGCAATCAATCTAACATGACCATCATGTTTTTTTTATGAATGTGCTTTACTCAAAGCATTAGAAACATTGCTTTCAGTTGGTACTTTTTAAAGCTTTATATCTCCTCTCCATAGAATCTCACGTACGAGATGGTAACACCTGAGTATGTGCTTGGAACACTGGTGCGATATGGATTCCTTAGCTTGTGTAGCAGCTTCTTTGTTGTCATGATAAAGTTTTATTGATTTTCACCAGTTGGACCCACCTTAAATTCAACAATGAACTTCTTGATCAATACTTCCTCCTTTGCTGCACTAGAGGCAACAATATACCTTTACTCTAGAATCAATCACTTTTCTTGCTTCATACTCTTCCAATTTACAATTTTATCATTTAGGCAAAACATGAATCCAAATTGCAATCGACAACTGTACTTATTTATTTGGAAGCTTAGACTAGTGTAATATCTTAAAACTAACTCTTCCTCATCACCATAAATTAGGAATTGATCCTTAATTCTTCTCAATTACTTAAGGACATTCTTTACAACTTTCAAGTAACCGTGACCCAGATCTGTCTCGTACATGCTCGTCATGCTTAATGTAACGAACTGAATTCCAATGTACTTGAAATTCCATTCTATTCATAAAGATATCCTAATTTTCTTATCTATTTTTCCTTATTGTTAATTTTGTGGAAATTGAGGGACTTGGAGTAAATATGCATGCAAACTTAAGGAGTTAGTTCACAAATACCTCAGTTAATATGTTGCTATGAGTTATGTTACAAAATGTCCATAAAAACGAAATTGTTGTTTAAATTAAATTAGAAATAAAAGTTAATGTAAATACAAGTAGTAAATAAGTATCATAATCACCCTCTTTACCTCTCTCCTCATAAAAGGCAAATAAAGCTTGAAAATGAAGGTATTAACTTCATTGTGGGCCTTTGAATTAATGAGGGAGTATTACCTCACAATTTCATCCAAAAATGCTAATAGAAAATCTATTTCAAATTAAATTAAATTCTTATACATTAAGTAACACATTAAAGACCAATATGGTGGTTAATGGCCAAAAGGTGAATAAAAATGGGATTTAAAGCCATAGGAATATTCTAGACTTAATTGTGGACCCATGGTTCAAATTTGGGATCATTTGACCATTATTTGACCCCTCAATTTGTTTTTAAAAGAATTGATTAAAGTTTTATTAAGAAATCAATTCGATTTCATTAATTGAAGCAATTAAACCAATGTTTCAGTTTTGAATTCTATCACGTGTTACTAGCTCAATCACGATGGATGTGAGCCATTGATCTCTGATCTGACACTCACTGAGTAACGTCCCAGTTGAGAATCGATCTACGATCTCATTCTTCCTCCACACTAATCCGTTTCTTTTGATTTCTTCTCCTCTCACTTTGTCTCTCTCTTCTGAGTCCAACAAGATATCACACGCTCTCCCTCGTGGCCTGAGCAAGAAACACCCATCTAGGGCAGACGATCTATCTCCATCGGTGAGTCATAGAGGAGCTTCCACCCTCCTTCCTGCCTATAAAAGGCCACCACTAGAACACATAGACCACAAGCAATACTCCTCTCTATCCAATTCCTCTGCTAGCACTCCCGAACCCCTCACCCTACTCAAATTCAATCTCCAGTGACATCATCTCTGTCCCGGTCACCTCCGCCTTCCCAGGTGAAATTGGAGATTGGGTAAGCTTCCTTGAAGCCCTACGAACATGTTTACATTATTAGTTTGTCCCGACATGGTCTGTTTTGATCGGTCCTGCAACTCAGTTGGAGCTCCTTGTCAGCGCTAGTCGTCCTGGTGACTCATCTGTCCTCCGACCTTCGTGAAACCTTTCTCGTGCTCCTGTGATGTTCGTGAATGAAACTGAATTCTTACCTAGGCATTTTAGTTCTTCAATACCATTGAACCTCGCCTTCAACCCCCCTCACCAACCATGGCTTTCTCCACCTCGTTCCGGCATTACAGGGGACCTCACCTTGTGGCGTTTGCTCCCTCACCTCCTCTGAACCTCCAACTACTTGCTCGCAGTGTTAGTTGTCCTAGAGAACACATGTGGAAGCGTAGAGAAATGAGAGTTGATCTCCAAGCCAACTGTTTGACGAAATGTCAGGGGCATGGATCTCGGGGATGAATCCCCTTGTTGATTTCCTGTGACTACCCTCACTCGCCCTGTTTTGTTTGATTTTCGCCCAAGGGTAAAAAGATACTTTCGCCCTATCTTTAGCCCTTATTGACTGAAGTTAAGCGAGCAATGAACCCGTGAATTGGCTGCATGTGATTGGTCTAGCTCACGCGGGCCCCGTATCCCTCCTCTTCACAAAACAAATAGCTCATATGGCATTTTCTAAATTTCTGATTCGCTGATTTTAAAAAATTCACAACTAATTACTAGATCATCAGAAAAATATAAATAAATAGACTATGGATTTAGAAAAATAAATCCTATGTAATAAAAATGATTCCCAATCCTAATTTACAAGTTTTTTGAGAAGAGTTTTCTATGAACCAAAATAACTAAGTAAAAAACCCTAAAATGCATAAATAATTCATTTCAACCTCAAATTAACAAAATGAATATGCTTTTCCAATTAGAATAATATACCCAATCATTTGACCTAGTTATCAAACCCAACATCAAAGTTTTGTCTAAAAGGTATAAAATTAGGGTTTCAACCATTAAGCTATTTCAAACCCTAATTCTTGTGATTAAACACTTGTACTTAGGATATAAGGATCTTGGACATCAATAATTGAGGAAAAGTCAAATCTAGGATAACTCAAGTGAGATATGTGCCTTCTAACCCTAAAGTTGGGCATTATTTATCCAAAACTAAATTCCCAATGAGGCATGAGCCTATTTTGTTTATTGTTACTATTCCACAATAAATGTTTTAAGGGTCTTGGACCCCACTTTGAAATGTTGCTAAAATTCTTATATCTGCCATTAAGATACTTTAGCATGATGATAAAAATGACTAATTAACTAATGTAGTGTACATGAGTACAAACCACTCACAGTTGTTGGCATGAGCCCAGGGGAATGTGACCACTCTTCCCAATTATAAAAATTTTAGGGTGTTTGGGAATGTGTTACTCTCCCTCACCCAGAGGTTGAGGTCTGGTAGGTGTCTCAACCTTATGTTAGTCTAATTTAGTCAAAATTAATCATGCTTACAATTTATTATTGTTTAACTTGGTAGAAATTCTTATTGTTGTACTTGCCTCATACACTTGAAATCTCATAGTTAGTGAACCTTTACTTTGCCATATTTAAACTGTCAATTGTCCTTTATCCTTAATTGAAACATACATTTTTATCTCCTTTTGCTGGGTGATCCCAACCACCCAGAGCCACGAAGAGGGATAGGATCGGACCGTGGTGAGGCTGATCAAATGTGAGGCTACCAGGATGACTAGGTTACTATTGTTAGATCCTATAGTTTATTTTCAGTTTATCTTTCAAACTTTGAAATAAAGATATGTAATAGCATAGGTTTTTAAATTCTACTGCTACTGTTGACATTTATTTGTATTTGGTTTATGCTTATTTAAATGGAATTATTATGCGTGCATCCCTCATCTCAAGTTTTTATAAAATATGAATGTTGTGTATTTTCCATTAGATTTTAGTAAGGAGGTGATCTCACCTCTTTACAACATGGTATCAGAGCCTGTAAGATAGCCACTAGGGCTTGAAGTTGAAAGTGATGGTGTCTAGAAAGGGTCAGATGTTGGGGGCTGGCAATATTTTCCTCTGTGCCACTAGTTTGTTTTAAGAGGGATCCTGAGTTCATATGACACTGACCTTGTAAGGAGTGGGATCCACTCCCTACTAAAAAAATTTGAAGAATAAAATATCCATTCTGAACACACTCAAAGGTATGCTGGAATAGGTGCAAAATTTCCAAACTTCAATAAAAAGTATTCAAAACAACCAAAATATAGTAGCAGAATAAAAATGTTGACTATATTCAATTTATCACTAGGTTACAAAAGAACATCATTATCTCCCATAAAGGGTTTACATGTACCGCACAACATAAGGATCTAGTAGAGGGAAATATAAACCATAACAACTTTGTCTCCAAACTTTTAATCCTTAAGCTAGTCCAAAACTTCATGCCTTATCATCCCCTTCACCTAGGGTTGGAAACATACCCCAGCAAGAAGAGAAAATAGATGACATCAATAAAGGCTGGTATGTGCATACTAAATAGGAAATTGAGCAATATATGGAATAAAGGACATCAAATATAAAAGGATTCCCATAGAAATGATAAGTACCACCCAAATGGGTATCAAGAGAAAATGAATTGAAATCATATGATAATAGAAGAATACTTGCCATTAATAAAACATAAAGATTGTGCCACACAAGCACATGTAAATAATTAGGACACACACCCCATATCATCAACTTGCATGCATGTGAGATAAACATAGCCCCAGAACAATATAAACACAAAGGTGGCCAAGTCTCATAAACTTGAAACCTAATAGAGAAAGGAATACTGCCAATATCCCAAATATATAAAACATGGTCCAAGAATCACACATCTTGCCCTGGGTATGAGGTTCCTTTCCATCCCAAAAGAGCAGGAAATATCACATCTGCTCGACAAAAAATAACACATCTGCCATAAAAGCCAATGCAATTACACTACTCTAGTGCTACTGAATCACATAGCATGTTAAATGTAGAGGCAAGTAGAAAGTATAGTCAGAATATATAAACTAGTCACCACATAAGTGACCAACATATACATCCATAAGTGGGCAAAAGACATCACATGTCATCTTTTAGAGTTCCACCATGAAAAAAGCATAAGATAAGAGTTCAAAAGAATATCCATGATCACATGATCAATATCAAATAAGGTAGTTCACACGAACCATGATTTTTAAAAGAAAAGACATTGTGTATAGGCTAATGTCCATAGAATAAAGTGAATGAATAACAATAGGTAAATTACTCAACATAGAAGAATAGGGATACACAGTCCAAGTCAATCCTAGGCCTCCAAAGAACCTCTAGGGAAGGTGGAAAAGTCCAATAAGTAAGGTTCCCAAGCTTAGAGAGGCTAGTTTCTCCAACAAAGCTCCTATCTCGAGCAAGAAGCACCTTCTCCACTTTAGAAGTGAAAAACCCTAACAAAAGAACATGGAGATGAGGTGTTTATGGGTTCTAGGTGGGGTTTCACCATGGAAGGCTATGGTTTCGACCTGGAAGAAGGTGGAAGGAAGACTAACAACATGAAAATAGGGAAGGAAAGAAGAAACTTACTAGTTTTGGTTGAAATAACCAAGGAGGAGCTTTAGAAACCCTAAATAGAGAAAATTTGGAACCCTAGGAGCCTTCTTCACCAAGGTAGGCACATTCTTTTACCTTGGGACAACACCTTCATGGCCAAACAAAGTAGGAGTTATGCTCTAATCTAGAGGAAATAAGAGCAAGAGTTTTTGAATTTGGAGTTGGGAAGGGGTAGATATGGCTATATAAAGAAAGAGGTCAAGTATGAGGTGTATATGAGACTTTCCATGTGTCATGCATAAGGGTGTCGATGGATATGCAAGACTTTATTGATAAGGAAGAAGTAAAGCACGAGGTGTCAAGTTACTTTCCATGTGTCCAATGCTAAGGGTTCCTATGGACATGCAAACCTTTATGGATAAGGAAGAAGTCAAGCATGAGGTGTCCATGGAGCTTTCTATGTGTCCTTAGCCAAAGGATTTCATGGCCATGCAAGAGGACAACTCATAGAGGCTTCCTGAACATCAAATGTCGGTTTATGGACACTTATAGGCCATCCCAACCGACCTCCAATCAAAGAAATAACCCCATTGGTTGATAGCTTCTAAAGATAAGCTCATTTATAAAGAGGGCAATCCCCAAAATGCCCTTGGAGAGAAACACCTTCAAACCAAGGTGCAACTAGGTTCCCCATTGTTCAAAAACTTGAGAATGGTAAGAGAATATATACGTATTATAATTCATGTGACAATTTGTAAAGAAAACCTCCCAATTGGGTAAATTGCAGAAAAGTCCAGAATGTACCTAAAATTGCATAACTTGCACAAACAACATCCAAATTTGACTAAACTTCATCCACAAGTTATATTTGATGTGTTGAATATGAATTTACCATTATTTTCATATTTTTATGTTTTATAATCACATTATTCATTACTTATGCCTTTTACTCATTTTCTCTCTCCTAAACTTATCCTAATATTTCAAGGTGGTCCAAATTAGATGAAATTTGACTTATAGGCTAATTTTGATATGTAGATTTTGAATTTGAAGTTTTTTTCCACTTTTGAAACTTATTTTTATGAGGTATCTCATATGGCCCATTAACGGCCCATTATCTAAATTATTCATCCAATTAAGTTTCTTATCTTCATATTACCACCAAAATGAGTTATGTGGCATATTTTATGTATCCATTATAAACCTAGTATTAATGTTAGAACATTAGGTTACATTAAGGTGATCTATACATGCATTAGATCATTGGGGTTATCCTAAACATCTATTTAGGTCTAACCTTCAACCTTGTTTGGCTAAGTCCAAAATGTCAACTTCCAGGGTAGGGTCCGAGATCTAGTATGTTACAACACACCACCCCTTAAAGGGATTTCGTCCATGAAATCAAAACACCCATATATAAGAAAACAACTTATTCACCACCCCTTAAAGGACTCATATTATTAAGTCAAAACTATTCTTTAGGTATAAAAGGTTCAACTACACTTCCTTACATCCAACTACATAAGCATCATGCAAAAAAAAAGAAACATAACTTGTAAAGACTAACTATGAACTATGGGTTAACTTGCTCTTGTCCATCCTCAAATAAGTCTTTACACCTGGGAGACTAGTTCAACATATTAGGTTCCCTAAAGATAAACCATATAGTCGTCTAAGGCTACTATTGCCTAAAAACATGCTATTTTAGACAATTCATATCAGCTCAGGCTAGGCCGGTATCATATGGATTTGGGAGTCCTCGTAAACTAAGCTAGTGGTGCGGAGGAAAATCTTGCCAGCCCTCGAACTCTGATCCTTTGTAGACACCTTTGCTTTTAACTTCATGTCTTAGTATCTGCCTAAAGGCCAAACTAAACAACCTCAAGTTACTATGGTTACTTATGCATCTTTTAGTTGTAAGTATTTTAGGGATCTATTCATCATTATTCTAATGTGAAACTATATGATCCTAAATCAACCCTTCATCATCTATTGATCAACTCTTGGGCAAACATGTCTCTTAAAGGTAAGGCAAGGATTCTAACTAGGGAGACAAAATTGAAATAGTCAGATTCTGACTACTATGGGCTATGATACCATGCTGTAAGGAGTGGGATCCACTCCCTACTAAAAAAATTTGAGGAATGAAACATCCATACCAAACACACTCAAAGGTATGCTGGAATAGGTACAAAATTTTCAAACTTCAATAAATGGTATTCAAAACAACCAAAGTATAGCAGCGGAATAAAAATGTTGACTATATTCAATTTATCACAAGGTTACAAAAGAACATCATAATCTCTCACAAAGGGTATAAATGTATCACTCAACATAAGGATCTAGTAGAGGGAAATCTAAACCATAACAACTTTGTCTTCAAGCTTTAACTCCTTAAGCTAGTCCAAAACTTCATGCCTTATCATCCAGGTCCTTCACCTAGGGTTGGAAGCATACCCCAACAAGAAGAGAAAATAGATGACATCCACAAAGGCTGGTATGTGTATACTAAATAGGAAATTGAGCAATATATGGAATAAAGGACATCAAATATAAAAGGCTTCCCATAAAAAGGATAAGGACCACCCAAATGGGTATTAAGAGAAAAGGAATTGAAATCATATAATAACAAAAGAATACTTGCCATTAATAAAACATAAATATTGTGCCACACAAGCACATGTAAAGAATTAGGGCACACACCCATATCATCAACCTGCATGCATGTAAGATAAACATAGCCCTAGAACAATATAAACATGAAGGCGGCCAAGTCTCATAAACTTGCAACCTGATAGAGAAAGGAATACTGCTAATATCCCAAATATATAAAACATGGGCCAAGAATCACACATCTTACCCTGGGTAAGAGGTTCCTTTCCATCCTAAAAGAGCAGGATATATCACATCTGCTCGACATGAAATAACACATCTGCCATAAAAACCAATGCAATTACACTACTCTAGTGCTACTGAATCACATAGCATGTTAAATGTATAGGCAAGTAGAAAGTATAGTCAGAATATATAAACTAGTCACCACATAAGTAGCCAACATATACATCCACCTCATAAGTGGGCAAAAGACATCACATGTCATCTTGTAGAGTTCCACCATGAACAAAGCATAAGATAAGAGTTTAAAAGAATATCCATGATCACATGATGAATATCAAATAAGGTAGTTCACATGAACCATGATTTTCAAAAGAAAAGACATTGTGTATAGGCTAATGTACATAGGACAAAGAGAATGAATAAGCATAGGTGAATTAGTCAACATAGAAGAATAGGGATACATCATACCTCAACTTCAGAGTCTAAATAGTCCAAGTCAAGCCTATGACTCCAAAGAACCTCTAGGGAAGGTGGAAAGGTCCAATAAGTATGGTTTCCAAGCTTAGAGAGGCTGATTTCTCCAACAAAGCTCCTATCTCGAGCAAGAAGCACCTTCTCCACGTAAGAGGTGAAAAACCCTAACAAAAGAACATGGAGATGAGGTGTTTATGGGTTCTAGGTGGGGTTTCACCATGGAAGGCCATGGTTATGACCTGGAGGAAGGTGGAAGGAAGACTAAAAACATGAAAATAGGAAAGGAAAGGAGAAAACTTACTAGTTTTGGTTGAAGTAACTAAGGAGGAGCTTTAGAAACCCTAAACAGAGAAAATTTGGAACCCTAGGGGCCTTTTTCACCAAGGTAGGCACCTTCTTTTACCTTAGGACCATGACTTCATGGCCAAAAAGAGTAAGAGTTATGCTCTAAGCTAGAGGAAATAAAGAAGAGTAAGATTTTTTCAAATTTGGAGTTGGGAAGGGGTAGATATGGCTACATAAAGAAAGTGGTCAAGTATGAGGTGTATATGAGACTTTCCATGTGTCATGTATAAGGGTGTCCATGGACATGCAATAATTTATGGATAAGGTAGAAGATAAGCACAATGTGTCGAATTACTTTCCATCTATCCAATTCTAAGGGTGCCTATGGACATACAAACCTTTATGGATAAGGAAGAAGTCAAGCATGAGGTGTCCATGGAGCTTTCCATGTGTCCTTAGCCTAGGGATTTCATGGCCATGCATAAGGACAACTCATAGATGATTCTTAAATATCAAATGTCAATTTATGGACACTTATAGGCCATCCCAACGGACTTCCACTCAAAGAAATAACCCCATTGGTTGATAGCTTCTAAAGATAAGCTCATTTATAAAGAGGGTAATCCCCAAAATGCCCTTGGAGAAAAACAACTTCAAACCATGGTGCAACTAGGTGTCCCATGGTTAAAAAAACTCAAGAATGGTAAGGAAATATATTAGGATTATAATGCATGTGACAATTTGCAAAGAAAGCCTCCCAATTGGGTAAATTGTAGAAAAGTCCAGAATGTACCTAAAATTGCATAGCTTGCGCAAACAACATCCAAATTGGACCAAACTTCATCCACAAATTATATTTGATGTTTAAATATGAATTTTCCATTATTTCCATATTTTGAAGTTAAATAATCACATTATTGATTACTTATTCCTTTTACTCATTTTCTCTCTCCTAAACTTATCCTAATATTTCAAGGTTGTCCAAATTAGATGAAATTTGACATGTAGGCTAATTTTGATATATAGATTTTGAATTTGAAGTTTGTTTCCACTTTTGAGACTTATTTTTATGAGGTATGTCATATGACCCATTATCTAAATTATTCATCCAATAAAGTTTCTTATCTTCATACTACCACCAAAATGAGTTATGTGGCATATTTTATGTATCCATTATAAACCTAAGATTAATGTTAGAATGTTAGGTTATAGTAAGGTGATCTATACATGCATTATCTCATTGGGGTTATACTAAACATCTATTTAGGTCTAACCTTCAACCTTGTTTGGCTAAGTCGAAAATGTCAACTTCCAGGGTAGGGTCCGAGATCTAGTATGTTATAGGCTTGGCCTGATCTGATATAGAATGCCCGAAATAGCATGCCTATAGACAACAATAGCCTCATTTTTTATATCAAAAAATCCTAGAAATCTTACACTATAACCTTGCCTTTCAAGAGTGGAAACATGTTTGGAGACTACTCTAAAAGATCCAACCCTCCCGAGACTCCTATCACTCCGCCTCCACCAATAATGACACCTGAGAAGGAGTTGACAATGCCACATCAACTTCTCTCGACTACTCTGGTGGGGCAAATTTCTACTGTTGCAGCTTCAGCTAGTAAGCCAAAGGAGTTCACACTGACAAACTTCATAAAGATGCAACCACCATCTTTCAAAAGGGAAAATGAGGCCAACATGGTAGACAAAGATGATGATTGGGTGCTAGCCCTGGAGCGCACCTTTGATGGCATTGCGTGCCCTCCTCACCAAAAGGTCTGCTTTGTAGCCTATGTCCTGGATGGCCCAGCCTGCATTTGGTGGAATGGCATCTTCCTCACCCGAGACACAACTGAGATGACTTGGAAAGACTTCCTGAAGTTGTTCAGAGAGAAGTATGTCTGCCCAGCTTACCTAAAGAAGAAGGAATCTGAATTCTACAGTCTTCGTCAGGGGAACCTGAGTGTCTTTGAGTACATTCAATGTTTCCTACTTCTAGAGCATTACGTCGTTGACTTAGGGACTGAGTGTAGATCAACCTTGTTTTTGGAGGGACTCAACTACAGTGTGGGCCACAATCTTGTTTCACACCTGCCACTTACCTTCCAAAAAATGGTGGACAAGGCCCTGGCTATAGAGTCATACCCTGGCTTCCAAGCTTTTGATTTGAGTAGCAACAAATGGAAGAGCTCTGGTGGATATCAAGGAAGAGACCGTTGCAACTAGTACTCCCATTCTCACCCACTTGGAATGTGCCCTATGGGCAATGCACCACCTCAGAGGGAGGATCGACCTGTACCAATCTGCCATGAGTGTGGCCAGCCTGGTCATATTTGACCAAATTGTCCTAGGTTTTAGCGAGGACAAGCCCCAACCCAACAACTGCCTCAACATCAGAACATGCCTATGCTGAACAACAAAAACAACAAAAACAACAACAACAACAACAACAACAACAACAACAACAACAACAACAACAACAACAACAACAACAACAACAACAACAACAACAACAACCAACAAGGGTGCCGACCGCTAGTAGAAAGGCGAAATGGAAGGGTTTTTGCTATATATGTTGAGGAAGCTGGTGAAGGCAATGAGGTAATAGAAGGTACTTTACACCTTAGTATGCATCCAGTTAAAGCACTTTTTGATTCTGGATCGTCACATACCTTCATATCTACACAATTTGCCTCTATGCTAGAATTGGAATATGAATTTGTGGACCATGTGTTAGATGTCAAAACCCCTACTGATAGAATAATCTCATCTTATCTCAAACTTCCTACCATGGACCTTTGCATATTGGGGAAGATGTTTCCTTCAGACTTTATCTTGCTTGACATGATGGCTTTTGACATTATCCTGGAGATGGATTGGCTGAGGAGATATAAAGCAATCCTATTATGTAAAGAGTCGATGGCTAGCTTGTTACATCTTGAAGAAGGAAGTATGTGTATCGAGGGTAGAAAGTGAGAAGAGAAAAAATTTATCATCTTAGCCATCAAAGCTGAAAAATTTGTCTCACAAGAGTGTAGGGCATACTTAGCATCTATAGTTCTCGATGCCACCCTTCTTGCCCTTGACCATATAGAAGTGGTGAAGGATTTCCATAACATATTTCTTGAAGAATTACCTGGGTTGCCTCCAACTCACGATGTGGAATTCTCCATTGAGCTTGCACCCAGAACTTCATCAATCTCAAAGGCATCTTATCGCTTAGCATTAGTTGAACTTGCTGAGCTGAAGAAGCAACTTCAAGAACTTTCTCAACATGGGTTTTATTTGCCTAACGTATCACCTTGGGGAGCCCCTGTCTTGTTCATAAAGATGAAGGATGGATCAATGTAGATGTGTATGGACACCACATGCTTAACCAAGTCACATTGAAGAATTGTTATCCACTACCACACATCGATGATCTCTTCGACCAGCTCAAGTCTGCGACTGTCTTTTCAAAGATGGACTTACGAAGCAGTTATTATAAGATGTATATGAAGGATAAAGACTTATCAAAGACAACCTTCAAAACTAGATATGGGCATTATGAATTCTTGGTCATGCCTTTCGGGTTGACCAATGCCCCTACTGCCTTTATGGACCTGATGAATCAAGTATTCTGTCCTTACCTCGATCGGTTCATCATGGTATTCATCGATGACGACTTAATATATTCTGAGTTAGAAGAACAACATCGTGAACATATGAGACTGGCACTCAATACAATATGAGAATATCAACTTTATGAAAAATTCTTGAAGTGTGAGTTCTGGATCAAATAAGTAATGTTCTTGGGTCAGGTGATCTCCTCTGGACACATTGTTGTTGACCCTACAAAAGTAGAGGCTGTAACCAAGTGGAAGGCTCCGAATAACCCATCTGAAATCCATAGTTTCCTCAGTCTAGTAGGTTACTACCATAAATTCATCAAGAATTTCTCAAAGACAACCCTTCCTATGACATAATTGATGAGAAAAGAAGTCATGTTTGTTTGGACTCTCAAGTGTGAAGATAACTTTCAGAAGTTGAAACAAAGCCTGACATCTGCACCTATACTTGCATTACCTATGCAAGGCAAACCCTTTGTTATTTTCACTGATGCCTCCAATAAAGGTTTAGGATGTAACCTGATGCAAGAAGATAAAGTGATTGCCTATGCCTCCCTCCAGTTGAAGCTGAATGAATAAAACTAGCCTACACATCATTTAGAGCTAGCAACCATTGTTCATGCTCTAAAAATCCGGTGATACTATATCTATGGAGTCAAGTTTGAGGTCTTCTCTGATCACAAGAGTTTAAAGTACCTTTTGACACAAAAGGACTTGAATCTGAGACAAGATAGGGGATGGAATATCTTAAGGACTATGACTTTTCCATCACATATCATCCTGGTAAAGCTAACATAGTTGCTGATGCCTTAAGTCGGAAGAGAACTGGTACTTGTGCTCCTATAACCTGTTCTATATGAAAGAATATGGAGTATGTTTCTGGCTGGCAACCACAACCTATGGAAATTCCAAATGATGAATCTATCGACAAGTTATGTGTTCACATGGCTAGCTTATCCATCGCCCCAACCTAGATTTCAGATATTGTTGCTACCCAGTTAGAAAGTCCTAAGCTAGAAGAAATGAAGTCCTTAACCATGAAGCCACATTTTGATTTCTCTATCAGAGTGGATGGTTTTCTCCGCTTTTGACAAAGATTGTGGATTCCTGATACCAGTGACTTACAACAAAAAGTTTTGAGTGAAGCTCATGGGTCCAAGTACACAATTCATCCTGGAACGAGTAAAATGTACAAGAACCTACAATGAAGCTTCTGGTGGAAGAATATGAAGAAGGATATAACCCTATATGTGTCTATATGTTTGACTTGTCAACAAGTAAAGATATAACATCAATGACCTGGTGGTCTTCTCCATCTACTTGAGATTCTAGAATGGAAATGGGAGAAGATAACTATGGATTTTGTTACTGGTTTTCCCAAGACCAAAATGGGCAGTGATGCTGTGTGGGTAGTCATCAACCGTTCAAAAAAGTCTGCCCACTTTCTACCTTTAAAATCCAACTATAAGGTCGAAGACACGGCACAACTATATGTGGAGTGGATAGTTTGTTTGCATGGTGTACCCAAGGCGATAGTATCTGACCGTGACCCCAAGTTCACCTCTCGAATGTGGAGTAAAATTCAAGAAGAGATGGGAACATACCTACATTTTAGTACTGCATACCACTCGCAAACTGATGGCCAATCCGAAAGAACTATATAGATTCTTTAAGATCTACTACGTGCATGTGTTATGGACTGGGGAGTTGCATGGGACAAATATCTACCATTGGCTGAATTTGTGTACAATAATAGCTACCAAGCCAGCATTGGGATGCCTCCATATGAAGCCTTATATGGTAGAGGTTATCGTTCACCATTGCATTGGGAGGACGTGGAGAACACACTCTAGTGAAGGATGATAACATGCAAATGATGATAGAGAAGGTTTAGTTGATTAAGAAGTGTATGAAAGCCGCACTAGATTGCTAGAAAATGTATGCTGACAAGCATAGGTCTGATGTAAGCTTCTTAGTAGAGGCCATGAGTTCCTAAAAGTCAAGATTATACACTCTATTGCAAGATCTAAATTCAAAGGCAAGCTTATTCCTCGTTATGTGGGACCTTTTGAGGTCTTGGCTAAGATAGGAGATTGTCTAGCTCTTCCTCCTACTTATGCCAAGATCTATAATGTCTTTCATGTCTCTGTGCTAAGGAAGTATGTAAAAGACCCTTCTCATGTGCTCATGATAGTTCCTGTGGAGATTTGTGAGAATATGGCCTATGAGGAGTTACCAGTGAAGATTCTTGACACCCGAGTGAAACAGTTGAAGAACAATGAAATTGAACTAGTGAAAGTCTTGTGGAAATATCACGGGTTAGAAAAGTCAACTTGGGAACTTAGAGATGAGATGCTACACACTCACCCTTCTCTTTTTGTCTAAGATTTTGGGGACAAAATCCTTTTAATGGGTGGAGTGCTATAACGAACTGAATTCCAATGTACTTGAAATTCCATTCTATTCATAAATATATCCTACTTTTCTTATCTATTTATCCTTATTGTTAATTTTGTGGAAACATATGGACTTGGAGTAAATATGCAAGCAAACTTAAGGAGTTAGTGCACAAATACCTCAATTAATATGTTGTTAGGAGATATGCTGCAAAATTTCCATAAAAACAAAATGGTTGTTGAAACAAAATTAGAAATAAAACTTAATGTAAATACAAGTAGTAAATAAGTATCATAATCACCCTCTTTACCTGTCTCCTCATAAAAGGAAAATAAATCTTGAAAATGAAGGTGTTAAATTCATTGCGGGACTTTGAATTAATGAGGGAGTATTACCTCACAATTTCATCCAAAAATGCTAATAGAAAATCTATTTCAAATAAACTTAAATTCTTATACATTAAGTAACACATTAAAGACCAATATTGTGGTTAATGGACAAAAGGTAAATAAAAGCAATATTTAAAGCCATAGGAATATTATAGACTTAATTGTGGACTCATGGTTCAAATTTGGGATCATTTGACCATTGCTTGACCCCTCAATTCATTTTTAAAAGAATTGATTAAAGTTTTATTAAGAAATCAATTCGATTTCATTAATTGACGCAATTAAACCAAAGTTCCAGTTTTGAATTCTGTCACGCATTATTGGCTCAATCACGATGGCTGTGAGCTGTTGATCTCTGATCTGACGCTCACCGAGATGTCAACTACCTCCCGACGAGTAATGTCCCAGTCGAGAATCAATTTGTGATCTCATTCTTCCTCTATAGTAATCCATTTCTTTTGATTTCTTCTCCTCTCGCTTCATCTCTCTCTTCTGAGTCCAATGATCCATTGCTCGCTCTCCCTCGTGGCCTGAGCCAGAAACGCCCATCTAGGGCAGACACTCCATCGCCACCAACGAGTCACAGAGGAGCTTCCACCCTCCTTCTCACCTATAAAAGGCCACCACTAGAATGCATAGACCACAAGTAGTACTCCTCTCCATCCAATTCCTCTGCTAGCACTCCCAAACCCCTCACCCTACTCGTATTTGATCTCCGGCAATCTCAGCTTTGTCCCGGTTACCTCCGCCTTCCTTGGTGAAATTGGAGATCGGGTAAGCTTCCTTGAAGCCCTATGAACATGTTTACATTATTAGTTCATCACTACGTGCTCTATTTTGATTGGTCCTATAGCTTAGTTGGAGCTCCTTGTCGGCGCTAGTTGTCCCCGTGACTCAGATATCCTCCTACCTATGTGAAACCTTTCTCGTGCTCCCGTGACCTTCACAAATGCAACAAAATTCTTACATTGGCGTTTTAGTGCTTAAATACCACTGAACCTCACCTTCAACCTCCCTCACCAACCGTGGCTTTCTCCACCTTGTTCTAGCATTACAGGGGACCCTGACTTTTGGAGTTTGCTCCCTTACCTCTGCCGAACCTCCAACAACTTACTCGCAGTGTTAGTTGGCTGAGAGAACACCCATGGAAGTGTAGCGAAACTAGAGTTGAGATCCAGGCCGACCGCTCAATGAAATATCAGGGGCATGGCTCTCAGGGATGAATCCCCTCGTTGATTTCCCGTGACTTCCCTCACTCGTCTTATTTTGTTTGATTTTCACCCAAGGGTAAAAAGGTACTTTCACCCTATCTTTAGCCCTCATGACCGAAGTCAAGCGAGAAAGTGGACCCATAAACTGGCTGTATGTGATTGGTCTAGCTCACGTGGGCCCCGTATCCCTCCTCTTTGCAAAATAAATAGCCCACATCGAATTTTCTAAATTTTTGATTCACTGATTTTAGAAAATTTACAACTAATCACTCGATCACCAGAAAAATATAAATAAATAGGCTATGGATTTAGAAAAATAAATCCTATCTAATAAAAATGATTCCTGAGCCTGATTTGCATGGTTTTTGAGAAGATTTTTCTATGAACCAAAATAACTAATTAAAAATCCCAAAATGCATAAATAATTCATTTCAACCTCAAATTAACTAAATGAATGTGTTTTTCTAATTAGAATAATATACCCAATCGGTTGACCTAGTTTTCAAACCCAAAATTGAAATTTTATGTAGAAGATATAAAATTAGGGTTTCAACCCTTAAACTATTTCAAACCCTAATTCTTGTGATTAAACACTTGTACTTAGGATATAAGGATCTTGGGCATCAATAATTGAGGAAAAGTCAAATCTAGGATAACCCAAGTGAGATATGTGCCTTCTAACCCTAAAGTTGGGCATTATTTATCCAAACCTAAATTCCCAATGAGGCATGAGCATGTTTTATTTATTCTTGCTATTCCACTATAAATGTTTTAAGGGTCTTGGACCCCACTTGCAAATATTGTTAAACTTCCTATATCTTCCATTGAGATACTTTAGCATGATGATAAAAATGACTAATTAACTAATGTAGTGTACATGAGTACAAACCACCCATAGTTTTGGGCATGAGCCCAGGGGAATGTGACCACTCTCCCCAATTATAAAAATATTAGGGTGTTTGGGAATGTGTTACTCTCCCTCACCTAGAGGTTGATGTCCTGTAGGTGCCTCAACCCTATGTTAGTCTAATTTAGTCAAAATTAATCATGCATGCAATTTATTATTGTTTACCTTGGCAAAAATTCTTATTGTTATACTTGCCTCATACACTTGAAATCTCATAGTTAGTGAACCTTTACTTTGCCATATTTGAACTATTCAATTGTTATTTATCCTTAATTGACACATACATTTTTATCTCCTTTTGCTGGGTGATCCCAACCACCCAAAGCCAGGAAGAGGAATAGGACCAGATCGTGGTGAGGCTGATCACGTTTGAGACTACCAGGATGACTAGGTTACTATTGTTAGATCATGTAGTTTATTTTTAGTTTATCTTTCAAAATTTGAAATAAAGTTATGTAATAGCATATGATTTTAAATTCCACTTCTACTATTGACGTTTATTTGTATTTGGTCCATGCTTATTTAAATGGAATTATTATTCCTGCATCCCTCATCTTCAAGTTTTTATAAAAGATGGATGTTGTGTATTTTCTTTTATATTTTAGTAAGGAGGTGATCTCTCCTCTTTACACTTATGATATGTAAGACATCTGGGCATATAACTTAGTTCCTAGTATATAGGATGCTTCACCTTAGTCCTTCATGGAGAAGGAATTGCCCAACCAAGGTTTAACCAATTATAGAACATTGATATCTATGTCATTTCTCACTTATAGTATGTCATATACATATAATATGAGAAATACAATATTGTTCCCACTAACCTTCTTGTTAACACAAGGTTCTTCTTCATTTTGGGGAAAACTAAACTATTTGAGTGTCTCATTGAAAATGAAGATTCCAACTCTAAGATGCTTGGTTCAATCTAAAAATTGACCTCTATATCTTACAAACTTTATTTGCTACATTAGGAGTGATAAAACTTTCAAGTTGTGTTATGTACACATCCTCTAGAAGATTCCCATTAAGAGAAGCAATATAACATCCATTTGTTAAATTTCATAAGCACGACCCTAATGGATTTAACCATGGTAACTGGTGAAAATGTTTTATCATAGTCAATGCCTTGAACTTGTTTGAAACCTTTTACAATCAATCCACCTTTTCCAGTTTGTACATTATCATTCACGTCAGTCTTCTTTTTGAAAACCTATTAGAAACCTATAGGTTTTACCACTCTAGGTGGACCCACCAAGGTCCATACCTTGTTTATATACATGGAGTCCATCTCTATTCTCATTGGCTCAAGCCATTTAACAATATGTGGTCCCTCTATAGCCTCATTGTAGGTAGTTGGATCATCATCTTAAATGACCAACACATCATCTTCTTGAATCACAAGAATTCCAAATCTCTCTGGCTCAAGATGTGCCCTACTAGACATTTGAGGTTCCTGTATTACAATAGGGACTTGAGGTTTCAAAATAGTTTGTGGTTCCTCTTGTTCCTTATCTACCTCCATATGTTTAATGTTATCTTGTTGGTCTCAAACTTCTTTGAGTTCTATTTCCCTCCCACTGGTACCTCTAGAAATAATTTTTTTTCTAGGAATAAAACATATTTTGATATGAAACACTTTGTTGTCAAATGGAATATAAAAATAGTAACCCTTAGTTTCCTTAGGGCATTTGGATCCAAGATTTTCATAGAACCTTTTATTTATATAAGATTTACATATCCAAACTTTCATGAAAACATATTAGGACATTCTCCATTCATATCTCATATGGTGCCTTTAACAAATTTGGAAGGTATTTGATTAAGTGTAAACATGGCAATTTAGAAATTGGAAGATTAGCTACTTATCATTAATCGTACCATGCTAACAAGGAGAAATTCCTTCTTTCTGTTACACCATTATGTTGTGGTGTTTTAGGTTGAGTCCATTAGGATATAATACCACAATCCCTTAGAAGGACCTCAAACTCTCATTTAACATATTTATTGCCTTTATCTGATCGAAGTGGTTTAATTCTTTTTCTAAGTTATTTTTATGCTTCTGACGTAGATATCATCACACTGAAAAGTTCGCTAGGGGTGAAATCCTTAGAGTTTACCTAAATAAGTGCAATAATCATCACATGCAAGAGGATGAATCTCATCGTCGTATACTTCAGGATCAAACCCAAAGGACTACATATTTAAGAAATAATATGACCAAAGTGACCATGAAAAAATTCTATATAACACATATTTGGATTGGTTATTGATTAAACTAAGGCTCTAGATAATAGAGGGATGAATTAAGGGTTGATTATCAATGGTTGGTAATAATAGAATGAATGGGTTTCACCACCTCTACCTATCATTACTTATTGACCATACATCTATCGCCTCAAAAAACACCGATCTAAAGTTCCCCTCAAGAGTCTAACAAGAATATAATCGATATAGTAGATCTTGGGTTCAAAGTTCTCTACATCCAAGATCATGAAAAATATGTAAACCTATTTATTATACAAGCAGAAAAACATAAAATGATTTATTCTGAACATATATTCATTTGTACAAAGACATATGCATATAAGAGAACAAAATCTGACAGCGGGGCTAGTCCCTACATCCTAGTGAGAGAACTACAAGCTCATGATAGCAATAATAGAAATAAAAGGAGAAGAGAGACATAAATCTATGGTCATAGAAGAAGATAAAAGCATATTTATAGTGTGCGAAAGCCTATCTTTGTGCTAGAGACTGATGGAAGATGATGCAAATAACAACCACCCTTGGATATTGGTTAGATGTGTATTTGGAGCATTGTTCTTCCTTATTCAAGGTCACATCTTATCATGGTGAGTAGGGAGAAGCGTGATGACAAAGGCGGAAGTCATCAACCATTTTGAGTAAGCTCTGTAGAACATGACTCCTTCACGATCAAGACCTATGAGCTTCAGTAATGGAATAATGGAAGGATCTTCGATTCACATTCGTGAAGTGATAGATGAAAGTCCAAGGGTCATATAGATTGATGGTGAATAAGGGTAGCAACATCCTAGAGCCATCAAATGATGGATCCTTTTTCTAGACAAGGGCCTTGTATTTATAGGCAGAGGCTAGGGTTGGAACCCTCCCAACCACCATGGAGTTAAGTCCTAGGTCGCCATGAAGGTGAAGAGACAATGAAGAAGGTAGATGTAGGGTTTGTGCTTCTCAATGGCACTATTTGTAGGCAAAGGGTTAGGATGACCTTCAGAAGAGGGAACATTGCTTTCATCGGAAGACAACCACCAAAAGATGTATACTAAACAACCATTGGAAGATAAGCACAATATTTCCTTCTGGCCGTGGAGTGTAGGTTAGCCTTCAGTTTTCATACACATGAGAACCATTAGAAGGCGTGAGAAACTTTGTCATCAGAAGGCGAGCACTGGGTGATCATCGGAAGGCTCAAGAGCAGAACAACCATCAGAAGGAGAATGCAGAAGATCCTTCAAATGTCGAGTATAAGAGGCCATCATAAGGAAAGCACCTGACCTCCTTCAATTTTCAACAAAAGGAAGGATTGAGTGATGCAACTCGATGTCTTGTTAGATCTAAGCCCAACATGAGGGGTAAGGTCGATGGTCTCCATCAATGGAGCTTCCATCGAAGGAATGAAAAATGATGGAAGGGAAAACCAATGAAAACTGATGGCTTGGTAGCTATGATGCAAAATGTGTTGGATCTAAGGACTCTATAGTGGGGTGAATAGGGCTTCAAAATTCTCACAAGAATAGTTAGACCTTCAAATTATATCAATTGAAACTAAATGCTAAAACTCAATTTAAAGATGTGAGAAATTAAAACATACACTTGGACAAGGTGGTTAGAGTGGTTCCAATCTCCAAACTAAGAGACCGTCAATCCACTACCTAGAGAGGTTAACCTCTAGGACTTTGCAACCCATGTGCACTTATATTCCATTATAAGAGATAAAAGAAGACCACCATACATCCAAGGACTTACCTATTCAAGATAAGAGTCTTTCACCTACACAAGGACTTACCCACTTGATCAAGATGTCTTCATCCTTCACCAAGGACTTACCCACACTTGCATCAAGTCTTTGGCCTTGAAGGAACTACCCACTCTTCTTGAATCTTCCACCTTGTCCCCCTCCTTAACCTGGAGAAGATCTTCACACCTTCTTCAACCTTGAAGATTAACAACAACTCCTCCTTCACTCTGAGAAGGTCACTTCAACCTTTTCTCTTTGAGAAATGGGATTGGGAAGATGGGAGGAATGCGTGCTTTACAAGATAACATGAAGGTAGATCTCTTACAATGGGTTGTAGCACACTCAACTATAGTAAGGACCAAGGATATAATGAATGAGAAACCTTGGAATGAACTCCAAGAGGTCCTATTTATATATGGGGGTGTTCCTTTGAGTGTGGATCACTTAAGAATGAAAAATAGCCATTTTACAACTTGCAATAGATCTATTTTCATTTGTAACAACTCGCCAACAATTGGAATCACTTTTTATGTGTTTTTTGTATAGTACATTTGGTCAAGTTTCAATGAAGATAACTGGACCGATCCACTAACCCGACAAAGCCAATTTTCAAACTATTGGTCGAGTTTATCCTGGGGAAGCTCGACTGATGAGTCAAAATCAGTTTTTGTCAGTGAGTCGATTGATCAAGTTCTGTGAGTGTACAACTTGACCGATTGTTCCATTTCAAAAAATCCATCACTAGCCGGTCGAGATCCAAACTCGACCGACAAAGTTGCTGTGACAAATTTTTTAAAATGATTTTGAGTGATCAAACGTTGGAATTAAGTGTCCCTAATTTTTTTTCATATTAGTTACAAATATATCATCAATAAAAATGACTACAAAAATATTCTAAGGTGGTCTGGAGTAGTTTCCCAAATAGCACATTTGCATTGCTTTTGACTTGAACTTGGACAAACTAGGGCTTGTGTAATTTGATCCTTTTCATGTACCTAAAGCCTGAATTAAATCTTAAACAAAGATATTAGAATGGAATGGTTAAGTCATTATCGAAATATGGACAATGTATAACTCTCAGGTCAATATTCTCCCCCTTTTTGACAATGACAAACCATTCCTCAACATATTGAAAAGAATATGTAAAGTTATACCTTAGCCTTGTAAATTGCAAGGGGATTCATAATTTGAACAATGTGAATTTCTCCCCCTCAATCTATTCTCTCTCTTACCTACATAGTTAGTCTTTCTACACAAATCAATATAACATATATACTATATGGTCATTTAGCAAGTCACATTGGTAAAAAATATGTTTAGACAAGAAAGAATCACATAGGCAATAAAAGCAATATGGTTGAGCTTCAAAACATTGATCTTCTCTCCCCCTTTTGGCATTATCAAAAAGGAAAGGGGGTATAAGAGCAAAAAAATAGGTCTTCTCTAAACACAACCAAAACATTCAATCCATAAGATAAAACATGAAGCCTCATATCACACATCAAATAAAGATGAGAGAGAGATAAGCAATCAATGTCATAATCAAAATATGGGTAACATATTACCAACTCATGAGATAGAATCAACCAAAGAGTAAGTGTACATAGAATTAAGATTACAACACCGAAGGCATGTCCTCAAAACAACTATAAGACAAAATGATGAAAAAAACAATACATCTCAGATAATGTTCCCCCAGATGGTTTTAGTACAAAATAGTCTAGAAAGATATATATGATCAACATCTAAAGACTAAAAACTAAAACATCTAAATGTCTAGGCTATCTAAGTCCAGAGGGTCATCATCATCAAAATCATCATCACAAGCTTCTGTCTCATAGTCATCATCTCCATTTGAAGGTGCAATAGAGGGTGCTACTTCACATTCATCACCAGATGCACCAGTAAAGCCATCATCAGAACCATCTAAACCATCCAAATTATCATCCTCAGATGCCTCCTCATCAGCAGCAACAACTTCATCATCAACCTGATCAGACATCTCCTCATTGCAGACGGACCGAAACCACGACCGGGCCATATGGCATTCTTCTCAGCCCAAGACATACCAAGGTCATGCAACTCTTGGGCTTGAGGAAAAGTAGGAGCAGAGGTGCAAAGTCCTACAAGAAAGGTAGCTATAGGACCAACAGGGAAAGGTAGCACTCCAGGGGTAGATCCACCAACACACAAGGGGTGTAGAAGTGGAAGCAGCTGGTGGAGGGGCTGGGTAAAAGTGATTGTATGCATAGTATGCATAATCACCACCTGGGTAGGGATGGTAGGCATGATAAGGATGGAAATAGGATAGGTTCATGGTAGACATGATAACACAAAGATCCTGATGCAGATGCTCCTGAACCTAAATGTTAGACGCCTGCTGATACATCATGCAACCCATGAGGGTTTCATTTGATATATAGAATGAGGCATGGGTAGGTCGGGATGGCTGAGGAGGTGGAGGTACCTGGGTGGAGGTAAAGGATCTAGGTGTGGTAGTATAGGATGGAGGCAATGTTTTCTTGATTGTGGTGTCACTGATACAAACTCCTTTTTGGGTAGGTTTGTAATGAAGGTCATGAAAAAGAGACTTTCCAGTGGAAGATTGAAATAGACAACATGTGAAGGCTGGTTAGGGTGGGTACCTTGAGTGTTCTTCCCAGAGTCAAAGCAGGTCTTGTGGTGGAGAACATATCTATACCACTTGACTTTGATGTTCTTCCGAAGGCAAAACATAATCACTTCGGTATTCTCTAAAATTTCAGTTTGATTTTTTTTGAGTGAATATTGAAGTTGACTATCAAAGCGAAAATGTAGTTCTTTAGGTATAATGTAGATGAGGGTAGGATGGACTTCTTCTTATATGGAAATTGTGGCTTCTTCAAGAATTTATGTATGTCAAGGAGAGTGATATCATATTTCTTGTAGAAGGCCTCATGGTTTAGGATGTCAAAATACTCAAGGTAATCCTTCCTCCATGTGTCGGTGACCTCAGTACCAGAGAAAAAGATATTCAAGGTATCTTATGAGATCTTGAACTTTTTGTCGGTGATCATGTAAGTAAGAATGACTTGAGTATTTAGTGGGGGTACAAGAGTGTCGTAATTCCATGACAAATTTGAATAGAATTCATGAACTGCCTTAGTGCTTGTGATGAAGTTGTTATAGCATTGGTGTTCAACACTCAGGGTAGGGAGGTGGTGGTCATACAAAAACTCAACTACCTCATCTATGACTTTTGTCTATGCGGACGGGGCTCAAACAAGGCACAAAAAGGGAAGGGGTTCCTAGGAAGGAGCTCCTTTTACCTATTTATAGCTTCTTTGGAGACAAATAAGGTATCATCGAAGGAATGAGATGAGAGTTGGGAGAGGAGGATGATGCTCTGAAAGGGGTGGTTCTCTTTCTCCAATTGGAGGCCATGGAGGTAGGAAGAAGGAGATTGAGAGGTCAAAAATAAGGAAAACACCACCAAAAGATGACTAAACACCTAGGGATGATGTGAAAGAAAGCTAGGAATGTGAAACCCTTTGCCACACAAAATAAGATTACTAAAAACCAAAGCACAGAAACCAACAATACTATGGATTTCCGAAAAACACTAGAAATTAAAACTGATTATGGTAAGGCACATCATTGGAAATCTTATCACAAGTAGATCCAAAGACACTTGTCATCTACATTATATAACCTAAAACAATGTTATTGACACGACCTGATACCAAACCGATAAACAAATCATTACAATTAAGCGAAATTAAACATTAGCAGCGGAATAACAAAAATCACTAAAAATTAAAACCATTTGCAAAGAGATCCATTTCCAGGAAACTCTTATAACAAGAACCAAAATATTATATATACATTCTGGTCCATAAAGTACATACCGTGTACCTTCTCTTCTCGAGGATTATATACAACAGTTGCTCTGTTAAATCTATACATAAGCAAGATAAAACCTCGAGGCATTCAATACCAAAATCTCAGATCAATCATTAAAGCACTAACTACTGACTCCAAGGACCTGAGAGTATAGATACGACACATAGGACTCATAACTACAAGACACAATAGTTAGTATCTCCACCTGAGATATCACTGCTGTCCCTGATACTGGTTGTCCTTCCCCTGGTGTATGGTTTCTGCCTCCTTGTCCTCATCCACCTAAAAAGGTTGGATCCCACAAGGGTGAGACATTTGAAATTGTCCCAGCGAGAGATAGAACTCTCTGCTAGAAACATTATTATTGTAGATAAATAGTGATAAACTGAGCAGAGGAATCTCTATTGAACAACATGATTTAATCATCATTAAGCAGAATAGAGCAATATCATCTTTTAAAGCATTACAGCTATACATGATAAAGCAGAAAATCATCTATTCATTTTGATAAGGAGTATGAAGAACATGTATAACATCTATCCATTTAGGGTTACAGTAAGCAATGTAACATCAACCAATGATTTTTGTATTTCATCCCTAAGAAAATACGATACACGACTGATTACATTTTACAATCATACTTATGCCCTGAGGAAGTGAGCCGTACCGCTCAATTCCAACCTTCGATTGGGAAACCCAAAGTCAGTGCCATACAAGATCAAAGGAAGAGCCGGACTCCTCGATCTCATCCGTCTCCGTCATTGCCAGACCACAAGCAGGACTGTAGTCTCTTTCTTAAGTGACCTCAGTCACAGGGTTAGCTCCCATAGGCTACACTTCCTCAAGCCCGCCTTGGTACAGGTCCCGACGCTAGTAAATATGAGCCACATGCCGGTTCACTGTGCTCTCTGAGCCATGAATGCATTCATGCTCCATCACACTGAGCCATGGGCCTATTCACCATGCTCCTAAACATATCTTGAGTCTACAACCAAAGTTGCACTCTAATCCTCCTATTTTTGACTAGGAGACACCCCGTATATTCAACAATATACGCTCCGGATTAACCAGCAGGAGATCCCATTTCACCATCACCAGCTACTGACGATGATGGATCTATGGCCAGGGCTCTATATGATAATATTCCACTTGATTACTTAAGTACATTACCATATTCTTTTAGCATCAATCAAGTTTTCAAACATGTATTATTATGACAAATGCTATAAAGAAAAATGTAATACTTCTATCAAGTGCTTTTCAAAACTTTATAGAACATTGGGATCTCAATCCGTTATCTCATTATTGGGAATTCACATCCCTCAACAATATCATCATCATGTTTACTGGATCTGGGTATTCAAACCCTTAGTTCATCACTAAACAAGGTTACCACTATCATGTAACTATTATCTCCAGGTCATATGACCAAGGTATTCATGATACTTGTTACACAAGCATCTCACATAGTTCACCAGGCATATTAACTTCTTGTCACCTTTCACTAGGAAACAAATAAAATAATGGCTCACAAGACCCATTAACATCATAGCTCATACCTGGTTATGTTCATCATCTCCTGATACCTGCATGGTTAGTACACTTGATAACAACCATATCAATTACATATCAACATTATGCAATATAAAGATAACATCACTATTCCCTCATTAGGGTTAGGGTTTCCCATCTTTATCAATTAGGATTTCACATAACATCATCCTATATTAGGGTTTCACATAACATCACCCTATATTAGGGTTTCTCATAACATCACCCTATATTAGGGTTTCTCATAACATCACCCTATATTAGGGTTTCTCATAACATCGCCCTATATTAGGGTTTCACATAACATCACCCTATATTAGGGTTTCACATAACATCACCCTATATTAAGGTTTCACATTTTATGTTAATTAGGGTTTTATGATTACCTCATTAATCCAAACCCTAACTCAGTGCTTCCACATATCTTAGAGCACAAAGCATTATTTAAATATTAAATCATACTTATCATTGTTCCATGTACTAGGAACACACATCCCATCATACCTTATTCAATTGACTTAACCTTTCACTAAGTACATGTACTTATGCTTATCATAGTGTATTGAATCTATCACTTTCATAGGCATCGAGTGATAATCACTCTAATTATACTAATCACCTAAGTACTTTAGAGGTACTTCCATTGAAATCAACCTTGAGATACTCTTCAACCACTTACGGGGTTAATAGTACTTACATGATTTGAATCAAATGGATCTTCAAACGGTTTGGACCAATTGAACCTTCAAATGGTTTTGAAACCGTTTAGACCTTCAAACGGTCGTGGTCTAAAACTCCAAACGGTTTGAGACCGTTTAGACCATCAAACGGTCTTGGTCTAAAACTCCAAATGGTTTGAGACCATTTATACCTTCAAACGGTCTTGGTCTAAAACTCCAAACGGTTTGAGACCATTTAGACCTTCAAATGGTCTTGGTCTAAAACCTTCAAACAGTCTGGGACCGTTTAGACCTTCAAACGGTCTTGGTCCCTATATCCTTAAATGGTCTGTAGACCGTTAGACCTTAAACGGTCTTGAAGATTGATCAACCCTAAACAGTTTGAGACCGTTTGAGGAAACTGTATGGTCCTTAAACGGTTTGAGACCGTTTGGTCAATTCAGTGATGAAACCGTTTAACCCTAAATTAGGGTTTTAACATCAATTGAGCTAGGGTTCTAAAATCAATTGAGTTTGATTCTAAGGTTTTGAAATGAATTGAATTTGATTGTTTGAAGTTCTTAGGTCATGAGACCAATTGATCCTTAAATCCATTGAAACCGTTTGGTCTCTAATGGTTTGAAACTGTTTGACCTCTAACGGTTTTGAAACCGATTGGTCTCTAACGGTTTGAAACTGTTTGACCAACCAAATGAAACTGTTTTCTTTTGATTTTCTTGAGGTGTGTGCTAAGATAATGTCCTCATCATCAAGCTTCATACCTACGAATTCTACTTCCATATATATGATGAATTCATCAATTATTCAAGAAGGAAATAAATGATAAACATATGATGAGAAATTGAAATCAATAATAACATTGATGGGTTCAAGTTATATAACCCTCCTTCAAAGTAGATTCAAAGCTTCAAGATTCTCATATCTAATGGTGAAAGAAGCTCCTTTAACTATCCAAGGTTCGTTTCCAACTCTTTGGATGCAAAAGATAGCCAAGGTTGAGCATTGGATGGAAGAGAGAAGAAAATCAATGTTGAAATCCGATTTCAACCATCAATTCAAGGTTAAAGATGATCATGGAGCTTACCTTCAGCTTGGGGAACATTTTCCTCCTGCTCCTAAGGTTCTTGGTCATTGGCCAAAGCAAGGGAAGAAAGTGGTTTGCAAAATAGCCTTTCAAGTAAGGAGAAATCGAGTACATATAATTGATTTTCTAGGAGAGAGAAAGTAGGAGAAAATTCATCCACTTTCTTGACACATGCCCCCTCCCTTCCTTTCCTTCGAAGCCATCTTCCTTGCCTTCAAAATAATCTTGTTTATTGATGCATGCCATTGTGGCATTAATTTTGGATAATGTTGTAGTCTTGATTTCATAGATTTTCTTTATTAATCGACTGACATGCAATAAAATAACTTCTATCACAAATAAATTGTAAGTTGATCTTATCAATATTATTTTATTGAATTCTTATAATATTTTCCTCAATTTTTAGGAATGAATGAATATAAGAAGAGATGAAGGTAGGAGGCAATTCAGTTTCCCGCAATGCTGACTTAAATGCATACCTTGCACCAAAATTGGCATAACTCTCATATCCTAAGGCGGAATTTAATGTTCAAATATGATTTGGATAGGGAATTTAAAGGCCTACAGGAAAATCATATTTTCGGGCGCAGTTTAAATTCTCTGGAGAATAGAAATGCGCTCGAAATTGCTGCTGCGAGAATCTGCATTAAAGAAAGACAATCAAGAGTTTGTTGACTAGATCTGAAAATTCAAAAGGATGGCTCCCTCTCTTTTTTCCCCCTCTTTTTTTTGGATAGCCTACCCCTACTTCTCCTATAAAAGGAGGGGCACTTCCTCCTCTCTGGGAATCTCGGGTTTTCTTATATTAGAGCGCTGAAGCAATTGTTCTTGTAATCATCTTCTTATTCTGCAATAAAGTAGATCTCAGTTCAAGCATAACTCTTTCATACTTGTTCTCGTCTTTTCTTTCCGCCTTGGTTTTAATCTTCTTTCTCTGTTCTTTAATTCTGGAGCAAGGAACAAAGAACTAAGCCATTTTATTATATCTAGCAAAAGGATTGACTCCTAATTTTGGGCTAGACTATGGCTTCAGTGCTTTCTTCCTCCGTCTCCCCTTTCTCCATGAGTGAGTAGACTTTTATCGAGGCAAGGAGAATAACCCCTTAGCCATGGTTTTAATGACTTCTTCTTAAACGACTAGATGGTAATCGATTTTAATTGACGATTGATCTTCGGATCGCATGTTAATCCGAATGGAAATGACCATAAAAATTCGGATTTAGAACAATAAATTCGATTACATAGACGTTTTGATATGACCGTGGATTTTCGTCTTTTAGGATGATAAACTAGGAAACATGAGCACCAGGACCAATGGGCTCATGTGGAGTTTATCTCTTGTGAGTTTTTAATTCGCAAACCTTCTTCGAATCGTCGTCTAAGAAGTAGTTGTTATCGCCTAGGCTAAGGTGGTGAAAACCCCTACGAGCCTCGATTTTCCATCTCTTGATTTCAATCACCGACTTTCTTGCTTGCCTTTGTTTTCTTTAATTTTTAGTCTTTTCAATTCATATAGTTCTTTTTGTGCTAACAATAGTCTAAAATTTTCCTTGTGCAATTTTCTCTATTCTTGTTAGTGCATTTCATTCATTCCTTAGTGTAATCACCAACCCCAAAACTCGATTTTTTTACATTCTCGTTCCAAATCTAAAAATACAAAAAAAAATTAATAAAAGTTCTTCAAAAATTTTGGGTTCTAAGAACAATCTCCAAACAGTTGTCCTGTGGGATCGACCCTTCTATACTACCCTTAAAACCGGAAGTAAAAAAGGTTTAAACTCTAGGATTAACCATCTTAGTGATTGATAGTGCAAAACGACGATTATCAATTTGGCGCCGTTGCCGGGGACAACAGATTGTTTTTTTCAAACCCCAAAAACAATTTTGAAAAACTTTTTTTCCTTTTTTCATACCTTCCGAGTAACATTCTGGAAGTGTACTCCTCTTTCTTCCGAGTTTCCATTCCGGCAGTCCATTTTTTCTGCACACGATTAACTGCTTTATTTGTGCATGCGACGCCCGAACGACGATTTTCAACCGTTCGATCCGGAAATAGAGAGGACCTTTCATCGTCGAAACCGTCAAAATCTAGCAACAATGAATGAAGACGAGGTCGCCCGTAGAATCGACCAAGCTCTTGCAGCTCAAAGAGAGCTCATCCAAGCTGAACAAGCGGAAAGAGAAGCCGCTTTGCGAGCAGCCTTTAGGGCTGAACAAGAAACCATAGAAGCTGATAGGAGGGAAACTGAAAGGCAAAAACAATTAAAAGACTTTTCTGTCCCCAAAACAGCCTATGCACAACATCTTGTTATACCCCCTGATATCATGGCTCCAGAATTCAAAATCCGAACACAATGGATCACCATGCTGCAAACTCACCCCTTCTCTGGCAACAATGGGGAAAGTTGTCAAGATCACCTTCAGAAGTTCATTGACCTTTGCTCTTTGAAAAAAATCCCAGGTGTCTCTGAAGATGCCATCCGCCTTAGGTTGTTTAAGTATTCCCTCTCCGGCCAAGCCAGTAGTTGGTACAACACCATGGAGAGTGAGGAACATGTCACAACTTGGGAGGTTCTGCAAAACAAGTCCTTGAAAAATTCTACCCCCCATCTCTCACCTATGAACTTAGGGGTCAAATAACTCACTTTTCTATGTCTCCAGGAGAGACCTTAGGTGAAGCCTGGAAAAGATTCAAGGATTTACTTAGAAAGTGTCCCCACCATGACATATCTCAAGCCCAACTCATAGAGATTTTCTATCGTGGTGTTGATGATGATACCAAATTTTTTCTTGACTCCTCATCTGGAGGAAATTTCATGCATCAAAGTTTAACTAGCGCATGGGAGGTAGTTAAACGGGCTTCCGAAACAAGGGCTAGAAGAGGGATTGGAGGAATCCTTAAGGTAGCCAAGGAAGAAGTTAATAATGATATCCAAAGCATAGCGGAAAGCCTAAAATTAATTGCCTTAAAACAAGATCGGTTAGAGTCATCCTTAGTCACCCTTAGGGAGTCACCCCAACAACTAAAAGCCATGTATTCCCTTTGTGGTATTTGCCAAGGATACGACCATACCACCCTCCACTGTCAATACCTCTACAACATGCCCACGCAACCTGAAGTAGGTCAACAACCAGAAGACCTTAATTCGATCCATACAATACCAGGCCAAGGTTACTACAATCCCAACCAACCTAGAAATCACCCTGGTTTTTAGTAAGGGAACCCTTCAGGCGTCGAGAACTCTACCCAACTTCAACAAAGGCCTCCCTACCCTCAAAGTCACAACCGACCACCACCTGGATTCCCATACAACAATCAAAGAAACTTTGGAAATCACCAAAATCGACAACCCTACCAACAATTCCAAAACCTAAACCTTCCATCCCAAAATCCAAACCAACCTCAACCCCCCCAACCACCTCAAAACGCCGTCCCTCCTCCTCCCCCTAGTCATCCCAACTGGGCAAGCATAGAACAAACCCTCGTGGCCATTCAAGCCCATCAAAAGGCAACTGACGCACAGTTAGCCCGTTTGTTTGCCCAACAAAAACCTCCTGCCGAGACTTTTGCAGGACAACCTGAAAACAACCCCAAACATCCTGAACAACTCAAGGTAGTCTCTACTCATTCGGGAAAAGTGCACACCCCTTCCCCTTCAGAAAAATCTACAGACCCACCTCTAGAATTTGAGGATGAGGACATGGTAGTTGTCGAACCCGAAGTCACACCTAAACCATCCATCCCCAAAACCCCTCAAGTGGAATATGAAGAACCAGTTTACAAACCCCGACCTCCCTATCAAGACCGCCTCAAACAAACAAGACTTGATGCCCGCTTCATGAAGTTTAGGGAAGCTATGAAAAAAATACATGTCAACATTCCCTTCCTTGATGCTTTGGCAGACATGCCCGCCTGGTCCAAGTATATGAAATCCCTCTTGACTAGGAAGTATGTTACAAAAGAATACGAGACTGTTAAACTTGCTAGAACTACCTCTGACATTATCCTAAGTAAGATGCCTAAAAATAGAAGGATCTAGGTTCTTTTGGAATAGGATGTTACTTAGGTGAAAATGCTTGTAGGAAAGGCCTAGCAGATTTAGGAGCTAGTATATCCATCATGCCATATAGTCTTTGCAAAAGGTTGGGATTCAATGATATGTTACCCACAACCATGACCATCCAACTGGCAGACTCATCCACAACCAATCCCATGGGGATCATAGAAGACATTCCGGTTAAAGTTGGAAATGATGCTTATGTCCCTTGTGATTTTGTGATCATGGATATCAAGGAAGATTTACGCTATCCCCTCATTTTTGGACGTCCCTTCTTAGCCACTGCTCGTGCCTTAATTGATGTTGAGGCTGGTACCATTGTGTTAAGACTAGGGAAGCAAAACCTAGAGTTTAGGGTGTTTGAAAGTATGAAGGTACCTAGCCTTGAGGAAGAAGTCTACCTCCTTGATTGCATTGATGAGTTAAACCAATTAAGGCAAGAATGGGAATTAGTTGATGACCCCCTATGCACTGCTCTCACCATCCCCGCCGAATGTGATTTTGACAATGAACCATCAAATCAACTTAAGATTCACTTGGACAACTTTGAGGAAATCCCAAGTGCTGAGATTGAAGACCTTAAGATGATCTCCACCATAGAAGAACAACCTGAACCACCTAAGGCCCCAGAAATGAAGGCTCTTCCCATAGGTCTGAAATATGTGTTTTTGGATGAACAACAATTATGCCCTGTTATTATCAATTCTGATCTTACCATTGAACAGGAAACCATGCTTATGGGAGAACTTAGGAAAATGAGAACAGCCTTAGGGTACAAAATGACGGACTTGGTTGGGATAGATCAATCCATTTGCATTCACAAAATCCCAATGATTGAAAACAGTAAACCTTCCCGAGACCCACAAAGGAAACTCAACCCAAACATGAAGGAAGTCGTCCGTCTTGAAGTGATTAAACTTTTGACTGCAGGAATCATCTACCCCATCTCTGACTCTCCTTGGGTCAGCCCGGTCCAGGTCGTCCCCAAAAAGGGTGGGACCACAGTCGTTAGGAATGAGAAGAATGAGCTTATCCCCACCCGTACAGTCACAGGGTGGAGGATGTGCATTGACTACAGGAAACTCAACAAAGAAACTAGGAAAGACCACTTCCCTCTTCCCTTCCTTGATCAAGTTCTTGAACGTTTAGCTCATCAACAATACTTTTATTATTTAGATGGCTACTCGGGTTTTTACCAGATCCCCATTCATCCAGAAGACCAAGAGAAAACCACCTTCATATGCCCTTTTGGCACATACGCTTTTAGACGAATGCCCTTTGGCTTGTGCAATGCACCAGTCACTTTTCAAAGATGTATGTCTGCCATTTTTTTAGGGTTAACTGAGACTGTCATGGAGGTGTTCATGGACGATTTCTTTGTCTATGGAGATAGTTTCACTTCTTGCCTTGGGAACCTCTCCCTTGTTCTTGACAGATGCATTGAGTCACATTTAGTCCTTAATTGGGAAAAATGTCACTTCATGGTCAAAGAGGGTGTTGTTCTGGGCCATAAGGTGAGCAACCAAGGCATTGAAGTTGACCAAGCCAAGATTGAGGTCATCACCAAGATTCCCCCTCCCACCTCAGTCAAAGACATCCGAGCCTTCTTAGGACATGCCGGTTTTTATCGGCGATTCATCCGTGACTTTTCCAAAATTACAAAACCTCTCACCAATCTTCTTCAAAAGGAGGTGCCTTTCCATTTTGATACGGCATGCATGGAGAGCTTCTTATGTTTGAAAAAGGCTCTCACCACCACCCCCATCATTTGTGCTCCTGACTGGGCCTTACCCTTTGAAATCATGTGCGATGCTAGTGATTTTGCTGTAGGTGCCATTTTAGGACAAAGAATTGACAAAAAACACCATGTCATTTACTATGCATCCAAGACCTTAGATGAAGCTCAGCGGAATTACACCGTCACTGAAAAATAAATGCTAGCCATTGTCTATGCTTTCGATAAATTTCTCTCATATCTTGTTGGTTCTAAGGTTGTTGTTTATACTGATCATGCAGCTATTCGTTACCTCATGACCAAAAAAGATGCCAAGCCTAGACTCATAAGATGGATTTTGTTATTGCAGGAATTTGATCTAGAAATCCTAGACAAAAAGGGATCTGAAAATGTTGTGGCTGACCACCTCAGTCGACTTAGCTACAGCCCCATTGATGAACATCCCATAAATGAATCCTTACCCGATGACCAATTGCTCAAAGTTGACTCCCAATTTCCATGGTTTGCTGATTTTGTAAACTATTTAGCTGCAGGTGTATTGCATCCCGATTATACGGGACACTCTAAAGCTAAATTTTTACATGATGTCAAAAATTACTATTGGGATGAACCTTATTTGTTTCGACTTTGTGCCGATGGTTTATATCGTCGTTGTGTTTCCAACGAAGAGAGCATCACCATTTTGGAACAATGTCACTCTGGCCCCTATGGTGGTCACATGAGTTCCCAAAAAACGGCTAGGAAAGTCCTACAATGAGGATTCTTTTGACCCACCATCTTCAAAGACTCGTATGATTATGTGCTTTCATGTGACCAATGTCAAAGAACGGGCAATATTTCTAAGCGTGACCAAATGCCTCTCACCTCTTGGCAAGAATTAGAGATTTTTGATGTCTGGGGAATCGACTATATGGGCCCATTTCCTTCTTATTATGGGTTTACTTACATTTTAGTCGCAGTCGATTACGTGTCAAAGTGGGTTGAAGTCATACCTACTAAAACTTGTGACTCTAAACCCGTTAAGAAACTTTTTAAAGATGTCATTTTTCCTAGATTCGGAGTCCCTTGCACCGTCATTTCTGACGGGGGATCCCATTTTTTGGAAAAAAGTTTTGAGGCTCTTTTAAAAAAATACGGGGTCTATCACAAAGTCGCCACTCCTTACCATCCTCAGACCAGTGGGCAGGTAGAAGTATCCAACAGACAAATCAAATCCATTTTAGAAAAGACTGTTGGACGAACTAGGAAAGATTGGGTGTTAAAAATCAATGACGCCCTGTGGGCATATCGCACTGCCTACAAAACACCCATTGGCACCACCCCTTTCAGACTGATCTACGGTAAGTCATGTCACTTACCAATAGAACTAGAGCACAAAGCAAGCCGGGCCATAAAAAGTTTGAATTTTGACCTTTCCATGGCTGGAGAGAAACATTTTCTCCAAATGAATGGACTTTACGAACTTAGGATGAGTGCCTATGAAAATGCAAGAATCTACAAGGACCGAACTAAAATGTGGCATGATGGTCACATCAAGCGCAAAGACATTAGAGAAGGGGATCAAGTCCTAGTTTTTAATTCTAGATTACGACTTTTCCCTGGGAAACTCAAGTCGCGATGGTATGGCCCTTACATTGTCAAGTGTGCTTATCCACATGGTGCTTTTCTTCTTTGGGATAAAGTTCTGGGCGAGTTTAAAGTCAATGGGCACCGTCTCAAAAGATATATCACTACTGAAGATGTTCTCACTTCTGACTCAACTAAGTTTCCACCTTTGCAGGATCTGAACCTCACTGACCCTTCACCTCCACCGTAGTGATTCTTCCCTCTATCTCGCTCTTAGAGTTTGCTCGGGTCGAGCAAAATTCTAAGTCCAGGGTGGGGGTGGGTAGTACGTAATCCACCCTTTATCTTCCCTTTTCAACATTTCTTTCTGCATTTTATTTGTTTGTTTTGTTTACTTTCAAACATAAGGCCTTTATCTAGTCGGCCAAATGTTGTACTTTATCTCCAAAAATCAATTGCATTATCAATTTTATTTCAAAAAACTTTGCAATATCAAGATCCTTATGATCACGATAGCAATTCTTGGAAACGGTGGCAAGCCTTAGAGTATCAAATAGAATCAAATGCAGATTTTCTTAATTTTAGCATTAGATTAACTTATTTGTTTTTACTCTTATATAATGTAGCTACATGTTTCTTCTATCTTATGCAACGACATTTCAAGCAAAAAAAAAGGTTTTTTGTTGCACGGAAAAATAAATCACATGCCAAACCCTAAGTCCGGGGTGGCATACCCTTCTTCCATACCCCACAAAGGGGCGTACCATCAAAAGATGCCAAAAAAAGAGCACACAAAAAAAATTGTGGTCAATGTAATCACAAGTCCATGAAAAATTATATCCCAAGTCGAATAGAGGAGGGATTTTTTCCGTCACACCTCAAATTCTCTATCCCCGTGCAGCAATCAACTCCTCAAATTTTTTTTTTAAATGTCGAAGTGCAAGTTAGATCGAAAATGTCTTTACAAAGTATAAGTTCAAAAACTTTAAGTTATGAAAAATATTTTCTTGAGAAACATAGTGTTTGCAATTTGTGGTTCTAGGAGATGGGTCGCTTGGCCATGAAAAGGATAGAAGAACTGCTAATCTAGGGAGGATGAACTTGTTATTTCAAATTTTTTTGAATCATTTTGATTTTTTTAATTGCTTGAGGACAAGCACAACTTTAAGTCCGCGGTATTTTGATGCATGCCATTGTGGCATTAATTTTGGATAATGTTGCAGTCTTGATTTCATAGATTTTCTTTATTAATCGACTGACATGCAATAAAATAACTTCTATCACAAATAAATTGTAAGTTGATCTTATCAATATTATTTTATTGAATTCTTATAATATTTTCCTCAATTTTTAGGAATGAATGAATATAAGAAGAGATGAAGGTAGGAGACAATTCAGTTTCCCGCAATGCTGACTTAAATGCATACCTTGCACCAAAATTGGCATAACTCTCACATCCTAAGGCGGAATTTAATGTTCAAATATGATTTGGAAAGAGAATTCAAAGGCCTACAGGAAAATCATATTTTCGGGCGCAGTTTAAATTCTCTGGAGAATAGAAATGCGCTCGAAATTGCTGCTGCGAGAATCTGCATTAAAGAAAGACAATCAAGAGTTTGTTGACTAGATCTGAAAATTCAAAAGGATGGCTCCCTCTCTTTTTTCCCCCTCTTTTTTTTTGGATAGCCTACCCCTCCTTCTCCTATAAAAGGAGGGACACTTCCTCCTCTCTGGGCATCTCGGGTTTTCTTATATTAGAGCGCTGAAGCAATTGTTCTTGTAATCATCTTCTTATTCTGCAATAAAGTAGATCTCAGTTCAAGCATAACTCTTTCATACTTGTTCTCGCCTTTTCTTTCCGCCTTGGTTTTAATCTTCTTTCTCCGTTCTTTAATTCTGGAGCAAGGAACAAAGAACTAAGCCATTTTATTGTATCTAGAAAAAGGATTGACTCCTAATTTTGGGCTAGACTATGGCTTCAGTGCTTTCTTCCTCCGTCTCCCCTTTCTCCATGAGTGAGTAGACTTTTATCGAGGCAAGGGGAATAACCCCTTAGCTATGGTTTTAACGACTTCTTCTTAAACAACTAGATGGTAATCAATTTTAATTGACGATTGATCTTCGGATCACATGTTAATCCGAATGGAAATGACCATGGAAATTCGGATTTAGAACAATAAAATCGATTATATAGACGTTTTGATATGACCGTGGATTTTCGTCTTTTAGGATGATAAACTAGGAAACATGAGCACCAGGACCAATGGGCTCATGTGGAGTTTATCTCTTGTAAGTTTTTAATTCGCAAACCTTCTTCGAATCGTCGTCTAAGAAGTAGTTGTTATCGCCTAGGCTAAGGTGGTGAAAACCCCTATGAGCCCCGATATTCCATCTCTTGATTTCAATCACCGACTTTCTTGCTTGCCTTTGTTTTCTTTAATTTTTAGTCTTTTCAATTCATATAGTTCTTTTTGTGCTAACAATAGTCTAAAATTTTCCTTGTGCAATTTTCTTTATTCTTGTTAGTGCATTTTCATTCATTCCTTAGTGTAATCACCAACCCCAAAACTCGATTTTTTTACATTCTCGTTCCAAATCTAAAAATACAAAAAAAAAATAATAAAAGTTCTTCAAAAATTTTGGGTTCTAAGAACAATCTCCAAATAGTTGTCCTGTGGGATCGACCCTTCTATACTACCCTTAAAACCGGAAGTAAAAAAGGTTTAAACTCTAGGATTAACCATCTTAGTGATTGATAGTGCAAAACGACGATTATCATTTATCCTTGAATTAAAAGCAACCACTTAAGCACCTTAATCATTATAATACTATTATCCATTTTTAGTGGACATTACTTTTTAATTAACAAATGTGAGTGGATTTCTTCACCTACTTAGGATATTTAGGTGCCACTCAAGGCATTTGGTTGTCCTTGCACTATAGGATTTCAACCACAACATTTTTAGTTGATGGGAACTTCAATTAATATATTTAGTTTTGCTACAAAATAAATTAGGGCTTCATTTATGCTTATTTCTTGATTATTTTATTATCAAGATTATCTCTCCTCAAAAGTAGTTCAAAAAAGACGCCCCTTTCTTTTTATTTTATCTAAATGATACCAAGAAATAGTAGGGACATAATAGAGGTGGCATTTTACATATTCAACCCTAGGTTTTGGGTAATTTACAAATTACACCAAAACTAGCATTCAATACACAAACATTACTCAAACAAGCTCCTTCTTCCTCCAACTCCCATGTAGCTTCTTTCATGCCATGATGATTCGAAAGAACTTTCACAAGAAATATGTCTTTCTTTTTCAACTTTTTGATTCTCCTGTCTAGAATCAACACTGGTCCCTTTACATAGGATATATCTTCATTTAACTCTACCTCCACAGGTTGCAATACTAACTTCGTATCAGGGTGACACTTTCTCAACATGGATATATGAAATACTGGATGCAATCTATGTAGTTCAGGTGGCAACTCCAACTTATAGGCTACCTTTCCAATCCGTTCAATGATTGGATAAGGCCCCATAAATCTAGGAGCTAACTTACCTTTCTTTCCAAATCTAAAACACCTTTCCAAGGTGAGACTTTGAGACATACTCTGTCTCCAACTTGGAATTCTAAAGGTCTTAATCATTTATCAACGTATGGTTTCTGTCTATCCTGTGCAACCTTTAACTGTTGTTGTATTACTTTAATCTTTTCAGTTGTCTGTTGCACTAATTCAGGACCCAAAAGTTGGTATTCTCCCATTTCATACCAGCACAATGGAGATCTACAACGTCTACCATATAATGCCTCATATGGTGCCATATCGATACTGTGCTGATAACTATTGTTGTAAGCGAATTCTATTAAGCTCAAGTGTATATCCCAACTTCCTACAAACTGAAGGACACATGCCCTAAGAAAATCCTCCAAAGTTTGTATAGTCCTCTCAGATTGTCCATCTGTTTGTGGGTGAAAGGCAGTACTAAACCTTAACTACGTACCCAAAGCTTTATGTAGTCATTCCCAAAAATGACTCGTGAATTGGGGACCTCTATCAGAAACAATTGTAGCTGGAACCCCATGTAAATGCACTATCTCATCTATATAGATCTGTGCAAGTTTCTTAGTAGTATAGGTTGTTTTGACAGGAAGAAAATGTGCTGACATAGTAAACCTATCAACTATCACCCAAATAGAATCATGACTTTTGGCTATTCTAGGTAAACCAACCACAAAGTCCATGTTACGTGATCCCATTTCGACTGTGGTATAGGTAAAGGTTGCATTGTTCCTGCGGGCTTCTGATGTTCAGTTTTAACTTGCTGACATACTGAACACCGCATAACAAACTCAACTACATCTTTCTTCAAACCAAGCCACCAATACATATCTTTCAAGTTGTGATACATTTTGGTGCTCCCTCGATGCATTGCATACATGGATGAATGAGCTTCCTCCATGACTAACTTCCTTAAGTCATTGGCATCAGGTACTACCATCCTACCATGGTAATAGACTACCTCATCATCTGACTCATGAAAACCATCCCGTTTCTCACTACCATACTCTGACCTGATCTGCTGAATCAAAGTATCAGCTTGTTGTGCCTCTTTGATCTGTTGTTTCAAAGTAGGTTTTATGTGCATCTCAGCTAACAGTCCAACTAACAAGGATACTTTAAGTTGTACATTATTTTGCCTCAAAGAGACAAGCATGTCTCGTTTAAAGCACACTAAGGAGTTCAACTGTGCTTTGTCTATGTTTGGTGATGATGATTTTCTACTTAGTGCATCAACCACTACATTAGCCTTTCCCGAATGATAATCAATTATACAATCATAGTCCTTGATTAACTCCATCCAGTGGTGCTGTCTCATATTCAAATCATGTTGTGAAAAGATGTATTTTAGGTTCTTATGGTCCGTGAAAATCTGGAATGTCTCTCCATAGAGATAATGTCTCCAGATCTTCAACACATGAACCACTGCAGCCAATTCTAGATCATGTGTTGGATAATTTTCCTCATGTTTCTTAAGATGTCGAGAAGCAAAAGAAATCACTTATTTATCCTGCATCAACACACATCATAGACCGTTCTTAGAAGCATCACAGAAAACAACATACCCCTTTCCCTGCTCAGGTAACACTAACACAGGTGCACTGGTCAATCTTTCTTTCAATGACTAGAAAGAATGCTGACACTTGTCATTCAAGACAAAAGGAACCTCCTTCCTAGTTAACCTAGTTAGGGGTAATGCTACATAACTAAAGCTCTTAATGAACCTCCTATAGTATCCTGCCAGTCCTAGAAAACTGCATATCTCCGTTGGTGTCTTTGGCTGTTCGCACTCCAAGATAGATTCTACCTTTTTAGGATCAACACGGATACCTAAGGCAGATATTACATGTCCAAGAAAAGACACTTCTGATAACCAAAATTCACACTTACTGAATTTGGCATATAGCTTGTGCTCTCTCAGTAAAGTCAGCGCCTGAAGAAGGTGTTGCTCATGCTGTTGAGCATCTCTACTGTAAATCAGGATGTCATCTATAAAGATTACTATGAATTGATCAAGGAATGGCTGGAAGATTCTGTTCATGAGTTCCATGAATGCAGATGGTGCATTAGTTAGTCCAAATGACATAACTATGAACTCATAGTGACCATACCTTGTTCTGAAAGATGATTTAGGTATGCCACTCTCCTTGTTGCGTAACTGATGATATCCTGACCTCAGATCTATTTTAGAGAATATAGTTGCACCACGCAACTGGTCAAACATGTCATCTATCCTTGGCAGCGGATATTTGTTCTTTATGGTTACTTTGTTTAGCTGTATATATTCGATGCATAATCGCATAGACCCATCTTTCTTTATAACAAAAAGAACTGGAGCACCCCATGGTGAAGTACTCGGTCGAATAAAACTCTTTTCAAGCAATTCCTGTAACTGTTTCTTGAGTTCTTCCATCTCATCAGGTGCCATTCTATAAGGTGTTTGAGCTATAGGTTGTGTACCTGAGATTAGATTAATCTCAAAATCAATTTCTCAGGGTGGAGGAACACCTGGAAGTTCCTCAGGAAACACATTCTCAAACTCCCTAACAATTGGAACTTTAGAAAGACTAGGACTCTCTACTTTGGTATCTACCACATGTGCCAAGGATGCAAAGCATCCTTGTCTCATCAACTTCTCAGCTACCATAATTGATACTAGATAGGTTGGAAGAATCTTTCTGTCCCCCTGAAAAACCCATGTATCACCATTGTCTGTGAACATAGCCTGCTTGGAACCGCAATCCAAGACAACCTTATATTTTTCTAGGGCGTCCATCCCAAGGATTATGTCAAACCCATGCATCTCAAGTGGTATAAGATCCACCTGAATGCTATGTTCTGAAAAAGAAAGAATACAGGGAGAACATACCTCCCACAACACTGCAAATCCAACTAATGGAGTTTCTAATAACAAATTATCTGCTCTATGACTGACAGTCATATTACAGTCATGAATTACTTCTCGAGTGATAAAGGAATGCGTAGCACCCAGATCAATCAAAACAGATACAAAACAAGATGAAGACATATTAGAATGAAATAATTCCATCTGACCTGTCACGACTCGTGGGTTGACCACTACTTCCGACTGATTCATAGCATAGAATCTTGCTGTTGCTGGTTGTCAACCACTCGCCCTGTTGTTGGTTGTAGATGAGCCAGCTTGGGACGCCTATCCACGTCCTCGAGTGCCACTACTAAACTGTTGCTTCTGAGAGCCTTGTTGACTCTGCCTCGGTGGTTGGGTTACACTCACGTCTCTAGCTAGACAATCTTTCATAAGATGTCCCATCTTCCCACATTTATAACAAACTCTGTTCTCCCACTGTGGTTTAGACGATCATGTTACTGACATTGATGCTGAGATGTGGGCTCGCTCTAGTGGTAAACTATGACCTCTACCCTTGCTGGATGTCCACTGCGTTTGAGTATTGAACCTTAGTGGTACCGTTGGTGCAGAAAACCTTGGTTTCTTAAAACTTTCGGACCTCTATCCCTGGAACTGTGTATACACCTTCTTACTGTTGGCCTGATGTTTCTCAGTCACAGACCTTTCTATCCACCTAACTGACTCCACAAAGGTGGAAAACCTCTCCCTATTCTCTAGAGAAGATACTAGTGTGGTTAAATCAACGTTCAAACCCTTCTCAAAATGCTGAATCCTCTCCTCATATGTAGCAGCCATGTGTGGACAGAAATGTAGAAGCTCCATAAACTTGGCTTCATACTCACTAATGTTCATTGGTCCTTACCTTATTCTCTCAAATTGGGAGATCTTCTCATCCAGGTAAGTCTTGGGAAAATATCTACTAATGTATTCACGTCGGAATTCTTCCCATTCGACTTCAACACCTGGCCTTTTGACTTCTTCTATGGCCCACCAATCGCCAGCACTCCCCTTTAATAGGTACACCGCATGCCTAACCTTCTCAGCTTCAGGGATATTAAGAATTCTGAAGGCCTTTTCCAGCTCAGTCAACCACAAGTCTGCGTCTACTGGGTCAGCTGTACCAGCATAATCAGTGGCTCCTACCCGTCGAAGCCGTTCAAAAGTCTTTCCAGCTCCATGTCCCTCATTGTGAGCTGGTGCCCTAGGTGCAGGTGGTGGCATCCTATCCACCATATGTGTCATAGTCGCCATGAACTACCCAAATAGAGCATGGAAAGCTGGGTTTTCTAATGTAGCTTAGTCAAGCTGGGGATGTTCAGGTACTAGTTCCTCTCTAGCGTGATCCCTTGCACCTCCTTCTGGTGCAGCAACACTGCTTTCAACAGCATGTTCTTCGTGTGATCCAACCATCTTCAAGCTTTACTTCTTCTCCTGAGAGTAGAAGTCACTATCAGATAAACTGAAAAACACTAGAACAGACTCAACGATCTTAATCCTATGTCTCTGTAGACTCAGCGAACCTTAAGCTCTAATACCAAAAAGTTGACACGACCCGACACCAAACCGATAAACAAATCATTACAATTAAGAGGAATTAAACATTAGCAGCAGAATAAAAAAATCACTAAAAATTAAAACCATTTACAAATAGATCCATTTCCAGGAAACTCTTATAACAAGAACCAAAATATTTTATATACATTCTGGTCCATAAAGTACATACCATGTACCTTCTCTTCTCGAGGATTACATACAATAGTTGCTTTGTTAAATCTATACATAAGCAACATAAAACCTTGAGGCATTCAATACCAAAATCTCAGATCGATCATTAAAGCACTAACTACTGACTCCAAGGACCTGAGAGTACAAAGACAACACATAAGACTCATAACTACAAGACACGACAGTCAGTATCTCCACCTGAGATATCACTGCTGTCCCTGATGCTGCTATCCTTCCCCTGGTGTATGGTTTCTGCCTCCTCCTCCTCATCCACCTAAAAAGGTTGGATCCCACAGGGGTGAGACAATTGAAATTGTCCCAGTGAGAGATATAACTCTCCACCAGAAACATTATTATTGCAGATAAATAGTGATAAACTGAGCAGAGGAATCTCTATTGAACAACATGATTTAATCATCATTAAGCAGAATAGAGCAATATCATCTTTTAAAGCATTACAGCTATAAATGATAAAGCAGTAAATAATCTATTCATTTTGATAAGGAGTATGAAGAACATGTATAACATCTATCCATTTAGGGTTACAATAAGGAATGTAACATCAACCAATGATTTTCATATTTCATCCCTAAGCAAATATGCTACATGGCTGATTACATTTTACAATCATACTTTACCCTGAGGAAGTGAGCCATACCGCTCAATTCCAACCTTCGGTTGCGAAACCCAAAGCCGGTGCCATACAAGATCAAAGGAAGAGCCGGACTCCTCGATCTCATCTGTCTCAGTCAGTACGAGACCACAAGCAGGATCACAGTCTCTTGCTTAAGTGACCTCAATCACAGGGTTAGCTCCCATAGGCTACCCTTCCTCTAACCAGCCTTGGTACAGGTCCCGACGCAAGTAAATCTGAGCCACAGTCCAGTTCACCGTGCTCTCTGAGCCATGAACGCATTCATGCTCCATCACACTGAGCCATGGGCCTATTCACCATGCTCCTAAACATATCTTGAGTCTACAACTGAAGTTGCACTCTAATCCTCCTATTTTCGACTAGGAGAAACCCCATATATTCAACAATATATGCTCCAGATTAACCAGCAGGAGAACCCGTTTCACCATCACTAGCTACTGACGATGATGGATCTATGGCCAGGGCTCTATATGATAATATTCCACTTGATTACTTAAGTACATTACCATATTCTTTTAGCATCAATCAAGTTTTCAAACATGTATTATTATGACAAATGCTACAAAGAAAAATGTAATACTTCTATCAAGTGCTTTTCAAAACTTTATAGAACATTGGGATCTCAATCCCTTATCTCATTACTGGGAATTCACATCCCTCAACAATATCATCATCATGTTTACTGGATTTGGGTATTCAAACCCTTAGTTCATCACTGAACAAGGTAACCACTATCAGGTAACTATTATCTCTAGGTCATCTGACCAATGTATTCATGATACTTGTTATACAAGCATCTCACATAGTTCACCAGGCATATTAACTTCTTGTCACCTTTCACTAGGCAACAAATAAAATAATGGCTCACAAGGCCCATTAACATCATAGCTCATACCTGGTTATGTTCATCATCTCCTGATACATGCATGGTTAGTACACTTGATAATAACCATATCAATTACATATCAACATTATGCAATACAAAGATAACATCACTATTCCCTCATTAGGGTTAGGGTTTCCCATCTTTATCAATTAGGGTTTCACATAACATCACCCTATATTAGAGTTTCACATAACATCATCCTATATTAGGGTTTCTCATAACATCACCCTATATTAGGGTTTCTCATAACATCACCCTGTATTAGGGTTTCTCATAACATCACCCTATATTAGGGTTTCGCATAACATCACCCTATATTAGAGTTTCACATAACATCGCCCTATATTAAGGTTTCACATTTTATGTTAATTAGGGTTTTATGATTACCTCATTAATCCAAACTCTAAGTCAGTGCTTCCACATATCTTAGAGCACAAAGCATTATTTAAATATTAAATCATACTTATCATTGTTCCATGTACTAGGAACACACATCCCCATCATACCTTATTCATTTGACTTAACCTTTCACTAAGTACATGCACTTATGCTTATCATAGTGTATTGAATCTATCACTTTCATAGGCATCGAGTGATAATCACTCTAATTATACTAATCACCTAAGTACTTTAGAGGTACTTCCATTGAAATCAACCTTGAGATACGCTTCAACCACTTATGGGGTTAATAGTACTTACATGATTTGAATCAAATGGACCTTCAAACGGTTTGGACCAATTGAACCTTCAAACGGTTTTGAAACTGTTTAGACCTTCAAAAGGTCATGGTCTAAAACTCTAAATGGTTTGAGACCGTTTAGACCTTCAAACGGTCTTGGTCTAAAACTCCAAACGGTTTGAGTCCGCTTAGACCTTCAAACGGCCTTGGTCTAAAACTCCAAACAGTTTGAGACCATTTAGACCTTCAAACGGTCTTGGTCTAACTTCAAATGGTCTGGGACTATTTAGACCTTCAAATGGTCTTGGTCCCTATATCCTTAAACGATCTAAAGACCGTTAGACCTTAAACGGTCTTGAACCCTTTACTCATCAAACGGTTTTGAAGACCGTTAGACCTTAAATGGTCTTGAAGATTGATCAACCCTAAACGGTTTGAGACCATTTGATCCTCAAACGGTTTGAAACCGTATGGTCCTTAAATGGTGTGAGACCGTTTGGTCAATTCAGTGATGAAACCGTTTAACCCTAAATTATGGTTTTAACATCAATTGAGCTAGGGTTCTGAAATGAATTGAGTTTGATTCTAGGGTTTTGAAATCAATTGAATTTGATTGTTTGAAGTTATTAGGTCACGAGACCAATTGATCCTTAAATCCATTGAAACCGTTTGAAACCGTTTGACCTCTAACGGTTTTGAAACCGATTGGTCACCAAACAGTTTGAAACCGTTTGGTCTCTAACGATTTGAAACCGTTTGACCAACCAAATGAAACTGTTTGCTTTTTATTTTCTTGTGGTGTGTGCTAATATGATTTCATCATCATCAAGATTCATACCTATGAATTCTACTACCATATATATGATGAATTCATCAATTATTCAAGAAGGAAATAAATGATCAACATATGATGAGAAATTGAATTCAATAATAACATTGATGGGTTAAAGTTATATAACCCACCTTAAAAGTAGGTTCAAAGCTTCAATCTTATCATCTCTAATGGTGAAATAAGCTCCTTCAACTATCCAAGGTTTGTTTCCAACTCTTTGGATGCAAAAGATAGCCAAGTTTGAGCATTGGATGGAAGAGAGAAGAAAATCAAAGTTGAAATCCGATTTCAACCATCAATTCAAGGTTAAAGATGATCATGGAGCTTACCTTCAGCTTGGGGAACGTTTTCCTCCTTCTCCTAAGCTCCTTGGTCATCAGCCAAAGCAAGGGAAGAAAGTGGTTTGCAAAATAGCCTTTCAAGTAAGGAGAAAATCGAGTACATATAATTGATTTTCTAGGAGAGAGAAAGTAGGAGAATATTCATCCACTTTCTTTCCACATGCCCCCTCCCTTCCTTGCCTTCGAAGCCATCTTCCTTTCCTTCAAAATCCTCTCATTTATCCTTGAATTAAAAGCAACCACTTAAGCACCTTAATCATTATAATACTATTATCCATTTTTTAGTGGACATTACTTTTTAATTAACAAATTTGAGTGGATTTCTTCACCTACTTAGGATATTTAGGTGCCACTCAAGGCATTTGGACGTCCTTGCACTATAGGATTTCAACCAAATAATTTTTAGTTGATGGGAACTTCAATTAATATATTTATTTTTGCTACAAAATAAATAAGGGCTTCATTTATGCTTATTTCTTGATTATTTTATTATCAAGATTATCTCTCCTCAAAAGTAGTTCAAACAAGACACCCCTTTCTTTTTATTTTATATAAATTATACCAAGAAACAATAGGGACATAATAGAGGTGGTATTTTACATATTCAACCCTAGGTTTTGGGTAATTTGCAAATTACACCAAAACTAGCATTCAATACACAAGCATTACTCAAACAAGCTCCTTCTTGGAACTTAGGTTTCCATAAGCCATACCTCAGCATCATTCTCATTCTTATGATGTTATAACACTTTAGGAACATTTATCATGTAACATTTGTAAGGTAACCCCTTAAATTGGGTAAATTTCACTTTAGTCCAAAACAAGTAAAATATTGTTTCAACATTATTCAAATAAGACCAAAATTGAAACATAAGCTCTCCTTTAGTCTTAATTACTTTTCAAAAGATAAAGACAAGAATCTAAATGACTTACTTAAGCAAAAATTCTAGGGTTAAGGCAAACCCAGGTCAGGGATGTTATAGTTATGTACAACATGATGCATAAAAAGACCACCTGTCACACACGATATATGTTCCACTTACATCAACATGTACAAAAATCAACTATACAAAAAGAGGCAACCAGACCCAAAACTCTCATTGATATTTTCGTCAACAACATGAGCATAGCCATATACAAAAACTATCCCCAAATACTTGAGTATACATGGATGACTTTAGGACTCTGAAAACAAGAGACTAGCAAGCAGCACTCCAACCTCATCAACTACTATCCTTCTTGCTACTGCTCGGCCTCCACAACAGGATCTCTACATCCCCATGCACGACCACCTAAAGTCTAGCTACAGGTGCATATGTTTCATCAAAATCTACACCTTCCTATTGATTGTAGCGTTGAGCCACTAACCTTGCTTTATTTCTTACCACCTTGCTGCTTTCATATAGCTTGTTGTAGTAGACCCACTTGGTACCAATGATCTTTCTATCATATGGTCTTGGCACTAGAGTCAACACTTTGTTCTTTTTTTGTTGAAGGCAGCCCGCGTCTTCACTCTTTTAAAGAGGTCACCTAAAATCAACTCTTTAGGATGATTCTTTGCAAAACATGAAGTTGGATCCTTATTTTCTTCATCCTTCTCTTCTTCTTGAGTGACCACCTCTTTTCCCTTTTGGGTGATGTTGAGTTCTTTTAATATAGAAATCACCTCACATGTGACATCATCATTTGGAACAATATCTTTGGGAATAGAGGGGTTAGTCTCAATAAATTTAACATTAATAGATTCTTTGACTTTAGATAGATCAACACTAAACACTCTATAAGCCTTGCTAGTAGTGCTATAGCCAAGAAAGAAAGCCTTGTATGATTTTGGATCAAACTTTTCAAGAGAATCTTTCATGTTCAAAACAAAAAAAGGACATTCAAAAACATGAAATTACTCGATAGAAGGCTTCCTACCACACCATAGCTGATAGGGGGTTTTCTTCAAGGAAGGATGTGTAAAAACCCAAATTTGCACAAAACATGAGGTACTAACGGCTTCAGCCCAAAACTTGTTTGGAGTGTCATACTCTAAAATCATGGTCCTAGCCATTTCCTATAGTAAAATGTTCTTCCTCTATACAACCCCATTTTGTTGAGGTGTTTGAGGTGAAGCAAATTTATGTGCATATCCAGATTCTTCATAAAAATGTTCAAAACGATCATTTTCAAATTCTCCCCCATGATCACCACAGATGGAAACAATTCTGCAAGAAGCTTCATTCTCAAATGGTATACAAAAACTTGAGAAAACTCAAGTATATCACTCTTGGAAATGAGAAAGAAAGTCCAAGTATATCGAGAGAAATCGTCAACAATAACAAGACAATACTTGGAACCACGAAGCGATTGAGTTCTCATAGGTCCAAATAGATCAATATGGAGATGTTCAAGATCTCTCTTGGTGCTATGGACTTCTTTGGATTTGAAAGAGGTCTTGGTTTTCTTTCCTTGGATACAAGGGTGGCATTCCTCATCCTTTTTAAAATCCAATTTTGGAAGTCTGTTGACCAAGTCCTTTTTGCTCAACTTCTTCAATTGATGCATATTTACATGACCAAGATGACAATGCCAAAGAGAAATATCATTCGAGGCGACTACAAGACATCTACCAACAATAGGCTTAATAGAGTCAAGCACAATTACATAAAGATTACCATTTCTAGTTCCCTTATCTATGACATGATAAGTGAGGGAATCTTAAAGCGAGCATTCAAAAGAAGTACATAGCAAAAGGTAACCATTGTCACATAATTGAATTTCATTTATTAAATTGTGATGTAGGCCATCCACAAAAAAGAACATTCTTGATGCACAAGGATTCACCTAAATGACCCTCACCTTTTACATTACCTTTCTTATTTTCCCCAAAAGTAACCAAACCTCCTTTCTTCTTTTTGAAATTGTTGACATGGCTTATATCACCTGTTGTGTTCTTAGTGCAACCACTATCAACAATCCATTTTTATTTTTCCTACAAAAAAGGAGAGTGTCAGTTCCCAACTCAAACTTTGGGATCCAGAGTTAGCTTGGGGAACCATTTCATCTTTGGGTTGGTCCCCTTAGGCTTGTGATAATGCGTCAAAGTGTACTACAATCACTAAGATTTTAATCCTAGAGCTTAACCTTTTTTTATTGTCCAATTAAGGCTAGTATAGAAGGTTCGATCCCACATGACAACGTTCTTAAGAAAGTAGACTCTAATCTTAATTGTTTTGTTGAACTTTTTATTTTTTTTTGGTATTTTTATTTTTGGAAAAGGAAGTAAAGTTGGATCGGGGGTTGATGATCTATGCTAGAATAGGGAATAAAATGCAAGAAATAAGATTACACTAACAAGAAGTATCATTACTCTATCACAAGGAAAAGGATATGATTTTTAGCACAACAAAATATTATGAATGGAAAGACTGGAATGTAAAAAGAGTAGATCAAACAATGATTGAATTCAAATGAGTGAATATCATGGCTTGTAGGGGCTTTCACCCCCTTAGCGTAGGCAATAATCAAATAAATCTTTCAACAAAAAAAATGGATGAAGGCATGTGAATTAACTAAAATCCATAAAAGACGAGCTCCACATGAGCCCATTGGTCCTGGTGCTCATGTTTCCTAGTCCATCATCCAAAAAGAGATAAATCCACAGTCATTTCAAAACCTCTATGTGATTGGTTTTATTGTTTTAAATCTAGGTTTCCATGGTCATTTTCACCTAGATTAACAAATGATCTAATAGAGTAATCAGTTCGATAGACCATCAATTCTTAAAACCAAAATCCATCTAATAGAAGTCGTTCTTAAGATTTAATTCGATTCAAACCATGGCTAAGGGGCTATTCCCCTTGCCTCGATAGAAAAACTACTCGCTCATGATTGTAGAGTAAAGGGAGACAGAGGAAGAAAGCGTTCTAGCCATAGTCTAGACTTATCAAAGGATTAATCCTTAGGCTAGAGACTATTAAATGGCCGACTCTTAATTCCTTGCTCCGATCTACAGAAGAAGAAGAAGGATAAGGACTAGATCTAATAACAAGTGAAGTAAAGGAATAAACAAACTAAAAGAATACTTAGCTTGTGAACAAATAATCTTTATTGATGAACGCAATATAATAACACAAGAGAACAATTTCTCAAAAAATCTTTGTACAAAAGATGATCCTTGTGATGAGGAAGTGCCCCTCGTTTTATAGGAGGAGGGGTCTTCACAATTAGGTTTTTGGGGTAAAGGAGGGCTGGCAGTTGCTTTTTGAAATGGTTTTGAACTGCCAACTGATTGGTTGGAGGCTTGAGCCGATCGACTGGGGTCTGGAAAGGGCGGGAGCTGAGGAAGCAGTCAACAACCTTAGGTCAGGGTGGCAGCACCCTTTGACTTTCTCGACTGAAGCAAGAAAACTCCCACTTGGGAGTCTCAAATAAGCATTTGGCATTTGAATAGTGCACTGATTCAATTGGGTGTTTGAACAAGGTGTGACAGCTGAGGGTGGCATCAAAGATCACCTGGAGTGAGTGAGAAAATCGGTCTGGAGAGATTGATCCAACTATTTGGATCGATTGAGCCGATTGTCTAAAGAGATTGAGCGTACCGTTTGGATTCTGAATTGATCGATTGGAATGTCAACCGATCATCTCATGATAGGATTCCGCAAGAATTGAATAGTTTTTTATGAGAACAAGGTTTAATTGCAATAAAAGGAGGTAGATAATTTTTTTTCTTTTTCAGTGGATATAAATAAAAAATTGCATGTAACAAGACTTAGAAGGATGTGCAAAAGGATGCTAAATTAGCATGCATCATCTTGTAAGGATAATAAGTAGAATAATGATCATCACTTTTACAATGAGAAAAAATTATAGGGTTGTTAGTGCCAGAAGACTCTCTAATGAAAAGGGAATTTCCTTACTCTTTTTCTTACCTTTGGCCTTATTCTTTCCCTTAGGTGCCCCCCTACAAATCCCAAACCACTAGTACCACTTTTTTAGGTAGAATGGTCAAGGATTTCATTTAGGGAGTTTTTCCCTTTGAGTAATTTTTGTAGAGAGGCTCTAAGTCTATGATTGTCATCAGTGAGATATAACAGTAGAAGGCAAACTAGAAAGATCATCTCTAGCATGAACAAGATCTACCTCTAAATAGAGGGCTTTAGTCAAATATGAATCTTTTTTAAGAGTAATGGAAGAAACATCATTACTAGGCAAAATAGGGCTAGAAGATAAATCATTTACTTGACCAAGCAACCTAGTATTTTCACATTTTAGCAATTTAATTTCTTTGAGATAAACATCCCTCTCATATCTATGATCATCAACAATAAGCTTAAGTTCAACATTTTTAGTTTTAAGTATCTCAAGCTCATTTAGGAACTTCTGGTTGTCTTCCTTAAGAGATTCAATGTTCTTAAGATAGACATATTCTCTACCTCAACTCCATTGTATTGGAGCTCAAGATCAAGAAATTGGCCTTGCAAGGTATCAATGCTCTCAAGATGAATTTTCTAATTTTGCTTAAGAATATCAAGTTTAACATTCAAATCATCAATGATTATACCCAACCTCTTCTTTTTTTCTTTACATTTGGAATAAGAAGAATGAATAGTAATAAGCATGTCAATAAGAGTTTCCTTAGATAACTCATGCAAGCTTACCTCACTTTCCTCACTTACCTCATAAATATATTCACTTGTAGAGGCCATGAGAGTAGGGTGGCACTCTCCATCTTCATCAGAGCTTGAGCCACCAGAGGATGATCCTTCCCAAGCTGCGTGAGCTGCGTCTTTGTGTCTCCTCTCCTTCTTGTCCTTCCTCTTGTATTTGCTATCTTTCTTGTACTATTCCTCCTTCTTGGAGATGCTCTTGTGGTGTGACTTTCTTGTCTTAAGACATTCACTCTTGTAGTGTCCTTTTTTACCAAACCTGTAGCACCTTGGAGTAGAAGAAGAAGATTGCTTTCCTTTGAAGTTCTTTCCCCTAGAGAAGTGGGCTTCATGCTCACTAGGTCCATCGTCTTCAATTGAGGGGGAGGGAGAGGTCTGACAAGCAAGTTATTGTTGAAGGATGAGGGCCTCCACTTGAGCTTTGAAGGCACTATCTTTGATCTTCCTTGCTTCATTTTCTTCTTCTTAACATCCTCTTCTTGCTTGTCAAGTCTTGGCTCTTGAGCTTGTAGATTGCCAAATAAGGTCCACGTTTGGAATGTCACCAAGAGTTCTCACTTCTTCAATGGATGTCACCTTTGACTCCCATCTCTTTAGAAGAGACCTCAAGATCTTTGAGTTGATTGCTCCTCTATCCAAAGTGTGTCCCAAAGCATCTAGGATGTTGATGATGATGTTGAGCCTAGAGTACATCTCAACAACTCCTTCTTTCTTCCCCATCTTGAAGTTCTCTAGGAGGTTGTTCAACATGTAGATATTTGCCTCCTTCACTTGCTTTGTGCCTTCATAAGTGATGCACAACTTATCCCATATCTCATAGGCTGTATCCCATGAGGAGATGAGGTTGAACTCAGATGGAGCGAGGGCTACATAGAGGATGCTAATTACTTTAGAATTAATCTAAGCATTCTTTAAGGCAACTTCATCCCATGTTGATACAACTCTGGTTGGCTCCTTATAGGGTGTAATCATCATGTTCCACAAATCAAAGTTCACCCCTTGATTGTAGAACTACATCTGCCGCTTCCAATAAAGGAAGTTGTGCCATCGAGACTGGGGGCACATGGAGAAGCCTCCCTCTAGGTTGAGTGAACCAATTAGGTTCTCACCCATATTCTCATCTCGTGGGATATTTGTTGAAGAAGATCCTTGCTCTGATACCACTTGTTGGATCTAAGGGTTCTAGAGGGGGATGAATAAAGCTCCAATATTCTCACAAGAATAGTTAGACCTTCAAATTATATCACTTGAAACCAAACACTAAAACTCAATTTGAAGTTCTATATAAACAAACATTGAAATAATGAGAGAGATTGAAACATACACTTGGATAAGGTGGTTAGAGTGGTTCCAATATCCAAACTAGGAGACCGTCAATCCACTACCTAGAGAGGTAAGCATCTAGGACTTTGCAACCCACGTATACTTATATTCCATTATAAGAGATACATGAAGACCACCATACATCCAAGGACTTACCTATTCAAGACAAGAGTCTTTCACCTACACAAGGACTTACCCCCTTGATCAAGATGTCTTCATCCTTCACCAAGGATTTACCCACACTTGCATCAAGTCTTTGGCCTTGAAGGAATTACCCATTCTTCTTGAATATTCTACCTTGTCCTTCTCCTTCATTTGGAGAATATTTTCACACCTTATTCAACCTTGAATAAGAACAACAACTTCTCCTTCACTCGAAGAAGATAACTTAAACCTTTGCTCTTTGAGAAAGGAGATTGGGAAGATGGGAGGAATGCGAGCTTTACAAGATAGCATGGAGTTAGCTCTCTTACAACATGCCTTACTGATAATCACGAAATGCTTTGTAAACGAGGGAGAGAAAGGGGATCAAAGGGTTGTAGCACACTCAAATATAGCAAGGACCAAGGATAGCATGAATGAGAAACCTTGGAATGAACTCCAAAAGGTCTTATTTATAGATGGGGGTGTTCCTTTGAGCGTGGGATCACTTAAGAACGAAAAATAGCCATTTTACAACTTGCAATGGATCAATTTTCATTTCTAACAACTCTCCAACAGTTGGAATCACTTTTTCTATGTTTTTCACATAATACGTTCGGTCAAGTTACAATGAAGATAACTCGACTGATCCATTAACTAACAAAGCCAATTTTCAAACTATGGGTCGTGTTTGTCCTTGGGAAACTCAACTGATGAGTCAAAATTAGTTTTTGTCAGTGAGTCGGTCGGTCGAGTTCTATGAGTGTACAACTCGACCGATTGATCTACTTCGAAAAATCCATTACAGGTTGGGCAAGATCCAAACTCGACCGATAAAGTTGTTGTGACAAATTTTTCAAAATGATTTTTGAGTGATCAAATGTTGGAATTTAGTGTCCCTGAATTTTTCTCATTTTAGTTACAAGTCATATCATCAATACAAATGATTACAAAAACATTCTAAGGTGGTTTGGAGTAATTTCCCAAATAGCACATTTGCATTACTTTTGACTTAAACTTGGACAAGCTAGGGCTTGTGTAATTTGATCCTTTTCATGTACCTAAGCCTAAAATCAGTCTTAAACAAACATATTAGATACATATGAATGGAACAGTTAAGTCATTATCAAAACATTGACAATTTATAACTCTCAGGTCAAAAAACTGGTGGATTCAACAACTGATGAAGGAAAAGATCATAATAAATATGGTCTATTTATTAAAAAGATTCTTGGTCCTCCTAGTTAGTTAGGGGGACCACTTCTTCCTACACACCTACCATGTAATGAAGCTCAAGACTACCATGAAAGCCAATAATATGGATGAAAAGCTTATAAATTATCAAAACCTAAATGCAAGCTAATTATAAACTACAATTATGAAAATGAGTGCAAAATTATGTTGAAAATACAGCTAAATGTATGATGAATATGCATTCATCAGCCTCATTCATGAATTCCTTGTACTTTCCAAAATATTTTGGCTTGTCTTTCATAAGATACACATATCCAAATCTACTAAATTCATCTATAAAAGTGATGAAGTACTCATATAAATTTCTAGCACTTGTGCTAAAAGGTTCACCAGCTTGTATGATCCTGATAAGTTAGCAACTCTCTCACTGTTTCCAATGAATGTTTATTTTGTCATCTTTCTTAATAAACAAGACCCACATATAATTATTAATTCAAAAATAAAAGAGTCTACATAATCATATTTATGGAGCCTAGAAATACACTTTTCGCTTATGTTCCTTAGATGATAGTGCCAAAAAAGTTTTTCTTGAGTAATTGAGTTTTCTCTTATTGGCATTTATATTATATACATGTGTCTCAGGGTCTATTAAAATAAAGAACATAAGATACATGTGCACTTCCATAAATGATCTCATTCTTTATCAAAATATTAGAAGCATCTTATCCAAACAAGATACTAACATAACATTTTTATTTATGAAAGATATATAATTGTAGTTCTCTAAATTTTTATAAGGACATTGGGAAGAGATAAAAAATTGGTGCCTACTATAGTGGCAACAACTCTTGCTCCATTTGCAATGTGTGGTTCCACCTCTCCTTTTTTTATGGGTCTATCTCTTTCTAGATCCTCAATATTTGAGCATATGTGAGATTCACATCTGGTATCCAATACCCATGATGAAGAAGTAGAAAAATTTATTTCTATAGCATATATATCTAAAGTGGATATATCTATCCCTACTTCTTGTTTTTCAATTCCTCAAAGTAAAGAGGGTAATTTTCTTGCAATGTCTAGTCTGATGACAATGATGACAATTGCCTCCCTTATGTACTACTCTTTTTTTACCTTAATTACAAAATAATTTTGACTAGATTTAGAACCTTTCTTAGATTTTCCTTTATTCTTGGACTTTCCTTTTCCTTTGCTGGCCATAAAAAAAATTGAATTTATATTTCATTTGTCCCTCAATAGTTCTCAACATTCAAAGTAGCTTTGCCAATGCCTTACAAATTTTTTTCATGTTGTAATTCATGAAAATACTTGTATGAATCCAGAATTGATTGCATCATCACATTTGTGGCCAACTCTTGAGCCAAAGGAAATCTCGATCTTGCATGACTTTCTACATACCCAATTAACTTGAGTATATGGGTCCAATTGGATCACCTTCTACCATTTCATACTTAAAACAATGCCTTGGAGACATCATACCTCTCCTACTATGTTTGTCTTGATACATGTTCATAAGATGTGTTATCATGTCTACATCATCCATATTCTCATGTTGCTTCTAATGATCATGATTCACTGAGCAAAACATTAGGCATTTAATGTTCATGACATCAGTAGGATGCTTCTTATGAGCTTCCCCTTCCATCGTAGGTGCATTATCCAGTTGGTCCATTTGGTATTGGTGTGTCCAGGTCATATAGTTTACGCTCATCTATGAGAATAATTCTTAGCATGCTAAACCAATCATTAAAGTTATTCATATTAAGTTTCACTTTTTCAAGGACTGATTATAATAAAAAAATTATTGCTACTATTTTCCATTGATCTAGATAGAAGATATTTTGCACAAGTTAATAGAGTGATTTGATTTCAAAAATCTAATTTGACAAGATTAATTTGGACTTTGATTAATTAATATCCCAAAATTTATTTAAATTAATAGCCCTCACTATTAATTTGGAAGACTACAATGAGAAATTTTCTACTGAGCCAAGATTCAATATACATTAAGTCATGAGTCAACTATGACTGACTACTCACAACTTAATTATCAAGGTAGGTAACAATTATCAATTCCATCATATGAAATTCTTTAATGGATGGTGGCACGACTCCATGGAAATAAATAATGATAAGAAATATAAGCCAAATGCTTCTTGGTGCTGAAGGTCAATAGTTCACCTAATCAAGTCCAACCTAAGGCCAATACAATAAGATATGCACCCTTTTATACATGCCCACATACTTATTATAACACTTCCCTAAGGTATATGGTGCATCACGCTTCATGTAACCACACTTCATGCATTTTGAAGGCATCCTTAACATTTATATTATATTAAAGAATATATATAGATATATATCCAATCACCATTACATATATGTTATTATAAATATAGTGCACTATAGAAATCACTATATGTGCAAAAAAATGATATGAAAAATGGTTAAAAACTTGAGGAAATAAGTGTTATATAAAAAAAAACCAAGAGATTCACGTTTAAATGTAATCCAAAATTTCCCTTTCGTGGTTTTCAGTCACCCAATCAGGAAAGATAGTTGGCTGACTAGAAGTCCCAGATTTTGGGAAGTTCTTTATTATTGTTAATTTTTCGTATTTTATTGATCAGAAACCCTCCAAGGACCATCCTTTTTGACTTAGAATTTATACCTCTCCTCCTCTCCACAATGGTCCACCAATTATGTCTTCACATCATTGTATAACTTATAATTTACATAGAGAATGAATAGAGAGAGGCATGCTATGCAATCTATATACATGTTACATAATGTTTGATCAAAATAAAAACAACAATATTACATATTTCATACCACACCATAATGATGAAATTTCCATATCCACATCCACCAAATAAAATGATTTTCAAGACATCGTATAGCTATACATGAAACATATATATACATCTATATCCTATAACATGTTTGTAAGGACCGTGACCTTCGTTTTGGGCTTATCATATTTGCTTTGCCTAAACCTTGTGTTTAGTTGATTGCTAATCACCTTTAGTGGTGATTAGGGTTTGTTTGTGTTTTGCTGAGAGTTGGAGGTGCTACTTGCAAATAACCTAAGTTTAGGGTTGATGAGTAAGTTTGTCACCTTGAGAGATGTTTTCTCTCTTTTTGCTTCCTCTAGAGTTGAGAGGAAGGTTTGGGCTCATTGCTTGAGTTGCCTTGGGATTTATTGAGCTTTTTTGGGCTTCATTTTGCCTTGTTTGGGCCTTGCTTTTCCTTGTTGGACCCTGTATCAGGCAGGAGTGTCTTGTGTCAGCCATGGGTGTGTCACCCATGGGGCTGTATCGGGCAAGGGAGTGAGTGTGTTTGCCATGGACCATCTTTGACTCTTAGCTTCGTTTGTGTCACCACTCTAGTGGACACTTGGTGCATGATGCTTGCATGTGGCAATTGCCTTGGACATGTGTATGAGGTGGGATGAGAAGGTGGCATTGCCCATAGACAAGTGTCCCTATGTGGGTGACACATTGCCTTGTTTTGTCCTCCACCCTCTTCTATATATGTATCTCCTTTCTCTTACTAAGGATCCCTTTAGTTCCTTAGTTTCCCCTCTTCCTTGGTGAACGACACCTCTCCTTTGCAACCTTGGTGGCCGATGCCCTTAGAGGAGCTAAGCTTGGTGGTCGATCCTTCTCTTTGGAGTCTTCTTCTTCTTCTTCTTGTGGTGGCCGAAGGTGTTGCTTGGTGCTAGGATCTTGGAGCTTGCTTAAGGCAGGTTACATAACTTCTAAACCTAACTATACTACCTTCTTTTATGTTGCGTGTTCATATATGATCATGATCGGCCATGCATGTTGTTAGATATGTTTCTTGCTCTAGTTTTCACCTTTGATCTTGTTGGATTTATGATCTTGTTGCTATAATGGATATAGATGTGCTTTTGATCTTGGTGGCCGAAGCCTATGTGTAGAGTTTCTAAGGCAAAACCCCTTTCTCTCCTTTGGTCTTGAGAAGTGAGTTCGGCCCTAGTGATATAGGCAACACCCCTCTCTCGTGGTTGTTTAGAGGTGAGTCTATACTCTAGTTGCTTGAGCAACACTCTTCTCTCACCTTGGATTTGAGAGGCGAGCCTTGGTTGAGTGTTGACCTAGTAGTGGTTGAGATCTTGGTCGATATGGAAATGATCCATCACGCTGCCCGATTTGTGATGGAGGTTGTGCAAAACCCCTCTCTCTTGGTTGTTAAGAGGTGATCCAATCCTCTTAATCTTTTAGGGTTTTTGAAGATGGTGATCTTGAGGTTTATGATGACCATGTCGGGATGAGATCGGTGCCTTGCATGATACACCTTGTAGTAGTGCTTCCTGACACACCTCTCTTGGTCTAGGGTTTTGATCTTGGCCGATATGATGTGTTTGGTTGGCTTTGTGCCCGATATTGCTCTCTTGACCTTGATGATGAGCTTGGGTGATATGCCTTGATCTAGATGATCCTTTGACCTAGTAGTTGTTACCCCCTTGGCCGATAGAGTGCCCAGTTGATATCTCTATTTGGAGTCTTGGGAGATACATCTTAGGTCGGGTTCTTGCCCAACATGGGTTGAGTGGTGGCCCTTGTGCGTACCTTGTGGTGACCGATATGGTGTGTTGGTTTTAGTTGGGTGATAGGCTTCCTTATGGTGCCTTTGTGTCGTTTGGTGATGAGTACCTTAGTGGGTGATATGAGGTTAGCCTAGGCACCATGATCTTAGCCGATATGGTAGTTGCTGCCCGATATAACCCTAACCCTAAACATAGTGGGTCGATAGGGCTTTTCCTGATTCAGTGGGATGCCGTCGCCTTGGGTGCACGATATGCCCCATGGACTCAGCTACATGATACACTTCTTGGTCTTGGTTGCGCGACACACCACAAAGTTTGGTTGCCCGATACACCTTGAGTTTGTGTTGGCTGATAGGCAAGGCTAAATGCCTTGGTCGACAAGTTGTAGTAAGGGTTGTTACCCTGCTCGATATCACCTATAGTAAGGTTGCACTACCCGTCACACTTCTAGTGAGGGTAGCGAGCACCTTTGGTGAGGGTTATGTCCAACCCAGAAACCTTAGCAAGTAGTTCTTTATCATATAACCACATCTTTTGATATATGGATGATAGTTGCAAACCTATGCTATGTTGGATGTCTAAAGATGATTCCGTTTAAGATGATAAGATACTTTCCCATGTTTATAAGGTAAAAGAGCATAAAGGGATGCCCATGTTTTGATAGCAATGATGTAATTGATACAGTATGACACACATATTTATAATCATGACACGTGCATCTGCAAATCCTAATGACATGATAATCTGTAAGAGCTATGTTTGGTGATTTTAAGTTATCTCTCTTGATGTGCATACGAACCATGCAGGTGTATCAGATGAATTCATAGCCATGTAAGAGCTATGAGATATATGTGTTTGAATAACACTGCATTATGATAATTCTTGTTGATGAGATAACATGCATCACCAGTATGATGAGATAGGTCTGACGACCTGATGAAGGCTGAGTGCCTAGTGAGGTGTTATCCTCTTGATGATGAGATAAAGGATTGTTATCCCTGGTGATGATGTAAGATGGTGACGATGCCTTGAGAGGCAGTGACTTTCGGTGATGAGGGATTGAGATCCCATGATAATGTGATAATGACAACATTAATGTAACTCAATGCCGTTTATATTTTACAACTTGGTTGCCTCAACAATCCACTTAAAATATACTAATTAATTACAGTGGAATATATCATGTAGTTTGCCCTGACCATAGATCCATCATCGTTAGTAGTTGGTGATGGTGAAACAGGTTCTCCTACGGGTTAACCTCGAAGCGCATATTGTTGAATATGTGTGGTTTATCCTAGACGAAAATGAGGAGGATTAGAGTGCAACTTCGGTTGTAGACTCCAGAGCACAGTTTCAGGCCCGTGGCTCAATATGTTGGAGCACGGTGAATAGGCCCATGGCTCAGGATGTGTGATAAGAGAGCATGAATGCGTTCATGGCTCAGAGCACGGTGATCATGCCCGTGGCTCAGTTTTACTAGTGCCGATACCTGTACCAAGGTGGGCTAGGTAGAGGGTAGCCTGACCCTATGGTTGAGGCAACTTAAGCATGAGACTATGGTCCTGCTTATTTTGCACTCATGCACTGACCATGAGGTGGTGAGGTTGTGAAGTCCGACTCTTCCATCGACCTTTTATGGCACCAGCTTGGGCTTCACAACTGAAGGTTGGATTTGAGCGGTACAACTCACTTCCTCAGGGCATAATAAATCATAATCCATATGTATAGTATATATGTTTCTTAAGGAAAAACACGAAACATTGGTTGAGGCCTTGTTTGTGTAGTTGATCTTGTTATACCTTGCAGTTACTTATACGTTCCTTATGTTATGTGGTAAGAATCTCATAAATCTTATCTTGTCAATCATGTTCCATAAAGAAAATCAGGTTATATGCCTCCCAGATATCTTGGTAAGATTGATGGTAATAATAGCGTTGCTCATATTATCTGCTTATGTCAGTTATCTGCTTTAGCCTTCTGAGGTTTTATAGTTTCGGCGGGGAGAATGTTTCTCACTGGGACTGTGTGTCTCACCCCATTGGTTTAGAACCTTTTTAGGTGGTCGCACTAGACGTGGTGGTGGTCGCGAGGTTGCGGCCGAGCAGCAAGAAGAAGAGCAGTAGAAGGCAAGAGATGGACATGCTGCTATTTTGGTGGTTTTGTAGTAGAGTCCTAGAGTCATCCCTGTACTCTCAGGTCCTCGGAGGTGTTTTGATGACGTTTCATGATGTATAGCTGTTGAACCTTTGTTTATCCTGTTGTTGGCCTGATGTGTCTTGTTATGTACACATAAATAAGTGATGAACTCATGTGCTGGTAGGATAGCTGATCCTATAAGTTGTGGACACATATCAATGCTCGTAAATATTTATATAACATATTTCCTTGCAGGATGAGGATCTGTATGTAATAGTTCTCTTTGTTTATCTGCTTTCCGCAAACGGTTTTAATTAACCTGTGTTTTCAGTAATATGTTGTTTATGGTGTTTTCTGCACATTTTCATGTGTCATATTACTATTTGTGTGATGGTGGGGTGTCACAATGTTATATTAGATGATTATAGTAGATACATGTTTGTACATACTTTGTCCAACAGATCGTTTGCGGTCCTAAACCCAAACCAATGATAAAGAGTACAACATCGGCTCTAATACCACTTTCATGTTTTTAGAAAGGGGGCACAACCGAATAATGAAAACAATTCTTCTATTTATACCCTAGTTGTTGGATATGTGGTAGCTACAATATGTTAATGAACAAAAGACATAAGAAGGGATAAAGGTTATACCTTAGCACACACTAGTTGTCCAACAACTAGACTCATATTTTCTCAATGAAAACTTGATCTTCCAGATGTAGATCCAGACCGACTAATAAGAAATACAAATAGATCAAAAATAGATTCAAATTGGTCACAAATCTACTACAGAGTTTCTATATTTGCAACACCTTGTTGTCATTTTGTTGAATATATTTTCCACACTGCCACACATGTGCCTCAACCTCTACCTCCACGCATATGAGGGAGAATATGATGCACCTCCTTGAACAACAAGTTCAAGAGGATCAAAAGTTGTCGATGTCCTAGTCACATCGGGACTCCCTTTCTTCTCATATCTCAGGCTACTATCCTTTTGGTAATCCCCTCTCCCGAACAGAGACGTTTGACTACAAACAAGTTGTTAATCATGTTCAGACTCCCATTCTTCTCATACCTCAGGCAACTATCCTTTGGGTAATCCCCTCTCCCTAAGTGAGAAGTTTGACTACAAACAAGTTGTCTCAAAGATGTTATAATGATGATGTCCATCACTTTGTGATATGCCCCCTTTATATAGGAGAGTCATGGCTGAGAAAAACCTAATTACAATCCCTTTTCTAATCACAATCCCAAAAATAGTCTAATACTGAAAAACTCTAACATGTAATTTGATAAACTGATCACATAACTATTGGTATGTATGCCTAGAGAGCCAATCATATGATGATTGTAATGGCATATCTTATAAATGATTTGATAATACTAAAGGCAATATCTCAATTTATTCCATTTTATTAAGTTATGAGATAATGTTGTAACATAATAAATGTCTATGGATTGATATTTCTCAATCACGTATGTTTTCAGGTTCAAGACCGGAACATTGAGATAATAAAGATGTTACGAGTATATACATTCTTTTTATATCCTTAGTTGGATGTTATCGTGGAAGGTTGATAGACAACAATAACACATAGGACTAGAGTGTGTGTTGGTTGATGACAAAATATCATTAAGTCCTTATATGTGAATCAAACCAAACACATAGATACTTCTTAGAGAATAGTGTATCAGACAAACCCACCTTGAGAGTGATACATGGAAACCATGATTGGTAGTCAGAATCATCTCTCATATTGATGGTGGTGATTGTGGTATTTAGACTTGAAATCACTACACTCATCACATGTCGTTTGATTTTCTTTGACATCATCCACTGTGGTCTTGAGTACGGGTTTCCATAAAGGTGTTTCTCAGGTGCATTGTGACATTTGGGGATGACTGTGAGTGATGGAGATGGAATTTGTCCCTCCTACAGGAGTATGATATCCTAGCCACTTGATAAGCAAGACTGAGAAATGCATGGCCATGCTTATGTGAGTCAATATGTGATATTGAGATTATATATATCTTTGACATTTTGCTTAGTTCAAGGAACATGGATTGGATGTTAAATAGGATGACAATTCCATGCCTTGAGTTCAATCTAGTAATCAATGATAAAGGAACTATACAAAAATTGTAACACCAACCACAAGACTGTAGGTTGAAGTTGTTCTACTACTTTCTGATAATTTGGTAGAAATGATTTCTTGCTAGATACAAATAATTGCTTGTGATGTTATAAATTAGTTATGAACATTCACCATCAACGTAACTTGGAATCTATAGGGTCAAACACATAGGATACACCTGGAATAGGAGCTTATTCATGAATGTAGTTTAAACTTGATTACTAAAGTGTTAGGTATTCAATTTAAAAAGCAGTGCATGAAAGTTGACTGACTAGACTATGAATTGACCTATTCAAGTGTTGGATCAATCGATTGAAGTGTCATATCAATTTGAACAAACATTGGCAATCAAAACTCTGAAACAACTAGTTTATAAAGTGAATCGATCGGCTTAGATTTGTGAACCGACCGATTCAGGTTGTGAAGTGACTGTTTGGTTGTTCAATTTGATTGGATCAAGGACTGATGTTGATACCAGGTTGTGCATTAATTAAATATTAATTTCCAATACAATTGCAATTGAAAAACATGGTGAAATGACCGGTTCAAGGGTCGACTCACATGTGAACCAATCGGTTCAGCTATGAACATACCAGTTCATTGTTTATCGGGTACAAAAATTTATGAAATTTTGTCCCCTTCAACTCCCACTCATACTGGAACTCCTAACCCTGACCCACCTATAAATGGAGGGGTAGTCAAGGATTTCTAGAGACAACAATAAACTCTGACAATTGTTGTCTTCTCATAGTTGTGATAACATGAAAACCCAAGAAAGTTCTACCCATAAACATGAGGAACAACAATAGAGAGACAAATGGGAGAGCAAGTCTGCACTAGCACACTGACTAGAAGGGACGACTCCTTCGTGTCTGTTCAACTAGAATGAAAGAAGTTCCCATCGGTAAGTGTGGACTACTATAGAGGTGAGGAGGCCATTGACACCTGCTAGGAGGATGAAGTCAACTGCCATTCATAGTGATCAACCAAGAGGCCTTTGCTGATGCTATCTAGGTGCAAATTAAAGAAATATGTACCACTAGTACAGAACTAACCTTTGGTGTCGGTTATTTAAGGCCTTTGGCGATGGTGAAAAAGCGACACATATGTGGGTGACACTAAAAGGTGAACCCTTAGGTGTCGGTTTGAAAACCGATGCCAGAACCCTTCACGCCACCCAAAATGTGCCAATAGGGGCACTATAGGCGTCAGTTATTAGTGGGGAAACCGATGCCAAAACCCTTCACACCACAAAAGGGTGCCAGCAGGGGCACTATAGGCATCGGTTATTAGTAGGGAAATCGATGCCCAAACCCTTCGCGCCACAAAAAGGGTGCCATCTAGGACACCATAGGCGTCAGTTTCTTAGTAATAACCGATGCCATATCACTGTGTTGTCTGGCCACATTAGGCGGTGGTTTTTTTTTTCTATTAACCGACGCTATAATCCTTTGTTGTTGGTTTTCAACTAATAACAGACGCCTATGTTTTGATTTTTTTTTTCTTATCAGTTTGCAGGCTTGCTGTATGGCTGGTTGCAGGATGCATAACCTGTAGTTCAGTTCTCAACTGCAGGTTTACAACATCCATTGATATCATCCAACAACAGGCCACATACTTGCAAAATTAACAAGATTCATTTTCACACATTTAGCAACCTACAGTTCCATTCAATTTTCACATTCACACATGTAGAAACATTCATGTAGCAACCTGCAGTTCCTTTCATTTTCACATTCACACATGTAGAAACATTCAAATACATGTAGAAACATTCATGTAGCAACTTGCAGTTCCATTCATTTTCACATTCACACATGTATAAACATTCTTTAGTCATTATCACTATCAACATCCCAATTATATTTTAAAACCCCCACTACTTGTATGGCTTTTGCCCATTCTTCTCTTACATCATTTAATTCTTCCGTCGTATAGGGAGCATGTACATCTGATAAGGCCTTACCTGTAGTGGGGTTAGTTTTAAACACCTACAAAGAGAATGATGTATATATAATTAATAATATATAAATAATATTGATATATTTCATATTATCTAATGAGACTATATATAATACCTCATGTATGGTATCGATGTCCACTGCGGCATGTTTGATAATCATGTGCATAAATCGCATCACATAGTATGCACATGCCCAGCCGTTGTCTTGTGTAGAACACTATAAATTGAAACATACAAAATATTAAAAAATATAACTAAGTACAGTTCACATAAATAATATATACATTATAGTTGGGAAATTACTTCTACGTTCTCCCAAATTATTGGCTGGTTCTTTTCCTGGGGACCTTTCCTCCAGCCTTTTTGAACTCGTGTAAACCCCTACATGTTAATGTAACACTGTAAATTGCATAATTAAATAGTAATGTAATAACAAATGTTAACAGATATAAAAATGAAATATTTCTCACCGGAATAATCCCATTTTCATTGCGTGTCCATATGTTGGATTCAATTTAGTCCCCTTAGGATCTAGATAATAGACAGTGAACGTCCCAGGGACAATAACTAGTAACTCCCAATGCGTACCCCTAGAGGTAAAAAAGTTAAAAATTAATAACTCAAAATCCACAATAAAAATGTAATTTTCTTAAGTCCAAATTATAAACAAAGTAAACTTACTCCACATTGAATGGAGCTATTATCACCGTCTTCTTATTTTGACCAAAATTTGTAAAAGCATCACATTAGTATTGTTGAACTGACGAAGGGTCTTTAGCTACTAGACTAATCAAAGATGGAGTCAAAAATCCTACATGTTCAAATGAAAAATCTGCACATATCTTGTCTAAGTAGCTGCAAAACATGTATTACATATACATTAATATATAAGAAACCAGATCACCAGATCCTACACAAGGTATATGGATGTATAAATAAGATCTCACCTTATCCATAGCTCTATCATAGATGTATTTAGCCAATCATAGCCAAACAATTCCAAAATATCTTGTATAAATAGTTTGTTTTCGTATGATTGACCTCCACCATCCACATCTATACAAATAATTATAGGGCAATTTATATCATGTTCGCCTAACCATACTTCCATACCCCTACAATTAGGACCTAACGGGGCAGGTAGGTCCTGCAGAACTTAACTTGGTAATGTAGGAGATGGAGGTGGAGGCTTAGATGCTTTGGGTGTCTTCGTTTTAACATGTATATATAATTTCAGATCAATTGACCTCATATATACAGACTAACAATTTAACATAATGTAAATTTACCATACAATTTCAGTATAGACGACATCCACTTTCAACCACAATATCACTCCACCTTCTGCCTCACCAAGCATTTCACAATCTGGGTGGGCATATGGCAATAGAAGATCTATCCAATTGGGGAATATATGTAGTGGGCTCACACGAACCCAACCATCTGGTAATGGAGACCCATGAAACATTTCCCCTGGAAGGGATGGGTAAGCTGATGCCTCTACAATGACATATTCTTTACTTTTTAGACGGAATGGCTTCAACCCCTACAAATTTACGTAAAGAATGTTATATACATATATACATATCATCTTGAAAAGACTAGCTACTATGTCATAAAAATACTTACAGTGGATGTGTTGGTGGTGGGTCTACAACATTACTCCCAACCTCTGCAGTAGGAGTAGAGTGGGACGCCATAGGTACTGTCTAAGTGGGAGTCAGAGATGCCCGCCACTTGCTCATTGCTTCATGGAGTGTCTTATCAACTACTTCCTTGACTCTCTTATCAACTACTTCATTGACTCTCCTATCAACTATCTTATCTACCTGTACATGGATAAAAGAAATGTTAGCTTCTGATTATTGAATTCCCTTTTACAGTAACATTCTAAAAAAAGAATAGGTTACCTGTTCTTGTAAAATTCCTGCTTTTGGGACATGTTTGCACTGGGATGGCCCAAAGAATGCTTTGATGCCCACACCAGCACCTGCACCCCTAACATGTCCAGGATGCTTTGGGTTACCCAGAGCAACTGTCAATTCATCCCTCATGCCCTCAGGGATGAACTTGCCTTGTTTCATTAGCTCGTGCAACTCCCGCTAATCACCATCAATAGAAATTGGTAAGTAAGTAAACACTACAAATAATCAATATTCGAACGATTTCTCTAAGAGTTGTATTTTACCATTTTTTCAGCCGCCTCAGCAGTTGCGGGCTTCTTTATTTCTCCCTTCTTATTTTGCCTCCCAGCTATCCAGACATCATAGTGAGGTAGAGGTGCGGTACCTATAGTAGAGGACTCCTGAGTAGCAGTAGACTGAGCAGTACACTCAGCCTGTAGTCCTTGACGAACACCTACATAGCCCTTTGGACCCATTGTGTGGTCATGCACATTCAGAGCACGCCTTGCTCTTTGCGCCTCACTGATAGCCTAGTTAGTATGCACATTGATTTGGTTGGTCACACTAAAGGTTAATCTTGAATAGGTGAATACAACATTTATTAATTAAATAGGGAGTAACACCTAATACCTTGAATTCATTAGTTTTTCTTGAAGCAAAAAACACATCCCATTCTTCTGGGTCCAGGAAGTTCCACTGTTCAGTGGCTGACTTCTTCCTCTTCTCACCATCTTTTATGTATTCTCGGGTGAGATTTGTCCTATAGTTCCTTAGGACCCTCCCACAGTGTTGCATCACGCATTTACGATGCAACTTTTCATTCAACGTAAATATACTCTGGAAAATAGAATTGCTATTAACTAGTATCTAAAAAATTAGTAATATACAAAATAGAATTGCAAATAATAATAACTCACGCATAAATCCTTTCATATTAAGTCTTTCTTTCCCTTAGGAACTTTATGCCAAGAATCTATCTTACAACCAAAATGGCTACGAGTAACAAACCCAAGATATGAAACAAATGAATTGTTGAGGTGTGATGTGGAAGAGCAATGGTGGAAGTGGGCTGGCAGTGGAGCAACCTTCCGGACTTCTAGCTCTGGTCACAGTCCGGCTGCCTTGGGCCGTAGTGAGATAGATGTCCAAGACCATTCCTCTACCCTTATATTTATAGGCTTGGCATGTGTCTTGGACGGATTGGGTTAGATCTGCAAATTGCCCAAAATACCTTGGGCCAATGCGCCACACTTTGTGCGTGCCTTTTGTCCAATCGGTTTCCAGCCTTGCCCTTATTCAGTTTTCTTTATACGATTTGAGAGAGCGTGAGTCATTCGGTTTCCCAAAACCAAATGCTGCTCTTGCGGTCTCCTCCTTTCGGTCTTGGGCAAACGATCACTCCATTCGGTTTTGTGCTCTTTCAGTCTTGTGCTTGCAGTCCTCCTCTCGGTCTTGAGACCGTGAGAGGCCTCACGGTCCTGGTGGTCAGTGGCTGCCTATGCGGTCTTAAGACCGTGGGCGGGTCAGAGCAGATGTGTCGGAGGACCACTAGGGTTCCTCACGGGTTAAAGACGATGGCAGAAGGCAGATGCTGCTTGTCAGTGAGGAAAGAAGATGCACGCGGTTGTGAAGAGAGTGACCGTCATAGACAACAGTGGTGGGCAGGTCACAGGCGATGCTGGGGACCAAGATGGCAGTTGACGATGTGGTTTGCAGGTCTCTGTGATGGTGCTGGCGATTTGCAGGTGGAATAGAACGTGGTGGTGTTGTTGAAGAAGGGAAGTAGGATGACGAAGCATCGATGGTGGCCGCTCCTTGCAGTCTTGGGATCGTGAGGACTCTCACGGTCTTGAGACCATGAGGGCTCACGTGATCTAGGGACTGTGAGAGCTCACGTGGTCTAGGGACCGTGAGAGTAGTTTGTGGAGGCAAGACTGAATGGCTAGATGAATAGGGGACGTTAACTCTTTCGGACAGTGTCGGATGCTCACATTTTTGAGATCGAGAGGCACGCCATGGCCGTGTTGACCCAACACGATCGTGGTGAGGCTACGGCCCCACGGCCGTGCTGCCTCACACAGACGTGGGGAGTGAAGGCCTGGGCACTGTTGGCGATGTGCCACATCCGTGGCGTGGTAAACACGGTCGTGGTGGGTGGAAACTTGGGTTCTGGTGACGTTGTGCCATGGCCGTGGCGTGACACCATGGTCGTGGTGAGGCTACATCCCCACGGTCGTTCCGCCTTGCACAGGCGTGGCGGATGAGAAGACTTGGCACTGTTGGCGATGTGCCACGGTCGTGGCGTGACCAGCACGGTCATGGCAGATGGAGACTTGGCACTGTTGGCGATGCGCCACGGCCATGGCGTGACCAACACAGTCGTGGCGGGTGGAGACTTGATGATCTTGATATGTTATTGCACCGGCTTGAGTTAGCCTTCAAACGGTCTCTGCTGGCCTATCGGTCTTGAGATCGAATGGGTTCAAACGATCTTGAGACCGAATGAGCTCAAACGGTCTTGAGACCGAATGGGTTCAAACGGTCTTGAGACCGAATGGGCTCAAACGGACTTGAGACCGAATGGGCTCAAACGATCTTGAGACCAAGTGGGTTCAAACGGTCTTGAGATCGAATGGGTTCAAACGATCTTGAGACCGAATGGGCTCAAACGGTCTTGAGATCGAATGGGTTCAAATGGTCTTGAGACCGAATGGGCTCAAACGGACTTGAGACCGAATGGGCTCAAACGGTCTTGAGACCAAATGGGTTCAAACGGTCTTGAGACCGAATGGGCTCAAACGGTCTTGAGACTGAATGGGCTCAAACGGTCTTGAGACTGAATGGGCTCAAACGGTCTTGAGACCATTAGAGTCAAAGTTGTAGGGGTCATGACCATTGGAAAAGGTTGAGGATGGTCTGCAGAGGAGAGAAAACATGAGTAGGGAAAGATGAGATCAAATAAACTGGAAACTAGGGTAATTAGAACTAGTAATGCACTATTTACATGAAACTGAAGAGATACTTAAAGTAGACTAAAGCAAGGGTAATCTAGTCGATATGAGGCACAAAATCCCTAGAATTGGTGACTGTGAGGATGAATCTAGAGGATTCATCACCACACCGAACTTAAGCGTTACTTGTCCCGGGGAATGAAAAAGCCTAAGATAGTCGCCAAAAACACTCGTTAGTCTCGTAATTACTCATCTTCGTGCAAACGTCATAATTTTCACAAAAATGAGAGAAAAGGCAAAACAAAATTGGGGCAAAAACATTGAAAATCCTTTGAATTGGTGACTGAGGACAGATCTGGAGGATTTGTCACCCCACACCGAACTTAAGTGTTACTCATCCCAAGGAACAGAAAACTTAAAACAGTCGCCAATGAAATCATTCATCTCGTGATTGCCTTATGCTTATGTCATATCGTAATTTTGTTTGTGGCTCAGATCGATATAGCGTCAAGGCTTCCTTAGATCACGGAATACATCTTATGATATCCTCATTTCTAAGTTCACTTTACTTGAAGTATTTCCCTCTCACTCTCTATCTTATCGGTCATGTTTAAAAGTTTTATGCGATTTTGAACAGACCCACAGAATCGACAAAATGCATATGATCTGTCATTGGTATTGAAGAGAGAATGGGGGTATGATCAAGAGATAAGAGTCTCTCCTATGATCGAATCAAGAACTCTTATTATTGGTGGGCTCCTCAAGAGGTACTTTGAGTGTTTTGTGCACAACTTTGGTTGACTTAGCCTTACACTCGAATTTTTTCTAAAGGTAACTCAGAAGTGTGTATAGGTTGGCTTAGGGATTTTTGGCTAACTTACCTCTTTGAGAGGAGGTAAGGAGTCATTTTTTGATCCTTAGGATCTCACTACCAGTCATGACACATCTGCCTTTGTGAGGTTAGCTAATGTACTGGCCGGGCAAGACCTTTATCAATTATCCTTATTCAGGGCACAACTCTCATGTTTTTATTTGCACTCTTGGCTTTTATTCATTCTCACTTGGCTTGAGAGAAAGGGTATTTTAGGATTTTTGTAAATTTCGGCTGCCAAGCCTCTTTTTGGAATCAGGGTAGATTTTTCATCAACCTTGGTATGTGCACAATCACCATGGTATACTCTTTGAATCAAAGTTAGAAGGTGATACACCCCTGTTATGTATTGAGGGGTATGGAAGAAGCGGTAGTGGAAAAAGAGGTGTGGTGTACCACACCGAACTTAGAGTTTGGAAAAGTTATAGTTTTCACTAGAAAGGAGTGTGGCGTGCCACACCAAACTTAAGGGCTTTGGCATGATTGGTGACCGGAGGGGTATGAAGATGAAGGAAGAAGTGTAGAAGAGAGTTCGGATCATAATGCAGTCTGCTTAGCGATTCCATATGATGGGTTCTTTTTCTCCATCACACTCTGCTAAAAAAGTGACAAGATAGAACTTCAAATGAGAATTCCATATAGCAGATCCATTATTCAGTTGGAGGCACGATGCATTTGATCTATCTCAGACTTATTGAGGCTTATCATTCTTATGGAGGATATGACATTAGGGTTCATAGACTATACAAGATGAAATCATTTATCGGTTAGTTTTAAGCATAGGTTACTTGAGGATTTGCAACGAAAAGAGGTGATGACCTCAGATTCAAAAAGCAAAAGCTGACTAGGTAAAGGCTTTATTTTAAGAAAAAAATGAGAAAGCAGAAAAATTGCAAAAAAGAACTTAGAATATAGAAACAGAAAGTAGTAAGGGTGGAGTGAGAGTCTTACCACCCGCCCTCCACCTCAAACTTGTGAGTTTGCTCATTTTCAAACAAGTACTAGGTTCGAGATGGAGGGGAAGTGTTGCGCAGTGTTAACTAGGCGGTCCTCGTAGTTGGAAGAAGGTCCGACAAAGATGTCTCACAATAACTGATGCCGAGAGTGAGGGAGTGGCATGAACAACCTGTTGACTGGGTGGTCGTGGAAACTCGAACAGGTTTTCTATATGATTTGGATGCATATTTTTTCGCCTCTTTGTCCGTCCAAAAGAATCCAGAGACCTTCCCCCATCAGCGGGGGAGGTGGAATATATGCAGTCAAAACTGGAGGACTAGGTGAGTAATCGAAGTCATGCCTAGTTGTGTCCTCCAGTTGTGGCTCGCCCTCGATGTTCAAAGTAAAACTGCTTTCTTTATAATCCAGAGCAGTTGATTGAGGGTCGGCCACTTGAACTTGCTCCTATCCTAGATCAGGTGGCAGATCCAGTTCAGGCTTCATTTCATCACCTGGCTTTTCTTGTGTAGGATATGGTATCCAGGATGATTTTTCTTCATCAGGGGGGGTCATTGTGAGAAGTTTCCTCATCTTTATCAATGCTGAGATTGATAAGAGCATCATTCTTCTTTTCAAAATTTTGTTCAGAATTTTCCACATAGAATACCCTTAATTCATCCAAGTAACTAGAAGAGGATTTGACTGGTGGGATGAACTCTTGATCAGTTGAGGAAATCATGGGATTCTGTGGTAGAGGTTCCAATGATGTCTCTTCATGGGAGGGATTAGTCTATGTGAAAATGTTTTGAAGGATAGAATCTCCCGATGACTCCGTTTCTTCAATGTTGGGACCAAAGTACTCCATTTCTGAGTCAGATTGTTGTTCAAGTACTTGTTCATAGTACTCCTCCGATTCTATTGAGTGCTTGGGAGGAGTTGCTATGGGAAGATTGAAACCTGGCTCAGGTAAAAGACATATCTCAGTTTCTTGAATGTTAGGAAGGTCTTCTTCATAGGGGTGAATTGCTCTAAGTGGATGGGTCTGTGACTCGATGTCCTCCCACGGGCCCTTTTTGTCATTACAAGAGTCTACAGAAATATCATAATCCATTCCAAAATCCAGAGGTGGTTCATGTTTCTCTTCATAGTGCACTGTCAACTCGTTCAAGTGACTAGAAGGAGATTCAATAGAAAGATCATGCTCTTGTTCGAGGACTGGCTCCGTCTGGACTTCTTGTGGCGGTGGTAACTCAGGTAACATCATCTCATGAAAAGGAACGGTCATAGGATTGTCATCTAGAGACCCGTCATCCTCCCTTGATTATGTTTCATCAGTGAGAGTGGTATGGTCCATTCCTGAATCAAGATCTTGATCAGTCCTGTCCTCAAAGTCTATTCCTAGATCAGCCGAATGATCAAAAATTTCTTCATAAGGACAATTCAGATCTTATTCCAGAGATGGAGACATTAAATTCTCATGCATAAAAGACATATCTTTATCTAAATCGGTCACATATCCATCTGAGTCTAACTGTGAAGGAGTGTAGAGTCCTTGCGACATAAACCCTTCTTTTATGGATTTTATTGATGAGACAGTTGAAGTTGAAGAGATTTTGTCATTGAAGGAGTCGATTATCGCCAATTCCTCTTCAATGGTTGGATTTGAGTCTATGTAGTCAGAAGGTGGGAAAGTATTGAAGTTTATCCCTAATTGATCTCCTGACTGTAGAGAATCCCCATATTGGATATTCAATCTTTCATCTAAGAGCATGGTGCAGGAATCATTGTCCGAGTCGGACCTTGGCTCAGAAAATGATTCTTTCTCTTGTGATGTTGTAGAGAAATCATCTTCGAGTTCAGTTATTAACTCTGAGGATGATTCCTCACCTTGCATTGACACTTGAAAATCATTGGAAGGTATATCCCACATGATTTCATAATCATCGTCGTAATCGATTGCGACATGCAGACTAGGGATGTGCTTAGTTGAAATTGGTGGCTGTTCTACATGTTGCTCAGGAGTGTTGACAAGTTGTGTAAGTTGATCAAGATCGGCTATCAACTTCTTGGTTGTGGCTGTCTAATCAGCTAGTTGTTGAGCCACTGATGTTTGTAAAGCTCATAGTTCTTCCATCAATGTGTGGAGATCTTCATGAAAAGGCTCTTCACTGCACCCGTTGGGTTGATGTTGATAATAGCTCTCCTCATCATAGTATTGGTTTGCATTGTTTTCTAGGTTCCCTCCTACATTACAACCTATGCCTTGAAATCCGCCATAGTTAGGTTTTTCGTAGTAGCCTCCAGGGTGATACGGATTATAACTTGCGTTATATCCATAGTTGTATGAAGAGGCTGCTTTGAGTTTCCCAACTATACGATTCACGATTACTTGATGCAGAGCCATCACGTAGAGAGGAGGGACATTGAAGCAGTAAATCAATGCATGAAAATAGTCACCACATAGTTGACATCTAACGATTGGTGGTGTCGACTGCTTCATTTTAAAGAGAGTTGGTACCTAAAATCAAAGAAAGAGTTTATCAGGCTTGACCAACCACTTCAAATCCAAGAGGATATGCAAGATTAAGTCCTTCACTTTTTTTGTAGGTTTTTGAAAAGAAAAAGAAAAACCCTAGAGAAACCTAAATCGATATAGAATTCGAAAAAGATGATTCTTACACCATTGTCCCCAGCAACGACACCATTTTTTGATGGAGCTAGAGCTTACACCAAAAGTTTACTCTTCCAATGGAAGTCCTAATATGTACCAAAAACCCTAGGGAGTTGATGTTCTCTCTAGGTTTACCTACAACTGGTGTTAGATAAATGCCCCAACCCCACAAGAGTGTGGAATCCTTATCATAGTACAGATTTAGGATCGAACCCAAAGGACAATGTTAAGAATCTGAGTGTCTTTTTCTCATTTCGTATCGATCTAAGTCAATCATCTAAAACAAAAAGTTTGATTTGAGTTATTTAACCTAAAACTTGCAAAAGTAAGGGAAAGAATAAAAACTAGTTTGAAGATTAAAATCTAAGATTAGTAAATGATGATGGATCACTGGGGTGGTGCAGGTTTTCACCACCACTACACATGTATTGTACCAGTACCAATCATAGCAAGACTTGCAAGTAAGATACATGGATGTTATACAAAACTGATGTTTTGTAGGACAAGAGTAAAGCACACATCCTTCACGGGTTGAGTAACTCTCATCCGGTACATGTCTACGTGTCAATGAAGAGATGTAGCCTCCGAAGAGAGAACCTTACTCAACCTCGTGAAATGTGCATCGGAAAACTAACAAGCGAGCGATAATAATCAATTCGATTAGTATCTTTGTAGACTATCCCTCTTTCGAGGAAATAGCTACAAGAAATGTGGGAGTGTTGCAATGCCAGCCATTCACAGACAAATGGTCAAATACCTAGCATTACGCCCTCCGCAGAATGTGTTCCTCGACCCATCAAGGTTGCACTTCCATATGTCAATTGATTCCATTTCATAGTGCGGAAGTGCAACGATGGAGGTGAGTTTACTACATTCCTTGGGAAGTGTTCCTAGATACCGAAATGGATGCGCGGTGGATATGCACACTAGAAACCAACACTAAATTGGTATTCGAGTCCCAAGAGCAGTCGTAGACAAACCGCAACGAAAGACTATAGATGCATACAAGAACACGGCCAACATTCAAGCATGTATGAAATGATTTAGTATTGAATCAGAAAGATAACATCTTTTAGTACAGATTACAAAACATGGGTAGAGGGGCTAGTCCCCGCACCCCAGTGGATGAAACTACTCGCTCCTCATAGAGGGAGCAACAAGGAAAGAGAAGAGAGAGAAATAAAGCATTGTCAGAGCAGAAGAGTAGATCTGTGACAGCCCGGTGTAGATCGTCGCAGTCTCCGGGACTGCTCTGTCATGGTCGATGACGTCCATCTCTCCACCTTGATTCTCATGTCTGCCTATGGGATTACACGAGTAGAATGAGGTGTGATGTGGCAGAGCAATGGTGGAAGTGGGATGGCAGTGGAGCAGCCTTCCGGACTTCTGGTTCTAGTCCCAGTCCAACAGCCTTGGGCCGTAGTGAGATAGATGTCCAAGACCATGCCTCTACCCTTCTGTTTATAGTCTTGGCATGTGTCTTGGACGGATTGGGTTAGATCTGCAAAATGCCTAAAATATCTTGGGCCAATGAGCCACACTTTGTGCTTTCCTTTTGTCCAATCAGTTTCTAGGCTTGCCCTTATTGTGTTTGCTTTATACGATTTGAGAGAGTGTGAGTCATTCAGTTTCCCAAAACTGAATGATGCTCTTGCGGTCTCCTCCTTTCGATCTTGGGAAAACGATCGCTCCATTCGGTTTTGCACTCTTGCGGTCTTGCACTTGCATTCCTCATCTCGGTCTTGAGACCATGAGAGGCCTCACGGTCCTGGTGGTCAGTGGCTGCCTATGCATTCTTGAGACCGTGGGCAGGTTAGAGCAGGTGTGTCGGAGGACCACTAGGGTTCCTCACGGGTTGAAGACGATGGCAGAAGGTGGGTGCTGCTTGTCGGTGAGGAAAGAAGAAGCACACAGTTGTGGCGAGAGTGACCATCGTGGACAACAGTGGTGGGCAGGTCGCAGGTGCTACTGGGGACCGAGATGGCGGAGGATGATGTGGTTTGTAGGTCTCTGTGATGGTGCTGGTGATTTTTAGGTGGAATAGAACATGGTGGCATTGTTGAAGAAGGGAAGCAAGAGGGCGAAGCATCGATGGTGGCCGCTCCTTGTGGTTTTGGGATCATGAGGACTCTCACGGTCTGTAAACCGTGAGGGCTCACGTGATCCAGGGACCGTGAGAGCTCACATGGTCTAGGGACCGTGATAGTAGTTTGTGGAGGCAAGATTGAATGGCTAGATGAATATGGGATGTTAATTCTTGATCGGACGATGTTGGATGCTCATGGTTTTGAGATCGAGAGGTGCGCCACGGCCGTGTTGACCCAACACGGTCGTGGTGAGGCTACGACCCCACGGCCGTGCTGCCTCACACGGGCGTGGCGAGTGAAGGCCTAGGCACTGTTGGTGATGCGCCACGACCGTGGTGTGGTAAACAAGGTCGTGGTGGGTGGAAACTTGGGTTCAGGTGACGTTGTGCCACGACCGTGGTGTGACACCACGGTCATGGTGAGTCTACAGCCCCACGGTCATGCCACCTTACATGGGCGTGGCAGACGAGAAGACTTGGCACTGTTGGCGATGTGCCACGGTCGTGGCGTGACTAGCACGGTCGTGGCAGATGGAGACTTGGCACTGTTGGCGATGCGCCACGGCCGTGGCATGACCAACACAGTCGTGGCAGATGGAGACTTGATGATCTTGATCTGTTATTGCACAAGCTTGAGTTAGCCTTCAAATGGTCTCTGTTGGCCTATCGGTCTTGAGATCGAATGGGTTCAAACGATCTTTAGACCGAATGGGCTCAAACGGTCTTGAGACCAAATGGGCTCAAATAGTCTTGAGACCGAATGGGCTCAAACGGTCTTGAGACCGAATGGGTTCAAATGGTATTGAGATTGAATGGGCTCAAACGGTCTTGAGACTGAATGGGCTCAAACGGTCTTGAGACCGAATGGGCTCAAATGGTCTTTAGACCATTTGGACTCAAACGGTCTTGAGATCGTATGGGCTCAAACGGTCTTGAGACCGTTAGAGTCAAAGCTGTTGGGGTCATGACCATTGTCAAAGGTTGAGGATGGTCTGCAGAGGAGAGAAAACATGAGTAGGGAAAGATGAGATCAAATAAACTAGAAACTAGGGTAATTAGAACTAGTAATGCACTATTTACACGAAATTGAAGAGATACTTAAAGTAGACTAAAGCAAGGGTAATCCAGTCGATATGAGGCATAAAATCCCTAGAATTGGAGACTGTGAGGATGAATCTGGAGGATGCATCAGGACCTCAATCCTTGTGACCTAGCATGACCATCATGCTTCTACTGAGAAAGGGCCTTCGTCAGTGGATCAGCTATGTTGTCTTCAGTTGGTACTTTGCAAATCTTCACATCTCCTCGCTGTACGATCTCTCGTATGAGATGGAAGCACCGTAGTATGTGCTTGGACCGTTGATGTGATCTGGGATCCTTAGCTTGAGAAATAGCTCCATTATTGCACAATAAAGCTCAATTGCATCACAACTACTGAGAACTACACCAAGTTTAGTGATGAACTTCCTAATCCACACAACTTCCTTTGCTGCATGTGAAGCAGGAATATACTCAGCCTCTATAGTAGAATCGGCAAATGTTTCTTTCTTGGAACTCTTCCAGCTCACAACTCCATTGTTTACGCAAAATACAAATCCTGATTGCGATCTGTAATCATCTTTGTCAGTTTGGAAGCTTGCATCGGTGTAACCTCTTACAACCAGTTCTTCCTCCCCGCCGTATATAAGGAACTGATCCTTAGTCCTTCGTAAGTACTTGAGGATGTTCTTTACGGCTATCAAGTGAGCATCCCCGGGAACTGACTGGTACCTGCTCGTCATGCTGAGGGCATATAGACATCTGGGCATGTGCACAACATAGCGTACATGATGGATCCGATGGCTGATGCATATGGGATCCCATTCATACGCTCCCTCTCTTCAAAAGATTGGGGACATTGAGCTCTAGAGATGGTGACTCCATGTAGCATGGGGATGTTGCCTCTCTTTGAGTTCTCCATGCTGAACCACTTCAACACTTTGTCAATGTACATGCTTTAACTTAGTCCGAGAAGCCTTTTAGATCTATCTCTATAAATCTTAATACCTAGAATGTTGGATGCTTCTCCTAAGTCCTTCATTGAGAAAGTATTCCCAAGCCAAGTCTTTACCTTCTCTAAGGCTATGACATTATTCCCCATCAATAGTATGTCATCCACATACAATATGAGGAATGTGGTTGTGCTCCCACTAAACTTCTTGTACACACAAGGTTCATCTTCATTTTGAATAAAGCCAAACACTTTGACTTCTTCATCAAATCGAAGATTCCAACTCCGTGATGCTTGTTTCAATCCATAGATTGACCTTTGCAGCTTACAAACTTTATTGGCATTCTTTGGATCTACAAAAGCTTCAGGTTGTGTCATGTACACATCCTCATTTATATTCCCATTAAGGAATGTGGTTTTAACATCCATTTTCCAAATCTCATAGTCATAGTAAGCCGTAATAGCAAGCATGATCTTGATAGACTTAATCATGGCAACTGGAGAAAAAGTTTCGTCATAGTCAACACCTTGAACTTGTCGAAAGCCCTTTTCAACCAATCTACCTTTATAAGTTTGCACATTGCCATCCATGTCGGTCTTCTTCTTGAAGACCCACTTGCACCCTATGGGTTTTACCCCTTCAGGTGGTTCCACCAAAGTCCATACTTTGTTGGAATACATGGATTCCATCTCAGATTTCATGGCCTCAAGTCATTTCTCAGAATGTGATCCCTCCATAGCCTCTAGATAGGTAGTTAGATCATCATCTATGATCAACTCACTGCCTTCCTGAGTCACAAGGTATCCAAACCTCTCAGATTCAAGGAATGTCCTAATAGATCTACGAGGTCCTTGTATTACTTGAGGAGAGTGAGATTCCACAACACCTTGTAAATCTCTATGTTCCTCTTGTACATCTAGCAGTTCAATGTTTTCTTGTTGGGCTTGAACCTCTTCAAGCTTTATTTTCCTCCCACTGTTTCTTCTGGAAATAAATTCCTTTTCTAGGAATACAGATGTCCTAGCAACAAACACTTTGTTGTCAGTAGGGTGGTATAAATAGTATCCCCTTGTTTCCTTGGGGTATCCAACAAAATAACATTTATCAGACATGGGTCCAAGCTTATTAGGAAACATTTTCCTGACGTAATCCTCACAACCCCAAATCTTAATCAAAGACAAATCGGGACGCTTCTCGTGCCATATCTCATATGGTGTCTTTTGAACCAATTTAGACGGTACTCGGTTAAGTGTAAACACGGCGGTTTCAAGAGCATAACCCCAAAAGGAAATCAAAAGATCAGCAAAACTCATCATGGATCGTACCATATCCAGTAAAGTGTGATTCCTTCTTTCAGACACATCGTTATGTTGTGGTATTCCAGGCGGAGTCCATTGTGATACGATACTGCGGGCTCACAGAAGGTCCTCAAACTATTGGCTTAAGTATTCTCCACCCCGATCGGATCGAAGTACTTTAATACTTTTACCAAGTTGGTTCTGTACTTCATTCATGAAATCCTTAAACCTTTCAAGGGTTTCTGACTTATGTTTCATCAGGTACACCTAGCCATACCTACTGAAGTCATCAGTGAAGGTAATAAAGTACTGATAGCCACCTCTGGCATTAGTTCTAAAAGGCCCACATACATCAGTATGTATGAGTCCTAATAGATCACTAGCTCTCTCACCTTTACCTGAAAAGGGAGTCTTGGTCTTCTTGCCCAACAAACAAGATTCACATGTCTCTATTGATTCATAATCAAAAGAGTCTAGATAACCATCTTTATGGAGTCCAGAAATGTGCTTCTCATTTATGTGCCCTAGATGAAAATGCCAAAGATATGTTTTGTTTGAGTTGTTGAGTTTTTTCCTTTTGGTGTTTACATTGTATATGCTTGTTTCTAGATCTATTCAGTATAGACCATACGACATTGGGGCACTGCCATGAAAGATCCCATCTTTTGAAATGGAACACTTTGCATTCTTAATAAGAAATTCAAAACCATCCTTGTCCAAACAAGAAATGGAAATGATATTCCTATTTATGGCAGGTACATAATAGTAGTTCTTCAACTGTATTATTAGCCCACTAGGTAGAGTTAACTCATAGGTTCCTACGACACTGGAGGCAACTCTTGCCCCATTGGCAACACATAGTTCAACCTCGCCTTTCCCCAAAGGCCTACTTCTCTTAAGATCCTTCACATTTGAACAAATGTGAGATCCACATCCGGTATCAAGTACCCATGACAAAGAAGTAGTAAAGTTAATCTCTATCATGTATACACCAGAAGTAGAGATCTCTATTTCTTGTTTCTTCTTCCATCATTCCTTCCATCCTCTCCATGTTTTGAGCGCATAAGATTCTGACATTGGTTTGGTGAGAGAACCCTTCTCTCCCTCACCTTTGTCCTTAGACTTTGTTCCATTGATCTCCATCAATGAACTATCCTTCTTCTTAAGCATACATAGAGCGGATTCAAAGGGTACCGATATATCTAGATTGTGCAGAACACTTCTCACAATCCCCAATTAGTTATGAAATTTATTCTCAATTAATTTGACCAACGCCGACAAGAGGGTGCGAATCCTTCCGGTGCCTTGTGCGACAAGGTGATTGGAGTTCTAGGTGGTCCATGTGGACTACTACAGAGGTAAGAGACTTCTGCCGCTTGGAGACAGTTATCAATCCTGACAGTCCCAGTGAGACCAGGAGCTGCACAGACACCGTCCAAGACCGGAGGTGAAGACCGTGCAAGCCGTGAGGTAACGTCACCGAGCAAGCCTCGGGACAAGGTATGTATCTACAAACCATCCTTCCTATTGTATATATGTTGACGTGATTCCTTTATTCTGGGTATGGAGAGAAGAATTTTTTTTGTTTCCGCTGCCTTCTCTGTCTCTTCTAAAACCCAATAGTGGTATCACAGCCACGTCAACTGCTCTATACTTTAGGATTATCGATGTGATCAATTTTGGTTTGTCGCCTTTATTTATTGCATACGATGCAAATAAAATTGACATTATGCATGTCCAATCCACAACTCCCAAAATACATATATGATATGTAATATGAATGCACCCAATACACGTCGCCCTTAAACGAGTTTTGTGGTGGATGTATAGCGTGGTTATGGCCAATAAACCCTATATATGTGTGCTTAGTTGAATGTGGTTGCTTGCATCTCGGTCTGCGCACCAATTCCCTACCTCCTTTTCTTGATGTAACTCGAGATAACTCGAGATTTCTTTCCTACCTTTGCTCCCCCGAATGTAACTCGGGGTTTCTCAATTCAAATGTAAATGGAATTTTTATTTCCTGTTATGTCAAAGATCGGTAGACAACCTGACGATGACAAAGAAGATCGTTTCAAGGCGTGAACCGATCGGTTGGCATTCTAGACGACCAGTTCGAGGAGCGAGATGAGCGGGTGGCGCCCTAAGGAGATGTATGATGACCAATGAACTGATTGGATAGAGGTGCCAGTCGATCGGCTGGTGGCACCCAACCGAACAGTCTGATGGAGAGCTGGTCAATCATGGAGATGAGTTGATCAAACTCAGAAAGGCAAAGCAAAGAGTTCATCTTGTACAGGTTGCATGTGATGTGGACCTAGATGACCGTGATTCCTCTTGGCTCGAGGAATCACATTAGGATGGCCATAATCATCTCTTTTATCATTTCACATGTTTTCTGTGGGATATAGCATGTATATGATACGTACTATGTATTATGGTGATTGGATATGTATATGTACCTATAAAACCAAATCCCTCATTAAATATTAAAGTTTTAGATGCCTTCCAAATGCGACACATGTGAAAAGCTTGATCGGCCAAGTGTGGGCATGCCCTAGCATGGTGCACCGTCTATCTCGTGGAAGCATGAAGGATGGATATGTGGGTCTGCCCTAGCCGGGTGCATATTCATCGTGTTGGCTTTGGGTCAGACTTAACAAGGTGACCTAGATAGGATCTAGCACCTTGAGGCATGGAGGTGATCATGGTAATGAGTTTCATATGACATCTTTCAAGAGTTGCATATGATGCAATTGGAAAAAGTTGCCTACCTAGAAGATCTGAATTGTGGGTGACAACCCTAGCTGGTCCATGACTCAGAGGATTTCAGGATCTTGACCCACTAGAAGATTGTACGCTGCAATCTTCTGAATTGATGGTGAGGGACATCAATTTGAACAAAAATAGTGGGAGCAGTAATTAATTAAAGGCCTAATTAACTATCGTCAAATTTTATGCCTCCATATCTTCAAGGCATGGAATACTACAACAAGATCCATATTGTTCATTGGGTAGTTCTCCTCGTGTCTCTTAAGTTGTTTCGAGGCAAAAGAAATCACATTCTTATCTTGCATCAACACGCATCCCAAGCCATTCTTCAAAGTATCACAAAAGATGATATAATATTTTCATTGCTCTAACAACACTAACATTGGTGAACTAAACTTCTCCTTCAAAAATTGGAAGGAACGCTGACACTTGTCATCCCAGACAAACAAGAGACCTTTCCTCATAAACTTTGTTAGGGGTAACACCACAACACTGAAGTTCTTGATGAACCTCCTATAGTAGCTTGCCAAGCCTAGGAAACTTCAGACTTTGGTCGACGTATTGGGTTGTTGCCACTCCAGCAATGACCACACTTTCTTTGGGGATACACATACACCCTTAGAAGATATAACATGCCCAAGGAAGGACACCTCCATCAACCAGAACTCCCACTTACTGAACTTGGCATACAATTTGTGCAACCTCAACATCGTCAATGCCTGGAGTAGGTGATGCTCATGCTACTGTTTGGTTATGGGATAGATCAATACGTCATCAATAAACACCACCATAAATTGATCCAGATATGGTCAGAACACTTTGCTCATTAGATCCATGAATGCTATCAATGCATTGGTTAGCCCAAATGACATAACCACTCACTCATAGTAACCATACTTAGACCTGAAATTTGTCTTAGATATGTCGTCCTCCTTGGTCCTTAACTGGTGGTAACCAAATCCCAGATCCATCTTGAAGCACATTGTAGGACCTCTCAACTAATTAAACTGATCATCTATCCTCGGCAACTGGTACTTGTTCTTTATCATGACCTTGTTCAACTATATCTAGTCTATGCACAGCTTCATGGAACCATCCTTCTTCATCACAAACAACACAGGATCATCCCAAGGGGAAGTTCTCAGTTTGATGAATCCCTTCTCTAATATCTCATGCAACTACTTCTTTAACTCTTGCATCTTTGCCCCTACCATCATGTATGGTGCTTGTGTTATGGCCTACATTCTAGGAACCAAATTGATTTCAAAATCAATCTCTCTAGGAGGGAGAAAACCAGAAACCTCCTTGGGAAAAACATCTTTGAACTCTTGTACCACCGGTACCTCCTAGATACTAGGACCTCTCACCTTAGCATCCACAACATATGCCAAGAAAGCTCACACCCCTGTCTCATCAACCTATCTAATGTCATAGCTGACACCAAACATGTAGGGAGAATATTCCTATCTCCTTGGAAAATCCACGAGAAATCACCATCAAAGAATGTTTCCACTATGGAACTACAGTCCAAAACAACCATGTACTTCTCCAAGTATCCATCCCAAGGATCACATCAAATCCATGCATGCCAAGTGGCAAAAGATCCATTTGATGTTGGGTCGTGAGAAAGAAAGAACACATGATGGACACACTTCCTACAACACAGTGGAACCAACCAGAGGGGTTTCTAATAAAAGGATATCAGATTTATGACTAATAGAAAGATTAAAACCAAATATCACGTCTCTAGTGATGAGAGAGTGTGTTGCACCCGGGTCAACCAAAACGGATACATGAAAAGAAGATGATAAATCATAATGAAATAATTCCATCTGACCTTTTACGACCCATGGCTTGACCACTCCCTCCGACTGAATCATAGCATAGAATCGAGTCTTCACTTGTTTTGATCCACGTCCCCTTCCTATTTGTTCAGAAGATCCTACATGTGATGCCTGATTGTGACCTCTACTGCCACCAGTGTTGAAATGTCATTGTTGCAACCCCTGTGACTCATCCTCAATTTTTGGGTCACTTCCTCATCCTTCATAGGGCATGTCCACGTCATATTTCCTACTTGCCCACACTTGTGGCAAGTACTAGTTTTGTATTGTGGCCTAGATGGCCCTGTCACTGAAACTGATGTCATATTGTGTGCTCCTATTGGAGGAAGGTTGTGGCCTCTTCCCTTGATTAGGGACCATTGTGACTATACATGTGATCTCGGCTCAGAAAGACTATCCTCTGCTATGACTAAGGTGATGAAAACCTTAAATTTTTTAGGCCTCCTAAAGACTGACCCTCATGCTAGCTTTGTGCTTCTATCTTGTAGACCTCTTAATTTGCCTCACGAATTCTACAAAGATTGAAATCTTCTCCCTATTCTCCAAAGAAATAGCCATCATAGACAATTCTAAACTCAAACCCTTATCAAACCTGTGAATTCTCTCTTTATCTGTTGTCTCTGTGTCAGGAGAAAACCTTAAAAGCTCCATAAACCTCACCTCGTACTCATTAAAAATCTTGGATCCTTTGTGCGACCTCTCCAACTGCACTATCTTCTCATCAAGATGTGTCTCAAGGAAGTATCAACTCATGAATTCTTGACAAAATTCTTTTAAATCGATCACCACTCCTGGCCTCTTCTCCTCTTCTATGGCCCACCATTCTCCATCACTACCCTTCAATGGGTATACAAAATTCTTCATCTAATCCTCTTTTGGGATGTTGAGGATCTAGAATGCCTTTTGAAGCTCCTTGAACCACATGTGAGCATTCATCGGGCATGTTGTACCCGTATACTCAGCTGCTCCAATGCACCTCAAACGCTCAAACGTCTTCTCAGACCCTTACGATTCTAGATTGGTGACAACTTCTCTGACTGAAGTACAGGTGCTCGATCCACCAAATGGGTAATTGTGTCCATTAACTATCAAAACATGGACTGGAAAGTAGAATTGGCCATGGTTTTTAGGTCAAACTAGGTCATCATGGGATGCTCCAGTCCTGACTCATGCACTTTCTCCTCACATGTCGACCTCCCAACACCACCTACTAGTGTGATAAACTACTCTCAATATGTTCTTTGTGTCCTCCTGACATATCTACATAAGCAGAATCTACAAGTAGATATGTTGGAAACGTAAGAATAGACACAAACCTAAGTCCTATGTCCCTATAGACTCAGCAAACCTAGAGCTCGGATACCAACTTGACTTGTGATTCCCAATGCCACAATAAAATAGCATTACTCAAACAAAATAATGATAAAAAATCAAATACCAGATTACCAGAAAAAAGAGTAAATTAAAAACAATTCAAACATTACTAACACATGAAGAAATATTTACATAAAGGTCCACAAACTTTTCATACTAACATATACCATATCTGGTATTTACATCTTTGTATTGTGGCCATGACCAGAACATGTAAACAAAAATTGTGTCCCATATATAAATACCACATACAACAACTACATATGCCAAAAACCCAAGTTGACATATCATAAAAAAAGAATCCCCTGCCCAGCCATGAGAGTACAAGGATGACTCTAGGACCCTAAAGCAACTACAGAAACTAACCCACCTTCAACAACTAATACTCTCCAAGTTGCTCCTCTTCAACTCATCAAGCCTTCCGACATCACTGATGACCACCTAATAAGATGTGGCAAACCACGAGGGAGAGACCCATGTCCAAGCAAGAGATATAACTCTCGACAATGATTATTGATTATAGAAAGTTATGTTATTAAACAAGCTGAGTGGGTTTAGGTAGTTTAAGCAGATAATCAGATTAAGCTACTATAACTGGATTACTCGATAAGGTATCAGCATGCTTGATTAACAAGATATTTAAGAGACAAATAAGACTATCATTATTTTAACACTTGTATAATATAACAACTAAGAGACATAAGAAGCAAAACATGGGTAAGAAACCAATGTGAGTCATGTTTAACCCTAAGTACATGTGCTACATGGTTGGATTATTCTTTTATTATGTCATGAGGAGAGTGATGTATACCACTCTAACTCCAACTGACCATTGCTAGGTCAAAATTAGTTCTGCACAAGATCTATGAGTACCGACATCCTAAGATCTTATCATCCCTCGGTGAATACAAATTTTCTGTAGTGACATGTAGAATCAAGATGCAAAACAGCCTAATCCACCCTTGGTATAAAGGTCACAACACTAGTGAAACTAAGATACGACCACAATTGCTCTCCTGCTGAGTTATGACTAGATCTATTCTCAAAAACATATCACATATACTGAATCATATCATCTGAGATACAACCTCAACCATTCTCCTACCAGGATGTGACCGCAGCCATCCATGTGAACATGCATATGCTCAATAGTATATGACTCCGAGCTTCCATTAAAGGAATGCTGGTTTCACCATCAAAAATTCTTGACACTAGAATGGATCTGCAGCATAGGGAGCTACATTATTAGGGTTTCACATGATTAGTTATTGCCAATTGGGTGAATTAAGGTTGCATCAAACAAGTGGACATACAAACCCTATTTCATTTCTAGCAAGCATCGATACATAACAAATCTAGAAGATATAAAATGTATGAGGTATACATTTTGTCACATCACCACATGATACCATTCCATGTCACATAAGCAAGAGGATCATGTTCCCAATAGGGTTCAACCACGCACAAGGGTCATTGAGACCATTACATCATGATCACCTACAAGAACATCACTATCTTTCCATGCCTTATCAAGGCTTCACAACCATCACCACACTTCTGATGCACCTGTTTAGCATAACATTGTATTGGTATTTGACATAATAGCACATTAGGGTTACAACCACATTAGTCATAAAAGATCTAAGTATGAACAACCACCATCATTGGATAACATTAGGGTTAAGTTCAACAAGCTAGATTAAGTATGTTCAACTATCACCACTTAATTGTTGTAGGGTTTGGTGTATCAAGGTAAGTTAGATTAGAATTGCACATCATCTCATTATAGTGATCATAAGTTTACATCCATGCGATGGCAAATGTAAGATTACATGATTAAGGCAAATCACCATCAAATTCTACATCATTAAAACCAACTCTTCAAACCATGAGTTGTAGTTTTATGTAAGTTACCACATAACCTAGTCAATCCATTATTTGATCACATAGAAAGCACTGTTGGTTGAAAGCATAAGAAATACCATGGGTTGTGGGGATACGAACCACCATCGATTATGGACTTTGGGTCCACCATTGGTTTTTGACACCATCAAAGCCATCAAATGTAATACTAGTAAAACCTCATGCTTAGTAAAACCATCAAGTTATGACTCTATGAAAGAAGCAAAATCATTGGTTGTTGAACCATTAACCCAGTCCAACCATTGGTTGATGAACCATTAACCCATTCAAACCATTGGCTAATGAATCAGTTGAACTAGTCCAACCATTGGTTGATGAACCATCAACTCAGTCCATCCATTAGTTGATGAACCATTGAGTCAGGGAAACCATTGGTTGATGAACCATCGACCCAGTACAACCATTGGTTGATGAACCATTGATTAAGGGAAACCATTGGTTGATGAACCATCGACCCATTCCAACCATTGGCTGATGAACCATTGAGTTTGGAAATTCACTGGTTGATGAACCATCGACCCAGTCCAACCATTGGTTGATGAACCATCGACCTAGTCCAACCATTGGTTAATGAACCATTGAGTCAGGGAAACCATTAGTTGATGAACCATCGAACTAGTCCAACCATTGGTTGATGAACCATTGACCCAGTCAACCATTGGTTGATGAACTAGTGGAACCATCGGGTCTTGAACCAAGTGTAGCCGTCGGTTGTTGCCAACAGGTGGTGAAACAAGCTTCAAACATCAAGTAAAACCATCGACTTTACCACTTAAAGGAGCACAAAAACCATTGTTTTTTGAGCATAAAAGAGTTCCAAACACAAGATAAGTTAGGAATATTGTTTTGTACAAGAAATATAAGTAAAATAACACCAAGAGAAAAAATGCAAAACAGTAAGGAAATTAGCCCAAAAAATCTTATGGAGTGACAACCGTTTGGTGAACGAAAACCATCATTTATCACATAGATGCAAGGTCTAAAGCTTCATATACTAAGGAAGGTTCGTGCACAAGGTTTTAGGTTCATCAAAGAAGACCACTACCCAAGAATTGCCATCTAAGCATAAACCCTAGGCAAAGATGCTACTTTGTTACTTAGAACTTCATTTTAGAGAAAGAACATGTGCATGCAAGGTAGTAGTAAGCAATACACGTGAATAAAGTTATATAAATCACCTATAGGGTGAAGAACAAGCTCCTAACAACAAGGTTGTTCAAGGACAAGTAGGAGGAAACCCTATATTAGCACTCTATATGGCCAAGCAAGCTTCTTCTCTAAGAAAGAGAGCAAACCCTAGGTGAAGGAAGCAAGAAAGAAGGGTTCTTTAGGCTCTAGAGAGAGCTATGCCATGGAACACCATGGCCATGACCAAGAAGAAGGAAGGAGGTAGGATAGAAAGAGAAACAAAGGCAATAGGAGAGAACTTATTTGCTTACATTAAGAACAAGTAAAGGAAGCTCCACAAGCTCAAAAGGAGGGTAGATCTTAACCCTAGTTGCACATGCAAGGAGTTTGACCATCTTCTTCTACCTCGGGCACCTTCCTCTCCTCTAGATCAAGGGGGAAGACACTTAATACATAAAGGAAGAGAAAGGAAGTCCGAAGTGCTTGTTTGCATGCAAGAGGGAAGGTACATAAGGCTATGGGTGATAGGGGAGAGAAAGTTAAACCGTCCTACTAGGTTTGCCATGTGTCCAAGGCTTAAAACCATCGTATCCATGCAATAGGAAGCTCCACCTGTTGTGGGAGTCTTCTAGGACACCATATGATGACCTTACATGTTGGTTATTGGTTTCAATCACCTAGTGGCCATCGTTTGTAGAAACCCTAGGTCACTCGGTGGTAAACCATTGTTTGGCATCCTTCCAACCAAACCATCAGTTCAGGAGCCTCAAGGGGGAAGACCATATACCTATTACCTCTTAGAGATCACCACCAGTTGTCACCACCTGGTGATGACCATCGGATGTCACTCATCTAGGGGGACCATCAGTTGATGGCCTTCAAAGAAGCTCGTATAGGGGGGGGTACCCTAACTTACCGCCTAGAGGTGTCACAATCAAACCAAGGTTTACCAAGGTGACCCAAGCAATAAAAAACATAAAAATGATATGAAAACATGAAAGGAACTAAAATCATGTTACAAATTTCAAGAAAACCTCATATATGGGTAAATTGCAAAAAAGTCCAAAATATGCACACAATTGCGTAACTCGTTCAAACAATGTCCAATCTGAAAAAAAATTGAAACTTAAGCTTGTCACATGATATGAAAAAACATCACTAGATTATATTAAGGTTTTTAAGTTATTAAATATGGTAATCAAGCATATTCAACTACTAAGCAAGCTTAGGGGTCTTATATATAAAGTGCAAGGTGAGTTCAAAGTTAATGGACATAGGATAAAATGGTATATTACCATTGAGGATTTTGTAGAATCTGAAGCAAATCACCTCTCTCTACTTGAATATATAAAATTAAAAGATTATCCACCCCATCCCAATCGTGAGACAAAATTTGCTCCATGAAATACATGTGTCGGGCCTTCAACATAAAACTAGACACTTGTTGGGAGCTAACCCAACATTGCTTTTATTTTTGCTTACCTTCTTTTGATTCACTATTTTATATAATATTTTACTTATTCTTTGATTCAGCTTATATTTTATTCAAAAAAAAAGGGATGAGTCGCTCAGTTGGTCACCCAACCACATATACCCCATGCAGTGACCCCAGGAATCCTGGCATGTTGATTGTGGCCACTATGCCCCCAATCGACCATCTTATGAGGAGTATGGGGTCTGTCAGACTTAGTTGATCCAAACTCCCCATCATCCACCATAGTGATCTTCATCCCTCCATATCATTTTACGATTTTCTCGAGAAGATAGAAATTCTATGCCTAGGGAGGAGGTGGGTGGTACGTAACAACTCCACTACCCTATCTTCTCTTTTTCAACTTTTTATTTGTATCATTCCAGTTGTTTGCATGTGGTTTCTTCTCTAAAAAGTAGTTGACTTTGTTCCTTAATTGAAAATTGGCCTTTACCTAGTCGGAAAATATGACTAAATGTTATATCATTGTACTCCCTTGAATTCAGTTAATCTTCTTTGCAAAAAATATAGAAATTGTCATGATTAGAAAACACCACGTCACTTAGGACCCTAAAACTAGCATCACTCCTTGGAAATGTTGGAAAGTTGTATTGCATTGATAAGAACCAAACATCAACTTTATCTATTTTAAATTGTGGTTTAACTTGTCATATCCCTTGTATAATGTTTAGATAGGAAGAATCCATCTAATGCAATGACTCTCCCTGCAAAAAATAGTGAAAGATTCAAACACAAGAACAACCTTCTTCCTCCTTCATCTCTCAAAGAAAAACAAAAATCACATGATGATAAACTCTAAGACTATAGTGGCATGCCTCCCTCATCTCAATTATTCCATACCCCTCATATTTAATAGGGGTGTACCATTAAAAGATGCCAAAATGCACACAAAAATGCAGTTAATGTAATTACATTCGATGAATAAAAAGATCCCGAGTCGAATAGAGGAGGGATCATCTTCTTATGCAACTCATTCATCATGTTCTTGAGAAAAAACATACAAAAAAATATGGGAGTCTCAAAGAAGAAGTGAGATGAATTATGTTTCCAACAACGTCTTGATTTAGTAACAAGCTATGAAACATATTTTTCATAGGAATATGAAATTTTGAGTTATGTGGTTCTAGGAGATTGGGTTGCTTAGCCAAGTAAGGAGGTAAGGAAAAAACTGATGCTATTAGGGTGAGAATAGACATGTTGCTAGTATATTTGGAATCATGTTTTATTTTAATTGCTTGAGCACAAGAAAAAATTTAAGTACGGGGTATTTTAATGAGTGCAAACTCATCACCTTTTATTGTATATTTTATCTTTATTTAATAATAAATAGTTGGCTACTAGATAATCTTAGAATAAATTGCTCATTTATATTTTCTTGTCATAAATTGGAGTTTTAATTGAATAATGTGCGTTTTGTAGGAAAATGGACAATTTGTTTCAAAGTGCGAAAATTCCCAAATTTACTCATGGAAGATGCTTGCACAATTCCCGTAGTGCCTGATTTCTACCACCAGTCACTTTTCTGTAGTTGTCTTTCCCTTGTTGTGCCTCCCTTATCGAGTAGCACTTGCTCGAGATCTCCTGGTTACCACAACCAGAGAGAACGACAACTTTGTAGAGCAACTGATGTTCTGAGTTGTACTATGAGAAGCCCCCAACCCCCCTATATATAGGAGGGTCATGGGATAGGGTTCTCTACCCCGGGCAATGCAGGATTAAAGCAGGATTAGAAGAGTTTGAGATTTTACACAAAACAACCAACTACACCAGCTGAATCGATCGTTTCAAGCATGAACCGATCAGTTGGGGACCTGAGCCGATCGGTTCACACCTGAACTGATCGGTTGGGGCACCTGAGCCGACCGGTTCACTTCTGAAACGATCGGTTCACTACCCCGGTCAGTTCTCGATTGGTATTTCTTCTTTTGTTTCGAATTGATCCAAATACCAATCCTTGTTCCAATCAAATTGGACAAGTGAAACGAAGAGAAATTTCTTGCCAACCTAACTTTCCCAACTCGCTCAGTTGGACGAGTTGAGCCGATTGGTTCAACCCTTCAACCGGTAAGTTCATCATGTCCTGAGCCGATCGGTTCAGCATGTTCTGAGCCGATCGGTTCATCACATGAGCCGATCGGTTCCCCATCCTGAGTCGATCGGTTCATTACATGAGCTGATCAGTTCATTACATGAGCCGATGATGCGATGATTTTGAGTCGCATTTATAGACCGATTTCATATGTGTTTTGTGCCTTAATTACTCATTTTCATGGATATTATTGCATAATTCACTTTATTTGGTCTTTGCCATCATTTTATATCAAATCCCCTTTGTTTTACTATTTTGAGCATTATTTATCATTTTATTATAAATTGTGTGGATTTATTTGGTCTTGTTGTGCAATTTCAGGAAAAACAAGTATCTACATCCGTCGATACCATCGACGGATGTCGATACCATCGACTAAGCCACAGGTTGTCAGCCGAGAAGAGCAATACAGAGTCGATACCATCGACACCCATGTCGATGGCATCGAGATGTTTCCAGGCTGCTGGCGAGGATAAAGTCGATACCATCGACGCAAGTCGATGCCATCGACTCAAGGAGAGCTACAACATCGCTAAACGACAACAACCGACGCTAAAGGAGTCGATACCATCGACACCCAAGTCGATGGTATCGAGATCACCACAGGCGCTCAGAATAAAAGAAAGGAAAGCTGCCGCTAATCCGCCGGGTCGATACCATCAACCCGCGTCGATGGTATCGACGCCGGCAGATATGCGTTGGATGTGTTTTGATTCCGATCAGACGGCTGTTGTTATTTGACGACCTAATTAGGGACTTATACCTAATGACGGCCGCCCAGACGGGAGGGGGATCTCTGAATTTTAGATTGCACGAGTGCCGAGGAGGAGAGAAAGGAGAAGCTCATCCTGGGTGATTCGGACGCTGCCGAAGACAATTTCCACCACCGACAGGCGGGGAAAGCTTGTGTTCTACGCCAAGGATCCACCAGTTCTTCTCCGTTCAGGGGTTTTCCCATCTATTTCACGTTTTTCTTATGAATTCCCCAATTTCTACCATGTATTTGTGTAAGATGAACATGAGAGGCTAAAACCCTCAATCTTTAGGACCGGGAGTAGCCCGGGGATACATTGTATGATGATTTTATATTGATAATTCATATTTTTCTCTCATATCCGTGGTATAAATTCGTTTTCTCTATTGCTATTGTTATGCTTGATCACCATAATAATAAACTAATGCCTTTAATCACTTCGACAGAAGGATTAACGGTTGAAAAGAAACGAATTCTACATTAATTAATAAAACCCTTGACAAAGGAATTGTAAAATTAATGGTGGGAACTGAGGGACCGATCTTAATGCGCTTAGTTTAGGGGAATGATTACTATGACGATGGAATCAACCTAAATCTAAGTAGTGGATTACACCACGACAGTGGGTAATTCTCAATTCAGGCCACTACCCGGATAGAGAGAGAAGTGTGAGGAATTATATGAAATCGAATACAATGTTGACCTGCGGTGAAACCGCCATCCTAAAGATATCCCTTTTAATTGATTAAATTAACCTTTAATCGATTGTTTTCTTTGTTTGATTTTTATTTTCTTTTGATTTGAACAACAAAACCCTACTTTGTTAATCGGTCTAGCTGATTGCGATTAGTTAGTAGAAGTCTCCAATAATTCACGTATCCCTGAGTTTGACTCGGGCCTCACAAGGCCTATATTACTCGACGCGTATACTTGCGTTTAAGCGCGTAGTAAAATACACGTCAAGTTTTTGGCGCCGTTGCCGGGGATACGGCGAATTATTGGCACTTTGAGTGCTAAGAGCGGCCATTCTAGGCCACATTTTTATTTTATTTTTATTTTATTTTACTTTAAAACAATTTCAAAAATTCCTTTATTTCTCTATAATTGTGTTGTCTCGTTCAAAGCATTGTACTGAACCCCTATTTCCATATTTCAGGTACTTTGCATGGTGCACACACGTAGTCGAGACTACGTGAATCGCACACCTAAGGTTCCATCTGCGGGACCAGAGGACGAGGGCTACTACGAAGAGGAACACCATAGTGATACAAATTCTGAATCTGAGCAAGAACAAGAAGAAGTAATGGCTGAAGCACAGACAATATGGGAGAAGATCAAGGCGTCTTCTTCCTCTGCATCAAAAGGGCCTATAAAGAAACAGGGGCTAAACATACCTACATACAAGATCGACCCAGCACTGATTAACTTGGTCAAATCTAATGCATTTCACGGACTGAAAAATGAAGATCCAGTGGCACATATTAGTCAGTTTGTTGAGAACTGCGATATGGTGAAGATAGATCGCTTTCCGCAGGATGTGCTCTATCTCAAGTTATTCCCCAGTTCCTTGGCGGGAGTAGCAAGAGAGTGGCTCCACAACCTCGACGACGAGTTTGTTGAGTCATGGGATCACATGGTGGAGGTTTTCTTCGAGAGGTTCTTCCCTCCTGAGAAGACCAATGATATGATCCGAAAGATCCACAATTTCACCCAACAGGCGGGTGAAAGCTATTCTGAGACTTGGGAGCGATTCCAGGTCATGTTGAGGAGATGTCCACACCATGGATTGGACAAGGAGACCCAAGTGAAGATCTTCTACTTTGCTCTCTCCGAGCATGATAGAAGCAATTTGGACTCGGCCGGTTCTGGATTCTTTCTAAATGACACGGATACAAGATGCTGGGAGATATTAAAGAACATGGCTCGGAAACAGTCATGGAGCGACAGAGGTGCAGTAGAACATGTCAAGGCTGCCGGCGAATCCAGAATAGTGAGAGAGCTGAATGATAAGTTAGATCTTCTAGCCAAGAAGGTGTTAACTAAGGAGGATGCATCTGATGATGGGGAGGCCCAAGTGAAATTCATGCAACAACAGGGCTGTAGAAACAATAACTATTCATGGAGAAAGGATAAAAAGTTTTCTTGGAAGGAACCGAATAACTTTCTACAAGATCCGGATGCAAAGCCACAACCGAGAGCTGAAGATAAAAATACTGAATTGCTAAGCCAAATGGTCCAGCAAAATCAAGAGATGATGGACATGTTTGGAAAACAACTGCAATCTCAAGGTGATATTCTAACCAAATTTGGGCAGACGCTGCAAAGCCATGGAGCGCAAATGCGGGCATTAGAGACCACCGTGGCACAGATTTCAAATGAAGTGGCGGCTATCAAGCACGCCAATCAACAGAAACCAGCCGAGAACGCGAATGTGGTTCAAGCGCACCATCAGGTCAAATACATTTCTGTGGTGAGTAATGAAGAAGAATCTCAGGTGCAAGAAGTTGCAGAGGAAAGGAGAATGACGTTCAATGTGAATGCAACACCGGCAATACCATTTCCACGCACGTACTATGGACTGCCGGGTGGAAACCCTTTCTTCAGAAAATCTGATAGAGTTGTGAATACTGTATCTCCACCTAGGCAAAAAGAAGAAGTGCAAGTTTGTGCACATGCGGAGACAAAGAAGGTGGAAGAGGAACCACAACAAGCTGCTACTAATGAGGATGACTTGCAAAAGCACACGTCCGAGATAGTGAGTGAAGCAAGCTTAGGGGAGGTACCTCCGAAAGACTCATATGTGCCTCCTCACAAGCGTGTCAATGCGGCAGATGTGTCAAATCGGGACAATCCAAAGCCGAAGAAGGAGCACCGACACTATAGGAAATTCTTGGAAATATTCCGCAAGCTGCATATCAACATTCCGCTGGTGGAGATGATTGAGAAAGTGCCCGCCTACGGGAGGTTCATTAAAGAGATCATCAACAAGAAGAGGCGGATAAATGATGATGAAATTCATTGGTTGAATGAGACGGTGAGCTCGATGATTCATGGGAGTTCACCAAGGAAGAGAAAGGACCCAGGAGGTTTTTACATTCCGTGTTCAATAGGTGGTCAACATGTTTCTAGAGCGCAATGTGATTCTGGCGCTAGTATCAATCTCATGCCTTTGGCGACATTTCAAAAGCTGGGGTTAAAAGAGATAAAGAAGTTGGCTGCAACAATTGAATTGGCGGATGGGTCTACAGTGAGACCCTATGGAGTATGTGAAGATGTTCTAGTCAAGGTGGACAGATTCATATTTCCGGTGGATTTTGTTGTCATGGATATGCCACCACTCCAGAGCTGTGAAATTCTCCTAGGAAGACCATTTCAAGCAACGGCAGATGTTGTTACTGCTTTAGGGAGAGGTACTCTATCTTTGGGCATTGGAGGAGATCGTGTTGAATTCGAATTATCGCATGATCCTCTAAGTGCGGTCCCCAGGGTGAAAAGGTTATGATTGTCACACCGTCTAGCCTAAGACGTTAAAGAAGGGCGCTTGTTGGGAGGCAACCCAATCATTGGTACATTAGGATAGTTTAATGTTAGGTGTAGTTTGCTTGTATTTTGTTTACTTTTTAGTTTAAAAATGATACCTTGATCCGTTTGTTAAATGTGCAGGAACAGGAAGGGATGATACCATCGACACATCAGTCGATGGTATCGACATGGGTTCAGGTTGACACCAGCAGAAATCGCACTGAGTCGATACTATCGACGGTCCTGTCGATGGTATCGACATACCTACAGGCAGGGCGCACAATAAAAGTCGATGGTATCGACATGCCATTCGATACCATCGAGATCTCTGGAGATTTTCAGAAGAAATCGACTCAGTAGAGTCGATACCATCGACACACAGGTCGATGGTATCGACATTTACAAGTGAAAAAGGCGGCAGCCGGACTCGCGAGGCAGTTGCCCTAATCAGCGAGTCGATACCATCGACTTCCGTCGATGGTATCGACGGGCACACAGCAGTGTCGGTGTCAGTTATTCAAGACGGGGTTATTGGCCAAATGAAGTCACATCATCCAGAGAAAATTCGGACCCTACGGCCCCGCCATACCCGCCTCCACCACCATCGGACTGATCTGGTATCACTGTTCCGCCCTTAAGTTAGTCTTTGACTATGAGGCCATAGTCGGATTCAAGCTTAGGGGGGTGGCTGGAACAGCTCTATCTTTTATCTTTTCTTTAGTTGTTTTTAATTTCTGCTTTGTTATTTGTTTTTGCAATTTTAAGTTTTTATTTAGGATCCACATCTATCTAGTGTAATCGTGGATGTCTTAAAAATTGTCATCTTGCTGTTTTCATGGGGAAATTAAGGGAATTAAAAATTTTTTCTGTGTCATTTGGATAGCTGTACTTGGTTGTCCTTGGGGAACTTGTTCTATGAAAATGATTGATTATGTCAACTTTGAAGCAATATGTCATACTCACACCCCCTTTGACTCATGGAAAGTGGATAGTAACGGTTGTTTGAGCCTAACCTAATCAAATGGTAATGAGACCTTAATCAGATGTAAGAGAAAGAACCCTTTAAACTACTACACATGTCAATAAGGAGGGACACATAATTTTCTTTTAAGGTTCAGTCACTTAATCTTGTGATCATTCCACCCCATTTTCTATAATCCACCCAAGAATTGGAAGTAAAGTGTAGTTTCAATTTCTTTTGTGTGCATAGCATGTAGAGAGAATTTTCATTGTTATTTTCATACTTTTGCATAAAACGAGAAAAAAATGTATAGTGATTCATGCACATTACCTTTAGGTGCATGTCATGTAGTTGCACTCATACTTTCATGATTTTCATGCATAAGTACACCATGTATCTCAGTTGACTTGAAAAGTGATCTAATTTGTTCCATACCCTCACATTAGTACAAAGATTTCCAATCATGAAGAAAATAGCCTAACACATGTATCTCTAAGCAATTATGGATATGTGGGCTAAGAGGAAAAGAACAAAATCTGAAAGAAAAAAAAAACAGAAGAAAAAATTCTGGAAAAAAAATATAAATGTTAGAAAAAGAAAGAAAAGGAATAAGAGGGAGAAAGGAATGATATCACTTGTATAATAAAGGGGAATTGAGTACATGATGTGGCTTGAGTAGATTTCTATCTCATTGTGAGGTAGAAGGTTAGTGCATGCATCATTCCACCCACTTTTAGGCAGTAGGGCATTCTTAATGTGCATTTGTATCATTTAGGGCATTTTGTTATATGCATTTTGAAACTGTGTAATACTTCCAAATTCTCCCATGAACCACCCATTCCATCCACCCGTTGCTCGGATTGGTAGGCCACCGTGATTTTCTCCTCACTCATGTTTATCAGGAGAACTGCTTCCATGTAGATGGTAGTTAGGGCGAGCAACGTAGTGTAGGTGATCACAAGATGCACCATGGCTGAATCGGCGAACTTTATTATGATAACTGCCTTATGTGATAGTGTTCATCAGTTTGAAGGATAATTTCTTTTATTGATGGTTATTGTTGCCTGTAGGGTAATTATTGTTCTGTGATTAGGAAAGGCCGGTTTGAGAACGTTCAGTGGGAGTCATGTGGGATGTGGGGTGATGTGTGGATTGTTAGTTGACATCTACAATTCTATTCTAAGGATTAGTTGCTCGAGGGCGACCAATGTTTAAGCTTAGGGGAGTTTGATGCGATGATTTTGAGTCACATTTATAGACCGATTTCATATGTGTTTTGTGCCTTAATTACTCATTTTCATGGATATTATTGCATAATTCACTTTATTTGGTCTTTGCCATCATTTTATATCAAATCCCCTTTGTTTTACTATTTTGAGCATTATTTATCATTTTATTATAAATTGTGTGGATTTATTTGGTCTTGTTGTGCAATTTCAGGAAAAACAAGTATCTACATCCGTCGATACCATCGACGGATGTCGATACCATCGACTAAGCCATAGGTTGTCAGCCGAGAAGAGCAATACAGAGTCGATACCATCGAAACCCATGTCGATGGCATCGAGATGTTTCCAGGCTACTGGCGAGGATAAAGTCGATACCATCGACGCAAGTCGATGCCATCGACTCAAGGAGAGCTACAGCGTCGCTAAACGACAACAACCGACGCTAAAGGAGTCGATACCATCGACACCCAAGTCGATGGTATCGAGATCACCACAGGCGCTCAGAATAAAAGAAAGGAAAGCTGCCGCTAATCCGCCGGGTCGATACCATCGACCCGCGTCGATGGTATCGACGCCGACAGATATGCGTTGGATGTGTTTTGATTCCGATCGGACGGCTGTTGTTATTTGACGACCTAATTAAGGACTTATACCTAATGACGGCTGCCCAGACGGGAGGGGGATCTCTGAATTTTAGATTGCACGAGTGCCGAGGAGGAGAGAAAGGAGAAGCTCATCCCGGGTGATTCGGACGCTGCCGAAGACAATTTCCACCACCGACAGGCGGGGAAAGCTTGTGTTCTACGCCAAGGATCCACCGGTTCTTCTCCGTTCAGGGGTTTTCCCATCTATTTCACGTTTTTCTTATGAATTCCCCAATTTCTACCATGTATTTGTGTAAGATGAACATGAGAGGCTAAAACCCTCAATCTTTAGGACCGGGAGTAGCCCGGGGATACATTGTATGATGATTTTATATTGATAATTCATATTTTTCTCTCATATCCGTGGTATAAATTCGTTTTCTCTATTGCTATTGTTATGCTTGATCACCATAATAATAAATTAATGCCTTTAATCACTTCGACAGAAGGATTAACGGTTGAAAAGAAACGAATTCTACATTAATTAATAAAACCCTTGACAAAGGAGTTGTAAAATTAATGGTGGGAACTGAGGGACCGATCTTAATGCGCTTAGTTTAGGGGAATGATTACTATGACGATGGAATCAACCTAAATCTAAGTAGTGGATTACACCACGACAGTGGGTAATTCTCAATTCAGGCCACTACCCGGATAGAGAGAGAAGTGTGAGGAATTATATGAAATCTAATACAATGTTGACCTGCGGTGAAACCGCCATCCTAAAGATATCCCTTTTAATTGATTAAATTAACCTTTAATCGATTGTTTTCTTTGTTTGATTTTTATTTTCTTTTGATTTGAACAACAAAACCCTACTTTGTTAATCGGTCTAGCTGATTGCGATTAGTTAGTAGAAGTCTCCAATAATTCACGTATCCCTGAGTTCGACTCGGGCCTCACAAGGCCTATATTACTCGACGCGTATACTTGCGTTTAAGCGCGTAGTAAAATACACGTCAGCCGATCAGTTGGGAGTGCAAACTGTGCAAAATCAGTCAATTGCAGTGTCAATCAATCTGATACTCTAATCAATCGGTCCAACACCTTGAACACTATGATATTGAGCAATCAATTGATTGAATGTTTAATTGAACTACTAAACTCCTTTAGTAATCAATCTAAACATCATTTGTGGATAAACTCCTCTTCCAGGTTAAATCCTTTGTGTGTGACCCTATAGGTCCATTTCACGTTGGCAGTGAAAGTCCATAACACTTATGACTTCACAAGCAAAGAGCGGTGCCTAGTCGCACATCAGTGCTACCCAAGTGAAATAGAAAGTTGGAGAACAACTTTCAATCATACAATCCGTGAATGGTGTTACAACGAATGTATAATTCCTTTATCACTAATGTCTTGAATGAACTCAAGGCATGGTACAATCATCCTTTCAACGTTCATCCATTTCCTTGATCTCAGAGCAGACTGGGTGAGATGTGTGTGACATCAATATCACATATTGATTCACACATGCATGTGCATGCCTTTGTCAATCCTACTCATCAAGCGGCCATGGACATCAAACTCCCTTAGGAGGGACAAATCCCATATCTATCACTCACCCCTCAAAAGCCCCATGTGTGAAAGTCACCCAATCATCACCTTTATAACAACCCATGTTTTAGGACTGCGTTTGATGATGTCAAAGTGTACCCAACGACATGTGTTGAGTGTAGTGATTTCAGGTCGAAGAATCACACTCATGACCATCACTGTGAGAGCTGACTGTGACTACCAAATCATGGTTCCATGTGTCACTCTCATGGTGGGTCTGTCCAGTACACTTGTTCTCTAACAAGTACCTATGTGCTTGGTTTGATATCACTATATCATGACTAATGAGATTATGTCATCAACCAAAACACAATCTAGTCTTTAGTGTTATTGATGTCTATGGTTATTTCCATAATAACAACCGACTAGGGACTAAATAAGAAAGTATACTATTAACATCTGTATGATCTCATCGTTTATGTCCTCAAACCAAAAGCATACATCATCGAGTAAAACAGATCTTTAGACGTCTATCATGTTACACTATCATCTCAGAAATAGTTAAAACATATAGATCGGAAATTGCCTTTATTATTCAAATCATTTACAAAGTATCCCATTACAATCATCACATTACTTTCTCTATAAGCATACATACCAACACCTCATACATCTGATGTGATTGAGAACGTATGCGGTCATGTCTCGGTGATTATATATGTGACAAGATTGGAGGACAACTGCGGTTGTACCTCGGATGGTAGGGTATGTGTACCGACCTCCTTTCACTAGTGTTGTGACCTATACCAAGGACGGACTAGGCTGTTAGCAGCTTGGTCTTATGTGTCATTGTGGTGGACCCATTCTAACTGGGGGCTGAGAAGATCTTAGGAGTCTAGCTCTTCCTAGATCTTGTATGGCACTGATTTCAACTTAGCAGTGGTCAGTTGGATTTTGAGTGGTATTCTTAAATTCCTCAGGGCATAATGAAAGATGTAATACAGTCATATAGCAAATGTGTTTAGGGTTATACACAATGCTTCACATTGGATGATAACTCTTGTTTGTTATCTTTACATAAAGATGATGCTTAGAGAAATCAAGAGATAGTAAATATACTTAAGTTGTGGATATGCTTAAGATTGTAGATGCATACATACGGTAGTCATTCTTATGTTGATAACTATATTGCTACTGCTGATTATAATCATGATGCTAGATATCTCATGTTGTTAGTTATGTTTAGCATGCTAGCCATGCCTTTGTAACTAGAGATGCATATACTGCTAATCATGCTTATTCAGGTAGTTGTGCTTATGTTGTTAGCTCTTCTTATGATGTTGATATGTTCAACCAATTAGACATGCTCTTGTCGTTATCTATGGTATGTTACTAGACTTGCTCATGAATCTAGAACTGCATCTGCTACTGAATTGCTTATATTGTTAACAAGATAAAGGATGATAGTCTTTCTAATGATGATAGTTATTATCTACTCCTTTATGTATTTTGGTAATCATCATTATTGCTGATCTTATTTGTTATCTTTGATTAAACTGCTTAATTGTTTAATTGCTTAAAAATGTTGTAATCAATAAATGTTGTTGGAGATTATATCTCTTGCTGGGACATGGGTCTCACCCTTGTGGTTCGCCACACTTTTTTTAGGTAATCGAAAGTGAAAAAAACAAACATCTGGTAGAAAAGAGGAGCTATAGTAATGAATCTTTGATAAAGTTGATTAGATGTCTAGTGTTCCTAGAGTCGTCCTTGTACTCTCAGGTCCGGGTACGAAAAGTTTGTATATGGTGTTTCAAACGAATCATAATTTTGTTAGCATGTTAATGCTTGTTTGTGTGACATATACGAATATTGTTCTCCTGTATATATATGTTGTGGCTAAGGCAATAGACCAATTTGTATCGAATTCTTCGCATAGTATGGATATAAGAAATATGTTGAGCTCTTATGCAAATGTTTCTGAGTGGATGCTGACGTTGAAATCGGTTTTAATTTACCCATATTTTTGGGTATTTGATTAATTAGTGATTGATTGTGTTTTATGTTTTGAGTAATCTCGTTTAGTGTAACGGGTTCTCACAAATTTCTTCCACACCACTAGTTTGGTTTATGAGGACTCACAGATCCGTATGATACCTGCCTGGCCTGAGGTGATACATATTGTCCAAAATAGCATCCTTTTAGGAAATAGAAACCTTAGACATTCTTTTCTCTTCTATGATGCTATACTCTTAGAAACCTAATAAGACAAACTTGCCTTGTAGAAGAGTTGACTTGTTTGCCAACCTGAACAACAACAACTCCAAGGGTTCTTCCCATAATGACTCTAGTAGTTTGGACACCCCGGTGACACCATAAGGACATAGTATGGTTGACCCTAACACCCCTGGCTTGGCCCCATAATAGGAGTTGGCCATGTTGTGCTAGCTACTCTCTTCTTCTCTAGTAATGAAACTTAGCGATGTTGCTTCCAATGATAACAAGGCAAAGGAGTTCATCCTGAAGAACTTCGCCAAGATGAGGCCACCTTACTTCAAAGGAGAGAGTGGACTAAACATGGTTGATAAGACTAATGATTTGGTTTTGGCCCTGGATTAGACTTTTGTGGGAATGGCATGTCCTCCTCACCAGAAAATCCGCTTTGCAACCTACGTGCTGGATGGACCAGCCTGAGTGTAGAGGAATGGAATAGCCCAGACCAGAGACACAAACACCATGACTTGGGACCAATTTCTCAAGCTCTTCAGGAAGAAGTACATTTGCCCGACTTGTTTGAGGAAGAAGGAGGTCGAGTTCTAAAGCCTTAAGTAGGTGGGCATGAGTGTTGTCGACTACGTTCAACGGTTCCTGCTATTGGAACACTATGACATAGACCTTGGTGTCGAGAGAATATCAACCCTATTCCTTGTGGGTCTAATCTATTGGGTTGGCTGAAACCTTATTTCAAAATGTCCACTCACCTTCCAGTGAATGGTGGACAAGGCCTTAGATATTGAATCTTACCCTGGATTTCAACCATCGAGGTACAACAACAATAATAATAAGAAGAATCATGGTGACAATTGTTGTCATGAGAGGTGCAACCAGTGCTCCCACTACCATCCTCCTAGGAGGTGCCCTGCCAACAACGCCCCTGCTCAAATAGATGATCGACCCACACCTACCTACCATGAGTGCGGCCAATTTGGACATATTTGACCTTTCTATCCCCAGATTCAGCAAGGACAAGCTCCATCCCAGCAACCACAACAATAGCCACAATAGCCATGACAGAATCCGTCTCCATGAAACAACAATAAGAACTAGTCGTGACCACCTATGGAGAGGTGGAATGGAAGTGTGTTTTCTTTAAATACTAAAGAAGCTAGAGAGGACAATGAAGTCATTGAAGGTACCTTACATATCAATATGCATCCTATCAACACACTTTTAAATTTTGTCTCTTCGAACACCTTCTTGTCTTTTTAGCTTGCTTCCATGTTAGAGTTAGAATCTAAATACATGGACTATGTGTTAGATGTAAAAACACCTAGTGGTAGGATCTTCTCTTCTTATCTCAAATTCCATACCTTTAACCTTTGTATATGGTGAAAGATGTTTCCTTCAGACTTTATTCTACTCAACATGTTTTCCTTTGACATTATCTTAGGCATGGATGGGTTGAAGAAGCATGATGTAACCTTATTTTATCAAGAAAAGAAAGTTATCTTATTGCATCCTGGTGGAGAAAGGCAATGTATCAAGAGTAGGAAGTGAGAGGATTGACAATTCATCATATCTGCCATCAAAGCCAAAAAAATTGTCTCGTAAGGGTGTAGAGCATACTTAGCATCTATCATTCTTGATGCCACACCTTCTCTAGATCATATAGATGTGGTGAAGGACTTTCTTGATATGTTTCCAGAGGAGTTGCCCAGACTCCCACCAACTCATAGGGTGGAATTTTCCATCGAGCTTATTCTTGGGACTTCACCGATCTTAAGGATCCCTTACCGCTTGGCCCCTACTAAACTTGACGAGCTTAAGAAGAAACTTCAGGAGATTCTTGCCAAGGGTTTTATCTAACCCAACATCTCACCTTGGGGATCCCCTATCTTGTTTGTGAAGAACAAGGATGGTTTGTTGTGGATGTGGATGTTCTACCACATGTTCAACCAAGTGACTGTGAAGAACCGTTATCCCTTTCCATGCACCAATGACTTGTTAGACGAGATGAAGTCAGACATCATATTTTTGAAGATGGACCTGTGAGGTGGCTACTACTAGATGTGTGTGAAGGATGAGGATGTACTGAAGACATTGCTCAAATCTCTCTATGGGCATTATGAGTTCCTAGCCATGCCTTTTGGTTTGACTAATGCCCCAACTGCTTTCATGGTCCTGATGAACTGAGTATTCCACCCTCACCTCAATTAGTTTGTGGTGATATTCATTGATGACATTTTGGTTTACTCTAAGATGGAAGAACAACATGGAAAACACTTGGGGATTGCGCTCAACACACTAAGAGAGAACCAACTTTATGATAAATTCTCAAAATGTGAGTTTTGGATAAAGAAGTGATGTTTCTAGGTCATGTGATTTCTTCCAGACATATAGTTGTTAATCCTACAAAGGTAGAAGTTGTGACCAAGTGGAAAGCTCCGAAGAATCCCTTATATATTCATAGTTTCCTCAGGTAGCATGTTACTATCAGAGATTCACCAAGAGCTTCTTAATTTTGGCCTTGCCTTTGACCAAGTTGACACGGAAGGAGGTCAAGTTCTCATATACACCTAAATATGAGGATAGTTTCCAAAAGTTGAAGGAGTGCTTAACATATGCACCTATTCTTGTCTTACCTATTGAAGGCATACCCTATGTCATTTACATTGATGCTTCCAAACAAGGTATAGGGTGTGTATTGATGCAAGAAGGTAGAGTGATCACGTATGCTTCCTGCCAATTAAAATCGAGTGAAGAAAATTGGTCTAGACATGATTTAGAGTTAGATACCATTGTTCATGCTCTAAAAATTTAGTGACACTATCTCTATAGAGTGAATTTTGAAGTCTTCTCTGATCATAAAAGCTTGAGGTATTTGTTGATACAGAAGCATATGTTCCTACGACAATGAAGGTGGATGGGGTACCTTAAGGACCACACCTTTACCATCACCTATCATCCTGGTAATGCAAATGTTGTTGATGATGCTCTGAGTCAGAGGAAGGATCTCTGGAACATGTTTCTAGCTAGAAAACTTAGCTTGTTGATTCAATGGATGAAAAAAAATTGTGTGTTCACATGGCTAGTTTGTCTGTTACACTGACCTGGATCTTGGAGGTTGTAGCTGTAAAGTTGGAGAATTTTGAGCTGGAGGAGATGAAGGCCTTAGTAGAGAAACTGCAATCTGACTTCTCAATTGGAGTGGATGGTGTTGTCTGCTTCTGACATAGGTTGTGGATTCCTGATATTGGTAATATAAGGTAGAAGGTTCTGAGTGAAGCTCATGGGTCTAAGTACACGATTCATCCTGGAACAACTAAATTTTATAAGGACCTAAAATGAATCTTTTGGTGGAAGAATATGAAGAATGACGTAGCTTTGTTTGTTGCAAAATGTTTGACCTATCAGCAAATCTAGATAGAGCATCAGTGACCTAGTGATTTTCTTCATCCACTTGAGATTCCATAATGAAAATGGGAGAAGATTACCATGGAATTTGTTACTAGCTTCCCTAAGTCCAAGAAAGGTTATGATGATGTTTGGGTGGTGATTGATTGACTCACAATGTTTTCCCACTCCTTGCCTTTCAAATCCCCTTACAAAGTTGTTGATATGGCTCATTTGTATGTTGAGTGGACAGTTCGTATGGATGGAGTGCCTGTAGTGATAATTTATGATTGTTACACGAAGTTTACTTCCCGATTATGGAGTCAAATTCATAAAGAGATGGGGATTGCAAATGATTCAGTACAACATATCATCAGCAAACCGATGTCCAATAAAAAAGGATAATGTAAATTTTGGAGGATTTGCTTTGTGATTATGTGATGGATTAGGGAGGTGCTTGGGATATCTATATGCCATTAGATGAGTTATCTTACAAAAAAAACTACCAATCTAGTATTGATATGTCACATTTTAAATATCTCTAAGGTAGACCTTGTCGTTCACCTTTGCATTGGGATGATGTTGGTGAACGTTCTATGGTGAAGACAAATGTTGTGCAGATGATTATACATAAAGTTCAGCTAATTAAGAAGTGTATGAAAGTTGCTCAAGATAGACAAAAGTTATGTGCTGAAAAGAAGAGATCTGATGTTAGCTTCTTAGTGGGTGACTATGTGTTCTTGAATATCAAGCCTACACACTCTATTTCAAGATCTAAAGTTAAAGGAAAAGTGAGTCCCCTCTATGTTGGACCATTGGAGATCTTAGATAAGGTTGGAGGTTGTGCATACCGTTCAACTCTACCTCCTACCTATGATAAGATTCATAATGTGTTCCATGTCTCTGTGTTGAAGAAGTGTGTGAAGGACTCTTCTGATATGCTTACTATTGAGCATTTGGAGATTCACAAGATTCTAAAATATGAGGAGATACCTGTGAAGATCTTGGATTCTTGAGTAAGTAGTTGAAGAACAAGGAGATTGAGTTGGTGAAAGTTTTTTGGAAATATCATGGTTTGGAAGAAACCACTTGGGAGTTGAGAGATGAGATGTTGCAAACTCACCTTTCTCTTTTTGTTTGAGATTTCAGGGAAAATATTATTTTTAAGGGTGGAGTGTTGTAACATACTAAATTCTGAATGTAATCTCCATGGAACCCTTTTCCCTAAGTTTTCTTCTCATTCTATCCTTTATATCCTTGTTGATGAATTAGTGGAATATATAGTGGGTTGGTGAACATTTGTTCAATAATCATACTTATGGAAGTTTTTATGAAAAAATACCTCAGTGAAATCTTGTTTAAGGGTCTAAAATGTTAAATCACCACTTAAGTGGAACAATGGTAAATAAATTTGTGCTAGAAGTGTAATGCTCCAAACCTTGATAATGTGTTGAACAAGCTTAGTTATAATAATTAAGTTCTCTAAACCTTAATGTAACCTTGTGAGGTGTTTTGAAATCATGAGATAAGCTGAAGTTTCAAGTTTGATTCAATTTGGATGTTGTTTGTGCAAGTTATGCAATTTTTATGCACATTTTGAACTTTTCTATAATTTACCCAATTGGGAGGTTTTCTTTGAAAATTGTCACATGATTTATGATCCTTATATGTTTACTTATAATTCTCAAGATTTTTGGGCCATGGGACGCCTAGATGTACCTTGGTTTGGAGGTGTTTCTCTTCAACGACATTTTAGGGATTTGTTCCTTTATGGATGAGCGTATCCTTAGGAATTATCACCAATGGGTGGTTTCTTTGTTTGGAGGTCGGTGGTGGGCCTGGGGAATTGACAATAAATGGATAAGAAGTCTCTAGGAGATATGGAACAACTATTTTCATGGCCACAGAAGCTCTAGGGTATGGACACATGGAAAGCTCCATGGACACCTCAAGCTTGACTCCTTCCTTATCCATAAAGGCTTGCATGTCCATGGGCATCCTTAACAATGGACACATGGAAAGTAACTTGACACCTCATTCTTTTCTTCTTCCTTATCCATAAAGAATTTCATGACCATGATCACCCTTAGACATGGACACATGGAAAGTATCATGGACACCTCATGCCTTGCTTCTTCCTTAACCATAAAGCTTTATATAGTCCTACCTTACCTACCAATCAAAATATTTGATCCATATCACCTACCTCCTACTTTGAACTTCTCCCTCTCTCTATTTGAATACGAAGGAGTTGTCCCAAGGTTGAAGAAGACACCATCTTGGTGAAGAAGGTCTTCTAGGGTTTCATCTAAGCTCAACTAGGGTTTCTAAAGTCACCTTTTGGTGTTTCCAACAAAGACAAGTAGGTTCCTTCCCCTTCTCCTATGTTTTCTCTATTTCTCTTCTTCCTTCCACCTTTCTCCAAGATGAATACACATTCTTCCATGGAGGAACTTCGTCTAAAGCTAAAAAAATCTTCTTTCCTTGCTCCTCTTATTTAGGGTTTGTACCCTTAGAGAAGAAGCTGATTCTTACTTGAGTTTGGAGCTTGTACTGGGAGCTACCAACCTATCTTGCTCAAGTTTCCTATTGATTGGGATTTTATCTTCTTCCTATAGGCAAGTTATATAACTTGATCCATGTTTATTTCTTATTATAAGCTTGATAGTTCATATTCTTATGCTTAAATGATGATCTCCACCTTTAGATGATGTTCTTGTTTAGGGTTCAGTTTCTTTGTTGTTCTATACTTTGTTACTAGTTCCAAATGAACCTGAAATGAATTGTACATCCCTCCTAGGGTAAAGGATGACGTGGAACAGGTTTTGAGGGGGCCAAGTCATGGGCCATACCCTCTCCCTCTCGCTCTTCCTCGCATACAACTAAATTGCTGACATGTCATTTTCTGGTTGGTCAGAATTGAAAAATTCATAGCTTTTAAACCGATTGTCCAAAATTTATAAAAACATATATTTGGAATTAGAAAATTAATCTCTATCAAATAAAAATGTTTTATAGGTCTGATTTTAAGGTTTTTTCAAAAGGTGATTTTTGGAATATGATTTTAATACATAAAATCCATAAAAATATAGCTTAATCACCATAACTCTAAAATTGACGTAAAGATATGTTTTCCTAATCAAGAGAGCCTTATTAGTCCAATGGTGAGATTTTTAGAGTCTAAATCTGAGTTTTGTGAAAAAGGTCCAATATTAGGGTTTCTATGCAATAATGTGCGATATGTACACTAATGAATGTTAATAAATTGAAATAGACCAAAGTGGAATTTGGGACATCTAGAAGTGGTGGAACTTGATATTTGAACATAGTAAAGAGGTATGTGCTTTCTTACAACCTAAGGTGGGCTATTTGCAAACCAAACCCTATATTCCCTAATGAAGCACTATATGAACCCAATTTTCTCTATTCATGACTCTTTTTCTAAATTGCCTCAAAAATTAGTATTGAAATTCTATTTCTTGGGTCTTGTACCCCACTGTCATGTTTCAAATATATGATACATCTACTTGCCATAGTTTCTCTTAGAATGTTGATTTTATTATACTTTTTAGCTAATGTAGTGGTACTTATGTACAACCACCCATAGATAGGGCTTGTGTTATTCACCCTGGGGAATATGTTACTCTCCCCCATATAAAATTTGTGCAGGTGACTAGGAATGCGCTATGTCTCCCCTCACCTATAGGTTGGGGTCTGCTAGGTGTCTTAACCCTACTTAGTTAATGTAGTCATATTAATCATGCATGAAATTCCTCTACTATTTAATGTTATGTCAAGCATCTATTTTGATTATGCATCATACTCTTGATCTCTTCATCTTTTGACGAACTTATACCCTTTACTTCCATGTTATTTTCTTTTCTTTTGTACATGTTCATATTGTTGAAACATACATTGTTTTCTTTCCCTGTTATGGGGTGATTTCTCTACCACCCAGATTTTGGACAAGGTGCTGAACAAGATTAAGAAAAATAGGACCCAGAGTAGATTCAAGACTTGCTTGAAGGATGTCTAGGTTGCTAAATCTAGATCCTTTGTTTTCTCATATTCTTGTTCTGAAAAATGTATGTAGTGAACAATTACAAAATCCATGTAATTGCTTTAGTTTCTTTTCCTTTCTGTTGCTATTGAAATTTTATATGTATCTGGTGCATGCTTATTTATTTGGAATATTATACATGAATGACTCAATATCTATTATCTTTGTGAAAATATGGATGTTTTGTATCTCCTTCAAATCTTAGTAAGGAGGTGATCTCTCCTATTTACAACCACAAATAGATAGAGGAAGCAAACTAGATTTTTATGTAGAAAACTCTTATAGAATATTAGGGAAAAATAATGGGACCCACCGACACGTAAATCTTATAAAAAAAAAGTACAAATTCTATCTCGAGTTTTGACCCCAAACTTGTGATAATAGAACTAGAGGGAGATATAAGACTATCAATGTAGGAAGACATTCTTCCAATCCACCACACTAGAACTTTAAGAATAGAAATCATCTTCCACAAAGTGCATAATAGTAGATGGCTCATAAAGAAAATTAGTAAGCCTTGGCAGCTTTTCCTCTCTTTCTTTCCTTTTCTCTCATCCTCCTTGCTTTTCTTCCCCATCATGAACTATAAACTACAAGATTTTTCTCTCAGCTTCTTAGCACACACCCCTTGTGATTGTGTGTAGTAGACGATTCATTAGTTGATGCCATGTAGAAACTACAAGGTTCCCTAATGGACATTGGCCCTCTCAGATTGAAAATACTACATGACCAACAATCTCTTCTCAAGGTCAAGGAGGAGACCATCAACACAAAATCATAACTAGAAATATATGCCACCAAGCTCTTTATAGAACTCCAACTTGTTTTGTGTCACCACCTTGATTATAATTACAAAATCATTCTTCTCACTAAACATCTTCTTCAATAATTATATCACAAAGCCAATGATGTCTCACATCCATGTGCTTTGTTTGTGCATGATGTATTTTTCTCTTAGTCAAATCATTAACACTCTTATTATCACACAAAATAGTTAAGTCAACTTTAATGCCCAAGTCCCCAAAATTCTCATAATCTAGAGCATTGCCCTTCTTGCGTTTCTATTGAAATGTATTTTGCCTCTGTGGTAGAAAGTGCAATGTATTTTTGCAACTTGAATTGTAAAGATATGGCTCTCCTTATAAAAGTAAAAGTATACCTAGAAGCAAAATTCCAATGATCAATATCAATTGCCATGTCAACATCAACAAAGCCTTTGAAAACTGGTTCCAAATAACCAAACATCAAATACAAGTTGGTGGTGCCTCACAAATATCTAAACACCCACTTGACTTCCTCCTAGTGTTCTTTCCTAGGATTTCATAAAAACCTTCTCACTACTCTGATTGCACAAAAAAGTTCAGGATAAGTACACACTGTTTTTTACATCAAACTGCCCAGAACAGAAGAATAGGGAATCTTAGCCATCTCCTATTATCCTCATAATTATATGAGCATGAATTCTTACATGGCTTGAAATGACCTAACAATGGAGTACCCACAACTTTAAATTTTCTAAAATTGAAATGCTCTAGAATCTATTCAACATATTTCTATTGTGACAACCACAACCTATTTTGCTTCTTGTCACTCATGATTTGCATCCATTAATCCATCATTCTGATCTCAAATCCATCATCTCAAAGACTTTACAAAGGTCTGTCTTCAATTTTCTAAGCAAACTAATTTTCTATCCCACTATCAACATGTCATCCACATTGAGTAGCAAAATAATGAACTTGTCATTTATAAGTCTCCTAATTTATGAGATGCCATACATCTAGATGAAGGATGACAAACTTTTTTAGACCATATCAATTGCTACTCTGAGGAATCTGCATGGTGATGATCTTTATCCCCCTTCCCAGTAGTCTCTCACTATGAATCCGAATCACTTATCAACCCATCTACAATAGGATCACTTAATGTTCCATAACTCTACTGATCAAGGTGATCATGATGTTCTTCTTTTTCATATAGAGATTGTGCCTTTGAAGAAGTTGAAACATCCTCATACTCATCATGGAAAGAACTGTCACCTTATCTTGTAGCCTCTACATCATCACCCCTGAGCTCTATCATTGCTTGACTCTCATAGAAAGTAAATCTTTGTATCCACTCATGGTAATTTTTGATGGATCCCATAACCTATAGTGAAACTAATGATCTTCATAACCATGATAAAAATATATATATATATATATATACTAGTGAATACACACGTGCACATGCACGTGACATATAAATCTTGTTGGAATTGCAATAGAAAAATACCATAATGTTAATATTCTTAAATAAGAAAAACTGAACTATTACTTTCATAAATAATAAAAATTCATATTCATTTTGTAACTGAAAGTTCATTATGTGACAAAAATATGTAGGTGATGTGACACGTCTATTTTCCCATCCAAAATTGAAGTTTAATGAGCTCATCCTCATATGACCAATCAAAGAGAGGTGGACACCTAATTGGAGAAGAAAATATGAGTTTAATTATTTAATAAGAAATAGGAAATAAATAAATAATAAATATTATAATATAATATCTCACTTATTATCAATGAATGTGATCACTTTCTGGTGTTTTAATCCTAAAGATTTTATAATTTGATTTTGAACCTTTCACATATGAAAAAAAGATTAGTGTAAATATTCAGACAATTTAATAATATAATCGTATATGCAGTCAAAATACTTACAGTTCTAGTGATTATTTTGGCAAAATGTTGTGTTTCAACTATAATTAATGATGATTTTGTATTTGTTTTCACACAAAGCTTTGGAATGACTTTTGCTGTAAGTATATACAAATAACAATCATAAAAAGATTGTATCATAAAACACAACTGGGAATATAAATTATATGGAAAACAAAAGTACCAATTCATATTTTAAGATAGATACAAAACAAAATCAAAAAGTAATGTTGTGTTCGATGTCAAATAAAAGACTCATACATTCTTGCTTAATATCTAAGGGAACTACATCTAAGACTTTAGCAGTTTGCTTCATTGTTGTTGGAGTTCCTTGTGATTCTTGAAAAAATGGTTGGGCATCTTGTGCTTTGACATGAAAAAGCAATTGATTCCATTTTGCCTTTGATAATATGATATCCACCATATCTTCACCATTTTGCTATATTATTAGACCAATTTAATATTAATACAGATGTAAAGTTCATCAATATTATATGTATATGTATAAAAATATGGAGTACCTGTGACTGAATATTGTTTAGCTCTACAGCGGTATAACCAAGGAGATAATGTGCAGCTGTGTCAAATAATGTTAATTTAATAGAATCAAAGGCGTCCATGACTTCAACTTTCATAATGTACCTATAATCAACAAAATGAAATATTATTTTACAAGATAATTATAATATATAGATGTATTACATGATAAAAGAAGGTAAATTGCCTGAGGACACTATCTTTTGCTCCACATTTGGGGCAGACCTTGCCTTGACCATTTTCATCATATACTTTCTTGCTACACCTCACACATGCATTGTACCAAAGGGTGCGATCACGATAAATCTGTACAACTGCATCCTTAATTTCATAAATGTGATCCTAAAATATTCAACATGTTATTTTCATATTATATACATTTAAGTATTTGTATAAGTTACTAACATTGAGGTATCTTACTTTACGTAGTGACCCACTCTATAGGGATTCATACAAGATGGAAAGATTGATCCTTATTGCCTCTATATTCTCTTTTTGCATGGACACATTCACAAGTGATTAAGAACCAACACTGCTTTCAGACAAGCTATTGAATTTATAGAATTCAATTTAGAAAGAAATATATATGAACTACCGTTTGAATGTGTAATATGAAAACAACTACCTTGACTTCATTTCATCAACTCGTGGGAATGGGGGGTTAAAGAGAAGTCTTGTTGTGTAAGTACTTGACAGGTATAAACCTATAATTATTATTAAATTAATATGAAATAAGTCTCACAAATAGAATTAAATTTATTGATTATGTCTTACCTTGGAAGCATCAAACTTGCAATCCAGTAATAACAACTATACTTCTCATTTCATACTGTGCTTTCAAGTTGTCATGTGACATCACAACTATTTCACCCCACAATGAGCACCTAGCCATAGTGTGCCTAAATACCATAAATATACATGTAAGTGTTAGTAAATGAATACTTTGTTTTAGTGATTGAGTAATTTAAATAATTTGTATTTATTACATATCATTTTGTAATATGATGTCACACTTGGCAACTTGTTCACCAAATCTCATCGTAATGCTTTGAATATCATCAACATTGGTAATCATTCCAATGACATCTGTAATTGACATAGAAGACTTTATGAATATTATAAAATGAAATTAAAGTAAAAATACCTATAAGAAATGTCTTCTTGTCTTGAAGACCCTGAAAGTCATCAAACTCAGTAAACTAAAATGAGTAAATAGGTATTTTTTCACAATCTTTAGATGCTTCAACAACGACACAATTTTTGTTAATTATGCACTCTTCATTCCGCTTTGCATTTCTATAGTCATTGTGAATGTCTTCGACATGGACATTATTCAATACATAACACTTTCCTTCATTAAAAGTATTACTGAATTTTTTAACAGCATCACCAATTAAACTGGCTTCCATCCTCTCTCCCTAAGAAACAAAAGATACATTGAGGCATTACATAAACACATGAATGTATTTTAAATAAGAACAAATTCAGAACTTTGTAATCTAGTATACCTCTTCATCGATAAACAACAATTTCTGCTTCATTCTTATTTTTTGTCAGTAAAAAAAGTGTGTTACTATAATCTAAAACTTTGGACAGAGAGTACCCCCACCCCTTACATGAATAGGAGCTAAAGAGCTCGACCAAGGATCATATACCCCACGCAGGGGGTATTACACTAGACCTAAAGATAATAGGAACCGAGAAGAACATCAAACTAACAAGACCAAAAACAGACACTCCTACCAGGAGAACGATTAATTACAACCTGCAGATACATGCATTAAGCCCACCCACAAATAGTAACTACAAATGGAAACATAGTATCCACCAGGAAACCCTACCTGGAACAACATCATTATCTTCAGATCTTCTCAGATCGCCAGACCCATCATGATCTATCAATAGAGAACTGCAAGGCTAATATGTTCAAAACAACCTTTCATTCTTGGCACGGTGCCAGCTGTCTAATGGAAGCACCCACAATGTGTGGTCCTATGCCAACAATTTGGGGTTCAACTAGCGTCCGAACCAGGCACCAATCTGTTGATGTCCTGCAATAGGAACAACAGCCGAATTCTTACGAAGAGGTTGTTCATACAACACCCTAGGGGTGTTCCTACCACAGCAAAGAAGGGGGGATCAGGAAGCAACCCCAGCAACACTATGCTGTAGCCTTGATCAGGAGCAAACTCGGAGTAGCATCTGGTTGAACACCTTGAGGGTGCTCACCCTCGCAGCAATAGAAACTAGCCACGCCTAAAGAGTACAACTCCTGGGATCAACTGGCCGTAGAGAACCACTGTGCCAGTGAACTAGCAGAGCCTCCGGCAGGCCTAGATTTCTCTGTCGTGGATGCCGGTGAGTAGCAAAAACCTACCGCCAATAGCCGGAACATGAAACCTATAAGAGACACACCCATACAAGGGCTTGAAGCCCCTGTTTGCACTGGGTCATATCAACAGGCACCTAGCACGCATCCACCACCACAACATCAACTTGTTGTGTCATGAGGTTGATCCTCCATGCTGTGGCCATAGGCCATCCACCGGTAGAGCAAGAACAAAAGGATGCGAGAGCAAGGGCCCGATCACCTCCGCTCACTGGATGGGTGGAGCACGCCACCAAATGCCGAGATAGACGAAGAGGGATACTCCACCCATCGACAGAGGCCACCCACCGCCAGCAGTCACTAGGGAATGCCGGTGGAGGGAGCGCCCCATTGCCCAGGAGTAGCTGAGACCACCCAGTACAGGACCTGGAATAGATCACAGATCTGAGACCCGGAAGGGTCCTCCGTAGCCACAGCTTCGAGGTCGAGATACCCATCCAGGTTGCCACCGGAGCATAGCCACCTGGTGATCAGGCAGACTGGGGCGAACCCTAGTCGCCCACCCACCATCATAGCCGCCGAGGAGGCCTAAGTCGATATCGAAGGGCATCGACAACCTGGTAGGACCAGGTCACACTCAGGAGTTAAAGAGGAGATGTGCAAGAGAAAGGGAAAATAACCCCTTTCATCGACAGCGACGTGGAGCAGGAAACCAGGTGGGAACACTCTTTCCATCTGCCTCTCTTGGACAAACTGGAAGTTGAACAAACGACAATGTGGACCTTGGACCCAGAACTTGCTCCGCACTGCACTCCGTAAATCCCTTCCACATCTGCTGAGAAGACCCCCAACTATCCAGACTACCTGCATCTCTTCCACAAGGAATCACACCACCCCTCACAGGGACACTACCGTGGATGTTGGAGAGCCAGGGGGAGGAAAGCCCCAAGGGCACTCCTTCCCCTCAGTGACGGCCGCCAGGAGGAAGCTAGAGAGAAGCGGGAGAGAAAACCCTAGAGAGAGAGAAGCATTTTCCACTTCATTCTTCCTCTTGACATTTCATGTGCTTTCCATTTGAAGGCCACTCGAACCTTTAAATTCCAATTTAGGTATCGATGTACACGTCGAAAGGGGGTATAGTTATCTTTTGTCATCCTATTTATAACATGTAAAGATGTTAGTTTAGAAAAGTTGTAAATACAAATAATCAACGTGAAATACTAAGATAAAAGCATACCATCAATAAAGGATAATACTTCTTTGTATACTATATTTTTTGTAAATGTTCTACCATTGAAATTCTTCTTTCCCTGTTTAACCAATACCTTCGTTGTATTTTGGGATGTCCCTCTTGACAGTGTTACATACAACTGTCCACGAGAGAATACAAGATGTGGCAAATAAATTCTGACATTAGGGATAGTTTGACCCTGTGACTTATTTATTGTCATTGCAAGACTCAAACACACATGAAATTGTTTCCGTTTAAAAGAAAAAGGAAGACCATCATTGTCAGGCATTATAAGAGGTATTCTAGGTATGAAAACTCTTTTTCCCCATGCTTGACCAACTATAACCTCTGCATCAATTACATTTTTCTGAAACCCTTTACAAACCAGTTGTGTACCATTGCATAACCCATTTGCCAGATCAATACTTGACAACAACATTATAGGACAATTTTTCTTTAGCCGTAATACATGAGGGGGAAAACCGTTTGCAACCAGTGAATTGAGGAATTCTTCAGGGTAGTTATGATTTCCATCATCAACAACATTGTTAAAACTATAATATGTGATCTCCTCCCCAGGAAATTATTGTTTGAGATCATTATTCATTCCGTCAACATACTCATTCTTCGTGCATAATATTTCACGATTCATAATGTAGTTAGTCAACATTGCATTATCATCGAGAGATGGAAAGACATTTTGTATGAGTCGTTTCTTAGAGGGCGCATCATCTATGTACTCAAGAACCATTTCATGTGGGAGGCGAATGTAATCATCATCCAATACTGGTTCTATTCCTTGTCCTATACGTAGTACAAAGTTTGAGAATGTGGAATCTGACAAAGCACTCATATTTTTTTTTAGTTTCAGTTTGTGCATTTTCTCCCAAAGAAATGACTTTATAAGACTCGAATCAATCGCATCACCTCTAGTTTCACATCAAACAACATGCAAAACTTGTTTGAAATCACCACCAAAAACTACCACTTTCCCCCCGAATGGTAGGCTCGATCCAGTGATATCTTGCAAAGTGCGATCTAAGGATTCAAAGGATTGTCTCCTTGTCATGGATGCCTCGTCCCATATAATTAATTTTGCCGATCTAAGAAGTTCTGCTAGACTACTTTGTTTGCTTACGTTACAAGCTGAATTGTTTTCAACTTTAATTGGAATTTTGAATCTACTATGAGCAGTTCTCCCCCCGGGTAAGATTGATGCTGCAACCCTAGATGTCACTATTGTGATTGCTATGAAACCCATAGACCCTACTTTTTCTAACAATGACTTGTATAGAAATGTCTTTCCAGTTCCACAACGACCATCGACAAAGAATACACCAGGCTAGTTTCCCACTATGTAGTTGGATATCTCATTGAATGCATGTTGTTGGTCATAGTTTAGTGATGAAATGAATGATAGATCCTCTTCTCTTCCTTGTATATTCATCTCTTCAACAATTTCACGTGACATGTTTTGTCTAGTATTTATTGAAAAATCATCATCAATAGTTGGCAAGTCATAATCCTCTATAACCTTCCCCATGCTCTCAAGAATAGATTTAATATTTTGTAGCACTGTCTACTCCAACTGATGCTCATCGGTGATTCCAGTCCTACAAAAATCTTCTGACATATCATTGAGGCTTGCATCCCACAAAGCTCTTACATTTGTTGGTTCACAATAAACTAATATTGTAGCAAATAATATCCATAGCGAAATTGGGAATTCAAAATGTGCTGCCTCAGTTAAACATTCTAAAATTGTATCATCACCATCAATAATGCCCCGATGTTCAACTGAAAGTTTGAATGTTGATTGCATAACACCATTGACGGTCCTCAAACTCTCAAATGAATTTGAACCCTTTACATGCTTTAGTAATATCCTCAAATAATACCTCTCACCTTCAATAGGATTTACAGTAACAATACGACAAATAACCTCTCTTTGCTTACTTTTCTTCCAATATTTTCTAGAGCTATTCTACACATAATTCTCAGGGAATTGTTTATAAAGATATTTATGAGATTCTTCATCGTGCGAGTTTGTCACAAAATACTTAGTGAGCATTGTCCTGCAAACACCATCTCGTTCAATAACATTTTGCAAGTTATCATCTTCTAAGAATGTGACATTATACATGTTAGGTAGATGCAATTGCAAGAAAACTACAGATGGTTGTATATCACTAAGTTTGAACTTAAATATCCTCCACATTGCCTTCGGTGGAGATATCCATCGAGCATCTCAAAATTGATTCACCTCATTGACGGTCTGGTCTGCAATATCAGGTGCCATGTTAAATGAAGCCTTATCATGCCCCTTATATATATATTTGAAGAGGTATTTGACTTCTTTGATGCTCGAACATACCTCCACGTTAATATGACACCTATATCTCTATAACAAATACAGATTATATGGCGCCACCCATCTATTATCTAGTGTGGATCCTCTTACATCAACAGTGACTCCATTGTCTTTTCTCGTATAAATTGGATATGAATCTCTGCCTTGCATGGTATTGGAACAAAAATTCCTTGGATATTGGAAGCAACACTCCTTGTTTACCATGAAAGCAGTTTTAGGGTTTAGGACACCACACAGTCCATGCAACATGTATTTGACAACCAATGCGTATAATAAAGGATATCGTTCAGGATCTGGAATTTTAGCACAAACTATGTTATCATACTGATCTGGATTGACGATCTTATAGTCAAGTTTCATGATGGTAAGAATATATGCATGCGAAAGTCCTCTTTTCTAAAATTCAATAACATGAACATGTGCCGCTACGATGCCAAATATATTTTTATTAAATAGCTGGTCCTTTAGATCCCCCAATTTTGCTCTAAAAACCCTAGCTGTTAAATCAGGTCTGTTTTGAGCTAATTGTCTAGTGAATAACTCTGTTTTTATCTCATCCCAATCTAGATTACATGTCATTGTTAAAAAGATATCAGGTTTGCGATATCTTTGTACCAATGCCATGGAATCCATGTATCTACAACGCATATCACGTGGTCCTCCAATAAAGGACGAAGGTCATACAATTCTTTTACCTACCATGTTGCTATGGACTTCTCCAAATCTAATGCTATCAGTGATTCCTTGATACAAATCAACACGTATTCGCTTTTGCTCCTTTGTGATATAGTTTAATCGTGTTGATTCTATCTTGATGTACATGTCGACAACATACTGTTGAAGGAGACGACCCACATACAATAAGATTGGTTTGTCAAGCACAAGAATTTGTAGTTTGTAACAATAATATTCTCTTGTAAATATCTTTTTTTGACCACCACCATCTAAAAAACATATGAGAATGATGTGAAATAAATTTTTTTAATATTGGTACATAGTTTGTTAATCTATGAATATATATATTCTACTAACCTGCTACGTTCGAGCCCATCACATCTTCAACAGAATGCAATGAGTTATGTAGCATGGAATCCCATGTCACACCAACTTTGGGGAGGTGTGGAAGCCAACTGAATTCACCATTGGGAAACAACAAGGGATATGATAGAGGATAATAACATCCTAAATATGATTGCACTATATGTGGTTCACCTGAATTGGCATAAACAACTATGCTTCATTTTTGTGCACCACTGACATCATTGCCCTCAATCTAGATACCCGCAACTTGTGAAGCAGTTGGAGAATTATATGTCCTCTGATCTAGATGTGCATCTTTATTGATGGCAATACTAAAATTATCTGACATCGGAATATCCTTGAGGCTCTGAAAAAACTGGGCATATGGATTTACAGACAATACATGCATCAATTTAGTAACTAATTCAGTATTTAGTGAAGGAGTTGCCTTCATTTTGTTCTGTACCTCAAACTCAGTGTCATAGAAATAGAGTTGTAGGTATTTCGATCCATCACTCCCAGGTAGTAATCTATTTATGAAATGATACATTTGACCTTGTACTCAAAAAGTATATATGCCATTCCACATACTACACAAATTTTCATCTAGATGGATACCGTGTGATGTGAATGCAAAGTGACTATTGTAACTTCGAATGGACCTCAGAAACTCCATAGAATCTAGTGTTTGTGATGTGTACAAATCCTATAGTTCTGTTGGAACAAGATTGGTAACTAAATGTACCTTTCCCTTCATACAACAAAGAGATGGTGGTTCAAATTGGAAACATTTGGCACCACAAAATTTGCACAAACTACATGTGAATAACTTATGTGGTTCATTGAGAAGATTGTCAAAACTTGGATTGGAAATATCAACACCCGAAGAATCTTCAACATTTTGATCCATGCTTGAAATATAGAAATCCTCCATCTCTTCCACGATACATGCATCTAGTTTTTTATAACACAAGATGAGTACACATGTTAACTCATAGAATAATGCATGAGGATTTGTAACTATTACCTTCACTACATGAGACTGCCAAATCAACAACCTCATGTGGATTGTTACACTCCTCAAAGGCAGTATCGTTAATTGTATGTTCGGAGCAAATAGACATATCAACATGATCTCCATTGGGAACACTGTCAGTCTGAGGAAGATAGGAAGTGCTCAGTTGTTCCAATGAATTCGTTGCAACATCGTTCAACTGTGCTTCACATCATTTCAGGAATTGGATCAAGAATCTTCATTGCCTTGCTCGCATATGAATTCCACTGACAACATTATCCACATGATGTTGGAAGTTGTTATCATTCAAGATAACAGGCTGAAACAACACTTGAATAACTTCCCTGACTCCGTCAAAATATGGGTGCATAATAATACTTAACTTCATATAGGGTGGCAAACTATTGTAAATTGTAGCATATCTTGCAATAAGTTCTCCACCACCATCACATCTGGCACGCCTATGCATCTGTCTACTTCTAATAACCATTCGACAATGGTATCTACACATCTATTGAAAGGACCTCAAATCATAACTGTAAATATATATTTCAAGTTGTTGAGATCTATGTGACTGTATTGAAGTAAGACATGATGCAAGCATGTCACAACTTTGAGATATAGTGCCAGAAGATAGGCACGGTTCCATCATAGTTTGCATGAATCCTTCATTTTGGAAAGTGCATACAATGAGAGGGATTCTATATGCAGTGATATGACTCATTAATTTATTAGCTTAAATTCTCGTACGACAAATAAAAATAAAAAGCCAAATGTGTTCGATTCAGACAGTTTGCAAATTTTGTCAATATTTGGTGACCAAGAATTCATATCAACTAAAATTTTGACAACTCTAGTTAAAATTACCGCAAGGCATACACATAGATTTAGGGCTAGTTTGGTTGGGTTAATGGGGTGTAGTTTTGAATTGGCAATGTAAAAATATACATCAAACACCCACTTTGTCATCCAATTATAGCATACAAAAAATGCCCTGAATATTGGAATTTTATGCGGGTTTATTTTCATCGAACACATGCATTATTGTTAGAGCTAGCCCAGCTAGTTAAGCCTATTGGTTGAGAAGCACATGGTGAGCCTTTTCCCAATACCAATATCGATTGGGGAGCATGCCATCCATTTCTTATGGTAAAAGTATATCTGAACATATTAATTTTTGAATTCTGCTAGGTAGACCCCATTTTCAAACCCAAAACAAACACAAAGCATTCTCCACCACAATGCGTATAACAAATAAAATATGTATTTTATATGTTATATGTCCTGTAATAGGTGGTGGAGATTGCTCCGTGTTTGTTTTGGGATTGAAAATAGGACTGCACCTCTAAATTTCATTCAGTCCCCTCACTCCTCGACCTCCTCTCTGTTAGGGAAGGACATCTGTCAAGATCCACTGGCAACGTGTTGGGGATCATGACATGTGTCCATTTGATCCTTGCAACAACTCCTCGGCTAATCCGACCACCGACCCCAAGACCCCAGACCACCCCCTCCATTCCTCACTCACACTACCCAGACCCCTCGCTCCCCGACCCCCTCTCTGCTTCCTGCCTTAATCGCAGCGGCGATTCTTCTGCTCAAATCCCCTCACTCCTTGACCCCCTCCATGCTTCTTGCCCTAATCACATCGGCGATTCTTCTTCTCCCTTCTGACAACGCTTCATCCCAATAGCATAGCACTGCCTGACCCCCTCTCTGCTTCCTGCCCTAATCACAGAGGCGATTCTTCTACTCAGATCCCCTCACTCCCCGACCCCCTCTCTACTTCCTGCCCTAATCACAGTGGCGATTCTTCTGCTCCCTTCTGACAACACTTCATCCCCACAGTGTAGCACTTCCCGACCCCCTCTCTTCTTCATGCCCTAATCAATGTGAACTCCTTCATCCGGTTGGATTTCCTCGTTGTGTTCTCATCAAACCGGTCGGATTTCCTCAATGTGTTCTCATCTTCCTTCCTTGAATATCTTCTTCCGGATGAATGTTTACTAAGTTGTTTGAACGGCTCATGTTGATGTTGCTTATGGACAAAGAAAGCAATTCGATCTGAACTTGGTTATATTTTGACCTAGTGCTTGAGTTGCTAATGTATAGGTCTTATATATATTTGTATGCAGAGACATCATGCTACCTAACATTTGGTACTCTAGCAACCACTTACAGAAACTCACCCAAAGGTTTCATGAGAAATGGCTAATCCTCATGCAGGTGGAGGTGAAAGCTAGAGGAAGTAAGAGGAAGTACAGAAAGTTGTAATTTTCCTGACTGTTACTATGATCATATTTTATATCCTTGTACTCTGAATATCAGTCGAGTTTGGTTATTCTAAATCTTACACATTTCATCTCAGTCGAGTTTGGTTATTCTAAATCTTACACATTTCATCTTAGTCGAGTTTGGTTATTCTAAATCTTACACATTTCATCTTAGTCGAGTTTGGTTATTCTAAATCTTACACATGGGTAGATACCACCAATGGAAAATCATTTAACTATTACATCCTTTTTAGTAGTAGATACCCTCATATACAATCTAAATTTCAATATTATTATATAAAAATATGTGTAAAGTTTACTAAGGTCTCAAGACACTAAATAAGACTTTGATAACTGTGTTCTAAAGTTGCCCTAATTTCACTAAGTTTTCTATGCAAAACAATATTAAACTTCTAAAAAATAATACATTATTGTGAGTTGTAAACTATGCTAGTGATTCTTTTTAAGTTACAACTGATAGAAGAAATGATGTTGGTTCATTGTTTATATGACAAATAAAGTAAAATGCACATTATGTTAGGTCTGACTTCAATGCTAATATGGCCTTATGAAATTTGTTTTTGATTGCAATAAGTTGTCAGATGTCATGGGTGGTTCTTTACTCATAGACCAAATGAGGTATGGTTTACAAAATTGTATTAATATTATGTCCTCTATGTTGTATCTAGTTCTATATTGAGGTACATAAGGGAATTTTCTTCTATTATCTCACATTTTTCTGATCGTTGTTATACCTAGAATGCTAAATTCTTTATAAATAACATGGATAGTGTTTACATGTGATTAGTGTGGCCTTTATAGGCTTTTAATGTGTATCTTGGTTACTAATTGAGTTCTATAATTATGACCTATTTCTAGATTTAAGTAGCCCCCCTTCATTTATAACTGCCTGTTGGTTGTTGATTGATTATTGATAGACCAAATCAGGTTGGTTCTTTGTTTGTATGACAAATAAAGTAACATGCACATTATAGTAAGTCTGACTTCAATGCTAATATGGATTTGAGTCCATGCTATGCATTATACTTTGCCATATGCACGGTTGATTAGAAATATTTGTCTATGCTTGGTTAATTAAGCATAGAACAACATTCAAGTCTACGCGAGCACCACAAGAGGTGGAAGGAAACTTCTATGGAATCAACTCACCACTCTGGAAGTCTCCATTGATACGCCATGGGTAGTGGCGGGAGATTTTAATGTCATAATGTACCCTTCAGAAAAATTTGGAAGCAACACCTTTGATAGTGCCAACAGCAGGGACTTCATCGAAGCCACTGAAGCCTGCTCGCTCTACGATTTGGGAGCAAGTGGTGCCCACACCACATTTTGGAGAGGCCTCCTACATGAGAGACTGGATATGGCATTGGGGAATAGAGAGTGGATCGATCAATCAACCAGAAACAAAGTCCAGGTCCTAGAAAAGAACAATTCTGACCATGCACAAATATTGGTGGCATCTGAACTTTGACAGTCGTCTAACCGATGACATGTTACTCACACATCTACGAGATGGTATACAACACCTGGGTTTGAGGATTTCTTCTCCAGTACTTGGCCCAAAGATCAAGATTTAATGACTGCCAACACACATTTTCTAGTGAAAGCTTCTAGCTGGGATGTAGCTAGACGCAAAGCCGACAGAAGGGCCAAAGATCATATTACAAACAAGATCAAATGGAACCAGATGAATCTAGCCCTCCGCTTCGACCATGATACTGCTAAAGAAACCAAAATCCTCCAATCACGCCTGGACACCATTCTGTGTAGAGAAGAGGCCAAGAGCCAGCAGAAAGCTCGTTGTGACTGGATAAAGTTGGGTGACAACAACACAAGATACTTCCATTCCCTTATTAAACCACGAAGATGGCGCAACAAAATATCCTGTCTGAAGGATGATACAGGTGAATGGCATGAGGATGAACAGGAGGTTAAACTCCTTATTCTAATGTTCTTTTCTAATGTTTATCAGGAATCTAACAGTGAGCTAAGACGGACAAAATGTGTCACCTTTGCTGGTGCTTTCCAACCATTGTCCCCTGAACAACTATCAAGAATGGAGGCTGTCCCAACTGAGGAGGAAATCTGGCTAGCACTCAATTCCATGTCACCAATCAAGGCACCAGGGCCTGATGGAGTAGACACTTCTTTCTATCAAACAAAATGGAAGTCCTTGAAATCTCAAATATGTAGCTTCATCCAGAAGCCTTTCATGGGTTCCCCTTTACCAGCCATGTCCACAAATTCAACTATTATTCTCATTCTGAAGAACAACTCTCCATAACACTGCTCTCACTTTAGGCCCATCTCGTTGAACAATGTATGCACAAAGCTTTTGTCTAAGGTAATTGCAGCGTGCATCAAACCGTATCTGAAGGATTGGGTCTCTCCATTCCAATCCAATTTCATGTCGGGAAGGAAGATAGGGGACAACATTGCTCTTGTGCAAGAAATCATTCACTCTATGGAATCCACTACAAGCGTAAAAAAGCACCTCACTCTTAAACTTGATCTTGTCAAGGCTTTTGATAATCTAAGATGGCCTTTCATACATGATACCCTTGTCAAATCTTTGATTCCCAAGAACATTGTTACTATCATCATGCAGATAATCCGTTCAGGTAAATCATCTATTATTTGGAATGGGGAGTGTGTTGGCTCTTTTCACCCTTCATGTGGTGTTAAGCAGGGGGACCCCCTCTCACCGTATATTTTCATACTCTGCCTTGAGAGATTCAACCAGCTCATTTCTATGGAGACCGCTAATGGAAATTGGAAACCAGTGGTTATTTCTAAAGCAAAGGTGCCAATCACGCATGCTAGTTTCGCTGATGATATTATCCTCTTTGGAGAAGCCTCTCTACATCAGGACAAATTAATGCGTGGATGCCTCAGAAAATTTAGTGAAGCCTCGGGACTATTCCTTTCCTACGAAAAATCTACAGTGTTCTTCTCACACAACACGCCCTGTAGCTCCCGAAACCAAATTTGTAGGAGATTAGGGATTAAAGAAACTAGCAATCTGGGCAGACATCTGGGTGTACCAATCGTTCATAAAAGAAAGGGTAAGGAACTATTCCTATCCCTCCTAGAGAAATTTCACAAACACATCAACTCTTGGCAAAATAACCTCCTGTCCTTAGCCGGGAGAATCACGTTAGCAAGGTCTGTCCTTCAATCCCAGGTCTGTTATATCATGCAATCAGTCTAGCTACCAATCTCAACATGTGACAAAATTGACAAATTTGTAAGAAACTTCATCTGGAATGGAAGCAACGCAGCAGGTAGACTCAATCTGGTAGCGTTGAAGCGAGTCACACTCCCTAGAAAACAAGGAGGACTGGGTATAAAAAAAGCAAGACACTTCAATATGGCTCTGATGATGAAGTTAGCATGGGATTTCATTCAGAGATGCAACATTCCTTGGGTAGAAGTCATGCATGGGAAGTATATTTCCAGAGGACATATACTGGTCTCTTATGCTCCCACACCACATCAAAACACATCTATGGCTACTATGCCATAATCGTCTGCTCACAAATGTCCTTCGCACCCATAAGAAAATGACTACTGATCTTACATGTCTAAGATGTGAGGCCCCAGAAGAGGACTACTTGCATGTGATGCGGGATTGCAAGGAAGCCAAACTGGTATGGTCCATCCTACTACCCCTTGTAGAAATACACTTCTATACTTGTCCGAACATAGCGAGTTGGATGGAGTACAATCTGAAAGATCTACACAATGTGGCGGGCTAGACAACAAAATATACTGTTACCTGCTGGCGCCTATGGAAGAATAGGAATCCATACATTTTTGAGCAAAAAACTATCCCACATCGTGTCCTTGTGATGAAAATCATGGCCGAAGTGGAAACAATACAACAAGCGCTATCTACCACACCCTTGACACCTGTTCAAATCTGAAACCAGAGACAACGATGGATATTTCATGAGACATCTACAATCATCCACGTTGATGTGGCAACTTCTACAGCCACAAATCTTTCTTGCACCTGCGCAATCGCGAGGAGTACTGAGGGGGAATGGATTTGAGGAGCAGCCAATAAATATGCAAGCGTAGATGCTATGGAAGGAGAGTTAAAGGCAGTCTTACATGGTGTGGACCTGGCTTTGCAGTATGCTTTACCATATGGGATCATCATCTCTGACTCACAGAATGCTGTCCAATGGGTGAAAGGTACTGCCATACATCTGACTAAATACCTCCTACTCACTCTGAAGATCCGGGAGCGCTTCCAGCAAGCGGGAATTGGGGATCTCGTGCATCAAAAGAGGGACCAAAATAAACTCATGGACATGCTCGCCAAGTTCTGTCTCAAACAACCATCAATGCCAACAAACTGGAGCGAATGCCCGACACCAGCTTTTCAGACTTTCCTTTCCGATAAAAATTGGTTTTCTCAATTGTTGTCTAATCTAGTCACTTGATGTAACCGGCTCACGGTATTAAAAAAAAAATTATTCTATGTCTCTATTATGTCAATTATTAATAGGTGTTTTGCTCTCTACTTCTATACTGATTACACATGAAAATATTGGATTGCAGTGCATGCCAGTCTCTTGTGAGATTGAGGTACATAAGGGTATATTCTTCTATTATCTAACATTTTTCCGATCCTTGTTATACCTAGCCTACAAAATGGTGTCAATAGAGAATTGTAGTGTATGTTAGTCTCTTGTAAGATTGTGGTATGTAAGGGTCTATTCTTCCATACCCATTCATACCTTTATGATTCATGTTATACATAGCCTATATTATGCAAGGATGAATAGAAATATATGTATGTGCAAATATGTATACTTGGGATGTGTTATGCATGCATCTGTGTTTTTGTTATGTATGTCAAATCAATTTATATATCATTTTTAGGTTTGATTTGTGAAAAAACGGCTGATCTAGGTGAAAACATGTCTTGTTTGACCTTTATGATTCATGTTATACATAGCCTATATTATGCAAGGATGAATAGAAATATATGTAGGTCTGATTTGTGAAAAAATGGCTGATCTAGGTGAAAACATGTCTTGTTTGACCTTTATGATTCATGTTATACATAGCCTATATTATGCAAGGATGAATAGAAATATATGTCTGTGCAAATATGTTATACTTGGGATGTGTTATGCAATCATCTATGGCCTTATGAAATTTGTTTCATATTGCAGTCAGTTGCCAGATTTCATGGGTGAGTCATGTTATTAAAATGGGAGAGGGAGGCAGGAGGGTAGAAGCTGGAAGTCAATATGAAAAATCAAGAAACATGTTGCACTATATGCCAGTCTCTAGTGAGATTGAGGTACATAAGGGTATGTTCTTATATTATCTCACATTTTTTTGATCGTTGTTATACCTAGAATGCTAAATTCTAATTTGTATCTTGGTTACTGATTGAGTTCTATAACTATATCCTATTTCTTGATGCAAGTAGCCCCCCCCTTCATCTATAACCGCATGTTGGTCGTTGATAGATTCTTGATAGACCAAATCAGGTTGGTTCTTTGTTTATATGACAAATAAAGTAACATGCACATTATATTAGGTATGACTTCAATGCTAATATGGCCTTATGAAATTTGTTTCATATTGCAGTCAGTTGCCAGATTTTGTGGGTGTGTCATGATATTCAAATGGGAGAGGGAGGCGGGAGGGTAGAAGCTGGAAGTCAATATGAATTTGCACATAAAGGTAAGTCAAGATTCAACTAAATCTTTACACATAAAGGTAAGTCTAGATTCAACTCTTTACCTTTATTGTGTATGTTCATATGCAGACAGAAAATGGTCTGGTAGAGGCAGTTGTTGTTCTTGTTTCAACTATGCCTCAGATGCGACCCAATATACCATTTGGAAAACTTGGGAAAAGTCACAAGAGAAAGCCAGATTTCATAAAGGTATAAGTAATTTTGGTTCTGTGGCATAATATTTTTCCAAATGTGCGCTATGTGATTGCAAGTATATGATGGCCACATTATTGGTAGTTGCATTTGTTGTTATTATATGTCAAATTTATAGTCTTATCTTTTCTTACACATAAATGTGTGATAGGTCTCAGAACTTCTTTGAGGATTTCAAATGGGAGAGGCAAATGGGAGAGGGAGATGGGAGGGAAGAAGCTGGAAGTCAATATGAATTTGCACATAAAGGTAAGTCTAGATTAAACTAAATCTTTGCACATAAAGGTAAGTCTAGATTCAACTCTTTACCTTTATTGTGTATGTTTATATGCAGACCGAAAATGGTCTGGTAAAGGCAGTTGTTGTTCTTGTTTCAACTAGGGCTCAGATGTGACCTGATATACCATTTGGAAAACTTGGGCAAAGTCACAAGAGAAAGCCAGATTTCATAAAGGTATAAGTAATTTTGGTTCCGTTGCATAATATTTTTCCCAATGTGCGCTATGTGATTGCAAGTATATGATGGCCACATTATTGGTAGTTGCATTTGCTATTATTATATGTCAGATTTATAGTCTTATCTTTTCATACACATAAATGTGTGATAGGTCTCAGAACTTCTTTGAGGATTTCAAATGGGAGAGGCAAATGGGAGAGGGAGGTGGGAGGGTAGAAGCTGGAAGTAAATATGAATTTGCACATAAATATAAGTCTAGATTCAACTAAATCTTTGCAAAATTATATATCTTCTTATCTGGATAATTTGCTTGCTTTGAGTTTGCTATATGGCCTTATGAAATTTGTTTCTAATTCAACTCTATTGTATTTGCTTTTAGGACTTTTACTTGATACTTGGTTACCGATTGTATTTTATTTGTATAGATGATACTGGAATATCTAGATAATTTGGTTGCTTTGTGTTTGCTATATCATCAACTCTGTTGTATTTCCTTTTAGGACTTTTATTTGCTACTTGGTTATATGATTCTTTATCAATACATCGATATTTATTAAATGTGAGATATGAGTGATTGAGTGGGTTTTAATTTAATTAAGTAATTGGTTTTCATGTATATTAATGACACTTTGAGTATGCTCATAAACTGTTTGAGAAAGAAAACCTTTTACGTTAGTATATCTCAACATATCTCTGTAATGAATTTATTTTCTCACTATAAGACTGGATTTATTTGAAAGAAAGGAGTGGAAGGATAACCATGTGAAAAAATAAAATTGAAGTCGAGAAAGACAAAAAGGAGTAGGAGGTTAGATAGGATGGACGGAGTTGAAAAGACTGATTGGTAATCGAGCCAAAGAGAGAAAAACATTTCAATAATATCTGAGAATTAATTGTATCTTATCATATTATATAACTTATTTGTATTTACATGTGAATATAAAGTGGTTAAGAATTTAGAAGCAGGAAGTATTTATGAATTTGCACATAAAGATAAGTCTAGATTCAACTAAATCTATGCCAAAATTATATATCTTCTTATCTGGATAATTTGCTTGCTTTGAGTTTGCTATATGGCCTTATGAAATTTGGTGTTCAAACCTAATTATTAAAGTGTATTAAAAATGGAATGCATGATTGACATGTTATAACTGCTGCTAAATAAAGTGTCAATAATGATTAGACTCTGGTACTTAGGTGACTGCATACTTTGAATACTCATGTCAGATTTAAACATGTGATAGTGAACACTTTGAAGATAAAAAAATATTTTGTTTTAAAAGGTCTAAAAATATGTACCGTGCATTCCCCAATTTAGTTGAATTATATTATACTTTATTGCAATAGGTTGATTCTTCAAGAATGGTGAATTCTCCAATTTTTTTGCAAAGAAAGATAAGTCCTATTTCAACCAACTTCTCTGGCTAATTTTGTTTATTGGTATTTTGAATTTGATATATCATCAACTACTTATTTGATCTGGTCGTTACTGTTTTATATTAATTTCTTTCTAGAATGAATATTATAGTCATTTCAATTCAAAAAGGATGTTAGTGGAATATTAAATGCAACCCTTATAGACTGTGTATCAGATCTACATGCATATATTAGACACTATCAGATGCTTGAATGAATAATGGGGTATCATGTATATTAGATACTACCAGATGCTTGAATGAACAATGGGGTGTCTTTTTGTGTATTTCCATGTAGACTGTTACATATAAATGTGTTGTAATAATACCAATTGCTTGATTGTGGTCCACTCTACATATGTAAAGTCCCTATCAACATGTGTCTATAGTTATGCATATATTCCATGTTCTTCTTAGAATGTGTAGTCTAGGTCAACTTAGGTTCATTAGATTAGGACAATTTATTCAAATGCTAATGCCATGGTTCTAATCCATTCTATCTTCATCTAAATCCCTATGAACATGTGTATTTAGATTATGATTCTATTCCATGTTCTTCTTAGCATGTGTGGGATCTCTTCAAGCTTTGGAAATTGTTTTTGGGTTTATAAATCATTTTTCGGTTGCACTTGATCAATCCTTTATAATATTTGATCCATTAAAATCCAGGTTGCTCTAAAGTAGACCATATATTTGTAATAGTAAATTGATTTGTTTCTAGACCCATGCCATGGTTTGCAAGTCTATCTTCATCTAAAATCCCTATGAACATGTGTTTGTAGATTATGTTTCTATTCCATGTTCTTTTTAGCATGTATGGGATCTTTTCAAGCACTGTAAATCATTTTTGGGTTGCACTTGATGAATCCTTTATAATATTTGGTGTTCAAACCTAATTATTAAAGTGTATTAAAAAATGTAATGCATGATTGACATGTTATAACTGCTGCTAAATAAAGTCTCAATGATGATTAGACTCTAGTACTTAGGTGACTGCATACTTTGAATAATCATGTCAGATTTAAACATGTGATAGTGAACACTTTGAAGGTAAAAAATATTTGTTTTAAAAGGTCTAAAAATATGTACCGTGCATTCCCCAATTTAGTTTAATTATATTATACTTTCTTGCAACAGGTTGATTAGGTTTTACTGCTTAAGAAATAGGGATATTAAATGCATGTAACACGTATTAAAATAATACCAACTGGGCACCATAAATCTATTTTCTTATGTCCTATGATTAAAATATTTCATACAACTTATAACAGATGCATGCCAAAATTTCATGACTTACTTGGAGGTTTGTTGGAATTTGTGTATCTAACTTTTGAGTAATTGTCTTCCTACACAGTCTTTTGATGTTTGGCAGTGAGATAGAATTGAGAGGTTTAGCTTATTAGCTTCCTGCATTAGGTGTTAAGTGTGTGAGAGAAACGATATTCATTGCACATATTAAAATAATACCAACTGAGCATCATAAATCTATTTTTTTATGTTCTACAATTAAAATATTTCATATAACTTATAACTGATGATGCATGCCAAAATTTAATGACTTACTTGGAGGATTGTTGGATTGACTTTTGAGTAATTGTCTTCCTACACAATCTTTTGATGTTTGGTAGTGAGATAGAATTGAGAGGTTTATCTTATTAGCTTCCTATATTAGGTGTTAAGAGTGTGAGAAAAATGATATTTAATATTTTAATTTGTATAAAACTGATGTTTGGCAGTAAGATAGAATTGAGAGGTTTAGCTTATTAGCTTCCTACATTAGGTGTTAAGAGTGTGAGAGAAGCGATATTTAATATTTTAATTTGTATAAAACTAACCTATTATTTTCTTGTTTGAGGAGTACCTGAACTTGCCATTGGATGGACACATTTAGAGGTCTAGGCGACAACAACACCAAACCAAAGCTCCAGGAACATACTTCTTGGATGGATGAATAGAATGGGTGGACAAGAGGTAAGTGATGGTTTTAATTCTTTGAATGTTAAACATCAAATCAAATATAAATCACCGTATTTTATCTTGGGACTGTTTCAAAAGTCAAAATTTGTGATTTGAACAACATCAACGGCGTCCATACAACGCTCAACCCTTGAAGATTGGTGTTAAAGACGCTTGGAGTTGTTCTGGCTGATAACAATAGCAAAGTAAAACTCTAGCAACACATTTCTCAGATGGAATAATAGGATGATGGGTGTACAAGCTTGCTAGTTGGAGTTTTACGTTGACTCACCAACAACAACGTCTGATGATGTGATCAACCCTTGAAGCCTAGCGTCGAGAAGGCATGGACTTCGTCTTCTCTACCTAATGGGATAAGAAGCCTTTTGGGGGAAACAACTTTCTCATGAATGATTTTCTGTGGAGGAAGTGGTGCATGGAGAGTGGACAACTTTCTCGTGGATGGTTTTCTGTACAGGAAGTGTTGCATTGAATGGGGGTATTGAATGGGTGGGCTATGATTTTTGTGGGGGTAGTGAGGGTAGTGAACGATGAATGTGGGATTTATCCTAACTGACATTAGTTAGTAGATAGATTATAGTTTTTTAGTTTTAAATGTCGAATTGATAATATCTATTATCTATGCTGGATTAATTGTAACTGACACATTATTTTGTGAATTATCCTTTTCTAAAAGAGTGGAGTGATTACAACTGTTCAGTTTTGAGTGGATTGTTGGAAATTCATTTATGACACATTCTTTTTTTGAATTATCCTTCTCCAAAAGAGAGGAGAGATTACAACTGTTCAATTTTGAATGATGAACTGATAATGTTTGATAACTTTTTAAGCAACGTGAGTGGGAAATTCATTTTACAGAGACCACTACTCCCATCCAAAAATGGTAGAGTACAAAAAGAGGGGTATGACGGTGGAGTCAGGAGAGAGGTGAATGTTTACCACGTCTCCGTGTTGTAGGGTGAGGAAGTAACAGTTTGTTGGTTTCTGTTTTTGTTTGGTTGGACTGGAGTGGAAGTAGGATGATGGGAAGTGGTGGGCCTCGATAGTTTCTTGGATTTGAATGGAGAAGTTGTCTATGTATAGGAGACATAAAGTTGAATGTGTTTAACTTTGAAATGTTCGACTATTTGTTTTTTATAGTTTTAAATGCAATAAGATAAAAAGAATTATGATGGTAGTGAAGCAAACCATTCGTACGGTTTCCAAAATCTAGACCACGTTTTAAGGAAGAATGAGATTCTAGACCACGTTTCAAGAAAGAAAGAGATTAAGTGAGAGTGGTAGTTATGCATTGAGCGAGAGTCAGGAAGGAGGGTTTGAATAGGTTTGTGAGAGTAGGGGAGAGATATGAGGGGAGGTTACAAATAAGTAGTGGGAAAGAAAATCTATACATCTGAGTTCTAGTTTTCAAACTAATTCTTTTTTTTGAAGTAAAAAATGCTGAAAAAATGTGAGAGCAGCTTGAGTGAAGGAGAGTTCAAGCTTTTGCCACGTTGGCAAAACCGTGGTATGTGATTGGTCAATATGACTTTGGGCGGGTGTATTTGAACTGCCTAAAAAACTCACTCTTTTTATAGTATATATATAACTATTTTATCATCCAACTTTTGTCACCTTTCCTTTGAAATATGTGCATATGCCTTGCATTCAAATACTCACAAATAAGTATAGGATACCTCCTTGCATGTTCAAACCTTCTCAAGTATCCGAAACCCTAAGAATTGATGGAGATTAATTATTCATTAAATAGGAAGTACTCATTGCATCACACCAGAATGTCTTTGGCAATAATGTAGTGTTCAACATGAAATTGACTTTCGTCACTATGGTACAATTTATTCTCTTAGTTTTACCATTGTGTTGTGGTGTTTCGAGCTCTATCCTCTCATGCTATATGCTAAGTTGTGCATAGAAATCTTGAAACTCCTTAGAGGTGTACTCAACCCTATTGTGTATATAGAGACAATCTAACTTTTTCTCTATCTTTCATTCCACGATGGTATGAAATTTTTTAAAACACTAAAAGACTTGATCCTCTGTCTTTAGAAAGTAGACCCAAACATACTTATATGCATCATCAATAAAGGTGACAAAATATCTATTTCCATCCAATGAAGCAATTTAAACTGAACTATAAACATACAACTAAACTAATATAGAAGTTTTGACTTCACCTTTGATATTGTCTTGAAAGAAACTCATTGATGCTTTCCTATCTAGAATGAATTTCATGAACTGAGAGTGGTGACCTTGCCACAAGGAATCAATGTCTACTTACATATAAGTTGCATGACTTTCTCAATCATGTATCCAAACTATATGTGTGATAAATCTTCCTAGTCACTTCAACTGCATGTTTTCTATTATTGAGAACTTTAAAATGGGTCTTGTACAATGTGTAATATACTTTGCCTCCTTTAATAACCAAACACCCCTTTATAATATGTCCTTTTCCACCACCAAAGTCTAGAAGACAACCCTTTCAATTAAAAAAAGAACCATATATTTAACTCAGGCACAAATCTAGAACATGAAGATCATCCTGGATTGTGAGTGTGCAAATGACACTTGTCTAAATACAAATGTCTCCAATGTCTATGATTCTAGAGAAGATGAAATTTCCCATATTCATCCTCCCAAAGTCTCTTTTTCTTTATGAAGTGAAAAACTCCTTACTGGGTGACACATAATAAGAAATTGTTGCAAGGAAATCAGGCGTAGATATAGGTAGTGAAGAAAAAAATTATTCTCGATTCCCTAACTAGAAGAATTGCATCAACAACAATATATATAGGAAGGAAAGTAACAATAGTTATACCTAGTTATGGAGCAAGTCCAGCGATAACTCTCTATGAAGTACCGTGCTTCTTCTCCAACTCGAAGCAACTTATTATTTAGGCAGCAACATGCTCCTTCTTTAGCAGCACATGAATAGTCGTCAACAACAACCTCCTACTACAACAACATGGACGACGGTTGAAGGTGTTCTACTAGTGGCAAATAATGGCCTCCTACATCTAGATTAGTCCAAACAAATCATTGGGAACTCCACATTGTGCTACCACAGTTAACAGGAAGGAGTCATCCCTTTAGAACATCAACATGTTAGGATTGATACACTCTCCCACAATTGTTTTCCCTTACTATCCCTCACTTTATCAATTAAGACTTGCCCATGCTTTATATTGGTTACCACAACCAGAGAGGAAAAAATATACCAGAGGCAATTGTTGTGTGTAGGAATTCCCAAATACCCCTCTATTTATAGGAGAGGCCAGAGTCAGGATTCTCAATCATTGTGGGAGTCGAAAGAAGTGAATTCACATTTTTTTTTGGAAACTTCAAGTAACAAACCAATTGGTTCACACACCTAACCAATCGATTGGTTCATGAGCCAGTCAGTTTGCTAAGTGAACCAGTTGGTTCGTTGAGTTTTCTATTCTGAATCAAATTGGTAATCGATGCACGATTAATGCTAAACATCAACACAAATCTATGTACTAATCAAATTCACAACTAAATCGGGTAGCTCATACCATGAACCTATCAGTTGGAATATGTGAATCAGTTAGTTCACTATGTAATAGGTCATTTCACTCCCTAGTTCAGGCATTGGTCAACTAATGTTGATTCACATTGATTTGACACTCCAACTGATCAATTCACTACCTAATCGGTTAGTTGGCATGATGAACTATTCGGTTCAGAGTGCAGTCAGTCATTTTTGGACCTTAGTTCTTTAATTGAATACGTAAACACCTTTAGTAATCTAATTAATCATCATTCATGGATATAGTTCTTTAATCCTAGTGCATTCCTATGTGTATTACCTATAGGTCTAGAATAATGTTGGTAGTGAATGTCGATAACCAACTTATGACATCATAAACAAAGAGTGGCATCTAGAAACACATCATTGCTACCCAAGTAATTTTGAAAGTCTGAGAACAACTTCAACCTACAATCCTTGATTAGTGTTACCATGACTGCATAGTTCCTTTATCTCTGATATCCAAATTGAAATTGATGCATGGAATTTCCATCCTTTCAATGTTCAATCCATGTTCCTTAAACAAGAGCATACTATTTGAGATGCATGTGAGTTCACATATTGAGTCACATGAGTACAGTCATACATTTCTCATTCTCACTTATCAAGAGGCCCTGGATATCAATCTCTTGTATGAGGGACAAATCCCATCTACATCACACATACTCTATCCCAATGTTTCGCAATGCCCCCAAGCACCACCTTTATGGCAACCCTTATTCAGGATCACGGTGGATGATGTCAAAGTATATGAATGACATGTGATGAATGTAGTGACCAGATCTAAGAACCACAATCACCACTATCACTCCATGTATCACTCTCATGGTAGGTCTATCTTATATATTTTTCTCTAAAATGTATATGTACTTGACTTGATATCACATATCATGACTAATGACACTCTATCATCAATCAACACACACTCTAATCTTATGTACAAATTAGGTATTAGATACCTGATTTGATAATAATAAAGGTAATTCCATCTATTATGTTTGTCAGCATGAGATGATGGCACATACACAGTAGATGTCTAAAGAGTGTTTGGGCCTCCACCTAGGGGGTGGGTTTTCCACGGCAAACTAAAAAAAAAGATGTCTAAAGAGTGATGTTACTCGATGATGTATGTCTTCAAGTAAGTGACTTGAACAATGAGATCCTTCAGTTGATGACTTCCAGCTAAGTTATTGATAGAACTGGGAAGACATTATGAAGGAGAAGGATTCATTGAGCCTTTGATGGGTGGATACTCACTTTACCTTCACTTTGTGGGTCTGTTCTACCATTAGAAGACCAGATGGGAATGAATTTCGATTGTCATAGCCGAGGGGTATTCAGTACGGTAATCCTCCCAGTGGATGGATTAGCTAGAACCCTTAGAAGTTGGATAAGGATTGACCACCGGTTGTTAGAACTGATGGAGGCCCTGTTGTGAGTGGACATCTTTGGTTATTGCCATTGGTTGAAGGTTTTTCCTACAAAAAATGAAGTGTTTAATGCCTAATTAATTCAAAAGGGATAAATGTAAAGAAAATGTTGGAAAATAAAATTAAGTTTGTTCAATAGAAGGAAATTAGTGACAAAAATAGGTATGAAACATCCACAAAATTAGATGATATTACTTTCATGGTTGTCTAGGCCCTTGAAGTCCCAACTAAGGTCTTCATATCTATTTATGTGCCTAATCACCATCAAGACCCACTACTTGGTTTGGGTATGCCTCGCAAACTATTGCACATTCATTACACTTGCTCATTTGTTTTCCTATTGCTTGTGTTTTCGATGATTCTTCTTGTGTCTCATCTTCCTTTCTCTTTTTGATTGTGCTCCCAGATACCACTTTTGTTGAGGGATATCTGATATTGCACTCTCTTTCTTCTTAAATCCTTTTTATTCATTCTTTCTTGTACTAGTTGCTTCATTGCATATATTGCTCGTTGATTCCTTCCTTCTCATCGTCATTTTTCTAGTCAAGTTAACTGTAGCGTTAACTACTCTAATAGCTTTCTCATGGTCTTTTCTTTGTTAGGTAGAGGATTGGGGTTGCATTTATCCCCTTCCATTTCTTTAATGGTTACTTCAAGATTCAATTCCTTTGGTACTATATCTAATATGGCATCATGATCCTCCTCTATAGGAACTCCAAGCATGATCTTCATGGATTTAATCATGGTAACTAGTGAAAGAATTTATCATGTTCAACACCTTGAACTTATTTGAAACACTACAAATATTATACCCTCCCATGTTGGTCTTCTTCCTGAAGACCTAATTGCACCTAATGGGTTTTACCCCTTTAGGTGGATCCACCAAGGTCATACCTTGTTGGTATACATTGAGTCCATCTTGGATATCATCACTTCAAGCCATGCTTCATATTATAATCCCTCAATAGCTTCTAGGTAAGTTGTTGACTCATCATCTATGATCATCTCACTGCCTTTTGAGTCAAAGATATCATAACCTTTCAAACTCAAGGTGTGTTCTACTCAGTACTATAAGGTTTTGTCTTACATAAGGAACTTGATATTCCAAAACATCTTGTGATTCTCCTTGTTCCTACTATACCTTAGGTCTAATGTTTTCTTGTTTGTCTCAAACATTTGAGTTCTACTTTTACTCCTACTAATTCCTTTGGAACAAAGTTCCTCTTTAGGAATACATCCATCCAGATCAACAAACACCTTTGATGTTGAATTGAGATATAAAAGTAGTATTAAACAAATAACATTTATGTGATGTATGGACAAATATTTTCAAGAAACTATTTTCTTACATAAGCTTTCATCCACAATCACTATAAAAGACGTATCGTAACACCTCCCATGCCATATCTCATATGGTGTCTTTTCAACCATTTTAGATGATACATAGTTTTTATGTAAAGCATATTCCCTAAAGGAAATATGATATTAGCTAGATTTATTGATAATCATACCATGACTTGACAAGGTGTGATTCTTTCTTTCTGACACATCATTATGTTTAGGTGTTCATTGTGATACACTATCACTGTCTCTAGAAGGTCATCACACTCTTAGTTTAAAATATTTCAACATCGATCACATTGAAGTATCTTTATGCTTTTACCAATTTAGCTACATAATTCATTCATAATCCCATGGAATATCTCAAGAGATTTAGACTTGTATTTGATTAAATACAAATTTCCATATCTACTTATAACATCAGTAAATATAATGAGGTACTGGTAAATAATTTTAACTTTTATTCTAAAAGGTATAATACATCAGTATGTATGATCCTTAATAAAATAGTCGCTCTTTCACTACATCTAGTGAATATGATTTTGTCATCTTTCTTAATAAATAAGACTTGCATGTCTCTATCAGTTCAAAAATGAAAAAAGTCTAGATAAACATCATGTGGATTCTAGAAATGTATTTCACATTTATATGCTCTGCATAAAAATAGTATAGTCATTCATTGCTTGAGTCATCAATTTATTAAAAATATGTTTGATACACATTTGTCTTTAGAACTATCAAGTATAGGTTGTGAGAGATAGGGAATTTACATGGAACACAAATTCTTGTCCATACAAGATACATGATTTTTTCATTAATGGAAGTTGCATAATAACAATTCACTTATTCTATTGTGTGCCCATGAATGACAACTTCCAACTGTAGTTGCATCAACTCTTGCTCTGCACAATTTCTAGCTTACATCTTCTCAGGTCTTGAAGTAGAGATCACTATCTCCTTCTTCTTCTTGAGATTCTCTATAAGGAGGATAGTTACTTTGCAAATAGAGATCACTATCTCCTTCTTCTTCCTGGGATTCTCTATAAGGAGGATAGTTCCTTTGCAACATCTAGACATGTGACATTGGTGGAACTTTCCTTCCTCCGATCATTTAAGTGTAAAGGACAAAATCCTTTTGCACTTTACCCTTCTCCTAGTCTTCAATGTAGAACACTTGGACTTAAGCTTAGCCTCAGAACTCTTCATGGAAATGCCATTGTCCCTAGACTCACTTCCATTGATCACCATCATGGATTTTCCCTTCTTCATTCTTACTTCATCATCAACATGTTGTGACGTCCCCGGATTTTCTAAAACTTAATCTGATGTGTGACGTCCAAATTGAAACCTCACCTTAGCGAGAATCCCAATTTAAACACCACACACTTGGCTAAGAAGAAGAAAATCAAGGGAGTCAGAAGGAAACAATCAATAGCACATGCACATGAACAATAAACAAACCACACCACATGTTCACCATTCAACATATAATTACAACATGAATTGGTACAACATTTGACATTACATATTGAACAACAAACTTATACATATACATGTACTACATCTAAACTACAAGATCTTAAGACAACAGGTCCACCTGTACATCAGCTCGCCATACAACTCTCACTATCCTGGATCTTCAAGAATATAACCATAACCTAAATAAAAGATTACATGTGGTACACATCAGCACAATATTCAAGAATATTATACTGAGTACGCCTACGTGTATTTTATATACCTCTCATCATATCTTGGCAATAAGATAAAACTAGTACTTGGAAATTATAAAGAAAAATAAGAAAAAGCATATACTTGCACAAAGATATTAATTAACAAAAGAGAACACATATTTTAAGCTCCTTTTCCATTATATCATCCATGCATTGACCACTGAAGGTTGAATGCATTAATGCCTTATGATCGACTACCAAAAAGTTGGATAATATCATAATGTGATCAGACTACCAAAGAGTTGGATCACTTTCAAGTACTTGACTACCAAAGAGTTGAAGTACTTTATTTCCAGCACTTGGCTACCAAAGAGTTGAAGTGATTAGATATAATGGAACAAATATATTATGTTTATGTGTTCATAGTAATAAGTATGGAAAATCATGCAACATATCATACAAGAACAATCATTTCATCCAATACCATATGCCAAGTAGTTTACTATATATAACACAAGCATAATGTATAATAATCCAAGTAAGAGGTAATGGCATACCTTCCAAAGAGATATCCTAATCAAATATTCCTCATGTCATCTATATCCTCGTGTCAACTATATCTTGGTCAAACCCCTGGTTAAGACAAGATCACATACTATCATCAGGTTCTCATCACCTTAACCCTAATTATATCCATTTTAGGGTTTACCTTAGCTCATTAAGATAGGTGCATCATTACTTGTCTTATCTTCTTGTAATTAGGTTAGTGATATTATATTCTAGATTAGGATACATAATCTGATTATTTGGTTACATATGATTATCTGTACATGTTAACCCTATGTTACATGTATTACTCATATTAGGGTTTATATCACATTAAGAGAAAACATCATCGTATAACATAGATTATGTGTATCATACTAATCTCATATTTAAATCTAAGGTTCCAGATACTGATATGAGCTTACTCTATAATTTCCTAGATTTTGTGAGTATATTTGTAATTGTTACACATTAATTAGGGTTATTTGCCCTAATTAGCCATATCAAGCAAAATACATGATTTTGTATCATAACATGACCATATCTGATGTCATATGGATTATAAAACACAATTAAGAGTTATTGATGCATTCTCATAATTTTAGGTCTTCATTTGACATTTATTATCCATAGAACAAGAATTTCAAAACTTACATCTTATTACTGAGATTAGTGCACCAAAAGTCTGATATTATAGTTATATCGTGTTCTACTCATTTTTCTAAGAATTTTGATATATTACTTGTATTTTTCTGATGCTCTAGCTAATTACTTGGAATTATGCAAGATCTGGGAATGACTGAAAATAATTACCTTGAATGGCCAATAGGCAGGAGCCACGTGGCTCGTTCCTGGTCTTGTGCAAGTAGCCCAATCATTTCCTGGACCCGCCTGGTCTGGTTTGGGTTCCGGGTTCTAGACCCAGTTTAGTCTAGGAAAAGGTTGGTTCGGTGTTCTCTTTCCCTTCATCACTGCTCGCTCACCGAGTCCCCAATGCGAGTCCTCTTTCCCATTTGCGAGCACCGCCGCACACGCCTCCTCCCTGGTCAGAAATTGCAATGAAGATCTCATCCAGGTTGTCTTGCCACCGTGGTGGACAAGGAAAGGGGGAATAGGTCTCTGATTCTAACTCGAACTTAGAGCTCCAAGAGTTTCTAGCCATCTATTCGGGATCACCACACGAAGGAGAACGTCTGCCATGGACATTGCCCCCACGAAGCAGAGCTCCAATGAGTGATCGCTCTAGATCCAGTAACGGAATTGACACATACAGTAGCATAGGCACCGCCTCGACTCTCCTACGACTGCTTCGGTCTCCAAGTGGGCCTCTGGAACTGTTTGTTGGTGAGCACGCCGGAGTCAGTGCTTCTGTAGCACCGAACCAGAAGAGGCATAGTGCCTCCGTGCCACCAAAACTCTACCTAAAGACTCCATCAGCGCTGAAATGTCTCCGTCAACTCTACTAAGGCTCTGAAACTCAAAGGGAAACCCGTTGAATCCTTCTCTGAACTCCATCTCTTCTTCGGCAGGACATGTCTATGTTTTCTACCCTAACCACGACCATACTTGGAATTGAGAAGGCTTCTGTATTGTTATGTATCTGGTGGGTGTTCTTTCAGCTATGTATTCTTCTACACTGGCTCCTATCCTTGTTCCTCTCTTCCTCGCTCCTATTGTAACTTTGGGTGGAGAAGCTGCTAAGATGAGGAAGCTGACCTCTCCCATCTCTGGTTTGTTTGCCGTGAATGAGGCATCAATATGATCCCCTCATCAAAGAGCACACATCCGGTCAAGAAAAACTGCTCCTCATCCCACGACCTCGTTCATCATGTCATCATGGTGAGTACCCTACTTCGAGGCTGGTCGTAACTACTGCTATGAAGATAGCGTTCATTGCGGTTTGATCATATCCGACGCCCAAAATTAGGGATCTCACTAGGCCAATCCACGGCTCGTAGGACACTGGGTCGCATGACAAAGGGTGATATAGCTTAAGGCTAGGAACAAGTGAAACCTTAGTATATGATATGTAAATATACTCAATAATTCATCCTATTTATACTTTGATATCATTCTCTAGGTACCACCGAGTTTCATGAAATTTTAACCATAGAATCATCAATACTGAATATAAATTTCATTCAATTTTGATACCAAGACACAACTATTCGAATCATCAATTAAACATCTCAAAAGGGCATAATCTTAGGGATTTAATCATAATATCAACATTCACCGCCATCCAAACTTCATCAAAGCACTTATAGCTCTTAAGATAACTCAACATTTATAAATTCACTTATGTCATTGTACATTTAAGGATTCCAAAAGAGCACTACCTCACATCCTACACACCTTAAAAGAAATTTTGTCCTCGAAATTAAGCTTAAATTTCACTTTATCACATCATATACATCTTAAAAGAAATTTTGTCCTCAAAATTAAGCCATTCTCATACTCCAAGGAAAAACCAAAGGTATTCATACACAGCTAGGGAACTACTCTAAGTGCAACATATTCAAAACAAAGCTCCATAACCATTTCTTAACCACTTCTAGGAGGTTAAACATACAACAAGGGTGAACCACTCACCATATGATTTCGGTACTTAGGTTATATCATGCCATGTTTCATATCTTTAGGGTTTCTTCCTTATCTTTACCCATGCATTGGGGTTTCCATATCATATTACCATGTTCTAAATGAGTTAACTAAAATTAACCCATATATCAATGTGTCATAAATTTTATGTTGTGCTAACTGTCAAACTATATTTTTCATCTTTATTAAGCACTAAGATACAACACATCATGGAACATGTTTCATTCATATGATCTTATTCCATTGTTCATATCAAATTACAAGATTTACTAGTGATTTCATCACAATATTAGCCAACATCTTCATATTGTCATCATTATTCGTGTATATGGCTAACCATTTATACATTGATATCTATTAAGCCATTTTTTTATATTTCCTTCATGTCATGTTCATGTGTCAAATCTCAAGATTAGATCCTGAACATATATATTATATCATGGTTGTGCGACAAAAACTTATATCAGTGGCTTGTCAAACATATATCAAAACTTCATCTAGTTCAATTGAGGTTCTCCTAACCCATATCATGAGGGCAGTGCCATGCTCAGTCTCTCTGAGCTAACTCAACTCAATGAGTATCTCATATGCACATACTTTATCTTTCCTCTCTTAGTCTAGGGTTCTTGGATCACCTCATTGGCACTAGTGATAGCTTCACAAGCTCTAGCCACCTAAGCACAAACCAAAACACGACATGATATTCCCTTCATAGGTTCTATACCTATGAAACATGCTTACCCAAAACTCTCTTATCAACACATCCACTAGATTCCTATAGGGAATCACCACCCCGAACATGAGGCTTCACAAAATTAACATAGATCTACCTCCTCCAGGGTCTTGGGACTCTCTCTCCCTCACCCAGATGGTAGGTACTCATATTCTTATCCACATAAAGGCATATAACTAGCCTCTCTCAGACTCTAGGGTTTGGCCCTCTCAAGGACATCTAGGGTTCAAAAGGAGTATAGGAATCATGCATTAGCAACTCAACTCATTCACTCAGGAGTATTCTAGTTTAGGACATATCATATCACATATTTCTCATATTTCTCATATCATTGAGTCTAGGTTCTCTGACCTTCTCCCTGTGGGTCTCGCTCTCTCTTGAGCTAGCCCCAAAATTGGTCCGAACACTAGAGGTCCTCCTTTGTAAAAGAGCTTGAGGCTCATGCTGACTCACAACTTGTCTTAACTTAACATATCTTATCTCATAAAAGCTTATTTACTTGCATCATCAAAACTTATCTCAAAACCTCAAAACTGAACTTAAGTCCTCGAAGACAAACATAGATCATCATAACCATCTTATGGCATCTATATAAGACTTACATCATATCATCAAAACTTATATCATCTATTCCATCTATCATATATATATCAAAAAGGCTCTAGACATCTAATCTAGAACTACTCTCTCTTCTAAACCGATGTCATTCACTTTCACTTAGGTTGCATGACCACCTCCTACTTGTACATGTGTGGGGACATATTTTTGTAGTACATATATATATAATAAAATGTGATATAGTTTTTCTCCGATAAAACAAGTGTCAACGAAAACTATCGCACGTCGATTCGATTGGAATCAAAAACCAAATCTAGAAACGCGTGTCCTACACATAGCAGAGAGTGAAGTGTCATGAAAACTAGTGAAAAGGGTGAGAACATGGTGTGTACTAGTGTAGCTACTCTAGACAATGAGTGCCATATGTCTAGGGTTTCTCTTCCCTTGATGTACGTCATTTCCAAATAGTGCAACGTCCCATACCGCTGCACTATAAGAAAAGAATGACATCTAAGGACTTGCTACTCAACAAGCACCAGTCTAGACCTAGTTCTCAAACATCTAGGTGCTAACCTATAGGCTAGGTTAGATCTAGTCTCTAAAAGATGACTAATTTAACCCTAAAGATTATTTAGTTAAAAATTCTTTAGTTTTGCGTTGCATAATGAGAAAATGTCCGGCTTTGCTATTGTTCATGCTCTGATACCACTTGTGACATCCCTATATTTTCTAAAACTTAATCTGATGTGTGACGTACAAATTGAAACCTCACCTCAGTGAGAATCCCAATTTAAACACCACACACTAGGCTAAGAAGAAGAAAATCAAGGGAGTTAGAAGGAAACAATCAGTAGCACATGCACATGAACAATAAACAAACCACAACACATGTTCACCATTCAACATATAATTACAACATGAATTGTTACAACATTTGATATTACATATTGAACAACAAACTTATACATATACATGTACTACATCTAAACTAGCTACAAGATCTTAAGACAACAAGTCCACCTATACATCAGCTCGCCATACAACTCTCACTATCTTGGATCTTCAAGATTATAACCACAACCTAAATAAAAGATTACATGTGGTACACATTAGCACAATATTCAAGAATATTGTACTGAGTATGCCTACATGTCTTTTATATACCTCTCATTATATCTTGGCAATAAGATAAAACTAGTACTTCACAATTATAAAGAAAAATAAGAAAAAGCATATACTTGCACAAAGATATTCATTAACAAATGAGAACACATATTTTAAGCTCAGTTTCCATTATATCATCCATGCATTGATCGTCAAAGGTTGAATGTATTAAGGCCTTATGATCGACTACCAAAGAGTTGGATCATATCATAATGTGATCAGACTACCAAAGAGTTGGATCACTTTCAAGTACTTGACTACCAAAGAGTTGAAGTACTTTATTTCCAACACTTGACTACCAAAGAGTTGAAGTGCTTAGATATAATGGAATAGATATATTATGTTTCATGTGTTCATAGTAATAAGTATGGAAAATCATGCAACATATCATACAAGAACAATAATTTCATCCAATACCATATGCCAAGTATTTTACTACATATAACACAAGCATAATGTATAATAAGCCAAGTAAGAGGTAATGGCGTACCTTCCAAGGAGATATCCTAATCACATAATCCTCATGTCATCTATATCCTCGTGTCAACTGTATCTTGGTCAAACCCCTGGTTAAGACAAGATCACATACTATCATCAGGTTCTCATCACCTTAACCCTAATTATATCCATTTTAGGGTTTACCTTAGCTAATTAAGATAAGTGCATCATTACTTGTCTTATCTTCTTGTAATTAGGTTAGTGATATTATATTCTAGATTAGGATACATAATTTGATTACTTGGTTACATATGATTATGTGTACATGTTAACCCTATGTTACATGTATTACTCATATTAGGGTTTATATCACATTAAGAGCAAACATCATCGTATAACATAGATTATGTATATCATACTGATCTCATATTTAAATCTAAGGTTCCAGATATTGATATGAGCTTACTCTATAATTTCCTAGATTTTGTGAGTATATTTGCAATTATTACACATTAATTAGGGTTATTAGCCCTAATTAGCCATATAAAGAAAAATACATAATTTTGTATCATAACATGACCATATCTGATGTCATATGGATTATAAAACACAATTAAGAGTTATTTATGCATTCTGATAATTTTAGGTCTTCATTTCATATTTATTATCCATAGAACAAGAATTTCAAAACTTACATCTTATTACTGAGATTAGTGCACCAAAAGTCTGATATATCGTGTTCAACTCATTTTTCTAAGAATTTTGATATATTACTTGTATTTTTATGATGCTCGATCTAATTACTAGGAATTATGCAAGATCTAGGAATTACTGAAAATAATTGCCTTGAATGGCTAATAGGCGGGAGCCACGTGGCTCGTACCTTGTCTTGTGCAAGTAGCCCACTCATTTCCTGGACCCACCTAGTCTAGTTTGGGTTCAGGGTTCTAGACCCAGTTTAGTCAGGGTAAAGGTTGGTTCGGTGTTCTCTTGCCCTTCATCACTGCTCGCTCACCGAGTCCCCAACGCGAGTCCTCTTTCCTGTTTGCGAGCACCACCGCACACGCCTCCTCCCTGGTCAGAAATTGCAACCAAGATCTCATCAAGGTTGTCTTGCCACCGTGGTGGACAAGGAAAGGGGGAAGAGGTCTCTGATTCTAACTCGAACTCAAAGATCCAAGAGTTTCTAGCCATCTATTCGGGATCACCACACGAAGGAGCACGTCTGCCATGGACATTGCTGCCATGAAGCAGAGCTCCGATGACTGATTGCTCTAGATCCAGTACTGTAATTGACACATACAATAGCATAGGCACCGCCTCGACTCTCCTATGGCTTCTTTGGTCTCCAAGTGGGCCTCTGGAACTGCTTGCTGGTGAGCACGCCGCCGTCAGTGCTTCCGTAGTGCCGGACCAGAAGAGGCATAGTGCCTCCATGCCACCTAAACTCTACCTAAAGACTCCATCGACGCTGAAATGTCTCCGTCAACTCTACGGAGGCTCTGAAACTCAAAGGGAAACCCATTGAATCCTTCTCTGAACTCGATCTCTTCTCCGGCAGGACATGTCTATGTTTTCTACCCTAACCACGACCATACTTGGAATTGAGAAGGCTTCTGTATTGTTATTGTTATGTATCTGGTGGGTGTTCTTTCAGCTACAGATTCTTCTACACGGGCTCCTGTCCTTGTTCCTCTCTTCCTCGCTCCTATTGTAACTTTGGGTGGAGAAGCTACTAAGATGAGGAATTTGACCTCTCCCATCTCTGTTCTGTCTGCCGTGAATGAGGCATCGGTATGATCCCCTCGTTAAAGAGCACACATTCGGTCAAGCAAAACTGCTCCTCATCCCAGGACCTCGTTCATCATGGCATCGTGGTGAGTACCATACTTTAAGGCTGGTCGTAACTACTGCTACGAAGATAGTGTTCATTGCGGTTTGATCATATCTGATGCCTGAGATTAGGGATCTCACTAGGCCAATCCGCGACTCATAGGACACTGGGCCACATGATAAAGGATGATATAGCCTAAGGCTAGGAACAAGTGAAACCTTAGTATATGATATGTAAATATACTCAATAATTCATCATATTTATACTTTGATATCTTTCTCTAGGTACCACCGAGTTTCATGAAATTTTAACCATAGAATCATCAATACTGAATATACATTTCATTCAATTTTGATACCAAGACACAACTATTCGACTCATCAATGAAATACCTCAAAACGGAGTAATCGTAGGGATTTAATCATAATATCAACATTCACCGCCATCCAAACTTTATCAAATCACTTATAGCTATTAAGATAACTCAACATTCATGAATTCACTTATGTCATTGTACATTTAAGGATTCCAAAAGAGCACTCCATCACACATGCCAAGCCTTTGATAAATTGACTATATCATTCAAGAAACAATTGTAGAATCATATTCATGGTCAACTCTTAACCTAAGAGAAATCCTAGCCTCTCCACATGCCCAATGATATTGGCCACATGGGAATCTACTGGATCTCCCTATGTTAGTTTGCATGCAAACAATGCTTTCGAGACATTATACTTTATCTGCATTACATTATTCCTAAGATGTGTTACTATCTTGAAAATGTCCATGCTTTCATGTTTCTCATGCAACTCATAGTTCATACAACATAGCATAAGGTACTCAATGTCTTTGATATCATTGGCATGCTTCCAGTAAGCATCCATTTCAACCTTGGATGCATCTGAAGCAGTTTCCTCTAACATTGGTCTGTGAAGGAGATAGAGCTTTCACTCCTTGATGAGAACACTTCCATAGTCCTAAATTATATGTGGAAGTATATCCTTCTTTGTAAGGATTTATCATAAATATATCATATTTGTGTTTGTCTACAAAAGAATATTGCAATTTTTCAAAACATTTTGATTAACTTGATTAGATAAGTTTGACGATATTAAATAGATTTTAATTAACTATCACTTTAACTATTGTTTTCCATATTAATATCCCTCATGTATCAATTTTGAAGATTGGAATGTACAATCTTATAGTGAGCCAAGATCCAAAACAATTGAATTATTACCTAATCAATGCCATCATCCGTAACAAATTTTTAAGGTAGGAAACTTTTACCAATTGCATAATATGTAATTCTTGGATAGATGATGTGCGCAATGACTTGTCATGGTCATGAGCATGCCTCTGGTGCTTGATATCTGTAAGGACACACAGTGAAGCCTGACCCAAAAGACAACACAATAAAAATGCACTCTACTTGGGCAAAACCTACATATCTACCATCACACTTCCACGAGATTGATGACACACCATGCTTTGGTGTAACCTACCCTTGGTCATCACACTTTTCATGTGTGATTCTTATGGAAAACATCTAAGAATAATATTTATTTTCTTATATATAAATAAAAATATATATATCCTATCACAACATACTTATAGTACGTATCATATACATGTCATAACCACAATGAAAACATGCAATCAGAAATATACGAGCGATAATTATGGCCAGTATAATGCAATTCCTTGGAGACATAAGGAATTTCTACCACCTATGGTCCACATCATATATACAACCTATTTTTGGTGGACATATGCCACATAACCATTCTTACCCCAATCCCAATCCCACTACCTAGACGGTGGTGAAAGGATTGAAGTGCATGTCCCTGAGTGGTCCAATAGGATCTCACACATTGGCATATACCATAAGGAATAATAACTCATAAATGGAGGATTTAAAGAACAAACTAACCCAAAATAAGATATATTATAGATTTATCCATGTCTCGAACGAGGAAGCAATCTAGTCAATTTTCCATTTGTTTTGCCTAATATCAAGAAAATCAAGACACAATCAATCAATTGCACGGTACGTTATCAAAAACAAGTAAAATAGTTTATACCAAAATAGTACACTTGGCAGGACTTATACTCAAGAAGTATAACAAGTGATTTTCCAAAACCAATATTTATTCGACAAGATGTTTATTTCTAACAATTCATTTTTTTATTACTAGTTCCCATTATGCTTATTTGAGAAGCATGCTTATATATTTTGTGTAGATTCACCACCCCAACAAGATGGGGGAGGTCACCATGCTACTTATCTCCAAATGAGGTAGGAGTTCAATGTACAACTTCCACCCTCAGAATGAGGAGGTTGCTTCACTCAATATCAACATCATCAACATTATCATCATCAATATACTGGCAGTCATAATGGGTAATGTCATTTATGTTTTAAAGTACGACTCAAAATATAATATAGGAAAATGGAAGCCTAATAAACAGGGAACAACATTTCAACCAAGTATATAGCCAAGTATACAATCAATAGATACATAAAAGTATCTTCAATACAATCAAGGAGGAGATATAATAACGTACATTTCCCCAAAGATTTAGAGTACAAATCTCAACAAGTAATAAGTCAACCCTTCGAGTTAGATCCTAAATCAACACGATTGGATCAAGGGTCAAGATCATGATGTTTAGAAGATCATGTTTCAATATTATAGATTAGGGTTACACTTTCCTATGTCAACCTTAGGGTTTGCTCATCCACTTATAATCAATAATATTTCTAGATGTTCAACATTATTCAAGTGTCATGTATATCTTCAAGTGTGAATGACCTACCTAGGTACTTTTAGGAACATGTGTTAACTCTAACTATATGATCATTATACAAGTCATTATCAACATCCTAAAAATTAGCATCATTGGTGTTCAAGTACTAGATCAAGTTTGATTGTGTACAAGTAAGATCAAAGATCAAATATTAGGTCAAATGATCAAGGATTTCACAAGATTTAGATAAATCATCATAATATTAAGGTTAATCCTTATTTTAAGGTGCATGATTCTTATTCGAGGGTAGATGAGTCACAAGATCAGATCTAAATTCTTAGTTAGTCAAGTTTGGTTTCAAGATGATCATTAGAGTCATATATTAGGGTTCCAATGATTAAACACCATTATTGAATCATTTGACAAATTAAATAAGCAAGAGATCAAGATTTAGGTATATCAATGAAATCCATAAAGAATTAGGCTTCACAACCATTTTTAAATGGTTCATTGGATTTTTTGATCAAGATTGACTGTTTATTCATAATATTTGGAGTTAGGAATAATGACATATGATTTTAGCAAATTTTGATATTTTATTGGCTTTTTGAGTAGAGAGGAGGAAAAAAATACCAGGAAAGGGATATGTGAGAAAATCTTTGGCCTTCGAATTCTCTTTGTCAGTGCTTGCCATTCACACCCCCACCTGCAACCACCAAGGTAGCTCTATGGAAGAGAGCCGATCGGACAGAAGATGGAAAGGGGGAATAGGGGTAAGGAAGGACACGAATGTGCTGCTCAGGCTTGCGAGATGGAAATGAAGTTAGGGGTAGGGTTTTTATAGGTGATTAGGCTAGGTTTTAGGGTTTTGGGTGGTCACAACTTCGATGGCGGTGCCTGTGAGAGGGATCTCGAACACCCTCAAAACATGTCGATTTGAATCAGATTAAGGGCTCGAGGAGTTTGAATTTGTGAGACATAGATTTTTATTCATTTTAATTTTCAAACTATGGTCGTTTTGAGTTAGCTCGCCCACTCGGTATCATAGCTACCTTCCCCTCAAATTGTGGGTGGTAGGAGATAGGTTATTAACCCTCTGATCTGGTCAAGATCCATGTGACTCAGATTTAAGGGCCGGGGTTCGCACCCAAGTGAGCCTTGGATCGCTGAGGTTGATCCGGACTAGTTCAGTGTGAAATGAAGGGGATTTTCCCTAGTTCAAGGGCTCCACAGGTAGGTCAGGCCAGGCAACTATTGGGTTGAGCCCAGTAAATAAGCAAAAGAGAAATAAAGAGACGATTTAGGACTAAAAGGGGAGAAAAACTTAGAAAACTCATAGAAAATGGTAGGAGTGTCCAAATGACCTCGAATTGGGCCAGTTCATAATGATAAAGTCTACAACATGTGTGCAAAATTCCAAATCAAAATGAGCACGTATGATCAAGAATTTAATAAAAGGATTAGAGGGTATAACAAAGTTAGGGTTGCATGCACACAAGTGCATCAACTTGATTTAAAGTGTGAGTCATTCTACTTCGGAGGTTATTATAGAGTCATGGATTCATGGGAGACATTAGAAGTGAGGACTTCAATTCTTTGTGTAAAATTTGAATTAATTCATACTTATGAAAAAAATAACTTTGTCATATCCTTCCCTCCTTAAAAAGGAATATTGTCCCCAAAATTCAAAAACTACCTCAACATTGGGACCATCCAACCTAAGTCATATCCTTAAAACTATAACATCTTCAACTATACAATCAAAAAAATATCTTCAACATTATAATCACATCATAAACTTGCATTAATCGATTAAGAGGTCAAAGATCACAATTCACCAAATGAGTTTACTTTTGAGTTATGTCTCCATACTGGGGAAGAATTGGGATCAAGAGACGAGATTATACATCATGCATTAAATTGGGTCATGTATGAGAAAGATTGTGATTCAAGAGTCAAGATTCAAATATTCATATTTTGGTTTCCAAAAGTGCTAGTCTAGGGTTTTAATTCCTATCTAGACCATTGGTGTTGTCATTCACCCATATTAGCAATCTAGCAATATTTTGATATTTCAATATTAATTTATGTTCTCAAGTATATTCCAGGTGGGTGAATGATCTATACCTAGGTTATCTTAGGAAATTAGCCCAATACATATTTTCAATATTACCATCCTAAAAATACAAACTAGTCAAGATATCAAGATTTTGAGCCAAAGGTTAAAACAATGGATGGTCTGTTTGTAGGTCAATATAAATCAATTATACATGAGCGAGTCAAAATTTCAAAATTTGAGTATGGGGAGTCGAAATTCAAACCAGAAATGAATTTTCAAAACCAAAGATAGGTTTTGAATTATAGAGTAGCAAGCCAAAACAAAATGGAATTATATTTTTATCTTCAAAGATATAGTGAGTACAAGGTTTATTCCAAAAAGATATGAAGCGTTACATCATTCAACATATCGTAATCTAATTTCATAGTGATTTCATTGGTTGCGATTGAACATGTCCTTTGTTGTAATTTCAACTTCTATTTTTATCTCTATCTCCATGACTACAAACTTGGATGTAGATATACAACAGTCATGGTGACTTGGATTCCTCCAGGAATTGTTGATGTTGTATATGTCACCCATTTGGTCATAGCATCTATTAGTTTCTTACTTGTGACTTCCCAAGCATCATCCCTATTATCATCATTGAGCCTAGATCTTTTCCTTTGTATACATCATCCTTGAGTTTTCCTTCAAAAAATTTCTTTTCAGCCTTCCTTTAATGAATCTTCCCTCCTTTTATCAATCTTCCCTTCTTCATCATTATTGGTTCTAGAGGATCTTGCTTTTTGACTATGGGTTTGTGGGGCTATCTGCAAGGTACATTCATCTTTAGTCGCATGGGTTGAGATAAGTGTATATGAAATTATAAGATATTCATGGTTTCAAAATCATTTGGTGACTTTGTTGATTCTCATTCTACTCAAAAATAGTGAGAGTGTCTTTTGTATCATAGTCTTACATCATGGTTTTAAGAGTTCTAAAACTTAACAATTTGATGGCATAATCATGATGTGTATCAAATAGAATTAGAGTTTGTTTATCTACATTTTGTGGTTTAGTCAACAGTAGGGAAACATGGGCTTAATCAAATAGGGACCTCATCAACCAAATCAAGTTTTACCTCAAACATAGAAAACATATAGTCTAATTTTGGTTAAATTGAGTTTTCATTATATGGAGGGGTCATGCATGAGTATTTGATTTCAAAGTTATCATTGATCAAAATTGAGTTTTTCAAACTAAGGTCAGATCATGGTATCAATTTCTTATTCAACTTTCACAATATTCTAGTAGCTTTTATTAACATACATAAGTTACCCATAATTGAGACATCATGTGGAAAATGGTCACAAGAGAAGGGCCACATGAGGAGATGAGAAGACTACCTAATCATCATCTACTTGTGTGGCTTAAGGTAGTCCTTAAAGAAGATATGAGATGCTAGAAGACTCTCTATGGTTTTAACAGAGAACCTTTAGGTCTAGTTTTGGATCAATTAAGACCAGGTAGAGTGTGGAATCTCAACCATTATGAAGACGGATAGGAGAAATTATGCCAGATGCCCGAGCCTGGACACCTCAATTTTCACCATCATGGACTTTAGTGTTTTTGGGGTTCAAGATAATTGAGAAATTATTTACTTAAAGTATATGGGGGTGTGCATACTCTGATACTAACTGTTATAGAACAATTCTTACCCCAATCCCAATCCCACTGCCTAGATATTGGTGAAAGGATTAAAGCGCCCGTCCCTGAGTGGCCCAATAGGATCTCACACACTGACATATACAATATGAACTAATAACTCATAAACGGGGGATTTAAAGAACAAAATAACCCAAAATAGGAGATATTGCATATTTATCCTTGTCATCAGAGTATATTGAATGCAGAGGCGATCTAGTCAATGTTCCATTTGTTTTGCCTAAAATCAAGAAAATTGAGACACAATCAATGCAATTGCATGGTACTCTATAAAAAACAAGTAAAATAGTTTATAGAAAAATAGTACACTTGGTAGGACTTATACTCAAGAAGTATAATAAACGATTTTCAAAAACCAATATTTATTCAACAAACTATTTTTTTGTACATTTCAATTTTTATTATGAGTTCCCATTATGCTGATTCAAGAAACATGCTTATATACTTTGTGTGGCTCCATTGCCCTAACAAGACGGGCGAGGTCACTAGGATCCTTCTCTCCATATGAGGTAGGAGGTCAATGTACAAGTTCCACCCTCTGAATGAGAAGTTTCTTGCACTTAGTATCAACATTATCAACATTATCATCATCAATATACGAGCAGTCATAATGGGTAATGTCATTTATGCTTTCAAGTTTTTTTAAAATATAATATAGGAAAAATGGAAGCCTAATCAATAGGCAACAATATATCAACCAAGTATATAGCCAAGTATACAATCAAGAGATACATAAAAAGTATCTTCAATACAATCAATGAGTAGATATAATAACAAACCTTCACTGAATATTTAGAGGACAAATCTCTACAAGTAACAAGTCTGCCGTTCGAGTTAGATACTAAATCAAAAAGATGGGATCAAGGGTCAAGATCATGATTTTTAGAAGATCATGTTTCAATATTTGATATTAGGATTACACTTTCCTATGTCAACCTTAGGGTTTGGTCATCCTCTTATAATCAATAATATTTCTATATGTCCAACATTATTCAAGTGTCAAGTATACTTTTTAGTGTGAACGACCTACCTAGATACTTTTAGGAACATATGTGTTAACCCTAATTTTATGATCTTTATCCAAGTCATAATCATCATCATGATAAATTAGCATCATTAGTGTTCAAGTGCTAGATCAAGTTTCTATTGATATACAAGTAAGGTCAAAGATCAAATATTAGGTCAAACGATCAAGGGATTCACAAGATTTAGATCCATCACCACAATATTAAGGTTAATCCTTATTTCAAGGTTCCTGATTCATATTCTAGGGTAGATGAGTCACAATATCAGATCTAAATTCTTATTTAGGCAAGTTTGGTTTCAAGATGATCATTAGAGTCATATATTAGGGTTTCCAAGGATTAAACACCATTATTGAATCATTTGACAAATTAAAAAAGCAATAGATCAAGATTTAGGTAAATTAGTGAAATCCATAAGGAATTCATCTTCGCAACCATTTTTTAATGATGCATTGGATTTTTTTGATCAAAATGGATTCATTTATTAATCATATTTGGAGTTAGGAATAAAGAGAAATGATTTTTTTTTGAAGTTTTGGTCTTTTATTGGATTTTTTAGTAGAGAGGAGGAAAAATTACCCGGAAAGGGACATGCGAGAAAACGTGTGGCCGTCTAATTCTTGGTTAGTGCTTGACTGTCACCTTGGATTGATGGATGAGGGGAGACGACCTCCTGGGAATGTGCATGAGACAGAGGAAAGAGGGAGGGTGCAAGGTGTGATCTGGCCATCAAATCTTGGTCTTGGTCAACCCTTGACAGTGATCTAAGGGTCACAATTGCTTTCTAGTTGTGTGCCTACCTGTAAGCTGCAAGGAAGCATCACAGAGGAGAGTCGATTAGACATAAGAGGGAAAGGTGGTAAAGGGGCGAGGAAGGACGCAAAGGTTCCGCTCAGGCTTGTGAGGTGGAAACTATGTTAGGGGTAGAGTTTTTATAGGTGACCATGCTAGGTTTTAGGGTTTTAAGCGGTCACAATGCCCATGATGGAGGCTATGAGAGAGGGCTCTAGAACACCCTCAAAACATGTCGATTTGAATAAGATTACGGGCTCGATGAGTTCAAATTTATGAGACACAACTTTTCATTCATTTTGATTTTTAGACTATGATCATTTTGAGTTAACTTGCCCACTCAGTCTCATAGCTACCTTCCCCACTGATTGCGGGAGGTAGGAGATAGGTTATTAACCCTCCGATCTGGCTGAGATCCACGTGACTCAGATCTAAGGGCTGGGGTTCGCCCCCCAGGCAAGTCCTAGATCACAGAGGTTGATCCAGACCGGTTCAATGTGAAATGAAGAGGATTTTACCCAATTCAAGGGATCCGTGGTTGGGTCAGGCCAGAAGGATATTGGGCCGAGACCAGTAAACAACAAAAAGGGAAATGAAGAGGGTATCTAGGGCTAAAAGGGGAGCACAACTTAGAAAATCATATAAAATCATAGCAGTGTACAAATGACCTCAAAATTGGAACAACGCTTAATGATAGAGTCTAAAACATGTGTGCAAAATTACAAATCAAAATGAGCATGTATAATCTAAAATTTAATAAAATGATTAAAGGGTTTAACAAAGTTAGGGTTGCATGCACACAAGTGCATCAACTTGATTTAAAGTGTGAGTCATTCTACTTTGGAGGTTATTATAGAGTCATGGATTCAGGGGAGACATTGGGAATGAGGTCTTCAAGTCTTTGAGGGTAAAATTGAAATGAATTTATACTTATGCAAAAATTTACTTTGTCACAAGAAATGTGCTTGAACCAACTCCAAGTTTATTAGTTCAACTTAGTGATCGACTAGACTCCTAGACACTCAATTAGGTTCTTGAAATGTTCATCTGATCTCAGGTTCAACTGATGTCTAGATTCCTCCAGCTGATCAGTTGGACCACCAGTCGATCGATTCATCCTCCTGTCATCTGACTCCTCAGTCCTCCAATTGATCAGTTCGTCTCACAAGGGGGTCGGTTTGCCTTTGTGCAGAACTTCTTGTCATGACGATACATAAATTAAAACTATCCTATTTCTTATTAAATTATAAAAGAAAAAAGCTCGAGTTACATTCAAGGGGAAATAAGAAGAATAGCATTAATTTACATTTGCAAAGAAGACAGAGGCTCGATACGTGGAAAATAAGAATAAAAAACCACAACCATGCACACATAGAACTAGGGTTATTGGCCATAACCATGCTAACATACACCATAAAAACACTTTTACGGTGACACATTTGGATTGCATATACTATCATATCATATATATATTATTTGGGAACATATGTGGTATTTCATCGGGTATGCACATTAATTATTTTAATATTCATATAGCATGCAATAGATCATAAAAACTAAATTTGATCACATTGATTTAAATCCCTGACACACCATAAATTGACCCGGCTCTGATACCACTATAAGGAAATCGAGTGCAGATATAGGCAACGGACACAAAAAACATTAAATTCTAGATTCCCAAATTAGTAGAATCACATCAACAATAATGTATCTAGGAAGGAAAGTAACAAGAGTTATACTTGGTTCTAGAGAAAGACCAGTGACAACTCTTAAAGAAGTATCATGCTTCTTCTCTAAGAAGTAACAAGTTCTTCCCCAGGGATCAACATGCTCCTTCTTCATCAGCACACGAACAATTGTCAGCACTGGTCTCCTAATTCAACAACAATGATGATGATTGAAGGTGTTCTCCTAGAGGAAGACCATGGGATTCTGCCTTTAGAGAAGTTCACGTGGATCACCAAGAACTCCATGTTGTGCTAGTTGAGCCAATAGGAAGGAGTCGTCCCTTTCAAACGTCAACTTGCTAGGGTTGACTCAATCTCCCACAATTTTCTCTCCCTTGATATTCCTCTATTTATTAGGTAGGACTTGCTTAAGCTCTCTATTGGTTACCACAACTAGAGAGGACAAAAAAATAACAGAGAAAAATATTTTGTCTAGGAAGCCCCCAGTACCCCCTTATTTATAGGAGAGGCTAGTGTTAGGGTTCCCAATCATTGAGGGAGTCAAAAGAACTGATTCACCAATTTTATGGAAACTTCAAATGGAAAACTAGTCAGTTCACACATCCAAATGTTTGGTTGGTGCATGAGCTAGTTGGTTCATTAAGCAAACCAGTTAGTTTGTGCAGTTTCATTTTGTAAATCAAATTGGTAATCAATGCATGATTAATACTAAACATGACGTCAATAGAAATCATGATACCAATCAAATTGGCAACTAAACCAGGCAATTCATCCCATGAACCGATCGATTGGAATATGTGAACCAGTTGGTTTGCTATGTGAATTTTTTTTTCACTACCTGGTTCAGACATGGATCAGCTAATGTTGATTTTCATTGAACTGGTACTCCAAACAATTGGTTCACTGCCCAACTGGTCAGTTGGCAGGGTGAACCGGTCAGTTTAGAGTCTAGATAGTCAATTTTGAACCTCAATTGTTCAATTGAATACCTAAACACCTTTGTCAATCAAATGAAACATCTTCATGAAAATAATCCTTTAAATTAAGTTCATTTCTATAAGTGTGACCCTATAGGTCAAGAAGTACATTGATAGTGAATGTCCATAACAAAATTATGACATCACAAGCAAAGAGTGATGCCTAGAAACACATCATTGCTACCAAGTAATTGGGAAAGTTGAAGAAAAATTTCAACCTACAATCCATGATCTGTGTTATCATGATTGTATAGTTCCTTTGTCTCTGATATCTGGATTGAACTCGAGGTATGGAATCATAATCCTCTCAATTTCAATCAATGTTCCTTGAAATAGAGAAGATTGTCTGAGATGCATGTAAGTTCACAAACCACATATTGAATCACATGAGTATGGTCATACATTTATCAATCATGTTTATCAAGAGGTCTTGGATATCAATCCCCTATAGGAGGGACACATCCCATCTACATCACTCACACTCTACCCCCATGTGTCATAATGCACCCGAGCACCACATTTATGGCAACCCTTATTCAGGATCACCATGGATGATGTCAAAGTACATGATCAACATGTGGGGAATGTAGTGACTTTAGGTCTAAGAACCACAATGACCGATATCACTATGAGATATTATTTTGACTATCATTCCATGGTCTCCATGTATCACTCTCATGGTGGGTATCTCTGATACACTATTCTCTAACATGTATTTGTGTGCTTGACTTGATATCCCATATCATGACTAATGAGACTCTATCATCAGTCAACACACACTCTAGTCTTATGCATAAATGTTTTCTATTTTTCTACAACAGTTATATCGGACTTGGGACATAACAAGAAAGTATGTACTCTTAACATTCATATGATCTCATTGTTCAAGTTGCGTACTTGAAGATATACGTCATTGAGTAACATCATTCTTTAGACATCTACTATGTATGTGTCATCATCTCATGCTGAGACAAGCATAATGGGTAGAATTACTTATGCTATTATCAAATCATGTATCTAATGTCTCATTCCAATCATCAAATGATTGGCTTTCTAGGCATATATATACCAACAATGACAATATCCATCACCCACTCAAAATCATCATAATCAACATGAAAACATTTTTCCTAGACTGTTAAGACCACATCATCATCATCATCATCATCATCATCATCATTCTTGTCATCTTAAATTACTATTGTAGTGTTATTGTGACTATCATTCTTGTCTTTATCTTTACACCCATGTTTATTTTTTTAGACCTTGCAATCATTTTTAAAATGACCTGGCTTGCCACAATGGAAGCACCCTCTTCTCTTAGACTTGGATCTACCACATGCCTTCATGTGGTCTCAAGACTCACAGTGGATCTAAGATCTTCCACAATATCTTTCTATGTGATTGCTCCTACTCTTATTGAAGTGCAACTTTGACCCACTATTGCCTAAGGCCCATCAAAAAGAGTGTCTTCCAGCTATCAAGTAATGACCCTAAATAAATGGTTCATGGAGTTTATCGTCAAGAACCACCTTTTTAGACCCAAGTTGATTGAGAAGGTTTTATAATTCATTCATATGCTTGTCAATACAAGTGTCTTTCCCATACCTTAGGTTCACTAACTTCCTAATTAAGAAAGCTTTATTTGTTGCACTCTTCCGCTCATACAATTTCTTTAGATTTTCATGTAGATCCTTGGCATTGGTCTCCTTCATGAAATAGTGGAACATGAAATATCAATATAATTTTATGTTGTTCCCATGGTCTTTCTATTTAATTTCTACCAATTTGCATTAGATGTACTATATGGATCTTGGCCCTCTATCAGATCATACAAATTCATGCAATACAAAATATCCCCCTTCTTGAACTTCCAAACCTGGCAACTTTTGCTCATCAATATTATATTCTTAGGGTCATCATCATTATCAATATGGATCTATATATAACATGTGCTGTGAAATCACTTGTTGAGAATATAAATGAATGGTATGTGATATAAAGACAACTAGGATGCAAAGAAAAATATATTATTTGCATATTTGTTATCTCCGAGTGTGTAAACCCTATATAAAAACCATAGGTAGATAGAGGGAAAAATAAAAAATTTATGTGGAAAACCCTCACAAAGTAAGCGGAAACTACTACAAGACCAACCAATGACAAAAATCCACTATAAACAAAGTAAGTAAAATTTCCTTCTCGGGATTGAACACCTATAGCGGAGAAATAAAGTCCCCTTCTTTTTTCAAGGAGCTTTGTCGACAACCAATGAGTTAGTGCAGAGGAGTAGCCTATCATTATGAGATGGATGAGGTTTTCAAATCTGGCTTTAGACTCCAACATTGGTACTCTTAGTGAGTGAGAAGAGCGAGGTGTTTTCTTGATGGTAGAGGAAATAGCTTTACAATGTGGAGCCCACAAATTGATAGAGGGAAATGAAGATGTAGTGGATTTCACTAAATCAGAGTGTGAAATAGAATATGAGAAGAATGGTTGTGTATTAGTAGGTAGAATGTTATTATTATGACCTTACAACTTTAATCCTTTTCAATGAACAATGATGCATATATGGTGTTTGAAGAAAAAAATCTCTTTCATAAAATTGAGCATGGAGTGTTTATCAACCATTTTGTATATCTAAGAGATAAAGAAAAAGTTTGGGAGGTAGAATTGTCTTCTGATAAGAACTTCTACTGAAAGAGATCTCCAAGAGTGAACAACCTTCTAAAAATTGCTTTCTTGAAAGCACATCTCTAGGATCACAATTACAATCTCATGATGGGCTATAGATCATACAAAGGCCTAGGGTTCATTATTGGTAAAGTGGGAACACTTATAGAGGTTAATAGTAGTGAAGTAAGATGGTCAAGAACTAGGTGAGAAACGATTCTTATCAATGTTAAGAAATCTCTAAAGATCAAGTAGATGATTAAGGTCATCCCAGGGAAGCTGATATGCATCGATCTAATATACAAAAGACTACCCAACTATTTCTATGACTGCGTAAGATTGATATTTTCAAATGAAGATCAACTTCTCAATGAAGATTCCTATGGAGTCAAAAAGGAGTAAGGAAAAAAGCCAGGGGATACAGCTTACTACACATATAATTGTGTAACAAAATATGAAAAGGAAGTCAATGGGGGACCAAGAAGGGAACCACTATGATGCTAAAATGTTTGAAGACTATTACCATTGTTGATGCTATATAGAACCCAACTATGCAAAAGGACAAAGATAGTAACCTACTTAACTGTAAAAAAGAGAAAGAAGATGTTGCTCCCAAGACAGCCTATAAGATTTGGCAATGTGGATGTTAAAACCACATTCCTTAATAGAAATAATCACAAGGATGTGCACTTTACATAGCCTAAATGTTTTACAGATCCAATAATGCAAATAAAGTCTATAAGATACAAATGTCAATCTGTGGATTGAAGCAAGCATCTCAGAGCTAGAATCTTCTATTTGATAAGACAATCAAAGTGTTTGACTTGAGTCATAATGAAGATGGAACCTGTGATTTAAAAAGATTTAGTGGGATCATATTTATATTCCACTTAATGATGTAGAATAATGTCCTTATCCTAAAATTTTTAAAACCTGGCAAGGAAGCACCTTCTCTATGAAGGGTTTAGGTGAAGGATCCTTTGTGATAGGAATTGAGATCGATAGAGATAAATCTGGAAAGATTCTTGACCTAATAAAGAACATATACATTGGCAAGATGATGAAGGGGTTCAACATACAAGACTTAATGAGAGAAAACGTTTCCATGTTCCATGGAGTTAGTCTCTCAAGAGCCTAGTGTCCTAGTTCTTATAAAGAATAGGAATACACGGATAGATACCATTTACATTCACAATTGGATCTCTCTTGAATGCAATGTTATGTACTTATCTATTTATGTAGTATGTATTGGACATGATGAGAGGATATCCTATTATCTCATGTGTATTGGACATGAAGAGAGGATAAATATATACCTAGCTAGAGATCTCATATGTATTGGAAATGATGAGAGGGTATTTGTTTGATCCTAGTGAGTGTCACTGGAATGCTATAAAGAACATCCCTTAGTACTTGAGAAGCACTACAAGGGTTGGTTCCTTGGTTATGGTAATAAGGAAGAGTTTGGTGTAAAGGATTACACCGATGCAAGCTTCAAAATTGACAAATAAAATTCATGATCATAATCTAAATTTGTGTTTACCTTAATACAAGAACTGCAAGATGGAAAATGTTCTGAGCTACAAACATTTGTTTAAATTGTGCAAATAGAAGTCGAGTATCCTAGTGTTATGAGAACAATAGAGGATACTATATGGATCTTGAAGTTCATATCGATGAACTTGTGGGAGGTTCCAACTGTTGATGACACATATGAGATACTATGACAACAATAGAGCTACTAGTTAGGCAATGAATTGCAAAATACTAACTTGAAGCAAATGTCACTAACCTACTATAAAAGTGCTAGCATAGTAGAAACATGATGGACATGTTAAGATCATTTAAAATACAATTCATGGGTGATTAGATCTAAGTTCAAATGGGAGCTTGTTGTATATATTTGTCCATAGAGCCAATACATTGGTGTCAAAAGAAGAGGGTTATCATATAATGGTGGAAAATAAGATAAATAAGTAATTAACAGATGCTTAATCTCTTTTCAGCAGATCTTTTAGTCTTTCATACTTATTATACTTAGATATTTTGACCCCTGACTCTAATTCCTATATTTTCCTCCTTCGTGCATGGATGGGGACATGAAGTCTGCAAATAGTGAGCAGCTGTCCAAGGATTAGTTCAAGGACTTGAAGATTCAGGAGATATCTTTCACTAGTAGGACATTATATTAGGTGATCCTTCTAGCATGGAGTTTTGTTTTAATTATTTACTTTCATGTTCATGTTGGGATTGTTATTCCTGAACTTTCAATTTCTATATGTTAGACCTATTATTTGAACTCAGTTACTTTGGTTATTTGAATGCTTAGTATGCCATACATGTGAAGGTATCCCATGTTTTAGTTATATATTGGATTCAATGCTTCTGCATATAGTACTTGTGATAAATAATTGGCAGATGTTACAATAGTGATATCAGAACCACATCAATTTACTATGTTTTGGAATAGTCGATATGATCATATTTTTTAGTTTTTGATTAGTTTATTGTATACGATGCAAATACTCACACGAATTAATTTGCATATCTGATAAAATACCATATATGATCCAAAACTAATATATATATATATGTATATATACAAATATATATATATATATGTATGTGTGTATATATATGTATATATATGTAAGTATAAATATATATATATGTATATATGTATATATATGTATGTATATATATGTATATATATATATATACATATATATATATATATATATATATATATATATATATATATATATATATATATATATATATATATATATATATATATATATATATATATATATATATATATATATATATATATATATATATATGCAATTTACATGTGCCACTCTAAAAATTGGTTTCGAGGTGGATTTGTAGCATGGCTATGGCCAATAACCCTAGATATGTGTTCATGGTGTTTGTTTTTGTTTATTCCTGTTGTATCTCTGGTTTGCATAATGAGCCTTTACCTTCTCTTCCAATTGTAAAAGTATTATTTTGTCCTGCCTATGCTTCCCTCAAATGTAACTCAATGTTTCTCCTTTAGCATATATATATGTAATAGGTATTAGCATAGTTTAGTATTCTTGTTACAATGAATAAAACACTCTGCGCTAGACAAACCAACCATCCTAAAGATGAGATGGATGATTGGAGGACTGAGGAGGACAGACAACAGGAGGAGCCAAATCGATCAGTTGGTGGTCCCAACCGATCGACTTGAGAATCCAAAATATGGTGGATCAGAGGCCATACAATCAGGGAGATGACCAACCAACTGGCCCAGAGGTGAGTTGATTGGTTCAAGGGTTGAATCGATCAACCTAGATTGGTTCAAGTATAGATCTTCATCAACAATAGGTTTCTATATATGATGTAGACCCTAGGTGGTGGTAGTTACATGTGGCTCTAAGGAATTACAATAGTATGGTTTTAACCATCACTTATGTTGTATTGCATGTTTTATTTGTGGGATATAACATGTACATGATACGAACTATAAATATGTGGTGATTGGATATGTATATGTATTTATAAATACAACTTCCTCAATAACATATTGAGTCTAAGATGCTATCCATTGGAAACACATGAAAAGATTGATCACCTATGTGTTTACATGCCAAGCGTGGTGCATTGTCCATCACATGGATATGTGATGGTAGTTATGTGGTCCTGCCAAATGGGGTGCATTACTATCATGTTGGATTTGGGGTCAGGCTTAATTGGGTGTCCTTAATGAGATTAAGCACCTAGAAGCATGAAATGACTATGGAAAAGTGTTGCACATATCATCTATCAAAGAATTTCATAAGAAGAAATTGGAAAATGTTTCATATCTTAATGATTGATTATGGACGCTAGCATTGGTCGGGTAATAATTAAATTATTTTGGATCTTGGCTCACTAGAAGGTTGTACACTACAATCTTATGAATTGATATGTGAGGGCTACTAAATTGAATAAATTTGTGGGAGTGATAATTAATTAAAGGCCTAATTAAATATCATCAAATTTTATTCAAATCAAATCAAATAAAAGATGTTTTGACAAAAATGCAAATTTTCTCTTATAGAATCAAATGATGATCAAATTGTCATTGTGGTCAGTCGTTAGAAAGGACAAACATAACTGGAAAAATTACCATGACTAATTTTGGACTTTGAGAAGGGCTCTCAATGATGAGCATAATCTCTATCTCCAAGATGAATTAGTGCCATAAACACCTACTCCTGATGTGCCTAGGGTTTAGGTGGATGCTTACTAGAAGCATTCCAACGACGCCTTAGACATAAAGCACCTTATGCTAAGATGCATGAACAATGAGTTGCATGAGCGGTGTGAAGACATGGGGATAATTGAGATTGTAACACATTAAGAAATTGAACCATAATCATACAAATTAATAAAGGTACAATGTCTCAAAGGCACCCTTTGAGTGTAAAATGATAGAGGAAGAATTAATAAACACCCATATGCTCAACATGATTGGACATGTGGAACATCTAGAAGAATTGATATTCTCTTTGAGCAAAGAGTTGGCCATGGATGTGATTCTAGAATCATTGTCTAAATCATATAACCATTTTATCGAGTGCTATCACTTGAATAAAATGGTCAAACCGTTGTAAGATTTGATTGACATGTTGATTACTATTGAAGTAAGAATGAAGAAGGAGAAATATGTGATGATGATCATCAAAATGAAGTCCAACGATGAAAGAAAGGCCATGAAGAGTTCTAAGGCTAAGAATAAATCCAAATCTTTAGCACTTAAGATAAGGAGAAATAAAAGTACAAGAATAATTTGTCCTTTGTACTTGAAGGCATTAAGGAAGAAAAAGATGGGGATAGAGATCTCCACTTTAGGTATATACATTATTGAGATCCATTTATCTACTTCTTCATCTTATGTACTAGATATCTGATGTGGATCTCACATATGCTTGAATATGCAGGATGTAAAAACAAGTAGTCCTTTAAGAAACGTCAAGGTCAAATTGTGAGTCACAAATGGAGAAAGAGTTGTTTCCACTATAGTTGGAACCTATAACTTATCTCTACCCACAGGGCTTGTAATAGAGTTAATGAATTACTATTATGTACCTTCTATAACTAGAAATATCATTTGTGTATTTTGTATGCACAAGGATGGATATGAATTACATATTAAGAATGGTTGATCTATTTCAAAAGATGAGATCTTTTATGGTAGTGCCCCAATGTCTTATGGTTTTATTTGATGGATCTAAAGACAAATATTTATAAAATAAATATCAAAATATTAAAACTCAATAACTCAAACAAAACATATCTTTGGCATTGTTGTCTAGGGCACATAAATGAGAATCACATATCTAGACTCCATAAAGATGGTTATATGGTCTCTTTCAATTTCAAATCAACAGTGACATGTGAATCTTGTTTGTTTGGAAAGATCATCAAGACTCCTTTCACTGGTAACAATGAGATGTCTAGTGAGATATTAGGATTCATACATATTGATGTATGTTGCCCTTTTAGAAAAACTATATAGGTGGGTATCAATATTTCATTACCTTCATTGATGACTTCAATAGGTATGGTTATGTTAACCTGATGAAACATAAGTTAGAAACCCTTTAAAAGTTCAAGGAATTCATGAATGAAGTACAAAACTAGCTTGGTAAAAGTATAAAGGCACTTCATCCTGTTTGGGGTGGAGAATACTTAGGCCAAGAGTTTGAGGACATTCTGTGAGCCCGTGGTATTGTATCACATTGGAATCCACTTGGAACACCATGGCATAATGGTGTATCAAAAAGAAGGAATCACACATTGCTAGATATGGCACAATCAATGATGAGTTTAGTTGCACTTATAACTACCTTCTGGGGTTATGCTCTTGAAACTTCCACATTTATACTAAATTGTGTACCATCTAAATTGATTCAAAAGACACCATATGAGATATGGTATGCAAAGCGTCCCAATGTGTCTTTTATAAAGATTTGGGGTTGTGAAGCTTATATGAGAAAGAAGTTTCCCAAAAATCCTGGACCCAAATCGGATAAATGTTATTTTTTGGATATCCTAAGGAAACCGAAGGATATAACTTTTTTCCCTATCTGACAATGAAGTGCTTTTTTCCAGAGATGTTGCATTCCTATAAAAAGTATCAATGGGAGGAAAGTAGAACCCAAAGAGGTTCGAGACCAACATGAAAAGATTGAACTAGTAGATGTACAAGAGGAATAAGGAGAATCACATACCATTGTGGAATCTCAAACTCCTCAAGTAACATAGGAACCTCGTAGATATAGTAGGACACACCTTGAGCCTGAAAGATTTGGTTATCTTATGATTCAAGAAGGAGGTTAGTTGGTCATAGATGATGAGCCAACAACCTATCTAGAAGCTACTAATGGAATAGAGTATGAGAAATAGCTTGAGGCCATGAGATTTGAGATGGAATCCATGTACACTAATAAGGTATGGACCTTGTTGGATCCACCTGAAGGGGTACAACCCATAAGGTTCAAGGGGGTATTCAAGAAGAAGAGAGACATGGACAGTAATGTACAAGCTTACAAAGGCATATTGGTCACAAAAGGTTTTAGAGAAGTACAAGGTTTTGACTATGACAGAACCTTTTCTCCAATTTCCATTGTTAAGTCCATTAGGATTATGCTTGCCATTGCAACTTATCACAACTATGACATATGGCTGATGGATGTTAAAACCACATTCCTTAATGGGAATCTTCTTGACGATGTGTACATGACACAACTTGAGGGTTTTATAAATCTAAAGGAAGCAAATAAATTGTGTAATCTACAAAGGTCAATCTATGTATGGAACCAATAATCTCAGAGCTAGAATCTTTGTTTTGACAAGATAGTCAAAGAGTTTGGCTTTAGCCAAAATGAAGATGAATTTGGCTTTAGCCAAAATTAAGATGAACCTTGTGTGTACAAGAAAGTTAGTGGAATCATGATTGTATTCCTCATATTGTATGTAGATGACATACTATTGACGGTGAATGATATCCCTACTTTAAATATGGCAAAGACCTAACTATGAAATACATTTTCTATGATGGACTTACGTGAAGCATCCTATATCTTGGGAATAAAGATCTATAGAGATAGATATAGAAGGCTTCTTGGACTAAGTTAGAGCACATACATTGATAAAGTGTTGAAGAGGTTCAACATGGAGGACTCAAAGTGTAACATCCCAAAATTTCACAGCTAATTTAAAATTATAATGTGGTTTTTCTTAATAGAACTTAGCAAAGAGACCAAATAAACCTAACCATGGTTTAATATGTATTGAATTCATAATATATGTATTATAAAAACATAATGGCTTAAATATATAACTTTAATTAGATGTGTATGAATATGAATACATGTTTAATATGAAATATAATGTGACTAATGGACATGGTGTGATAATTATTGATGTTTAATATAAGTGAAGGTAAATAAATGTGTTGGATATAAGTTCATATTGAATTAATGGAGACAAAGATCTTATTGAGTAGATTATCACAATTCCTAGAATATAATGTCATGCAATATTGTTAGAAGTAAGATGGTGATAACAAGATTCAAAATCCTAAATACCGCTAATTAAGGTGATATGTAATGATTAATAGAAATACATTTGAGTTAAACCCTAATTGTACTAGAACTTATAGAAGGTAATATTAAAAGAAAAATCTGACTCAAAAAATATGTTCCTTGGGTCCAATTTAGCTTGGACATCAATTTTTAGGTTATTTGGATAATCCTAGATAGCTCTTTTAATTTGGAGAAGATAATATCTAATAATTATCCTAATGTAAATCAAACTATACTTGTTCTCAACAATATCCTTGATTTTCATTCTATCATGCATTTTGTCCTTATCTAACTCCTTTAAGGACCATTGGAAGTGAATCCAATAGACGGAAGACCATAATCAACCTTGAGTCCCCTTTCCCTAGGACTCCTATAGTAATCATGATTTTTCCTCCCTACTGTCCTCACTCTCTACAACGTCTTAGGCCAAGATAACACCCTCAACGGAATCATGACACCCTCATGAGTATATCTCCCCGATTTGAACCCTAACTCAAGATCTAGATGAAACACCCAACATCTTATTCTCGTCCTCCTCTACTAGGTCCTTGCAGCCAACCTCTCATGCGACCAAACTTGGTTACACCTCTTCCTAGATATCCAGAAACTTTCACATGCCTCGAAGAGATTTTCCTCTACCTTCAATTTGGTCTTGTTGTCACCAAAGAAGCTCCCTATAATCATTCTACATCCCTAGCAACGATGAGCTTGACTAGGGATCTCCGACCACTGTCATCAAATTGGTTTGGAAGTAAGCTCCCTAGAACTAATACCTTACTTTTTGTCATATTTATTTGTCTAATGACGAGCCCAACTATTCCACTATCAAGCACGCTTTGGCTCATCATTGGTGTTCATGCCCAAGCCCTCCACGACTGAGTATCCTCTATCTTTTTTGTGCTACTCCTTGGCTGTGTCATCTAGTATCTATTTATGCCTTTGTTTTCAAGAGTTCGTCGCTCATGTACCATCTCTCGATTTCAAGCTTCGCTTATCTGTTTTCATCTACAATGGCAGCTTGAGCTCAGGATTGCAGTGCCCCAGAGTTCCTCATCTATAGTTCCTCAAGTACGAGGTGTGGCCTAAGATTGTTTGGGCATAAGGTTTCTACAAAAATTGCGAGACCCCAAGGAGAAGAAGCCATGAGTGAGATTTACTAAGATGCCCCTTCTATTCTAATGAATGTGTCAAACTTACTAGGGTATTTCAGGGCTTTTAACTGTGTTATCAATATCATACACATAAATTTATAATTTCCAGTGTTACCAAAATGCCACCTATCATGACTATGACCAAGAAAATAGGGTGATGGGTATATCGATCTTTCTGTTTCACAATTATCCAACCCCATGAACTCAATCAATGCTTTTATCTTCCACCTGATTGGTTAGACTTCAATAATTCATATCTTTTGATTGGTTTGTCTTGTGGAGGAAAATCATATATGAAAAGTGATTGATTTTTCAAGATCTATAAGTTGTAGTAGCTTTCAGGGAATGTTCCATTTTGGTTTCTATGAAGTATTAGACTTAGTGTAATTAGGGTTTAAAGAATCATGAAACCCTACAATCTAAGACGAATATTATTGTTAATGGATGTTATTGGGTTGAACAGGATAATTAGGGTTTCTTAACCCCATGAACGTGATAGGGATTCATCAAAATATTAAGAACAAATAAGATCTTCTCTAGGAGAGAGGTAAGTGGGTCCATGAACTTTGAGTATTTAACATTGTTTTCATCGCCTTATAATTTATAATGATGATCAAGTTAAACTATATGAAGACCATCTAATTCTATTTGAATAATTCTTTAATCACTATTAATATATGATTCTCATTCTTTCAAGTTGTATTGCAAGATTCCTATCATGATCGTATGAAATTTAGTTATAGCAAAGAATTGCCAAGTAATGGTGAATCATGTAATTGGCTGTATTATTTTGTCCTCATAATGTAATGTTGATCCTATGGGCCTTATGAGCTCCATTGGTGCATAAGTATCGAGGATACTTTAATCAAACACCAAGATTAAGTTATGTGAACCCAAGTCTACTGCTCAATTAGTTTTATGTTTTTCTTTTATTGCTAAATTATTATGTTGTTATAATAATAATAATCATTGTTGCTTACTCCAACGTGGGTTTTATTGCATGCATGATTGGAGGCGTGATTCCCCCAAGTACAAAGCAACCTCCAATTAAGATCCATATGAAGGTCAACTAAGATATAGGACAAGGTTTCCAAAATGCATATATGGTGGGGTGCCATCTATAACAGAAGATCCTAATGTTTATAGATAAATTCATGTATAAACAATGATTAATCATGTCAGGTAGTTAGTTTCAATTCAATAACTCAACTATAAACAATGTATAAATTAAGTACAATTTTAATGCATGGTGTTTCATTTATTTTTTTTCTATGAATATCATTTTTGTAATGTTCCTCCAAGCCAAGTGACCCATGTTATGGACAACATAGGGTTACACAAAGAGAGGAAACATGGCCATGACTCATGGCGTTACCATCTTTAGAGCGCAATGTCCCAATTCTTATGAGGAAAGGGAGCACATGATTTGGATTTCAAATGTATTTGCAATTTGATCCATCATGAACACAATGTTGTGTACACGTCCCGACATATCATATGCCTTGAATATGTCAAGAAGATATGAGTGAGATCTAGGTTCCACTAGGAGGTCATAAATAACATCCTTAAGTACTCAAAAAGATCTAAGTATTAGTTCCTTGTCTATAGTAGAGAGGAAGAGTAACATCAATGCAAGCTTCCAAATTAACAAAACATGATTATCAATCACAATAAGGATTTGTGTTTTGACACAACGATGTAGTTGTGAGCTGGAAAAGTTCCAAGAAAGAGACAGTTGCATATTCTACAACATAGGCCAAGTATATTACTGCATCAAATACAACAAAGGAGGTTGTTTTGATCAAGAAGTTCATCTCAGAACTTGGGGTCATTCCAAGCATCAATGATGCAATTAAACTATATTGTGATAGTAATGGAGCTATTCTACAAGCTAGGGAACCCAGATAGTATCGGCATTCCAAGAATATACAAAGGTGGTTCCATCTCGTATGCGAGATCGTACAATGAGGAGATGCAAATATTTGTAGAGTACCAACCAAGAGCATTGTGGCTAACCCCTTGACAAAATCACTTTTGCAGTAGAAGCATGAGGGTCATATTTGATCACTTGGGATTAAGCTCATGGGAAATTGTCTCTAAGTGCAAGTGTGAATATGTTGGTATGTATGCCCACAGAGCCAATAATGTGATGATTGTAATGGATTAATTTGTAAATTATTTGATTAATAATGAAGGAATTCTTCCAAATAATTATGTTTTATTTAGTTATGAGATAATGATGTAACATAATAAATCTCTAAAGAATGATATTACTCAATGATGCATGTCTTTGGGTTAATGACCTGAACAATGAGATCATATGGATGCCAATAGTATATATATTATTTTTATGTCCCTAGTTAGATGTTATTTTTGAAGGCTTATAGACATCAATAGCACATAAAACTAGAGTGTGTGTTGGTTGATGACAGAATCTCAACAGTCAGAATATGTGATATCAAATCAAATACATAGATACTTGTTAGAGAATAGTGTATCAGATAGACCCAACATAAGAGTGATGCATGGTAACCATGATTGGTATCCAGTATCATCTCTTATAGTGTTGGTGGTGATTTTAATTCTTAGAACTAAACTCACAACACTCATGAGATGTCGTTCGGTGTACTTTGACATTGCAAGGCCCCTAAACATGCTTAATGAGTTGAACAAGCTTAATTATAATAATTGAATTCTTATAACCATAATATACCCTTGTGATATGCTTTGAAATAATAATACAAGCTTAATTTTCTAATTTGGTCCAATTTGGACATTGTTTGAGCAAGTTATGCAATTTTATGCACATTTTGGACTTTTATGCAATTTACCCAATTGAGAGGTTTTCTTTGCAATTTATCACTTTCATTATGTTCCTTGGATATTCTCTCATCATTCTTTAGCTTATTGATCCATGGGGCGCCTATTTAAACCTTGGTTTGAAGGTGTTTTCTCCAAGGGTATTTTAGGGTTTACTCCTTCACGGATGAGCTACCTTTAGTAGCTATCAACTAATAAATTATTTGATTGGCTGGGAAATTCGACAAAGGAAAGATAATAAGTTCTATAAACATGGTGGGGGATCTTCTTGTGTATGTTCTTGTATATTCTTAATAAATTAAGGCCATGGACACTTGGATAGATACTCGAACTTCAGCTTTTTCTTTTTCTTTATCTTAAAGTTTCATATACTTGTCCCCAAGCACCAAAACGAGCCATTTTCTCTACAAAAATTCCCTCCTTATTCCAACCTCTTTCTGCCTCTGCGCTTATGTGAATATTTCTATCCAAGGAAGAAGAAAGTGGGGATCTTCTTGGAAAAAGGATCTAGGATTGCAATTGACTTCATTTTAGGGTTGAAAAAGCTTCCTTCTAGTGATCTTGACCTAAAAGAGTAAGAATTCCCTTCTTTCCTCCGTTTATTTCTTTGTTATCATTCCTCCTAGCTTTCTCCAGGTCGGAACCATGCTGTTCCATTGTAGAAATTGCTCTAAGCCTCTAAAACCCTTCCTTTCTTGCTCCTTATGCTTAGGGTATGCTCATTTGATGAAGAAAGGTGCTAGATGGACGAATTCATAGCTTATTCTAGGATTTTATACCCTACCTGCTCGAGATTTCTCCTGTGTAGGGTTTCATCTTCTCATTAGAGGCAAAATTTATAACTTGCTCCACGTTTATTGCTTACCATAAGCTTGCTAGTTCATGTTCTTGCTTGAAAATGATGATTCATGCACTAAAAAGCTATGCTTGACTTGGATCTCGATTTTTATAATGTTCCCTATTCTGATTTCATTTCTAGATGAACCTGTGATCATGTGTATGTTATTTTTAAGGTATAATATGCTTGTATCAGGTTGGTTTGACAACCTATGGTGCTAAGCACCTATCAACCAATGGTAAATTTTAGGGTTTAAAGCTGATTTCTTCTATAAACCCATTATCTGATGATGGTACCATTGCAACAACCCTATGGTGTTGTCTTCATGATAACTAATGGTCAAGATCAAAGGTTTCAGATGATGGTGACAATCTATGGTCACCCCCTTAGGTCAGGTTTTGGATCAATTAGAAGTTTAATGATCCACCATTAAGTACCCTACTGATGTTATCAATCAATGATGACATTAGCTTAATATTTGATGTTGATTAATGAATATAGCATTGATCTAACAACCTATTGTGATTTCATGGTCACTAATGATGGTGTATCAGATCTCCAAAATCTATGGTGATTTAATCATATATTTGTAGCATCAATTAAGCCTTAAAACAATGGTTTCTTGGGTCACTTGATGCAATGGTCGAACCTATACTGTAAATGATGGTTTTAACATATGAACTTGACCCAATGGTCAAGATCTAATGTGTATTCCTCCAATAAATGGGAATGATGGCTAATTTAATATTTTGGTTCAAATAATATGATTTATATGGTTTTGTTTATATGATCAACTTAAGGAGCTTATTTGTTGACAATGGATGGCTTGTTTTAAATGAACAGTCGATTGTGGATTTTACCCTACTCTCAATGGAACTTTTTGTGTTGTTAATCAAGGGATGTCTAGGGTAAGATGGTGACTGTTTCTAGAGAACAAATCAAGGACTTCATAGGTGGTTTATCCAAGGTGTTTACTTATGTAAACAACTAATGGTCTTACCTTTTAAACATCCAATGATTTTGGGTGACATTGTGGTATGGTGATATTGGTTGAATGATGATGGAACAAATGGAGGGTAACCTTATAAGGTAGTCTTACCTATTCACTCATATTAATAGAAGGGATGATAATGATATTGTGTTGATATGTAACCCTAATTAGGTATAGCTTGTTATACCTATCTTTAATATAACTAAATGATGGTAATTGGGTATGAATTGTCACGATGCATTCGAATAAAACACCATTAACTAAGCGGAAGCGTTTGTTTGCAGTAGAATTACTGAAAATCACTAAAAATTAAAACCATTCACAAAACGATCCATACATTGGAAAACTCTTTCAAAAAGAACCAAAGTAATTAAATTACATTCTGGTTCACCAGTACATCTCTTGTACCATTTCATCTCAAGATTACAAACATCAACTATCCTGTTAAACTGTACATAGGCAGTCTAAGAAACTTGAGGCATTAAGACAAAATCTCAGATCGATTCATCAAACTAATTACTGACTCTGAGGACCTGAGAGTACAGAGACGACACATAGGACTCTATGTACAAGACATGACAACCAGTGTCTCCACCTAAGAATTCACTATTGTCCCTGCTATTGCTGCTGCTCTTCCACTGCTGTAGGGTTTCTGCCTCTTCCTCCGTGTCTACCTAAAAAGTTGGATCCCATGGGGGGGAGACAATTTGAAATTGCCCCAGTGAGAGATATAACTCTCCTCCAGAAACATTATTATTGTAGTTTAATAAGATAAATATGAACAGAGGAACCATAATTGTTTAATAGAAGTTAATTCATTGTCTAACAGATTAGAACAATATACTTATTCAAAGCATTTCAGCTATAACTTGATAAAACAACATGTCACTTATCCAATAAGGAATACTAACAACATGTATAACATTTATCCACTATACTAAGCAAGATAATATCAACCAATGATTCTCGTATTTCAACCTTAGGCAAATACGCTACACGGCTCATTATATTTTACAATCATACTTGATTAATGCCCTGAAGAGTTGAAGTATACCGTTCATACTCCAACCGACCACGATTACGTTAAGCATCGGTACCACACAAGGTCAATGGAAGAGTCAGACTCCAAGACCTCATCTTTCTCGGTCAGTGCAAGATTACATGGCAGAGACATCACATGTCAAACTGCAAATAGCTTCCCAGGGTATAATTGCACATTCACTATAGAGTTATAGCCGCAACATATACTCTCTTCAGGCTTAGATCACAGAGCTAATGCCTGGTATTGTTTTGTGGAGTCATGGCCTGTAGCCATACTCTTTTCAGGGTTATGGCACACAGCCTATTATATACATAGGTGATAACACATAGTCATCCCTACGGGGCATAAGGATATAATTGCCCATTTACCCCCACATATTAAAAAATATGTGTTCCGAGTTTAACTCATTTCACCATTCAACAAATTCTGACACTGATGGATCTGTGGTCAGGGAAACTACATTATATGATATCACTTGATTAATTAAGTGTATTACCATATTCTTTTAGCATAAATCAAGTTTCCAAACATCAATTATTTTAACAATTGCTACAAAGTATATGTAATATTTTCATCAAGTACTATTCAAATATTTAATAAAGCATTTGGTATCTCAATCCCTCATCTCATCAGGAGCATTCTCATCCTTTCACAACTCATCATAAGGATTATAGAAAATGGGTATTCAAACCCTCAATTCATCAAAGAACACTTGTTACCACTTATCAGGTAACTAAAACACCTTCAGGTCATCTGACCAAGGTAAACATGATACTTGCTACACAAGCATCTCACATGGCTCTCAAATCCCATTTCATTTCTTGTTACCTCTCACTAGGCAACAAAGCATATTATGGCTCACAAGGCCCAATAACAACAACAACTGAAACATCATAGCTCATACCTGGCTATGCTCATCATCTCATGATACCTACATGGTTAGTACTTCATGATAACAATTATAATGCTTACATATCAGCACCATGCAACACAAAGTAGTACCATTATTCCCTTTTTAGGGTTTGGGTTTCCATTTCATGTCAATCAGAGATACTCATCCTGTTATCCCACATTAGGGTTATGATTTATCCTCATATTGCCCAAAATTAGGGTTTCATACACTATAACCCAAGGTTAGGGTTTATATACCTTTACCCTATATCAGGGTTAGGATTTCAGATCAAGGATCCACATATCATTACGTAGCATCACCTTGAGTTAAAGTTTCACATCACATCACCCTTAATTTAGAGTTTATAATAGCTTTTCCCCGATTTAGGGTTTCATGAAGCATTCCCTTAAATTAGGGTTTTTCATAAAAATACCCTAAATTAGGGTTTCTCATAACATTACCCTAAATTAGGGTTACACATCACCCTAGATTAGGGTTATGATTAACATTGTCCTAAATTAGGGTTATGGTTAATTAATCTTCTCATTTAGGGTTTCATGATATCTCTATCAAGGATCATACCCTAATTACATATTGTATTCATATTGAGAGTGTTGAGGTTTAATCACTATAGGATTATCGCTCATTTGTAAGTTCCTCTCTCTCATCCTCTCTAGGAGGTTAATTACCTCAAACTTGGTTAGATTAAGTTAACTTATCTTGAATAAAGGGTTAACATAGTATATTGAGGCATTGCTTCCATAAGCATCAAAGGTTAGCTACTTCAAAAGGTACTAATCACTTAAGTACTCTGAAGATACAACCATTGTAATTACCTTTGATAAACATCATCATCAATCATGGGGTTTATTGTACTTACATGGTTTGAGTCAATTAAACCTTCAAGGGGTCTTGAAGTGCCTTGACCTCCTAACGGTCTTGAAGCACCTCAATCTTCAAATGGTCTTGAAGAAATAGACTCCAAACGATCTTGATGAAATAGACCCCAAACGGTCTTGATGAAATTGGATCTCAAGTGGTGTTGATGAAATTGGATCTCAAACGGTCTTGATGAAATTGGATCTCAAACAGTTTGAAACCATTTGAGCAACTAGCCCTTGAAACCATTTAAGCAAAAGTACATTGAAACCGTATGAACAAATCACTTTTGAAACCACTTGGATCTCCAAACGGTTTTGATGAAACATGTCCAAATGGTTTTGAACAATCATGTCCAAATGGTTTGATCAAACATATCCAAATGGTTTGAGACTGTTTAGATCTCCAAGCAGTCTTGGTCTCAACCTCAAACGGTTTTGAAAACTGTTTCCATTCAATCTGTTTTGGAAACCCTAAACACCAAACGATCTTGAAGATCGTTAATCATCAAACGGTTTAGAAACTATTTCTTTCGAAATGATCAACTCAAATCCAAACGGTCAGCTCAATCCAAACGGTCAACTGTCCCAAACGGTTTTGAACCAAATTCCTCAAACGATTTGCAAGAAACAGATTGACCAATTTATTGGAAACCGATTGGAGTTGCATGTTTTTGGGAAACGTGTCCAGGATGATGTTATAATCATCTACCTTCATTTATAAGGTTCACATTACTACTAATTTCATAGAATCATCCATTACAACAAGCAATTAATCAAGAAGAAGGAGAAATCAACATAACTTGTAAAATTGGAATTGAATAATAATGTAATTGGGTTCAAGTTATATAACCTGCCTTCAAAGAATGCTTCAAAGCTCCAAGTCCACGTATTTAATGGTGGAAGAATCTTTCTCAACTATCCCAAGATCATGCTCAACTCTTTGAGTGAAATGAATGGTCAAAGTTGAGAATTGAGTGGAGAAAAGAAGAAATCAAGCATTGATTTGTGATTTCCACCATGAAATCAAGGTGAAAGGAGATCATGGACCTTACCTACAGGTTGGGGGTCGTCCTCCTATTGCTCCTAACCTCCCTTGGTCGTTTTGCAAACAAGGAGTGAAAGCAAATCTGAAAAAGAGTCCTTGGTTGAGTGGGAAATGAAGTGTATATAAGGATTTTCAAGGAGAGAGAAAGTTAAAAAGCAATCCTTCAACTCCCCAAATTGATGCCAATTAACCCCCTCTACTCCTTGAATATGAAGACATCCTACTTTTCCTTTAATTCTTCTTCATTATCCACAATTAAAGGAAAAGCAATTAAGCACCTTAATTCATATAATACTAATATCCCATTTTTAGTGGATATTACTTTTAATTAACTAATTTGAGTGGGCTCTCCACGCACTTAGATAATTTCGTGGCCTTTGCAAGGCATAAGGACGTAAACACTTATCTAATTGCAACCATCTCATTTTTTTTGAAGGCACTTGAATTAACATATTTATTTTTGCATTAATTTGAAGTAAAGTTCCATTTATGCTTAAATCTTGATTATTTTAATATCAAGATTCTCTCTCTTCCAAAATGATTCAAATGAGGCACCCCTCTCAAATTCTTTTCTCTACATGATGCCAAGAATCATGAGGGACCCTCTTGAAGTAGTATTTTGCATATTGAACCCTAGGTTTTGGGTAAATTGCACAGTACACCAAAATTAGTGTTTTAATGCACAAAGATTGCTCAGTAATCTCTATCTTGGTGCTCAAGCTTGTGGAAGACATACCACTGCATCATACTCATTCCTATGATGCTTCAACATATGAGGAACATTTTATCATGTACAATTTGCAAGTTAACCCCTCAACTTGGATAATTTGCACTTTAATCCAAAATTAACAAAACATTGTTTCAACATTATTCAAAAAGGACTAAAATTGAAATATAAGTTCCTCTTGAGCCTGAATTACTTTTCAAAAGATAAGAGCAAGCATATAATCAACCTCATTTAGAAAAACATCTAGGGTTAACACATAACCCAGGTCAGGGATGTTACAAATTATCCACCTTTAACAAGGATCATCAACGAAAACATTAAAAGAAAAGAGAAGGGTACTTCCTCCTCATCTCTTCTTCTAGTTCCCACGTAGCTTCTTCAATGCCACGATGATGCCAGAGAACTTTTACAAGACATATGTCTTTCTTTTTCAGCTTTTTAATTCTTTTGTCAAGGATCATTACAGGTCCTTCAACATATGATATATCATCATTTAATTCTACCTCCACAGGTTGCAGAACTAACTCTGTGTCAGGATGACACTTTCTCAGCATGGAGATATGGAACACTGGATGCAACTTATGCAACTCAAGTGCTAACTCCAGCTTATAGGCTACTTTTCCAACCCTTTCAATGATTGGATAAGGCCCCATAAATTTAGGAGCTAACTTTCCTTTCTTTCCAAATCTAAGAACACCTTTCCAAGGTGAGACTTTGAGATATACTCTATCTCCAACCTAGAATTCTAAGGGTCTATGCTATTTGTCAGCATATGACTTCTGTCTATCCTGTGCAACCTTTAACTATTGTTGGATTACTTTAATCTTCTCAGTTGTCTGCTGCACTAACTCCAGACCCAAAAGTTGATATTCTCCAATTTCATACCAACATAAAGGAGACCTACAACGTCTACCATATAAAGCTTCATATGGTGCCATGTCAATACTGTGCTGATAGCTATTATTATAAGCAAATTCTATCAAGCTCAGGTGTAGATCCCAACTTCCTATAAATTGAAGGACACATGCCCTAAGCAAATACTCCAAAGTTTGTATGGTTCTTTCAGACTGTCCATCTGTCTGAGGGTGAAAGGCAGTACTAAACCTTAACTGCGTACCCAAAGCTTTATGGAGTCGCTCCCAAAAACGACTCATAAACTGGGGACCTCTATCAGAAACAATAGTAACGAGAACCCCGTGCAACCGCACTATCTCATCTACATATATCTGTGCAAGCTTCTCAAGAGTGTATGTTGTTTTGATATGAATGAAATGTGTTGTCTTAGTCAACCTATCAATTATCACCCATATGGAATCATGACCTTTGGTTGTTCTGGGCAAACCAACCACAAAGTCCATAGTCACATGATCCCATTTCCACTGCGGTATAGGCAAAGGTTGCATTGTTCCTGCGGGCTTTTGATGTTCAGCTTTAACCTTCTGACACACCAGACATCGCATAACAAACTCAACTACATCCTTCTTCAATCCTGGCCACCAATACATATCCTTCAAGTTATGATACATTTTAGTGCTCCCTGGATGCATTGCATACATTGAAGAATGAGCCTCCTCCAAGACTAACTTCCTCAAGTCATTGGCATCAGGTACCACCATCCTACCATGGTAACAGACTACCTGATCCTCTGACTCATGAAAGTCACCCCGTTTCTCACTACCATACTCTGACCTGATCTGCTCAATCACAATATCAACTTTCTGTGCTTCTTTAATCTATTGTCTCAGAGTAGGTTTTATGTGCATCTCAGCTAATAGCCTAGCTAATAACGATACCTTAAGTTTTACATTGTTTTGCCTCAAGGAGATAAGCATATCTCTTTTAAAGCACACTAAGGAGTTCAATTGTGCTTTATCTAAGGCTGGTGATGATGACTTTCTGTTTAAAGCATCAGCCACTACATTGGCTTTCCCTGGATGATAATCAATTATAGAATCCTAGTCCTTGATTAACTCCATCCAGCGGCGTTGTCTCATATTCAATTCATGTTGAGAGAAGATATATTTTAAATTCTTATGGTCTATGAAAATCTGGAACGTTTCTCCATAGAGATAATGTCTCCAGATCTTCAGAGCATGGACCACAACAGCTAGCTCTAGATCATGTGTTGGATAATTCTCCTCGTGTTTCTTAAGCTGTCGAGAGGCAAAAGAGATCACTTTATTATCTTGCATCAACACACATCCTAGTCCATTCTTAGATGCATCACAGAAAACTATGTACCCCTTCCCTTGCTCAGGTAACACCAGCATAGGTGCACTTGTTAACCTATCTTTCAACAGCTGGAAGGAATGTTGACACTTGTCATTCCAGACAAAAGGAACCTCCTTCCTGGTCAACTTGGCTAGGGGTAAAGCTATAGAACTGAAGTTCTTAATGAACCTCCTCTAATAGCCTTCCAATCCTAGGAAACTGCATATTTCTGTCGGTGTCTTTGGTTGTTCCCATTGTAGGACAAATTCTACCTTCTTAGGATGAACACGGATACCTGAGGCAGATATTACATGTCCTAGAAAAAAAACTTCTGGTAGCCATAACTCACATTTTCTAAACTTAGCATACAACTAATGCTCTCTTAGCAAAGCTAAAGTCTGACGAAGGTGCTACTCATGTTGTTGAGCATCTCTACTAGTAGATCAATATGCCATCTATGAAAACTACTATGAATTGGTCAAGAAAAGGTCAAAAGATTCTATTCATGAGTTCCATGAATGCAGATGGTGCATTAGTTAGTCCAAATGACATAATTATGAACTCATAGTGACCATACCTTGTCCTAAAGGAAGACTTAGGTATGTCACTCTCCTTGATACGCAACTGATGGTATCCTGATCTCAAATCTATCTTAGAAAAGATAGTTGCACCACACAACTGATCAAATAGGTCATCTATCCTTGGAATAGGATACTTGTTCTTTATAATTACTTTATTTAACTGTATGTAGTCAATGCATAACTGCATCGACCCATCCTTCTTTTTAACAAAGAGAACTGGAGCACCCCATGGTGAAGTACTCGGTCGGATAAAACCCTTCTCAAGCAACTCCTACAACTATTTCTTGAGCTCTGCCATCTCAACAGGTGCCATTCTATACGGTGTTTGTGCTATTGGTTGTGTTCCCGGGATTAGATTAATTTCAAAATCAATCTCTCGGGGCGGAGGTACACTTGGAAGTTCCTCAAGAAACACATCTTCAAACTCCCTAACTATCAGAGCTTTAGAAAGGTTAGAACTCTCCATTGTGGTGTCTACCACATGTGCTAAGAATGCAAAGAATCCTTATCTCATCAAATTCTCATCTACCATAGCTGACACAAGACATGTTGGAAGAATCTTTCTGTCTCCGTGAAATATCCATGTGTCACTATCATCTGTGAACACAGCCTTCTTAGACTCACAATCTAAGACAAACTTATACTTTTGTAGGGTGTCCATCCCAAGAATTATATCAAAACCCTACATCTCAAGTGGTATAAGATCCACCTGAATGCGATGTTCAGAAAAAGAAAGAATGCAGGGAGAACACACCTCCTGCATCACTGCAGATCCAAGCAAAGGAGTTTGCAACATCAAACTCTCTGCCCTATGACCAACTGTCATATTGAAGTCAAGAATCACTTCTCTAGTGATGAAGGAATGTGTAGCACCCAGATCAATTGAAACAGATACGAAGCATGATGTGGACATATCAGAATAAAACAGTTCCATCTGACCTGTCACAACCCGAGGGTTGACTATTGCATCAGATTGATTCATTGCATAGAACCTCGTAGTTGCTTATTGTTGACCCTGTGCTTGATTGTTGGGTATTGATGAACTAGCTTGGGACGCTTGTCCACGTCCTCTAGTGTTACTAGAAAACTGCCTCCTTTGTGAGCCTTGCTGACTCTACCTCTGGGGTTGAGTCACCATTGTATTCCCAACTGGAAAATCCTTTGCTAGATGTCCCATTTGTCTGCATAGGTAACAGACCCTAGTCTTAGAAGAAGGTCTGTGAGGTCCAGTCATCGATGTTGATGCTATACTAGGGGCTCTATTCGGAACAAAACTACGACCCCTACCCCTACTTAACGTCCATTGCATCTGGGTATTGAATCTTGATGGTGCTATCGACGTAGAAAATCTCGGCTTCTTAAAGCTTTCAGACCTCTGTCCTTGGAACTGAGCGTACATCTTCTTATTACTGGTCTACCACTTCTCAATCACAGACCTTTCTATCCTCCTCACAGACTCCACAAAAGTAGAAAACCTCTCCCTGTTCTCTAGAGCAGACATGGGAGTGGTCAACTCAACGTTTAACCCCTTCTCAAAATGCCGAATTCTTTCCTCATCATTAGATGCCATATGCGGACAAAACCACAAAAGTTCCATGAACTTAGTCTCATACTCGCTAATGTTCATTTGTCCTTACCTGATCCTCTCAAATTGAGAGATCTTCTCATCCAGGTAAGTTTTAGGGAAGTATCTAATGACAAATTCTCGTCAGAATTCCTCCCATCTGACTTCTACACCTGGCCTCTTTCCCTCCTCAATCATCCACCAATGGCCAGCACTCCCCTTTAGAAGGTATACAACATGTCTTACCTTCTCAGCTTCAGGAATATCAAGGATCCTGAAAGCCTTCTCCACCTCCGTCAGCCACAAATCAACATCTATTGGATCAGTTGTACCAACATAATCTATGGCTCCAACCCGGCGAAGTCTCTCAAAAGTCTTTCCGGCTCCATGTCCATCATGGTGGGCTGGTGCCCTAGGTGCAGGTGGTGGCATCCTATCAGCCATCTGTGTCATGGTCACCATAAACTGGACGAACAGGGTATGGAAGGCTAGATTCTCTATCATAGATGGGTCAAACTGGGGATGTTCAGGTACTGGCTCCTCCCTAGCTTGATCCCTTGCACCTCCTCCTGGTGCAACAACATTGCTCTCAGCAATAGGTTCTTCATTCGATCTAGACATCTTCAAGTTTTTCTTCTCCTATATGAGCAGAAGATACTATCAGATAAACTAGAAGACACTTAGAACAGACTCAACAACTTTAATCCTATGTCTTTGTAGACTCAGTGAACCTAGAGCTCTGATACCACTAAACTTGTCGTGATGCGTTCGAATAAAACACCATTAACTAAGTGGAAACGTTTGTTTGTAGCGGAATTACTGAAAATCACTAAAAATTAAAACCATTCACAAAGAGATCCATACATTGGAAAACTCTTTCAAAAAGAACCAAATTAATTAAATTACATTCTGGTTCACTAGTACATCTCTTGTACCATTTCATCTCAAGATTAAAAACATTAACTGTCTTGTTAAACTATACACAGGTAGCCTAAGAAACTTGAGGCATTAAGCCAAAATCTCAGATCGATTCATCAAACTAATTACTGACTCCGAGGACCTGGGAGTACAGAGACGACACATAGGACTCTATGTACAAGACATGACAACCAGTGTCTGCACCTGAGAATTCACTGTTATCCCTGCTATTGCTGCTCTTCCCCTACTGTAGGGTTTCTTCCTCTTCCTCTACATCTACCTAAAAAGTTGGATCCCACGGGGGTGAGACAATTTGAAATTGCCCCAGCGAGAGATATAACTCTCCTGCAAAAACATTATTATTGCAGTTTAATAAGATAAATCTGAACAGAGGAATCATAATTGTTTAACAATAGTTAATTCACTGTCTAACAGATTAGAACAATAAACTTATTCAAAGCATTTCAGCTATAACTTGATAAAACAACATGTCACTTATCTAATAAGGAATACAAAGAACATGTATGACATTTATCCGCTATACTAAGAAAGATAATATCAACCAATGATTCTTGTATTTCAACCTTAGGCAAATACACTACACGACTGATTATATTTTACAATCATACTTGATTAATGCCCTGAAGAGATGAAGTATACCGTTCATACTCCAACCGACCACGATTACGTTAAGCATCGATACCACACAAGGTCAATGGAAGAGCCAGACTCCAACACCTCATATTTCTCGGTTAGTGCAAGATTACATGGCAGAGACATCACGTGTCAAACTACAAATAGCTTGCTAGGGTATATTGGCATCTTTGCTATAGAGTTATAGCCGCAACATATACTCTCTTCAGGCTTAGATCACACAGCTAATGCCTGGTATTGTTTTTTTGAGTCATGGACTAAAGCCATACCCTTTTCAGGGTTATGGCACATAGCCTATCCTGTACATAGGTGATAACACACAGTCATCCCTATGAGGCATAAGGATATAACTGCCCATTTACCCCCACATATTCACAAATATGTGTTCTGAGTTTAACTCATTTCACCATTCAACAAATTCTGATGCTGATGGATCTGTGGTCAGGGCAACTACATTATAAGATATCACTTGATTAATTAAGTGTATTACCATATTCTTTTAGCATCAATCAAGTTTCTAAACATCAATTATTTTAACAATTGCTACAAAGAATATGTAATATTTTCATCAAGTACTGTTCAAATCTTTAATAAAGTATTTGAGATCTCAATTCCTCATCTCATCAGGAGAATTCTCATCCTTTCACAACTCATCATCAGGATTATAGAAAATGGGTATTCAAACCCTCAGTTCATCAAAGAACACTTGTTACCACTTATCAGGTAACTAAAACACCTTCAGGTCATCTAACCAAGGTAAACATGATACTTACTACACAAGCATCTCACATGGCTCTCAAAGTCCATTTCATTTCTTGTTACCTCTCACTAGGCAACAAAGCATATTATGGCTCACAAGGCCCAATAACAACAATAACTGAAACATCATAGCTCATACCTGGCTATGCTCATCATCTCATGATACCTGCATGGTTAGTACTTCATGATAACAGTTATAATGCTTACATATCAGCACCATGCAACACAAAGTAATACCTCTATTCCCTTTTTAGGGTTAGGGTTTCCATTTCATGTCAATCAGAGATACTCATCCTATTATCCCACATTAGGGTTATGATTTATCATCATATTGCCCAAAATTAGGGTTTCATACATTGTAACCCAAGGTTAGGGTTTCACATACCTTTACCCTATATCAGGGTTAGGATTTCAGATCAAGGTTCCACATATCATTACATAGCATCACCTTGAGTTAAAGTTTCACATCACATCACCCTTAATTTAGAGTTTATAATAGCTTTTCCCCGATTTAGGGTTTCATGAAGCATTCCCTTAAATTAGGGTTTTTCATCAAAATACCCTGAATTTGGGTTTCTCATAACATTACCCTAAATTAGGGTTACACATCACCCTAGATTAGGGTTATGCTTAACATTATCCTAAATTAGGGTTAGGGTTCATTAACCTTCTCATTTAGGGTTTCATGATCTCTCTATCAAGGATCATACCCTAATTACATATTGTATTCATATTGAGAGTGTTGAGGTTTAATCACTACACAATTATCACTCATGTGTAAGTTCCTCTCTCTCATCCTATCTAGGAGGTTAATTACCTCAAACTTGATTAGATTAAGTTAACTTATCTTGAATAAAGGGTTAACATAGTATATTGAGGCATTGCTTCCATAAGCATCAAAGGTTAACTACATCAAAAGGTACTAATCACTTAAGTACTCTTAAGGTACAACCATTGTAATTACCTTTGATAAACATCATCATGAATCATGGGGTTAATTGTACTTACATGGTTTGAGTCAATTAAACCTTCAAGGGGTCTTGAAGTGCCTTGACCTCCAAACGGTCTTGAAGCACCTCAATCTTCAAACGGTCTTGAAGAAATAGACCCCAAACGGTCTTAATGAAATTGGATCTCAAATGGTCTTAATGAAATTGGATCTCAAATGTTTTTGATGAAAGTGTATCTCAAATGGTTTGAAACCGTTTGAGCAACTAGCCCTTGAAACCGTTTAAGCAAAAGTGCATTGAAATCGTATGAACAAATCACTTTTGAAACCACTTGGATCTCCAAACGGTTTTGATCAAACATGTTCAAACAGTTTTGAACAATCATGTCGAAATGGTTTGATCAAACATGTCCAAATGGTTTGAGACCGTTTAGACCTCCAATCGGTCTTGGTCTCAACCTCAAACGGTTTTGGAAACCGTTTCCATTCAATCGGTTTTGGAAACCCTAAACACCAAATGATCTTGAAGATTGTTAATCATCAAACGGTTTAGAAACCGTTTCTTTCCAAACGGTCAACTCAAATCCAAACGTTCAACTATCCCAAATGGTCAACTCAATCCAAATGGTCAACTGTCCCAAACGGTTTTGAACCAAATTCCTCAAACGGTTTGCAAACTGTTTGGTCACCAAACGGTTTGGTGAAACCGATTGACCAATTTATTGGAAACTGATTGGAGTTGCAAATTTTTGGGAGAAGTGTCCAAGATGATGTCATCATCATATACCTTCGTTTCTAAGGTTCACATTACTACTGATTTCATAGAATCATCCATTACAATGAGCAATTAATCAAGAAGAAGGAGAAATCAACATAAACTACCTTCAAAGAATGCTTCAAATTCCAACTCCATGTCTTTAATGGTGGAAGAAGCTTTCTCAACTATCACAAGCTCGTTCTCAACTCTTTGAGTGAAATGAATGGTCAAAGTTGAGAATTGAGTGGAGAAAAGAAGAAATCAAGCATTGATTCGTGATTTCCACCATGAAATCAAGGTGAAAGTAGATCATGGAGCTTACCTACAGGTTGGGGGTCGTCCTCCTATTGCTCCTAAGCTCCCTTGGTCGTTTTGCAAACAAAGAGTGAAAGAAAATCCGAAAAAGAGTCCTTGGTTGAGTGGGAAATGAAGTGTATATAAGGATTTTCAAGGAGAGAGAAAGTTGAAAAGCAATCCTTCAACTCCCCAAATTGATGCCACTTAACCCCCTCTACTCCTTGCATACGAAGGCATCCTCCTTTTCCTTTAATTCTTCTTCATTATCCACAATTAAAGGAAAAGCAATTAAGCACCTTAATTCATATAATACTAATATCCCATTTTTAGTGGATATTACTTTTAATTAACTAATGTGAGGGGGCTCTCCACTCACTTAGATATTTTCGTGGCCTTTTCATGTCATAAGGACTTCCACACTTATCTAATTTCAACCATCTAATTTTTGGTTGAAGGCACTTCAATTAAGATATTTATTTTTACATTAATTTGAAGTAAAGTTCCATTTATTCATAAATCTTGATTATTTTAATATCAAGATTCTCTCTCTTCCAAAATGATTCAAATGAGGCGCCCATCTCAAATTATTTTCTCTACATGATGAAAAGAATCATGAGGGACCCTATTGAAGTAGTATTTTGCATATTGAACCCTAGGGTAAATTGCACATTACACCAAAACTAGTGTTTTAATGCACAAAGATTGCTCAACAAACTCTATCTTGGTGCTCAAGCTTGTGGAAGCCATACCACTGCATCATACTCATTCCTATGATGCTTCAACATCTGAGGAACATTTTATCATGTACAATTTGCAAGTTAAACCCTCAACTTGGGTAATTTGCACTTTAGTCCAAAACTAACAAAACATTGTTTCAACATTATTCAAAAAGGACTAAAATTGAAATATAAGTTCCTATTGAGCCTTAATTACTTTTCAAAAGATAAGAGAAAGCATATAATCAACCTCATTTAGCAACACATCTAGGGTTAACACATAACCCAGGTCAGGGATATTACATGAATAGTCCTTGAATGACTAATACAATCATGGAATACTGTGTTACTATTGTTGAAACCCTAGTATGCTATAACTTGATTGTTACACCTTGATTTATGTGTGGGTTCATACTTGAGAATAGTATGGAATGTGATGGTGATGCTTCACCTTATGCATCCATGATCCAATGGAGATGTCGTGAGTTAGGATTTGGGTATAAGTGTTGATTAGTAACATTGATATAATTTATCATGTTGAACCTAACTCTAATGCAAATAGATAAAGATGAGTATTCATGTTTAACATTCTTATATGATGGAATGATGGTGGAATAACCTCCTTAACATGATCATAACCTTAATGTGTTAATTGGTGGTTATCATAGCCACATGGTTGATACTTTCTTATGCTAAACATGTGCATTGTGAATATGATGAGTGTTAATCATATCTAGATTCCTTGCATGTTGATGTAATAAATGAATGTTCTTAATGTTAATATAACCCTGCTATGATTGTTTATGAATATCTCCTAGCTCATTAATGCAATATTTTACTGATATGGTGTATTATATGTAAGTGATGTTGTTGATTCTTGTTATCAGGCATGGAAAGATAATGATGATCTTGAAGAGAATAGTATGATGGTCTTAATGACCTTTGGGCATGGTTGAGCCCTGAATGAGGTGTAATCCTCTTGTGTTGATAAGGGTTGATACCCTATGATACTGAGAAAAGGATTTATATCATGTGATAGTATGATGGTCTTAATGACCTTTGGGCATGGTTGAGCCCTGAATGAGGTGTAATCCTCTTGTGTTGATAAGGGTTGATACCCTGTGATATTGTGAAAAGGATATACATCTTGTGATAGTATGATGAATAGTGTGGTCTCGTGAATGGAAAGTGAATAGTACCATGTGATGATGAGATGAGAAATTATGTTTCACACATTTTATATCTTTTGATGTTGTGATATTTATGTGCTTGTTAGAAGTGAATTAGGGTTTGTATGTCCACTTGTTTAATGCATCCTTAATTCAGCCAATTGGCATAACTAATCAAGTGAAACTCTAATCATGTAGTGCCTTGTGCCATAGATCCATTTGAGTGTCAGAATTTTCCAGATGGTGAAACAAGTATTCCTAAGGGAAACTTGGAGCGCACAACTATTGAGTATGTGGGAGTGACAAGTTGAGGATATATCCTTGTCATCCACAATGCAGATTGTGGAGGTTGGATATGGTCATGCCTCATACATCTGATGTGATTGAGAACGTCTACAACCATGTCTTGATGATTATATATGTGATAATATTGGAGGAAAATTGTGGTTGTACCTCGGATGGTAGGGTATGCATACCCACCTCCTTTCACTAGTATCGTGACCTGTACCAAGGACAGACTAGGTTGTTAGCAGCTTTACCTTATGTGTTAGTGTGGCAGACCTGTACTGATCGGGGGCAGAGAATATCTTAGGAGTCTGACTCTTCCTAGATCTTGTATGGCACTGATTTTGACTTAGCATTGGTCAGTTAGATTTTGAGTGGTATCCTCAATTTCCTCAGGGCATAATAAAGGATGTAATACAGCTGTGTAGCATATTTGTTTAGCGTTATACATAATGTTTCACATTGGATGATAACCCTTGTTTGTTATCTTTACATAAAGATGATGCTTAGTGCAATTAAGAGATAATCGATATACTTATGTTTTGGATATGCTTAAGATTGTAGATGCATACATACAGTAGCCATGATTATGTTGAGAAATATACTGCTACTGTTGATTATAATCATGATGCTAGCTATCTAATGTTGTTAGTTATGTTTAGCATGCTAGCCATGCCTTTGTAACTAGAGATGCATATACTGCTAATCATGATTATCCAGATAGTTGTGCTTATGTTGTTAGCTCTTTTTATGATGTTGATATGTTCAACCAATTAGACATGCTATTATTGTTAGCTATGCTTATGCGGCTAGACTTATTCATAATGACAGATATTCTATGTTACTAGACTTGATCATGATGCTAGATATGCATATGCAACTGAATTGCTTATATTGTCAACAAGATAAAGGATGATAGTTTGGCTAATGATGATAGTTATTATCTTCTCATTTATGTATTCTGTTAATCATCAGTGCTGCTGAGCTTATTTGTTATATCTAATTAAACTGCTTAACTATTTAATTAATTAGAAAATGTTGTAATCAATAAATGTTGTTGGAGGTTATATCTCTTGCTGGGACATGGGTCTCACTCTTGTGGTTCACCACATCTTTTTAGGTAATCAGAAGTGACAAAAACAAACATGTAGAAGCAAAGAGATGCTATAGTAATGAATCTTTGAGAAAGTTGATTAGATGTCTAGTGTGTCCTAGAGTCATCCATGTACTCTCTGGTCTGGGCAGGAAAAGTTTGTATATGGTGTTTCAAATGAATCAACCTTTTGTTAGCGTATTAACGGTTGTTTGTGTGTCATATACAAATATTGTTCTCCTATGTATATATGTTGTAGATAAGGTGATAGAACAATTTGTATCAAATTCTTGGCATAGTATCGATAAAAGAAAGATGTTGGGCTCTTATGCAAATGTTTCTGAGCATGTGCTGACGTTGAAATTGGTTTTAATTTACCCATATTTTTGGGTATGTGATTAATTAGTGATCGATTGTGCTTTATGTTTTAAGTAATCTCATTTAGTGTAACGAGTTCTCACAATTGATGATTGGACTCTAAACTGATCGATTCAAGCGTTGAACCAATCAGTTAGTGTGTCAGGTTGATTGAAAGTTGCATTGGCTGAATATTAATAGAACTAGGGCATCAACCGATTGGTTCATTGAGTGAACCAATCGGATAAAGTTCGGTCAAATGACTAGTTCATGTGATGAACTACCCAGTTCACAGATCATTTCAATTGTATCAAAGATTAGTGTTGATGTCATGCTATGCATTAATTAAATATTAATTACCATTACAATTTGGATAGTAAAACATGATGAAGACAACATGTAAAGGGTTGAGATGATCGAATCACATGTCAAATGATTAGTTCACCCATGAACCAATTATTTCACCTTTCACTAGATGCAAAAATTCCTGAAATTTTGTACCCTTTGACTCCAGCATAGACTGGGAATCCTAACCCTAACCCTCCAATAAATAGATGGGTACTGGGGGCTTCCTTTATAAAACATTAGTTGCTCTGACCATTATTGTCTTCTCTGGTTGTGGTAACTAAGAGATCTAGAGCAAGTCCTACCTGATAAAGGGAGGGATAGCAAGGTAGGACGATTTTGGAAGAGATGGTGCGAGTGCACCAACTAGAAGGGGGCAACTCCTTCCTTTCTGTTCATCTAAATGCAAGAGTTCCTGGTGGTATGTATGGACTACAATAGAGATGGGGAGTTTGTTGCCTACCACTAGGAGGACAACGCCAAGTTGCTATCCATGGTGATCAACCAGGTGTTGTTGTAGGCCTTGTTTGGGTACGACTTGAAGAAATCTGCATACTGCATTGAAGAAATTTTCTCCAGACTTGATCCATGACCAGGTATTACCTCAAAACCATCCTTCCATTGTATAGTAGTTGGAACAATCAATTGTTATAATGGGAATGTGGAAGTTAAATTTTTGTTTCCTCTACATGCTCTGTCACCATATTTCCCTACATCAAGACCGTTGACCTCGTCCAGACGTTATAGTATCAAAGACCCTTGATTTGTGAATTGGTGTAAAAAGAAGAGGAGGAAACACCTCTCTGTAGAAACATGTTTAAGAAGTTGAAAACAAAAGGATGAAAGAAGACAACTCGATATGAAACTAAGGATGAGGATGAGTTCATCCCAGGACAAGGTAAAGCAAGAAAGGTCAATGATGAACTTGGTTAAAACTTCAGAATACATTTGTAGATCATGAAATACATACAAAGAGGCACAAAAGGGGGAATCTGAGAAGTATCTATATAGGGTGAAATAGATCAAACCCACTGCTTGAAAATATGTGAAGGTGTCCCATGAATCTACCCTGTGTCTCTGGTCATCTGCAAGGCTTGTTTCTAAGGTAGAAACCTTATGTCTATGGAAGACCGAGGGAAGTCTAAGGGTAGGCATTGTTGGGTTAGTTGAGGGGTTTTAATGATGTGAATGAGTTTATGGTGTCAGGAACATCATTTTTGGATGGATATAAATAGGTTTTGACATCTTGATAGGGGTAGAATCACTGCCAAGGTGGGAAGCAGGGGAAATGAGAATCCCCTTCCACGATTGGGATGTTTAGGGTACAGAATCGTATCATATTTGGGATGGAAAATCTTGGGAGAGAGAGGGAGGAAGCTAAAGGGGAGATTATTTCTCACTATAGAGGGATGGAGAGATATAGAGATTGGAGGAGGAAAGGAGCGTTGTGGATTCCTAAGTGCACTGGATTTGGGTAAAGAAGGCAACACATCAACCAGTAGATGGATCCACCACCCAGAGTCCAACCCTGATTGGGTTAGGGCTGTGTGACAATCACATTATGGGGTATACTATTTAAATCCTAAGTCCAGTGTTATAAGGATTACATTAATTAATTGATTTAAGTGATTTTGTCACTAATTCTAATTAGAACATCTAGAAACATCCAAAACTAACCAAATTTAGTGTGTTACTTAGTTGGAGCACGACAATTTCCAAAAATCTAGTTAGTTTCCTTATTTGATCAACATAGCTTACTATCTCTCTCTTTTTAGGATAAAAATTCAATTAATCATATAAGATTACTTAAAATGAAATATTTTTGGAAACTTCTAATATTATCAAAAATAAATTTATTTTAGAATAATGAGACCATAAAAAGAACATTCATTTGGTTAATTTCATGTAAATCCCTAAATGTCAATTATTGGATAGTTTGTATCAAATTGGTGATATTCAGTTTCAAATGAACTGAATAAGTACAAAATTTATCTAAATTAGTTGAAATAACATAATTGAGAGCCATAATCACATTAGACTATGTCTTAAACATAAATTTTGGGATAAAACAAAAATTGGGGTTATTTGATAAGATTCAAAATTTTTAGTGTTACACACACTCTTGGATCTTGTAATTAAGGTCCTACTTAGATGCAAGACGAATTTTTATATTTGGCCTCATTCGGCCCTCTGTTATTTTTATGTTTTGTTATATCATATTTTACTCTTGATTCAACCAGTGTTCCTAGTTTGAGGAATGAACTTTTTTGTATTGATAGAGATGTCCATTCATTCATCTTATGCCTATCTCCTATGATTTCCTATCATGGATCCATAGATCATAATCCCTACATGATAAGCATAGTTATTTCAGTAAGAGTATATGGACAAACTCTCTAGGAATCAGATGCTATCTTAATTTAGACAAGTTGCATTGTGATATTTATCAAGTATGATTGTCTCAAAAGATGTAAAGTTTGAGTTTCAAGTTGTCCATTATTTAAAAGTGTGGAAGTATTGGATGCTTAGGGAAGACACATTGATGCCAGAAACTATAGAAAGCATGATAGAAGATGGTTTGAAATGTCTTTTCTCTCATTCTTCCTCTAATGCTAGTCATCTCTCATCTCCATTTATATGTAGCACATTTGGTTCTAGTCCATAAAATGAGAACAAAGAGAAAGTGTTGGGCATTTAGTATTTCCAGCCCAAGGGGTCAAGGTACATTAGGGCACCTTATGGTTGTTGCATGGTATGTGATTATGTATTCCCACCTCATGTAGCTACAAGGAGTGTGTTCCAAGATGTCATCAATTGCAAAGAAGTAATGAGAAAATTGAAAAGGAAGAAAATGAAATAAGAGGAGGAGAGAAAAAAGGAAAGAAGAAAGGAAAAGGGACAAATCTATCAATGTTTTTGAGTTTTCTTGTTTGAGCCATCAATTATTATACACTTTTTTTAAAGAGGGTATCTTCTAGAAGAATTCCTTTTTGGTAGATTGTATAATTCACTTCCTATGCTGATACTTTATTATATCTCTTTCTTGTTGTATATTTATGAATTCCTTCTATTAGTATTATCTTGAAATTTTGGTCAAAACCTGAGAAGGAAATTATATAATTTTAAAATATATTTTTATACGGTAAAATAATAGATATAGACACTAAAGGAAAATTAAAAGTCTAAATATTTCCTTTCTGACCCTCAATCTCAAATTTTCAAGTCCATGGGCCTCCATATTGTTCTCCATTAAATACGTCTAATAAAAATTGAAAAGAAGTGCTTCAACATTTCAGTTTTTTTTCCATAAAACCATCATTATCGGGCTGAGACCTTTGTTGTCTTTTGGTATTTAGTCCACCATATTCTTGGCATCAGATTTCACAAGTTTCTACTTCATACCTCTATTTTTGGCCATATGAATACTAAATAATACTCCCATTGTTTTGGAAATGAAAGCACCCCATCCAGCTTTAACAATTTTCGCCTCCGTGAGATAGTAGAGTCATCGTGGTTTTTGTAGATATCACCCAATATGACACAACCATAATCAAGAAAAGCAACATCAAACTTATCTTTGAATGTTCACACATAAGGAAGACTCCACTAGTGCCTCAATGTGCTCCCGATTGTCTATTTAGCTAGGCATCCCTTCATGGAATTGATACATACTTATTCACACAGTTGGTGAACCCAGGAGAAATAACGAGGGTTTGAAGTACCTCATTATAGAATATGGTTTTATTGTAGGACATACAAGAGGTTTAATACTAAGAGAAAAAGTGAGCACTATTGGATGAGTTGCATTTACTCATAACCAATGCAAGAAAAAAAAGGAAAATCACTAATGAGTGTTTTTAGCTAAATATCAATAAGAGATGAATTTGACCAAATCTCTTGTGCAAACCTACATTGTAATAAGGCATGCATAATTTTTTCACACTCAACCCCACAAATATCACAAACCCTAGGCTCTATAGTTGTGTCTCTTAACCAAGTTGTAGTTTGTTGGTAGGTGGTCAATAAAACATTGCCAGAGAAAAGATCGAGCTTTAGCGGTAGGCCTACTTTATAAATTTTATGACAAGTCTCATTTTGACTAATCACCATATTGTTCATCCATTCTAGTCTATGACTATTGAATCCAAGCCAATAAGCAATATTCACAGAAGAAGATAAACCATGTCCAAGGCATGGTACCTATACATATGAGAGGAAAATCTCAATCTTATAAGCATTTTGAGGATTGGAGCACCTTGCTCGATAATAAATAGAGCACTGATAAGGTGTAAAGAGGCGAGATCACCTTCTTACTAAAATTTAAAGGAAATACAAAGCATCCACTTTTTTTTTAAGAAAAATAGACGTCATGGAATGCATGTATAATAATCCAAGTAAATAAGCATGTTTCAGATACATGAAAAATGGCAATAGTAGGGGAATGAAACTAAGTTATTACATTGATTTTTGAACTCTTATTCACAACATGAGTTTCTTTGAAAAGGAAAAACTAAAAAAAAACTATTGGATCTAGCAATAAGGAACCTGGTCATCCTTGATTGCAAAACTTGGATCTACTACTCCTAAGCTTGGTCACCTTTACATTGTTCAACACCTAGATCTAACCCTGGGTGGTTGGGAAAACACCCAACAAAAGGGAAGGAAAACAAGGTATTTCCAGTGCAAATGAACAAGGACAAAAGATAAGAAACAACATGGAAAGCAAGGATAAGATTTCATCATAAGATGAAAATGGTCAAAAGTATGAGGCATAAATAATTAGATGCTTGCCATAACAAAATAGTAAAAAGGATGCATGCATGATTAATATTGGCTACCTAAACTATGTAGGGTTGAGGCACTTACCTAACATCAACAAATACACGAGGGAGAGTAACACATTCCAGTCACCTAAAAATATTCGATATTATGGAGAGTAACACATTCCCCTGGGCGAATTTACACATGCCCTATCAATGTGTGGTTGTACATAAGTACCACTACACTAGTTAAATAGTCTAATAAAATGAACATGCTAAGAAATATGGAAAATATAAGAATCAAGTAAATATCGACATTACATTGGGGTACAAGACCCAATAAATAAATATAAAAACAGATTTCGAGGCATATATAGCAAATGAATTGTCAAAAGAGGAATTAGGGTTTCATAGAAGCCTCATTAGGGAAACTAGGTCAGGGTTTGCAATTATTCCCAACTTAGGTGTAAGGAAAGCATATAACTTTATTAATGTGATCCAAATACTTCTCTTTCACTACTTTAATCAATCCTAAAGCCCACATTTCCTATTTTCAATGTATAACCATGAATTAGGGTTTCAACATTTTTAAAGGTAAGGAACCCAAACTTTTGGATATTTCAAATAAAACCTCAATTTTAACTCTAAAATAATCACCATTGATCTTATTAGGTTCTCCTGATTAAGAAAACATATAATTTTGTCTATTTTGGAGTTATGAGGTTAAAAGTGCATTTTTGGTGATTTTTATCTATTAAATTCATTTTTGGAAAGTACCTTTCAGTAAAACTCAAAACCAAGTCTCAAAACATTTTTATTAGAAATCTTACATTTTTTTGATTCCACAACATATTTTCTTTTAATTTTTGGACAAAGGAATAAAAAGATATAATTTTTCCTATTCTAACCAATTAGAGAGTGCCATGTCATAGAAGACATCACAAAGAGGCAAAGGGAGAGTGAAGAGTGGGCCCGCCTTGCTGATTTGGCCCAATCAGAGCCAGCCAAGTGAGGGGTCAAGGAACAGTCTTAACTCGCTTAAGGGAAAGCAAGTAGGGGCCGAAAGATGACACCGCCCTCAAGCAGAAAACAAAGGGAAAAAGAAAATGAGAAGGACAGTAGAGGGAAAAGACACATTGGATTCATCCCCTTTGTCGACCCACTCCATGGAAGATGAACAAAAGGTCATGTTTTGGGCATATTTGTATGAGTTTATCAGTCTCACAAGAAAGCACATGAAAAGAAGGAGGGTAGCACTACAAGCCTGAGGGACCAATCAATTCGAACTGAGGAGCCAAGGAGAACAAGCACGATCTAGCACAAGCTCTGGATCAAAACCAAACACTGGAATAGGAAGATGCGAGCAAATGAGAAATTGAGGCCGAAGAAAGGTCGAGCAAGAAGCTACGAAGACCGAGGGGGCACTATTTATAGATGGGGGACCACGAAGCTAGAGATGGATAGGTCACCTGAAATCCTTAGAGAGCAAGAGTTGGGTGTTTCACAATTCTTGACAAAATGTTGTGAATAGGGGATAGGTCGGTGCAGTTTTTTATTTAGAATCTTTTAGAATGGATTTTGTGAATTTGATTTAGAAACGATCGATAAATCAATGAAATAAATCCTTGCTATATTGGTCCCTATTTCCTAATCAGTGGGATCTAGGAGATGATTGGTGAGCCATTGAATTGTGGATCCAACGGTCGAGTCTATGTGGTTCAAAGGTCAACGCGTGACAGTATAAATGAAATTCCCAATCATATTAGTATATGTGTATATATGCATTAATTTCTCTTTTTCTCTCTCATTGTTTGAGGGGGAAAACATGCTCAAATTAAATGAAAATTGACATCTAACTTTTTTTGATATGAGGAATCTGAATTTGTAATTAATTATTTCTTTTGGAAACTTTTAATGTCTTAAATAAATCAAAATTATTTTCTCTTTTCTGCTTCATCAATGGATATAAGATTATCCAAATTTGATGAAACTTCATCCACAAGTCACATTAACCACCTTGGATACAAATTTGCAATAAATTTTACTTGTTGAAGTTGTTTGCATATTTATTTAATATTTTGAAGGTTCTACACACTTTCTCTCTCCTAATTTTACCTTTTAATCAAATATTCTCAAAATTGAGTGAAAATTCACTAAAAGACATATTTAATGTGTAGATTACAAATTTGTCATCAATTGTTACTTTTGGAGTCATTAATGATTTATTTTATATTTTTTTATTTATCTCTTATTTTCCCATTCAATTAATACATTTATACTTATGAATTTCCCAAAAGTTGTGAAACTTGTCACCCAACCAAACATGTACTTCAAAGAAAATGAATTTGGACTTAGAATTATCTTTTGAGTTCCAATTTTATGATTTTTAGGAAATTTACACTTATTTTTACCAAATGGAAAAATTAATTCATTTAATGTCATATTATCTTAGTCTTAAGGTTTTCTCTTCTTTTCCTTATACAAAAGCCATTGAAACTTCTAGATCTATTTTATTTTATTCTCATCCCTCTTAAGTGGACATTTTGAAAATTAAACCCATCAATAAACTTTCACTAAGGTACCTATGCTTAACTCCTTGTAAAGTAAAATCTTGGGAACAAATGTATACCAAACCTTTCTAGTTTCCACTAATTCAACATCAAGGACAGAAATGTATGGAAAATATTTGGAAAAGGCTAAACTAAGATTATACATGGATTTCAGTTCGTTACAACACTCTACCCATTAAAAAGGATTTCATCCCCAAAATCTCATACAAAAAGAGAAGGGTGAGTACTCAACATCTCATCTCTAAGTTCCTGAGTGGTTTCTTCGAAACCATGATAACGCCATAAGACCTTCACCAACTCAATCTCCTTATTCTTCAACTGCTTAACTCAGAAGTCTAAAATCTTCATAGGTAACTCCTCATAAGTCAGATTTTCTTAAATCTCCAAAGGCTCAATTGAGAGTACATAAGAAGGGTCCTTCATGTACTTTATCAACACGGAGACGTGAAACACATTATGGATCTTTTCATCGGCAGGAGGAAGAGCTAAATGGTATGCACAGTATCCAACCTTATCCAAGATCTCAAATTGTCCAACATAGTGGAGACTAAGATTGCCTGTGACTTTATATCTTGCAATAGAACATATAAGCTTGATCTTCAAGAAAGTATAGTCACCTACTAGGAAACTCACATTAGACCTTTTCTTATCAGCATACATCTTCTACGGATCTTGTGCAACTTTCATACACTTCTTGATCAATTGAACCTTCTCTACCATCATCTGCATATCATCACTCTTCACTAGAGCACATTTTCCCACATCATCCCAGTGTAACGAAGAATGATAAGGTCTTCCATACAATGATTCATAAGGTGGCATACCAAAACTAGCTTGGTAGCTATTATTGTAAGCAAACTCATCTAATGGAAGAAAATTATCCCATGCACTTCCCCAATCCATAACACAGGCACAAAGAAAATCTTCCAAAATTATTGTCCCTTCAGATTGACCATCGATTTGTGAATGATAGGCCATACTGAAACACAAGTCAGTACCATCTCTTATTGAACTAGACTCCACAAACGAGAGGTGAACTTCAGTTCATGATCTGATACTATCACTTTAGGCACTAGGTGAACTTTAGTTCATGATCTGATACTATCACTTTAGGCACTCCATGCAGACAAATGATCCAATCCATATACAACTGAGCCATCTCATCTACCTTGTAAGTGGACTTGGATGGAAAAAACTGGGCAGACTTTATAAGTCGATCAGTCACCACCCACACATTATCAAAGCCCTTCCTGGTTTTAGGGAAACTAGTGATGAAGTCCATAGTAATCTTCTCCCATTTCCATTCTAGAATCTTAAGTGGGTGTAGAAGACCACCATGTCGTTGATGCTTGATCTTGACTTACTAACAAGTCAAACACGTGACAACAAATAGAGCGATGTCCTTCTTCATGTTCTTCCACAAAAAACTCTGTTGTAGGTCCTTGTACATCTTGGTAATACTAGGGTGTATTGTGTACTTAGAACTGTGGGATTCACTCAAATCCTTCAGTTGTAAATCACCAACCTCAGGTATCAACAACCTTTGTTAGAAATGAACAACACCATCCACACCAGTTGAAAAGTCAGACTGTGGCTTCTCAACTAAGGTCTTCATTTCTTCAATCTTAGAACTTTCAAGTTGTGCAACAACAACCTCTGAGATCTTTGAAGGTGTAATGGACAAACTAGACACGTGAACACACAACTTCTCAACATCTTCTTTATCAGCATGTTATGGTTGGAAACATGAAACACAATCCTGGTTCATAATAGCACATAATGCATTCTTGTTTTGACTCAAAGCATCAACAACTACATTTTATTTACTGGGATGATAGGTGATGGTAAAGTAGTAGTCTTTGAGATACTCCATCCATCTTCCCTTCCTCACATTCAGACTCCTTCTACGTCAAAAGATATCTTAAGCTTTTGTGATCTTAGAAAACTTCAAACTTTACTCCATACAAATTGTGTCGCCAGATGTTTAAAGCATGCACGATAGCAGCTAGCTCTAAATCATGTGTAGGCCAATTCTCTTCATTAGGTTTCAACTGGCACAAATTATAGGCGATCACTCGATCTTCTTGCATCAAGACACATGCTAATCCTTGCTTAGAAGCATCAATGAAGATAATGTAGGGTTTTCCTTCAACAAGTAATGCAAGAGTAGGAGTAGACATAAAAAAACTCTTCAACTTTTGAAATTTTCCTCACATTCAAGTGTCCACACAAACTTGACTTCTTTTCTTGTCAAATTTGTCAAAGGAAGAGACAACTAGGAAACTCTTAATAAACCTTCGATAGTAACCTGCTAAACTAAGGAAACTGTAGATCTCATATGGGGTCTTCAGATCTTTCCACTTGGTCACAACTTCTACCTTTGCAGGATCGACAACAATATGTGCGGAAAAAATCACATGATCCAAAAACATCACTTCCTTGATCCAAAACTCACACTGAGAATTTAGCATATAGTTGATTTTCACTTAGTGTGTTCAACATGATTTGCAAATGTTCACCATGTTGTTCTTTAGATTTGGGGTAGACCAAAAAATCATTGATGAACACCACCAAAAATTGATCGAGGTAAGGATGAAACACTCAATTCATCAAGTCCATGAAAGCAGTAGGGGCATTAGTCAAGCCGAACATCATGACCAAGAAGTTTTATTGCCCATAACATGTTCTGAAAGTTGTCTTCGAGACATCTTCATCCTTCACTCGCATCTGGTAGTAGCCACTTCACATATCCATCTTTAAGAACATAGTGGCTGGCTTCAGCTGGTCAAACAGGTCATCGATGTGAGGCAAAGGATAGTGATTCTTTATCATCACTTGTTTATGTATACGATAATCCATGCACATATACAACATACCATCCTTCTTCACGAACAAGTCAAGGGCTCCCCATGGTGAAACACTGGGGCACACAAATCCCATATCGAGAAGCTCCTAAAGCTTCTTCTTAATCTCGACGATTTCTATAGGGGGCAAGTGATAAGGAGGCTTCGATATGGGAGAGGTTCCTGGTACTAGCTCGATGGAAAACTCCACCTCATGAGTTGGGGGCAAGACATGCAAATCCTCAAGAAAGACATCAGTGAAGTCCTTCACAAAATCTATGTGATCGAGAGTAGGAGGTATGGCATCGAGGATGATAGAAGCTAAGATTACTCTACACTCTTATGAGACAAGCTTTTTGGCTTTGATGGCAAAGATAACAAACTTCCGATCCTCTCACTTTATACCCTTGACACACATCCTTCCCTTAATAGGATGTAATAAACTAACCTTTGATACCTCATATAACAAAAAAAATTTGTACCTCTTCAACCCATCCATCCCCAGATGACATCAAAGGTGGTCATGTCAAGCAAGACGTAAACCAATGGAAACATTATTCTGGAGATACAGAGGTCCATGGTTGGGAGTTTGAGATAAGAAGAGAACATCCTACCGCTAGGGGTTTTAACATCTAAAGCATAATCCATATATTTGGATTCTATCTCTAACATGGAAGCATTCTCAGTTGATATGAATGTATTTGATGAACCAAAATCAAAGAGTGCTTTAATTGGATGCTTATAAATATGTAAGGTACCTTCGATGACTTCATTATCTCCTTCAGCTTCCTCAACACTAAGGGCAAACACCCTTCCATTCCACCTCTCCACATGTGGTTTTTGGCCTTACCGGTACTAATTGTTGTAGTTTCTTGGAGGCAGATGCTATTGCTATTGCGGCTGCTGGGAAAGCTAATGAGCTGGAGCTGGAGCTGGTCCCCACCCAAGCTTGGGGTAGCTAGATCAAATTTGTCCAGCTTGACCACACTCGTGGTAGATTGGTGCAGGTCAATCATCTCTATGGGGTTTACCCTTGCTAGTAGGGCATCTTCCTGATGGGTGAGAATGTGAGCAACGGTTGCACTTGTCGCACCCTTAGTTTCCACCAACATTCTTTCTCTTGTTGTTTTTGTTGTTGAGCCCGAAAGGTTGGAACCTAGGTAAGATTTGATCACCAAAGCCTTGTCCACCATTTTTTTTAAAAGTCAACGACAGTTGGGGAACAAGGTTGCATCCTATGTTGTAGTTTAAACCCTCGAGGAACATGATTGATCTTCTTTCCACTCCTAGGTCCACCGCATAACACTCCAGGAGAAGAAAACATAGGACGTACTCAGAGATGCTCATGCTTCCTTGAAGTAGACTATAAAACTCTACTTCCTTCCTCTTCAGATAGGCAGGACAGATATAGTTCTCACGGAAAAGTTTGAGGAACTTTTCCCAGGTCATGCTCGAAGTATCACTGGTATAAGACATACCTGTCCAACAGACTTGTGCTGGCCCATCCAACACATACATCGTGAAGCGAACCTTCTGGTGAGGAGGACACACCATGTCGTTGGATGTACGCTCCAGAGCCAAAACCCAATCATCATCTTTATCCACCATGTTTGTCTCACTCTCACCCTTGAAGTACGGTGGTTGCATCTTGATGAAGTCCATAAGGGTGAACTCCTTCTACTTAGTTGCATCAACTACAATATTGGAAAGCTATCCCACCAAAGTAGTCGAGAGTAGCTAGTGCAACATGGTCAACTCTTGCTTAGGGGTCAGAAGAGGGGTGCCAACAGGGATAATAGGAATTGTCATGGTGTTGGAGGGAGTCACCGAAGTATCCCAGTTGTCGGTGCTAAAGGAGGTGGCTCCTGAAGAGGAGTTGTTCATGTTTCTAAACAAATATCCCTTCTTGAAATATAAGGGTATAACATATGATAACTAGCTAGGAGTTGACAACAAGGATATCTAAGGCTACTATTGCCTCTAGGCATACTATTTCAGGCATTCAGTATCAATGCATGCCATGCTGGTATCATACAAATTCAGGATTCCTAAAAAACTAAACTAGTGGCACAGAGGGAAATTTTCCATCCCCCAGACCCTGATCCTTTCTAGACACCTTCTTGCAATTTATGCCCTAGTAGTTGCCCAACAAGCTCTGATACCATGCTGTAAAGAGGCAAAACCACCTCCTTACTAAAATTAAAAGGAAATACAAAACATCCACTTTTTTCCAAGAAAAATAGATGTTGTGGATGCATGTATAATAATCCAAGTAAATAAGCATGTTTTAGATACATGAAAAATGTCAATAGAAGCGGAAAGAAACTAAGTTGTTACATTGCTTTTTGAACTCTTGTTCACAACATGAGCTTCTTTGAAAAGCAAAAACTGAAAAGAAACTATAGGATCTACCAATAAGCAACCTGGTCATCCTTGATTGCAAAACATGGATCTACTACTCCTGAACTTGGTCACTTGGCATTGTTCAACACCTTGATCTAACACTGGGTGGTTGGGAAAACACCCAGCAAAAGGGAAAGAAAACAGGGTATGTGCAAGAGAAAATGAATAAGGACAAAAGATGAGAAACAACATTGAAAGTAAGGCCAAGATTTCATCATAAGATGAAGATGGTCAAAAGTATGAGGAATAAAAAATTAGTTGATTGCCATAACAAAATAGTAAAAAGGCTACATGCATGATTAATATTGTCTACCTAAACTATGTAGGGTTGAGGCACCTACCTAACCTTAACCAATAGGTGAGGGAGAGTAACACATTCCAGTCCCCTAAAAATATTCTATATTGGAGAGAGTAACACGCTCCCCTCTATGGGTGGTTGTACATAAGTAGCACTACACTAGTTAAATAGTCTAATAAAATCAACATGCTAAGAAATATGGAAAGTATAAGCATCAAGTAAATATAGACATGGCAGTTGGGCACAAGACCCAATAAATAAATATTAAAACAAAATTTTAGGAATATATAGGAAAGTACAGAGCACCAGCGCCGCCATCAAGCGACTCCTCACTCGCACTCGTACATCAAGATCAAACAGATACAATGCGTCCGCTTCCTCATTATTGACATCGTCATTTGCATCCTCTGCTGGTTCCTCTTTGCGAGGGGAGTACGACAGCCTCTGTGACAAGGTCCGTGAAGAGATAGAGAGACTACAGGACTTGCGTGCTCAGGCGTGCGAAGGATGGGAGGGCAGGCTAAGGCGGTGCCAGGTACAGATACGACAACTTGAGGAGAGGCTCTGCGGTGAGAGTGGACGGCAGGCTGAAGCAACGAGGGTGGCCATCGTGGAGCTGAACAAGACGGCGGCGAAATGCCAACGACAGTGGGCTGCTATGCAGACCAAACGTCTTGAAAATATATAGCCAATAAAGAGAAATTAGGGTTTCATAGAAGCATTCATTAGGGAAACTAGATTAGGGTTTGTAATTATTCCCAACATAGGTGTAAGGAAAGCTCATATCTTTGTTAATATAATCCAAATACTTCTCTTTCACTACTTTAATCAATTCCAAATCCCACATTTACTATTTACAATGTATGACCATGAATTAGCATTTACACATGTATAAAGGTAAGGAGCCCTAACTTTTGGACTTTTCAAATAAAATCTTAATTTTGACTCTAAAATTATCACCACTGATCTTATTAGGTTCTACTGATTAAGAAAACATATAATTTTGTCTATTTTGGAGTTATGAGGTTAAAAGTGCATTTTTGGTGATTTTTATCTATTAAATTCATTTTTAGAAAGCATCTTTTGATAAAACTCAAAACCAAGTCCCAAAAACATTTTTATTACAAAACTTACATTTTTCTAATTTGAAAACATATTTTCTTTTAATTTTTGAACAAAGTACTAAAAATATATAACTTTTCCTATTCTAACCAATTAGAGAGTTCAACGTCATCGAAGCCATCACAGGGAGGCGAAGCGAGAGCGAAGAGTAGGCCCACCTTTTTGAATTGGCCTAATCAAAGCTAGACAAATCAGGGGTGAAAGGCACGACCTTGACTAGCTCAAGGTAAATCAAGCGGGGGAGGAAAGACAGTACTTCCCTCAAGCGAAAAACAAACGGAAAAAGAAAATGAGAAGGGTAGTAGAGGAAAAAATGCATGCGATTCATCCCCTTTTTCACGCCACTCCATGTCTGATGAATAGAAGCTTGTGTTTTGGGCAAATTTGCATGATTTGATCAAACTCACAAGCAAGCACATGATAAGAAAGAGGGAAGCACTACAAACCTAAGGAACCAATCAATTTGAATTGATGTGACTAGGAGAACGAGCATGACCCGCCGCAAGCTCAGATCAAAATTGAACACTGGAACACGAAGATGTGAGCAAACTAGCAATTGAAGTCAGAGAAAGGTTGAGCAAGAACCTACAAAGACTTAGGGGGCACTATTTATAGATGGGGGACCTCCAAGCCAGGGATGGCTAGGCCACCCTAAATCCTTGGAGAGCAAGAATTGGGTGTTTCCCAATTTCTTAACAATCCATTGCGAATAGGGGATCGGTCGGTGCAGTTTTGTATTTAGAATCTTTTAGAAAAGATTTCATGAAATTTGATTCAGAAATGATCGAGAAATCAACAAAATAAATCCTTGCTATATTGGTCCCTATTTCCCGATCGGTGGGATCCAAGAAATAATCCGCAAGACATTGGATCCCAAATTCAATGGTCGAGATCATGCGGGTCAAAGGTCAACATGTGACAATATAAATCAAATTCCCATTCATATTAGTATACAATGTATATATGCATTAATTTCCTTTTTCTCTCTCCTCGTTTGAGAGGGCAAACATGCTCCAAATTAAATGAAAATTGAGACATAACCTATTTTTTATATGAGGAATCCAAATATGTAATTAGTTTTTCCTTTTGGAAACCTAAAATGTGTTAAATAGATCAAATATTATTTTCTCTTTTTTCCTTCATTAGTGGTTATAAGATTATCCAAATTTGAGAAACTTCACCAAATGTCACATTAAGTTCCTTGGATCAAATTTTCCATCAATTTTACATGTTGAAGTTGTTTGTATATTTATTTATTATTTTGAAGGTTCTACACACTTTCTCTCTCCTAATTTCACCTTTTAATCAAATATTCTCCAAATTGAGTGAAAATTCATCCAAATACATATTTTAATGTGTAGATTATGAATTTGGCATCAATTGTTACTTTTGGATTCATTAATGATTTATTTTGTATTTTTTGAGTTATCTCTTAATTTCCCATTCAATTAATACATTTATACTTACTAATCTTCCAAAAGTTGTGAAATAACCACCCAAGCAAACTTGTACTTCAAAGAAAATGAATTTGGACTTAGAATTATCTTTTGAGTTCCACTTATATGATTTTTAGGCAATTGACTCTTATTTTTACCAAATGGAAAAATTAATTCATTTAATGTCACATTATATGAGTTTTAAGGTTTTCTCTTCTTTTTCATACAAAAGTCATAGAATCTTCTAGATCGATTTTATTTGTTCTTATCCCTCTTAAGTGGGCATTTTGCTAATTAAACCCATTAGTAAACTTTCACTAAGGTATTTATGCTAAACTCCTTATAAAGTAAAATATTGGGAACAAATATATACGTAACATTTATAGTTTCCACTAATTCAACATCAAGGACAAAAATGAAAGGAAAATATTTGGAAAAGGCTAAACTAAGGTTATACATGGATTTCAGTTCGTTACATATGGTATTTTTTCTAAAGGTTTTCATCCTTCTAGATCAATTCAAGAAACAATGAAGACATACCCTGTGAAATGTTTGTTGAGGAGACCATCCCTCAGTTTCCAATAATCAACTCTCATCCAAATATCAACTCTTATATTCAATTGAATCCCCTTCATCAGCAAAGACTTTGACCCCCAAAAAGTATGCCAAGTATAGAAAGTGTCAAAACCTCTAAACACCTACATAAAAAAAGGCTCTTCTATGATATTTGTCTTTAATCACTATAGCACTCTAGTTGTAAGATTAGTATATAGCATCCACACCTTCTTTCAAGAAGAAATTTGTTGAAATTTTTGAGATTTATGAATCCAAGCCCACCCTTCTTCTTTACTAGAACATTTGTCATATGAAGCCCATTGTATTTTCCTTTTACCATTTTTACTCCCCCATCAAAAGCTGGATATCATGTGGCAATGTCATCAATCATAGAGTATGGGATGTGGAAGACTTGTATCATGTAATTCACAGTAGCTTGTATGATAGATTTGATGGGAATTTCTTTTCCTTCCTGGCTAAGGATTTTTTCTTTCTATCAACTAAGTTTTTTGCCAATTGTGTCCTTCAATGCTCCAAAAATGAATATCTTTGAACGGCCTATTATTGCGGGTAGGCCTAGGTAGCTCATAATAACTCATAATATCGGCTATCTGCTTAGCTCCTTGAAGGTCTTCTTTGGAAAATAAAATGCTATCATCAATGAAGAACAAATGTGTGATTCTAGGTCCGTTTATTATGACCCTTGCTCTAATAGTAAGACCATCTTTAAACACTTTGTTGATAAGAAGAGAGAAATTGTCTACACAAAAAAAGAGGTAAGGAGAAACGGGGTCACCTTGGTGAAGCCCCCTTTGAGGATGAATAAGACCTATTTTGCAGCAGTTTAAGATTAAGATAGAGGATACTCTACTTATATATTCTTTAACTTTGTTACACCACTTCACTCTGGTCCCTATTCTCTCTGTAACATTTATGAAGAAATTCCACTCAACCTTATCATAAGCTTTGCTCATGTCCAACTTGATAGCATATGAGTTTTGTTACCTTTGTTATTCCTTTTCATGGCATGGAATCTCAAAATAAATAAGGGCATTGTATATAATAAGGTGAAATAGAATAAGATCACACTATTGAGGACAAATAATATCATCAACAAATTTCTTCACCCTATTTCCATCATCTTAGAAATAATTTTATAAATTATAAAACACAGGATGATGGGTTTGCAGTCAGCCATATCCTTAGGGTTTTGCACTTCAAAATATTAAATATATTGATAGAATTGAAATTTTTCAAGGAAACTTCCCCCTTCGGGCACACCTTGTTGTAGTCACCAATGCCCATGCCTATTCTACCCCACTAGGTTTGAAAAAAAAAACTAGCATCGAACCCATCAGCCCCTACCGCCTTTTTGGGGTGCATATTAAATAAATAATTTTTTATTTCCCCATCCTATGACTCCTTTTCAAGAAGCTCATTAATCTCTTATGTTATAAAAACCTCCACCACACTAAGGGCCAACTCCATACTCCCACTCCCCTGAACACTCAAAATATCTGTGTAGTAATTTATGATGATTCTTTTGATGTCTTTCCCTCTATGTTTCTATATTGCTTCCTCATTTTTAGACACATAATTTTGTTCCTTGTACTAAGTTGAGATGCTTTGTTGTGGAAGTATGGCATATTTTCATCATCATCCCTCATCTATTTAATCTTAGGACTTGTGAACTAGTGGATGTCCTTTTTCTTTTGTAGCTCATTTGTTTCCTTCTAAGTCTATGGCATTTATTTATATTTTCCTCAATCATTTTTTTCTTTGATTTTTTTCCAACAACTTCTTATCCTTATTATTTCTTTTATAAATTTCCTTGAACCTAGTTTTGGATCACACATTAATCTTTTCATCACACGATTCTAGTTTTATATTTAAGCCACTGGATGCATTCTCATTCCAAGCCTCTTTTATGATATCTTTACACTGGGGATCCTCCATCCATATTTGTTCCATTATGGAAGAGTAAGACTTCTCTCAATCTCTTGTTCCTCTCAACTTTTGAGGAGAATATGTGCATGATAAGAATTTGTTTGGATAATATGGATAAACTTGGCATTAGGGTGGTCCACAAACTAATTCATAGTATTTAGGATTCTATCAAGTCTTACCATTCTCATCATTTTTTGGTATCCTCCCTTTAAACTGGGTAAAGTTATTTCCCTTGTAAAATATCTCCATCAACTCACACCTACCTAAGCAACCATTGAAATCATTAATGTACATGTCATCACATGTGACCCCTCCTTTTTCCTTATGAGTTTTGATCTTGTCCAAGTGTCATATGTAGATTGTAGGTAGCCAACTATACCTATTCATAACATCCAGAAACTTCCATGTTTTGTACTTGATATGTGTTTCCCACCACTCTTACACACTGATAAGCCTCCAGTCATCCTTGTTGCCTTTGCCTTTGATTTCAATAGCAAAGTGATGAATAGAATAACATATAATCTTCAATTTATCCTCATTCCACCACATTCCTATTCAATCAACTCTGTCTTCACTACTACACACTTAATTATGAAAACCATTTCATCAAGGTCAATGTCTTGGATCTTTGTTACATGAGAGAGACAAAATCTGGCCTCTCCTTCCAACATATGTGCTAGAGAGTCCAGAACATGCCTAATCACTTAAAATTGCTAGTCCAAAAGGAGCATATCTAGATCAATCAGATTTTAAATATATAACTCGATATTGAGGCACCCACAACAACAATAACGGGGACCGGTGCAGTAAGTCGGGGCTGAACATAGGGACAAGGGTGGTAAGTGTCAAGATCCTTAAGCCTTATCTTAGTTAGACCAACCAAAATAAGTAAGATAAGTATTCCCTATAGAACATTGGTGTTTCAATGGGAAAGATAACAAATAAGTAAGTAAGACACAAGATTAAACAAAATAGATCAAGAATGTTTAAACAGTATAACATGATATGGATGGGAAACTTGAACTGGTTTTCACCATCTTAGATCTCTCACTTACATATAACATACATACCCATTGTATATCCTTGGCAAGTTTACTAGAAATCATTATACGTGTCTATTCCCTCCTCTCTTGATCTTAGGATAGATCTAGAATATAAGGTTGTCCTCCTCTTGAGATCACAAAGAAAAAATCAACATAAAACTATATGATCATTAGATTTATCTTTTCATCATTTCCATGCCTTAGTACCACTCCATAACTACTACATATGGTTAATAATACTCTCTCGAGCTATTAACAATAAAAAATACAAGATGGTATCTTATAATGCAAGTGAAGCATTCAAAATAGGAGTATGGAGATAAAAATTGTGAAGAGTATATAAAAATCAATAGATATATGTGTTTACATGTTTGGAGAGGCTTACAATCTACTCACAACCCAAGCTAAATTGAATAGACACTCATGGTGGTGAGTGACATTTTAGATTTACATGTAGAAGGAGAGATTATGATGAATGGATGGGAGAAAGTGGATGGATCAAAGACTGAGAGAGTAGAACGAGGAAGAATCTTTAATACAGTAACCATAGGAAGGGGTAGTGATGCTTGGCGAAGGACCTCCTTTTCAATTCTAGCAGCAGTAATGGTGACTAAATGGTATGTGTGAGCTTCATCATCCTTCTTCTCTTAAAGAGGTTTTTAGGTACTTCCTGGGGATGACAAAGGACTGATAGAACCTTGGACTTTTGTCCTTGGTTTCCACAAACTGATGGTTGTGAGTAGAGATTGATGGCATGTAGGCACAGTGGTAGTTGTTCATCCTCCTTTAGCAATGAGTGAGCCCTTTTCCATAGCAAGGTGTTCTCTATTTATAGTGTCTAGTGTGGGGCTTGAGGTGCTCATAGAGGAGCTTGTGTTTGCCCCAAGTCTTGTAGGCATGTTCCTCACTGAACACACTTAAATAACATGGTTACTAGTGTTCACAGTTCTATCATGATATGTAAAGGTTGCTGGCAGGCCATTGATTTATACAATCTGTTTATTCTTTAGTGTTCACTTGTAGACACACCATAGGAAGAGGAGGGAATGTCGAGCCCTCGATTGATGCATGTTGTAGGACCATCAGTGTATGGTCAGTGGTCTTTGGAAGGATGGTTCTCTATTGAGACATCAAGAGAATGATGCTCAACTGATCATTGCTAGGCGAGACGAGTTGGCATCATACAAATGTTAAGAGTACATACATTCTTGTTATGTCCCTAGTCGTATATTATTGTGGAAACAAAACTCTCTGAATTTATATCTATATCTCTAAGATTGTATCTATATTTCTGAATCTATATCTATCATCTCTGAGTTTATATCTCTATTCTAAATGTAATCTAAATCTATGATTGAAGTTTGTGACTCTATTCTCTAGTTCTAAACTAACTCAAAGTTTGATTCCATGTTTATAAATGATATCTACTCTTATATTGAATATTCTAAATCTCATTATCTTAAGTATGACATCTGGTGTCCTATAATATATCTAAAAGTATGGAATAAGATAATTCTATATGAAAGAGGATATTCTGAATCTGAGAAAATTAGACATCGTGTCCAAATATGAAGTGTGAGTTAGATTTCTAGGGAATGGCCCACTTACCTGTAGCAAGCCAAGCTTCTACCCATGTTGTTCTTATAGAAATTGGATCTAACTCTCTCATGAAAAACCCAATGGTTTTATCAAATGTCATATCCCTTCCTTCTTGGTCAACATCTTTTAGGGTCATAATTTCAGTATTCAAAATTACATGCATTCAAGTATGTATGTATATCATTGTTAGGGTATACAAGGTTAGGTCACCAATGTGGTTTTATAGATGTTGATTTGATACATATAACAATACTAGGACTCATAGTTTAGATTTATCATGAAAACATGTTATTCACATACTACTGAGTTAGGCAAAAGTCCAAAAGAATATAAAGTATATAGTTTTCATAGGCTTAGGGTTTTACATGTAATATTCATGTTTTGATATCTATTACTACTTATAATCAAGGGTTAGGGTTGTTATTAGGATCACAAAGATATTCATTAGATAGGGTGAGATCATAAATTACCAAAATATATTTATAGTGATACTAACATATTGAGTAGTTTCCAATTATAAAAAATAGTGTATTTATATTTAATACCCTAATTATTGAATACCAAAAGGAGTAAATATGGGTTCAATTAGGTAGCTTACATTTTTAGGAGTCTATGGTTAAAATTTCATAATTGTCTGATGTAATAATGATTTACTATAATTTAATCAAGTTTAAACAATTACTGACCAATATGATACAAGATAAAAGTGTTTTCAAATAAAATAACTTGGATCAATGTTTTTTGAAGTACATATATGACCTTGTGGTCATTTTAGGGAATAGCATGACACATGTGTAAAATGGACAAATGACTCATTTGATTTTTCCAGCATGCCTAAGAACTAGGGAATGAATTATATCCTCCATTGTGCAAAGATATGTGTTCATTTGATAAGACTAAGGTCCTAGATCGCTTCCAGAGATCAAGGCAACACAAACGAGCCCTTACTCATCACCTGAGGTGCACCAAGCTGCTCAGAAGGGTCACTAGAAGCTACTGCTTCCAAAGCCAAAGCACGAAGCATGAATATAGAGAATAACGCGACAAACCAAAGAGTCAAATGAATTTGTGAGATCAATGCAAAACTGCCAAGACAACCAAGAGGCCACAACGATGACCAGAAGGGTGACATCGCTAGAAAAAGGTTACAAAGCTCGAAACTAGGGTTTTCTGTTTACTACCCCTCCAGTGGAATTGTGGGTGTCATACGATCACTGGGAGCAAGGTGAAGACTTATGGTCCTTTTTCAGAGTCAAGCTACCATTGTCTCTCAGCTTCTGATCTCGACAACAACAACTCAGTGGTGGTGTTGTTGTCTTGACGCCTCACTATTTCATGATCAAAACAAAAGCTTGCCCTGATATCGGGGCTACTCACAGACAGTGCAAGTGGAGTCAATTGGTTGCAGCTGTCCTGAGGGTGGAGAACGCATGTGGACTGGCTAGAGGTTTAAGACGATGTGGGGGAGGGCCTCAGGGGTGATTTCCATACAATTGGCTGTGGAAGGAGAGTTTGGAGGAGTGTGGTGGAGCTTCAAAAATAGTTGGGGGGTCGTGAAGGAGCTAGGTGGCAGTCTATTAAATGGAGGTGAGATGGATATACCAATGAATTTAGGAGTTTTTACGCAAGTATTTCTAGGGTTCAAATGAGGGATCAAATGGATGGTTTCGTATCCGGAAGACGATGGAAAAGACGAAATTCAAAAAGGATGATTACTCTATGAGTTATAGTGATCGGGAGAAATAGCTACTATTTCCTAAACTAGCATAGGTGGAAGATGACAATCTGATGGCTAGCTTTAATTGTTTTCATCGTGTGCCCAATATGACGGCTAAGGAGAGTCACCCCGATGACAAACTAAAAAATTAATTGTTTTTTATTCATTGTTTGGCTATTATTTCCCCAAATTTGTTTCTCTCATCAAATAAGATCCTTTTGGTCTCAAAATTTGACTAGGCACTCCCAAAAAAGTATAGAATATTCTAGTCCCCGAGTTTGGTTATTAAATTAATTAATATAATTACTATTAGATAGAGCTTTAATATTGCACAACTAATTATTTACAAATAGTTAAATATTGAAATTGCATATTTCCTCATATTTACACGTTATATTTGATTAGGAAAATTTCAGTACAAAGCCCGACCTTTTCCACATAAAAAGGGAATCTTTTGTTACAATAGAACCAGAAGTGACACAAATTATTCAAGAATCGAAGTCGATTTGCTTTATAAAAAGAAGAGATCAATGAACTTCTATGAAATGGTTTCACGGGATTCAACCAATTGTATCGATCGGGGGATATCGTTGAGAAATAGGAATCCGTGTTATCAAAGGATTTCCTACAATTATTTCTAGTATGGAATGGGTCAATCATCCACTTTGGTATCTTATTGAACAAAAAAGGTAATATTGTTCCTCCATTGATCAAGAAAACAACCATGATTATTTAAAGTGACCCTTATATAAGATGTGACCATAAAGGATGTGATATTAGGAAAAATGGAATTAAATACCTAGAAAATGAGGATATCATCTATTTATAACATCAATATTAGTGCCAAAAATAAGAATATCATCTACATAAAGACATATAATAACACAACCTTGGTTATCGACTTTAGAATATTTTTGACGAAAAGAACAGGTGCTCTCCAAGGGGAAGAACTAGGATGAATATAACCCAAATCTAGAAGCTCTTGTATCTACTTCTTTAGCTCAATGAATTCTCTAGGCGACATCCTGTATGGGCCCTTAGAAATGGATGCAATGCAAAGAATGAGGTCAATAGAGAACTCCAACTCTCGATCAGGGGGTAGGCCAGGCAAGGTCTCAGGAAAGACATCAGGGAACTCATTTACTATTAGGATATCAACAAGAACATTTTTCTTTTCAGTTATAATTGATACAAGATAGATCTAGCACCCTTTCTTAATTAGATTATCTACTTGAATTGTAGAAACAAAGCAGTCTTTGTGATGCTTCCTCCTTCCCTTGATAACTAATGGCTCCTCCAAGATGACAAATCTTGACTAACTTCATCCTATAATCTAGGAGTGTGTAGTGCTCATGAACCCAATTCATAACCAGAATAATAACAAAGTCATTTAAGGGCATAACCAGAAGGTCAATAGGAAATACTCTCCCTTCTAGGGTAATCCCAACCCTAGAAATCATCCTCCAAGGTACGTTAATACGTCTAACTGGTTGTTCTAATTTTTAGGTCATAGTGGAGATCTTCCAAGGGTAATTCTAATATTGAAACTAATGTAGTAGAAATGAAAGCATGTGACACACCTGAGTCTAATAGGAACTTAATAGATATATTTATGATAAAAGACACACCTTAAATGACCTAATCTTCATTAAGATCCTCAGTAATCATGGCAAAGATCCTTGCATGATCTTTTTCCCTTTCATTGTTCTGAACTTTCTTTTGATTTTTGTTGCCAAACTTCTGTTGCATCTTTGGATAGTTGAGTTTAATGTGGCCTTCCTCGCCACAGAAGTAGCATACATGATGTCCATACTTGCATTCCCCATGATGATATCTCTAACTCTTGGGCCAAAATGGATCTTGTGGTTGTTGTGCTCCTTTTTCTGGTGGTGGTGGTACACTCTGTGCTGGTGGTCCTCCTGGTCCCTTCTGTGTTGGGGTCCCACTGGGCCCCTCAATGTTAGCACACCTCCATGTTTCTTTCTCTTATTCTTACCACTATGGTAATTGTTGTTGTTGTTGTGCAAATACCTCATTCTAGAAGATCCTCCATTCTTCCAGTTTCACCCTGGGTGGTCTTCCAGCTCCAAAGCTGCTTCTAGTGCCTCCTGCACTGTCTTAATGTCGTGATCTGCCAGAGCATAGCCGAGGTCTAGCTTTAGACTATGGATGAATTTCTTGGCCAGATGTGCCTCATCTTCAGTTCCTTATTTTTGCAGCATGTGAAACATCATTGCGTATTGCTGACGTTGGAGTCATATTGCTTGAGGCGTTTGAACTACAACTCTTTCTTTTCAAGCATAGCCTCAGAGATTTAGTAATTCTGGATGGCAATGGTGAACTCCTCCCAAGTCATAGGTGCAGCATCAGGTCCCCTAGTGTTGCTGAAGTTGTCCCACCACACACATGCAACACTTTTTAAAAGATGGGTCCCAAAGCAGACCTTTGAGTGATCGGGGCATACCAAGTCATGGAACAACGTCAGCCTCAACCTTGCCAGAAAATGTCTCTGGCTTAAACTTCAAAAAGTCAACCGGGTTAATTTCCGAATTTCTTGGTGGTGGCTTTATTACTCTCGAGTCAATCACGACATCTGTTAGGGCTTTGATGAGCACATCAAGAGGAGGGTTCAGGTTACCATTGAAGTTGTCCCCTCCCAACTCAAAACCCCTACCCCCTGAGCCGTAGAAGCTCTCCTATCCCTTAGTGTGATCCTTTCCCTTTGTCTTAGGGGCCATCTATAGGGAAAAGGACATTCATAAGGATATATATGAGGACATCAATCACTAGTGGTTGTTAAGATGATTTGATACCAAATTGTAACACTTGCCCAATTATTTATCACAAGTACTATATAAAAAGGCATTAAATATCCTATATAACTAAAACATGGGCAACAATCACATCTATGGCATACTAAGCATTCAAATAACCAAAGTAACTGAGTTCAAATAACAAGTATAACATACTTAAGATGAAAGTTTGTAAATAACAATCCCAACATGAATAGTAAAGTAAATAACTAAAAGAAAGCTCCAATCTAGAAGGATTGCCTATGATAATGTCTCGTCAGTGAAAGATATCTCTTAAATATTCAAGTCCTCGAACTAATCCAAAGACAACTGCTCACTATCTACAAACGTCGCGTCCCCATCCATGCACAAAAGAGGAAAATCTAGGAATTAGAGTAAGTGGAAAGAAACCTAAGTATAATAAGTATGAAAGACTAAAAGATCTCTTTAAAAGAGATTAAGCATCTTTTAATTACTTATTTTAAGTTAGTGGACTCCATTATACAATAAGTCCTCCTCTATTGACACAGAGGTGTCTTCTATGGTGCTATACACCGTCTGTTGGCACAATGTGCCCTCTTATGACACCAAAGTGTCCTCTATGGTGAAATGTACCCTCTGTTGCCACTACATGCCCTCTATGACACACATTGTGTCCTCGAAATCGTCCCGAGACTCTCTAGTGAGGACTTATCCTATAATGTATATAATTAATATTCTGATGTCATTTTCTATCTATGTTCTTAATTTTGTTATCTAAATTTGTATATATATCTATGAGTCTGTATCTATATTTCCTAATATGCATCTATTATCTCTAAGTTTATCTCTTTTCTGATGTAATATATATCTATGATTGAAGTTTGTGACTCTATTCTCTAGTTCTAAACTGACTCAAAGTTTGAGTCCATGTGTATAAATAGTATTTTCTCTTATATTGACTATTCTAAATATCATGATCTTAAGTATGACGACTTGTGTTTTATAATATATCTAAAAGTATGGAATCAGATGAACTGTATGAAAGAGAATATTCTGGAAGTGAGAAAATTATACATCATATTTAAATATGCAGTGTGAATTACATTTCTAGGTCATGGTCCACTTACCTGTAGGAAGCCAAGCTTCTATCCATGCCATTCTTCTGCAAATTGGATCTAACTCTCTATTGAAAAACCTAATGATTTTATCAGATCTCATATCCCTTCCTTCTTAGCCAACATCTTTAGCGTCATAATTTCATTATTCACCAATACATGCATTTAGGTATGTATGTATATCATTATTAGGGTATACAAGGTTAGTTCACCAATGTCATTTTATAGATGTTTATTTGATACCTATAGCAATAGTAAGACTCATAGTTTAGGTTTATCATGAAAACATGCTATTCACATACCACTGAGTTAGATAAAAGTTCAAAAGCATCTAAAGTATATAACTTTCATAGGCTTAGGGTTTTACATGTAATATTCATGTTCTGATGTCGCTTACTACTTGTAATCTAGGCTTAGGGTTGTTATTAGGATCAAAAGATGTTCATTATACATGGTGAGATCATAAATAACCAAAATACATTTTTAATGATATAAACATATTGAGTGGTTAGTATGAAAATAGTGGATTTATATTTAATACAATAATTATCGAATATCAAAAAGGAGTAACTAATGGTTCCATTAGGTAGATTACATTTTTAGGAGTCTATTGTTAAAATTTCATAATTTTACGATGTAAGAATGATTTACTATGATTTCATCAAGTTTAAAGAGCTACCGACCAATAAGATACAAGATAAAAGTGTTTTCAAATAAAACAAAATCTTGGATCTATGTTTTGTGAAGTACAAATATGACCTTGTGGTCATTTTCAGGGCATAGTATGGCAGGGGGATAAACTGATCAAATGACTTGTTTGATTGTTCCAATGCACCTCAAAACTGGGCAATGAATTCAGTCCTCCATTTTGCAAAGATCGATGTACATTTGATCAGACTAAGGTCCATATCTCTTCCTAAGATTAAGATGAAGCAAACGAGCCCTTGCTTGTTGCCTAAGGTGCATTGAGCCGCTCCGAAGGGTTGTCAGAAGCTACTACTTCCAAATCCAAAGCACAAAGGCATGAATATAGAGAGAAGCTTGACAAACCAAAGAGTCAAATGACTTCGTGAGATCAACGTGAAACTGACAAGCCAACACTGAGGTCACGACGATGACCAGAAGAGTGACATTGCTAGGAAAATGGTAGAAAGCACAAAATTGGGGTTTTGCTATTTACCTCCCCTCCGGTGGAATTGAGGGTGTCACACAATCACTGGGAGCAAGGTGAAGAGTTTCAGGCCCTTTTCGGAGTGAAATTACCATTTTCAATTGCCTTTCGATCTCGACCACTACAGCCCAATGGCGGTGTTGTAGTCCCAACACCTTGTTGTTTTGCGGTCAAAATGGAAGTTGGCCTTGATGTTGTGGGTACTCACAGACGGTGTGGGAAGAGTTAATTGGTTGGATCTAGCCTTAGGGTGGAGAAAGCATGTGGACCGGCAAGAGGTTGAGGATGATGTGGGGGAGGGCCTCAGGGGTGATTGTCTTACAATTGCTAGTGGAGGAGAGTTTGGAGGAGTGCAGCAGAGCTTTGGGAATAGTTGGGGAGTCAATGACGAGGCTAGGTGGCAATCTATAAGAAGAGGTGAGATGGAGGTGACAATGAATTTAGGTGTTTCTTACATAAGTCTTTCTAGGGTTTTAATGAGGGATCAAATGGAATGGTTTCATCTCTGGAAGATGATGGAAAAGACGACGTTCAAAAAGGACAATTACTTTGTGAGTTATGGAGATCGGGAGAAACAACTACTATTTCCTAAACTAGCTGAGGTGGAAGACAATGATCGGATGACTGGCTTTAATTTTGTTCATCTCACGCCCAATCCGATGACTAAGGAGTGTTTCCCTGACAAGAAATTGAAGAATTAATTGTTTTTATTCAATTTTTGGCTATAAATTCCCCAAATTTGTTTCCCTCATCAAATAAGATCCTTTTGGTCTCAAAATTTGACCACACACTCCCAGAGAAGTCTAGAATATTTTGCTATAGTTAGTTTTTAGAGTTTGGTTATGAAATTGATTAATGTAATTAGTATTAGATAGAGCTTTATATTGCATAACTAATTATTTACAGATAGTTAAATATTAAAATTTTAAATTTCCTCATATTTACATGTTGTATTTGATTAGGAAAAACTATAGTACAAAATAACAATCAAGATTATTTAAAGTGACCCTTTGATAGGATGTGACCATAAAGGATATGATATTAGGAAAAATTAAATTAAATACCTAAAAAATGAGGATTCTACAAATATAGGGAAATATGGTGGCATGAAATGAAAACAAAAATTTAACTATCATATTCCTTTTATAATAGTAGATCATGTCAAGAACTATAAAATGGAAAAATGTTTTCGAGGTAATACCTGGTCATGAATCAAGTCCACCAACAATTTCCTCGGTGCAATATGTGGATTTTTTCAAGTCACTCCTGGACAATGTCTGTATCAGCTCCCGATTGATCACCATAGACAACAACTTGATGTTGTCCTCCTAGTAGCAAACAACTACCTCCTTGCCTCTAAAGTAGTCCACACGGAGACTAGGAACTCCTGTCATTCTAGATGAACAGACAAGAAGGAGTTGTCCCCTTCTAGTTGGTGTACTAGCACCAACTTGCTCTCCCATAATTGTTCTCCTTTGTTATCCCTACCTTTATAAGGTAAGACTTTCTCATGCTCTATTGGTTACCACAACCATAGAAAACAACAATTGTTAGAGAAACTAATGTTGTATCTAGGAAGCCCCTAATACCCATTTATTTATAGGAGGGTCTGAGTCAGGGTTCCCAGTCTGTTCAGAGTTGAAGGGTATGAGATTTCACAATTTTGCATCAAGAGAATGGAGAAATGATCGGTTCTTCATGAACAGATTAGTTAGCATGCAAGACAATCGTTTCAACCCTTAAAGCAGTCGTTTTAACCCTTGAACTAGTCATTTCATCATGTTTCCCAATCACAATTGTATTGACAGTTAATATGAAATTAATGCATAACATAATATCAACACTAATCCTTGATCAAATAGAATTGATCTATGAACCGAGTGGTTCATGAAATGAACCATTCATTTAACTGACCTTGAACCAATCGGTTGACTTAGTGAACCGGTAGGTTCATACCCTAGGTGTACCAATATTTAGCCAATGCAATTTTCAATCAACTTGACACTCCAACCGACCAGTTCAACACTTGAACTGGTCGGTTCAGAGTTCAATCAATCAATTTTTGTTTAATTAGATACCTAAGCACGGTAGTAATCAAGTTAAACATCATTCATAAACACACTCCTATTCCAAGTTTATCCTGTGTGTGACCCTATAGGTTCCAAGTTACATTGAAAGTGATTTTCCATAACTAGTTTATGACATCACAAGCAATGAGTAGTATCTAGCAACACATCATTTATGCCCAAATAATTGGAAGTTGGGGAACAACTTCAACCTACAATATGTGATTGGTGTTAGAATGTTTGTATAGTTCCTTTGTCACTAATACCCATATTAACTCAAGGCATGGAATCATCATCCTCTTCAACATTCAATCCTTGTTCCTTGAATCATAATAGACTGTCTGAGATATATGTAAGCTCAATACCACATATTTACTCACATGAGCATGGCCATGTATTTCTCAATCTTGTTTTTCAAGTGTCCATGATATCATACTCCTATAGGAGGGAAAAATCCCATATATATCCCTCACAACCATCCCCATGTGTGACAATACATCGAATCATCATCTTTATGGAAACCAATTATTCAAGGTCATGATGTATGATGTAAAGTACACCGAATGACATGTGATGAATGTAATGACCTCAGGTATAAAAATCAAACTAACCACTAACACTATAAGAGATGATCCTAACTACAAATTATGTTTCCATGCATCACTCTTGTGTTGGGTTTGTGTGATACACTATTCTTTGACAAGTATATATGTGTTTAGTTTGGTATCACATATTGTAACATCCCTGACCTGGGTTATATTCTAACCCTAGATGTTTTGCCTAATAATATTGAGTAGATGCTTAATCTTATCTTGGGAAAAGTAATTAGGGCTCATGAGAAACTTATGTTTCAATTTTGGTCATGTTTGAACAATGTTGAAACATTGTTTTGTTAATTTTGGACTAAAGTGAAAATTACCCAAGTTGAGGGTTTAAATTGCAAATGTTGCATGATAAAATGTTCCTCTGATGTGGAGACATCATAAGAATGAAGATGAGGTAGTGGTATGGTTTTCACAAGCTTGGGCACCAAGATTAAGCTTGTAAAGCAGTCCTTGTGCATTAAAACCTAGTTTTGGTATAATGTGCAATTTACCCAAAACCTAGGGTTCAAAATGCAAATTACCACTTCAATAAGGTCCTTAATGTTTCTTGGAATCATTTACAGCAAGGAAAATGAGAGGGGCGTCTCATTTGAAATAAGTTGGAGGAGAGCGAATCTTGATATTAAAATAATCAAGATTTAATCTTAAGTGAAGCCCTAATTCAATTTAGGGCAAAAATGAATGTATTAATTAAAGGGCCTTCAACCAAAATGTTATTGTTTGATTTTGAGTAAGGATAGACGTTCTTTTTCCAAGATAAGGAACGGAAATATCTAAAGGAGGTGAAATCCCACTCACCTTATTATAAAGGAAAGTAATTTCCACTCACATATGGGATATTAATATAATAAGCATTAAGGTGCTGAATTTGTTTTTCTTTAAATTGAAGATAATTGAGAGGAATAAGAGGAAATTGGGATAGCCTCGTATCCAAGGAATCAAAGGGAGAAGAGGCGGCACCAATTTTGGAATTAAATGCATTTTAATAATGTATTTTCTCTCTCATGGAATTTCTTATAAAAGACTCTTTCCTAGCCCAAACAAAGGCTTTTTCGGCCCTTTCTTCTTCCCTTGCTTTGGATGAGCTCAAGGGAGCATAGGAGCATCAGGAGAACGAGATCCAACCTGTTGGTAAGTCCTTGACCTTGGTTCATCACGATTCCATGGTGGAAATTGAAAATAAATTATGGATTCCTTCCTATTTCAATCTCCTCTTCAATCCTAACCAATTCTTTTCACTCAAAGCTTGAGGACGACCCTTGGAATAGTGAAGGGAGCTTCATTCACCATTGTTGCCGTGATCTTGGAGCTTTTGAGCTCAATTGGAGGTGGGTTTTATAACTTAAACCCATAATCATTGCTATTGCATCAATTCTCTATGCTTTGTTGATTGTTTTCTTCAATTTGATACACTTTTGTTTCTTTGCTGCAATTTCCATCAAGAACGGTTGCTGTTCTTGGTTGAACGAAGGAAGGTGATGATGAAATCATCCTAGATTCTTATCCAAAGAAAAGTACCAAGACAAACGGTTTTGATAGCTACTCCAAATCGTTTTAATTTGATTGGTTATGCGGTTTCAGCAAACCGTTTAAGGGCAAACGGTTTGAAACCGTTTGGCAGAAAATGGTTTCAAAACCGTTTGAAATGGTTGACCAAGCATTGACCGTTTGGGAATTTTGTTCCTTATTATTTAGGCTCATAAACCACCAAATTTTAGGGATTAACGCCCAAGGAATCAAGAGTTGAAGGCTAATCCATTAGGCAATCAAATTGAATTAAGTGCTGATTTTCAATCTGATTAACTTGACCTTTTTGGGAAAATGGTTTCAAAACCATTTGAGATGGTTGACCAAGCGTTGAACGTTTGGGATTACTGTTCCTAATGATGTTGGTTAATGACTCACCAAATATTAGGTATTAAATCCAAATGAATCGTGAGTTGAAGGCTAATGAATTAAGGAAACCGAATTGAATTAAGTGCTGATTTTCAATCTGATTAACTTGACCTTTTTGGGAAAACAGTTTCAAAACCATTTGAGATGGTTGACAAAGCGTTGACCGTTTGGGATTATTGTTCCTAATGATGTTTTTTAATGAATCACAAAATTTTATGGATTAATTCCAAACGAGTCATGATGTGAAGGCTAATCAATTGGGAAAACCCTAATTGAAATCAGTGCTGAAATTCCAATGAGTTAATTAGATATTTTGGGTTGATGAGCCCAAACGGTTTCAAAACCGTTTGGGGATCACCCAAACGGTCTCAAGACCGTTTGGGAATCACCCAATACCGTTTGGAGGTCTGGGGTTAAGTATAGTTGACCAATTGAAGGTCCAAAGGTACCAAATCACTTTACAATTAAGTGTTGTTTTGTTGATCGACTAAATAGACCAAACCTTGATGATTTTTCACTAGAATCCAAGGTTTGGATGAGCCAAACGGTCTCAAGACCGTTTGGAGCTCATCCAAACGGTCTCAAGACCGTTTGGGGGTCACCCAAGACCGTTTGGAGGTCTAGGGTTGAGTATGGTTAAGCAATTGAAGATCCAATGTCACCAAGTTGAAGTGTAATCAATTGCTGATTTGGTGATCAACCCAATGATCCAAACCTTAATTGGATGGCTTGGATTTGAGTGATATGATTGGAAAAAGGTATAAAGACCGTTTGGAGGTCATCCAAATGACCTCAAGACCGTTTGGGGTCAGGTCATACCCAATTTGGTTGATGGTTCAATGGTTTCAAAGTAACTAATCTTACATTGATTAGTGTTGTTGAATCATCGATTCCAAACCCTAATTCAATTGAATCAAACCCTAATTGATGACTAATTGAGGGTAAATTGAGGGTCAAATAAGTTGAAGGTTGACCTATTAAACTTAATTGAAGTATGAGTATAGGTCCAATTGATGATTTCTTCCAAGAATTCAATGATTGAAGGAATCAACATTGAAAACCCTAATTCAATTGGATACCTTATGTAATGGAGGTTCAATGTGATTGAATCTCTTGAGAATAAAGATAATGAATGATCCATTGATCCAATGATGATTAGTAATGATAATCAATGAAGGTACAAAGGTTGAAACCCTAATAGTACCTAAGTGATTAGTGCCAATTAAGGGATGAATCCCTAATTGCTTATAGGATCAATGACTTGATACACTATGTTAATCATAGTTGTATGTACTCAACTGAAGGGTGATATGAACTAATCAAGTTGAGAAGTTGATAGCATGAATTCATACATGAATATGATTTATGTGGTGATTAAGGGTTGTGATCCTTAAGTAAAGAGATCATGAAACACTAAACATGAACATAAACCCTAATTGGCAGGGTTATTGAACTCAAATCATAGTTGAGGGTGTATCCATGTAAATCCATAGTTGAGGGTGTATCCATGTGAAACCCTAGTTGAGGGAGTATCCATGTGAAACCCTAACTGAGGGTGCGTCCATGTGAAACCCTGATTGAGAGTGATTTCATGAGAAACCCTAATTGGAAATGATTAGTAAACCCTAATTATGGGCAAAGTGATATGAAACCCTAATAGAGGGTGATGCTATATGCAATCTCTATTCTAAAGAAGGGAGATGGTATGTGAAACCCTAATCCCTAATGAAAGAATAGAATTCATACTTGAATATGATTCATGAGGTGAACTCTGGTAGCACGACCGTGTAAGGCTGCACGGTCGTGGTGGCTTCCCTTTGCACGACCGTTTTTGGTTGCACGGCCGTGGTACTCTATGCTTGACTTAGAGTTGTTTTGAAAAGGACCTAACATGGTCTTTTTGTTAATTCCTGACTTATGGATGAATCCATAGTATTGGCAATGGCTGTATATTCCAAGTGAGTGACTAATGATCACTATTTTACATGATGAATGTGATGAACTGGTGCATAAAGTATTAGGATGGGTAATACCCTAATACAAGCTAAGTATATGAACTCAAATAAGATAATGGTGTTGAGGGAAGTGATACATCAAGATATGATAGATATCATATCCAACACCCCAAATACTGGTATACCCTGTTGTGTTATAAATCCAATATAATTGGATGAATGATACATGATATGTGTGATGGAAATCCTAATCCTGGTAAAGGATTAAGGGTGATACCCTTGAATTAATGATACATTTGTTTTGCATGGTGTTGATAGATAATTTATGTGTTGCTATTATATGTGCTAACCATGCAGGTATCATGAGATGATGGGCATAGCCAGGTATAAGCTATGATGCATTATTAATTTGAATTTGTTTATTGGGCCTCAAGTGCCATGATGGATGCTTGTGTAGCAAGTATCATACTTATTTTGGTCAGATGACCTAAAGGTGTTAGTTACTTGAGAATGTGGTAACAATGTTCAGATGATGAGCTAAGGGTTTGAATACCCAGAATCACATGGTTATGGTATTGAAATTGTGAAGGGATGAGAGTTCCCAGTGTTGAATTAAGGGATTAAGATCCCAACATTTTGTGAAAAGAGTATGGCTACATGCCATGACTCCACAATGATAATGTCAGGATTTAGAATTATGATCTAAGCCTGAAGAGAGTTAATGCAGTGGTAGTGATTCTGTAGTGTGTAGATGTTATACGTGTTCTTCATATTCATTAAAGGATAAGTGACATGTTGATTCTATCAAGTTATAGTTGCAATGCTTCTGATATAGAATAATGTTCTAATCTGTTAGACATTAAAATATCTGCTGCCATATAAATATGATTCCTCCATTCATAATTATCTTCTTATGTTGCAATAATAATGTTACTGGCGGAGAGTTATATCTCTCGCTGGGGCAATTTTTATAATTGTCTCACCCCTGTGGGAACCACATTTTTAGGTGGATGCGAACAAGGAGATAGGAATCCTTCAGTAGGCGAAGGACAACAGCAGCAGCAGGGACAACAGTGAAGTCTCAGGTGGAGACATTGGCTGTTATGTCATGATTAGATGTATATAGAGTCCTATGTGTTGTCTCTGTACTCTCAGGTCCTCGGAGTTTTAGTTACTGTTTTATGAATCGATCTGAGGTTTTGGCTTGATGCCTCGAGATTCGTATACTGTCTGTATATAATGTTTATAAGACAGTTGATGATGTAATCTCTGAAAAGAGATGGTACAGGTTATGTACGTTTGAACCAGAATGTAAATGTTATGTAATGGTTCTTGTTGGAAAAGATTTCCTATGTGAGGATCTCTTTGCATAAAAATTTAATTTTCAGTGATTTTCAGTAATCCGCTGTAAATAATTCGCTTCCGCATTAGTTAATCTTGTTTTTGCGAATCGGTCGTTACATTTAGTGGTATCAGAGCTCTAGGTTTGCTGAGTCTACAAAGACATAGGACTAAGGTTGTAGAGTATGTTCTAAGTGTCTTCCAGTTTATTTGATAGTATCTTCTGCTCACATAGGAGAAGAAGAACTTGAAAATGACTGGAGAACACAAGGAACACATTGCTAAGGGCAATGTTGTTGCACCAGGAGAGGGTGCATGGGACCAGGCAAGAGGAGAACAAGTACCTGAGAATTTCCATCTTGATCTAATAAGGATAGAGAATCCTATGTTATGCTCTTGAAGGGCAGGATAGGACAAATGTAATGTATATAGAAGACTGGATACTGGTATTACAACCTAGGTCACCAGTCCTCAATGTAGAAACTTTAGGCTTTGAAGGGATTCCTGAGTGACATGGTTATGTTAGAACAGTGGAAATATTGGAAAGATTAATAAATGGAAAGAAAGTAGACTCTGCCATAAGTCTGGACAAACAATACATCTGTGATGGTAGTGCCCAAGGAGGGGCCATAAGCTGAGACTTAAGGTAAGGACTCTATAATTTTAGAGACAATTGCCTAGTTGTTATGAAAAGCCAAAGTTTTTGGTGTTACTAGTGCAATAAATGCCTAGTACACCAGGGCAGTAGCCACTAAGTAAAGGCAAAAGCAGCAACATGAGATAATTGGACACTATGTGTTGAAATCAACCTAATGTGGTAGGTGACCTTGAGAGGTGATACTTAAATAAAGAATATTCACCCTGATAGTTCATTTCATGATTCTATGTGTTAAAGATATTAAAGTAGTTGTTTTTGAACTTCCTTTGACTAGTCCTATGGGGACACAAAGGATATGAGAACTTATATCTTACTCAATATTCCTTAAAATGCTTTATAATTTTCCTTATCTGTGTTGAAAGATGAGATTTAGAAGTGATGTCTGAAGAAAAATTCAAGAATGGAAAATCATGTGTGTATAATGATATGAAAAGTGAGAAATATGATAGTAAGTAAAGTGCATACTACCTAATCTCAATACTTATATACCCTGACCAGGTATATGATTATTGAAGATAAGGCAAGTATGAAACTCTTAGATTGTTATCTTTTTGATTATTCTGATCAAGTAGTCATACTGAAACAATCTAGAGAGTATAATGAAACTAAAAAGGAAAAGCTATGTGAACATTTCCAACAAAAAGGAAAAGCTATGTGAACATTCCCAACCAAAAAGAAGAGCTATGTGAACATTCTCAACTAAAAGGAAAAGCTATGTGAACATTCCCAACAAAAAGGAAAAGCTATGTGAACATTCCCAACTAAAAGGAAAAGATATGTGAACATTCCCAACAAAAAGGAAAAGATATGTGAACATTCCCAACTAAAAGGAAAATCTATGTGAACATTCCCAACAAAAAGGAAAAGCTATGTGAACATTCCCAACCAAAAGGAAAAGCTATGTGAACATTCCCAACTAAAAGGAAAAGCTATGTGAACATTCCCAACTAAAAGGAAAAGCTATGTGAACATTCCCAACCAAAAGGAAAAGCTATGTGAACATTCCCAACCAAAAGGAAAAGCTATGTGAACATTCCCAACTAAAAAGGAAAAGCTATGTGAACATTCCCAACCAAAAGGAAAAGCTATGTGAACATTCCCAACTAAAAAGGAAAAGCTATGTGAACATTCCCAACATAGAGTTTGCTAAGTGAACTTTCCTAAATGAATAAAGGATTGCTGAGTAAATTATCTCTGTTAAATATATGTTTCTCTTTTGGTATATATTTTTGAGTGATGACTGAAGTATGTTCTTTTATGCTTTTTCCTTTCAATAATATGGACATCATATGTTAGAGGTTTATGCTCTGCATAAATATAAACAGTGATAAGGTGGAATTAATGAAAGGAACTTTGTGTGAATTATAAATCTATGGTATCTCTATAACATTAAGACGATATGTAGAGACTTGAGGGCATGATTAATGAATAATCTGTCCCTCCTTTTTCCTGGGATTTCGAGGATGAAATCCTTATAAGGGGGGGATAATTTGTAACATCCCTGACCTGGGTTATATTCTAACCCTAGATGTTTTGCCTAATAATATTGAGTAGATTCTTAATCTTATCTTGGGAAAAGTAATTAGGGCTCATGAGAAACTTACGTTTCAATTTTGGTCCTATTTGAACAATGTTGAAACATTGTTTTGTTAATTTTGGACTAAAGTGAAAATTACCCAAGTTGAGGGGTTAAATTGCAAATGTTGCATGATAAGATGTTCCTATGATGTGGAGACATCATAAGAATTATGATGAGGTAGTGGTATGATTTTCACAAGCTTGGGCACCAAGATTAAGCTTGTAAAGCAGTCCTTGTGCATTAAAACCTAGTTTTGGCATAATGTGCAATTTACCCTAACCTAGGGTTCAAAATGCAAATTACCACTTCAATAAGGTCTTTAATGTTTCTTGGCATCATGTAGAGCAAATAAAATGAGAGGGACATCTCATTTGAATTAAGTTGGAGGAGAGAGAATCTTGATATTAAAATAATCAAGATTTAATCTTAAGTGAAACCCTAATTCAATTTAGGGCAAAAATGAATGTATTAATTAAAGGGCCTTCAACCAAAATGTTATTGGTTGATTTTGAATAGTAGCATCAAATGAAAGAAACACATTAGATCACAGCTGAATCAGGTTGTATGTTTTACTCAGAACCTATGATAAGTTTATTTAATTTTGTTAGGCTAGGGGAATGAATCTTCTTACTTCATGCATAAGTAGGATCAAACACCTTCAAATACATGCATCATACCAATTCTTTTCTTCAATGCTTGCATTAGAAGTTCTTCTACATATCATGTGTTGTCATAGTGATGAACCCTGGATAGAAATAGGCCGTACGTTTCACCTCCCATGAAAAACTCAAACAAGCATGTACCGTCACTCGAATCAGAGCAACATCAAATAAAAGAAACACATTAGACCACACCTGGATCAGGTCCAAGGTTTTAATCACAACCTATGATAAGAATTATATTATATTTGTTAGGCTAGGGGAATGAATCTTATGACTCCATGCATAAATGGGATCGAGCACCTTCAAATCCATGCCTTGTACCAATTCCTAGCCTCAATGCTTTCATGAAAAGTTTGTCCATGTATCATCCTATTTTCATAGTGATGAACCCTAGGTAGAAAGTGGGTTTGTGTTCCACATCCCAAGTCCCACAATTTGTTTGGATCCAAGAGACTACGAGAAGGAGGAGAGAGACGGTGCAAGGGCGAACAAAAAATTAAGTGAGAAGAAATCTAATGCCCACAAAATTCTTTTTTTTTTCTTGTTTAGCAAAGTCATGGTGATTTCTCAAGTAGTGATGGACAATGACTAGCAATGGCCAATCACTACCAATAGCTTAGCCAAACATACAAATGGCAACCATCCTTATTTTGTTTTATTGTGTGTGTCCAAAGCAATTGACAGACTCTACCAATTGCTTATTGTCATCATGGTAAATTGGTTTGATGAGTAATCAACAATGGAAAATCTTCACAAATGCAATCGCTTTCCGTCTACACATCGCACACTTTTCATTATATATTTTAGCAATGTGACTTCATGATAGCCCACTTGAAGAAAATTAGAATTTAAGGAATTTGTAGAATTTTTTTTAACACCTAAAAGTATATAACAAGGTGGAGTCATGATCCAATGGTTAACCTTGAGAGAAATCAATGATAGAAAAGAAAACAAATAGATAGAGGGAGACACTAGAATTTGTGGAAAAAAATATCGAATGTACAAAGGAAAACTAGGAGTCCATTTCATGGAAAATTGACTATATAGAAAAGATATTACAAGTATCTTGTCAAGTCATTGTCCCAAAAGTATATTGTCCCAAAAGTATATAACATATTGGTTAGAGGAATACACAAAGGATATCGAGATAGGGAGGATTTTACACTGGAACCCTATAAAATGACTTTCAAAGGAAATATTGTCTAGCTTGGGATGAAACAATAATGAACAACATAGAGAAGATATCTAAAAAGAAGGAGCATCATTGTAAGTCTTCTTTCTCTTCATTGCTTTTTCTTTCCGTCTTCCTAGACCTTTTTTTCTCCCTTCCCATCTTGCCACTCCAAATTGAATAGAAATGGCAACAAGAGCTTTAAATCTACAGTCTCCTTTTTAGTTCCTACCATAAAGGCAAGAGCCTAAGAAATAAAAGTCTAACAGATTGTTATCCTTGGGACTGAACTAACCCTGGGACCAAAACTTTCCCACTCCAAACCAAATAAGCATCGTTGGAAATGCATTTCAAGTTTACTGTTTAGGTTTTATGGTTTGAATTTTAGGTTTAGGATATGTATTCCACTGAGGTCTTTGTAGATATTTATCAAACTCCTTCATTGTGGTCATTATGGCAGAAGCATTTTCCTAATTGTGGAGCTTTATTAAGTGTCAAAAATCTCTTATAAATCACACCATGAAGCTATTGGTAACTCATATCAGTGTTGTGCATTATGCATTGTGCTCATGTCAGATCAATATAACTATAACTATTAAAAGAAGTCTCATCAGCTTGATTCATGCTCAACTTCCTCAAAAATATCACAATACAAAGCATTAATTTTCTTGCTTTTGTTGCTACAATACATTGTGCATATTCTAGAAGGTGCATCACACTTCTTTAACCTAATTAACTAAGAAAAAAAATCCCTTAAGGAAACAAAGATATACCCGCATGTATCTACCTTTGCTAAATTTCACATGCCAAACCAGAATTAAAGAGGCCCTCCTAACCTAGTTTGTAGTTACATAACATTCAATATTTACATAACATTAAATAGTTACATAACATTAAATACAATTTACTACTACCTATTAGTTATATTAATACTTACTTGACTATTTACCAAATATATTGCCATTGATTAGAGAGAAACCTTCTCCCAAAGAAACCTAATGTCAGAATCTAGGGTGTGTACAAACTCTTATTCACATCATAATCTTGTCAATAATATAGGAAGGGATCACATTCATTTTTTCCTTCTCCTCAATGGTAGATGAGCATGACTTCTAACTTATCTTGATGAGAATGAAATGTAAAATATATATGGATTTGGAATTTCTCTTGTTAAATCACTCCATACTCCACTCAACATATATCTATTGTGAAAATAAAAAATCATGGCTCATTCCTTGATGATTAGTGTTGATCCTCAAAATGTACCATGTTTGTCCCTAACTATTTATCCAATAAGGCTTTAGAGAGATCTGTCTTTAATTTTATGATAATGCCAACATCTTATTCCACTAACAATGTGTCATCCACATCAACTAACAAAAAAAAGGAAATTTTCATTGAGAAACTGATCTAGACACACAAACATGCACTTGGATTTTGATATTTGTGGTCCAACATGAAGGAATTCAAACTTCATGTAGCACTACCCAGAAACCATTTTAAATCAATATATAATTTTCTTCAATCTTTTGACTAAGTATTATTTTCCCTTGACCTTTAACCCTTTAGGTTTCTTCATTTAGATCTCTTCTACAAGTCAACCATAGAGTAAATATGTCTCAAATCGATTCTCAATATCTACATATCTACTCTAGAAAAAAATACTATTAAAAATCTCATTAGGTTTTATCTTTACAACATTAAAAGATATATCATCAGAGTCCACCTCTATCTCTGCCTAAAATTTTAAACAACCAATCATTTCTCTTCCAAAATAAACTTTCTTTATCCATTATACACAATATATAATTATTTATTCTCTTTTGTGCAAGGAATCACATCAAGCTCATGTGTATCATTTTCTCACACTGGATTCATATATTATTCGATTGTATGCTATCACTATCTTTTATCTATATAGGTATGTGCATCCTTGAAGGTATATCACTCCCCTTCATCAGTAGGAACAATGCATAGGGATTTTGGCATATCGGGATAAAGGATGATGACCTTTATTATATTTCCTCAACTACCAATCTAATTTAGTGAAGATAGTGCTCCTATTGCCCCAAAATCTTTCGGCGACTCTTTGAGATATTCATCTAAGTATATGCTGATGCGTCCCTGAATCCCACCGTTATCTATAAACACAAGCAACATATTAGTGCTCGCTGTTCTTCTACATCTGGATATACTTTCTTTGTGTCTGCCATTTATGCTAGTTGCTCATATAATGACAGAAGACTTCTTTGGGAATCTCTATTTGTTACTGGTCGGAGTATTAAGGATTATCCATGGGAAATTGCTGGTGATTTCAACATTATAAGAAACCTTAGTGAGAATCGTGGAGCAGCTGATCCTGAGTTTCAAGCAATGCTTGAGTTTAATGCTTTCATCTCTAATGCAAACATCTATGAAATACCTTTCAAGGGAAGCAAGTACACATGGGTAGAAAAGCAAAGAAGAACACCCACAAAATGGAGACGCCTGGATCGTGTCATGATCAATGACAATTGGAATGTCAATCTTCCTAATTCTATATCTCACCATCTCATGCATTTCTGCGAATCCGATCACTACCTTATTCTTGTCAAGTTCGGTCAACAACAACATGCAAAGAGGGGTCCACCTTTTTCTTTTCTCTCTGTCTGGCTCGAGCATCTGGGGTGTTTGCAAGTTATTCAAGAAACATGGCATACTGATGCTGTTGGTCACCCTTCTTTTACCTTCTTTTGCAAGATTAAATCGGTTAGGCAGACGCTTAAAAGATGGAATAAAGAAACTTTTGGCAACATCTTTCAAAGAAAGGATGACCTTGAAGACATTGGTGCACATCCTTCAAATGAAATTTGATGAGGACCCTACCAATGTGAATGAAGAAAATCTAGTATCGACGGAGGAGGAGCTTCAAGATATACTTCATTAGGAAGAGTTACTATGGAAGGAGAAATCAAAAATCATGTGGTTGAATGATGGTGAGCGCAACACTTCATTCTATCATGTTGTGGTTAAAGCTAAGAGAAGAAGAAGACACATATCTCGCATTACTCTACCTGACGGTTCCACATCTGATGATCATTAGATTATGGCCCGAGCTGCCGCTGATCATTTTCAGAATCTGTTCGCGGCTGCTGCTTCAGCTAATGACGAAGATGTAGAACCTTTCCTTAACCTCATTGAGCTCAACATTTCTATTGATTATAACATGGCCGTGCTTATGGTGCCCTAGGAAGAAGAGATTATTAACACCATGAAAGGGATGAACAAATTTGTTGCTCCTGGTCCTGATGGATTTACACTCAGTTTCTTCACTACTGCATGGGACACCATCAAACATGATTTTTTGACCTTGGCAGAGGCTTTCTTTAAATCTCAACCTTGTCATAGAAGTTTGATGTCCTGTCACCTGGCTTTGATACCCAAAGTTCCTCAGCCTACTAATTTAAATACTGACTTTAGGCCGATTGCGGTTGAAAATGTCATTATCAGAATTTTTGCATCAATCCTTAGCAATCGTTTGAGGCCACTCATGCACAAGATGGTGTATGCGTCGCAATGTGCTTATGTTCTTGGGAGAGATATCATCAACCACATCAGGCTATCTAAAGAAATATGTCATGATCTTAATAATGGGGGTGCTTATCCTAATGCAATTATTAAATACGACATGAGTAAAGCTTATGATAGAGTTGATTGGGGAATGCTATATCGCATTATGGAGAAATTTGGGTTTTTTCCTGAGATCATTCTCTTATGTCTCAGCTTTTACAATGGATCTTGGGCATCCATCACTCTGGGTGATGTCACTGAAGGTTTCTTTCAACTACACAGGGGACTCAAACAAGGAAACCCAATGTCGCCCTATCTTTTTGTTATTTTTGAAGAATTTCTTGCCAGATCTATGGAGGCTGCTGTTGATAGAAACAACATCTGCATATTTCACACTCGGGGAAACAACATGGAACCTATCATCCTCTTATATGCTGATGATGTTATTATTTTCTGTAATGCTGATCCGAACACTGTGGCGGGCATAAATGAGATCATGAGTAGCTATGAAAGAGTTTCTGGACAGGTGGTTAATAGAGGAAAATCTACATGCCTGATTGGGGGTAATGATCTATCTACTGCAACTAGTATTGCAAACTCGCTCAACATCGCGTTGCAAGGAGGACCCATCTCTTATCTTGGGGTTCCCATCATCCCTGGACGTACCAAGATAATTCATTTTGATTTTCTTTTGGAGAAGATAAACACCAAGATTGCATCTTGGAAATCTAATCTGTTATCCTTTGCTGGGTGACATCTTCTAATCAAGCATGTGCTTGCATCCACAGTGATGTACACTGCTGTGGCCATCAACATCCCTACTGGTATATGTGATAGACTCGATAGGCTCATGTCCAAGTTCCTTTGGTCTGGTAGAGACGCTCAAAGAAGAAAAGCTTGGGTTTCGTGGCACAAGGTCGCTTCTCCTATCAATTGTGGAGGTCTAGGGCTAGACTTTACAAGAATCATTGGCAGAGCATTCACATGCAAGGCGTGTTGGGAGATTTCTAATGGGTCGTCACCATGGGCCTTGTTCTGTAGAGACAAATACTTCTCATCTCTTTCCAACCGAGCTGGTGTCTATCCTCCATATCTCAAATTGAGTTCCTATGCATCTCCGCAATGGAAGTTGATCTGGAGGTCTTTTCCCATCTTTAATTCCTCATTTCGTTGGATAGTTGGAAGAGGAAACATATCAATTTGGGATTACAGATGGTGTGGCGGATCTCTTATGGACTACACTCTTAATGAGAATGATAGAAGGCTGGATTTTTAACTTTCTGACTTCTGGTTACCTGACTCTGGTTGGGACTGGGTATCGCTTGGTCACATTTTTAATGAAGAAGGCATGGCCATTATTAGAAACAACAAAACAATCATTTCTGATCATGAAGACAAGATGATATAGGTGCCCACATCGCAAGGATATTTCTCTGCTCAACCAGTGAAGAAGAATATCCTTTATGCTTCCATTCTCCCCCCCACATAGTCAACACAATAGCATGTGGATGATTAGATTTCCTAAAGCATGTACACTTCTTTGGAAGATAGTTCACAAAGCCATACCTACTGACGACAATATTGTTAGGTGTCATATCATGTTACCATATAGATGCTCATGTTGTGAATCTCCTTCGATCGAGACTATGCAATATCTGTTCTTCGAAGTGCAGACAAAATCTTTCTTCTGGAAGAAGTTTGCTGCTATTTCTGATCGACTTCCTCCCAATATTGCTAATATTATGGACGTGTGCAGCTATGCAAAGCAACACGTCTCTGGTATGACTGGGATACATGGACAACTTTGTGGTCTCATTTCATGGTCCATATGGTGCAATAGATGCACGCGCAGGTTTGAAGATAGAAATGCTAGCCTACATTCTCAATGGAATTTTATCATTTATTCAATTAATCATCTTATCAAGAACATATCCTTCACAAAGGTGGAATCGTCTGATTTCTACAGAAGATTGGAGACTCATGGCATCAAGAAACCACAAACTAGTTTGAAGAGCATCTTTTTAATGCGGTGGATGCCTCCTGATATTACAAACATGAAACTTAATCTCACGGTGGGGCGACATATGGACCCAAATGGCAGGCACAAACGTTGGGCCGTGATAACACCAATTTTTGTGATGTTTTAGGCTATTTTTCTGTTATCAAAACTGCCCTTTTCAGCTATTTTCCTCTCTTTTATATGCATTTTCGCAACAATTGGCCAAGCACTGCTCTTAATCCTATTTTTCCATCTTTTGCAGAATTTCTCCTCATTTTGGGGCAATAAGGTCGTCCCGCCCCGCAAATAAGTCCAAGTCTGTTTCGGCCTTCCTGACGCCCGATACAAACTCTGCCCGATAGGGTGGAGCGATACAATGACGCACGACAAAGGGATGCCGCGCAAGAAGAAGCTGACAGACAGCACGCCTTCTACCCGACAGGGAGCCAAGCTTGCCACGACATCCCAGGCTTGTCGGGCGACACGGCCACCCACCGGCCGGCGTGCCGCCCGTCATGTGACTGATAGCCGATACCCCTGCGCCGAGCGATACCAGTATCGGCCGTCCACCGACCCGCGAATGAGAAGGACACATGGCGCTTCGAGCACCATAACTTCCCCCAATCGCTGCCTATAAATAGCAGCTACAGGGAGCCGAAAAGACAGCTTGGTCAGTTCGGAATTCGGACAGTTGGGAGCCTTGAGTGATCTTCAGAGGAAACTGTGAGAGTAGGAGTATCGTGCCCCAGTACTCGTGCCGGGCGACACTAGGTGAGCCCTTCCTTGTCCCGAGAGGGAGGGGATGGTTCACTTAGAACCGTCCCGGGCGACACTGCGGGCCGATACCGGCCAATGATGACGTGCGACACAAGTGCCCGACACGATGAACGCGTCGCTCCGTGCCTGACACGATATCGAAACCGATACGCTTCGCCCGTCATGCGTTCCGCCCGAGAGGGTGTGTCGCCCGATTTGAGCATATCGGCCAGGTCCTTGAGCGATACAGTCGGTCGTCACAGTGTGCCGCTCGAGGGAGCGTGCCGCCCGACACGGCTGTATCGGGCTAGGCCCTGTCCGGTATCGGGCAGGAGAGTCACTATAGTCTGTCACCCTTCTACATCAAGAAGGCGACCTCTATCTTTAATTCTGTTATTTAATTCCTTTCTTACGTAATGTATTAAGACCCTTAATGTTTATGGGAATAGAAATGCTTAATTACTTGCTGCTCTATTCTTGGTGTAATATGTTGGATGACTTCTATGTTTGATATCTGAACTCTAGCTTGGATGTTTGGATCGCGTTTCACTTAGCTACCGAATCGTGTTTTCCCGTCGCAACAACTTCGAGAGTTGTGTTGTGGCTCTAGTGTTTGGTCCGATTCTGGAGTACGAGAGTGCCTGGAACGGAGTTGTTTCAGTAACATTCCACTCTAACTTTGAGCCCATCAACCTCGAGAGGGGTGCCGAGGCTTGGTTAGAGGTACTCGCTCTGAGAGGAGGGGTACACGATGTTACTGGTGCCGCTTGTTTTGCTGAAGTCTTATCCTTCGTACCTTGCTCTGAGCCTAGTTTTATCTTTCTATTTCTGTTGCATGAAAACTCCTAAAAACTGCTAAATGACGAAAACCTTAAATCTTTCTAGTAGCTCCACTTGGAGATAGTTTTCTTGCTTTGTTTGTGACATCTTGCTGCTTCCCTTCTGAGGAATTTATCATCTCTTTATACCTGCCGGAGTGTAGCGTGTCGATTCTGGGTTCTCAACACTACCCCCCTTGTCCCTGTGTTCGACCCCGTATATCTACTTCGACCCCATAAACAAAGTTGCGGGGGCCTAGAAGGATTCAGGTTTATAAATGTAAAAGCTCGACTACCTCAAATCCGCCTCCACTTTTGGACGCGCGATTTAGGCCGGTCAACTTTTTAGCGCCGTTGCCGGGGACAAGGCAAAATGGCACTGTTGACGAATCTGAATCCACTAACTACACTCTTGTGCCTCAAGCTCAGTAATGAGTTTGACATCACTCTTTTTCTTTTTCTTTTTTTCTTTACTATTATTCTTTGTTTGAAATTAATAAATCTATCTTCTAAACTTGATCTCTCGTGCCATTTCAGGAACTCTAAAGAGCGGTGACCTATTCCTTCGAGATATTTTGCCATGTCTCGTTGTGAGCAATCTCCGTTTGAAGGTGAACGTCAAGGCCGAGATGAGATTTCGCACCAGCCCAGCCTGGTTGGCCAGTTGCATGCTTTCATAAAAAGGCAAGACTCTATCATCAACCGATTGGTGCAGGGTACACTTCCCAGCCCTGGAGCTTAGAATTCCATGCAACACCAGATGGCAAGACTGCAGATGCGCCAATGGGAAGTCGATCAACGATTGGCCCAGATGGCAGCTCTGATAAAGAACCCTGCGTGAAAGACACTCTCATATCCAGAAACTGCCAGAATGGCGGTACTGAGGTCTGGGAAGACGGTGGAGCGCATAGCTGATGCCGAACCAGAACCTAAACCGAGGTCAAAAAGTATCATTCCAGCAGAGGTCGAAGGTGGACAAGCAGAAGCTCAAGAGCCTGCACGGAAGCCTTCCGATGAGCTACCTGGTGGGAGGAATCCTTACGCTCCAAGACTGTTGTTTCCGCATAAGCTGATCAAGGCAAATCGGAAAAGGCATCACGAAAGGTTCATGGACTCGATCAAGAAACTGCATCTAGAAGTCCCCCTCCTTGACGCCTTGGAGGAGATGCTGATTTATGCAAAGTTCCTCAAGGACCTTATAACGAAGAAAAGGGGAGGAGGAAGGATTGAGACCGTGCACCTAGCATCCACTTCCTCATCCTTCGTGAAGCCCGACACGCCAAATAAGAGAAGAGATCCCGGAGCTTTCACAATCCCGTTCGCCATCGGAGACAACCTCGAGCGTAAGGGTCTAGCAGACTTGGGGGCAAGCATAAGCCTCATGCCCCTAAGTTTCGCGCAAAGGGTGGGCTTGACCGACATGGTTCGAACCAACATGCGGATTGAACTAGCAGATCACACCTTTAAGAGACCCGTCGGCATTGTCGAAGATGTGCCGATCAGGGTTGGCGACTTCTTCATCCCTTGTGATATAGTGGTCATTGACACAGCTGAAGACCCCCGTTGCCCAATCATCTTTGGTCGCCCCTTCTTGGCTACAGGGAGAGCGCTGATTGATGTTTCCGAGGGGATGATCACCTTAAGGGTCGGAAATGACCATATCGACTTCAAGCTGAAGGAGATCATGAAGGGCCCGTCCCTATCTGAATCAGCATGTTTCGCAGATAGCTACAATAAATTCTGCGAGGAAGTAGAGGAAGATATCCAGATAGTAGACCCCCTCTTGAGGGCTATAAACTGTCAAGATCCTAGCCTCGAAGATCCTGAGGTCGCGAAGCACCTCAACCTCTTCAACCTTTCTGATGAAGATTTGCAAGAAGAGGATACAGTGGTGGAGTCTGAAAAGTATGCCTCTCTCGAGGAGGAGCCTCAGGGGAAGGCACCCGAACCAAAGCCAGAGTTAAAACCGTTGCCCGAAGGCCTGAAGTACGAGTTCTTAGATGAAGAGCACAGAAACCTCATCATCGTAAACGCCGATCTTTCAAGTGACCAGCTGGACCGAATCCTTGAGGAGTTAAGGCTCCACAGGAGGGCTGTAGGATATTCAGTAGATGATATCAAAGGCCTTAGCCCCACCCTGTGCATGCATCACATCAACTTGGATGAATCTGCCAAGACTCTGGCTCAACCCCAGAGGAAGTTGAACCAGATGCTCAAGGAGGTCGTCAAGAAAGAGGTAATAAAGCTTAGGGATGCGGGGATCATTTACCCAATCAGCGATAGCAATTGGGTAAGTCTGATCCACGCAGTGCCCAAAAAGGGTGGAATGACAGTGGTTAAGGGTGAGAAAGGTGACGAGGTGGCGGTAAGGACCATCACCAGCTGGCAAATGTGCATAGATTACCGAAAGGTAAATCAGGCTACAAAGAAGGATCATTTTCCGCTACCTTTTATTGACCAAGTTCTCGAAAGGTTAGTTAATCACAATTTCTTTTGTTTTCTTGATGGCTTTTCAGGTTTTTACCAGGTAGCCATCTTGCCCGACGATCAAGAGAAAACAACATTCACCTGCCTTTACTGCACTTATGCCTTCTGAAGGATGCCCTTCAGACTCTGCAACGCCCCCGCCACCTTTCAACGATGCATGATATCGATGTTCTCAGATTTTCTAGAAGACATAGTAGAAGTTTTCATGGACGACTTTTCTGTCTATGGGAAGAACTTTGATAACTGTCTGAAGAATTTGTCATTGGTCCTTCAAATGTGCGAGGAGAACAGCCTAGTTCTAAACTGGGAGAAGTGCCATTTCATGGGGCGGGAGGGCATCGTCCTCGGGCATAAGATCTCAGAGCGTGGGATCAAGGTGGATGCAAGCAAGGTTGAAGCAATATCCAAGCTCCCTCCACCAAGATCCATGATGGGGGTGCGAAGCTTCCTCGGGCACGCGGGATATTACAGAAGATTCATCAAGGACTTCTCAAAGATTTCCAAACCGCTGTCCAATCTTCTGGTAAAAGATGCTGAATTGGTTTTTTCTAACGATTGTCAAAGTGCTTTTCAGGCGCTTAAAAACGCTTTGGTATCACCACCTATCCTTCAAGCGCCAGAATGGGGTTTACCTTTTGAGCTGATGTGTGACGCTAGTGACTATGCAGTTGGAGCAGTCCTGGGGCAAAAGAAAGACAAAAGGCACCATGTGATTTGCTACGCTAGTCGCACGTTGGATGAGGCTCAAGTAAACTACACAACAACTGAGAAGGATATGCTCGCGATCGTCTTCATGCTTGATAAATTCAGGTCATATCTCGTCGGAGCAAAGGTCAAGGTATACATAGATCATGGGGCAATAAAATACGTAATGCAAAAGAAAGACGCAAAGCCCAGACTGTTGAGGTGGGCTTTATTGCTCGAAGAGTTTGACCATGAAATTATCGACAAGAAGGGTGTAGAGAATGTGGTGGAAGACCACCTATCAAGGATCGTGACTGAGAGAGAGAGAGGGCCTCATATCAACAACGACTATGCCGATGAGGCTCTGATGTTGGTAGAAGCTCAAGAAGAAAGTTTACCCTGGTTTGCAAACATCTGCAATTATCTTGCCTGTGGAGAACTGCCTCCTGACATCACGTACAATCAGAAAAAGAAGCTATTTGCGGAGGTCAAAAACTACTACTGGGATGATCCTCTCCTGTTCAGAAGATGTGCTGACAACTTATACAGGCGGTGCATCCCAGAGGAAGAAACCGCAGACATCCTGAAAGAATGCCGCGTCTCCCCCTACGGTGGACACCTGGGTAGCGAGAGAACAGCTGCAAAAGTACTACAGTCAGGTTTCTACTGGCCCACCCTGTTTAAAGACGTTGCACAATTTGTGAAGGTTTGTAAGGAGTGCCAGTTTACAGGAAACATAGGGAGGAGGAAGGAAATGCCAATGGCCAGCTGGATCGAAGTAGAAATATTTGACGTATGGGGGATCGACTATATGGGACCGTTTCCCCCATCTCGGGGGTATCAATACATACTCGTGGCAGTAGATTATGTATCGAAGTGGGTGGAAGAGGTAGCCACCCAAACCTATGATGCCAAGTCGGTTATCAAGCTCTTCGAGAAGACCATCTTCCCTCATTTTGATGTACCGCACACTGTGATAAGTGACGGATAGTCGCACTTTGGAGAAAGACAGTTTGAAGCACTTCTGTGCAAGTACGGAGTAAGGAACAAGATCACTACACCCTACCACCCGCAGACGTATGGGCAGGTAGAGGTTTCCAACAGGCAAATCAAGTAGATCTTGGAGAGAACTGTCAACCGAACGAGGAAAGACTGGTCTATGAAGCTTGACGACGCACTTTGGGACTACCGTACTGCTTACAAAACACTCATTGGAACCACCCCCTACCGTCTCATCTACGGAAAGTCCTGCCACCTACCTTTGGAGTTGGAACACAAGGCCCTTTGGGCAATCAAGTTCCTAAATATGGACCTCGACAAAGCAGGAGAAAAAAGGTTTTTGCAGCTTCAAGAGCTCGAAGAGCTGAGAATGAACGCCTACAAAAATGCAAAAATCTACAAACAGAGGACAAAATTGTGGCACGATGCCCACCTCATGAGGAAATATGTAAGCGAAGGGGATAAAGGCTTGTTATTCAAGTCCTCTATTCGTCTTTTCCCTGGGAAGTTACAAACAAGGTGGTCCAGACCGTTCATAGTGTCGAAAATATACCCATCAGGAATGATGGAGCTATATGATAAAGACAATCCGACCAGAGTCTTTCAAGTAAATGGGCACAGGGTGAAAAGGTTCTACGAGGATGAAACTTTTGTCAGGAGAGCAGAGATCGACCTGCGAGATATGGGTACAGTCGAGAGCTAACAAGATGATCCTACACCGGTCGAGCTGGCGACGCAAACTCCAGCGCTCATCGGGAGGTAGCCCGATTCTTTCTTTCTTTTCTAGGATAGGATGCTTTGTACTTATTTCTCGTAAAAACAAACCTTATAAAAATTGTAATAAGGCCTGGGCCGGTGCACGCGCCGAGCGCACCGACTCCTTTGTTTTATGGGCCACTGCTGTCATACTTTCTGAGGTCGGGGACTTAACCCTAAACCAATGATGTTCTTATTCCACCTACCTTTGGTTTTCGGCCGCCTGTTTTAAGTCCTGTCGGGTAGCAGCTCAGCTGGCACGCAGTCATGCTTGTATCAGGTCTGAGTTTCTTGGACGCCGCAAGCGCCACGACGGTTGGCATCCCCGAGCGACAGCCGTTCCGTGAATAGGGAGTAAATGCCCTTGATTTGACTAACGGGACCGTCGTCTCGGGAATGACATGTGGACGCGCGTGCCCAGATCTGCTCGATTTGCCCCCAGCTGAGTTTGCTATATATAGCAATGTGGGCTCAACGTGTCGGGGTGCCTCACTTCTCTTTTTTAGCCATCTGTAACACATGCAGTGATCCACCTTTGCTCGCATGTCGACCAGCTTGCCTTCACCCTTATATCGGGCGATGGCTCCTGTGAGTAAAGGTATAGCCCGACAGTCTGTCGCCTGGCACGGGGTTTCATATCGCGCAGTGCATGTCAGGTCGACGAGCTTAGTCGATTTTTCTTTTATCGCCCGACACGTTTGATGCATGACCCAACGGTCGATCGCGTTGCCCGACACGCCATATTGGCGACACATTTTCTTTTGTGACGTCCTATCGGCCAGTTGCGTTTTGGCAGCCTTATCGCCCGATATACCCCTATCGGGCAGTCTGTCGTGCCGCGCCTTCCTCGTGTCACCCAATTTTGTATCGACTTGAGTTTTCTTTTGACGGACGATGCCTGGAGCTTAAAATAAGTTTATCGAGTTTCTATATAACATATAAATGGTCAATAATCTTGATAACAGGAAGAATGGCGGCCGCAGCTGAAGCAACAACTATCGGGCAGAAACGTAGAAACCCCAAGGCAGCTAGCCGTCGACTACCGCAGATAGAGAGCGGGAGAATTTTTCTTGATATGGTAGCCTCATAGGAAGGTCACTTTCTTATAATAGTCTGTCTTCTGCGATGGTTTATGACCATCTACAGAGACAACATGAGTCTTTTGTGGGTGACTTCCGGATGGAATCTGGGCATTCCAGTTCCATCTTCTTGAGGAGGAAGCAGCCACAAGTGTTTTCAAGAGCTCTCAAGCTTCCATCTTGAGAGCTTTGCACTTGTTCTGGCTGTTTCCAAATGAGAAAAGAAGGAGGCTGCAACAAAGAAGCATATTGCAGCTTCTACAAGGCACAAGCGAACCCGCTAAATAACCTTCACTGGACTAACATGAACTCACCCTCTTCTTCACTACTCTGGGACAGAGTATGGAATAAGTTTGGGGGGGGGGTACCCATGTACCAGTGAAGGAGGTATAAAAATTCTCTTGTGCCATTTTGTTCTCCTCCTATATCATGTATTTGTACCCTTGCTCATATAAAAATTTTGAAAAATTCTACTTATTTTGTCCCCATGCATATGTACAAAGTCGCTATATTAGTAAAAACCTGATGCAACTGCTTGCAAAGTTTGTTTTCTATATGCTTAATGTAATACACATTTTGTTATATCTTTCTAATAATGCTGCTTCAACGAACAGAAGATTACGTTTTTCCGTGCCAAAAATTTCGAAAAATATAATAATCTCACAAACAGCTAAGAGACGAGTATGGAGAAGGAAAAAGCTGCCCAAATAGCAGAAATCTCTTTGTTTCCCCTTTACCCAACGAAAATCCCAAAAAGAGAGAGCGGTCTTATGAGAGTGAATAAAAGCATGAGAGTTGTGCCCAATAAAAGAAAAGAAAAAAATACATATACCCGCTTGTTTTCCAAAAGTACCCATCTTTAGGCATGGTAGATCCGGGGCAGTGGTACGTAGGATGTGAAATTACTGCTCTAAAGCCAACTGGCTTGGACTGTAGGGACCACTTGCCCACTAATGGACCCTTACCTGGATGGACTGATGGGAAATAAGAAGAAAAACCCAAAAAGCCTTAGCCTACCATATACACAACTTTCTGCCCCGAAAATAAAGTTGTTTGGTGTGTAAGCTAACTTCGGAAACATACACCAAAGTCTCACTGAAGCTGTAGAGAAAGAAAATATTTACTGAAACAATAAGGCAGGAAACGCAAGGTCTTCTGTTCGTAGTGGGGCAACATTATCTCTAAAGGCATCACGATTCTTGTTTTACTTCTTGGCCTGAAAGCTATACTGCGCAAGAAGAAGCATCACAAAATAAAGTTTAAATATTGATTGAGGACAATCAAAAAGCTAAGTTTGGGGGAGTTGATAACACCAATTTTTGTGATGTTTTAGGCTGTTTTTCTATTATCAAAACTACCCTTTTTAGCTATTTTCCTCTCTTTTATATGCATTTTCGCAACAATTGGCCAAGCACTGCTCTTAATCCTATTTTTCCATCTTTTGCAGAATTTCTCCACATTTTGGGGCAATAAGGCCATCCCGGCCCACGAATAAGTCCAAGTCTGTTTCGACCTTCCTGACGCCCAATAAAAACTCTGCTCGACAGGGTGGAGTGATACAATGACGCACGACAAAGGGATATCACGCAAGAAGAAGCTGATGGACGACACACCTTCTACCCGACATGGAGCCAAGCTCGCCATGACAGCCCAGGCTTGTTGGGCGACACAACCACCCACCGGCCGGCGTGCCGCCCGTCACGTGACCGATAGCCGATACCCCTGCGCTGAGCGATACCAGTATCGGCCATCCACCGACCCGCGAATGAGGAGGACACGTGGCGCTTCGAGCACCATAACTTCCCCCAACCGCTGCCTATAAATAGCAGCTACAGGAAGCCGAAAAGACAGCTTGGTCAGTTCGGAATTCGGACAGTTGGGAGCCTTGAGTGATCTTTGGAGGAAACTACGAGAGTAGGAGTATCGCACCCCAGTGTTCATGCCGGGTGACACTAGGTGAGCCCTTCCTTGTCCCGAGAGGGAGGGGATAGTTCACTTAGAACCATCCCGGGCGACACTGCGGGCCGATACCGGCCAACGATGACGCGCGACACAAGTGCCTGACATGATGAACGCGTCGCTCCGTGCCTGACACAATATCGAAACCGATACACTTCGCCCGTCATGTGTGCCGCCCGAGAGGGTGTGTCTCCCGATTTGAGCGTATCGGCCAGGTCCTTGAGCGATACAGTCGGCCGTCACGGTGTGCCGCTCGAGGGAGCGTGCTACCTGACACGGCTGTATCGGGCTAGGCCCTATCCGATATCGGGCACGAGAGTCGCTGTAGTCTGTCGCCCTTCTACATCAAGAAGGTGACCTCTATCTTTAATTCTGTTATTTAATTCCTTTCTTACGCAATGTATTAAGACCCTTAATGTTTATGGGAATAGAAATGCTTAATTACTTGCTGCTCTATGCTTGGTGTAATATGTTGGATGACTGCTATGTTTGATAGCTGAACTCTAGCTTGCATGTTTGAATCGCGTTTCGCTTAGCTACCGAATCGTGTTTTCCCGTCGCAACAACTTCGAGAGTTGTGTTGTGGCTCTAGTGTTTGGTCCGATTCTGGAGTACGAGAGTGCCTGGAACGGAGTTGTTTCAGTAACATTCCACTCTAACTTTGAGCCCAACAACCTCGAGAGGGGTGCCGAGAATTGGTTAGAGGTACCCGCTCTGAGAGGAGGGGTACAGGATGTTACTGGTGCCGCTTGTTTTGCTGAAGTCTTATCCTTCGTACCTTGCTTTGATTCTAGTTTTATCTTTCTATTTCTATTGCATGAAAACCCCTAAAAATTGCTAAATGACTAAAACCTTAAATCTTTCTAGTAGCTCCACTTGGAGATAGTTTTCTTGCTTTGTTTGTGACATCTTGCTACTTCCCTTCTGGGGAATTTATCATCTCTTTATACCTGCCAGAGTGTAGCGTGTCGATTCTGGGTTCTCAACACTACCCCCCTTGTCCCTGTGTTCGACCTCGTATATCTACTTTGACCCCGTAAACAAAGTTGCGGGGGCCTAGAAGGATTCAGGTTTATAAATGTAAAAGCTCGACTACCTCAAATCTGCCTCCACTTTTGGACGCGTGATTTAGGCTGGTCAGGCCGCTGGGATCATCTGAGACTCAGCTTGTAGGGTGAAACTTGCCTTTAGAGTCTGGTTAGTCAAGGAGGACTATACTTGTGCTTATTTGGCTGCATGTGCCGTAGCTCTTAAGATTGCTGATGAAAGAAATATTAACATTTCTGTAGTGGAGATAGATGATCTTGTCACACATAACATCATCTGGTCTGATGTTCCTGAGCCATGGAGGGCAACCTCTCTTACTAGAGACATTTGCTCTGTTGTTCAAGAGCAGGCCATCATGGGCCAACATGTTCACAAGCTCATCAATTCGACGCCTATAGAGCTTGGTAGATGGGGATTCACAATGAGTGATACTTTCATTTGCACTGAATATGCGCTTCTGCCCATGAAGATCAGGGGTTATCTTATTATGGATATGCGAGATGTGCCATATGTTGGTAAAAGAAGATAGGTTTCTATTCTTGATGAAGGCTGGTTCCTTTTTTGGTCTGATATGTCCTTTTATGTTGGGGTACATATGGTCGGGTATACACCTGCATTTATAAGCAGAAGATGTTTTTTTTTGTTGACAGCGTTTTTGCCCACACGAGGGGGGTGGGATGAATAAAACGTCCTCCTGGCTTCATTAAAAAAAGTATATATAATAAGTCGACTACTTGATTGTCAATCTCTACTCAGGGTTCTCTCATTACTATAAATGATATATGAAAATCACACTAATGAAGAAGTTGGAACACCCATATACTATTTATAATTTATAATGCAACCTTGTTCCTATCACTGTCATGATGTGACACTATTTAAATATAATGAATTTCACATCTCTTTTTTTGTGATGGTTGTTTTCATCTAGAAATAATTCCTTATATTCAAACACAATATTTTCACACAAATAAATATAAATGGAGCTAATTTTATAGATTTTCTTGCTTTTCCTGGGCAATGTGTATACAAAACAATCATAGTGATAATATAATGAATCCTTTTATCTTCATACATTTTAAAGTCTTTAAAACCCAAAATGATTTTATTCAGATCTATGAATCAAATAGCAGGACATCCTCACTACCTCACATCACAATGTCTTTAGAAACTATGTATTTTTCATCATGATTCTGACTTCGTATGAAATGTCACTATTCAACTTCTGTGCCCTACCATTACTTTGTGGTGTCTTATACTCAGTCCTTTTATGCCATGTACCATTGTACATGTACTAATTTAGGTACTCCATTGATGTGTAATCACTTAAGTTTATGTGAAAAGGCATTTCATCATTTTCTCTTTCTTACCTCAATGCATTATCCATTCACAAATACAAAGAAACATGATCCTTTTGATGTAGTTCCATACCTTAATATTTTCAATTTCATTGTATATGAAAAACTTTCCATTGCCACAAAGGTTTGTACATTACCATCCACATCGGTCTTAATCTTGAAGACCCATTTTCACCCAATGGATTTTATCCCTTCAGGTGGATCTTACAAGGTCCATACCTTGTTGTACATGGAATCCATCTCAGATCTCATGGCTTCTAGCCATTTCTCTATTTCTAGTCCCCCAATATCCTCATTGTAGGTTCATGGTTCATCATCATCAATACTAATACATCATCTTCTTGAGTCATGGGAAATCCATATCTCTTAGGCGTAGGATGTTCCCTACTAGACCTTTGAGGTTCTTGTACTCACAAGAACTTGAGATTCCACAATAGTTTTTGGTTCCTTTTGTTCCTTATCGGCCTCCATATGTTTGATGTTAACTTGATGGATTTGAACTTCTTTAAGTTCAATTTTCCTCCCACTTATTCCTCTAGAGATAAATTCCTTTTTTGAGGAATATAGTAGTTCTGGAAACAAATGCTTTGTTGTCAGATGGAATGTAGAAGAATATGCCTTGATTTCCTTTGGATATCCAACAAAATGACATTTGTCAGATTGGGTCCAAGCTTTCAGAAAACATTTCCTGACATAATATTCACATCCCCAAATCATCATAGAAGACATATTGGGATGTTTAGTAGTCCATATTTCATGTGGTATCTTTTAAAACGATTTAGAAGGTATGCAATTAACTATAAAAATTACAATTTCTAGAGCATATTCCCAAAAGGAAGTTTTAAGAGAAGTGAAACACATCACAGGTCATACCATGTCCAATAGGGTACAATTCCTTCTTTTTAATACACCATTATGTTGAGGTGTTCTAGGTGTATTCCATTATGATACAAAAACATAATCCCTTAGAATGACCTTAAAATCCTATCCTATGTACTCACCACCTTCATCTAGTCGAACTGCTTTAATTCTTTTTCCAAGTTGGTTTTGTACTTCAATTTTTAACTCCTTGAACTTTTCAATGGATTCTGACTTATTTTTTAATATATACACATAGCCAACTCTACTAAGATTATTAGTACATGTAATGAAGTACTGGTACCCAAATCTAACATTTGTTCTAAACGGTCCACATACATTATCATGTAGGAGTCCTCAAAATCACTTTCCCTTTCATTATTTCCAATAAAGGGTGTTTTTGTCATCTTCCCTAACAAACAAGACACACATGTCTCAATTGATTTCAAATCAAATGAGAGTATATATCTAGGTTTATGGGGTCTTATTTAGATTGGATTACAATGCCATGGACAAGTTTTGTTTGACTCATAAATTTTGGGATTTTTCATATATAATAGATGTATGTCTCAAGATCAGACACATACAGACCAAAATATATAGGGGCATTACCATAAAATATATCATCTTTATAAGTAAAGAATTGACCATTTTGTAAGAATTTTAAAACTATTTTTGTCCAAAACTAACATAGAAATGATGTTCCTATTTATAGTAGGTACACAATAGTAGTTATCTAATTCTATTACAATCCCACTTGACATAGATAAACATTAGTTGCCTACAGTAGTGGAGGCAACTCTTGTTGATTTTTCTATGTGCAGCTCCACTGACCCTTTTTGCAAGGGTCTACTTCTTTTTTGGTCATGCATATTGGAACATATATGAGATCCTAATATGATATTTAATACCCATGATTAAGTAGATAAGTTTATTTCTATAGAATATAAACCTAAAGTGAAGATGTCTATTCCCTTCTTCTTATTATCTAGTTCCTCAAGGAACAAGGACAACTTCTCTTCCAACGTATAGCCTAGGGAAAATGGTGACAATTGCCTCCCTTCACCCCTCTTCATTTTCTTAAGTGTAGAAGACTATTGTCCTTGCTTAAAACCTTCATTGTCTTTGCTTTTGTCCTTAGACTTTCCCTTTCCTTTGTTGACCATCATTGTAGATTGAGCTTGTCTTTCTTTTTCCCCTCAATTGTTCTCAACATCCTAAGTAGCTATGCATATGGATTGAAAAAATTGTTTAGGATATAGTTCATGACAAATTGTTTGTATGAATATGAAAATGTTGCATAATTACATTTGTGACCAACTCTTGACCCTAAAGAAATATGAGTCTTACAAGACTTTCCACATACCCAATCATCATGAGTACATGGGGTCCAACTTGGTCACCTATCACCATCTTGAACTTAAATAGAACCTAAGAGACATCATACCTCTCTTTCCTTTTTTGTTCTTGATACATGTTCCTAAGATATCTTATCATCTCAATAGTATCCATATTCTCAGGTTGCTTCTAAATCTCATGAATCATGGAGCAAGGCATAAGGATTTTCATTTCATTGTGTCATTGAAATGCTTATTGTGAGCTTACCTTTCCATGCTAGATGAATTTTAAATTGGTTCATTAGGTCTTAGTGTGTCTAGGAAATTGATCTTGTGTTCATATGTGACAATAATTCTTATATTAGTTGAAGTTATCCCCATTTAGTTTTCCCTTTTTTAAGGACTGGTCAAAGTGAAAAGAGGTTATTTTGTTTTCCATTGATATACATGGAAAATTTTGAACAAGTCAATAATTTAATATGGAAAAAAAATTATTTCAAAATTATTGTTTTGACAGAACTAATTTTGTTAAGTAATTACTCTCCAACTATTTTCTTTTCAAATTAATGGCACTCACTATTAGTTTGGAAGATTTGTAGGACGAATTTGAGAATAAAATCCACATGGAATATGAGTAGTTTCTAGATAAATTCTCTCACTATGGAAATTTTTTCCATGAATATAAGTTCCTCCTGTTCAACCTAAAGTGATGGTGAGAAAGGATCGAGAGATGACATGGGTCCCTAAATAAAGAATTCAAAGTTTTGTTGAGACTGAGAAAGTCATTGAGACTATTGATGTTGATGATGTTGAAATGAGGCTTGTGTCTACTTAGAATATTTCTATTATTGTGGTTTTCAATACTCCTAGTCCTCTAATCTTTGATGATTTCACATTGGTTAGGACTTTCAAAAGCAAAGTTGGCCTCATCCTAATTTTTTTGAACAACCTAGTGTGGCATATAAACATATTAAGTTCTCTAATAACATGTTTTCTAGTCTGAATATTAATGATGAGATTGAGGGGAATGGGAAGATCAGGAAGGTTATGATAGAACGAAGATATCCAAATGACTAGTAGTTATACTATAACCTCTTGGAATGTTCGGGGTGCAAATAGAAAATTATCATCTATCCAAGAGGATATTAGGAGGATGGAGTGTGATATTGTTGACATTTTGGAATCCCATGTGAGTGATAATGGTATTGAAAATGTTGTTCATGATATGCAGAGGGATGCTTAGTTTATTTCAAATGGGAATTTCATTATATTGTTAGAATAATCTTGCTATAAGGATTAGGAGGATTTCTTCTAGTTTGCAGCTCCTACACTATGAAGTCTTATTTGGTAACTCTTCTTTCTTTTTCTCGACTATCTATGGAGTAAATTTGGATAAGGACATGAAAAGTGTATGGGGTGAATTAGTGTGCATTTCTCATTCTATTGATAGTGACTGGTGTATAATGAAAGATTTTAATGTTGTTCATTTGAATTGTGAAAAAAGGGCAAACATTCACAATCTCTTATGTCAATGAGTGATTTTAATTATGCTCTTGAAGCTGATGGTCTCCTTCAAATTCCTACTTAAGAGTCTTATTTCACCTGGGACAACATGAAGAAGAAAGGTCTAATGACTTATTCAAAAATTCATAGAGTTTAATCTTAAATTTCATGATTTTTATAATGAAGCTTGGTTCAGACTTGTACTACTCTCTATATTGATCATAGAATTATCAGTCTATATTTGTCAAAGCTCGTTAGGAAGGGGGCACCTTTCATATTTATACACATTTGAATTAGGCACCCATGTTTCTCTAACATTGTTAAGGACTGCTGACAGGAGTGCTCTTCTGTCAAAGACCCTCCTATGTACAAACTTTACTATAAAATGAATTCTTTGAGGGGATGCCTGATAAATTGGAAAAAAATATTGGTAATTACTCATCCAATGCTCATTATCTCGAGAAGCTTGCTTGGGATTTACAATCTGATGCTAAGAAGAATCCTCTTGATAAAAGTATTGAAAATAAGCTTGTTGTTTCTAGGAGGGATGCTCTCACTGCTATTGATATTGATGAAATTTTCCTTAAACAGAAATCTAGAGTTATGTGGTTGACTAAAGGTGATCGTAATACCAATTTTTTTACACATTTTTGAAGACTGGAATATTTTATAATATAATTTTCTTTATTTATATTGATGGTGCATGAATCACTGATCACACTATTATTAAAGAGCATATTGTGGAGTATGATGAAAGTTTTTTAATTCTTCTTCTACTTCCGTGAAAGATTGGATGGGTGAATTGTGTCTTCCTTGTAATTATATTATTCAAGCAAAAGAAATATATAGTCAGTGACAAAGGAGGAACTTAAACATGTAATGGATAGTATGAAGTGTAATAAGGATTCTGGGCCTAATGGTCATAATGTGGACTTTAGAAAATCATCTTGAAAGATTGTTGGATAGGATGTGAAGAAAGTTGTGCATAATTTCTTTGAAAACTCTAAATTTTTGAGAGACAGTAATAGAACCTTTATCACCTTAAATTTAAAAAGCTTGAAATCTAGCTCCATAAAGGACTAGAGATCAATTTCTCTTTGTAGTACAGTCTATAAGGTCATCACCAAAATTTTGGCTAATAGGTTGTAGGGAATTCTATCTAGTTTTATTGACTTAAATTAGGTGGCCTTTGTTTAAGGAAGGAAGATTAGGGATGGATTGCTTCTTGCTAATGAGATTCTAAGTACTTTTCCTAATGCTCATGGCTACCCTGAAATATATATGAAATCTGACTTAACAAAAGCCTATGACACTATGAACAGAAAATTTATCTCTTCTTGATGATCAAAATGGGATTCCCAGAATGTTGGATACAATGGATTGATGCTCGTTTTGAATCTACATCTTTTTAGGTGATTATAACTGGTGTTCCTACCAATCCTTTTCTTAGGGGGAATGGAATTAGGAAAGGTGACCCTATTGCACCTTACTTGTTTGTCATTTCTATGTAAGGTTTGAGCTCTATTATAAAAGCATTTATGGATGAGAAGAGAATTATTCCTTTGCAAGCTTTGAATGAGTTTGGTATTTCACATTTGATCTTTGCTTATGAGCTCTTGCTTTTCTATAAAGGAGATTTGGAGAATGTTAAAGCCATAAAGGAAGCCTTATCTATGTTTGGGAAGGTTTCTATCTTGAAGTTGAATACTTGTAAGAGTTAGGTATTTCTCATCTGAAATGTTGATGATAAGCATATCTCGTGTCTACTGAATATTGAAGTCAACTCACTCTTAGTTAAACATCTAGGGCTTCCCTTATTTACTAGGAGACTTACAAAGTATATTTGTTTTCCAATTGTGGATAAAGTTAAAATTAAACTGAATTCTTGGAAAAGTAGGATACTCTCAATGACTGGAAGGTTCCAATTGATCAATTCTACTTAGGATTTGTATTATATTTTTTGGTATGTTGTCTTTCCTATTCCTAAATATACCATTAGGGAACTGGAAAAAATATTTAGGGATTTCTTGTGGAAGACACAAAAGTGAAGAAAATGTTGCATGTGAGAATCAAGTTTGTAAGCCAAAAAGGAGGGTGGAAGTGGCATCAGATGTATTGATGACTGGTTGGAGATTGGTCTTATTAAACATCTCTACAATTATCTCATGACAAAAACTCTATATGGGTTAAGTGGCTTCATGGAAGGTACTTAAGTAGGGGTTATGTTTGGAGAAGTAGTCCTAAAATAACTATTCTCGACTTTAGAGAAATTTACAATCTGTTCAGGACAAACATATTGATAAATTTAAAATTAGAGTGGGAAATAGTATTAATACTCTTCTTTGGTTTCATCCTTGGTGTCTGGTAGGAAAGACTCTTTCTAGTATTTTGGGAAATAATCTTTTGGCTAGGTTTGGTGATTTTCATCAATGTAGGGTGGTTGTTTGTATTGATAATGGAAATTGGTATTTCCCTAATTGTCAAGGTTTTGAAGATGCTTGTAGGTTCTTTAGTAGTCTATAGAAGCCTTTAGGGGAGGCTAATGATGTATGCTTTAATGGGAAGAGGATTCCAAAGTTAAATCTATGAAGCATGTAGATAGAAGGGGGAGAAAGTCAATTTGGGAAATATGGTTGAGGTCTAGCATGTTGCTGAGAAAGATTATTGTTCTACTTTGGTAAGGTTTTCTAAATAGACTTCCTACTCAAGATATGTTGATGTCCTTTGGGTTTCAGATTTTTTTAGGTGTATCTTGTGTTGCAATCATGCTTAGGATTATGAATGATTCTTTTTCCAGTGTTTGTTTTCTAAGGAGCTATGGGCTTTCTTTGAATTTATATACAAAAGAAAGATGAGATATTGGTAGGATCTTGTTGACACGAGTGGGGAGGCCAGGCTTACTTCTGCTTTGACTATCAATGCTATTTGGCAAGAAAGGATCCCATGGGGCGAGAGATGGTGTAAAGCATAGAGGAAGTAATAAATTAAAAAACCCTTTGTCAAAGAGTAGATCAGGCGACAGAGCTCATAAGAATAGATAACATGGTGATGAAGAAGTCGATCTCCTAATGTGACCACCAAATCTTCCACATCTCTATGTCATACATGTCGATGATAGGGAACTCCACGTTGCACTCCACAAGATGATGTAGAAGGAGGTGCCTTTTACTGGAAACGTGCTAGCATTGTACAACCTCCCTTCTCTCCTTCTTTCCTTGGAGGGAATGTTAGTTGTTCAAAGGCCTCTCAAAGGTGCCTCATGTTTCTCATAATAGTTTCTTCTCAATAGTAGTCAAAAGGGTGTTAGAGTAATGCATCATAAAACCTTGTAAGTAATAGTCTATATATAGGAAAGTAAGAGAATTAGGGTTTCTAATAAACACTGGAAAATAATAAAGGCACAATAGTCATTTTTATTTTTTGCAAAAGTTGCTCTTGGACAGTCTGGTCGGCCACCAAACTTAGTTTTTCGGCCAACAAGGCTATCTAGAAGAGTCATTGGAGATAGTTTGGTTTATCAATCAAACTCCATTTGGATGTCCTATCAAGATGATCCATTTGGCTTGCTAGATGCAGTCTGGACGATTGACCAAACTCACTCAAGTCATCCGATTGGCTTGTCAATTAGCCCATAGATGATTCAATCTGTTGCATAAACATTTTAGTAACCAATTAATCATATGACCATGATTATACTCCTCTTTCTCATTCATCCTTTGGTGTGTAACCCTATAGGCTCTAAATTATGTTGGTAGTGATATAAATAATCATATTATAATTTCACAGACAATAATTGGTAACTAGAAAGACTCCATTGTCACCCAAGTAATTGGATAAAGTTGGAGAGAAACTTCAAACTAGGAATGTGATTGGTGTTCTAGTTACCTTATTATCCATTTGTCACAAATATCTAGATTAAAAAGGTATGACATGTCATCCTCTTATCATTCAATCTATGTTGTTTGAACTAGATCATAATATTTGACATATTGCGAACTCGTTATAATACATTGACTCATATGATCATTATCATGCATTTCCATAGTCTTGCTTGCAAAGTGACCAAAATATCACTTGAAAAAGGGACAAACTCCATCTACATCACTTACAGTAATCCACATTGTTACATTGCACCTAATCACACCTTTTGAGCAACCCTTATTTTAGAGTTATGTTGAGCTAGTATCGAAGTACATAAAATAACAAGTGATCTTTGTTGTGACTTCATGTGTATGGATCATAGTCACTACTATAACTTTGAGATATGACTCTTCCATGTAATTATATGACTTCCACGTGTCAAAGTCAAGGTGGATCTATCCAATACACTTTTTCACCAATAAGTACCTATGTATCTGAGTTGATATCCAATATTACATAGTCATCACTGAGCATACATACTAGACATATGTATTACTTGTGTCACACAAATTCCACCATAATAACTGACTAGGGACTTAACAAGAATGAATACTCTTAAATATGCATATGGTCTCATGTTTAGGTCCTGAACTCAAACCATATGTCATCAAGTCAAAATATTCTTAGGACATTATTAGTTTTAATCATTATCTCGTTACTAAAACAAACATAATAAGTGAAATTGACTTTTATTAATAATCAATTCAAATAGAAAATATCCTTCTATAATCATCACATCATGACTAACAGGAAATACAACCAACATCTACCTCCGATCTTCTAGCTCCTCAATGGGTTTGACGTCACCATCTCGCTGCTCAACCTCCATAGAAGGAAAAACATATCCTAAAGTAGATCAAGGTTGATCCAAAATCAAATTGGGACCATCACATCTCAGTTACTGCAAGTCGATCATGTCGTGCCCTATGTTGTACCGGAGCCAAAAAATGCTTAGCTATAGGTTAGATAAGAGCAACGCAAGAACAAAGTACGAGTGAGATACTATGTCTGAGACCTAGAGGGGGGTCCCTCTAGCCTGTGACAACCTATCCCTTTAATCACAACCTCAAACTGACACCACACACACATTTGGTCCCCATGATCCCACAATGAGCTAACATATCTACCATCCATATCACTCCCTCTAGTTTTCTCTAAGTTCAAATGTGAATTAGGGATCGATTTCACCTTCCTGCAACTACCCTACTTTTCCACGTATGTCACTACAATTTAACCACAACAACGCCTACATCCACATATCACCTTCCCAAAACCTTAAACCCACTAGCTTATACCCCATATACCTTCTCTATCCATCCACCTTCCATCTACATTCCTCTTTTTTGTCTCAAGTGTTAGTAAGGGATCAAGTCCACTGCTCCTCATCTACCCTTCCATTCTTCTCCAATGCTCATATATCACCATACCAAAACCTCAAAACCACTAGAAAAATCCAAGATTATGATGATGATGGTGGTGGTGGTGGTGGTGGTGGTGATGATGATGATGATGATGATGATGATAATGATGACGATGAAAATTAATCCACGGATTTTTGTACCTTTTGGTGTTGATTTTGATGGTGATTGCATGCACATCTTTTTCCCTCAATTTCTAGCTACAATATTTAAAATTTTGGAACTCTTGTTTAGAAGAATCAATGATAGACGCCGATCCAAGACCTAGGGCGATAGAGCTGCTTTGATCCAAGACCTAGGGCGATAGACGCCGATCCCGAGGGAGACAGGTTTTGGCGGCGCCGCCGCCGGCCACTCCGGCTTGGCACTCTGCCAAGTTGGGGTCTACCATCCTTGATAGAAAGGGTCGTCGTACCGCCTTAAACATGTTGCCTTCGCCTTTGATGAGGAGGGTCACCAGGCAGAGTCTGCGTGGCGGGCATGCTCAGCACGCGGTTGCGGATAGACGATCTAAAAGGCAGGAGTCCCACGTCACCACGGAGGAGGTTTTACCAGATCTTAGGGTTGTTCTGGAGCATGAAGGGGAGAATCACACGGAGACGCCGCCCGCGGTTCCAAAGGAGAATGAACGCGATGGCGGAAGTCATGAAGAAGCGATGCGAGGTAGAATGGATGATGGGGGGCAGACATATCTGAACACGGTGGTTAGGGTTTCGAGCGAGGGTGACAAGGAAGGAGGAAGTGCTGAAGGCACAATTTTGATGGGGCAAGTCGCTCGGGGGGAGAGCACAGCGGGTCAAGAGGCGAACTCGACCGAGTCTCCGATGCCGATTACGGTGGGTGGGGACAAGCCGACCGCAGTGGAGGCAGCGCAGACACGGGAGGAGGAGAGACCGAAAAGGAAAGAACCCCTATACGGCATACCACACGATGTTTGTTTCAGGTGCATGGGCAAGGGTCATTGGCAAGCTCAATGTCACAGAAGGAAGATTTGTTATCGGTGTAGGAGGCCAGGACACCTCGCGGCACGATGCAAGACGCAGATAACACCTACGGTTCCTGATATACAGTCGAGAACGATTTTCCCTGCCCTGACGACGGTCGTGCCTGCGAGAGGGGCGGCACAACACTTTCCGAAAAGGACAGTGGTGGATTTGGGGCAGGACACTGGGATGAGAAGAGACAAAGATAAGGCGTTGGAGAGGGCGATTGAGATAGCATGGTCGGGAAATCTTCCATGGACTGATATTAGTGGTTTTCTGCGAGGATGTTGGTCGGGCGCTGCAGACATATACAGGTTTGCGGCGAGGAAGGCGATAGCTTTTTTCTCGTGCCCTGAGGAGGCGAAAGGCATGGCAGAGAAAGGGATTCCTGGTTACAGAGGAGCTATCTTCCACTTGTACCACATGATGGGAGGCGAGAGGCACAGTAGGAAGGAAGCCTTTTGGTTCTGGTTTGCGGACGTTCCATTGGTTTGCAGGGATGATGCTTCCATAACAGCAATGGTCCGGAAGTTTGGTAGTTTGGGATACATTTCAGACTGGCAAAGAGCAGAAGATGATCTTTCCGGAGTTCCTGTCCAAGTTGATGCCTTTAGTGAAGATGTGCTGCAATTCATCTCGATTTCTTTTGGGGAAAGGAGAGCTACGGCGCAGCTGCATATGGTGGCCAGAGGAGAGATTGGTCCAAAGAAGGCTAAGATCACAGAGACCGGTAAAGAACTAGGGATTCCTTTTGAAGCCTTGATGATACAGGAAGGCAATAAGCCCATTGCACGGGCGCTGCCACCGCCGGGTCCATCTTTCGTGGAGGCTGGCGGAGGGAGGGACCTGTCACCGTTGAGACAGGAGGAGGTGAGGCAGGCTACGATGGACCAGATATATCGAGAAAGATCCCCTAGAAGAATGGTCGTCGACGATGAAGGTAATAGACGATTCCTACAGAACAAGCGTTTGGAGGACTTTATTCAGACGGGTTATGATCCAGTAGACAGACACAGACATGAAAGGAGGTACAGGGAGAGATCGATAGTTAGAAGAAATAGAGAGGATGCTAGAAGAGGTAGATCCGTTCCAAAACACGCGAGCTATAATCATGTGGAGTATGACTGGTTGTCGGATGAGCTTGATGGATGGGAGGAGGAGCGAAGAGGTACATACTGAGTGTACGAGATCCAAAGATATACAGAGGAATTATGGTTTTCTTAATGAATTCAAAAGCAATCTTTTGGAACATTAGGGGAGCAGCTAATAATCCTACTAGAAGAGTACTGGGCAGAATTTGCTCTTGGCACAAACCGGATGTAGTTTGTCTTATGGAACCGTTCCTACATGCGGAGAGGGCAGTTGAATTGTTGGATGTGGTGAGGCTCGATTGGGCGGAGGACAATCAGTCCGTGGATGGTAAGATATGGTTCTTTGCGGATGCTTCTTTGAACCCTACAGTGGTATGGAGGCACAAACAACATATCACGACCAGGTTTGAAGGGAGAGATGGGCATATATTTTTCATCACTGCAGTGTATGCTAGCTGTGAGAGATATGAGAGAAGAATCTTATGGGACGATCTAATACATGTGGCGCAAGTCGTAGGAGAGGGGAGATGGCTGATCGCAGGCGATTTCAACGTGATAAGAGAAGACCAAGAGAAGAGAGGTGGCAATCCGACTCCTTTCCAGGACATGCTTGATTTTAATTCATTCATATCGGATGTGAGGCTGAATGACATGTTTTTTGAGGGCAGCCGTTTCACATGGGTGAACAAGCAGTAGCTTACACCTACGATTTGGCAGAGAATTGACAGAGCATTATGCAATGAGGCATGGTTAGAAGGGCAGCCATCGGCGCGTTCTATACATCTCACGTGATTCAGGGTGTTGGACCACTGTCCAATCCTTGTTGTGCCTGGTGAACAGCAGAGGGAAAGAAGGTCTTCTCATTTCAGTTTCCGAGGGGCATGGCTAAAGCATGAAGAGTGTATGCATGTTATACAAGAGGCATGGCAGGAGGCGGTGTTTGGGCATCCATCTTTTATTCTTTTCCAAAAGATAAGGAGGGTAAAGGCTGCGATAAGATCCTGGAGCAAAGTGAGGTTCGGGGACAATGCTCAACGTATCAAAGATCTACACGATATCGTCTCTACTACTCAGGTGGCGTTTGACGAGAATCCTACCCCGACAAATGAGATGCTGCTAAAAATGGCGGAAACTGAGCTTAATAATTTGTTGGAGATAGAAGAGATGATGTGGAAAGAGAAGTCAAGGACTGAATGGTTGATGGATGGGGACCGAAATACCCTCTTTTATCATGTGGTGGTCAAGGCACGTAGAAGACGAAGGAAAGTTGAATCTTTACAGTTGCAAGATGGGACGATCATAACGGACCAGGGTATGATGGCAGAGAAAGCAGCAGATTTCTTCCAGGAGTTTTACAATGATGTGCCCACGATCGATCAAGATAACCTTGCATGGTTCATGCAGGAGTTGCAAGAGACAATCCCTATAGATGATAGCTTCTCGATGATTGCTGCACCGAGTGAGGAGGAGGTACTGAAGACTATGAAGGAGATGGATGCATCATCGGCTCCTGGCCCGGATGGATTCACGTTGCCGTTCTTCATGGCGGCATGGGATCACATTGGTCCAGATTTTATGGCAATGGCGAAGGCGTTTTTCAGTGGGCAGACGTGTCACCGTAGTCTATATTACTACAGAATACTTCTTATTCCAAAGGTTGAATCCCCTAAAGTGCTGACGTCTGATTTTAGGCCCATCTCGATTGAGAACATGACGATGAGAATTCTTGCACGTATAGTGAGCAATAGATTTGCTCCTATCATGTATAGGCTGATCTCCCCAGAGCAGGGTGCTTTTCTTAAAGGGACGGACATTACACACCACGTGAGGCTGGTTAGGGAGTTGATTCATGACATTAACCAGGGGTCGAGCTATCCAAACATAGTGGTGAAGTATGACATGTCGAAGGCATATGATCGGGTGGTATGGGCAGTTTTGAGACATGTCCTTAGTCGTCTGGGTTTTCTTCCGGAGGCAGTGGAGCTGGTTATGAGTTTCTTTGTGCACACATGGGCGACGGTCACCATTGGTGATGTTTCGGCGGGCTTCTTCCAGATGAGCAAGGGCCTTAAGCAAGGCAATGCGCTATCCCCATATTTGTTTATTATCTTTGAAGATTTCCTCTGCAGAAAGCTCAAAAGACTCACCAGGAATGATGAGATATCCAGGTTCACTACGAGGGGTTGTGCGGAGGCTCCTTCTATTCTGTTATATGCGGATGATGTGCTTTTATTCTGTAATGCAGACCCCCATTCGGTTGAGCAGCTTAAAGATATCTTTGTGAATTATGAGAAGGCCACGGGTCAGTGTATCAACAGGGAGAAATCGGTGTGTATGGTAGGCAGTCAGGAGGCGCAGACTGCGAATTTTATTGCCTCGGCATTGCAGATCAGAGAGGCTACAAATTCACTGACATACTTGGGTGTGCCCATCTCCAAGGGGAGAACGAAGATGGAAGATTACAATCATATGATCCAAAAGATTTATGCGAAGGTTGCCTCTTGGAAGTCGAATCTACTCTCCTTTGCTGGGAGGAGACTCTTGATATTGCATGTCCTGACGTCGACAACGTTATATACGTGTGCTGCTGTTGGTTTTCCTGCGAGGATTATAGATAGAATTGAGAAGAAATTTTCGAGCTTCCTTTGGGCGGATAGATCCAATAATAGTAGGAGGGCATGGTTGAGCTGGGACAAGGTGGCTACCCCGATGGATAGAGGCGGTTTAGGCCTGCATTCTATAAGGATGATCAATGATGCCTTGGTTGCTAAGGCATGTTGGGAAGTGATGACTGGTTCTACCATATGGGCTACGTTCTGTAGGAACAAGTATCGCAATCCCCAGATGAGCAGATCCAGAGTGTATCCTAGTAACTTGAAGATTGGAAGCACCCCCTCACCATTTTGGAAGAGGATGTGGGATATGTTTCCTAAAGTATACCCTCGTTGTAGATGGCGGATTGGTAGAGGTGATATCACTTTCTGGGATTCGTGGTGGTGTGAGGAGATTCTCTACGACCATGCTTTATATAGCAGTGATCGGAGACTTTTGTTTGTGATCAAGGATTTCTGGAATCACGACCAAGGATGGGACTGGCCAGCGCTTAGACAAATTGTCGATGAACATGGCATTGAGATGATACAGAAGGAGGCGATTACTTTAGAGGATGAAGATGACAGCCTTTTCTGGGCTCCGGATGTTAAAGGGCAGTTCTCAGTGAAATCTGTGAAAAGATGTTTGGCCGCGGACATGCAGGAGGGTCCTTCGGACATTGGGAAAATATGGAACCTTGATGTCCCTAGAGCGAGTGCTACAATATGGAAATTCCTGAGGAGAGCTGTTCCTACTGATGACAATGTCAGTTTAAGGTGTCATATACCTTTAGTGTCCAAATGCGAGTGTTGTATAGCGCCGCAGATAGAGGATATGAATCATTTGCTGTTTCATGGACAGCTAGCTACGTTCTTCTGGAGCAAATTTACGGAAGTTACAGGAGCCATTGCACCGCACGACATCGACTCCCTCATAGTGAGCTGTGTGCGTGGTACATCTATGAAGATTGAAGAATGGCTGATCGGAAAGTTTTCTGCCCTCATTCCGCATTGTATATGGAGGATTAGATGCACTGCTAGGTACAATGGTACCAGGAGATCGGAGAACCGGGAATGGACACAGATGATTACGTCCATTAACGGCCTTATGAAGAAAAAGTCTTTCCTTATTTCACCGAATGCACATATATACAATGTGATGAAAGACGCCGGCCTCGCAGAACCTAGAACAAAGATGAGAGAGATCGGTTTATTCAGATGGAGAACACCGGATATTCATAATCTTAAATGCAATATCACTGTTGGTAGAGCTGAGGATGCACATGGTAGGAAGCGTAGATGGGCAGCTGGGGTGGTTCGAAATCACGTAGGAAGGCTGGTCCTGATTTTTCGAGCATGGTTGAACGCGTCGGACTATATCACAGCTTATTTATAGGCGTGTGCTATTGGGATGAAGCTTGCGGTGGATAATCATATCCATGTATCGGAGATAGAGGTTGATGATAAAAATGTTCATGATATTTTGTGGGGGAACGAAGGGGTGCCATGGAAGGTGTGGTCCTTTGCACGCGACCTAAAGAAGGAATTGAGAAGGTACGATGTGGATGGGTCCTTGATCCACAAGATTGTTAATTCTATTCCCAGAGAATTGGGAAGGTGGGGTAGATTATCAGATGAGCTTGCTGTGATTACTGACATAGGCAGGATGCCGACGAAGATCAGAGGTATGGCTTTGTTGGAGAAGCAGGGTATGCCATATGTGGCTGTGAAGAGGGTGGATACAGAGGTTGCTGTTTGATTATTTTATTTATGATGTTTTGGGTTGCGCATGGGATGATACCTGCGAATTTATAAGCAGGAGATGTATTTGATGCGTTTTTTAGCCCATACGAGGGGGATGGGATGAATAAAAAGACCCCCTGGCTTTAATTAAAAAAAAAAAAGAAGAATCAATGATGAAGATGATGAAATTATTATTGTCTTGTGTCCAGACTTGTATGTATAATTTATTATGTTAAACATTTTATTTTGTAGATGTCAATGTCACACTCCATCACCAAACTCTTGAGCCAACTCTCTATTGCACTGTCACATTATCTCCATATTTCTATCACCTCAAGTGCTAGCTACTACCGTAGTTTGTTTTTACTGATGAAGAATATGAGGAGTATATCTGGAAGTACCAACTTTATTTTGGAGATAAAGGGACAGTTGACTTTGTATTGGCAGAAGATTCCTCATAGGAGTCAGAAGACGATTTCTTAGAGGAGTCAAGAGACCAACAATCATCACATACTACCATAAATATTGGACCTCCACCTAGTTTTGAAAATGTAACACTCATTCCAAAGCGATAGAGAAAGATAGTCACTCCTTCATCATCTATAGGAAGATAGGATGGTCCTACCATAAACATTGGACCATAGTGATATGGTTAGTGATATTAGTTGGTATTTGAAAAAATTACCATATCATATGCTCAAACTTGTATTTATTAATTACGTTAAACATTTTTATTTTGTATATTTTTATGGTGCGCTCCAACATCCAATAGGCCACAGATGTTACTCACAAAGAGGACACTGAATAAGATTTTGCACTTTTATGGGAAGAGTATGATGACTTCTGTAGGGGGTTGTATGAACCAGGGGCACTATTCAATAGGATTCATAGTTCTACACATAGATGTAGCATATGCAACATATTCAAACTACACAATAAAATTTTTGCACATGTGTCTGATAGTACCATCATAAAATATGACTATATTACAAAGTATAGCCATTAGATCTTTGAACAATGTCATTGTCTCATACAAACTCCTGCACTAAGGTTTTTTGTAATATTATGTAAGGTCTACTACAATTATGTAATAATATTTACATCTTTTTGCCACATGCAATATTATGTAAGTTTATTGCAATAATGTTATATTTTGTGATTAGTTTGACTGTGATATGCACTTGAAATATGAATTAAAGAAAATCCATATGAATTTTTGGAAGAGTTGACTGGAATGTGGATTGCGATGTGTATTTGAAAATAATGTTGAAGTATGTTGGCATGTTTGTCTATTGTACATATGATTGTTTTTCTTGCAGGCTTGTCGATCTGTTATTAAGCCATGATGCTTGTAGAGAGCATGCTATTCTTCATAACTTTCAATTATGAAGGACATTGGCTCCAAGAAGGTATTTGCATGGATGGATAACAGGTTTGCAGACCTACTATAACAAAATAAAATAAATATATGCATTTCCCCTGGGTTATTTGGGAAAAACTAAGTACATAGGCATTCCACATTAAGGAAATGACAACAAATACTTCTTTTTTCCATTGTTCATTACTGATAAACATATTCTCTGATGGGTTTTTCTTTATAACAACTGACGCGACATGTACTAACCATCGTCGGTGCCATTGCATAACTGTCATGATAGGTGTTATAGAAACCAATATTTCAATAGTTTCTACATTTTATGTAGTTCGTTCAACTACAACCACTAGATGATAATGAAAGCAACACTATCCAATAAGTTGACGATGAAAAATATGCTTAGTTTTAGTGTCACCCACTTAGGTGTCAGACAATAACTGACACTATAAATCTAAAATACCCACCATTATATCCCCATTACGTAGTAGTGGCCCTTGGTTCACTCACTATGTTAATTATGTTGCAACATGTGTCCTACAATCTGATTACAAAGTACATACTAAATCAAACAATTTACATAATGTGAAACACTAATATTGGGATGACCCTTATCTTTTTAGGCTATGTGATGATGGTATCTACCACTTGTGTGTTACTGAGGAAGAGTCTCATGACATACTTGACCAATGTAATTTTGGCCCCACTGGAGGCCACGAGTTTTTAGAAAATGGCTAGGAATGTTCTCTAATCTGGGTTCTTTTGGCCCACCTTATTTGATTGTATGAATTTGTGTTAACATGCAATCAATGGCAAAGGTCTGGGAACATTTCTAAGAGATATAAAAATCCCATAACTTCTTGGAAAGAGCTAGATATCTTGTACATTTGGAGTGTGGATTATATGGACACTTTCCTTCTTCCTGTGGGTACCAATATATCCAAGTGGTTGTGGACTACATTTGAAAATGGATAGAATCCACCCCCAACAAGACTTGTGTCTCCAAATCTGTTGAAATAGTTTTCAAAGACATCATCCTCCCTAGGTTCAAGGTGCCATTATATGGACACTTTCCTTCTTCCTGTGGGTACCAATATATCCAAGTGGTTGTGGACTACATTTCAAAATGGGTAGAATCCACCCCCACCGAGAGACTTATGTCTCCAAATCTATTGAAACAGATTCCAAAGACATCTTCTTCCCTAGGTTCTGGGTGTCTCACATTGTGATTTTAATCGGGGGATCACATTTTCTTGAGAGAAGTTTTTAGTCCTTACTAAAGAGATATAGAGTCCACCACAAGGTCGCCTCTCCTTACCACCCTCAGACTAGTGGTCAAGTTGAGGTTTCAAACCAAAAAAATTCAGTCCATCCTAGAGAAATAAATCAATCGCACTAGGAAAGATTGGAATTTGGAATCAATGATACCTTGTGGCCATACTGGACTGCCTACAAAACACTTATAGGCACCTGCCCCTTTAGATTGATGTGTGGCAAATCTTGTCGTCTACCCATAGAGTTGGAGCACAAGGATGGTTGGGCTATCAAAACATTAAATTTTGACTTATCTATAGCAGGATAAAACCATTTACATCAAATGTAGGAGTTAGAAGAGCTCAAAATAAAAGCCTTTGATAATTACCAGATATACAAATATAGAACTAAACTATGGCATGGTGTCCATATTATGCATAAGGATATAATGGAGGGTGACCAAGTCTTAGTGTAAAATTCCAGGTTGAGACTTTTTCCTATAAAACTCAAATCTAGATGGTATGGACCCTATCTAGTGAAGTGTGCCTATCTACATGGCCCTTTTCTCCTCTGGGATAAACTAGGGATCAATAACTAAATACTAGATTACTAGAAAACAAGGTAAATTAAAACCGATTTAAACATTACTAACATAAGTTGAAATATTTACATAAAGGTCAGTAAACTTTGCATAGTGACATATACAATATCAGGTAATTACATCTTTGTCCAATGGCCTTGTCCACTGCATGTAAAAAAAAATTGTGTCCCATATTTACATACTTTATACAACATCTACATATGCCAAAAACTCAAGTCTACATATTGTCTACAAATCATCCCTTGCCTGGTCCTGAGAGTACAATGACGACTCTAGTACTCTACAACAACTAAAGAAACTAACCCACCTTCAGCAACTACTTCTCTCAAAGCTTCTCCTCTTCAACTCTTTGAGCCTACCCACATCGCTGACGACCACCTAAACAGATTTGGAAAATGACAAGGGTGAGACCCATGTCCCAAAGAGAGATATAACTCTCGACAACGATTATTGATTATAGCAAGTTATATTATTAAACAAGATAAGCATGTTTAGGTAATTTAATCTAATAATCATATTAAGATACTATAACAGGTTAAGTAGATAAGGTATCAACATGCTTGATTAACAAGAAAATTAAAATACAAATAAGGATATCATTATCTAAGCAGTTGTATAAGAAAAATGCTAAGAGGCATAAGAAGCAAAACAAGGGTAAGCAACCAATGTGAGTCGTGTTTAACCCTAATCAAATATGCAAGTGGCTGGATTACATCTTTTCTTATTCCTTAGGGAGAGTGAGGTATACCACTCAAACTCCAACTGACCACTTCTAGCTCGAAATCAATTCCATACAAGATCTAGGAGTACCGGCATCCTAAAATCTCATCCACCCTCGGTCAGTACGAGTCCACTGTAGTGACATGTAAAATCTACCATACAAGGTCTAGGAGTAATGGCGTCCTAATATCTCATCCACCCTCAGTCAATATGAGTCCACTACAGTGACATGTAAAGTTAAGATGCAAAATAGCCTAGTCTGCCCTTGGTATGTAGGTCACAACACTAGTGAAACTAAGATACAATCATAGTCATTATCCTGCCGAGGTATGACCACATCCATCCTCAAAACATATCACATATAGTGAATCATATCATCAGAGATACATCCTCAATCATTCTCCTACCATGGTGTGACCGCATATCTCCCATTGAACATGCATATACTCAATAGTAGAACTCTGAGCTTCTATTGAAGGAATAATCGTTTCTCCATATATCAAGTCCTGGCAATGGAATGGATCTACATCACAGGGTGCTACATGATTAGTATTTCACTTGATTAGTTATTTCCAATTGGGTGAATTAAGGTTGCATCAAACAAATAGACATACAAACTCTAGAAGATATAAAATGTATGAAGTATAAATCTTGTGACATCACCACATTATACTGGTTCATGTCACATAAGAAAGAGGATCACGCCCCCAATAGGGCTCAACCTTACCCAAGGGTCATTGAGACCATTACATCATGATCACCTACAAAAACATCACCATCTTTCCATGCCTTATCAAAGGCTTCACAACCATCACCACACTTGTGATACACATTTTTAGCATAACATTGTATTGGGATTTCACATAACAACACATCAAGGCTACAACCACATTAGTCATGAAAGAGATAAGTATGATTGTATTAGGGTTAAGTTCAACAAGCTAGATTAAGTATGATCAACTATCACCACTTTAATGTTTTAGGGTTTGGTGTAATGAGGTAATCTAGATTATCATTACACATATTCTCATTATAGTGATCATAATTTTACATCCATGCGAGGGAAAATGTAAGATTACATGATTAAGGAAAATAGCCATCATATTCTACATCATTAAATACAACTCTTCAAACCAAGAGTTGTAGTTTTATTTAAGTTACCACATTACCTAATCAAGCCATCTTTTAATCACATAGAAAGCACTATTGGTTGAAAGCATAAGATGTACCATCAGTTGTGGGGATACCAACCACCATCAGTTGTGCACTTTGGGTCCACCATTGATTGTGGACATCATCAAAGACATCATATGTAATACTAGTAAAATCTTGAACCTCATGCTTAGTAAAACCAACAGGTTTTGGCACTATGAAAGAAGGAAAACCATTGTTTTTGAACCATTGACCGATTCCAACCATTGGTTGATGAACCATTGACCTAGTCCAACCATTGGTTGATGAACTAGTTGAACCAGTCTAACCATTGTTTGATGAACCATCAATCCAGTCCTACCAATGGTTGATGAACCATTTAGTCAAGGAAACCATTGAGTAGCGAAACCATTGGTTGATGAACCATCAACCCACTCCAACCATTGGTTGATGAACCATTGAGTCACAAAAACCATTGGTTGATGAACTATCAACCCAATCCAACAATTGATTGATTAACCATCAACCCAATCCAACCATTGGTTGATGAACTGTTGATAACACCCAAATCTATGCATATTATCTATGACTTTTATCTATAGTTTTGTGCCCCTTTAGTCTTCATATGCCCAATAATGCTCATGTTTTATTCTTTCTATCTCTCATTAGATAATGTAGTTAGAATAGCCAATAATGTAGCTAATTAGCCAGTGTTGGACTAGTGTGCACCGAACATAGATGGATGACCTCTTTATACTCTCTCTCTACTAGACTGAGGCCTAGTGATCCATTACTATTTGATATTTTGTTTAACCTCGACCATAGTCTTATCCTTAACTCTGGGCCCAGTTTGTTTCTTATTACTTTCTTTCACTGTCTAATTCTTTTTGTACACCCATTTGATTTAATTCCTATTTTAATCTGGGTTTTATCCTATTTTATGTAGGCTATTTGGAGCTTGTGGGCCTGATACCAATGCAAATACAACCTTGTGGTCCTTTGTTTAGCCTTGGATCAGACTTGGTCAAAGCTGGACAAGGGCTCTCTTCTTTGTTGCCTTCACGCGTGTTGTTCCCCTACCCATCTCTTCTCAACCAGCTGGCTGGGACCACCTCACCTTCTACCCTAATCATCCGCTCACCGCTTCCATCTGCCTCACGTAGACCACGGGCAACAAAAGCCCAGACCGTGACCTCTGCTACTAATCACGACCATGGTTTCAGCAGCAAGGACCGTGAGCTACCACCTCCTCACCACGACCAACCACAATCGCGACTCCCAACCTCACGACTACCTTAATCATCGCCCGCGGTTCCTAGTTGGCTCAACACCGTGACCATGATCTGCGGTGGCACTACTCCTGCTCTACACCGCGATCGTGATGCCCTCTCCATCGGTCGTGATCATCGCCCGCTATCCTTCCCTCAGGCATCGTGACCTACAAAGTCGTCATTTCCTTCTCCGTTCGCGACTTCATCGCTTCCAGCAGCACCGCCAACACCACGACCTCGCCTTCTTCTCTTAGCCCCACGGTACCCATGACCTCGGCACCTCCCGCACAATGGCGGTCTGCACTCCTCCAAATCGTGACTCTCCTCCAACCACCATCACTGCTGCCTGCCCTAACCACGATGCCTTCACCACTTGATCACGACCACCATCAACTCCTCTCTGCATACCGCGACCGTGGTAGCCTACCCTGGACCGTGATCAATTTCTCTCCATCCTCCGCTCATCGGCGACTCGCGGTCCCTCCTCTTGCTCTAGTAGCACACCACCCCCGCGGTTAGGATCTCTTTAGCCTGCGGTCGAGCAGCAGTTGAGACCGCAATCAAAGCACACCCGTGGTCCATGCCTAAACCTCGAATGAGGTCTCAAATAGACCCCCTTTACACCAGTGCCTATAAATACCCCCATTCCAAATCTAAGAGGGGGGATCTCTGCCAAGAACCACCAAGCTACTAAAGTGAAGATCGATCGAGTCAACATGCTGGAAGGATGTCGAACTCGAGCCAGAGCCCTGTGGGAGTGTCCCGAGGTCTGAGAGGACCAAGGTGCTCAACCTACACTCTTTAATAGTAGGCTTCCATTCTCTCTCCTTCCTCCACCCCTGGTCTTTGTTTTCTAAAGGCGGAAGCTGAGGAGAGAGAATATTAGTGTCACTACCATCCTCACCACAAAGGAGAGAGAAAATCCGCATCACTTCCATCCATCCATTCATCCGTCCATGTCCACCCAGATCTGAGGTGGAAACCGTAGATCTGGTCCATCCATCCACATCCACGCCACCGTTTGGGGAAGAGCTAGAGAGAGAGGACCAAGGAGTCCAAATCTGATAAAGATAGAGGACAAAACGATGAGATCCAGCCTATACGGGGGCAAAGGAGTGAGCCACCTCTCCTCCACATGCTAAATCTTATCTTCTTCTCCTATCTTCCACTGTGTTCCTTGGTTTCTTGTACAACGATGTTTTTCCATCTTTGTTCGGTGCAAACTATGCTTGTCCATGGCTACTTGACCTCTTTTCTTAGCTATGTAGCCCGATTCAGGCATGTTTATGTACTTTTGCCTTAAGCAAGTAGATTCATATCAGATCTAGTATGTTGCATGTTTTATTTTCTCTTTCTAAGTTATGATTGCTAGTCTGGTTGATCTCTTACTTGCTTGAACTACTATTTCTGCCTGTATCGAGAGATCCGTTGTAGGAATAGCTAAGAGACGATAGTTTGGATCTGAATCTGAGAGGAGGAAGATCCAGGGTACATTGTTCCTAATATCTATGGATGTCCTAAGACCCAAAAGAGAACTTAGCATATTCTGAGGTATTGACATGTCATCCTCGAGAGAGGCTTGATGACATGTCGTAGATGGTCCTAGTCATGCATCACGAGAGCAAGTGGGACGACCCACTAGACAGATGCCACTGTGCGTACTAGATGCTTTCTTGGGGGTTCGAGGGTTGTCTACGCCCGAGAATGAGTGCATAGACGGTCCCGTTTGTGGTTACATAGCCAGGAACTCTCTTTCTCTGATTAGTAGAACCACAAGCTCTATTTTGTTTTGTTTTGTTTTCTTTGTTTTGTTTTAAATCATGACAACCCGCTAGACTAGTTCTAGCACATATTTTCATCAATTATCGCTTTTGTCTTATCTGACTAGAAAATGAAATATCTGGCATCCGAAACGTCACCATGTCCCTGTGTTCGACCCCATAATAAAAGTTGTGGGCGTCTTAGAAGGTTTTGGGTTACAAATGTAAAGCTTGATTCCTTCCCTTATCCCGCATTCGTATCCGGACACGAGAAAAAGGAGGCGATCAACTTTTTGGCGTCATTTTTGGGGAGTAACCGCCAAAAAGTTCAACCCATGCCTTTGAGGACGATCAACTTTTTGGCGCCGTTGCCGGGGATGTGGTTTTCCACGTTTACACACCTAAAAGATTTTGTTCTGTCACTATAATCCTGTATATATATGCATAGTTTTCCTCTTGCTTTACACATACTTGTCCATATATACTAAATAGTTTTCCTTTTTTCTTATACTTTTTTCAGCAATGGATCTTGCTTTAGCAAGACTAGTCATCTTGTCCACCTGTCCTCCTGAATTTTTCTGTAGTTCCGACTACTGGCAAATAATTGAAAGTTGTGCTTTACAAATCATCGAGTTGCATTCGCCCCCACCGTCATCATATGAAGATTCCCCAATGATGGAGACTGCCAATCATCTCTCAACTCTCGTGCCATCATGGGAGCAAGAACTGATCAGGGAAGTGGAGCTGAGTCGAGAAAGTGCCAACACACTCATCCGCTCATCCTCTCATCTCCAAGAAAATGTCGATCCGCTCCAACAGCTACTAGAAGGGTAGAAGTATCATCTCCAAGTAGCTACGGAGGTTGTAGACCGCAGTAGAAGTTTAATTCGAACTCTTGAGCAAGGATCCATCCAAGCGCATCAGTTCGATACAATGGGTCTTCTACCGGAGTGCAAGGCGGAATTGACTGATCTTGAGAGCCTAGCTATCCAAGTTCAATAGATTCATGATAAAAATGTCAAACAAGGCAAGAAGCTTCAAGAGATCGTCAATTTGGTTATTACACAACAACAAGCAACACCACCTTATGATGAAGATTTTAGTCGCCAAGGCCATTCCATTGGGTCTAAAGCGGAGTATGCACCATCATCCTATTCAGACCATCAACTGGATTCACCAAGATTTATCTATGAAGTCCAACCCACTTGGGGAAGCCCTTCATTCTATCTAGATGACCCAGCTGATGAACCAAAGGAAGATATGAGTCATTGACATGAATGGTTCGATGATGACGATGATGAAGACTCTAAAAGCCAAGTTTCCTCACAGCCAGAAGGTTGGTTTGAGGAACCAGAGTCAGATATTGAACCAGACCAGAGTGACATCTCTCATATTGAGACTTGTCACTTCACTTTGAGCAGTACGCCAACCATGGTATGGAACAATTTGTTCGATGACGACGACGATAGATGCTCGACATGGAGCAGTGAGTATAGTAACGAAGATGAGTTGGAGCAGCACGAGCCATCATTCGCCACCATCCCTTTACAAGGCTTGGTGGACATCGAAGGTGTAGGGTGGACAATACACCACAATATGGCTGCTGAGCATGAAGATACCCCACACCCCATAGAGTGCGACAAGCTTGGGGTGGTAGATCCACAATCAAATTCACCCGGGGATACTGTTTGCTCAGAGGATGATTGGATGACTCAGACTGTATATAGTAGCTTATCTTAGCATCCAACCTCAAGTTTAGAGATGGACAGAGGAGAAATGGATCCTACCCAAGTCATTCAACCTATTCCCTCCATCTCATCCTGTGTCGACATCCTAGGACCTTCATATTCAGATTCATATAATGAAAGGTACCCTGAGGATGATATGCCAAAGAATTCATCCCAGTGTAGTTCAAGCCACTTCCAGCACAAAGATGACTTCATCGAGTCTCTGGATATCACTTTGCTTCTTTAGACTCGACAGGGCCAACACATCCGTCTATTCTACTCCTATTATGTGGCGGAACCCGTCGGCAAGACATAGGTTACACTGGTCCCAAAACTTAGGATTTGGGATCCCAGCGTCGGTATCGCGGGGCAACCACCCCCTTTTCTCTTACCCACCCTCCCACCCTTTTATTACAATAAATTTTTCTCTTCATGTTCTTGTTAGTTAGTTTCTTTCCTCTAACTTTTTTATATCCTTGCATCCATGCATCATCTTTAGAACTTCAATAACTTCCGTTAAAATCATGCATTCATGCCTCACTATTCCAAGTTTACATCTTGATCGAGGACAAGAAAAGTTTTAAGCTTGGGGTGGTAGGCTTCTCCTTTCTATCTCTCCATCCTTCTAGCATGCATGCTTACTTCCTGCATTTAGTTTTAAAATTTTCAAATTTTTAGCTTTTTAGATTTGCAATTATGGCTAAATGGTGCAAATCTAATAGATAAATGCTTGACTTTATGCCTAAATGCATAGTTTTCATCTTAAAAATTGCTTGACCTTTCGCTTGACTTGCTCTTTGACTCTTTCCTTGAGTTTGTAAATAAATCTAAGGTTATGTCCCTTTTTCATAGCTTAAAGCTAAATTCCCTTGATCTATGTCGTGAATGGCAAATCCATGGTAAAGGACCATTGGAATGAGCTGAAACACGATCAAAGACTCCTAGATGTGAATTCACAAGCTTGCCTCTGTTCTAAGGATCCTTGAATCATAATTGCAACTTTTCACACAGGTGTCAAGCGGATCATGATGAGTTTTGAGCTATAATCAAGATGAAGTGTTTTCCTTGATGGACTACATGCCTTCTCACATTATATTGAGTCAAAAAGATGAAAAATATAAAAAAAATGTGCAAAAGAGGCTTGGCCACCCACAAAATCCCAAAATATTTATATAGTTCTCACCCAAGCCTACAAATAGAATGCAGATGATAAAAGCCTGAGTGTGAACAATAAATGAGCGTTGTTTTCTCTTTTAGGAGAGTTAAGGATGGTTCCCAACCGGTGTATGACTGCGCTCATGAATGTGGGTATGTCGTAACTGGTAGTACCACTCTAAAAGCTCATTAGAGAGTCAGTAGGAACCCCTAGGAGACCTATGAGATCATCTAAGTAGCAGGGTTGGTTCAGGCACAGTATGAGGAGTTCATCTCACTGCTTTGGACCAACTGGTTCAGACTACAAGAACTATTGATCGCTACATGGACCAACCTGACAGAGATCGGGATCCTCAAAAGTCATTAGAGTCTTTTTGCTTTGTTTCTTAGGACATGAATAAGTGAGAGGCGCGTTGTTCTTGATTGGTATGCATGGATTCATGGTGATGGATCATTGCTCATCACCCGCGTGATCACCAATGTGACAATTATCTCATAATTAAATAATTATGATTCAAACCCTCATGAGTATTGGTAGGATGTAGTGAATTTGCTTAATCTTGCCTGGAAACTCTTTGATCTTTCTTTGGCAAGACTTTGGTTGATTGGTGGGGTTTTTTTCTGAAACGACATGGATCAGGAGAATAGACGCTTTAAATTGTTTTTCTTAACCTTAGCATCTATTTCCAAGCTTAATTTGGATGTTATCTTTTTATTCTTTGAGCACAGTCTTGCTTGAGGACAAGCAAGTTTTAAGCTTGAGTAGTTGATAACACCCAAATCTACGCATATTATCTATGCATTTTATCTATAGTTTTGTGCCCCTTTACTCTTAATATGCCCAATAATTCTCATGTTTTATGCTTTCTATCTCTCATTAGATAATGTAGTTAGAATAGACAATAATGTAGATAAATAGCTAGTGTTGGACTAGTGGGCACCGAACATAGATGAATGACCTCTTTATACTCTCTCTGCTAGACTGAGGCCCAGTGATCCATTATCGTTTGATATTTCATTTAACCTCGACCACAGTCTAATCCTTAACTCTGGGCTCAGTTTGGCTCTTATTACTTGCTTTTACTGTCTAATTCTCTGTGTACACCAATTCGATTTAATTCCTATTTTAATATGGGTTTTATCCTATTTTATGCATGCTATTTGGAGCTCATGAGCCTAATCCCAATCCAAATACATCCTTGTGGTCCTTTGTTTAGCCTGGGATCAGGCTTAGTCAAAGTTGGTCAAGGGCTCTCTTCTTTGTTGCCTTCACGTACGCTATTCCCCTACCCATCTCTTCTCAACCAGCTGGCTGGGCCCACCTCGCCTTCTACCCTAATCATCCGCTCACTTCTTCCCTCTGCCTCACACAAACCACGAGTAACAAAAGCCCAGAACACGACCTCTGCTACTAACTGTGATCATGGTTTCAGCAACAAGGACCATGACCTGCCGCCTCCTTGCCACGAACAACCACAATCGTGACTCCCAACCTCACGACTACCTTAATCATCGCCCGCGGTTCCCAGTAGGCTCGACACCGTGACCATGCATCCTCCTCAACTCCATTGACAAACCACGATCATCCACCTTCACCTAACCACGATCTATGGTGGCACTACTCCTACTCTACACCGCAATCACAGTGCCCCTCTCCATCGGTTGTGATCATCACCCACTGTCCTTCCCTTAGGCATCGCGACCTACAACGTCGTTGTTTCCTTCTTCATTCACAACTACATCTCTTCCAGCAACACCGCCACCACTGCAACCTCGCCTCCTTCTCCTAGCCCTACAGTGGACATGACCTCGACACCTCCCTCACAATGATGGTCTGCACTCCTCTAGATCATAACTCTCCTCCTCCAACTACCATCACTGCAGCCTGCCCTAACCACGATGCCTCCACCACCTGATCGCGACCCCCATCAACTCCTCTCTGCATACCATGACCGTGGTAGCCTACCCTGGACTGTGATTAGTTTCTCTCCATCCTCTGATCGTCGGTGACCCACGGTCCCTCCTCTAGCCCTAGCAACACATCACGCCCGCAGTTAGGATCTCTTCAACCAGCAGTCGAGCAGCAGTTGAGACCACGATCAATGCACACTTGCGGTCCGTGCCTAAACCTGGACCAAGGTCTCAAATAGACCCCCTATACACCAGTGCCTATAAATACCCCCACTCCAAATCCAAGAGGGGGGATCTCTGCCAAGTGCCTCCAGGCTACTGAAGTGAAGATCGATCAAGTCAAGACATCGGAAGGATGCCAGACTCGAGCCAGAGCCCGTGGGAGTGTCCTGAGGTCCGAGAGGACCAAGGTGCTCAACCTACACTCTCCAATAGCAGGCTTCCATTCTCTCTTCTCCCTCCACCCCTAGTCTTCATTCTCCAAAGTTAGAAGGTGAGGAGAGAGAATATCAGTGTCACTGCCATCCTCACCCCTAAGGAGAGAGAAAATCCACATCACTGCCATCCATCCATTCATCCATCCATGTCCACCCAGATCTGAGGTGGAAACCGTAGATCCAGTCCATCCATCTTCATCCACGCCGCTGTTTAGGGAAGAGCTAGAGAGAGAGAGGACCAAGGAGTCCATATCTGATAAAGGTGGAGGACCAAAAGATGAGATCTAGCCTATACAGGGGCAAAGGAACGAGAGCCACCTCTCCTCCATGGGCTAAATCTTATCTTCTTCTCCTATATTCTGTTGTGTTCCTTGGTTTCTTGTACAACGATGTTTTTCCATCTTTGTTTGGTGCCAACTATGCTTGTTCATGGCTAGTTGACCTCTTTTCTTGATTATGTAGCCTGATTCGAGCATGTTTATGTACTTTTGCCTTAAGCAAGTAGATTCAATCAGAACTAGTATGTTGCATGTTCTATTTTCTCTTTCTAAGTTATGATTGCTAGTTTGGTTGATCTCTTACTCGCTTGAACTGCTATTTCTGCCTGTATCGAGAGATATGTTGTAGGAATAGCTAAGAGACAATAGTTTGGATCTAAATATGAGAGGAGGAAGATCCATGGTACTCTGTTCCTAATATCTCCGGATGTCCTAAGACCTAAGAGGGAACTTAGCATATTTTGAGGTATTGAGATGTCATCCTCAAGAGAGGCTCGATGACATGTCATTGATGGTCCTAGTTACACATCGTGAGAGCGAGTGGGATGACCTACATGATAGATGCCATTGTGCATACTAGATGCTTGCTTAGGTGTTCGAGGGTTGTCTACACCTAAGAACGAGTGCATAGATGGTCCCGTTTGTGGTTACATAGCCAGGAACTCCCTTTCTCTGATTAGTAGAACCACGAGCTTTGTTTTGTTTTGTTTTGTTTTCTTTGTTTTGTTTTAAATCATTACATCCTACTAGACTAGTTCTAGCACATATTTTCATCAATTATTGCTTTTGGATTATCTGACTAAAAAATGAAATATGTGGCGTCCTAAACGTCAACACGTCCCTGTGTTCGACCCTGTATATCTACTTAGACCCCTAATAAAAGTTGTGGGTATCTTAGAAGGTTTTGGGTTACAAATGTAAAGCTTGATTCTTTCCCTTATCCCGCGTTCATATCCGGACATGAGAAAAAGGAGGCGATCAACTTTTTAGCATTGTTGCCGGGGAGTAACTGCCAAAAAGTTCGACCCACGCCTTCGAGGACGATCAATCGTTAAGTCAGGGAAACCATTGGTTGATGAACCATCGACCCAGTCCAACCATTGTTGATGAACCATCGACCCAGTCCAACCATTGGTTGATGAATGAGTGGAACCATTGAGTGTTGAACCCAGTGTAGCCATCAGTTTTTGCCAACAGGTGGTGAAACAAGCTTCATACATCAAGTAAAACCATCAAATATGGAAGGGGAGGAAAACAATTGACTTTACCACTTAAACGAGCAAACAAAATCATGGTTTGTTGATAACAAAAGATTCCAAATAGAAGCTAAGTTAGGACCATCATTTGGCATAAGAAAGATAAGAAAAACAACACCAAGAGCAAAACCATCATTTCCAAAATAAGAAGGAATCAACCCCAAAAACCCTAAGGAGTGACCATCAGTTGGTGAACAAAAACCATCTATTCTCACACAGATGCAAGGTATAAAGATTCCTCTACTAAGGAAGGTCCGTGCATAAGTTTTTACGGTTCATCCAAGAAGATAACTACCCAAGAATTTCCATCTAAGCATAAACCCTAGGCAAAGATGCTACTTTGTTACTTAGAACTTTGATTTAGAGAAAGAACATGTGCATGCAAGGTAGTAGTAAGAAATAAACGTGAAGACATTTGTATAACTCACCTCTAGGATGAACACCAAGCTCCAAACATCAAGGTAGATTGAGCATAAGAACGGGTAGTGTTGAGAACACGGAATCGACACGCTACACTCCGACAAGTATATAAAGAGATAAATTCCCAAGAAAGGAAGCAGTAAGATGTCACGAATAAAAAAAAGAAAACTACCTCCAAGTGGAGTTACAAGAGAGATTTAAGATTTTAGTCATTTAGCAATTTTTAGGGGTTTTCATGCAACAGAGACAGAAAGATACTGCTTGAGCATTCAATTTTTTTGATGAAAATGGTATATTGGTTCGATATTTTCTTATAATCCTATCATTGTCTAGGGTTTTCATAAGTTCTGATCAATCGGGTAATTTCTAAGGAATTAAACGGAAAAAAAATGTGAGCTCTGCCTTGCGGATTATGCGAGGGATCTGACCAACCTGACCCTCCCACTGATCTGTGAGTAGGTACTCGGTCGAAGAGGGTCAGGTGGTGGTCGAAAGTCAGGAATACCCCTGACTCCTCTTGTTGGGCCCATGCTCGGGTAAGGGTGAGGAGGTAAAAACACTCATATGAATGTTCCCTGTTCACGCCATGGCTGCAGTGAGGGAACAGGGGAGAGTCGATTCCATCGGAGGTGGTAGTAGGGAGAGCTGGGTTACACTGGTGGTTGGGTTGAGTTTGCGGGCTCACAGAGGTTGTGAGGAGGTCGAGCTCGTTGGCAATGGTGGTTTGGGCGTCATTTTCCGATCAAAACAGGCTGAAAATGGATCGAGGAGTGAAGATGAGGTTTACCTGCCCTCGGGTTGAATTGAGGGAGTTAAAAGCTCCACGGAGGTCTACTGATGGATTTGCGATCTTCCCGCAGCTTCAAGATGGCTCCAACCTCCCCGACGGTGAAGCTTTTGGAGCTCAGTTGCACAGCTCGTCGACCCAACACCTTGGGCTTCCGCAGCGCCAACAAGTAGTGGGAATCTCCTCGTTGAGGTCCCATGATGGTGTGGCTGCATTTGATTGAGCAGAAAGGGTGATTGGAGTGAGAGGGAGGTCGGGTCAGGTGAGGGTGAGGGAGCTTGAGGTCGGGGAGGCAGAAGCGTGCTTCGTCCGAATTGATAGTCGGAAATGATAAAAGGGAGGTCGGCAAAGCTTGTAGGAGCTTTATATATGCACAAGGTGGTGTAGAGAGCTAAGCCCTAAATCGTGCGCCACCACCAGTGAGATGTGCAAGAATGCAGGGGACCATTCTCCCTGATCTAAGGGCGTTAGGTGATGTGGTCACCACCGTTGGGATCGCTCGGGCAAAAGGAAGTCATCCTCGAAATATCTCATGAAGAGGAGGTGAGATTCCGGCACGAGGGGCATTGGATGGATCACTGCACAGTTGGAGGTGGAGACCGAGTCTTTCGGGTGGTTAGAGATGACTTGAGAGTCATCAGATCTCGCGTGATCCATGATCGACAAGTTGAATGGTGGGGATTGCCCCCTTTGATTGATCCGCGCCCAAAAGCCAGAAAAAAGGTTGCATGACACATATTTATCAAATGTGAATGGAAACTTAGGTCCTAGGGATTAATAGATGAGCTAATACACATAAATTTCAATTGTGAATAACTCTTGATTGGTACGTCCAATTATATTGAGATTTTTGGAGTAGGTTAAAGATATCATTAAGTAGCTAAGCTACAAAATTGGAGTCAAAATTTGATTGTTGACTATGTCAATTTACTAAATGTCATTTTGCATTTAATATGGGTTTATATGATACTAGAGATGTCATAATATGAAATTGATAGACCATTTAATCAATATGGAGTGAGAAACAATTGAAGGAATAAAAGGAATAATTAAATTTATATGAGAGAGAAATATATATATCTGGAAAAACTCACTCTGTCACACATATGCACAAATAGGCTAGCAATCCTCAACATTCTATCCATATTTTTACTTCAATGCACAAACATTTGCATGAAACAACTTGAATGATTCAATTGTTAGTCACACATTCAATTTCATACATATACACAAATACACATCATTCTCCTCCTCATCCACTTCACATTCAATTCGCACACACATATGTATGAAAACATATACACATCATCTTCTATAGACTTTAAGTCAAAATGTAATAATAATATAAAATCAAGATATTGACATCAAAGTTTGAATACAAAATATGAATTCATCATCCCAATATGTTGACAAGTCCACATATTTGATGAAGTAGTATGCCCGCTATTTGCTTTGATCATTTAGTCGTTCCAATGTATCAGTTTTCCTAGTATCAAAAAACTACAAAGAGAATGAGAAGTAATTCTAACTAGATTTTATTGTTTGTATTATCAAATTAGGTTACTTTATTAAATATGATCCAAGACTAAAAACAATACCTTTTCTATACTTTTGATCTTTGTCGCGTGCGCAACAATCGTCTCCATGTACAACATCACATAATATTTGCATTCCCAATCATTGCCTTGTACATGAAACTATTGATTTACAAGGCACTTTAGATTTACAATTACACTAATAAATGTAATTTAAGCAAAGTTAGTAATACAGATGCATTTGGAGTGAGAAGACCATACAATAACACTCCTTCAAGCTACTGATTTCTTCTTTTATCTACTTTCCCTCCACCACTATGGAATATTTTCATACCCCTATAAGTTCAATTAACAAATTTGTTGCATTTTTAAACTGTCATATTATGCAAACGTTAACAAATATGTTGAGCACGAAAAAAAATATTTATGAGTGAGTCAACAATTTTAGTGGGTGTCCCTCATTTGGTGTTAGTTTTATACCCTAAGGATTAAGGAAATACACAGTATTGATATTGGGAAGAATCACTAGCAACTGCTAATTCTTACTTCTGAGTGAATAGAAGGATAATAATAAAAAATTCCACAAAAATTGTACATTCATAAGTTAGAAATATAAACAACAAGTCCAAAATTTACAAAATGTTAATGGGGGCTATGATCACAGTATTGGAAGAATCAAAAACCTTCATCACGGTACTCATGTGATCATGATGCCACTTAGATCTCGGGCTACATCGGTAATCACTAATGGCATTAAAAATGACACATTCAATATTCCGAACTCAACAACCATGTAATACAAATGACTAAACACACACACACACACACCCACACACACACACACACATATATATATATATATATATATATATATATATGTGTGTGTGTGTGTGTGTGTGTGTGTGTGAAATAATTAGTTAATATGTAGGAAACAATTATAAAAAATGTATTCCTCACATATGACTATTCAGAATCACCGTATCCAAAGTTCTATCATTGATGTGTTTAACCATTGAAAATGAAAAAGGTAATGAGCATTTGTCAATATATAACAATGTCATGATCTAATCCTACAACCTCCTCCAAAAGGTCGATCACCATGGTATCTGATTGATCTTTGTTCACTAACCATACTATCAACACCTTCTAGTTATGGCCTAAGGAGTCTAACAACTCATGTGGAATAAAATGTGGGGGTGGAGGCTTTGGAACCCTAAGGGACTTCTTATCTTTTGTAGTCTGCATGCATGTATTCTCATATTAGATTTTCATTATATAAGTTCAATATACATTTGTCATACCTCAAGAAACACAACAAGTCATTTGGGTCACATAGTAAATCTGCTTTCTACCTCTTCGATTGTGGTGGAATCTGCATTCCCATATGGGAGTGGATGAGTGGTTCTTTTCTCCATGTTGGAATGATATGTATGATGAACACACAAACATGATTAGAGGGAAGGGGAACACCATGACCTGTATCATCATGTAGATTAACTTTGACATCTGCAATGATGTTGTATGATGGAACATCGATTGCAAGATGACATATTCTGACACTTATAATTTTATGAAACACAATATTTAAATTGACACACATATATATTGACTTGAGGGAATACTTTATTACAACATATATATCATTTGACTTAACTTGGATCTTACCCCAAATTGTTCTACGGGGGTCTAAAGGATTACCGTCAATACCCTCCATGGGCATGTGATGTTTTATAGGATCTGTGACCGCTGAAGAAGCTTGCACCACCTGAGAAAACTTAAACTCCTCCACGACTACAAACTCTAGGTCAATTCCCCCTTTCTTGGGAGATTTACACTTTTACTGGGATGAGAAAAAAAAAGATTTTAGCCCAAACCCAGCTCCACCCTATCACAACCAGAGTTCTCTTTCGTCCCTAGAGCAACAATCAATTGATTGTGTGCCCTGAGGAGTGAACTTGCCCTCCTTTATTTGCTCACCCAACTCCAACTATTCATAATCAAAACTGACTAATCTGTAAAAAATAACAATTCAGGGAAAAAAGAACATGGACATGCATTGTGAGACTAAGAAATTCATCATATTTGTAGCCACCTCATGGGTTTCTTGGATGAGGATTTATATGTCTTTGTTTTTCCTTGGATATATCCACTCAATATAGCAAGGAAACTATATAAAATCACTAGAAGACTCAAATGTAGAAGGAGAAGAAGTAAAAAGCCATTGCTCTTGCTCTCTCAACATCCCCATTTAACATAACCACCTGAACCCAACTGATGTTTGTGTAAATTCTTATCACGTCTTTGTTTTTTAGCATCATGAATGGCATGATTAGTTCAACAAGAGTATTATTAAATAATCATAAGAAATAATATGAATATAATGAATTAAATACCTTGAATGCATCTATTTTTCACTTCTCAACAAACTCCAACCAATCTTTTTTATCAATATAGGGCCATTTATGGGTGGAGTCCTTATCCTTCTTGTCTTATAATATGTAGTCTCTTTTGAGGATTGTCTTCCAATCTCTATGTCTTCTCTTGATGAGCTGCATATCATTATTGTGATGCAACTTTTCATCAACTCATACCCGCCCTAAAAAGGTTCAAAATTGACTACTTTTTAGAAATGTGAAAACAAAGAATAAGAAAAGACTATAAAAATGTGAATGCATATGTTTCACCTATAATTTCCTCCATATGAGGTCTTTATTGGACTTACTCACTTGTCTCCAATTCACAACATGGAGAGACACTTTGCTTTTACCAAGGACCCCATAGTAGCTGACGAAATGTTTAGTAGTCAGCCTGCCTACTTCATTAAATCCAACGACACCTTTCTTCTCTTTGTCCCTATTTGAGGCAATTTTTATCAAAGTTATCCCTCTTCTACATTTAGATTTATCATCACTGTCATCACCCTAGTTAGGAGGCATAATAGGATCCTCACACTTAGGATCATTGTGCTCGTGGTCATATTCCATAAAATCAAAAGTAAACATACAAAAAAGTTAGATCAGATATGAAAAGTCATATCACATATATGAAAAGTTAGATTACATGTTAATAAGTTTGATAAAGTAAATGAAACAACTCTCCATGCAAAGCATCATAAGTCATCATACCTTCTCCATATAATTTCTTCAGTTCATCAATTATAGGTTCAAGGTAAACATCAATATCATTTCTAGGTTCTTTGGGGTTTGATATCGACAAGGACAACATGACATATTTATTCTTTGTATACGACCATGGAGGAAGATTGTATATAACAGTCACGATTGGAAAAGAGCTATGTTGGCTTCTTAATGTTCTATATGGGTTCATCCCATCACTATAAAGTGCAAGTCCTAAATTCTAGGCTTCTTCACAAAATTTAGGATACAATAAATCAATCTTCTTCCATTGTGGGGAATCAGATACATGTCATAGCATACCTTCATTATTTTTCTTTACCTCTACATGCCAATATAATTTTTGTGCATCTATTCTATTAACAAATGAGCATTTAAAAATGGTATTATAGACAGATACCACATCATATTGGTAAGAGACTCCATTTTGGTCATACCTGATGTCGTCCTTTTGTACCAAGACAACCCACATTCCGAATATTATTTCAGACCAGTATAGTCCTTTTGAAATAATATACAGTCATTCTGGCATGCATATATATTATTTGCCTCCATTCCCATTGGGCACAACATCTTTTTCATTTTGTATGTTGAGATTGGAAGCTCGTTGCCTTCAATGAGAATTTCTTTCAACAAAGGCAATAGAGAAGTAAAGCTTTTGTCGCTCCATCTATTGTTAGCCTTCAGAGAATACAATTTGAAAATAGCATCAACTTTGTAAACTTTGTACAACCTATGTATAATGGTTTCTTTGCAATTTGCACAATTTTTCTAAATAAGAGAGGTGGATCTTTAACATTTACCCTGCAACTATCTACCATCACATCAACCATGTTTGTTGGAATTGGTTCATTCCCATCAAAATCGTCAACCATTTCTTCTTTGACACAAGTACCACTACTGACATATGTCGATCTCAAACTAGGAACCTCTTCATGTGAATACCATTTTGTATAGCCCTATACAATACCATTGCACATGACATGATCTTTGATCATCTCGTGTTAACTTTCAAGTTGTTATTACAATTCCTAATGGGCAATAGAACCTATCTCCAGGTCATTTGATATGTTCCTCTATAAATATTACAAACTCATTGAGACCATTAATAAACTCCAGAGTACATAAATTTGGATTAGAAATCCATAATTGATCCATTCTATGATCAGATGGGATATGAGTATCTCATTAGGCGTTAGATAATAAGTTAATTTCAAAACAAACTATAGTTGAATTGAGCCCTAATCATATATTAGAATTTACATTAATGAATGTACCACCTATCCCATTCTTGAGCACTTCATCTCACTAGTAAGTGTACAATGTATGCTTGATTTCAATATATTTTGGCAGTATTTCTCTATAGTTCTCCAAGTACACCAATGTAGATGGGCAAATACCCTACTACATATGTACAATATAGATCAAAAATGGAAATGTTGTTGGAATTGATTGAAATTGAACACACATTATACACTTATATCCTGAGTGAGATGAAGTGTTCAAGAACAATCCCAAATTGGGGAGTATACAATGTTTACTCCTATTTGAGTAAATCTTAGACGGGTTCCTAGGACAACAACACAATATAGAAATTAGGGTTTAGAATATAGAATTTATAGATTAGAGTTTATAGATTAGCTTTTACATATTAGGGTTTAGAAATAATTTTCAATTCTAATTAAACACATAGTTATATGGATCTAGATGCTTAGGCTTACTCGGTCAAGGATTCCATGTGTACGGTTCAACCACTTTTAGAGTGATACAAATCCATTTGTATATTATAAACTTAGGAACCCATATTGAAGACTTGTATTTCAAGAATTACATATTAAACACCATTTTGGTTGTGCATTAGCTACTATTAGTCTCTAACCATATGCTAACAACTCCTCAATTAAAGAGAATAAAATGTCAATTACATGTTTTGAGGAAAGAGCATGCTAGAATTTAGTGATCAAGAAAAAAAATAGTTCCATGTGGTTCTTCAACCCATGTCTACAACTCAACATTATCAATGAATGAATCTAGTAAGATCATATTGGAAATATTAAGCATTAGTTCCTGTAGGGAAATATGGCATCAAAATAGGCAGAAAAATAAAAAAAGTTAACTACCATATTCCCCTTTAACAGATGATTATGTCAATTACTATGTACTGGAAAGGATGGTTTGTGAGGTCATACCTGGTCCTAGAGAAAGTCTAGCACCAACTCCCTCACAACTATGGGTGCTTTTCTTCAAGTTGCACCCAAATAGCATCAATAGTGGCTCCTGGTTGATCACCATGGACAACAGTTGACCTTTTCCTATGAGTTGTAGGAAATGTCCTCCTCACCTCTATAGTAGTCCACATAGACCAATTGGAACTCTTATCATTCTAGAAGAAAAAATAAGGAGTTGTCCCTTCGAGTTAGTGTACTAGGACCCAATTTCTCTCCCACAATTGTTCTCCCTTGATATCCATCCCTTTATCTGGTAGGACTTTCTCAGGTTCTCTTGGTTACCACAACCAGAGAAGACAACAACTTTTAGAGTGATTGATGTGTCAGAGAAGCCTGTTGCATCCCTCTATTTATAGGAGGGTTGGATACAAGGTCAATAGCCTGAACGGGAGTCAAAGAGGGACACAATCTCACAAATTTTCACATCCTTCAAGAAGCATAGCAGTCAATTCTTTGGTGAATCGGTCGGTTGGCATGTGAGTTGATCGGTTCAACCCTTGAACAGTAGTATCATCATGTTTTACAATATCAATTGTATTGGAAATTAATATCCAATTAGCACAACATGATGTCAATACTAATCCTTGATCAAATCAAATTGATCAAGCAAATAGTTAGTTCACAACCTAAAGCAGTCGGTTCATGGGCCTAAGCCAATCGATTCACTTCCTGAATCAGTCAGTTCATGAACCAAATTGCCAACATTGGTTCAATTGACCTAACATTCTAAAAGGATAGATGCAACTCTTCAATCAGTTCATAGTCCAGTCAGTCAATATTCAACCAATGTTGTTTAAATTGAATACCTAAATACTTAGTAAACAAGCGAGACAATGGGGAAACCTAGGGGTCGTGGGAGAGCCGGCGGCGGCGCAGGCGATGGAAGAGAGCTAGATCCCGAAGGCAGGAAAACAAACCACGAGCATCAGGAGGATGAAGGGATGACGAGATGGTAGATAGGAGACACCAACACATTGGTTGTTGGGGAAGATAACACACATATTGCTGAATTATCGATACCACATGTAGGGTTTGAGTTTAGGGTTGTCAGAATGAAAAGGCAAAAGGCGGAGGATGCTCATAAGGATAGGGAGATGACCCACCCAGGAGCGCAAGGACACCGTGGTCTGTGTTCAATAACAATAAAAAAGAGAACTACCCCTATCATCGACAGTACGAAAGGTAAAGAAAATGAAAGACCTTTCTCGTTCAGCACTGTGGTCACAGGCAATACCAGATCGAACAATAACTCATCCTTCCTAGAAAAGCTTTTCGAGGAGAACCTCACCGGAGCAGATGTAACACTCAAAGAGATAGACGGGATGCCTACACAGGCGATCCGTCCAGAGGTAGAAGAAAACTTGATTAAGCCCTGGAAATATGTTGTGGTTGTATGGCTCTTGGGGGCTGACATAGGGTATATGACCCTCCGCGACAAGCTTAAGCTCCTATGGCGAATTGTCAGACGTTTTAATATGTACGAACTGGACTTTAGCCACTTCGTCATCCAACTCTCGTGTAAACAAGATTATGAAAATGCCCTCACAGGAGGACCATGGAAGATATTCAGATTGAACCTATTGGTCTGGGACTGGTATCCTACGTTCAAGCCAACAGACAAAACACCAGAACTAATAGTGGCCTGGGTACGCATACTAAATATTCCTTTACACCTGTACGTGACAACCATATTTGAGTATATTGGCCTAGCTCTGGGCCGCCTCATTAAAATCGATGTGCATACGGCCAACCGATCTTGTAGCAAATTGCAAGATTGGCTCTGGAAGTGGACACTACCCAGTCCTTAAAACCCACCATTCTTATCAACGATGTTGAGTATAACATAGAATATGAAGGACTTCCCTGCGTCTGTGCAAACTGTGGCAATGCAGGGCACACATCCAAGGAATGCAGAGGCACAAATGAGATGGAAGAGACAACTGACTTAAACGAGAGTGCTCCAATAGCAAGAAACCACCAGAACCACAATCAGAATAATAATGGGTGGCAAACTCAGCGGCGACAAAGAAGTAACAGGCAGAAACAGGTCGATCAATATATATGCGAACCAGAACCCCCATCGAATAATCGGTTCGCTGCCTTGGAGGAAGAAGATGAACAGTACACCGTAGCACAGGAGGATCAGGAGAATGTTGATACGGGCCATACGCAACAAAATCCTATTAAACCAATTAAGGTGTGGAGAAGAAAGATGACCAATACTACAGGTGAATCATTGGGAACTACCCTAGGAGATGTCACTAATATGTAGGTTGAAGCGACAAAAACCACTACAGCAGTGAAGAACAATCATGTAGCTATCGAGGTGGATATAGATGAGGTGGTCAAAGTCATTGACATTGCTTCCATTGAAGTACTAGCTATTACCAGAGAGAATCTCGAAAAGGAGGCGGAAATATAGTTACCAGAGCCGATAGCTAAAATCAATGAAGTCATTGCAACACTGCGCATCACTGACAGCCGTAAGATAAAAGGCAACTCCACGAAGATGAAACGTAAAAGTAGAGTCAAAAACACAAATATCACTGAACATATGCGAAGAAATCCGAGAAGGATGCAAAAGGAGATCGATAAAATAGAAGCTTTGAGTTCAAACATATCAGTGGATATGGACCAGCAGGCTCAGGAACAAGCTAGCGAGGACAAGGAGAACCAGGCACCACCCACATCAAACTGTTCTTAATGCAAGACATCATGTGTTGGAATATCCGAGGTATAGCCAAAGTAGATACTGGAAGAGTTCTCAAAGATTATTTAAACATGTACAAGCCCAAGGTGATAGCCATTCTTGAACCATGGATTAGCGGAGCCAAAGCTACTAAAACAATCAAGAACCTCAGTTTTAATAATTCCTTTCGAGTAGAGGCCAGGGGTTTCTCGGGGGGTATTTGGGTGTGTTGGAATGATTTCAACTGCAATGTGGAAATTATCAACTACCATCGGCAGTTCATTTCCTGCTGCATCAATAACAGTACCATCATTACCTTCACCTACACCAACCCGCATCTAAGCATTAGGAGACTACTGTAGAAGCACTTCATCAACATGGGACAATCTTTTGCAAAGCCGTAGATAGCACTTGGTGATTTCAACACCATGTTATGCCCAGATGAAAGAAGTGGATCCAAACACTACAACTTCTCAGAAGCAAGAATGTTTAAAGAAACTCTCCTTGAAGCCGGATTATCTGACTTGGGTTTCTCAGGGCCAAAGTTTACTTTCAAAAGAGGAACTTTGCAACAACGCATTGACAGAGCTGTTGCCAATGTTCAGTTCATTCAGGAATTTCCTAACTTTACAGTCATGCACCTGCCGTGTATCCCATCTGATCACCGCCCTCTGTTAGTGAAAGCTTCACCACCCAGCATCAGACAACACCGTTTCATCGCGAAAGAGGCTTGGTCTCATAACCCAGTTTTCAAGAACCTGCTGGTTGACAAATGGGGCGACAATCTTGATTTCAGTGAGGCGCTCGACAAGGCTGCACCATCGATATCAAAATGGGACCGCAAAACTTCACATGAACAAAAAAGGAAGAAGACTAGACTTTTAAGGAATTTGGAAAAGATGGAGAAAGAACTAGTTGTCTCGTATAACCCAATCTCCGATGATATCTACCTTAACATGAAAGCTAAACTGGAAGACATACTAAAAGAGGAAGAGGAAGAGCTACAACAATGCTGCCACCTAAACTGGATCCGCAATGGAGATGTAAACTCAAAATACTTCAATGCTTATATCAAACAAAGACGACGATCAAACACAATTACAAATCTTAAAGATGCTGATGGTGTATGGGTCAGTGAACCCAGTGAACTGCAAAAGATGGTCTGCGATCATTTCTGTAAACTTTTGACAGGTGAAACAGGAGAAAGACGAGCTTTGATGGATAGTATTTCGGGCAATTTTAAACATCTCAGTGACACTGAAATACAAATGATAGCGGCGTTACCATCCGAACAGGAAGTGATGATGGTGTTGAAGAACATGAACCCCTATAAGGCAGCGGGTCCAGATGGGATTAACAGACTATTCCTCATGAGGAATTGGAAGGTTATCAAAGGTTCCATAATGAAAACGGTAACACATGCACTGTCAGGAGGGAGCCTAAATGACAAAATGTGCAACTCTACTATAGTGCTTATACCCAAAGTGACAACACCTATGAACTATGAACAACTACATCCAATCTCCCTGAATAACATATGCCTAAAGATGATCTCTAAAGTATTAGTTGAAAGACTGAAACCTCACATGTCAGACTTGATATCTCAGGCACAAAGAAGTTTTGTACCCGGACGACAGATTACGTACAATATAGCCATAACTCAAGAAGCCATTCATATGATGAAGAGAAAGAAGGGAGCAGCCTATATGGCAATTAAAGTTGATTTAATAAAGGCCTATGATAGGTTATCTTGGAACTTCATTCCAAACACTCTCAGTCACATGCACCTCCCACCTAACATTACATCTTACATTATGAATTCGATAACTACAGGCACTTGTTCAGTTTTGTGGAATGGATCGTGTACACCTACCTTCAAAGCCAGCAAGGGGCTTCGTTAAGGGGACCCCTTATCACCATACATATTTGTGCTATGCATTGAGAGATTAAGTCAAATGATCAATGACGAAGTCGAAAAAGGAAATTGGACACCTATCACACTCGGCAGAAGTGGGGTCAAAATCGCTCATCTATGTTTCGATGATGACTTGATTCTATTTAGCAAAGCTTCTTGCAGCCAAATGGAAACGATCAAGAGTTGTTTCAGAAAGATTGAGCAAGCTTCCGGGCAATCTATATCTATCAAGAAGACCCATATTTTCTACTCGACCAGTGTCCCAAAGCTCACCCGTCGCAGAGTAAACAAAATTGGAGGATTCAAGGAAACTGTGGATCTCGATAAATATCTAGGTGTCCCTATCATTCATTCTCGAGTCACCAAGAAAACATATGCCGACATCCTAAACAAGGTGGACTCCCGTATCAACAGTTGGTCCTCTCTCACCCTTTCTCTGGCTGGCCGCTGCAGCTTAGTCCGATCAACCTTATCAGCCATTCCTACATATGTGATGCAGACAACACAAATACCTTTGCAACTGTGAGATCGTATAGACAGTAGCATACAGAAGTTTTTGTGGGGAGGTAGCTACAAAGACCGTCCCATGTCACTAGTCACTTGGAACAAAGTGACCAGCAACAAAGAGGATGGAGGGCTCAGAATACACACTATGAGGGAATGGAATTCTACTCTGCTCTTTAAGAACACCTGGGAAATAGCTACAAATAGAGACACCTCCTGGTGTAGGTTCATGGCAGATAAATTTAAAAACCACATAGAAGGAAAGCACACCACCCTGTCCCGACTAGCTAAATCGTCCCTGATGGGCAAGAAGTTTATAGAAGATAACTCCTATAACCAAGTTCTGAACGGAAATGATACAAACTTCTAGCATGATAAGTGGTGTTATAAGGAGAGTACGCTAGCTGAACATATGACGCGTGACATCCCCAATGAGTTGCAGGATCTGCAGGTGGTGAGTGTTATAACTGACGATAACAGTTGGGATGAGCCATTCCTATGGGATTGGCTCACCAATGCACAAGCAGAGCACATAATACACATGAACCAACAATTAAAGCTTGAGGAGAAAGATGTGAAGGTCTGGAATCTGTCCATTAATGGACAATACTCTGTCAGTTCATCATTTCATCAGCTCAGAGCCGATAGGAATCAAAAGGTCGAGGGCGATTGGGAGAGAATATGGAAAGCTAAGGCAGCAGCCAAAGTCAAGTTCTTCATGTGGTTACTATCCCACGACGCTATTTTAACCAACCATAAGAAGGTCCATAGACATATGTCTTCTAACCTGAGTTGCAATAGGTGCCATGTGCACGAGGAGACTAGCCTGCACACTATTCGTGACTGTGAACAAGTTCGCAAAGTGTGGAAGGGCATCTACCAAGAAAAATTTCCTTTAGATTTCTTCACAACAGATCTCAAGAGCTGGATTAGAAATGGTCTGTGAGGAAAGGAAATCGAACAAAGCTACTTAATGATCGCCTGCTGGTACCTTTGGGCATGTATAAACTCAGAAGTCTTCGATAATAATAAGAAACCAACTGGTCATATCATCAAATATATCAGATTAGAGACTGAACTATCAAGGAAAGCATGGCAGAAAGAAACATCGACCAATGGTGCCTTTTCACAGAAGGACGAACAATGGGTACCCCCGCCCATGGACAGCCTGAAGATGAACGTGGATGCAGCCCTACTTAGACATAAAAGCATTGTAGCGATGATTATCAGGGATGACAATGGAGACTGGATAGATGGTTATGATTTGATATTCCCTACTGACTCTGCTCTACATGCGGAATTAACCGCAATCTCAATGGCCATGAACCGAGCTAAAAGTATGAATTATAAATGCCTGATAGTAGAAACCGATTGTAAACAAGCAAATAGAATGATTAAGGAGGCTTTCTTAGTGAACCCCAGATTCACCCACCTACTATATGATATCCAGACGCTCCTTCGGGAGAATAGAGATTGGCATATCAGGCATATAGCAAGGTCATCCAATAAGGATGCGAATGGCTTAGCTAAATGCCATCTCAGAAACAAAACTGGTCCGTTCCAATATGTAAGACCCCCTGAACCTATCAGAGAGTGGTATGTTAGAGACAAATGTAATGGTAGTAGTACTACCATGTTTCTTTCGCAAAATAATTTATGTAACGCTAGTTCTGTGGTTTGCCTACATGAGGAGAGCGAGATGAATAGATGATCTCCTGACTTTTCTATAAAAAAATAAATACTTAGTAAACAAGTTTAAAATATATTCATTAATGAATTCCTATTCTAAGTGTATCTTATGTGTGTGACCCTATATATTCCAATCTACATTGGTAGTTATGTCCACAACTAATTTCTAACAACACAAACAATGAGTGGTATGTAGCAACACATCATTGCTACCCAAGTAATTGAAAAAGTTATATAACAACTTCAACCTACAATTTGTGTCTGTTGTTATAGTGATTGCATAATTCCTTTGTTATTGATATCTATATTTAACTCGCGGCATGGAATCGTCATCCTCTCAATGTTCAATCCATGTTCATTGAACTAGGGCAGACGATTTGAGATATATGTGACCTCAATATCAAACATTGATTCACATGTGCATGCACATTATTTTTTTGGTATCACTTATCAAGTGTCCTGGATATCAAACTCATGTAGGAGGGACAAACCCCATGTATATCACTCACAATCATCCCCATATTTTACAATACTCGCGAGCACCAACTTTATGTCAACCCTTATTCAAGTTCAGGGTGGATGATGTCAAAGTACACTAAACAACATGTGATAAGTGTAGTGAGTTTAGGTCTAAGAACCATAATCACCACCATCACTATGAGAGATGACTTTGAACACCAATTATGGTTTCCATGTGTCACTCTCAAGGTGGGTCAATCTGATATACTATTCTCTTACAAGTATCTATGTGATTGTTTTGATATCATATATCATGACTGATGAGATTTTATCATCAAACAATACACACTCTAGTCTTGTATGTATTTTTTGTCTATTGGCCTTCCAAAATAACATCTAACTAGGGACATAATAAGAATGCACATACTCTTAACATCTATATGATCTCATTGTTTAGGTCATCAACCTGAAGACATATGTCATTGAGTAACATCATTCTTTAGACATTCATTATGTTTCATCATTATCTCATAACTTAATGAAATAAAATAAATTGGAAGATTGCATTTATTATTAATCAAACCTGTTACAAGATATGCCTTTGCAATCATCATATGATTGGCTGTGTGGGCATACATACCAACATAATCCCATTTTTACTTACAACCAATCACCCACAAATCTTATTTTAAGCGATCTTGAACATGTCCATCATGTTTTTGCTGCATTATTACTAATCTAACGGGGTAGAAACATTTGTATTTAGTCATTTAATTGCATGTTTCACATCTCTTCATTATACAACATCTTGTATGAGATATAATTGTCATAGTATGATGTCTGATATTCCTTGCCTAACCTGTAGCTCCATTGTTGTCATAGTATTACTATTATGTCATCAATGGTTGGAACTTCCTATAAGTTCATCTATATGAATGTCTAGATCCATACAATACCCTTTGCGGTGCTCATAATACTAGGACACTCAGATTCTATTCTATAACTAAATAACTAACTATAGTTCATAACTTTTCTATCTTACAATTCTTTGTTTTAAGGTTAAACACAAATTTTAAATTGTGATCATTAACTTTCTTTGTCATTTTGGAAGCTTGCATCGGTGTAACACTTTATAATGAACTCATCCTTATATCCATTATTTAAGAACCGATCCTAAGTGTTTCTCAAGTACTTATGGATGTTCTTTATGGTATTCCAATGACCTTCATTAGATCTGACATATTTCATCTTGTCATGTCTAATACATAAAAGATTATGGGATGAGTACATTATATTGCATACATGATAGATCCAATTGCAACTGCATATGGCATCTTACTCAAGTTTTCCCATTCATCATAGGAATTGGAGCACTGGGTTATTGAGAGACTAACCACATGAAACATGAACATATTTCCTCTCATTGAATCCTTCATGCCGAACCATTTTAGCATTTTTCCAATGTATGTGCTCTTACTTAGGTCCGGAAGCTTTTTGGATCTATCTCTATAGATCTCAATTCCTAATACATAGGATGCTTCACATAATCACTTCAAAAATAAGGTGTTTTACATTCCAAGTTTTAATACTTACAATTTTAGGATGTTATTCTGCATCATTATGTGGAATACAAAAATGCTCCCACTAAATATTTTGTAAGCACATATTCCATATTCATTTTGACTAGAGTCAAACTCTTTGACTATATTTTCAGATCAAATATCTCATCTCTAAGATGCTTTCTTGAATCACATTGATTGATCATTGTAGCTTACAGATGATATTTTCATTAATGGAGTTGTAAAACCTTCAGGTTGTGTTACTTACACATCCTCATAATTATTCCTATTAAGGAATGCGGTTTTAGAATCCATATGCCAAATCCCATACTATTAATAAGATTCATCGGAATGCATGATCCTTATGGACTTAATTGTGGTAATTGGTAAAGAGATTTCATCATGTTTGACACCTTGAACTTATTTGAAACCCTTTTCAACCAATCTACTCTTATAGGTTATGCATCACCATTCATGCTAGTATTCTTCTTCAAGACCCAATTTCACCTTATGCATTTTACCCCTTTAGGTGGCAACACCAAGGTCATACCATATCAATGTACCTGGACTCCCTTTTGGATAGAATGATCTCAAGCCATTTTTCGGGCTCTAGTCCCTAAATATCTTCTAGATAGGTTGTTTTCTCATCATCTTATGACCTACTCATCACCATTTTGAGTTATAAGATTCACAATATTTTAATCTCAAGGCATGTTCCACTAGATTTATGAGGTTGTGTGTTACATTAGGAACTTGAGATTCCACCATAAATTTTTATTCTCATTATTCTTATTATACCTCTTTAGGTTCAACATTTTCTTATTTATCTCAAACTTTTTGAATTTTATTATTCTCTCACTAATTCCTTTGGACTTAAATTCCTCATTGCAATTCACCTATCCGGTAGCAAACACTTTTTTTTATCAGATTAACAAACTAACATTTATGTGATTTATGGATAAATCCTTTCAAGAAACTATTTTCGTATACATGCTTTCAATCCTAATCCATTTAAAGACATATCAGGACATCTCCCAAGCCATATCTTATATGGGGTCTTTAGAACCACTTTGGATGGTATATAGTGTTCGTGTAAAGCATGTGCCCATAAAAATATCGAAGGCTAGTTAGATTTACTGATAATCATACCATGACTTATCAGGGTGTGATTCCTTCTTTCTAATACATCATTTTTTTAGGTTGAGTTTATTGTGATACATAATCACATTCTCAAGAAGGTCCTCAAACTCTTGGTGTAAAGTATTTCAATATTGATCATACCAAATTGTATTAATACTTTTACCAAGTTTGTTTCATACTTCACTCATGATCTCCTTGAACACTTCAAGAGAATCATATTTTTATTTCACAAAAAAACAAATTACGATATCTTCTGAGATCATCGGTAAATATAATGATGTACTAATACATATCTCTAGCATTTATTCTAAAAGGTTTAAATACATCAATATGTACAAGCCCTAATAGATTAAGCGATCTCCCACTACAACTAGTTTAAGGTACTTTTTTCATGTTTCCCAATAAATAACATATGCATGTCTCTATTTGTAAAATAACCACAAGGAGTTGAGACAACCATCATTATGGATTCCAAAAATGCATATGTCATTTATGTGCTCCAGATGAAAATTCTATAAGATTCATTGTTTGAGTTATCAAGTTTTATTCTTGTGGTATTTACATTATAAACATGTATCTTTGGATCCAAACAACAAAGAACATAAGATATTTAAGGAATTGCCATATAAAATCACATTTTGAAAATATAACATTAATTATATTTTATATAAGAAAGTAAAATGGTTCTATTATTGGTTGATATGAAATAGTAGTTCACAAATGCTATTACAAGCCTTGTGGGTAGAGATAAAATATAAACTTTGACTATTGTGGAAGCAACTCTGCTCCATTCACAATGAACAATCCAACCTCATCCTTTTGTAAAGGTTTACTTCTTTTCAAATCCTGCAGATTTGAACATATGTGAGATCTACATATGATATCATATACCCAAGATAAAGAGTAATTATATTTATCTCATAATGTATATACCAAAAGTGGAGATCTCTATCCCCTCCTTCTTCAATTTCTTTAGATAGAGGGGTCAATTTCTCTTTCAGTGTCTAGGTCAGTGACAGTGGTGATAATTGCCTCCCTTATTCCCCCCCTTGCCTTGAGTGCTAAAGACTTGGGTTTTTGGCTATCTTTAAAACTCTTCTTAGATATGACTTTTCCTTTACACTTCCCCTTTGATCTTCTAATCATCATCACAGACATGGGCTTGTCTTTCTTCATTTGTGCCCCAGTTGTTATCAACATGCCAAGTAACCCTGTCAACGGTTTGTCAAAGTCATTCATGTTGTAGTTTGTGATAAACTGACTATATGATACTCGTAGAGATTGCAGAATCACATCAGTGGCCAATTCTTGACACAAGGAAAATCCCATTCTAGCAAGGTTCTCCACATACCCAATGAGCTTGAGAACATGGGGACCTACTAGATCTCCTTCTTCCATGTTACATTTGAACAACGCCTTGGAGACATCATATCTTTCATGTCTTTCCTGAGCTTGGAACATGTCCTTGAGATGTGTTACCATCTCAATAACATCCATGTTCTTGTGTTGTCTCTGCAAGTCATATCTCATGTACCACAACATTAGGCATTTGACATCAACATCTTCAATGTTCTTCTTGTAAGAATTTCTATCCTCCTTAGGTGCAGTGGGAGTAGTTTCATCTAGCTTTGGTGTCTCCAAGTCATAGGGTTTGCGATCCTATGCGAGAACAATTCTCAACATCCTATACCAGTCATGGACTTTATTTCCATATAACTTATCCTTCTCAAGGACTAATTACAGAGAAAATGTGTTGTTTGTTGCCATTTGATTTTACAAGAGAAATTTGCAATTTTGTTAAAACATTTTTGGTTTGATTTGATAAAATTTTGACGATTTTTAAATAGGCCTTTGATTAATTAGGATTCTCATTATTTTTTTCAAATTTATATCTCTCATCAATTTGGAAAGATTTCAGTGTACAATCTTCTAGTGAGCCAAGTTCTAAAACAATTGAGTTATTACCCGACCAACGCCAACATCCATAATCTATCATTAAGGTAGCCTACTTTTTCCAATTGCATCTTATGTAATTGTTGGATAAATGGTATGAACAACTCTTTGCCATAGTCATTTGTATGCTTCTAAGTGCTTAATCTCACTAACATCACTTAGTTAGCTCAGACATAGAGTCCAACACGATAGTAATGCACCCTGCTTAGCAGGCCCACACTACTACCATCACACATCCATGAGATAGACATCACACCACACTTGGCCTGCCCATGCATAGACGATAAAGATTTTCATGTGTGTTTATAACAGAAAGCATCTTAGGCTTAATATATTTGATTGAGATTTTATATCAGCTAATATATATATATATATATATATATATATATATATATATATATATATATATATATATATATATATATATATATATATATATATATATAGGGCAGCAATCCAGTGAGAAACATCCTATGGCGAGATCATGAGATGCATTTGAATAAAAAAAAATTATAAATGCTTTTTAAATTTCAACTGTATAGATGAAAAAAACATCATTTCATTTACCTTCTCACAAAAAATCATTGCAATAAGACATTATTTGCATGTCCATATGTACAATATAGACTTTTTACATCCAACGGTCAACCTAAAATTCAATATAGAACATTGAAAAGTATTCTGTTATTGTGAGTGATCTTCAAATCGGATGGTGGTAAAATTTTTTAGGAAGGTAAACATTAAGGTATACTTGTAATCTATTAGTTGGATTATGAAAAGTTGATCTATGTGGAGAGTTATTGAAAAGCCTCTCATGCTCTCACCAAGATTTGTTTCTCACTGGATCATTGTCATATATATATATATATATATATATATATATATATATATATATATATATATATATATATATACAATCACCACAAACTATAGTATGCATCATATAAATGTTATATCTCACAAACAAAAACATGCAATTAAAACATAAGTGATGATTATGACCATACTATTAAAATTCCTTGGAGCCACAAGGAATGAATACCAACTAAGGTCTACATCACATACATCAACCTGTTCTTGGTGAAGATCTGTGCTTCAACTAATTTGGGTTGATCCTCTCAACCCTTGAACTTATTCGCTCACCTCTTGGTCGGTTAGTTGGTTGTCAGAAAAATAGTTTACCCCTGGTCTTAGACACCTCTAAATAATCAGTTGGGCCACCGATCGATCATTTTGTCTCCTCCTATTGTTTGTCCTCCTCATTCCTCTAGTCGACCAGCTTCTTATCTGAAATGGGTGGCTCATCTGGTGTTGAATGTCTTCTTCATCATAATAATAATTAAAACTATCCTAATTCTATTAAATGTATTACATGTTAATAGAGAAACCTTGAGTTACATTTGAGGAAAGCATAGGAAGGAGAGAATAATACTTTTACATGTGGAAGAGAAGATAGAGACTCGGTATATAAACTAACATATAAACAAGAACAAACAACCACAACAGACCAAGCACGGAAAACTAGTGTTATTGGCCATAACCATTCTATACATCCACCATCGAAACCAATTTTAGGGCAATGTGTGTAAATAGGGATCATATGTGCTATTTAATCAAATATGCATATTAAAGATGAAAATTAAGATTCAATATGATGAATCCCAGTAAATTGATGTGGCTCTGATACCAATGTAGGAAATATGGCATCAGAACATGCTGCAAAAAAATAATTCAACTACCATATTCCCCTTTAACAGATGATTGTGTCAATTACTATGTAATGGGAATGATGGTTTGCGAGGTCATACCTAGTCCTCGATCAAGTCCAGAGACAATTCCCTCATAGTTGTGTGTGGCTTTCTTCAATTCACACCAAGACAATGTTAACAACATCTCCATGTTGATCACCATGGATATCAGTTGACCTCATCTTCTGAGTGGAAGGATCACCTCTATAGTAGTCCATATAGACCATAAGGAACTCCTATCATTCTAGAAGAACAAACAATGAGTTGTCCCTTCTAGTTGGTGTACTAGTGCCAACTTTCTCTCCCACAATTTTCTCCCTTGATTTCTCTCCCTTTATCAGGTAGGACTTGCTCGAGTTCTCTTGGTTACCACAACCAAAGAAGACAAAAATTGTTTGAGAATCCCCTAGTACACCTATATTTATAGGAGAGTCAGGGTTCCCAATCTATGTGAGAGTTGAAGGGGATGAATATCATAAATTTTCACATCATGCGAGTGCAGAAACAATGGGTTTATGGAATCAAATGGCAGGAAGGGAAAACTCTGATACGGCCAGATGCAACAATTCAAGGTACCTAGGAAGCCATAGCCATTGTGTTTGTTGAATCAAATGGCAGATGGTGTAGTAGTTTTGTGAGATCAGTTGTGGTTAATTATGTGGTAGAAGTTGAGCTCAAAGAGATCTAGTTGGTGACACAAATATGTAAGGTGAAGAATATTGAAGATGCAATCATTCAGACTGATAGCTCGACTTCCATTGCGGCTCTAGAAAACCATGTTGATTGGGTACCAACTCTAAGGACCTAGGTTGTGTCCACCAAGGATGGCATTGAGGATATTGAGGCTACTCAGCTGATTATGGTCAATAGAAAATACTTGAACCTTGTTGATTCTCTTGCTAAACATCACCTCAAAAACTCCAATGAGGATTGTGTTTTATATGGACCCTCCTCTCGACCTATGGCTCATTCCATCCTTTTCCCTCTGTGTAATTGTAGGAGTCCTACCCAATTTAAGTTTTTAGTATGTAAAGTTTGTAACTTTTGCATTAGTCCCACAAGAGGAGTGCCAGGTGAATAAAATTGCCTCCTGACTCCATGCAAAGAAAAAGAAATAATTGATTATGGGTGAACCGATTGGTTAGCATGTGAGATGATCAGTTCAACCCTTGAACCAACCATTTAATCATGTTTTTCAATTGTATTGGAAATTATAACAGGATTAATGCACAACATGACATCAACACCAATCCTTGATCAAATCAAATTGACCAACCATATAGTCAATTCACAACCTGAACCGATCGACTCATGGACCTGAGCCGATCGGTTCACTTTAGATTGTCAATGTTGGTTCAATTGACCTGACACTCAGAAAGGATTGGTTCAAGTCTTAAACTGGATGATTCATAGTCTAGTTAGTCAATATTCAACCAATGTTGTTTAAATTGAATACCTAACTCATTAGTAAACAAGTTCAAACTATATTCATCAATGAACTCCTATTCCAAGTGCATACTATGTGTGTGACTCTATAGGTTAAAAGTTACATTGGTAGTGTATGTCAGGACTAATTTATGACCCACAAGCAATGAGCATTATCTAGAAACACATCATCACTACCCATGTAATTCAAAAGCTGGAGAACTAATTTAACCTACAATCTGTGATCAAAGTTATAGTGATTGTATTGTTCCTTTGTCACTAATATCCAGATTGAACTCAAGTCATGAAATCATCATCCTCTCAACATTCAATCCATGTTCTTGGAACTAGAGCAGGTTTTCTAAGATATATGTAACCCTAATATCATATATTGATTCACATGTGCATGTGCATGCTTTTCTCGGTCTCACTTATCACATGGTCTGGATATCAAACTCCTATAGGAGTGACAAATTCCATCTGTATCATTCACAATCATCCCCATGTGTTACAATGCACTCGAATATGACCTTTATGTCTACCCTTATTCAAGGTCATGGTCGATGATGTCAAAGTACATTGAACAACATGTTAGGAGTGTAGTCATTTGAGGTCTAAGAACTACAATCACCACCATCACTATGAGATATGACTTTGACTACTAATTATGGTTTCCATGTGTCACTCTCGAGGTGGGTCTGTATGATATATTGTTCTCTAACAAATATCTATATGTTTGGTTTCATATCATATATAATGACCGACGTGATTTTATCATCAAGCAACACACACTCTAGTCTTTTATGTTTTTGTTATCATACATCCTTCCACAATAATGTCCAACTTGGGACATAACAAGAATGTACATACTCTTAACATTTGTAAGATCTCATTGCTAAGGTCATCAACCTAAAGACATACACCATTGATTAACATCATTCTTTAGACACTCATTATGTTTCATCATTGTGTCATTACTTAATGAAACATAATAAATTGGAAGATTGCCTTTATTATTAATCTAACTTTTTACAAGATATGCATTTGCAATCATCATATGATTGTCTCTTGGGCATACATACCAACAATTCCATATGGTTATTCAACCCATAAACATGAGGGCAATTCAATAATGAATATGCATTACAGTAGAAATTTGAACCACAAATAAAAAAAAATTCAGAGCAAAGGATAGTAAGGAGGAGAGCATGTATTAGTGGAAGTGTCATAGGAGGATGAGGTAGTGAGCAGTGGTGCTGGAAGAGGGGGAGGTAGTGAGAAGGTTGGTCTCGCAAGGAGCTTGATGAAAAGTAGAAGGAATAGCATCAGAGGAACTAAAATATCAAGAGGAGTAGGATCTTATAGAGTAGGAGCATGAGGAGTAGCCAACAGAGAAGGAGGAGTAGGAGCAGGAGAAGTAGTGTCAGTGGATGATGAGGTGAAAGAGTATGAGGAGTAGCGCCAACAGAGGAGTGGCAGAGCTCTTTGGCGCTAGAGATAGAGGAGGTTCAAGGAGGAGTGAGAAACAATAGTGTGTTTATAGGAGTGGAAGCCATCTTTCACCTAATAAGAGGTTGGAGAAGGAGCTGGAGGCATCATCCAGGGGTTGGGGGAAGCGAGAGAGAAAATTATTAGAGGCTAGAGAATGTATCATGAGTAGGGGAAAGGAGAAAGAGCGGTTTCTCATGGGGTTTAAGCAAGACATACCTTGCCAATTATTTACAAAAATTGCCAGCAAAACTTGTGTCAACACAAACCCATAGCATCGATCTGCTATGAAAAACTGATGACAAAACTGATGCATCCAAGCAACACCTACTTGTTAGTTTAGGTCAAGACAATTGATGAGATAATCCTAATTAGAGGGGAAATAATTAGTGGGACGTTTTGGTGTGTACATTTTTGTCAGTCAGCATAGGCCAAACTAACATGATTAACACTAAGGGTTGTACTTTTTATTGCGTTGACTGTCCTATGAGAAACCAACAAAATAGGGTTTTCAGAGGCAAATGGAATGCCTCCCAAAATTTTGCAAAAAAATGTATTTTTTTTGGTGATCTATGTCTTTGGTTTTGTTGTGAATGTACTGGAAAGATAAATAAAGTGCAGCCCATGTTTTCTCAGTTGGCAAACCGTGGAAGTTTTCTTTATAGAACCAAAGACATATATTATAGTTCCAGTTTACCTTAAAAAAATGATGGTATCAGTCATATATGTAGTAGTGAGAAGATCAATATGTAGTCACACTAGTTGAGGCTTACCCACCCTTTACAAGTGACATGGTTAATGGTCATCCAATGCCCACGAGTAGTTTGTGTGTCTATCGGGCTTTCTTACATCACTTGGAAACGGACACTACTGCCATATGACCACCATGAGTATGGGATGATAGGAAATGGAGAAGGTGACATGGATGGATGGCCCAAAGTGGGAGTCTACAATGATGTATGCTAATTTTTTATTAGTTTGTATTTGTGATTCTTTTCTTCTTGTGCACTCAATTGGAAATTGATATATATATATATATATATATATATATATATATATATATATATATATATATATATATATATATATTTATGCAAGCCATAGTACCTATGAAACCCCATGCTATCTGTCTTCCCCTTCCTCCTACAAATATTCTATTACCTACTTGGATTACAAAGGACCTCTTTGAGTCACTAAGTACTAGGTGTAAGGGTTTAAAAATATGGCTATGAAACTTAGAAGAATGGTCGACTATGATGGTCTATATATTAATTATTGCAATATTAATTATATGACTATGTACTAATCCAATGAAATGTGTTACTTTCACTTATAGGGCTATAAAACATTTTAGAAAAGCCAAAGGAAATGTAGATAAGAAAAAGAAAGCATCAACTTGGAAGAATGTTTTGGTAGTTATCTAATTCCAATGCATATATATGAAAACTATGATTACTTTTATTTATAAACATTTCACACAAATATAAATTTATAGTTCCCTATACAACAAAATGGTTGGGAATGTAGATACTACATGATGCGGTGTATGGACTTGATTGCCAGACATGCGGCATTAGACATCCATTGTATAGAAAAGTTAATATATATAGACTTGATCGTCATAAGTAAATGGTCTCATCTGATGATATGAAAATGTCAAATCAAACTCTTGAATTATGTCATTCTCTTTATAGTTGTTTGACACAACATAGCCCTATACAATAGAAGAGATAGAAGAGAAACAAGAAGACTGGGTTCACACCTTCATTAAGGAATTCAATTTTGAATATGATTGGGATAAAATATGAGTTTTCTAAACCGTCGTGTCATCTATTTCTGTATATATACATGTGTAGGTTATGACTTTATACAACTTTAAATTTTATGCCAGTCAATTGTTGGTGTATATGTGAATGATGTGTGTATATATGCTTGTGTGTGAATGCATGTCAAGACAAATGAATACAATGAGAATTAAATTTGTACATGTCATGAGAATGGAATTGGAAATGGATCTTGTATGTGTTTTTTTTTAATTGTGTATGCGCATGAGTATGGAATAAAGTGTTGAAGAGAATGGAATTGAAGAATAGAAATGTATGTGGGTGGATGAATTGTGTGTGTGTTTGTTATTGAAGATTTTGTAGGTGTGCTGGCCTGATGTTAAGTTGAAAATAGGATGCAAACTACAGTTCTAATGAATTGTATTTCCTACATCTTGCCAAACAGTCAAACAACAAGTCTAGAGACCTTCTATTTCATAAAATAAACATAAATGGGTTGTTGGTTATTACAAGAAAATTGATGATGTAGGTATGTAGCATCGGTTTTCTAAAGAAACTGACACTATAGACCATTTGTGTTGTCAGTTTTCTTCTTTAACCTATAACATAGATATCCTAAAATGGTTGTGTTGGTCAACATGATCATGCTACCGGTTGGTTTGTGGTGTAGGTTTCTCTACTGACATTAAGTATCTGTGGTATCAGTTGTTCAACATAATAGACAAAATAGTTTGAATGTAAGTTTGTTGTTTTCCTACAACCTACACAATAATGTGATTCCATGACTATTTATCACAATGGGCCATCAGTGGTGTTGTCAGTTTCTATTTTAAAACCAATCATTTCTCACTATATGTCATTAGTTTGACGATTCTGAAAACACAATGTAGAAGGTCAATAGATGTAGTGTCGCATATTTAGGTGTCATTAAAAACCAACATTATAGGGCTATTTTAACTGATGGTAAAGGTGGAATCCCTTAAAACTTTCCATCTTTTCTTGGGAGAGATATTATAATAGAATAATTAGTGACATGATAGGTTCTAGAATTTCCATTCATGATGCATTATAGCAAAAAGGACTCATTTCGTTCGAATTTGGGGTAAATTGCTGAACTTTCAAACTAAACATGAAAATGGAATTGAATCTAGGTTGATTAGATATTGTCCAATTACATGTAACCAACATGAAATTTGAAAAATATGATAGAATGAAACAGATGCAATGCTAAACTGGAAATAAAATGAAAAAAGGGAAGACATGGGTGGTGGGATGAAGACATACTACCCACCCTCCACTTCAAACATAGAAATTCTCTCATCATTCAGAAAACTCAATATCTAGAGTAGAGGTGGAGAATACTACTAAGAGTACCCTGAACAACCATGTTGAGACAGTGAGAGTGACTGTTGTGGATTTGGACATGCCAGATGCTTTATTGAGCCTAGAATGAATCCCAAGATGGTCTTTGGGACAAATCTCATTAGGTGAAAGATCTAGGAGGCTCCTCAGATGGTGGTGACTTGGTGTACTAGCTTCCACAATATCAAGAGCTCGAGAAGGATATGTCTAGCTCACACCAAAGTCAGTGTAGTAAATTTTCACCCAACGGTAGTTGCCTCGGCCCGTGTTCCATTACTCATGCACCTACTGCATTAGGTACATGATGTTCAATTGGTTTCCCTAAAACTACTCCCTCTCCATGTAGTTCTTGGTGTCTTGGATGTGATCCAACTGCAACTGGAGTTTGGTGAAGATATAGGGATGAGATGGACCTATTATCTTGGGAACATGTTGGTTTTTTCGATGTGCAATAGGAGGAGGGGAACGACTAGATCCTTGTAATTTTCTTCCATGGAGGCGTTGCACCTGCAAGACATCATCTCTAGAACTTCACCCTTAATGGGTGGATTATCCCTCATGTAATACTAGATGTATGTGGCCAAGTCAATGAGGTCATATACAAGGTTTGTTTCTGCAAAGCAGGCGTGAGTGTGCAATGATCAAATGTCCCATCTATATCTAAACAACCAGTCATAGATGTCATCCCCCTTGGCAATCCTCAGGTTCATGGACAATACCAAGTACTTGATGTGAGTCAAGTATGGTGGACTTGATGTCATCTATCATGGTGAAGGTGATGTGGGTGTAGACAAGGTAGGTGGATATGGTGGTGATATTCCTCCTTGGAAGAATTGAGATGGCTTATTGTGGTTCTTTTGATTATTTATGTGATTATTGAGGGCACTCCCCCAATTGTGTGGCTCATCATTTAGGACACACCATAGACAACAAAGATCAGACATGGTGACTAAACAACATCCAGCGGCCCTCCCGATGATTGTGTAAACCAATATACACTGAAGGTAACATGAAATTGGGATATGGATGAATGACACCGTGGCATCATGTGGTATGGAAGGAAGCAACCTAGTGATCTATGCCTAGAATTTGTTGGTGTCATACTACTTGGATGGGAAGTTGAAGTTTTCTTCAATGCATTTAGCCTTCCACCATTTGTTTATGTCAATGATGATAGCTAGCAGATCATCATCATTCAAAGAATGCTCCTCCTGGAACATATGGAAGGAGTTGTTGTACTCCTAATCATTGTTGAAATGCTTGGTAAAGTAGGAAAGGAACTATAGGGTATGCTCCATGAAGACCAGATGCACACGGAAGGAGAAGATGAATATGTGTGTATGATAAAGGATGTCAATCAGAGGATCGAAGATGCCTAAGCTTCTAATCTTCTTGGGGCATGTGTAGAGGGTCAGCTACACCCAGATGACCTCCATGGCCTTGTTCCTCTTATGGTGATCGGTGATGATGAGGGCCTTGTACTTAGTTGGGAGGGAAGAGATGTGGGTGGGAAAGGTTAGCGAGTAGGTGGTAAAGGAAAGATCATAGGCTTGTGGATCACCCCCTATTTTGATATGGTTGCATAAATTGTAGGGTAGAAGATGTGCCCAACTAAGTTTTAATGTTCTCCTTAGCTCGACTATAACTATGTGCATGGCAGCCTCAATGAGAATCTGCTCATCCTCATGTTGTGATAAGAAGGCATGGCGTTTGTGTTAGTTTGTTTCCTTATGTGTGTGTTATTGATGGGCCAAGTACAACGAGGGTTGGGGGGGTAGAAGTTGTGGCTGTGGCTTTTTCCATAACCTTATTTGAACCAAATATGTTCAAATTGTGTAGTAGTTCATGGAAAAACCCTTCAAATGGGTGTTTGGATGCACCTCCATAGGTTATGGGAAATTTTGTGTTTACTAGGGTGCTGATCGAGCGATCAAGAAGGGTGACTGGGTGATATACAAAGGGTGTCTTCTCTTTGATGTCTTGCGATCAGGTAACCATCCAAGGTGATTAGTCGACTAGAAGGGGAGTAGTATATTTTAAGGATTGTGGATCGAGTTACCAAGTGCAATGCTTGGAAGATCAGAATTTTGTCCTACTTCTTGTAAATTAATGATTGAGAAATCAATTGAGGAGGCTCAGTCAATCTACAAAGGGACATGGGACTCTATAATGGTGGTATAGGGTGACCAAGTGAAACAATTACCCAATGAATGGGATGTGGTAGTCACACACAATCATGCCTATTCGACTGACCCAGTTGAGAGGATCAGTGGGATGTGGTTGGCAATTAACAAGGTTGGTGACATGAGAGGTGACTGTGCAGAAGTTGGGAATGGAGTGTGAGGAGTGTATACACTTCATGATGGTTAGACTAATAAATTTTAATGATCAAGAAATCATCACACTGGAAAAGGCCAAATGGGAGGGGTGCAACTTTGTGGTGAGGAAGGGTTGGGAACGAAGGTGAGGGTGGAATTGTCTTGTGACTTGGAGTGTCATTATTTAGCTGGCTTTTCATCCCTAGGTTAGGTGATCCCAATGCTCATAGTCAGATAGTTGGTAGAAGAATCCTGAACATTCTACATCTAGAGTGGTGGAGCCTTAAAATGGTGCAAGATGGGAATCAATCACAATTAGAAGGAAGAGGGTTCGATTATGACGTCGACTTCCTTGGCCGCAACCCTAACATTAAAGGGGAGGGTTGATGATCGGGAAATATGGGGTGACCAAACTAGCTGATCGGGGCTTTCACATTGTGGAAGTTCAGGCATTGGTCGTACGATCCCGTCAACTTGGATTGGTCAATCATGTCAGATTGGTGTTTTTGATTCCTTTAGGTTGGTCAGTCAGTCAATGCGCACAATCATGGGAATAATGGGTGTTCAAGAGTTATTGATGCTTTCACTCCATGGAATGGGAAGTCGATCATCATGCTTAGTCATCCGATTTGAACTAGTTCCTTGCGTATAGTGGATACTAATGATTTCAAGATCATTCTGGTTGACCAATTTCGAAGAGTTATTGGGCGATCGATGTGGTAAAGGATAATACCTACTTCAGGAAGATTATGTGACTAGAGGAAGTGATCAGTCAGTCGGCCTAAGGTTGAGTCCTTGTGACAAAATGGACCTCCATGGTCAATTGATCAGTGGTTCATGTATGTCGATTAGAGGGTCAACATGGTCCCTATAGGTAGAGATAGCCAACCATTAAAATTTGAATAAAAAATCAAATCAAGGGTATGTTTAAACATGATATTAGCTACATAAGTAAACTAATTCTATGGAGACAAAAGCTATCTAGTGTGACAATAATATAAAATCTAACTAGATCATGGCCATGTTGCCTCCTGACAAGCTCCTTGTTTAACGTCACAGGTCAGCACCTATGTTCCTAGATTGTGGCTAGATTAGCAAGGAGGAGTGAATCCACTTCTTCTTCTACACAATCATTAGATGTTATGTATATTTTGAACTAGTGGTCATTTGCAACTCTCCTTTAGTCTTGACCCACAAAACAAGTGAACCGTGTGGGTAGATCTTCTTCAAAAGGTATCCCATGCCACCAAGATCACAATTGCAAAGAAACAATCTTACATGAGACTTTTAGAGAATAACTTTGTTTCCCACTTAATATCCATCCACTTGATATGTTCTTCATGCAATATTTTGGTATGCTCTTTACATATAAAATGTTCAAATTGGCAGACATGTGCAACTCATGTAGCTCATGTAGTTGAAGAAGTCATTTCCCTTTGGTGAGAGACAAATAAAAATTCCAAAAATTTCTCATCCATTTAGGCTTTTTTTCCATCTCAGTTAGGAGATGGAAGGACTTGTTGTAGATTAACTAAAATAAAGTTGTACCCAAAGGGGTCTTGCTCATAGTCTGGTATGCCCACAAGGCATCAATAAGCTTCATTGCCCAAGGTTTTCTCATTCTCCCAACTATCTTATTAAGGATGGATTTGATCTATTAGTTTGACACTTCGACTTGTCCTCTATTTTGAGTATGTTATGGTGTAGCTAGTCAATGATGCATGCCATACCATTTTAATAGAATCTCAATATTTTCTCTAGAAAATGTGACTCTTCGTCAAAGATGAGCATGTATACCCCAAACCTAGGGGAAATAATATCCTTGAACAACTTCATAATAGGCTTGGAGTCACTTGTTCAAGTGGGGATCACTCAACCTACTTGGACCCAAAATATACCACAAAAAGAATGTAGGAGTATCCACAAGAAGGGGGCAATAGACCCATGTAGTCCACTCCTCAAACATAAACAATTGCTACATCATGTCAGGATACCAAAGGCATCTCATCATGCTTAGAAATGTTACCTTACATTTGGATTGATCAATAAAGAATGTACTCATATGAATCTTTGAATATAGTAGGATACGAAAATCCACATTTGAGATATTTTAAAGCAGTCTTCTTAGCACTCATGTGACCACCCCTTGGACCCGAGTAATATCGATCAAGAATTTCTTGTCCACATTCTTTAGTAACACATCTTCAGTATAGGCCATCAACACCAAGGTTGAAAAGGTACATATAATCCCAATAGTAGTGCTTGACATCATGGAATAATTTATTCTTGGATTGGCTGGTGTACTCAAGATGTAGGGTTCACAAAGTCTATGAACTAAGGAATGTAGGAAGAAGCATTCATGGGATGATCTTCAAGGAGGGAGTCATAAATGGGGATGTTGTCATGGTTAAGGGGATGGATCCGACTGAGATGATCAATCACCATGTTCTCACTTTCTTTCTAATCAAGGATCTCAAAATCTCATTATTGCAACAACATGGCCCAGTGAATTAGTCTAGTTTTTCTGTCCTTCTTTATCTTCAAATAACAAAGGGTTGCACGATTCATGTAGACTATCACCTTTTATCAAAGAAGATAAGATTTGAACATTTTGAAGGCATATAATATGGAAACAAGTTCCTTTTTAGTCCTGCCATTGTTCCTCTATGCCTCATGAAATATCTTGAAGGCCTAGTAGACGACATGATTTTTTATCAATCAAATAGCCTATGATTGGTCCTACAACGTAGCACTAGCATGTGTACATGATATCAAAATGTCATACCAGTTTAGTGCTCCATCATGGGTGTGGTGTTGAGTGCATCCTTCAAGGTGGTGAATCTTTACATACAAGCATCACTGAAAGAGAAAATGGCTTCCTTAAAAAAAAGACCGGTCATTGGATTTGCAATCTCAAAGAAGTCCTTGATGAAATGGTATATGATCCTGACATGTACCAATAAATAACAAATGTCTTTAATGTTTGAGGGTGGTGTAAGATTATTAAGAACATCAATTTTAACTTTGTCAACTTCTATCCCCACTCATTTTATGGCCAAGGACAATGCTTTCCTTCACTATGAAGTGACATCTCTCCTAGAGAAGCACCAGATTTGATTCTTCACACATTGCCAAAACAAGGGATAATTGATGCACACATGAGTCAAAAGAGTCACCATAGATGGAGAAATCATCCAGGAATACTTCCGTCATAGTTTTTGTCAAACCTATGAAAATGAAAATCATTCCATGCTAGAAAGTGGCCTAGGCATTGCATAAATCAAAAGACATCCTTTTAAAGTCATAAGTGCCAAAGAGAATATGAAGGTGGTCTTCTCTTGGTCTTCTAGATGAATAGGAAACCGATAAAATCCAGATTAATCGTCAAGATAGTAGAAGAACTCTTTATATGCCAAGCACTCAAGGACTTGATTGACGAAGGGATGAAGGAAGTTATCCTTCCTTGTATCTTTGTTTTGCATTCTGTAATCGATGCACATACTCCACCCCATGACACTATGGGTGGATATGAATTGATTTTTATCATTTTTTCACCATAGGGGTACCCACCTTCTTGGAAACAACTTGCACAGGGCTGACCCAAGGAGAATCTAAAATGGGGTAGCTACTTCCTACAGTAAGCAATTTGATAACCTCTATGTGGACCACCTCTTTCATGTTGGGAATCAATTTGTCATTAGGTTCTCTAGATGGTTTGTAGTATTCTATCATGGGAGTCTTGTACAAACAATTAGCCTAACTAACATCTATGAAATTAGTCATTATATAACCCAAGGATGCCTTTCTTTTCAACTATGTCATCAATTTTCCTCTTGTTCTTGTCTGACATTTAGATTTATGATTATGAAGAGAAGTTGACACTCATCAAGAAAAACATATTTCATCCCCTTAGTTAGGGCATTCATCTCTGGATCCCTTGGTGGTACTAACTTCTCTTCAAAAACAAATATTATTTTCAACTCTTTAAATTCTTCCTCATGCTCTTCTTCAAAGGTGTTCAATTGAAACATGCATGGCCATACTTTCTCATCATAACAGTTGGACTCACCTAAAATTTGATGTCTATTTGCAAAGGGTCTTCGATCACTTCATAGTATTATCTAAGCTAAGATACTTTGGCAATACAATCAAGCAAGAAAACCTCTTCATGAATGGTTGGGCCCTTAATGCTTTCAAACACCCAGAATTCAAATGCTTCCCTTCCTAGCCTCAAGAGAATGGATCTTGCATCTCCATCAATCAAATATTGGGCTATAGCTAAGAATGATCAGTTGAAAGAAGAGGATATCGAGACCCTCCTTGATGTCCATAATCACAATGTTACAAGGGGCAAAGGTATCCTTTCCTAGCTTCACTGGAACATTTCTTTGATTCCCATGGGCTTTGTCATGATGTAATTTGCTAGTTGAATGATTATGGAAGTTGGAGGCATATTGGTGAATCTCAAACTTTGACATAAGTTGTACAACATGATGGAGATGATGATGTCCAAAAAAGCAAGTCCTTTCTTGCAAGTGTTGTAACCAAGATAGGAACCAACCCAAATGAATCAAGATCTTTTTGCTTCTTGGCCATTTATTTTGGATGATGTACGAAGTGGTTCTTACCAATTTCATTGTCTAATACTCTGTGGTGGTGTGCTTGTGGTCCACAAAGTCTTCATATATTTGGATCAAGATGAGATATTATAAATGAGATGTGAGAAGTGTATGTCTGCATGAAGCTTCTTCATAGCTTCATTGGATCCATGAATGTATAATCTGGTCTTGTCTGCTTGAGACATAGGGAGGCCTTGGCTTATAAAATGGCACACTGAGATAAACTAAATCAACATGTGGCCTTTCAACATAGGTTGCATTGCCTACATAAACATCAAAGGCGGAGTCCTACACATGGTCCGTCTTGAGAAACTCTATAACATCATCCCCTAATTCAATAGGTATGATGGTATTTATTCTAGATTGGGTGGTGCATACACATTCTGTAAAATTGTGGAGATGGCTTTTAGCTGCTGAGGATGCTTGGGATTGTTCTCTAGTTGACCAATGAAGGTACCTACAGAAGGGATGAGAGTAGCTAAGAGCTGAGAAAATTGAGTCTGGAGCATCGTCTCTATGGAAGCAATCACGGTATCATGGGATGTCGAACGTCTAAGTTACAAAATTTGTGGTACTTGTCTAGGATTTTGAAATTGTTATCCACAATTTTAGACATGACTTTGGAAGTTTCTTTGTTTTTGGCTTAGTTCTTGTTGTTTTGCTAATTGTATTGGAACCCAGGACGTCCAAAAACTTGGTTACTCACCTAAGGTGGTCACTATTGTGATGCATTCTCAACATTAGTTGGATTTCCATACTAGAAATCAAGATGGTTTCTACTCTAGATGGAATTGTAGTAGTCTTGGCTAGGAATGTTGTACTTTGGAAGTTTCTTTGTTGTTGCCTTAGTTCTTGTTGTTTTGCTAATTGTATTGGAACCCAGGACGTCCACAAACTTGGTTATTCAGTTAAGGTGGCCACTATTGTGATGCATTCTCAACATTAGTTGGATTTTCATACTAGAAATCAAGATGGTTTCTAGTCTAGATGGAATTGTAGTAGTCTTGGCTAGGAATGTTGTGGATGGAGTTCAAGTCCTCTATCCATTGTACATGCCTTCAACTTGTATCAAGGCACTGTTGGTATGTATTCCTAGAGAGACAATGAATGATATGATTGCAAAAACATATCTTGTAAAAGGTTTGATTAATAATAAAGGCAATCTTCCAATTTATTTTGTTTCACTAAGTTATGAGACAATGATGAAACATAATTAATCTCTAAAGAATAAAATATTACTCAATGACATATGTCTTCAGGTTGATGATCTAAACAATGAGATCATATGGATATTAAGAGTATGTACATTCTTGTTATCTCCCTAGTCGGATGTTATTGTGGAAGGTTGATAGAGAACAAAACACATAAGACTAGAGTGTGTGTTGGTTGATGACAAAATCTCACCAGTCACAATATATAATATCAAACCAAACACATAGATACTTGTTTATGAATAGTGTATTGCATAGACCCACCTTGAGAGTGACTCATGGAAACCATAATTTGTAGTTAGAGTCATCTGTCATAGTGATGGTGGTGATTGTGGTTCTTATACTTCAAATCACTAAACTCATCATATGTTGTTCAATGTACTTTGACATCATCCACCGTGACCTTGAATAAGGGTTGCCATAAAGGTGGTGCTTGAGTTCCTTACCACACATGGGGATGATTGTGAGTGATGTAGATGGGATTTTTCCCTCCTAAAAGAGTTTGATAAGAAGCCCACTTGATAAGTGAGACTAAGAAAACCAAGTCCATGTACATGTGAATTAATATATGATATTAAGATCACATATATCTCGGATAGTCTACTCTAGTTCAGGTAACATGGACGGAACATTAAGAGGATGATAATTCCATGCCTTGAGTTCATTCTTGATATCAATAATATAGGAATTATATAGTCACTACAACATCAATCACAAATTGTAGGTTGAAGTTCTTCTCCAACTTTTCAAATTACTTGGGTAGCAATGATGTGTTTCTAGAGACTTCTCATTGCTTGTGATGTAATAAAATAGCTATGCACATACACTACCAATGTAACTTGGAACCTATAGGGTCACACACATAGGATACACTTGGAATAGGAGTTCATTCACGAATATAGTTTAAACTTGTTTACTAAAGAGTTAGGTATTCAATTTAAACAACATTGGTTGAATATTGACTGATTGGGCTATGAACTGACCAACTCAAGAGTTGAACTGGTCATTTCAGAGTGTTAGGTCAATTGAACTGACATTGGCAGTCTGGTCCATGAAATGACCTATTCAAGTTGTGAACCGGTCTTCTCTGCCACATGTAAAAGTATTATTCTCTCCTACCTATGCTCCCTCATAATGTAACTCAAGGCTTCTCTATTACCATGTAACAAGTTTAATAACATTAGGATATTTTTAATTCTTGTTACGATGAAGAAGACGTTCAGAACTAGACGAGACGCCCGTTTCAGACAATGATACAATGGACTAGAGGATTAAGGAGGACAATTGATAAGAGAAGGAGAACCAATCAACTGGTGGCCCAACCGATCATTTGGAGGTGTCCGGACTGAAGGCCAGATGATCCTTCTGACTACCAACCAACTGACAAAGAGGAGAGCCAATTGTCTCAAGGATTGAACCAATCAAATCAGATTGGTTCAATCACATATCTTAACTAAGATTAGTTTGATGCATGTGATGCAGACCTTAGGTGGTAGTAGTTCCTTATGGATCCAAGGAACTACGATAGTATGGTCATAACCATTGTTTATGTTATAATTGCATTTTATCACTTATGGAATATAGCATGTATATAATACGTACTACAATATGTGGTGATTGGATATGTATATATATTATCAAAATATAAAATCCATGAACCAAACATTTTATGTCTAAGATGCTTTCCAATAGAAACACACATGAAAATATTGATCGACCATGTGTGGGAACATCAAGCATGGTACATTGTCTATCTTGTGAAAGTGCGATGGTAATAGTGTGGGCCTATCAAATAGGGTGTATTACCATCATGTTGGCTGTTGGGTCAAACTTATCTAAGTGATCTTAATGAGCTTAAGCACTCATATTGATGACTATGGAGAAGAGTTGTGCATGTCATCTATCTAAGAATTTCATAAGATGCAATTGGCTAAAGTTAACTACCATAATGATTGATTATAGACGTTGGCATTGGCTGAGTAATAGCTCAACAATTTTGGATCATGGCTCACTAGAAAATTATACACTGGAATCATCAAAATTGATAAGTGAGGTTCATCCATTTGAACAAAATAGTGAGAATGATAATTAATTAAAGGCCTAATTAAACATCATCAAAATTTTCTAAAATAAAAAATGTTTTGACAAAAGTGCACATTTCCCTTGTAGAATCAAATGGCAACGAAAAACACATTTTCCCAGTGATCAGTCCTTGAGAGGACAAGTTAAATGAAATAACTTCCATGACTTGTACAGGACACTAAGAATTGTTTTCACACAAGAGCATGAGATTTATGTCCTGGAGACACTAGACCCAAATGAACTTGCTCGCACCACACCTAAGGGTGACAAGGATACTTACAAGAAGTACATTGAATATGTCATTGATTTCTAATGCCTAATGTTTTGCTCCATGAGCTATGAGTTGTAGAAACAACATGAGAACATGGATGCTATTGATATGGTAACACATCTCAAGAACATGCTCCAAAATAAGGAAAGATAGGAGAGATATGATATCTCCAAGGCACTTTTCAAATGTAACATGGAAGAAGGAAATCATGTAGGTCATTATATGCTCAATCTCATTGGGTGTGTGGAGAAACTTGATAGATTGGGAATTCCTTGAGTCAACAGTTGACCACTGATGTGATTTATAGTCTCTGCCGGAGTTATATAGTAAGTTTGTCATGAACTACAACATGAATGACTTTAACAAACCATTGACAAAGTTACTTGGCATGTTTTGAACAACCGAGGCACAACTGAAGAAAGAAAAGCCCAAGTTTATGATGATGATCAGTAGACCAAAGGGGAAGTCTAAAGGCAAAGTCAAAGATAAGAAGAGTTCTAAAGATGGCCAAAAGCCCACACATTCAGCAGTCAAGGCAAAGGAAGGAGTGAATAAGGGATGCAATTGTCATCACTGTCACTAGCCTGGAAACTGGAAGAGGAATTGCCCTCTCTACACAGAGGCATTAAAGAAGAAGGAGGGGATAGAGATCTTCACTTCAGGTATATGTATTATGAGATAAATATAATAACTTCTTCATGTTGGGTGTATGATAATGGGTGTAGATCTCACATATGTTATAATATGAAAGATCTGAAAAGAAGTAAGGCTTTATGAAAGGGAGAGGTCATACTAGTCATAACAAATGGAGCAAGATTTGCTTCCATAATAGTCATAGTTTATAGTTTATATCTTCCCATAGGGCTTGTAGTAGAGTTTATGAACTACTATTTCATATCCAATAATAGAAACATTTTACTTTCTACATCTTGCATGGACAAGGATGATTATGAATAATAGTAAATGTTAGTTTCAAAGATGTTATTTTTTTTGCAAGTACTAAAAATATCTTATGATCTTTATTTTCTAGATCCAAAGATAAATGTTTATAATGTAAACACCTAAGATTAAAACTTGAAAACTCAAACAATGAATACCTATAACATCATCATCAACAACATATAAATGAAATATGCATTTGTGGAATCCATAGTGATGGTTTTCTAGACTCCTCTTGGTTATTGAACCAATAGTGACATTAAAATTGTATTTATTGGGAAAATGAAAAAAGCACCTTTCACTAGATATAGTGGGAAAGTGCTTATTCTGTTAGGGCTTGTACATATTGATGTATGTTAACCTTTTAGAATAAATGCTAGAGATAGTTATTAGTAACTTATTACATTTAATGATAATCTCATAAGAAATGGTGATTTGTAATTAGTGAAAGACAAATATGATTATGTTGAAGTGTTGTAGAAGAACATGAGTGAAGTATGAAACAACATTGGTAAAAGTATTTATACACATGGATATCATCAATGTTGAAATACTTTACACCAAGAGTTTGAGGACCTTCTAGAGACTGTGATAGTGTATCACAAAAGACTCCACTTGAAACATAATGATGTATCAAAAAGAAGGAATCATACCATAATAAGTCATGGTGTGATTATCAATAAATCTAACATAGCATCTAATTTCCTATTCGGGCACATGATTTACACTAAAACAATGTACCGTATAAAATGGTTCTAAATTCTCCATATAAGATAAGGCTTGGGAGATGTCCCAATATGTCTTTCAAATGGATAAGGATTGAAATCTTGTATAATAAAAAGAGTTTCTTGAAAGGTTTAATCCATAAATCACATAAACATTATTTTGTTGAATACTTAATTTTCCCAATATGACAATAAAATTGTTTGTTACCAAGATAGCTAAATTCCAATGAGGAATTAAATTCCAAAGGAATCAGTTGGAGAATAGTAGAACTTGAAAGGTTCAAGATCAATAAGAAAAAATTGAACCTAAAGAGGTAACATAGAACAATGATAATCACAGATTGTTGTAGAATCTCAAGTTCCTAATGTAACGCACAACCTCATAAATCTAATTGAACACACCTTGAGATGAAAAGAATATAAATCTTATAACTTAGAAAGGTGATGATTTTGTCATAAGATGATGAGTGAACAACCTATCTTGAAGATATTGTCGCACTAGAGTTGGATAAATGGCTTGAGGCCATTGTATCCAACATGGAGTCCATGTACACCAAATATGTATGACCTTGGTGATACCACATAAATGGGTAAAATCCATATAGTGAAATTGGGTCTTGAAGAAGAAGACCGACATGGATGGTTATGGATAACCTATACGAGCACATCGGTAAAAAGGGTTTCAAACAAGTTCAGGGTGTCAAACATGATGAAATAACTTTACCAAATGCCATGGTTAAGTCCACGAGTATCATGCTTGACATTGTAGCTTATTAATACTATGAGATTTGGCATATGTGTACGTGACAAAACCTAAGGGTTTGTCAAATAATTATGCAAACAAAGTATGTAAACTACAAAGATCAATCAATGTGATTGAAGCAAGCATCTTAAAGATGAGATCCTTGATTTGAAAATATAGTCAAAGACTTTTGACTTTAGTCAAAATGTAGATGAAATTTGTATTTACAATGAGGATTAATATCCCAATACTATAAGTATTAAAACCTAGAATGGAATGTACCTTCTTAATGAAGGGATTATATGAAGCATCCTATGTAATAGAAATTGAGATCTATCGAGATAGAACTATAAATCTTTTAGATCTAAGTAAGAGAACATACATTGGAAAAATGTTGAAATGGTTCATCATGAAGGATTCAATGTGAGGAAATATGTCTATGTTTCATGTGATTAGTGTCTCAAGAACCCAGTGTTCCAATTCTTATGAAGAATGGAAAAACATGAGTAAGATGTCTTGTGCATTCACAATTGAATCTATCATGTATGTAATATAATGTAATCATCCCATAATCTTGTATGTATTAGACATGACAAGATGAAATCTATCAGATCCAATGAAGGTCATTGGGATACCAAAAAGAACATCCATAAGTACTTGAGAAGCACTTAGGATCAGTTTTGAAATTATGGCAATATAAAAGTGTTTGATGTAAAGCGTTACACCATTGCAAGATTCCAAAATGACAAAGAAAATTAATGACCACAATCTAAAATTTGTGTTTGACCTTAAAACAAAGAACTGTAAGATGGTAAAGTTCCAAAATATACATAATTATTCAATTCTACTATAGAAGCGGAGTGTCCTAGTGTTATGAACAAAACAAAGGATATTATATGGATCTAGAAGTACATATAGATGAACTTACAAGATGTTCCAACCCTTGATGACACAATAGAAATACTACAACAACAATGGAGATACTAGTTAGGCAAGGAATATCAGATAGCATACTACAAAATTCGATCTCATACGAGATGTCATATAGTGGATGAGGTGTGATACATGAAATTAACAGACTAAAGGAAAATGTTTATAACCTGCTGGATTAGCAATTGCACAGCAAAAACATGATGTACATGTTCAAGATCATTTAGAATAAGATTCATGGGTGATTGTGTCTAAGTGCAAGGTGGAGTCTATTGGTATGCGTGCCATAGAGCGAATCATATGATGATTCCAAAGGCATATCTTGTATAAGATTTTGTTAATAATTGTGCCAATCTTCCAAAATATTTTGTTTCACCAAGTTATGAGATAATTATGAAACATAATGAATCTCTAAAGAATAATATTAGTCAATGATATCATATGGATGTTAAGAGTGTGTACATTCTTTTTATGTTCCTAGTCATATGTTATTGAGGAAGGTTGATAGAGAACAAAAGACATAAGACTTGATTTTGTGTTGGCTGATGACAAAATATCACCAGTCATGATATATAATATCAAACCAAACACATAGATACTTGTTAGAGAGAAATGTACCAGACAGACCCAACTTGAGAGTGACACATGGAAACCATAATTGGTAGTCATAGTCATCTCTCATAGTGATGGTGGTGATTGTGGTTCTTAGACCTAAAATCATTACACTCATCACATGTTGTTTGATGTACTTTGACATCGTCCACTGTGACATGAATAAGGGTTGCCATAAAGGTGGTTCATAGGTGCATTGTGACACATGGGGATGATTGTGAGTGATGTAGATAAGATTCATCACTCCTATAGGAGTTTGATATCAAGGCCACTTGATAAGTGATTCTGAGAAAAGCATGTGAATGGACATGTGAATCAATATAAGATATTGAGGTTACATATATCTCAGATAGTCTGCTCTAGTTTAAGGAACATGAATTTAAAATTTAGAGGATTATGATTCCATGCCTTGAGTTCAATTTGGATATCAATCACAAAGTAATTATACAATCATTGTAACATCAACCATGGATTGTAGGTTGAAGTTGTTTTCTAGCTTCCCGAATTACTTTAGTAGAAATGGTATCTTGCTAGACATTTCTCATTACTTGTAATGTCATAAATTAGTTATGGACATACTGTTCCTATGTAACTTGGAACCTATAGGGTCTCACACATATGATACACTTGTAATAGGAGTTCATTCATCAACATACTTTAAACTTGTTTACTAAAGAGTTAGGTATTCAATTTAAACAACATTGGTTGAATATTGACTGATTGGACTATGAGCTGACTAGCTCAAGAGTTGAACTGGTCATTTCAGAGTGTTAGGTTAATTGAACTGACATTGGCAATCTGGTCCATGAACTGACCCATTCAGGTTGTGAATGGATCGTGTGGCTGACCAATTCGTGATCAAGGATTAGTGATAATGTCATGTTGTGATTTAATTGGATATTAATTTCCAATACAATTGTGATTGGGAAACATGATGAAATGACTGGTTCAAGGGTTGAACCCATTGGCTCACATGCCAAACGATTAGTTCACCCATGAACCAACTATTTTGCTTCTCATAGAATGTGAAAATTTGTGAAATTTTGTCCCCTTTGACTCCCGCTCAGAAAGGAAACCTTGACCTTGAACCTCCTATAAATAGAGAATTACAGGGGGCTTCTCTAGGTACATCAATTTCTTTGACAATTGTTGTCTTCTCTTGTTGTGGTAATCAACAGAACCCAATCAAGTCGTATTGGCTAAATGGAGGGACATCAAGGTACAACAATGGTGAGAGAGAAAATTGGTGCTAGTACACTGACTAGAAGACACAACTCCTTCTTGTCTATTCTTCTAGAATGACAAAAGTTCTCGGTGGTCTATGTGTGGACTACTATAGAGCCAAGGAGGTCGTTGCCTGCCACTCAGAGGACAAGGTCAACTATTGTCTGTAGTGATCAACTAGGAGTTGTTGTTGATGTTTTCTGAGTGTGACTTAAAGAAAGGTGCTCACAACTACAAGGGAATTGATGTTGGACTTGCTCCAGGACCAGGTATTACCTTGTAAACCATCCTTACCATTACATATTAATCGATGTAATAATTTGTTAAAGGGGAATACGTTAGGTACATTTTTGTTTCTGATCTAAAGTGATTCCATATTTCCCTCAATCATTGCTAACCTTGCAATTGTGGAGAAGTTGGAAACTAAGGGTAGAGTGGTCACAGACTTAGCATGTTTCAAAAAAAAAATATTTGGACACTTCACTTGCTATTGTAGTTGTTATAGTTGTCCTCTTATTTCATATGCACTGAAATAGGACTCGAGGTTCTCTAGAATCAAGGCTAGTTTCTTGATGGATTCAGAAATGGACTTGAGTTCTAATTGTCTTCATCATTGGACACCTTGAGCATGCCCCCTTTTCATGGATAGCATGAGATTGACTTTTAGAACTTATTGTTACAACTTTCCAAGTGCTTTTGAAGTTTTGGAACATGAAATTTCCCAACTGATAAGGAATCAAGGAATTTCTTGGTGTGTATTCAACAACATGGTAGAATGTCTTTGTCAGTTGCACTTGGGAGATGATGTGATGCAACAACAATGCAGGAGCTACTTGAAATGCTCCCAAGCTTCAACCAAGATTTTTCCGAGAACCATGTTGAACTATGTGACCATTTATTTGATAGTTGAGAGACATGGGGTACTACTTTGCAAGGAACTTGGACTGGAGACCCTCCCATGTGGTGATGTAGTCTCTCTCCAAGGAATTGTACCAACTTCTAGCTTGATCAGCCAAGGAGTATTTGAATAACCAAAGTTTGATGGAGTCTTGAGGAACTCCTGGTATCTTTTTAAATCATAGAGGTTAGATAAGCATTGGAGGTCATCTTGAAAATCATTTCCTCCATTTCTAGAAAAAGAATTGCTTTGAAGCAAGGTGATACACTATGTGAGGATCTCAAATTGTAAGACAATGATGGTGGGGGGGATCGTTGTGATGTTATACATTAGTATGCTTGGGGACTAAGCAATTCTTAACCTACTTATACCTCTCTTCTTCAAGTGTTTTGGCCTCCTCGACTCTATTTTTAGTAGCCATGGTTTCTCTTCTTTCTTAGTCAAGATCCTCTTTTGGTGAAGTGAGATCTCGATTCACACTGTGGTTTGTCTCTTGCTCGTCCATCTTATTCTAAAAAGCATAGATCAGGAGGTGTAATGTCCTATCAATCTCTGGATCAACTACAAACAGTGTAGAATCAACACTTTGTGAGCATCACATGCACCTTTAGTGCCTAAAAAGAGAGATGACAACGCCATAAATTGTGGAATAAAAAAATCAAGTAGATGATAATGATTATCAGTTCAAAATAAAGATTCTTAATTTCTCAAAATTATAGGGTACATTGTCTATTCTGTTGTACCTAAAAAATGATTTGAAAATTTTATGTGAGCTATTTGCCCACACAAATTAATTTCTAAAGAATAATTATCCTAGGTTTAAAGCCATTATCACAATCACAACTAACTCACCCACAAGCGGAAGGAAGACTGTCATTATAGTAAAGGGTCAAACCCATAAGACAAGATTTTAAAGAATTTTCTTTCAAAGATAACTGTTAAGAAAAATATTTAAAATATTTTGTTGGAAAATGATTATGACCATGGTTTGAATTAAATATTACAAATCAAGAAACATATTAAACTAAATATTTGGTCAATATTAAGGGAATGCTAGGATCTATGGGTTTTACGACCACCACCTACATACCTACTCAAATCGTTACAACTCAATAAGCTCCTAAACAATCAACTAGGATTGATAGATTCGCCCCCTTTCATAATGCAAATTGCACAAAGACTAAATTCCATGTGGGCTCTAGGTTTCATTACCCACGGTTTATTATTTATCCGTCAACTATAGGATCCCTTACATGATATCATGTGGAATTAGTATGCATTATTTTGAGAATCTACTCCTAATTTTTGTGGTCTCTACATGTAAGATAACATCAAACATGCTAGATGAGAGATCAATTCAAAAAGCAAGCATAAATCAAATAGAGAAGAGTTAATCATATGAAAAAATTGAGTTTAATAACAACTGAGATAGAGTATGGGTGATGGGCCAACTCCCCATTTCCCAACATGAAGGGATACTCATTCATGATCGAAGAAAGAATACATGTATAATAAGAGAGAGGATAGATCTTGTCACTTGTGGAGAAGAAAGATGCATACATTGGTGTTTGACTCCTACAATATGCTCCAACCATGATGAATTTAAAGAACTATACCAGTATGGATTTCTTCCTCATCTTCTCCTCTAGATCCTTGCTCTCAAACATGCTTTGGGTTTCGAGAGAATAGAATGGCTGATCTTTTTTTTTTAAAAGCCAAGAAGCCTTTTTATTCATCTTCCCTTCCTCGTGTAAGAAAATTTAATAGAGGATTATACTCACTAATATTTATTGAATTAAACCTGGTATTACTACTACCATTACATGGATTATTACTAATTAAGTGTTCAATAGGAGGAGGAGGTCTAATGTAGTAGAATTCTCTTTCCTTGTTCTCGAGATGAGCTTTGTCTAAGGTGTCTGCCACCTTATTTTTCTCTCTATTAGCATATTGAATCGTCCAATTTTCCTCTAGTCTCTTTCTAATTTTCAAAAGCCAGTAGGCATATCTCGGGTGTGACACATGATCATCATGGATAAGACTAATCATTCTACTATGTTAGTTTCAATTATCATCATGTGAACATGTTATTTCTCAGCAATCTCCAAGTAAGATGAATCCCTGCTAGTCCAGCATCAGTAACATTCTAAGTGTGCACCTTTCCTCCATGGCATCCTAACCAATTTCCATATTCATCTCTATAGACTACCGCCAATGCTCCTTCCTTCTTGCTGAATGCAACATCAATATTGAATTTTAGGTGTTGATGTGGGGGAGGGTCCCATACCTCATCTCTTCCTTGCATGCCTTCATCTTTAGATTGATCCCACATTAGATTTTTCATCATGAGTTCTTTCTTGATGAACAAGATCTGCTGAGCAGTTGATTTCTCATCATATTTAAACACCTACAAGTTTTTGAACCTCCAAATATAGTAGCACATCACCAAGAACCTCCGTTTACATCTGGCATTTTTTGTAAGGCATGCCTGCATCCAGTTAGACGTTTCACTATATCTGAAGAACTCGCTCCATTCATTAGCCTCTAAAATCCTATCTCACATAGGTTTGGCTAGTTCGTAGTCTCTTAGTGCATGTAAGGTGGTCTCCTCTTCTCTCCTAGATCTCCCACAAGTTATATCTTCAGTTAAGTATCAAATCTTGTGTCGAGCATTTGTGAGGAGTGCTTCATGACTTATAATCCATGCAAAGTAATTGTATCTATATGCTGTCTTTAACTTCCAGATTTTGTCCACTCTCCTTGGACATGGGTGCTTTTAGGCACTTTTAGAATACATATTCTATTTTTTTAAAAACAATTCCATCTGTTGATGGTTCCCACATCCATATATCTGCATGATCTTCCCCTATTGGTCTATTCAACTTAGTGATTTCCTTCACTGTGTCTTCATTCAACCAGTGCTTCAGGAAATCCATATCCCACACCCCCTCTAGATTTGTCACCACATCAATTGTCATATTCTGCAATTCCTCTATAATAGGTCTAAGGGTATGGTCCCATAGATTTACATTTACATTCACCCAACAATCATCCCAGAAATTCATTTTCTTGCTGGTAAGAATCTGGATTTTAGCATTGTATTTGATAAACTTGGTACCTACTGATGTGACGATTTTGAGTCACATTTATAGACCTGTTTCATATGTGTTTTATGCTTTTATTAGTCATTTTTATGGTTAATATGGCATGATTCATTCACTTTGGTCTTTGCTATTATTTTATGTCAAATCCCCTTTAATTCATCGTTTTGAGCATTAATTGTCAAAATATTATTATTTGTGTGAATTTATGTGATCTTGTGTTTGAATTTCAGGACAAACAAGTATTTGCTTCCATCGATACCATCGACGGAAGTCGATACCATCGACATGATCACAGGTTGCCAGCCGAAAGGAGTAGCAAAGCGTCGATACTATCGACATGGATGTCGATGGTATCGAGATACCAGCAGGTTGCTGGCGAGAAAGCGGTCGATAGTATCGACACCAAGTCGATACCATCGACGTCAGGAGGCTACAATGTCGGAAACTTGCAAAAACTGATGCTTAAAGGAATTCGATACCATCGACCCGCGTCGATGGTATCGAGATGATGTTGGGCGCGACAAAGGAAGGGTTTGCAGCCGGCCGCTACTACGGGGTCGATACCATCGACTCGCGTCGATGGTATCGACACCGTAGGATATGAGTTGGCTTCCTAATGATCTCAATCGGATGGCTACAGTTAATTAGTGACCTAATAACCGAGATATACCTAATGACGGCCGCCCAGACGTTGGAGATCATCTCATGAGCCATTGCACGAGTACCGAGGAGTAGTAGAGAGGAGAACGGAGGCTAGAAGCTCATACCAGTTGATTCGAATGCCGCAGAAGATGGATTTCACCACCGAAAGGCAGGAGAGCATGTGTTCCACGCCAAGGATCAACCAGTTCTTCTCTGTTCAGGGGGTTTCACCACTCAATTTCGTTTTTCTTATGTTTCCCCTTTTCTCTACCTTGTACTTGTTTGAGATGAACATGCAGGGCTAATCCCCTTCGTCTTTAGGACCGAGAGTAGCCCGGGAATTCATTGTATGACAATTTTATAATAGTGATTCATATTTTATCTCTTAAATCCGTGGTATAATTTCGTTTTCTCAATGTATTGTTATGCTTGATCACCATAATAATAACCTAATGTCCTTAATCACTTTGAAAGAAGGATTAATGGCTGAAAAGAGACGGAATTCACATTAATCGATAAATCCCTTGAACAAGGTGGTGTAAAATTAATGGTGGAAACTAAGAGATCGTTCATAATGCACCTAGTTTAGGGTATAGGTTACTATGACGGTGGAACCGACCTAGACTTAGGTAGTGAATTGCACCACGATAGTGGGCAATTCTATTTTCAGGCCACTACCCGGATAGAGAGATAAAATTGAGAAATTATATAAAATCTAATACAATGAAAACCTGCAGTGAAACCGCAATCCTAAAGATACCCTTTTGAATTGATTAAATTAACATTTAATCGATCGTTTGTTTTGTTTTATTTCTATTTTCTTTTAATTTCAACAAAAACTCTCAATTTGTTATTAGTCTTAGCTGATCGCAAATAGTTAGTAGGAATCTCCAACAATTCCCAGTATCCCTGTATTCGACTCGGGCCTCACAAAGGTCTGTACTACTCAACGCGTTCACTTGCGTTTCAGCGCACAATAAAATTGCGTCAAGTTTTTGGCGCCGTTGCCGGTGATACGGCGAATTGTTTGCAATTTGAGTGCTACGAGCGACCATTCTAGGCCACATTTTTTTAATTATCCTGAAACAACTTCAAATATTTCTAAATTGTTTGATAATTTTTATACTCATCATAGCACTATACTGAACTCGAGTTTTCTTATTTTAGGTACTGTGTATGGTGCAGATGTGTAACACTGATTATACGCGACGTGCACCCGAGGTTCTGCTGCCGGGACCTGAGGACGAGGATTATCACGAGCAAGAGCAACAAGATCATCTAGAGGATATAGATTCTGAACTTGAACAGGAAGAGATGGCCGAGCCACAGACTATATGGGAGAAGATCAAGGTTTCTTCCTCATCAGCTTCCAAAGGGCCTATAAAGAAGCAGACAATCAACATACCTACATATAAGATTGATCCGGCGTTGATAAATCTGGTGAAGTCGAATGCGTTCCATGGGCTCAAGAATGAGGACCCCATCGCGCACATCAGTCAGTTTGTTGAGAACTGTGACATGGTAAAAATCGATAGGTTTCCAAAGGAGGCACTGTATCTCAAGCTTTTCCCGAGTTCATTGGCGGGAGCCACACGAGAATGGTTACATAATTTGGATGATGAGTTTGTGGAGTCCTGGAACCATATGGTGGAGGTTTTCTTTGAGAGGTTCTACCCTCCTGAGAAGACTAACGACATGATCCGGAAGATTCATAACTTTACCCAACATGCCGGTGAGACATATTCTGAGACCTGGGAGAGATTTCAGGTCATGCTGAGGAGGTGCCCACATCACGGGCTGGATAAAGAGACGCAGGTGAAGATCTTCTATTTTGCTCTCTCCGAGCACGATAGGAGTAATCTGGATTCAGCTGGGTCAGGATTCTTTCTGAACAATACAGACACCAGATGCTGGGAAATACTAAAGAATATGGCTAGAAAGCAGTCATGGGGTGAGAGAGAAAGAGGCCCGGTAGAGCAAGTTCGAGTAGCAGGTGAGTCCAAGGCAATGAAAGAGCTGAATGAGAAGATGGATCTTCTCGCAAAGAAGCTATTGGAAAAGGAGGATAATGAGTCCGAGGATGAGGCTCAAGTCAAATACATGAGACAACAGCCAGGTTATAGGAACACTGATTATTCATGGAGAAAAGACAAAAAGTTATCGTGGAAGGATCCAAACAATTTTCTACAGGATTCAGATGCCAAACCCCCGCCAGTAGCATAAGATAAGAGCACGGAGCTGCTCAATCAGGTTATGAAGCAAAATCAAGAGCTAATGAATACGTTTGCCAAGCAAATCAAGCAGCAAGGAGAGTACATGAACCAATTCAGGCAAACATTGCAGAGCCATGGGGCTCAAATGAGGACCATTGAGACATCTATGGCACAGATGGCAGCAGAGATCGCTAGTTTGAAGAAACCGGCACATCCAGGTTTTCCGGGGAATACCAATGTTCCAGGGGGAAACCAGCAGGCAAAGTCCATCTTGCTAAGAAGCGGCAAGAAATTGTTAAATCCAAGGGCCGAGGAGACAAGCACACCACAGGCTGAGATAGAAGGTGAATCCAATGAGGAGCTGCCACCACCAGTCACAGGGCAGGTTGATGACACAGCCATGGATGATACTGAAGAACAGGTTGCAGAGGAGGAACCTCAGAAAAAGACACCTTCTGTGCCACCTCATCAAAGGGCACAAGTTGTCCCGGTCCCATATCCAAATAGTGCTAAGGCAAGGAAGGTAGATGCGCAGTTCAAGAAGTTCTTAGACAGTTTTAGGAAGCTTTCAGTCAATATCCCTTTATTGGAAGCCATTGAGAAAATTCCTTCATAGGGGAAGTTTCTAAAAGACATCATAATGAAGAAGAGGAAAATTCTGGATACAGAGGTTGTCGTGCTAAAGGAGCAAGTGAGTGCCTTCATCATGGGCACTTTGCCGCCAAAGAGGCAAGATCCAGGGTGCTTTAACATTTCTTGTTATATTGGGAAGGTTAAATTTGGTGAAGCGTTATGTGACTCAGGGGCAAGCATCAACTTGATGCCCCTTTCTACATTCAAAAAGTTGGGATTGAAGGAGTCACGGCCAAGCAATATGACGATTCAATTGGTGGATAACTCTGTGGTAAAACCTTATGGAATCTGTGAAGATGTGTTAGTGAAGGTGGATAGATTTGTCTTTCCAGCATATTTTGTAGTCATGGAGATGCAGGATGAACATGGCAACGAGCTATTACTTGGACGTCCTTTCCAAGCTACAACAGATATGATCTTAGAGATGGGGAGAGTTCGCTTGACCTTGGGCATAGTCGATGACCGCTTTGAGATGGTCATGCCTTCTAGTATTGTGTCATCTAAGGCAAAGGAACAATGCAAGGTGGTAAAACATCTGGATAGTAATATTTCACTTTGTCTTGGGAAGCCATTTCTGAGCAAGGTGGACAATGGAACTTTGGCTGTGGATATCATGGAGCAGACCAAAGTAGTTTCTCTGTGCAAAGCTGTGGGATTCCCGAATGATGAGGATGAGGACATTCTGCCTTCTACAGAAGATGATGTTATTGCAATTTCTGTTTTTGATGCATATCCTGAATTACCATTGGAGGCTTGCTTGGTGAATATTACACATGATTGGATGCGGAGTAAATCACTCAATGAGTGCGCCAAAATGCTTCAGATGCTTCCATGCTTCTATGTGAGGCATTATGAAGATTTAGGTGAACTTCCCCCGCCCCTTCAATCATCTCTGATCATCCCGCTGGAGTTAGAATTAAAGCCGCTACCACCGCATCTCAAATATGTCTTCCTAGCTGGGGAGGACAAGTTACCAGTGATCATATCTGCTTATCTGAGTGCTGAAGAGGAAGCCCAACTCTTGATAGTACTGAAGAACCACCGAGGAGCTTTTGGGTGGTCCATTGCAGATATCAAGGGGATTTCCCCTACTCTATGTCAGTACAAGATTCGGCTCGAGAAGGGAGCCAAGCCCGTGATTCAACCTCAACGACGTCTCAATCCAAGCATGATGGAGGTTGTGAAGAAGGAGGTCATTAAACTTCTTGCTGCAGGTATTATTTACGCCATATCAGACTCGACATGGGTGAGTCCCACACAGGTAGTCCCTAAGAAGGGGGGAATTACTGTCACCCAAAATATGTTAAATGAACCTGTCACCACCCGATTGGTAACCAGGTGGCGAGTTTGTATTGATTACCGCCGTTTGAATGCCGCCACACTAAAGGATCACTTTCCTTTACCTTTCATTGATCAAATCCTAGAGCGTCTTGCCGGCCGATCGCACTTCTGTTTTCTAGACGGGTACTCGGGGTACAACCAGATCTCGATTGATCCCGTGGATCAAGAAAAATCTACCTTCACTTGTCCCTATGGGACTTTCGCGTACCGCCGAATGCCTTTTGGTTTATGCAATGCACCTGCGACGTTTCAGCATTGTATGCTCGCCATATTTTCTGACATGGTAGAGCGCTGTCTCGAGGTTTTTATGGATGACTTTTCGGTGTATGGTGCATCATTTGATGAATGTATCTATAATTTGGACAAAGTTTTACAGCGCTGTGAGGACACACATTTGGTCCTCAACTGGGAGAAATGTCACATGATGGTGACTGAGGGGATAGTGCTAGGACACAAGGTGTCTAGCAAAGGTTTAGAGGTAGATCCGGTCAAAATTGAGGTCATTTCTACATTGCCCCCACCCAATTCTGTTAAAGGGGTAAGAAGTTTCTTGGGACACGCCGGGTTCTATCGTCGATTTATAAAAGATTTTTCTAAAATTGCGAAACCTCTATCTGAGCTTTTAGAGAAAGATGTTGTATTTGATTTCAATGATAAGTGTCTACATGCGTTCGACGTTTTAAAAGAAAAATTGATTTCTGCACCGGTTGTTCAAATGCCGGATTAGACGAAACTGTTCGAACTAATGTGTGACACCTCGGACTTCACGGTAGGAGCTGTGTTGGGGCAGCGGGTGGACAATAAACCCACCGTGATTTTTTACGCTTCAATGACTTTGAATGGTGCCAAATTAAATTATACAACTACTGAGAAAGAATTACTCGCCGTTGTTTTCGCTTTTGAAAAATTCCAGTAGTATTTAGTTGGATCTAAAGTAGTTGTATGGACTGACCATGCCGCAATTAAATATTTAATGGAGAAAAAAGACGCAAAGCCTAGATTAATTAGGTGGATTTTTCTCTTACAAGAATTTGACATCAAAATCAAGGATAAAGCTGGGATTGAAAATGTTGTGGCGGATCATCTATCTAGGTTAGAGAGGGTGGATGAGAAATATTTACATATACCCATAACTGAGATATTTCCGGATGAACAAATTTTGAAAATTAACTCTAAGGATCCTTAGTTCGCTGAGATTGTAAACTATTTGGCTTGTGGGATCATCCCAGAAGATTGGTCCTATCAGGAGAAGAAAAGATTTTTCCATTCTTTATGATATTATTTTTGGGATGACCCAATTCTTCTTAAGCAATGCAGGGACGGTATCTTGCACAGGTGTGTGCCTAAAGTGGAGTACGAGAGCATTTTACTTCATTGCCACGCATCACCTACGGGAGGACACCATGCGAGCTCTCGTACGGCAGATAAAGTTCTGGAGAGTGGCCTTTATTGGCCAACCTTGTTTCGAGACGCCTACGAGTTTGTAAGGCAATGTGACTCATGCCAACGAGCAGGTAATATTTCAAAGAGACAGGAGATGCCCCTAAATGTGTTCCAAGAAGTGGAGGTATTTGATCTGTGGGGTATAGATTTCATGGGACCCTTTGTGTCCTCAAATTCGAATTTATATATTATTCTAGCTGTAGATTATGTGTCGAAGTGGGTAAAAGAAATACCCACAAGGACTAATGATTCTTCTGTAGTGTGCAGATTTGTAAAAGAAAATATTTTCTGCAGGTTTGGAGTGCCCCGAATGATCATCAGTGATGGGGGTACGCACTTTAAGAATCACAAGTTCTCGGCATTGTTGAAGAAATATGGGGTCAAACACAACATAGGTACCCCATATCATCCGTAAACGCAAGGCCAGGTGGAGGTCTCCAACCGTGAGATTAAGAAGATTTTAGAGCGTACGGTGGCATCCACGAGAAAGAACCGGGGTGCCCTACTGCTGGATGCTCTATGGGCATACAGGACGACTTACAAAACACCTATAGGCACCACGCCTTTTAGGTTGGCATATGGCCGGGCTTGTCACCTACCGGTTGAGTTAGAGCACAAAGTGCATTGGGCGCTGAGAAGGCTAAACCTGAGTTACAATGAAGCAGGGAAGAAGAGACTGCTGGAATTGAACGAGTTGGACGAGCTACGGATGACGGCATATGAGAACGCACGGATATACAAGGAGCGCACAAAGCTGATCCACAACTGCCACATCCAGTTGCACACGTTCAAAAAGGGAGATAGTGTGTTGTTGTTCAATTCACGACTCAAGTTGCATCCCGGGAAGCTCAAATCCCGGTGGAGTGGACCGTTCATGGTAGAAGAGGTCAAACCACACGACGCAATCTTGGTGCGTGATGGTGAGACCACGTTTATAGTGAATGGACAAAGATTGAAGCTCTACTTTGGTGAAAATTACAAGAGGAAGGCGAATGAGGTCAAACTCATTTCACTTTCGGATGAATAAGGTGCCCTAAAATCATCTAGCCTAAGACGTTAAATAAGGGCGCTTGTTGGGAGGCAACCCAACCATCGGTACCTTAGTTTAGTTTATGTACAATCGTAGGTTGATTTGTTTTGGTTCAATTTTTAGTGTAAAAAAGATACAGTGATCGGTTTGTTCTTTGTACAGGCTGAGGCAGAGTCGATACCATCGACACACTGGTCGATGGTATCGACCATGGTACAGGTTGACGACTGCGGATTTTGCTCTGCGTCAATACCATCGACGGCCTCGTCGATGGTATCGACTTACCTACAGGCAGGTCACGAAGAAACGGTCGATGGTATCGAGATGGCCGTCGATACCATCGAGATCTCTGGAGATTTACAAACAAAATTGACTCAGGAAAGTCGATACCATCGAAGGACTCATCGATGGTATCGACACAGCTACATGTTGATATGTAAAGCGGAGGTGTTGCAACGAAGAAAAGTCGATACCATCGACCCGCGTCGATGGTATCAACCATCAACATCACCGATCCGCGCAAACGAATCAACGGCGATCGCGGCTTCCACATCATCAATTTGGGTGAAGCGTCGATACCATCGACTCGCGTCGATGGTATCGACACGTCAGCGATCCGGGTTTCAAGATCCAGCCATCGACAACCGTCGATACTCGCGATGGGGGCGGATAACATCGACTAGTGTCGATACCATCGACTCGCATCGATGGTATCGACGGGCCAACAGTGGCGCCGACCAAGTCTATTTAAGGAGATTCATTATGTCAGTTGACGTCACACCTTCAGAGCGGTCTCCTCCCTTTGCACCGAGCACTCCCCCGAGCCATCCAAGCCCGAAGAAAAGCATCACCGAGCGACAATCTTCACCGAGCGGAGATTCAACTCTCCAATCTGCATCGAGCTCTCTTTCCAATCCCTTTCTCGTCGTAAATATGGTTCACGTCGTTGGAGCATCTTCCTCTCGCGTGAATCCGATGGACATTCTGGAATTCGTGCCACCGCCACCATCGTCGATCGCACGTCCCTAACTCATCCACCCTTCCTCGGAGGTCCGGAAGATCTACGAGGATATCATGCGAAGGAAGATAGAGCCCACCCGGTATGTGGACCGGGAGATGATTCGAGATCTCAGATTTGAGGCCAACTTGGCCTACGTCCTGCAGGGGCAAGCCCGTCATACGGGGCGTAGGCCCGATGAGTTGCAATTCCATGCTGATGGTCAGCCGTTCTTCAATGACTGGCTGACGTACAAAGAGTTGGTGGTAGAGTTCATGGCGTCGCTGGACGTCTGTGTCGTGCCCAACGACATAGTAGATACCGATCGTGAGTGGATCAAGGGTCGGGTGTCTTTCTGGCTGTACAACCACAATTACACCCTCATGCTCAAGTAGTTCAATAGGATCTTCAACTAGAACCATTCTCAGTACGACCACTGGCGGCCGGACAACCACACCGATTACGACGTCATCTTATCCGAGTTGGTGATGGTGCCGCAAGGGAAGTCGGTGAGCTACCACAATGCCGCGGTAGCTGATTTTGAGCACCCGTTCATCCGAATCTTACACCGGATGCTCAGTTCCACAATTTTTGCTCGGGGTGATCTGGCCCTCAACAAATTTCAGGGGTCAGATCTATTCTTTCTGTATAAACTCCTGAAGAAACAAGAATGCAATTGGGGTGCCTTCTTTCTACAATGAGTCTTGGACGTGAAGAGGAGTACGAGGAAAGCCCCGATTCACTTTGGCGGGCTTATCACTAAGCTGGCCATCTACCTAGGGTTGAATCTCGAGCAGCTGACTCCTCTCTCTAAAAGAATCAAGGTGAACTTGCAACATCTACACCGGTCCAATCTCCTACTTCTCCGAGATGGCGTGGTGTTTGTGCATTGCCATGTCAACCACGCCTACCAGGAGTGCACGCTTCCCGATCCGGTCTTCAACATCGACGGGGCACAACATTTTCGATGGCCAATCATAGCCATCGCCGACTCCGATGAAGAAGGCAGAAATGACGACGGCGACGACGGACATGACGACGAGGCTGAGGACGAAGAGGAGGCCTTTACACCTCTTCGAGCACGAGTGGCACCCCGGAAGCACCCTCAGATGCATCCGGGTGCATCTTCATCATCCCAACCTACTCAGCCACCACCACCGCCCTCGCAGCCAAGCGAGGATGTCTATTCTATGAAGGGTGTGTATACGATGCTGTAAGACATCCAGCAAACCCAACATAGCCAAACAACCACCTAAGCCGGTATTCAAGATACTACCAACCGGCTCTATGTCAATCAACAGGCAATTTTTGAGAATGAACGCCTTCTTCTCGAGAATCAGCAGAACATCCATGATAGGTTGCATAGGATGGAAGTGCAACAACAGCCGTTTTTCAATCACTACTGGAGCCAGAATTATTTTGGCGGGTATCCACAGCCTCCGCCGATGCCCCAGTACGATCTGACATTCCAGGGGTAGTACCCGTCTTGGGACCCCACGGCGCCGCAGTACCTGCCTCCACCACCATAGGAGTGATCCGATATCACTGTTCCAATCTTTAAGTTTGTTTTTGACTATGAGGCCATAGTCGAATTCAATCTTAGGGGGGTAGTTGGAACAACTTTATCTTTTATTGTTTTTAGTTTTAACTTTATTGTTTTTGTTCTTGTTATTTGTTTCTTGCATTTTTAGTTTTTGTTGGATCCACATGCTATCTAGTGTAATCGTGGATGTCATAAATTTGTTTCTTGCATTTTATTTGTTTCTTGCATTTTTAGTTTAATCGTGGATGTCATAAAGTTTGTGTCATCTCATTAATAGTGCATGGGAAAATCAAGGGAAATTTAAACATTTTTTGTGTGTTTGGAAAGCTTGTCTAGTTTAACTTTGGGCACATATCCTACGAAAATGATTGGTTTTGTCAACTTTAAAACAAAATTTCACAACTGTACTCCTAATGATTCATGAAAGTGGACGGAAATGGTTGTTTGAGCCTAAACTGACCAAATGGTAATGAGACTCTAATTGGATGTAAGAGAGAGAGACCTCTAAACTACTACAAAGGTCAGTAAGGAGGGACACATAATATTTATCTAAGGTTCAGTCACCTAGTCTTGTGATCTTTCCACCTTTTCACTTTTTGCAATCCACCATAAGAATTGGAAGTACTTTACAGTTTTAACTTCTTTGACTGCATTGCACGTAGATAGGGCTTGCATTAATTCGTTTTCCATATGTTTTGCATAAAAAGAAAGAAAAAAAATGAGAATAGTGATACATGCACATTACCTTTAGGTGCATGTCATGTAGATGCATTTATAATTTTTCATGCATAAAGTATATCATGTATCTCAATTTTTCTCCAATGGTGAATTAAATTGTTCCATACATTCTAAATAGTGCAAATTTCTGAGTATGAAGAAAAATAAGCCCAATAAAATATTCAGTATCAATTATGGATATAAGGGTTGAAAAATGAAAAAAAAGAGAAAAATCTGAAGAATATGCATAATGAAAAAAAAAGGGGAAAGAGTTATTTAGAAGCAATTAGAATAAGAAGGAGAAAGGAACATAATATCACCTGTATTTCAAGAATTATTGAGTACATGATGTAGCTTAATTAGATTTCCGTCTCATTTTGAGATGGATGGTTAGTACATGCATCATTCCACCCAATTTTAGGCATTAGGGCATTTCTCATGTGCAGTTGCATCATGTAGGACATTTTTGTATTATGCATGTTGAAACTGTGCAATACTTCCACTTTCTTCCATGATCCACCCATCTTCATCCACTAGTTGCTCGGATTGGTAGGCCACTGTGAATTTCTCCTCACTAATGAATATCAGGAGAACTGCTTCCATGTAGATGGTAGTTAGGGTGAGCAACGTAGTATAGGCGATCGCAAGATGCACCAAGTCTGAACCGGTGAGTTTTATTATGTTAACTGCCTTATGTGATAGTGTTCATCAGTTTTGAGTTCAATTTCTCTTATGGATGATTACTGTCGCCTGTAGGGTAATTACCATTTTGTCGTTAGAGAGGGCCGGTATGTGACTGTTAGGTGGGAGTCTTTTGGATGTTTTTTTTTCTCTCCGGGTATTTATTCATCCTGCTCCCGGACCAGGCCAACGGTAGGGTTCTCCCCGTTTACAACAGCCCGAGTTTCATTACCCCAAATAGCAGAGGCAAAGTTTGGGCATGAATCCCAACTATATTGTGGAATACTCTCAAGCGAAGCCCATCTAGCTAGCTTATCCGCAAGCTTGTTGGCCGTTCTTGGTATGAATGATAGCACCATGTTCTGCTTCTTCCTCAGCTCCTTTCTGATTGCCGATTCCAGTTGTCTAAACCTGGGAATAGCACCATGCTCGGAGTTCACTGCTTGACAGGCTATCTTGCTATCTGATTCGATGATCACAGGTTCCATAACATCGTGCATGACTTTAAAAGCTTCGTAGATGGCTATTAGCTCCACTTCTAGAACATCCAACAATTCTTTACAGAAGGTACCTCCCTTAATCCAGCTCCCGCTGTGATCTCGGATGACATAGCTTAGTTCTTCAGTTGACATTAGCAATTCTATTCTAAGGATTAGTTGCTCGAGGGCGAGCAAAGTTCAAGCTTAGGGGAGTTTGAAGCGACGATTTTGAGTCACATTTATAGACCTGTTTCATATGTGTTTTATGCTTTTATTGGTCATTTTTATGGTTAATGTGGCATAATTCATTCACTTTGGTCTTTGCTATTAATTTATGTCAAATCCCCTTTAATTCATCGTTTTGAGCATTAATTGTCAAAATATTATTATTTGTGTGAATTTATGTGATCTTGTGTTTGAATTTCAGGACAAAGGAGTATTTGCTTCCGTCGATACCATCGACGGAAGTCGATACCATCGACATGATCACAGGTTGCCAGTCGAAAGGAGCAACAAAGCGTCGATACTATCGACATGGATGTCGATGGTATCGAGATACCAGCAGGTTGCTGGCGAGAAAGTGGTCGATAGTATCGACACCAAGTCGATACCATCGACGTCAGGAGGCTACAGTGTCGGAAACTTGCAAAAATCGATGCCTAAAGGAAGTCGATACCATCGACCCACGTCGATGGTATCGATATGATGTCGGGCGCGACAAAAGAAGGGTTTGCAGCCGGCCGCTACTACGGGGTCGATACCATCGACTCGCGTCGATGGTATCGACACCGTAGGATATGAGTTGGCTTCCTAATGATCTCAATCGGACGGCTACGGTTAATTAGCGACCTAATGACCGAGATATACCTAATGACGGCTGCCCAGACGTTGGAGATCATCTCATGAGCCATTGCACGAGTACCGAGGAGCAATAGAGAGGAGAACGGAGGCTAGAAGCTCATACCAGTTGATTTGGACGCCGCAGAAGATGGATTTCACCACCGAAAGGCGGGAGAGCACGTGTTCCACACCAAGGATCAACCGTTTCTTCTCCATTCAGGGGTTTCACCACTCAATTTCGTTTTTCTTATGTTTCCCCTTTTCTCTACCTTGTACTTGTTTGAGATGAACATGCGGGGCTAATCCCCTTCGTCTTTAGGACCGGGAGTAGCCCGGGAATTCATTGTATGACAGTTTTATAATAGTGATTCACATTTTATCTCTTAAATCCGTGGTATAATTTCATTTTCTCAATGTATTGTTATGCTTGATCACCATAATAATAACCTAATGCCCTTAATCACTTTGAAAGAAGGATTAATAGCTGAAAAGAGACAGAATTCACATTAATCGATAAATCCCTTGAACAAGGTGGTGTAAAATTAATGGTGGAAACTGAGAGATCGTTCATAATGCACCTAGATTAGGGTATAGGTTACTACGACGGTGGAACCGACCTAGACTTAGGTAGTGAATTGCACCACGACAGTGGGCAATTCTATTTTCAAGCCACTACTCGGATAGAGAGATAAAATTGAGAAATTATATAAAATCTAATACAATGAAAACCCGCGGTGAAACCGCAATCCTAAAGATACCCTTTTGAATTGATTAAATTAACATTTAATCGATCGTTTGTTTTGTTTTATTTCTATTTTCTTTTAATTTAAACAACAACTCTCAATTTGTTATTAGGCTTAGCTGATCACAAATAGTTTGTAGGAGTCTCCAACAATTCCCAGTATCCCTGTGTTCGACTCGGGCCTCACAAAGGTCTGTACTACTCGACGCGTTCACTTGCGTTTCAGCGCACAGTAAAATTGTGTCACCTACCATCACAAACTTACCCAATATTAAGATCTAAGGTTTGTAGATTGTATACAAGCCTTTAGTTTTCTTTGCATGCCTTCGCACCATAGTGTACTGCATCCAGTTAGTCAGTCCTAGGAGTTCTTCAGCAATAGATCCTCATTCTATTCTCGCATAGATTTCACACATAGACCCTCATGTTCATTAGGAGTTGTTACCTTACTCCAAGCTACCAGGGATATGGGATTTGCTTTGTGTTGTCCACCCTAGATAAACTGCCTCACAACTCCATCAATTCTATCACAGAGCTTCAACGGTAGGACTGCAATTTGCATGATATAGGTTGGAATAGTTGTTAATGTTGTTTTGGTTGGGCACACCCTTCCTACAAATGAGAGACATCGTTCATGCCAAGAATTAATCTTGTTTGTCTCCCTATTGAACACGTCTAAATAAGTGTCTTTATTGACTTTGGAGTGCAGTATTGGGACTCCAAGGTATTTACCCAAGTCCTCAATTACCTAGAACCCGTTGATCTTAGCCACTCTTCACACAATAGCTCATGGGACATTTTTTGCAAAGAAGATGTGTGTTTTGGGTTTCAAAATTGTCTGTCCAGAACCCTTCTCGAAGGTGTTAAAGCATTCTTATATAATTTTGATTTGTTCTGCACTTGCTTCAACAAAAATAATTAAATCATCTACAAAACAAACGTGAGCTATGGCTGGTCTAGCAACACCTAACTTAGCTGATTTCCACTTTTCTGGTTCACACTGTGCTGAATCATCTGGCTAAGTCTCTCCAAGCATAATACAAATATATAAGGGGATAAAGTATCACCTTGTTGAAGCCCCCTACTAGCTCTAAAGCTTCTTGTTCTTCTCTCATTCTAGGCTATTGAGATGGATCCTCCAGAAATGGAATTCATGATATACTACCTAATATTGCTTGGGATATTTACATATATCCGAGTGTCTTCAACAAATTTCCAGGACGTCATATCATACACTTTAGTTAATTCAAACATAATCTCCATTGTTTTGGCTCCCATGCTTCTCTTTGTGTTATTCACTAGTTCTTGGACCAGAGCTATATTGTTTGTAATCCTTCTTCCCGACACGAAGCTACTCTTTTCTTCAAAAATCCAGTTAGGCATAAAAACTTTGAGCCTTTCGACGACCACCTTTGAGGCTATCTTTAAGACTATATTATTCAGTGAGATGGGTTGTAATTGCTCGCATCTTTCCGGGTTGGGAAGTTTAGGGATCAAAACTATTGTTGCGTTGCAGATTTCATTTGTCAAAGTTTCACCTGCAAGTGCTTTACCCATAGTAGTTAAAATAGAATCCCCGATAGTTCTCCATTCCTTTTTGATGAATATGTTGCTCACCCCATCAGGGCCAGCCGCCTTATACGGATCCATGTTGTTAATGATCTTAAAAATCTCCTCCATATGTTGCATAACAATGTAATTAAGTTGGTGCTCCTTCAGCCTCAAACCTTGCCGGAATCCTTTTACCGAGAGTACTACGATCCACTCCTTTATCAGTGAAGATTTTTTCAAAGTTACCCACCACCATGTTAGCCAGTTCCACCTTGTCTATAATGAATCTACCATCCTCATTTTACAAGGTCTTAATTGTGTTTTCCCTCCTTCTCTGATTGACCCAAGCATGATAGAACCTGGAGTTATTATCGCCACTTTTCATCCAGGTCACATGAGCCGGTTGTTTCCAGTCCTCCTTCTCCTTCCTCCAAATTCCGTCCAGTTGGTCTTTAGGTTTAGGTTGTATGTTTATTTTAAATTTACGCTCTTCCAATATGAATTTGCACTGTCTGTCCTGTTGGTTTCCCATTCACTCACTTAGCAGTGTGAATGGTGAAATTTTGAGTGCTCGATCAATATGCTGGACTGATTTATCATTCTCCTAATGAGTCTTATGAAGAAGAATATGGATCAACCGATCATCATGGCTGATCGGGTGATCAAAATTTAGTCTGAAACTCTACAATTGTTGATGTTGAGGGTTTAATTTGTTCATCCAGTCAAATAGGGTGATTGGAATTTTTGGTATTCCTTGGAGGTATTGTGATATAGATGGATTAATCAATCTTGACGATGGATCACCCGATCACTTGGTGTCAAAAAATTATCATAGTCTATCTCAGTTTGAGTGACTTTGATTAGCAAATCTGGGATAGTGATCTCTATTTGGAGTTCATCCTAGGAATGATTTGGGATGGGTAGGTTGGTCTATCGACTAGCAGATCTGGTCACTGATTAACATGCCTAAAAGTGTGATTAGCTCCAATCTACTATGAATTTTCTCTTGAATATTAATCATGAGATTGGGGAAGGAATTCACTAATGATCTTACGTTGATGTTCTTTCTTCTGTATAAGAGTAAAAAAATAGCCAAAAATCCTAATACTTATGAACAAGAACAAGAATTGATGAAACAAAACAAAACATGATGGATGATACAACTAAATTGGGGAAGATAAATCTACGAGTCACAATGAAAAGGTGATGAATATTCATTCATCATTTTCACACTGTCTATAAAATCTTTTTGGAAGAGGTTTACACATCTACATATCATCCTATGTACTTGCCACCTACATGCAAATAAACTTTTAATGGAACTAAACCTACATACAAGGAGCTTATATGGCCCTTTTACATGCATGTTATGGAGGAATGTGGAATGTGTCAAGTATACTTTCTCGAGCAACTTTTTTATAACCCTTTGTTCTATATTTAACATAGCCTAACGGTCTCTACACCCTTTGTGACTCCCTCATAAGTTAGGACTTACTACTACCTCTCTGGATAATGGATCTTGAATGCTAAAGAAAACACTTCTTTTATTGTATGATGCTTCTGGAAAGAATGAAACAAGAGGACTTTTAATAATCAATACACCACTACTTCACAAATTATTAACACTATTCATGTTGATTTCTTTGAATATGACATTATACATGTTCTCTCTCATTAATTCATATCAAAAGGATCAACACTCCTCCACCACCTATGGAGATATATCTAAAATTTACAAACTTTTATAAAGACAAAACCTCTATTTTAAACATGCAAGACTCTTGCACACCCGTGATACCTGACCTTTCTCAGTCTAGGTATCTCCAGCCTGCATGTCTAATATGACTGTTTAAGCTACAAGACCTTTACCTTATTGACTAGTGGGGCTTGTACTAATGAGTGTCCCCTTGATGGATACTTACTTTACTCCATACCCATGGCCATCCACCCTCTTTCTTCTTGAAAGATGATGATGTTTCATACTTTTAATACTCTATGATGGTATAATGTGTGTTTATCTACCTATCAAGTGTATTTTGCAGTCATGTGGTGTACTCCTTATCCTTTTTGAAAACCATAACTTGCTATCATTAAGAGGCCAAATTAGTCTCGGCAAAGTCAATTACATTAGGAGGAAACTGACTAGAGAAAAAGAAAGACTCATTACTCTTGACAGCCTCTTATGGTAGCAAATGAGCTAGACCATTAGCTTATCTCCTACAAGAAAGAAAAGAAATGAGAAAAAAGGAACTTGTAAGGAAAAAGATGTCATTGAGATGGGTCCCCAACAGGTCTGCTCGTTGTGCTCCCGAGATGATGCACTATATGACCACGATTATATTTGATTCCACCAATCAGTTGTCTAAACACAACTCCCTAGATCTCTTGAGACCTTCTCTAATAGCCCACGCCTCTACGCACAAAGCATCCTATAGTCCAAGCTTTCTCTGGCCAGCTATGTATAGAACCTTTCAGTTGCTATCTCACCATGCCAAACTATCTCTATCATAACCTTGGATGCCCACCACAACATCACCATTCAGTTGAATCGTCTCCAGATCTGGCGACCTCCATGTCTGACCTTCCCTTCTGTGTGGTGCCTCACTACTTTCTCCCTGAGCTTCACGGTGACGTCTGACCAAGGCATGAAGGGATCTCTGCATAAAGAGGGGTGGTCTGATCTTGTTGCCAAAGACATAATCATTTCTTTTGGTCAAAATCACCCAGAAGGAGGTGATTGTGTGTTCTTCTTCTATGTTGCCCGTATTGGTTAGCCTAAAGATGGCCTCAGTTGTGTGACTGGTGGCTACCTCATGAAATTGCCTTTGTATGCCCAGTGGTTGCTCACACCACAGCTCCCAAGCCTGACTATAGAGGAACAACATGGGACTGATATCCTCTTTCTCCCACTTGCAAATGTTGTAGATGCTATGAGGAAGGTAGTGTCTATCATACAACTGGCCTAGGGTGGCCAACGATGTACAACACCACAAAACATGTGTTGCCTTGGGAAGAAGACCTCATCGCCATACCACTCTCCATCTACTAGCCAACTCATCTCTGATCTTCGGGTACAAAGTCGTCGCATTCTAGGAGTTCAACCAGTAGGTTGTTTGCCAGTAACCCACTTTACATTAGCATCGTCAATGGACTTACCCAAGTCCTTAAATTGCGAGCAGAGCCCCTTTTGCTTTTTATTTTTTATTTTTATTGGAAAATTATGGGAACTAAACTCTATCTGGTCGAAGTAACTAAAATCCCAAGAAATAAGAATTTTACTAAATTCCCACGATACTTTTGGTGAGAAGGTTGTTTACTAGGTCCTTGTTCTACTATTGCAGCTCCATGTCCATGAATTGGTTTACGTGTAGGATCATGTTGCATGCCAAGCTTCCGCCTACGACCAAAATCCAATTGTCCTTCTAGATGTTAATGTTAGAGCCATCCCCCACCCTCTTCTACAAGTCTTCCAAAATAATACTCTTAGAGTTCCATATTCTTCCACGTCGTGCCTCCAGTATGGAATCATTGGGGAAGTACCTGGATTTAAGGACTTTATACACCACAATATCCCTTCTATGGAACAGGAGCCATATATGTTTGTCTAGGAGTTCTTGATTGAAAGCATTGAGGTTTCCAAATCCCATTCCTCCTTGATTCTTTGGCTTGCATAGATTTTCCCAACTGACCCATAAAATTTTCCTTTCTCCCCCTTTGGCCCCCCACCAGAACCTGGTTATGAAGTTGTTAATGATATCCATGAGGTATGATGGTAGTTGAAAAATACTCATGATATATGATGGTATGGCTTGCACCACAATTTTGATTAAAACCTCTTTTTCAGCTTTGGACATAATTTTTGTTTCCAGTCTTGTAATTTCCTCCATATGCTTTCCTGGATAAAGGCAAAAACTTGTGGAAGACGTTTAGGGGTGGATCTTTAGGGGTGGATATTTTGGATTGATGCATAGTCAAGATGGCTTGGAACAACATCTGGAACAACATTCCTCCACTTTACTGCCACTGGAGCCACCATGCTAGTTAACATGATTACATCCACATGAATGCACATGTTAAACCTGCCATCTTGATCTTGGATTCTTAGTTGCGAAAAGCGTGTTGATTGCATTAGGCAACATAATAGGCCAATATTATCTAATATGGTGGATCAACTACCGACAACAAGAGAGTGGACGTCAGAGCAGGTGAGCAGATTAGCACCAAATATCGTTATTATGTTTTTCTTTTTCTTCCTCCACTATAAAAGTCTGGTAAACATACTAGCACACACTTGAGGCCGATCAGAGGTTGTTATATTGAGAGTTTTATGATGACAATGAGGTTTTCGTTGTGTTAGGCTTCAACAACTAAACTTGTTTATGCAAAAGTGGGATCAAATCACACTTGGCACCACTTCTTCGCTTGAACCCTTATTGGAAACTAAAATGACTTCCAGTTGAGAATATGCAATATAGAAAGCTATATGTGAATAGTAATGATGCGACTGAATTGAAGAAATCTTAAGTGTGTAAATTCAAGATAAGAACCACTATAACATACTAAATACTGAATGTAATCTCTATGTAACCTTTTTTCCTATGTTTTCTTTTCATTTCTGTCATTTATGCCCTTGTTGATGAATTAGTGAAATTTATAGTGAGTTGGCGAACCTTTGTTCAATAATTATATTAGTGGAAGGGTTTATGTACAAATACCTCAGTGATAGCTTATTTAAGCATCTAAAATGTAAAATCACACTGAAGTGGAACAATGGTATATAAATTGGTGCTAGAAGTGTAAGGCCCCAAACCTTACTTAATGTGTTGAACAAGCTTAATTACAAAAATTAAGTGCTCTAAACATCAATATAACCTTATGAGTTGTCTTTAAATCATGAGATAAGCTTAAGTTGCAAGTTTGGTCCAATTTGGATGTTGTTTGTGCAAGTTATGCAATTTTTATGTACATTTTGGACTTTTTTACAATTTACCCAATTGGGAAGTTTTCTTTGCAAATTGTCACATGCCTTATGATCCTTTGATGTTTTCCTTATCATTCTCGAGCTTTTTGGGCCATGGGGCACCTAGTTGTACCTTGGTTTGAAGGTATTTCTCTTCAAGGCCATTTTAGCGATTTCCCCCTTTATGGATGAGCTTATCTTTACGAGTTATCAACCTATGGGGTGGTTTCTTTGTTTGGAGGTCTGTGGTGAGCCTGGATAACAGACAATTGATGGCTAAGAAGTACTAAAATATATGGAACAAGTATTTTTGGGCCATACAAGCTCTAGGCTATGGACACATGGAAAGATCCATGGACACCTCATGCCTGACTCCCTCCTTATCCATAAAGTCTTGTATGTCCATGGACTCCCTTATCAATGGACACATGGAAAGTAACTTGACACCTCATGCATTTCTTCTTTCTTATCCATAAAGACTTGCATGACCATGGTCACCTTTAGATATGAACACATGGAAAGTAACTTGGACACCTCATGCCTTGCTTCTTCTTTAACCATAAAGCTTTATATACTCCTTCTCTACCTCCCAATCAAAATATTTCATCCATTTCACCTCCCTATTACTTAGAACTTAGTTCTCTCTCTATTTAGCCATAGAGGATATGTACCAAGGTATAATAATATGCCATATTGGTGAATAAGGTCTTCTAGGGTTTCATCTAAGCTCATCTATGGTTTCTAAAGTCACCTTTTGGTGTTTCTGACCATGTAGGTTCCTTCCCCTTCTCCTCTACTTTCCCTGTTGTTATTCCTCCTTCCACCTTACTCCAGGTTAGAACCCTGGTCTTCCATGGGGTAACTCCGTCTAAATCTCAAAAACTCTTCTTTCCATTATCCTCTTGCTTAGGGGTTGTATCCTTAGAGAAGAAGGTAATTCTTGCTAGAGTTTGGAGTTTGTGCTGGGAGCTACCATCCCATCTTGTTTGGGTTTCCTATTGATTGAGATCTGATCTTCTTCCTAAAGGCAAGTTATATAACTTGTTCCATGTTTATTTATTATTATAAGTTTGTTAGTTCATATTCTTATGCTTAAATGATGATCTCCAACTTTAGATGATGTTCTTCGTTATGGTTTCATTTTTTTTTGAGGGTAAGACTTATCTACTATTTAAATCGAGCTTAACGGGGGCTCAACCCAGTTTGCTACAAAGGAATGGAAATGCGATAATAAAAGAAAAGGGGAAGAACTACTAGTAGCTTCGTGGGCTAGCAGATGTGCTAATCCGTTTGCTTGCCTTCTACAAGAAACAAAAAGAACAGAATGAAAAGCAGTAACTAGGCTATATATATCTACAAGGATAGTTCCCAGGAGATCCACTCACTTAGCCTTGGTGTTTATGCAGTTGATGATAGCTTCCGCATCCGACTCGACCACAAGCCAATCCATCTTCAGTTCCTTGGACCGAACTAGTCCCTCACGTATTGCCCAAGCTTCTGCAATTTGTACATTAGACAGTGACGGTCGTCTAGTCCCCGCTGTGTAGACTATCTTCCCGTTACAATCTCTCCATGCTAGACCAGCTCCATCCCTGCCGTGGATGTTAACGACTGCGTCACAGTTCAACTTGATGAAGTCTGCTGCCGGCGCTTGCCAAGACTGCGTTGCTCCTCGATTTCCTTGGTTGCTTCTGGATGCGTTTACTGATCGGTGGTCTTTGACTAGGGCGAGCAGATTTCTATGGATGGTGAGAGGTGGCCGCACCCTGTCCTTGAATATAACATCATTTCTTCTTGTCCACACGGTCCACAGGGAAGCAATCATGGTATCGTTACCCTCCTCGTCAGTTGCTGTCGTGAGGGAAATAATAGCTTGGTCAGTCCTCCCTTGTCCTGCCTTTTTGATCTCATCTTGCACCGGTTCCGGACTCTCTTTCCATAACTCCCATGCTTGGGGGCACCTGAAAAGCATATGGCTGATGTCTTCTTTCTCTCTTCCGCAAATCCTGTAAATTCCAGTGTCATGGCAGTGCCTATCAAAAAGCCTTCCCATGGTACTCAGCGCTCCTGTCATGCATCTCCATAGGAAGTGCGCCGCTTTTGGAATAAGGCCCTTGCGCCAAATAGTTCTCCATGTTTTAGCTTCCTCCTCTCTTCTTTGCTCTTCCAGAACCACCGCTGCATTCTGCGTAGCCATCCAGTATGCGGATCTAACCGTGAATTCCCCTTTCCTGTCAGGCCTCCAGAAAATCCCGTCATCCTGTCTTGTTAGTCCCAAGGGAGTCGCTAACACCTTGCTCGCTATATCATGCGTGAACAGATTTGCAATGAGCTCCTCATCCCACTCTCTTTTCCTCCAACCATTAGCTGGCTCACCCTTTGTACTGTGGTGCAAGAGACCCCGTACACCTTATCCAGGCTTCCTCCTAGATGCGGAATCCATGAGTCAGTCCAGATGTTGATGTTGGACCCATCACCCACTCTCCATTGCATGCCCTCTAAAATAATGTTTTTTGCGTTCCATATACTCCTCCAGGTGAAGCTAGGATCGTATCCTCTCCTTGCGTTGAGCACTGAATCCCTCGGAAAATATCTAGCTTGCAGAACTCGGTATACTAGCGTGTCCCGTCTATGGAAGAGCCTCCATACTTGTTTTGCCAACAAAGCTTGATTAAAAGTGCTTATGTTTCTGAAGCCCATGCCGCCTTGGCTCTTGGGTTTGCACATGTTTTCCCAGCTGACCCATGCAATCTTCCATTCTGCATCCTTTGCTCCCCACCAAAATCTCGAGATTGTGCTATTGATTGAATCAAGGACTTTTAATTATAGTTTGTTGTTCTATACCTTGTTACTAGCTCTAGATGAACCTGAAATTATAGTTACATCCCTCCTAGGGTAAAGTATGACATAGGATAGGTTGTGGGGGAGGGGGTTATGGGATGACCCCTCTCCCTCTCCCTCTCTTCCTCGTTTGCAACTAAATTGCTGACATGACATTTTTTGGTTTGGCAGAATTAGAAAAGTCATATATTTTAAACTTATCCAAAATTAATAAAAAAAATATGTTTTAGAATAAAAAAATCAAGCTCTATCTAATAAAAATTCTTTCTAGGTCTGATTTCAAGGATTTTCAGAAGGTGATTTTTAGAATATAAAATCCATAAAAATTACAATTTTTAATCACCAAAACTCCAAAATTGACATAAAGATATGTTTTCTCGATCAGGAGAGCCTAATTAGTTTAACAGTGAAATTTTTTAGAGTTTAAATCTGAGTTTTGTGAAAAAAGGTCCAATCTTAGGGTTTCTATGCAATAAGGTGTGATATGTATACTAATGAATGTTAATAAATTGAAATAGGCCAAAGTTGAACTTGGAACATCTAGAAGTGGTGGAACTTGGTATTTGAACACACTAAAGTGGTATGTGCATTCTTACACCTTAAGTTGGGATATTTGCAAACCAAACCATATATTCCCTAATGAGTCAATGTATGAACCCTATTTTATCTATTCATGATTCTTTTGCAACATTGCTTCAAAAATTAGTATTGATATTCTATTTCTTGGGTTTTGTACCTTACTACCATGTTTCAAATAAATGATTCTTCTACCTGCCATAATTTCTCCTAGCATGTTGATTTTATTATATTATTTAGATAAATTAGTGGTACTTATGTACAACCACCCATAGATAGGGAATGTTATTTTTCCCTAGGTAATGTGTTATTTTCCCCCATATATAATTCTTGTAGGTGATTTGGAATATGTTGTTTATCCCCTCGCCTATAGGTTGAGGTCTGGTATGTGTGTCAACCCTACTTAGTTCATGTAGTCAATATTAATCATGCATGCAATTCCTATACTATTTTAATATTATGGTAAGCATCTATTTTGATTATGCATCATACTCTTGATCTCTTCATCTATTGATGAACTTATAGCCTTTACTTTCATGCTATTTTATTTCTTTTGTTCTTGTTCATATTGTTGATACATACCTTATTTTTTGTCCCTCTTGCTGGGTGATTTCTTGACCACCCAAATTTTGGACAAGGTACTGAACAAGATCAAGGAAAATAGGTTCCAGAGTAGACTCAAGACTTGCTTGAAGGATTTCAAGGTTTCTAAAGATAGATCCTTTATTTTCTCATCCTTTACTTATGAAAAACTTATGTAGTGAACACTTATGAAAGCCATGTAATAGTTTTAGTTTCTTTTTCTTTCTGTTGTTGTTGACATTTTATATGTATCTGGTGCATGCTTATTTATTTGGAATATTATACATGCACCGCTTAATATCTATTATCTTTGTGAAAAGATGGATGTTTTGTATTTCCTTCAAATTTTAGTAATCATGTGATCTCGCCACTTTACTACATTGTATTAGAGCCTATGGGAAGAAACTAGGGCATGAAGTTGAAAGCAAGGGTGTCCAGAAAGGATCAGGATTTGGGGGCTAGCAAGATTTTGTAAGGCCCCTAAACTTGCTTAATGAGTGGAAAAAGATTAATTATCATAATTGAATTCGTATAACCCTAATATAAAATTTTTATATGCTTTGAAATCATAAGACACACTTAAGTTTCAAATTTGGTCCAATTTAGACACTATTTGAGCAAGTTATGCAATTTTATGCACATTTTGGACTAGTCTATACTTTACCCAATTGAGAGGTTTTCTTTGCAATTTATCACTTGCATTATGTTCCTTGGATATTCGCTCATCATTCTTGATCTTTTTTATCCATGGGGCACCTATTTAAACCTTGGTTTGAATGTGTTTTCTCTAAGGGTATTTTAGGGTTTACCCCTTCACGGATGAGCTACCTTTAGTATCTATCAACTAATGAATTATGTGATTGGCTGGGAAATTTGACAAAGGAAAGATAAGAAGGTCTATAAGTACGGTGGGAGTTATTCTTGTGTGTGTGCTTGTATGTTCTTAATAGTTTAAGGCTATAGAAACATGGGGAAGCTACTTTTACACCTCATGCTTGCTTCCATCCATATCCATGGGCTATATTTTCCTCTTCCTTGCCCAAGTACGAAACTATGCTAGCTTTCTCTTTCCTTTAAACTAGACCAATGACTCCCCTCTATTTTTCTGCAGAACCAAGTGCTCTAAGGTAGAAGACAACCTCTTTTTGGAGAAGAAGGTCTCCTAGAGCTCCATTTAGCTCTACCTGCGGTTTTCAAGGTCATCTTCTAGGGATTCCGACCAAGGCAAGTTATTTTATTCTTTCCTTCTCCGTTTCTCTTGCTATTCACCTTCATTAGACCTTCCTCCAGGTCAAAACCTTTCTTTTCCATGGTAGAATTTGCTCTAAAGCTCTAAAACCCTACCTTTCTTGCTCCTTATGCTTAGGGTTTGCTCATTTGATGAAGAAAGGTTCTAGATGGACGAGTTCATAGCTTATGCTTGGATTTTCTACCCTGACTGCTCGAGATTTCTTCTATGTGGGGTTTCATATTCTCATTATAGGCAAGTTTTATAACTTCTCCACGTTATTTCTTACCATAAGCTTGCTAACTCATGTTCTTGCTTGAAAATGATGATTCATGCACTAAAAAGCTATGCTTGACTTGGATTTCAATTATTATAATGTTCCCTATTCTGATTTCAGTTCTAGATGAACATGTGATCATGTGTACATTATTCCTAAGGTATAATTTGACTTGGATCAGGTTGGTTTGACAACCTATGGTGCTAAGCACCTATCAACCAATGGTCAATTTTAGGGTTTAAAGTTGATTTCTTCTATAAACCCATGACCCGATGATGGTACCATTGTAACAACCCTATGATGTTGTCTTCATGACAACTGATGGTCGAGATCAAAGATCTCATATGATGGTCACAACCTATGGTCACCCCTTAGGTCAGGTTTTGGATCAATTAGAAGTTTATTGATCAACCATTAAGTACCCTACTGATGTTATCAATCAATGTTGACTTTAGCTTAATATTTGATGTTGATTAATGAATATAGTGTTGATATAAAAACCTATGGTGATTTAATGGTCACTAATGATGGTGGATCAGGTCTCTACAACCTATGTTGAGTTAAGCATTCTAGTCTTAGCATCAATTAAGCCTTACACCAATGGTTTCTTGGGTCACTTGATGCAATGATCAGACCTATATTGTAATTGATGGTTTTAACATATGAACTTGACCCAATGGTCAAGATCTAATGCTTATTCCTCCAATAAAGTTGAATGATGTCTAATGTAATGTGTTGGTCCTAATAATGTGATTTATATGGTTTCCTTTATATGATAAACTTAAGGATCTTACTTGTTGACAATGGATGGCTTGTTTTAAATGAACAGTCGATTGTGGGTTTCACCCTACTCTTAGTGGAACTTTTTATGTTGTTAATCAAGGGATGTCTAGGGTTACATGTTGAATCTTTATAGAGAAAAAATTACGGAATTCATAGGTGGTTTATTCAAGGTGTTTACTTATGTAAACAACCAATGGTCTTACCTTTTAAACATCCAATGGTTCTGGGTGACATTGTGGTATGGTGATATGTGTTGAATCATGATGGAACAAATGGAGGGTTACCCTTAATAAGGTAGTATTACCTATTCACTCATATGAGTAGAAGGGATGATAACCATATTGTGTTGATATGTAACCCTAATGAGGTATAGCTTGTTATACCTAGCTTTAATATAACTAAATGATGTTAATGGAGTATGAATAGTCCTTGAATGACTAATTCAATCATGGGATACTCTCTTATTGTTGTTGAAACCCTAGTATGCTATAACCCGATGGTTACACCTTGATTTATGTGTGGGTTCATACTTGAGAATAGTATGGAATGTTATGGTGATGCTTCACCTCATTCATCCATGATCCAATGGGGATGTCGTGAGTTAGGGTTTGGGTATAAGTGTTGATTAGTAACATTGATATAATTTGTCATGTTGAACCTAACTCTAATGCAAATAGATAAAGATGGGTATTCATGTTTAACATTCTTATATGATGGAATGATGGTGGAATAACCTCCTTAATATGATCATAACCCTAATGTGTTAATTGGTGGTTTTCATAGCCACATGGTTGATACTTTCTTATGCTAAACATGTGTATTATGAATATGATGAGGGTTAATCATATCTAGATTCCTTCCATGTTGATGTAATAAAGGAGAGTTCTTAATGCTAATATAACCCTGCTATGATTGTTTATGAATATCTCCTATCTCATTAATTTAATATTGTGTTGATCTAATGGATAATATGTAAGTGATGTTGTTGAGCCTTGTTATAAGGCATGCAAAGATAATGATGATCTTGTAGGGAATAGTATGATGGTGTTAATGACCTTTGGGCATGGTTGAGCCCTAAATGAGGTGCAATACTATTTTGTTGATAAGGTTTGATACCCTGTTATATTGTGAAAAGGATTTTATATCCTGTGATAGTATGATGGTCTTAAAGACCTTTGGGCATGGTTGAGCCCTGAATGAGGTGTAATACTCTTGTGTTTATAAGGGTTGATACCCTGTGATATTGTGAAAAGTATTTATATTTTGTGATAGTATGACAACTAGTGTGGTCTCATGAATGGCAAGTGAATAGTACCATGTGATGATGAGATGAGAAATTATGTTTCACACATTTTATATATAATTTGAAGTTGTGATATTTATGTGCTTGTTAGAAGTGAATTAGGGTTTTTATGTCCACTTCTTTGATGCAACCTTAATTCACCCAATTGGCATAACTAATCAAGTGAAACTCTAATCATGTAGTGCCTTGTACCATAGATCCATCTGAGTGTCAGAATTTTCCAGATGGTGAAACAAGTATTCCTAAGGGAAACTCAGAGCGCATACCGTTGAGTATGTGGGGGTGGCAAGTTGAGGATATATCCTTGTCATCAACAATGTAGATTGTGGAGGTTGGCGATGGTCATGCCTCATACATCTGATGTGATTGAGAACGGATGCGGTCGTGTCTCGGTGATTATATATGTGACAAGATTGGAGGACAACTACGGTTGTACCTTGGATGGTAGGGTATGCATACCCACCTCCTTTCACTAGTGTCGTGACCTGTACCAAGGAAGGACTAGGATGTTAGCATCTTGACCTTATGTGTCATTGTGGCGGACCCATACAGACTGGTGGCAGAGAAGATCTTAGGAGTCTGGGTCTTCCTAGATCTTGTATGGCACTGATATTGACTTAGCAGTGGTCAGTTGGATTTCGAGTGGTATCCTCAAATTCCTCCAGGCATAATAAAAGATGTAATACAGTCGTATAACATATCTGTTTAGGGTTATACATGATGCTTCACATTGGATGATAACCCTTATTTGTTGTCTTTACATAAAGATTATGCTTAGAGAAATTAAGAGATAGTAAACATACTTATGTTGTTGATATGCTTAAGATTGTAGATGCATACATACGGTAGCCATGCTTATGTTGATAACTATACTACTACTACTGATTATAATCATGATGCTAGATATCTCATGTTGTTTGTTATGTTTAGCATGCTAGCCATGCCTTTGTAAGTAGAGATGCATATACTACTAATCATGCTTATCCAGGTAGTTGTTCTTATGTTGTTAGCTCTTCTTATGATGTTGATATGTTCAACCAATTAGACATGCTCATGTTGTTAGCTATGCTATGTTACTAGACTTTCTCATGATGCTAGAATTGCATCTGCTATTGAATTGCTTATATTATCATCAAGATAAAGGATGTAGTCTGGCTAATAATGATAGTTATTATCTACTCCTTTATGAATTTTGGTAATCATCAGTATTGCTGATCTAATTTGTTATCTCCGATTAATCTGCTTACCTATTTAATTGCTTAAAAATGGTGTAATCAATAAACATTGTTGGAGGTTATATCTCTTGTTGGGACATGGGTCTCACCCTTGTAGTTCACCACATATTTTTAGGTAATCAGAAGAGACGAAAACAAACATATGGAAGCAAAGAGGAGCTATAGTAATGAATCTTTGATAAAGTTGATTAGATGTCTAGTGTGTCCTAAAGTCATCCTTGTACTCTCAGGTCCGGGCAGGAAAAGTTTGTATATGGTGTTTCAAACGAATCATAATTTTGTTAGCATGTTAATGCTTGTTTGTGTGACATATACACATATTTTTCTCCGGTGTATATATGTTGTGGCTAAGGCAATAGACCAATTTGTATCAAATTTTGGGTAGTATGGATATAAGAATGATGTTGGACTCTTATGCAAATGTTTCTGAGCGGATGCTGACGTTGAAATCGGTTTAAATTTACCCATATTTTGGGTATTTGATTAATTCGTGATTGATTGTGTTTTATGTTTTGAGTAATCTTGTTTAGTGTAACGTGTTCTCACAAGTTGGTATCAGAGCATTAGGTTCACTGAGTCTATAGGGACACTAGGACTTAGGGCTAGGATGATGTCTAATTTAGGAATATCGCATAAAAATATGGTGCATACTGCCTAATCTCAGTATTTGGGTGCCCTAGCCAGGTATTCAATTGTTGAAGAAAAGGTAAGTATAGAACTCTTAGATTGTTATCTTTCTGATTACTCTGATCAAGTAGTCATCTTGAGACAATCTAAAGAGCATAACAAATAAGAAATCATGGTGTGAATATCTCAATCCTACCTTAAAGAAGATGAGAATTGCATCATTATCTATCAAAACTTGAATGTTTGGTAAATATAAGAGAAAGATACAACACCATGAAATCTAAATATGAATACAAATAAGAAAAAGAGGAGTTCTTGAAGATGTGATTCAAGAAGATAATAAAGTAAAAGACAAACAAGTCTATGCTTATAAAGTGAATCAAGGTATGAAATCCACATAAGATAGAGAGAACTCCTATAACAAGTACAAAATGAGAAGATGAATGGGAACTATGACAAAGAAATAAGGTGGAACCTGAGTTAATCTCAGACCAACCTATGTGTGTAAGAATGTATTAATGAAAAATCAACATGGCATGTGAAAGAAATTAAGGGAGATTATCCCGATTTAATGAAGAAAATGTGGAATATGATGATTTACATGTTGATAAGTTGTTGAAAAAATAATAGAATAAGAGAACATACCCAAGTGTGATAAATAGTCATCAAGGAAGGAGTAATAAGATATGTTAATCATGATGATTTCTATTCTAAAGGCAAGGATCCCAAAATGAAAAGGGTAAAATGGTACATAAGAAGATGTAACACGCATAATGAAAATAGATTTGGTTACCTTTTTGCTAGTGACCCTTGAACAATGTTGCCATGGTATGGGAAGTGTGTTTCCATTTGTGTCTTTCCTTTCTAGGGCACAACTTTCAAGTGGATCATTACCGCTTGGTACATGTGGATTCGTTGTAAACATAAAGGTGGATAGCTTATTATAGCATAAGTTGTTTGGACTATGGTTCCAAGATCATAAAGTTTGTGATGATTTTGCTTTTCAGCCTTCCAATAATTAGGAAGACTCGTCTTATATGTGTAGATATTTGTTATGTTGGTAAAAGTGGATGAGATAATGATGTGAGTTCCTTATAGCACATGAGGTGGATACCAAGGTAATGAATCCTAGTATCCAAGATGTATTAACAGTATGAGAAATATGTGAAGGTTGGAGATGTTTACTAAATGAACATATCAAGTATTCCTCTCCCTTAAAGAGAGGGAGAGAGAGTTGATGATGACCCTCTAAATGATGTTGGAAGGAAAACCAAAAGTGGTTCTATAATGTTGTGTATGGTTCAGTGATAGCTGGGCAAGACCATTATCAAGGATAGATGGTTTGTTGGTTAATAGATATGTGATACATGTTCCTTTAAGATTAACCTATGATCAAATATCAATGCATAAGAGTTAGATTGGATGACATAATTCACATGACCATGATGAGTTTAGAGTTATGTCCTATAGACTAACCAATGTACTAATAGAATTTATGAATAGGAGGAACAGAGTGTTCAAGTAACGTCTTACAAGTTGTATCAAGATTTGAATGATGACATGTCAAAGTATTTCAAATATGGTAAAAAATATGATAAATATTTCTTCAAAAACCTTAGGGTTGCCGATGCAGCAATAGGTGTGAGACAAGTTGAACAAGAGTGAGATGGGGTTGATTAAATTTCTTTATGGGATCATGATATGTCTTCTAAATAGGTTGTGTAAATCCTAGTAAAGTGAATATAGTGTTTTTGTTTCACCCCTAAAATTTTTTACTAGGAATGATGTTTCCTTGTATGGAACGACAGAAGCCAACGTCAGTATTTCTTTTGATGTTGAAAAAGAACTGATAAGAGTTCTAGTGGCAGTGTATCTAAAAAAAGGATGGATACATTACTTTTTTTATGTTTCAAGGAATGGTATGGGACACATGACATGATTGGTAAAATGATAGCAAGTATGACTTTTAAGTAACGTGTTGATATAATAGAAATAATTTTAGGATGATAGCTAGAATTTAAAGTTAAACATTACTACTAGAGTTGTATAGATGACACAATAAGTTTCTACATTCCATATTGAGAATGTCTTCTTAGGTGGGGTTTTTTTTGTGCTGACCCAAGATGAGATATGTATGAATGATGTGACATCACCATGATATGCAAGTAATCATGTGAAGGTAATAGGATGAGGTGCAAAGGAAGTACCCATCTTTGTTTACCTTGGATTTTGGGGGCAAAATCTCTGTTAGGGGTTTATAGTTGTAAGGCCCCTAAACTTGCTTAATGAGTTGAATAATCCTAATTATCATAATTAAATTATTATAACCCTAATATAAAACTTTTATATGATTTTAAATCATAATATAATCTTAAGTTTCAAATTTAGTCCAATTTGGACACTGTTTGAGCAAGTTATGAAATTTTATGCACATTTTGGACTTTTTTGCAATTGCCCAATTAAGAGGTTTTCTTTGCAATTTATCACTTGCATTATGTCCCTTGGATATTATCTCATCATTCTTGAGCTTGTTGAGTCATGGGGCGCCTAATTAAACCTTGGTTTGAAGGTTTTTTTCTCTAAGGGTATATTAGGGTTTACCTCTTCATGGATGAGCTACCTTTAGTAGCTATCAACTAATGAATTATGTGATTGGCTGGGAAACTTGAAAAAGGAAAGCTAAGAAGGTCTATAAGTATAGTGGGGGAGCTTCTTGTGTGTGTTCTTGTATGTTCTTAATAGTTAATGGCCCATAGAAACATGGGGAAGCTACTTTTACACCGCATGCTTGCTCCCATCCTTATCCATGGGCTATATTTACCTCTTCCTTGCCCAAGTACAAAACTATGCTTGATTTCTCTTTACTTTAACCTGGAGCAACGACTCCATTCTGTTTTTCTGCAGAACCAAGTTCTCTAAGGTAGAAGACAACCTCTTTTTGGAAAAAAAGGTCTCCTAGAGCTCCATTTAGCCCTACCTACGGTTTCCAAGGTCATCGTCTAGGGATTCCGACCAAGGCAAGTTATTTTATTCTTTCCTTCTCCGTTTCTCTTGCTCTTCTCCTTCCTTAGACCTTCCTCTAGGTCAGAACCTTGTTGTGCCATGGTAGAATTTGCTCTAAAGCTCTAAAACCCTACCTTTCTTGCTCCTTATGCTTAGGGTTTGCTCATTTGATGAAGAAAGGTGCTAGATGGACGAGTTTATAGCTTATGCTTGGATTTTCTACCCTACCTGCTCGAGATTTATTCTGTGTGGGGTTTCATATTCTCATTAGAGGCAAGTTTTATAACTTGCTCTACGTTTATTGCTTACCATAAGCTTGCTAACTCATGTTCTTGCTTGAAAATGATGATTCATGCACTAAAAAGCTATGCTTGACTTGGATTTCGATTTTTATAATGTTCTCTATTCTGATTTTAGTTATATATGAATCTATTATAATGTGTACATTATTCCTAAGGTATAATTTGGCTTGTATCAGGTTGTTTTGATAACCTATGGTGCTAAGCACCTATCAACCAATGGTCACTTTTATGGTTTAAAGCTGATTTCTTCTATAAACCCATGACCCGATGGAACCAAAATATGATCTTATTACTCATGTACAGTTCAATTGACATCATATTACACATACATGAAAGAAACTAATTTCATATACTACCCATTCCAAAAAGTGAGACCACATGGACATTATAGAATAAATTATTCTATTTACATCTTCTTTGTCATGATCTCTCCATTGGATGTCATCATAAATAAAAACACATAAAAACTTGATCAGACTCATATAGAGCCATAGTGAGTGGATCCTCCTACTCAATCTAAGAAATATGCATTAACAATAAATTAATATAATTTAAATAAACTAATATATATAATAATTAAAGTCTAACATATGGTTATGAAAATAAGTACTTCTATTTTATGGAAATAAACCAAATAAATCGAAATAGTATTGAGTTAATCAAATCCTATCTTCTTAACCATTTCACACATGTTAGTTATATAACAAATGCAATACCATTACAAGGGTGATATGATATTTAAATACAAAAAGTTTATATACAATAATAATACCATCTTCGTGACACCCAACCAGATGGACCAAGAACACATCCTATAGTCTTGTAGTTGAAGTCCATAGAAGAAATGTCTACCAAATAGAACTATTAGGTTTAAAACTAAGATCCAATATACACATGTCAATTTACGATAGAATTATACCATAATTTACTTACAAACCAATATTTCCTCTCCATATTTCATAACAAGAAAATAATAACAATATAATAATTTATCTCATAACAAAAGAGTAACTAATTTTCATACATAAGAAATATATCTAGTAATAAAAAACCATAATCTAATAGCATGTGGGATAAAAAATATATCCATCTCATTTTCAACCCATCTGATCATAATTTCCCAAAAACTATTTGTCTCGTACCTCACCAACTATAACTCACCACTCTTGATTTCTGTATCAGTGACTCACCATCACAATCTTAGGGTTTATCCGAACACCCTAAGAGAGATACAATCCCTACTTGATTACGTGATTGCATAACGAGGCTAAGGTAGGGAATTATCACACTCTACTACCATGTCCTTATATTGGGTACATGAGATAGGAAAAAAAATACATCACATATCAAATCATTTCCCATGTTTCATAGTTAACATTTCATCAATGTCTATTACTTATGAACACTGACTTCATCAATAGTGAATTTAGGTCTGGAATCACAAATAGTGATGCATACCTACATTGCAAGGATGAGAAAAAGATACCGTTTTTGAATATTTAGCATGAGCACTATAAATAAGTATCAAGGGGGACATTAACAATTATTGAATGATCTCATAGAACTATTGAATGGAGAGAAAACCATCATGGTCTATGGTGATAAGATGTCTACTTGTAGTATTTCCCACCCACATGGTTGGATCCACATGTAACTATTGATTGGGTCTTGATCTCGATTATATGTCCCTTCCATGTAACCCCTACACATCGAGACAGTGATATAGTCCAGTGGGACTCTCCAATGCCTACAGGAAGGAGGGTGTGGAGGCCCAGCTGATAGAACATCTTGTTGTGGATGGGGTAGCCTAGAGCTTCAGGATACAAGGGTGGGCAGAGGTGATGCCACCCAGACAAAGGAACAAGAAGGAGGGATAGGGGATGGTCGAGGGCATGGAAAAGAGAAAAATGAAGGGGAAAATACCAATGGAGGAGAAAGAAAGAGTTTGGGATACTCATTTTTTCCAAAAACTCTTCGAGAATAGATGGGATTGGGTGGTTGTAATGTACACCTACAACACACATAGAGAAGATAGGATATTAACTCTAGCTAGTTAAACTAGAGCTCAATTTGTGGACAACGACCTCAGAGCTATGATTAGTCGAAAAATAGATGGGGTGTATAGGATTGAGTAATTGGGGTGGGGGCTCTTGTCTAGTATGGTCCCCCTCTCTTGGGCCCAAAATGGAGGGATCAATCATAGATTAAAAGGATTTAATATTTGAGATGGAAAAAAATATTAAACGATGACAACTTCATATAGCCATATCTTAGGCTACAAAGGTCCAATCGATACAATCTTTGTTCTTTTGATTCATAGTTAAATCCTATACAATATGATATGAATTAGAGGTAAAAAGATCAAATTGATGAGGCTCATTTTATTTATAATATCGTGATATACTAAACCATGGAACTTATGTTTACAATTTTAATATCACCTATTGGAACATAAAAGTAGTGTGAATACAATTAATCATTATAAGTTAAAGTCCCCTAATATAACCCTACTTAACATCATCATCACCATCAATCTTTGTGAATACAACCTCTAACCAGTCCCAAGTGTCTTCTTTAATTTATTTCTTAACCTCTTTAGATAGTGAATAGATAGGAATTATATAATAAGGATGTATTTACCTGATCATCTCACCTGCTATGACCAAGTTTGCAATCAACATTATCCTACAGAAGTCTAACATATCACTATCTTTAGGTCATACCATGTCAATATTGGTATAATATATATATATATATATATATATATATATATGTATGTGATGGAAATTAATGAGCATAGATTAAAGATTAGAATACAACCACACACTAATATGTGGGCATACAAAAAGATACATAAAATTCTAGGTCAAAAGAATCTACAAGACCAGGAGTGCCAATAATATTATGCAGCGTAGAACCAGGAATGATGATGCAAAAGATTAAGTAACCAGATGTTCAGTCATATTAAGGGAGAGGCACCACAACAATAGGCCTCAAAAGTAAAGAGATGGTAAATTAGAAAACATTGTCTCTGCTAAAATCCCCTTAATGGTGTGTGTTCGTTGTGCAAACATCTTATCTCTTAAGTAAGATGGTTGATCAATGGTGTCCTATAGATTTGTAATGTAATAAAAGGTGATCTGAGTCTTAGACATTTATGATAAGTCCAAGGATGTTGCATTTCTTTTTGTTAAACTTTTTATTATTTCCTTTAGTCCAAATTGTCCATATCAATGTTGCCAGTAGTGGATTTTGTTGGTGTGTGACTGTATGTTTTAGCTTAGCTATCAAAATATATTTGGAATGTCTATAGGTGCTAATGATGGAGAATTATAGGATTGTAAGAAATGGTTTCAAAGGAGTGAAGCTGTAGAATCATTGATGAATAGATATTTGGATGTTTCCTCCTATTGGGATCATATAAGACAAATCGATGAACCCTAGAAACCTCTTTTTTCCATATTTTGGTCAATGAGAATTTGTCTATTAAGTGAGCTAGATAAGAAGTATACTTTTGTAAGGACCTGTGGTGTTCAAATGAAATTTGTAGGGAATAGGTGGCTACTATAAGTTAAGGAAAGGTTTTCTTTATTGGAAGAGTTTGAGGATCCCCATATTCACAAAGTGTGGTATTTGATCTTGGATACTAGATGTCAAGTGATTTATGATGTGGTTCCTAGTGGGATATGAGTTATGAGATTTTTTTGAAGCAAATTATTTCTAAATATACTCAACAACTTCAATGTTTTACCACTATTCATGTTAGATATGGTGTATGGGATGCACATATGTGTGATTTGATGTTTAATACGTTGCCTATAAAACCATGAGTAGATCCAAAACTTGATGTATAATATATTGGCAGGTGTAAGAAGTACGTTGTAGCAATTGCATATTAAGATGAAATGTTAAGTTGCTTTTCTTTTAAAATGGGCATGACTTCTTGGTTAGTAGTTACTTGGAATTAAGTCAGACAACACATTTATCTTGAGTAATCAATGACCAAAAAAGTAGATGCAGCCAACTACATGTGAAACATGAATATATGGTTTCCACCGAAGTGGTTTATATCCTACTTAAATATCCAACTATATACATTTAAAAGCATGACCCTATGGTGCATGGGTCTACAAGTGGAGGGTTGTATCTTTAAAGGGAAGGTCTGATCAACTTTATTTAGTAGGAATGGTTTGTATTTTTTGAATTCAATTCATCCCATTTCTTAATGGACAAAAAAACTAAATACAAGATTATGTTCCCAAACACTATAATTTGAGTGATCCAAAATCAGCCCCTCTAATCACTATTGGACCCGTTATCTGCATAATTACAAACCCAACCATCCCATATAACCCTGTCTAAGCACATATCTCTATATCTTCATATCTTTGAGTGCTAGCCATATAACTCTTCAAATGTAGGCTAGCTCCCACATTTGCAATATATGTACACCTCTAACTTGTTGTGTCATATCCTCTAATTGGTGGAATGCATAAATCTCATCTAGATTGGCACTATACTCTGTAAGGCCATGCTCCATCCTATTCATTGTCTTACAAATGCGAACTCTACTATGCAAAAAAGTAATAGCTCTATAAATATAATTTTTATGTTACTAGGGTGGGGGACAACCATTCAAGTACCTAACTAATTTAAGGCAATTTGTCTCTACTATGAAAGCCTAATTACCTCAAATCTCATCTATCATTTTCATAGACATATATAATGGCTCTAGAAGACTATTAAATTTGTCCTCATTCCTACATGGATCCATAAATCTCATTACCACCGAGCCCTCATGGGGACACATATTATCTAGTATAGACCTCCTATAACATCCCATGACTTAAAGCCTCAGATAAAATGATCTTAAAAGGAATGACTTGAATATCCATATCACTAAGGTACACCCCCTTTTCAGGGAGCCATCACTAAAGAACTTTGTGGTTAAGCATGCTCAACCCAAAGAAGTAGTAGGATAGGTGACCAGTTAGGAAGTTGATCTCAAGTTGTGTGTGAGTGAGGACAAAGTGTGTAGTTAAGGCTAGTGGTGGTCTATGGGGATATCATCATTTTTGAAACTCTACTAGAACCATGGCAGTGGGCTCAAGGATTACAAATGATATTAGAGCCAAACCCCCTCCAGTAGGTGGGTCCCACATGGGCATGTGGCATTCCGGTCTTAAGCCACACTTTCCAAGTATGTGGGAAAGGGATATCCATGGTGATGTATCTACCTTTGCACTAGTAGTGTGACCAAAGCTAGGTGTATGTTGGTCATTTTGGGTCTACATTGGAATGGGGAATGATAATGAGGCCTTATAGTTTAGACTTGATGAGGACATCAAGAGTCTAACTAGGGGAGATTGTAATGTCCTAGGATTTAAGGCCTCAAATAAAATGATCTTCAAAGGAATGACTAGACTACCCTTATTGCTAAAGTGAACCTTCTTTACAGGGGACATATCACTAAAGAACTTTGTGGTTAAGCATGCTCAACTCAGAGTAATACTAGGATGGGTGACCAATAGAGAAGCTGATCTCGACTTCTAAGTGAGTGAGGAAAAAGCAAATAGTTATTTCCATTGATGGTCTATGGGGCTACTCGTCATTTTTGAAATTGTATTAGACCTTGGGAAGTAAGCTTAGGTGTTACACCCCCCCTCAGACCCAACCTATTAGTTCTCCATCCAACCTCCTTTTAGTCTCTAAGCAGGGGAGATTGTAATATCCTAGGATTTAAGGCCTCAGATAAAATGATTTTCAAAGGCATGACTAGACTACCCATTGTGCCAAAGTGAACCTCCTTTTTAGGGAGTATATCACTAAAGAACTTTGTGGTTAGGCATGCTCAACCCAGAGCAATACTAGGATGGGTGACCAATAGAGAAGTTGATTTTGGATTCTGTGTGAGTGAAGAAAAAGCAAATAGTTAAGTCTATTGATGGCCTATGGGGCTACTCATCATTTCTGAAATTGTACTACACCTTGGGTAGTAAGCCCATGTATTACACCTACCCTCAGACCCAACCTATTAGTTCTCCATCCAACTACCCCTATTGAGCTAGAGATTCCCTAGTTTTAGTATCTATCATATAAACTTCTTTTATGTGATACTATTGATTCTTATGTCTCCCAAGAGATAATATTCTATCCATTTATCTTGTACCTCTTGTGACCCACCAAACTTTGCAGAAGATACTGACTGTATTGTTATTATGAAAATTCACATATCTTGCTTCAATAACATTCCATGGTTCATTTTCTCCATCAAACCTACTAGAACATCTCTCCCTCATGTTGACCTAGAGTAAAATCGAGGGAAGTAATCCTATTACCCACCCAACCAGCTTGTATGAGCTCAAATCCTCCAAAAATTCCTAATCAAGGTCCCCTATGGATATTTTACTCAAAATGTTGATTGTCCAAGAATACCTTTATCCTATTCCACACTCAGTGTGCAAACTCACCCATGAGTAAGAGGTGGTCCTTAGTGTCCTAATATTTATCCTCATAACATTAGCAACAAGATGCCCCACACCCTATAAGCTTGAATTCATGAGTTAGTGGGTAACACGTTGATCTAAACTTTCACCCTTAGTTGCAATTTTAGTAGGAAAATGATTGTTCCAAAACCATATGCATTCATTGTTAGATATTTGGATCAATCTTATTATGGTTTGCACTAATGTTAAAGTTAAACTTCCTTTCTCTTTTGGGCACCAAACATGGAAATCCATGCCGATGCTCTCCCTATCCCCAATAAATTTATTCATGTGTATCCCTGCATTCTCCATTAGGAATTCAATAACCAAGCTACCCCAAATCCATATAGGAATGTAAGGTATTTAACTATTAAGATAGGATCCACAACTGTATCATTTCTGTTATGGTTTAGAATATAACCTATGCTCGTCCCACGGTCTAGAAAGGTATATCCCCTTTCCCAACTATCCATCTCGTATGTTCCATCACCCATGAAAAAATCTCCGAAACTCTCCTCCAATAAATAGAGGAATGCCTATTCCACCTTAGGAACCAAGGATTCTACCACCCTAAGTCCCATTATCTCTTACTGTATTTATCGCTACGAAAGATTTCTCAAATGGTGTCTCCTATTATAATGTTTCAAGATGCTTTCATTTATAACACCTGATAACCATCTCTAATATTGGGTATCCCCAAGCCTCTTTTGGAGTTTTAAAAGAAAGTCTCAACTCGTCAATCACTTGCAAGTATACGGGGTCAATTGTAGTCGAGTGTCGAGCACAAGGAGATAGATTAGCGAGGTGCAAAATGGTTAACTTTCATTAATCGAAGTTGAATTAAAAAGGTTGATTTTGATAGCAAAAGAATAAAAGGTGAGTGACAAAAAAAGATCTTAAGTTAAAGGTTGAATTTAGAATCTTAGTGAAACTTGGACATTAGATTTCACAACCACACCATCCCTTCATATGTAACTATGAAACCAAAACATGTTTAATCCACAAGGAGGTTGTTATCATCATGCACCTCTCGGTGACATGAGATGGTTCTCCTCTTTGCATAACAGTCATGTGTCTATGCTTAGATTCAAACACAACCATAAACCCTCAACATTGTCCAGCCACTCCCGTGGTCAAGAGAACATTTCCATGGATCCCACTCCCTACTCCCTCGTACATTATCCCAAAGCACAAAGAAGCATAAAACATGTATAGAAGGCGGCTTTCCAAGCATACAAGGTAATAAACACCGTAGGCATCCAAGGAGAACAAAATTAACTAGAAAATGATATAAATTTGAAGTTCACATGAGCAATGGCATGGGATTTACTCTCCCATACCCAATAAGTAGGTTTTACTCGCTCATGATGGAGAAATACAAGCACATAACAAAATGTTAAAAGTTTTGCATAGCTAAGAGAAGCAAAAGCTAAAGGAACCAAAGGTGTAATCATGGGGGAGTACAACTCTGGATAGAGAATGAAATTCCACCCTTAGAGCTACTTCATCTCAGACAATCCTACCTCTCGAGGAGCTTGAGTGAGAAGAAGAGCTCTGTTACACTTATGGGAGAAGAAATGGTGAAGAATCGAGGTTCTTTCTCAAGAAACCTATTCTTCCACCCCAAAATTGCCCTCCTTTTTCTCTGGAACTTCTCTTGGATGAAAAGTGTTTCAAATGGTCTGTGGTAACCACCCCAAATGGCTGGAATCACTTTTAAAACAAGGGGTAGTTGCTATTGAAATCTGCCAAAAACTGATGAAGAAATGGCGTGTCTTTGTGGAGACATGTCGTGTGCCGTCGTGTAACTGACTGGTGAACTGCATTCTCACGATAAGTACATGGCGTGTTCATGACTGCTACAAAATTCAATATGAGATGATATCACACATCATTTGCTACTAAACACATGTCTGTGTGCATTGGCAGTAAGCTAAAGTCAGGCTTTTGATCGTGAAGGCACGCTGTATCATCTTGAGGACACGATGTGTCATCTGTTCTATAGTTTGGGCATCAAGGTTGCTGGAAACTTACACACCTATGTCTCAATTATCACATGACGTGTTCGTTGATACATGAGCTCTTTGTGGAAAGTCACACATAGTGTGTTATTAAAGACTCATCATGTTCAGTGTTGTTTCTTTAGGATGAACTCTGAATCTACTGCAATTCAAAGGGAGGTCCAACTGAGGTTGTATTTGGGTCAGACTATCTTCAATTTATCATTTTCAAAATGTGCCTATGAACAACATCATGCAACAAGTAAAATAACTAAAATATAACAAGTTAAATATGATTAGAGGCTAAATGGGAGGAAAAGTGAACTAAATTTGTGTGTGAAAATGTGCAAAAATAAAATGTGAAATGCACACATCAAATCCTCCTAAGCTTGAACTATTGCTTGTCCTCAACCAAAAAGAGCATAAAAACACAAATGAAGGAAATTGCTAAGCTCATGCATAAATCAAATGATAAGGAAGATGTAAATGATGCCAATCAACCATAATCATCAGGTTCATATTCATAGCCTTGATTTCAACTCAGACATCCAAGAAAGGGAATTAAGTTTAGCATGGGTGGTAACACATTAAATGAAATAGTAAACAAGGCAACACTAAATGGAACTTAGATGACCATGTGAAACAATTAGTGAGTTTGCAACTAGACTTTTTGCTATTGTGATTGCAAAAGATGGAATCTTAGTTAATGCTAGAATTGTTTTTCACTCTCTCTCCTTATTTTCCCAAAATGTATGAATTTAGATTAGGGGTTTCGACACTCAGCTGCTAATGTACGCTTATGCACACAAGGAGTGTCGATTGGGGTATTTTACCCTCTTTTAGGACATATCACCTAATTGTTGTGGCTAGATCAAACTTACACTAGATTAGTATGACATTTGGACCATTTTAGCAATCTTTTATAGTGTAATTAAGGTGAAGTGAACCAAAAAACATTTGAATTGGTCATCGGTTTCACTTATTTTATCCAAAACAAAGATAATTAACTAATTGCAACATTAGCTAGATTCCATACATTTGATTTGAAAAAAATTCACTAAAAAGGGTGGTTGTTGAGTCACTTAAGGTTTGGAAAAATCATCCCATGTTCTAAGTAGTGTTGCAAAGTTGACATATTCACAAAATTCATTACCAATTACATGTATTATGCAATCCAGGATGAAAAAGATGAAAATTCATGCTACAAACATAGATATGAAATTAAGCATATGTTGATGGCCATAAAGCTTCATTGATTCATGCATGCACTTTTCAATTTCATGAAATGATAAATCCTAAGAGGGAGGACAAGGTCATTCAACTAGGAATAAAAAATGGTTCACTACACAAGATAGGCCTCATATCATACTAAACTTTCCATGAGTAAAGTAGAAACTAAAAACAAAAACTAAAGAGAAGAACTAGAGAACTAGAAAATGAAAACAACTAAACAACTAACCAACTACAATTACATTACAAGCTGGTTGCACCCCCCTAATCTTGAAATTTGTGTGTCCTCACTACATAAATCAAACCTAAAGAAGAAGAAACTAGTTACCTACCATGGACGATATCAGCAAGAAGGGGCGATGCTCCCATGACCAATAGGGAAAAACTAGGTGACCAAATCATCATCATCAGCAATGTCGACTGGCATGGGCTATGGAGTGGGCTGTGACAGAGTGAGTTTTTATATATATATTATTTAGTATCTCTCTCCTACAATTTCAATTATTCCATTTATGCCCTCAATCGTCCGTCACTCCAAATTGATTATATGGTGTATCAATTTCATATAATGACATCTCTAGTATCTTTTAGACCCATGTTTAATTCAAAATGACATTTAGTCAATTGACATAGTCAATAATATAATTTTAACTCCAATTGTGCACCTTAGCTACATCATAACATTATAGAGCTATGCCATAAATCTCATTACAATCAGATTTACCAATTTAGAGTTATTTACATTTGAAAATCATGTGTATAATACCATCTAGTAGCTCTAGGACCTAGGTTTTCGATTTAATTGGTCAAAATATTTTCACGCGGCCCATTTTATTGCTTGGGCACGAATCACTTAACTGGGTTTTGACCCCAGTCATCCGATTGGAAGGACTCGGATCCACTCAGGGTTCCAAGGGTCGAGGACCCCGTCTCCTACCTTCCGACTTCTTCAGTTTCATCCCCCAACTGAGCACCGACCCCAACAGTCACCTCATGCACCGAACACCTAAAATGCCTACGTGAGATTTGGGAGGAGAAACTCCCCTCGTCGAGACGAAGTCAGTGACCCCTTGCTCGACGCCCCTCGTGCTCGGAATAGGGATAACGACCCCCACCTTCCTCACACCTCTCACTGGCGGCGACGGCCAATTTTAGGGCTTCCTCTTCTAGCACCCCTCACACCTGTTTAAGTATCTCGCTAACACCACCTACCATTCTTTCATCATTTAGAAACCTCTATTACGCCGAGGGTCACCCCTTCCTCCCTGACCTCAAGCACCTCCAGCTCGCCTGACCTTGACTTCCCCCTCACTCCGGTGACACCCTCCATCCAATTGAGAACCGCTACACCATCATAGGACCTCAACGAGATGATCACCACCTTCGGCTAGAGTCGCAAAGGTCCAGAAGCTCGGGTCGACAAGCCTCACAACTGAGCTCCAAAAGCTCCACCGCTGGTGAGGTTGAAGCCATCTCAGAGCTGCGGGAAGATCGCAATCGCATCAGTAGACCTACGCAAAGATTTTGACTCCCTCAATCCAACTCGAGGGTAGGTAAACCTCAACTCCACTCCTCGACCCATTTTCAGCCTATTTTGATCGGAATACGATGCCCAAACCACCTTTTCTGATGAGCTCGACCTCCTCACAACCGTCGTCAGCCCGCGAACTCAACCCAATTGTCAGCGTAACCCAGCTCATCCTAGGAACCACCTCTGATCGAACTAGCTCTCCCCTGATCCCTCGTTGCAGCCATGGCACGAGCAGAAACATTCATACGAATGTTGTTACCCTCTCACCCTTACCCATACGCGAGCCCCATAAATGGAGTCAGGGGTATTCCTGACTTTAGATCATAACCTGACCCTCTTCAAACGAGCGCCTTCTCGTGGGTCAGTGCGAGGGTCTAGTTGGTCGGATACCTCGCATGATCCACGAGGCAGAGCTCGCATATCTTTTTTTATTTTCATATAATTCCATAAAATTTCCTGATTGGTCAGAACTTATGAAAACCCTAGAAAATGGTAGGATTATCAGAAATTATCGAATCAATATACCATTTTCATAAGAAAAATCCAAGCTATCTAAATAAAATATAATCATGACCTAGATCTGAGCCCTTTACGAAAAGTATGGCCTACAATCACCAATGACCTTTTAATGCATTTTCTTTGTGTAATAAAAGTCACCCCATGATGAGATCTAACTTATAGGCATCTTAAACTTAGATTGGGATCCCTGATCATCATGATATTCGAAACCCTAATCTATGAAGGATATCAGATTCAATAGTTAGGAAAAAACCCTAATTTCTAGTTTTTCTCACCTTATTATGAATAATATATACAATTTATGTAAAACCCTAATAACTTTAATGTCCTTGAATAACCTGGATGACCCTAATCTCATAACCCAACTCTGAATCATAAGTATCTTAAAGTGATACCCCAAATAACCTAAACCCTAAATATAATCCCTACTGTAGATTGATGAAAACCCATGGTGACCTTAGGGTTTTGATTATTTTTCAGGGTGATCTACTACCTTTCTCATAACCTAGGAATTGTGGAATCCAAATCTGAAAGTTGAAGGTACGTGGATATAATTATATGACTAGATTTTTTGGATATTAAATATATGTACTTACTTGCTTGTATTTGAAATACATTGATGGATGTAGATGTATGCGTATCGACAATTTCTGCCTTGAATAATTGAGAATATAAATGAACAAGAAAATGAAATGTAGTTACTAGTGGTGCTCATTAATTTCCCTATTAGAGAGGGAAAGCATTAATGTTGACTAGCACCTCCCTAATGGTACACAGTACGTAGAGAGATCCCTAATGGTACAAGGTACGCAGGGATAAGGCCCAATATTTATGTTTGTGCTAAGTCCACATAGTAATGCATATTCATTCTAAATGTGGCTAATAACTTGGGATTGTCTGATTTTCTGCCTTTAAATAACGTTTTCATTCTCTTTCTTCAATTTTGAGTATTTTATATGCCATCATAGTATAGCTTTTAATTCCACGTACCAACTTTGTTGATGTTTTTGTTTCTCATATTTTCTAGGTGCAAGGAACAATTGACAAACAAAGTGAAATGCATGCTCAAAGTACTTGAAGGCACAAATAATAATCATGGAGGATTTATTAGATAGATCTATTCCTCTTATCTCATTCTTGCTAGATGTTAGTTTATTTCTTTTCCTAGATGATGTTGAGGATGATTGAGATCCTATGTAATAATCATATTTTCTTTCTCATAGACTTATTCTTCCTCCTTCTCAATTATTAGTATGTAATACTTTATCTTTTATCAATAAATGAATTGTTGTGTGGCTATCTATTGATGATGTGAACATGATCATGGCTTATCTCTGATTTTAGTTGATTATCCTCATTTCTTATATTTTCCCTTTTGACATCTATAGATATGAGTGCACGCATATCTGTCTATGTCACTAAGGAAACTATATAGAAATTGGGGGTCGTCACAATTGGTATCAGAGCCAGGTTCGCACATCATAGTCACATGACTTTCATTCACCCTATTATGATTCTAGGGTAGTCCTTGAGTTAGGGATGTGAAGGGTTGAGGTGACTAGGATAGCATCTGCCTAAGGTCTGGCTAAAGTCTCCGAGCCACTTTGCTTGGCAATCACGAGGCTACCTACAAGGCAGTGTGAGTCTACCTGGCCAATATCCTAAATGTCCCCTACTTCTTGGGCATACCTTAAATTAGTATCATTCTCATCTATAGAAATTCCCTCTCATCTTTTCTATAGGGATATTTCCCACTTATCTTCATGATATAAGGTTAGGAAGAAAGTCTCTCTATTTAGAAAGTCATAAGGACCGACTAATAAGGATTTTAGGGTATCCTCCACAAATCGTAACATTCAGAACATAAATTATTAATAAAGGAGAATAGTGAAATATTATGTGATAAAAATGATAGTAATGATTAGAATAATTGATGGACAATAAATCTAATATGTCCAAATTAATTTCAGGATGCCTCCTAAAACCCGCAACTCAAAGGCCTCAGAGGAATCATCCTTTAAGAAGAAAAAAAGAGCCTGAAACCTCTGAAGTACCTGATCCCGATGCTGTGGCCAAGGAAAGGTGGGAGGAACGGAAGAAAATCCTTCTAGATTTTATGGAAACCCTCACCACAAAAGGAAACCCTGAACCTAGCTCGTCTAGAAAGAAAGAAGTAACGATGATAGACTACATTAAGCTCAACCTTGATTCCTTTTGGGGGGGGAGATCAGCCTGAGGTCATGGACAAGGCTGAGGCCTGGATTCTATCCATGGAGAATGGTTTTCGTACCTTAGAAATACCCATTGAGAAGAAGGTTAAGTTTGCCACCCATATGCTTAAGGGAGGGGCAAAAATCTGGTGGGAGAACTATGGCAGAAATAGGGGAGAGGAAATAGATAACATGGGGTGGGAAGCCTTCAAAACCCTCTTCACTAATCGTTTCATGCCCATAGCAAAGAGGAAGAGAAAGGAGAAGATGTACATGGAGTTAAGACAGGGTAGTCTTTCAGTAGCTGATTATACTCGGATGTATAGGCTCCTGAAGCGTTATGCACCTATCAGGACTGAAGACTGCCTTATTGAGCACTATGTTGACTGTCTTTCCGCCCACCTAAAAACCCTAGTCATAGCCTCTCATCCCAGAAGCATAGATGAAGCCCTAGATATGGCCCTCAAGCAGGAGAGAGAGCAGGGCATGCAGAAACCTTCTAGCATGGGATACTTAGGGTTAACCACAACTGAAGAGGATAAGTCTAGGAAGTTCCATCCTGGCCATAATAATAAGGGATCAGGGAAACGAGGAGGTTCAGGAAAGGGAGGACAGAAAAGCCACTAGAACCAACAAAGGACGAATCATCCCAAGTGCAAGACTTGTGGGTGTTTCCATGGTGGGGTTTTCCGCCACACCAAGCCAGTCTACTATAATTGCAAGAAGCCAGGTCATTTCATTGCCAAGTGCCCCACTCCCTCCATCTTTGGCAATCCTGCAGCAGGTGCTCCGCAGCCTCAGGGACACCAGAATGGCAGAGTATTTGCAGTGAATGCAGAAGAAGCTAAGGCAAATCCAAACCAGCTATGTGAAGGTAACCTAATTCCTTTATAATTTAATATCTTGTTCAAAGTCTGCAATTATTCATAACTTGATTATCATTGTAGGCACTATAATATTAAATGGTCATCCTGTTAAGGCCTTATTTGACTCGGGATCTACAAATACATTTATTTCTCAAACTCTGGCATCTATATTAAATCTTCATATAGGGACCTGGGATATATTTTGGATGTGTCTACTCCTAGTGGCAAAATACTCACAACTCTACAGAAAACCAATGAACTCTCTCTTAAATACGAAGATCATGATATGCCCTTTGAATTCATTCTCTTAACTATGGACGACTTTGATGTCATACTTGGTATGGAATGGTTTTACACATACCATGCTCACATTGATTGTAGAAACAAGATGGTAGTCCTCTCTCAACCTCATTCTCATCCTGTGAAAATCCCTAGGGGAAGCAGATTCTGTAATAATGTTATAATCTCCTTTCTTAAAGCTAAAAAGCTCATTTCCCAAGGATGTAAAGTCTTCCTCGCATTAGTCTCAGAGACCAGTCCTAGAAGCGGGTCTGTAGAAAGTCTGGAGGTGGTACGTGACTTCCCTGACATTTTTTCAGAGGAGCTTCCTGGGCTACCTCCCAATAGAGACATTGAGTTCTCCATAGATCTTCTTCCTGGAACCACTCTGATTTCTAGGGTACCGTATAGGATGGCTCCTGCTGAGCTTATGGAGTTGAAGAAACAGTTGCAAGAACTTCTTGACAAAGGTTTCATTCGTCCTAGTGTTTCCCCCTGGGGTGCTCCTGTTCTCTTTGTTAACAAGAAAGATGGTTCTATGCGTATGTGTATTGACTACCGCATGTTGAACCAAGCCACTATTAAAAACAAGTATCCTCTTCCTCATATTGATGACCTCTTTGATCAGCTTCGTACTGCTAAAGTTTTCTCAAAGATTGATCTCTGTTATGGATACCATCAACTTAAAATCAAGGATTCTGATATTTCTAAAACTGCTTTCCGAACGCGTTATGGGCATTACGAATTTCTTGTGATGCCATTCGGGTTGACCAATGCACCGGGTGTATTTATGAACCTAATGAACAAAGTCTTCCAACCTTATCTTGATGAGTTTGTGGTCGTATTCATTGATGATATATTGATCTATTCGTATTCTATGGAAAGACACTGTGAACACTTGCGCACAGTTCTTGACATTCTTCGAACCCAGAAGCTTTATGGCAAACTTTCAAAATGTGAATTCTGGATTGATAAGGTCATGTTTCTTGGACATGTCATTTCTGGAGGTAGTATATCTGTTGATCCCGCCAAAGTCTCTACTGTACTTGATTGTCAACCTCCTCATAATCCTTTTGAAATTCGGAGTTTCTTGGGTCTGGCCAGATATTGTCGTCGCTTTATCCCAAATTTCTCTAAAGTGGCACTCCCTCTAACTAAGATTACTCGGAAGGACGAGCACTTCATCTGGTCAGCCACTTCTGAGTCCAGTTTCCAGCAGTTAAAGAAGAAGTTGACGTCGGCTCCTATTCTTGTTCTACCCTATAGCAATGAAGGGTTTTTGATATTCATTGATTCTTCGAGGAATGGGTTAGGGTGTGTCCTGCAACAGAATGGTAAGGTAGTGGCCTTTGCATCTAGATAGCTAAAACCCAATGAACTTAATTATCCCACCCATGATTTGGAATTAGCTGCAATCATTCATGCCCTCAAAATCTGGAGGCACTACCTGTACCGGGCAACATTTGACATCTTCACCGATCACAAAAGCCTAAAGTACATCCTGACTCAGAAGGACTTGAATCTGCATCAACGACGATGGATTGAATACCTAAAGTACTACGATTTCACTATTGCTTATCATCTGAGTAAGGCAAATGTAGTCGATGATGCCCTCAATAGGAAAAGGGCAATGTGTGAATCTCTATATGTCCCTGAATGGAGGAACATGGAGGATCTGGTAGGATGGAAGCCGCAGTTTCTGTCGGACCATTTTCATGTTAACAACATCTCCATCACGCCCAACTTGCATTTCGAACTTCTTGAGGCACATAAGGCTAGTCCCGGTCTTGCAAAGCTCTCTTCTCTCCTGTCAAAGCCGCAAACACATCTGTCTGTAGGTCTTGATGGTGGTCTTCATTGTAAGAATCATATGTGGGTTCCTGAGCAGTCAGATGTAAAGACAACAATTCTTAGTGAAGCACATGGGTCCAAGTACACTGTACATCTGAGCACAACAAAGATGTACAAAGACCTGCAACGTCAGTTCTGGTGGAGGGGCATGAAGCGTGATGTTGTCGATTTCGTGTCCAGGTGTCTAATGTGCCAAAGGATAAAGGCTGAACATCAGAGACCAGGCGGTCTACTACAACCCCTTGAGATCCCAGAATGGAAATGGGAACACATCACCATGGATTTTGTGGTGGGATTACCCAGGACCAGGAAGGGATACGACACTACATGGGTCATAGTGGATTGTCTCACCAAGTCAGCTCATTTTCTTCTGGTGAAGACTACTGCAAAAGTTTCTAACCTGGCCGACCTCTACATACGGGAGATAGTACGTCTGCATGGAGTTCCAACGTCCATTGTCTCGGACAGGGACCCAAAGTTCACTTCAAAGCTATGGAAGCAGGTTCAAGAGGAATTGGGCACCAAATTGAACTTCAGTACAACCTACCATCCGCAGACAGACGGGCAGTCAGAGCGTACAATGCAAATTCTGGAAGATCTTCTGTGAGCTTTTGTCCTCGATTGGGAAGGCTCGTGGGACTACTACTTGCCTTTAGCTGAGTTTGCCTATAATAATAGCTATTAGGAAAGAATTGGGATGTGTCCCTATGAAGCTCTTTATGGCCGAACATGCAGGTCTCCATTACACTGGGACGACGTTGGAGAGCATACCTTGATGAAATCTGATGAGATGTAGCTGTATGCAGATAAAGTTGCACTGATTAGGCAGAGAATGAAGCGGGCACAGGATAGATATAAGTCTTATGGAGATGCTCACTATAAAGAATGTCAGTTCAAGGAAGGTGACCATGTATTTCTGAAGATCCGACCTATTCGAGCTTTGGCCAAGAACAAAGTAAAGCTCAGTCCTCTTTATGTTGGACCCTTCGAGATTCTAGAAAGGGTTGGTGAATGTGCCTATCATCTTGCTTTGCCACCTCAGTATAGTGCCATGGATAATGTGTTTCACATATCTAATCTGAATCCGTATGTAAAGGACCCCAGTCACATCCTGAATCATGAGCCTCTTGTGTTGAAGGATGATCTGTCATATGCTGAGTCCCTAGTCAGAATTCTCGACTTCAAGTCAAAGGAGCTTCACAGTAATTGACATATAGATATGGTGAAAGTTCTCTAGAGCCACCATGATGAAACATATGCCACGTGGGAACTAAAGACCGAGGTCGAGAAGAAGTATCCACATCTTTTTCAGGCTGCTTGAATTTTGGGGACAAAATTCTTAAAAAGGAGGGGAGAATGTGACTGTGAGTTTTTATATATATATTATTTAGTTTCTCTCTCCTACAATTTCAATTATTCCATTTATGCCCTCAATCATCCCTCACTCCAAATTGATTATATGGTGTATCAATTTCATATAATGACATCTCTAGTATCTTTTAGACCCATGTTTAATGCAAAATGACATTTAGTCAATTGACATAGTCAATAATCGAATTTTAACTCCAATTTTGCACCTTAACTACATCATAACATTATAGAGCTATGCCATAAATATCATTACAATTGGATTTACCAATTTAGAGTTATTTACATTTGAAAATCATGTGTATAATACCATCTAGTAGCTCTAGGACCTAGGTTTTTTATTTAATTGGTCAAAATCTTGTCACGAGACCCATTTTATTGCTTGGGCACTGACCACTTAACTGGGTTTTGACTCCAGCCGTCTGATTGGAAGGACTCGGATCCGCTCAGGGATCCAAGGGTCGAGGAACCCATCTCCTACCTTTTGCCTTCTTCGGCTTCAGCCCCCAAATGGGCGCCGACCCCAATAGTCACCTTGTGCGCCCAACACCCAAAACGCCCACGCGATATTTGGGAGGAGAAACTCCCCTCGTCGAGACGAAGTCAGCGACCCCTCGCTCGAGGCCCCTCATGATCAGAATAGGGATAACGATCCCCACCTTCCTCGCACCTCTCACTGGCGGCGGCGCCCAATTTTAGGGCTTCCCCTTTTAGTGCTCCTCACGCCTATTTAAGTATCTCACTAGCACTGCCTACCATTCTTTGATCATTTAGAAACCTCTATTGCATTGAGGGTCACCCCTTCCTCCCCGACCTCAAGCACCTCCAGCTCGTCGGACCTTGACTTCCCCCTCACTCCAGTGACACCCTCCATCCAATTGAGCGCTACTACACCATCAAAGGACCTCAGTGGGATGATCACCACCTTCGGCTAGAGTCGCAAATGTCCAGAAACTCGGGTCAACAAGCCTCACAACTGAGCTCCAAATGCTCCACCGTCGACGAGGTTGGAGCCATCTCAGAGATGTGGGAAGATCGCAATCGCATTAGTAGACCTCTGTGAAGCTTTTAATTCCCTCAATCCAACCCAAGGACAGGTAAACCTCAACTCCACTCCTGGACCCATTTTCAGCCTATTTTGATCGGAATACGACGCCCAAACCACCTTTTTCGATGAGCTCGACCTCCTCACAACCGCCGTCAGCCCGCGAACTTAACCCAATTGTCAGCGTAACCCATCTCATCCTAGGAACCACCTCTGATCGAACCAGCTCTCCCCTGATCCCGCACTACAGCCATGGCACGAGCAGAAACATTCATACGAATGTTGTTACGTACCCTCTCACCCTTACCCGTACACGAGCCCAACAAATGGAGTCAGGGGTATTCCTAACTTTAGATCATAACCTGACGCTCTTCGGACGAGCATCTGCTGGCGGGTCAGTGAGAGGGTCTGGTTGGTCGGATCCCTCGCATGATCCGTGAGGCAGAGCTCACATATCTTTTTTTATTTTCATTTAATTCCTTAAAATTTCCTGATTGGTCAGAACTTATGAAAACCCTAGAAAATGTTAGGATTATCAGAAATTATCGAATCAATATACCATTTTCATTAGAAAAATCCAAGCTATCTAAATAAAATATAATCATGACCTGGATCAGAGCACTTTTTGAAAAGTATGGCCTACAATCACTAATGACCTTTTAATGCATTTTCTTTGTGTAATAAAAGTCACCCCATGATGAGATCTGACTTATAGGCATCTTAAACTTAGATTGGGATCCCTGATCATCATGAAATTAGAAACCCTAATCTATGAAGGATATTGGATTCAATAGTTAAGAAAAAACCCTAATTTCTAGTTTTTCTCACCTTATTATGAATAATATATATAATTTATGTAAAACCCTAATAACTTAAATGTCCTTGAATAACCTGGACGAACCTAATCTCAGAACCCAACTCTGAATCATAAGTATCTTAAAGTGATACCCCAAATAACCTAAACCCTAAATATAATACCTACTGTAGATTGATGAAAACCCATGGTGACCTTAGGGTTTTGATTATTTTTCAGGGTGATCTACTACCTTTCTCATAACCTAGGAATTGTGGAATCCAGATTTGAAAGTGGAAGGCACATGGATATAATTATGTGACTAGATTTGCTAGATATTAAATATATGTACTTACTTACTTGTATTTGAAATACATTGCTGGATGTAGATGTATGCATATTGACAATTTCTGCCTTGAACAATTGAGAATATAAATGAACAAGAAAATGAAATGTAGTTACTAGTGGTGCTCATTAGTCTCCCTATTAGAGAGGGAAATCATTAATGTGGACTAGCACCTCCCTAATGGTACAAGGTACGCAGGGAGATCCCTAATGGTACAAGGTACGTAGGGATAGGGCCCAATATTTATGTTTGTGCTAAGTCCACCATAGTAATGCATATTCATTCTAAATGTGGCTAATAACTTGGGATTATCTGATTTTATGCCTTTAAATAACGTTTTCTTTCTCTTTCTTCAATTTTGAGTATTTTATATGCCAGTATAGTATAGCTTTTAATTCCACGTACCAACTTTGTTGATGTTTTTGTTTCTCGTATTTTCTAGGTGCAAGGAACACTTGACAAACAAAGTGAAATGTATGCTCAAAGTACCTGAAGGCTCAAATAATAAGCATGGAGGATTTATTAGATAGATCTATTCCTCTTATCTCATTCTTGCTAGATGTTAGTTTATTTCTTTTCCTAGATGATGTTGAGGATGATTGAGATCCTATGTAATAATCATATTTTCTTTCTCATAGACTTATTCTTCCTCCTTCTCAATTATTAGTATGTAAGACTTTATCTTTTATCAATAAATGATGTGTTGTGTGGATATCTATTGATGATGCAAACATGATCATGGCTTATCTCTGATTTTAGTTGATTGTCCTCATTTCTTATATTTTCCCTTTTGACATCTATAGATATGAGTGCACACATATGTGTCTATGTCACTAAGGAAAGTATATAGAAATTGGGGGTCGTCACATGGGCTCTGGCTGTTGCTGGTGAGGCTGGAAAGATTGGGGCATCAGATTGTGGTTTTGAGAGAAATGACACATATCCATGTGCCGGACCATGTGTGCATCACCGAGTACAACTGACCTATCAGTTTGAGATAGTCGTCTAGATGGTGAAACCATGGCTGAACATATCAATAAAGATGCCTAACATCAGGAATAGACCAAGAGTACTTGATTTGAGTGTTTGTGGACGGAGGAGGCACAATGTGCATCTGAGCGGGAGGTGCATTTGGAGCAGCATTATCATCAGGGGTATCTTCATCATCATCTTGGCCACTTAGGTAGACTTTCCCATTGTCTTTATTTTTTAAGGTGATGTTCTACAAGTCAGGCATGTCAATATACTGATCGTTATCAAAATATTATCTAAACTTGGCATCATCATTGTGAACCGTAGTGATCAAACCTTCACAGATTAGATATTGAATATCCATCGGGTTTTTGCCTAGTGCAGCCTCCAAACCTGTCAGGCCTACCTCATGCCTTGTGTCAAGGAGAGTGATCAATCCCCCACAAATGATGTCCCAAGATTCTCTATTATTGATCTTCTTAAAATCCAAGAACCTAGTGAGAATGAAGTAACTTGCATTAATCTGATAATCATAAACCATGCCCCACAGAAAAATAGATCTTTCTTCCCATAGACTCCTTGAGTTTCTTTCTTGGCAATGACTCCTGTACTGAGAAGGCAGTGGGCATATCTGAAAATTGGGTTATGGATGGAAGATTCCCCAAATTTTTTGGTGTCATATCTCTCCTCATCAGTGTCTCATTCTAGAAGACATCACTGTCACAAAATGGAGGGTAGTTCAGAGCACCCTCGTAGTGGCACTCTAAGAGCTCAAATAACTACTTGAAGGAGATTTTGTAGCTTTGGCCCAGTAGACGTAAGTTAAAAAAAGAATATGGTTCCACCCTATTTCTCAGGTCCTCCTGAACCTTAAGAGTAGTAAGAAATTCATAGACAAGGCAAGGGTAAGTATTGGTTACTGAGCAACATATGTACTGGAGGCCAACTTCCTTTAGATGCTCTTTGACCTCCTCCTTGAATCCCAACTCTCCCATTGTTTGACCACATGTGAAACGTGTAGGGAGGACCCTATGAGAGATGAGGAACTGATAAGTGGGATCCGCCTCTACAATGACCCTGAACTGGGTCATGGAGACATATGTGGAGGCAGAGGATGAGCTCGGTCTGTGCTTGTAGTTTGAAGTCTGCTTTACCAGCACCATTGCTACTCAAAAAGTAGCTGAAAAGACCTTGAACACATCGTGTCTAAATAAATACACAACATGTATTCAGACAGGAAGGCTAGTGAACTGTGAGAAGGACACAACATGTCTTCAAGGAGACACAATGTGTACCTGGACCTTGGTGGCACTTGGAGGTTGGGGATAGGGCATTTGCTTCACACATCATGACATTGACTGCACACAACGTATCCTCTCCAACCTACCGGTGAAATGGATGTCGATGGAGGTGGTGAATGTATTGCTTTGCTTGCTAGTATGGAGGAGATGCTTATTGTGGCAGCAAAATCATGGCGGTGGCTACTTGGACAGAGATGAGCTTGCTTGGAGGTGTGTGGGGCTGCTTTGTGGAGCTTCACAACATCAGAAGGCAATTGTGCTTCTTGGAGTCTTCTCCAGAGTTGATGGAGCAACTTGGCCATCGATTTGGGGTTAGAATCAGCCACACACTTCTACAAGCATTCACACAAAACCGAAGAACACAACTAATTTGGGGGTAAAGTGAGAGAGGCAACTGCAGAATATGGTTTTAAACCTGCCTTCCAGACTTGAGACATAGCGTGTCTTTTAAAAGACACGATGTGTTCTTTTGTATAGATCACCTGCTCCGTATTGAGCATACTTTGATTGAAGAGGACACGGCGTTTCTTCATTCGAACATGATGTGTAAGATTCCAAAAGCCAAGGTTGAAGTCGACCTACTAATAATGACACATTATGTACAAATAAAGACACGACGTGTGTTTCTCTAGAAAGATAGATCCATTCAAATGAGCATTATGACACACCATGTTTGAATAAAAACACATCATGTAATATTCCAGATAAAAATGTAGAACTCTTCACTTGATAACAACATGGCATATTTAAATAGAGACACACCTTTTGGTTTTCTAGAAAGCATATTGTGTTTTATTGGCGTAGAGGAAACATCGTGTTTGAGTTAAAACGCATCGTGTAACATTCCAACATGTGTCTTCTATGACCGTGCATGCCATGTCCAAATTAGCACATGTTGTGTACTTCTTGAGTATCTGCATAGTCGCCCTTCTGTCAGTAGTAACATGATGTGTGCAAATAAAGACACGTTGTGTCATTCTAAATTTTTATAGAAATTGTCTTCTTTTGATCAACACCTATAGATATGATAATATGTATCTCTGAGGGTCTACATTATTACATTCATCCATGACAAGTTTATTTTTGGAATTGAAAAATGTTCTTGATTGAAACTAATTAATGAAATCTATCCTATTGTGGGGTCAACTCCCACAAGTTCCTCCATTTAGGGTCTGGAGTAGGACTCTTCAACTCTTTCATCATGCATCATGGAGGGAGCAAGAGACTCCCTTGTGAATCTCCTCCCCTTTGGTGTACAACTTGCATCTTTGTCCATTAAACTTGAATGTTGATTGCTTTCCTTACAGATCCATTGTCCCATATGGATAGACCTTTAAGACTAAGAATGATCCATACCACTTAGATCTCAATTCCCCTGGGAAGAACTTGAGTTTGGAATTAAACAATAGAACTTGGTCTCCTTCTTTGAATTCTTTAACTTTGATTCTTTTGTCATGCCATCTCTTTGTCTTTTCTTTGTAGATATTTGCATTCTTGTATGCATCCATCCTGAGTTCTTCAAGCTCCTAGAGTTGTAGCAATCTTTTCTCCCCCGCTTACTTCAGATCATAGTTGAGAAATTTAATAGCCCCCAATTCTCTGTGCTCTAATTCTATTGGTAAGTGACATGATTTGCCATAGACTAGCTTGAAAGGAGTCATGCCAATTGGAGTTTTGAAAGTCATCTTGTATGCCCGAAGATCATTATCTAGTTTCAATGCCCAATCCTTTCTTAAACTAGAAACAATCTTTTTTAGAATAGCTTTTAGTTACCTATTAGAGATCTCCACCTCACCTGATGTTTGAGGATGATAAGGTGTGGACACCTTGTGCTTTAGTCCTTACTTGATAAGCAGGGTGTGAAAGTTCCTTTCATTGAAGTGGCTACCACCATCAAATATTATTGCTCTTGGCACTCCAAACCTGGGAAAGATAGTCTTCTCAAACAACTTTATCATGGACTTGGCATCAAGTGATTGAGTGGGGATTGCCTCCACCCATTTGGATATGTAATCACATGCTACTAGGATGAACTTGTAGCTGCATAATGAAGAAAAAGAGCCCATATAATCTATGCCCCATGCATCAAAGACTTCTATCTCCAAGATTGAATTCAATGGCATTTCGTCCTTCTTTGAAATTTCTCCAGTTCTTTAACACTTGTCACAAGCCTTGACAAATGCGTGTGCATCACAAAATAGACTCGACGAATAGAAATTTGCTTGAAGAATCTTGGTTGTAGTCTTATTCAGTACAAAGTGTCCCCCATATGGGGAGGAATGACAATCTGAAATCACACTTGTAATCTCTTCATTGGGAATACATTTCCTAATAAACCCATATGCACATTGCTTAAGTAATAGAGGACCATCCCAATAATGAATTTGGCATCATGAAGGAACTTTTTATTTTGTAGGTATGTTATATTAGAAGGAAGGCATCCAGTGGAAAGATAATTCACAAAATTAGAAAACCATGGCATGGAAAGGGAGTTCACCATAAACAACTTCTCAATGGGCAAATTCTCATCAATCGAAACTTTATATTCAGCACTAGTTGATAGACGTGAGAGGTGATCATCTACGTTGTTTTCTGACCCTTTCTTATCTTTGATTTCCAAGTCAAACTCCTGTAATAGCAGTATCCAATAGATGAGGTGAGGTTTTGCATCTTTCTTACTCATGAGGTACCTTATTGCAACATGATCTATGTATACAATGACCTTAGAACCCACTAGGTATTGTGTGAAGTTGTTAAAGGCATAGACTATGGCAATCATCACCTTCTTAGTAGTGGCATAGTTGATTTGTGCATCATCTAGGGTCTTACTTGCATAGTGTATGGCATGGAGTTTGTTTTCATTTCTTTGTACCAAAACTGCTCCTATAGCGTAGTCTCATGCATCACAAAATATTTCAAAGGAGCACTCCAATCTAGTGGTTGGATGATGGCGGCTACAACTATAGCATCTTTTAATCTTTGGAAAGCTATTTAGCAATTTCCATCGAACACGATCACATCATCTTTGGCTAGCAAGGATCATAAAGGCTTTGCAATCTTTGAAAAGCCTTTTATGAATCTTCTGTAGAAACATGCATGTCCCAAGAAGTTGTGAATTTCTTTCACATTGGTAGGACTTGACATCTTTTCAATAGCCTCTACTTTATCTTTGTCCACTTCAATTCCCCTGCTTGAAATAAAATGGATTTGTACAACCCCTGTCTACACCATAAAGTGGCACTTCCCCCTATCAAGTACGAGGTTGACCTGTTGGCATCTCTACAAAACTTTAGTTAGATTCAATAAACAATAATCAAAGGAATTTCCATAAAGATTAAAGTCATCCAGGAATATTTCCATAATATTTTCAATGCAATCAGAGAAAATTGCCATCATACATCTTTGAAATGTGGTGGGAGCATTACAAAGCCCAAAGGGCATCTGCCTATAAGCATAAGTTCCATAGGTGCATGTAAAAGTGGTCTTTTCTTGATCAGGTGGGTGCATGGGAATTTGAAAGAACATGTTTTACCCATTAAGATAGCAAAAGTAAGAGTGATGGGCAAGCCTTTCTAGAATCAAGTCAATAAAAGGTAAGGGGAAATGAGCTTTTTGTGTGGCTTTATTTAATTTCCTATAATCAATGCACATTCGCTATCCAAAGACAATTCTTGTTTGTGTAAGAACCCTGACCTCCGTTTAGGGCTTATCCTATTTTCTTTGCTTAACCCTGGTGCTTAGTTGTTTGGTAATCACCTTTAGAGGTGATTAGGGTTTGTTGGTGCTTTGTTGAGAGCTGGAGGTGCTACTTGCAGTTAACCCAAGTCTAGGGTTTTTGGGCAAGTTTGCCACCTTATGAGGTGTTCCTCCCTCTCCTTGCTTCCTCTAGTGTTGAGAGGAAGGGTTGGGCTCGTTGCTTGAGTTCCTTTGGGCTTGGTTGAGCCTTGGTGGGCCTTGTTGTGCTTTGACTTTGCCTTTTTGGACCTTGTGTCGGGCAAGTGAGCCTTGTGTCGACCTCGGAGTGTCGACCATGCTTGTGTCATCTTATGGTGTGTCGCCCAGGGTGTGTGTGTCGACCATGGTGTGGAGGTGTGTCGCCCATGGACCTCTTTGACCCCTTTGACCTCGTTTGTGTCACCACTAGTGGACACTTGGAGCTTGATGCTTGCATGTGGCAATGGGCTTGGACATGTGTTTAAGACATGTTAGTGTGGTGGCATTGTCCATGGACAAGTGTCCCTAGATGGGCGACACCTTGCCTTGTCTTACCTTGGTTTCTCCTCCATCCTCTTCTATATATGTGTTCCCTTTCTCTTGCTAAGAATCCCTTTAGTTCCTTTGTTTCCCCTCTCCCTTGGTGCACGACACCCTCTTCCTTTGCAAGCTTGGTGGCCGATCCTTGCCTTGGAGTCTCCTTCTTCCTCTAGTGGTGGCTGAACCCTAGAGTGCCTTGCTCTTCCTCTGGTGGTGGTGCTTGGAAGCTTGGTGCTAGGATCTTCGAGCTTTATTTAGGCGGGTTACATAACTCCTAACCCTAACTATACTACCTCTTCTATGTTCTTGTATGTTTCTTGTGATCATATCGGCTATGCATGTTGTTAGTTGAGTTTCTTGCCTAGTTGTTTCTTGTTGGCCGAGCTATGTCCTAGTGTTTCTTGTGGAGCAACACCCCTCTCCCTCCTTGGTCTAGAGAAGTGAGCTTGAACTCTAGTATCATGGGCAATACTCCTCTCTCATTTAAGTTGAGAGGTGAGCTTGTGTTCTAGTTGCTTGAGCAACACCCTTCTCTCACCATGGATTCGAGAGGTGAGCTTTGTGGTGGTTGTAGACCTTTGTTGGTTGATTTTGTGTTTCCCGATTGGTGATAAGAAGGTGTGCAAGACCCCTCTCACTTGGTTGTTGAGAGGTGAGCTATCTTCTTGATCCTTTAGGGTTTTGTGCCCTTGTGCTTGAGGTTGATGACAACCTGGTTGGGTGGCATCTTTCCCGATATGGTCTTGGAGGTGATGTTGCCCGATAACCTTTCTTTGGCCTAGAGTTTTGGCCGACAGGTGGTGGTGTTGTGACGGGCGTCACATCCCTAGTCTTTGCCTTGTTGTGTCGGGCATCACACTATGTTGAGTACCCTGCCCGACACACATAACCTAGGAGGTGGATTGGTGTCGTTATACCTTGTTTTTGTGGAAGCGTTGCTAGCTAGTTCTGTAGTGGGCGTTACCCCTTGGCCCTAGCCCTGTGTGTGTTGTACGTTAGCACAAGACTTGATGGGTGTCATGCCTTGTTGTGTGTGTGCTGCCCAATATCCCTAGTGCATGATGCATGTTGCACGATACCCTGTTGCACGTTACACCTTGCACGACACGCCCCTTGGGCTCAGTTGCACGATAGACCTTGCTGCATGTTACACATGGAGGTGCACGACACAGCGTTGCACGACACATGAGGTGCACGACGCACCGTTGCACGATACACTCTAGGTGCTGTCGTTGTCCTTGCTGGTTGGCTTGGCCGATATGAGGCTAGAGTGTTGGGCGATAGGGGAGAGTGCCCTGCATGATACTACCTTTGGTGAGGGTAGTGGGCGCTTATAGTGAGGGTCTTATTCCCTATATGGAAACTGATATGCTAATCCTTGTTTATGCAAACACGTTTGGCTTATGATGATGACCCTTGAGACGCTTGATAGTAATTGAGGTCGTAGATTATATCTATGTAACTTGACATGTGTTTATGATCATCTTGAATTATATACATAATGTTGAGGAATGGTAAGCATATAAGATGCCTTGCTTGATGTTATGATCACAGGTTGAGAAATGTATGATAAAGCATATGATCATCAATGTTGCCTACGATTGCTAATGTGATTCTTCTGCCAATCCATGATGATTGTGCATACTAACCATGCAGGTGTTTCATACAGATGCATAGCCATGTAAAGGGCTATAAGGTATATATGTTTGAGTAACACTGCTCTGATGGTCACTCTTGATGATGAGGTAACATGCATGATGTGTTATGGTCTGAGGACTTGAGATGGCTAAAGTGCCCAATTGAGGTGTTATCCTCTGATGATGATCTGGGATTGATATAACTGGTTGATGATGACGTATCAAGACTTGTATAGGTTTATATAACTGGTTTCCCCTGTAGGACGATGATCTTAATGTAATAGCTTTCTTGGTTTATCTGCATTCTACAATCAGTTTTAATTAACCCGTGCTTTTGGTAATTAGTGGTTTATGGTGTTTTCCGCACATTTTCACGTGACACCTCACTGTCTTTGTGATAGCAGGATGTGTCGCCACAAGTTTTGGTATCAGAGCTCTAGGATCGCTGAGTCTACAGGGATTTAGGATTAGGTTGTGTCTGTTCTTGTGCATTTTCCAGATTTTCTTACAATCATCTTCTGCCCTTAGTGGAAGAAAAAGCCAAGATGTCTAGAAACCATGAAGAACATGCTGCCGAGAACAGCGATGCTGCAGCAGTTGATGGAGCTATAGGGCAGACACATGGAGATCGGGTGCCTGAGGTCCCCCAACTTGACCCAGCCATTCTCGAAAACCCTGCCTACCAACAGCTTATGGGGCAGATGATGGCTACGATGAATCTCATGGTAGAAAGACTACCAGTGCCTCTGCCGAGAGAACAGGCTCCCCATGGTGAAACATCGAGTATTGGGAAGACCTTTGAACGGCTTCACCGAGTCAGAGCTTCAGACTATGCTGGAACGGCTGATCCAGTAGATGTAGATCTGTGACTGATAGGTCTTGAGAAGGGCTTATGGATCCTTGACATCCCTGAAGCAGACAAAGTCAAGCATGTTGTGTACATTCTGAAGGGTAGTGTTGGTCACTGGTAGACCATAAAGGAGGAGAAGCGACCTAGTGAGGTGATCGGTTGGGAGGTTTTTCGGTGCGAGTTCGTCAGTAGATACTTTCCGAAGATGTATCTGGATGAGAAGATCAGTCAGTTTGAGTACTTGTGCCAAGAAACGACGAACATCACCGAGTATGAAGCCAAGTTCATGGATCTGTTGAGGTTTTGTGCTCACATGGCAGCGACAGATGATGAGCGGATTAGACATTTCGAGAAAGGCTTGAGTGCTGAGCTGAAAACACCTGCTTCTGCGTTGGAGAACCGTGAACGGTTTGCCACATTTGTGGAATCTGTCTGAAGTATCGAATAGTTGGTCAGGGAGAAAAGAGAATCCATGTCTAAGAAGAGGCCTACTCAGTTCCAGGGACAAAGGTTTGGTGGCTTTAAGAAGCCGAGGTTTTCAGCACCTTCTGTGATGAGAGGTTCCAGTGTACCATCGCAGTGGTCTCTGAGTAAGGGAAGAGGATATGTTTCTTCACCATCAAAGGCACATAGTACAGCTTCTGTGGCAGTGACAGGGCCATCTAGGCCACGATTTGAAGTTATGGCATGCTATATATATGGTCAGACATGACATTTCAAGTCAAATTGCCCAAGTAGAAATGTTGAATGACGCAGCAGCTAAGGCAGAATCAACAAGGGTCAAATACAAACCATGCAGGTGTTTCATACAGATGCATAGCCAGATAAAGGGCTATAAGGTATATATGTTTAATTAACACTTCTCTGATGGTCACTCTTGATGATGAGGTAACATGCATGATGTGTTATGGTCTGAGGACCGAAGATGGCTAAAGTGCCCAATTGAGGTGTTATCCTGTGATGATGATCTGGGATTGATATTCCAAGTGATGAGAATTCCTGTTGAGGCAGTGGTTTCTTGTAATGAGGGGTTGAGATCCCAGAATAACATGTTGGTGGTAATAATAATGTAGTTTCATGTTATGCTTGTGTTACAACTTGGTTGCCTCAACAATCCACTTAAAAGTTACTAACTAATCATAGTGGAACATATCATGTAGTTTGCGGTGGCCATAGATCCATCATCGTCAGTAGTTGGTGATGGTGAAACAGGTTCTCCTGCGAGTTAACCTGGAAGCGCATATTGTTGAATATGTGTGATTTCTCCTAGCCTGAAATAGAGAGGATGCGAGTGCAGCTGCAGTTGTAGACTCGGGATATATATATATAGAGTATGGTGAATAGGCCCATGGCTCAGTGTGATAGAGCATGAATGCATTCATGGCTCAGAGCATGGTGAACAGGCCCGTGGCTCAGATATACTAGCGTGGAGACCTGTACCGAGGTGGGCTAGAGGAAGGGTAGCCTATGGAGCTGACCCTGTGGCTGAGGCCACTTAAGCATGAGACTGCGGTCCTGCTTTGGTTCTCGTGCACTAACCACGAGGTGGGAGGTCGTGGAGTCCGGCTCTTCCATTGACCTTGTATGGCACTGGCTTGGGTTTCACAACTGAAGGTTGGATTTGAGTTGTACGGCTCACTTCCTCAGGGCATAATGATACGTAATCCAGCCGAGTAGTATGTATTGCTTAAGGTAAAACACATAACATTGGTTGAGGCCTTGCTTGTATAGTTAATCTTGTTAAACTTGTAGTTACTTATACATTCTTTATGTTATAAGGTAAGATCTTATAAATCTTATCTTGTCAATCATATTCCATAAAGAGATATTTGGTTATATGCCTTCCGTACATCTGGTAAGCCTGATGGTATAAATAGCTTTGCTATATAGACTTCTCTTGTTATACCTTTTACTAGTTATCTGTTGTTGTTGCTTTAATCCTCTGAAGGTTTTATGGTTTCGACGGGGAGTTATGTTTCTCACTGGGACTGTGTGTCTCACCCCGCTGGTTTACACCCTTTTTAGGTGTTTGAGCTAGACGTGGTGGTGGTCGTGAGGTTGCGGCCGAGCAGCAAGAAGAGCAGTAGAAGGCAAGGGATGGACATGCTGCTGTTTTGGTCATTTTGTAGTAGAGTCTTACAGTCATCCCTGTACTCTCAGGTCCTTGGGAGTGTTTTGACGTTGTTTCATGATGTATAGCTGTTGATCCTTTGTATATCCTGCTGCTGGCCGGATGTGGGCCGTTATGTATGTATAAACATGTGATGAACTCATGTGATGACAAGATGGCTGATCTGCTAAGCTGAGGACACATATCAAGACTTGTATAGGTTTATATAACCGGTTTCCCCTACAGGATGAGGATCTGAATGTAATAGCTTTCTTGGTTTATCTTCTTTCTGCAATCGGTTTTAATTAACCCATGTTTTTGGTAATTAGTGGTTTATGTTGTTTTCTCCACGTTTTCGCATGACAGCTCACTATTTGTGTGATAGTGGGATGTGTCGCCACAGTTTGTATTAATTCATTATTTTCCCCTTTTATTACAATTGTTCCTCTTTTTTTGGGCACAACATGTATAGGGCTCACCAAAGGACTATCACTTATTAGATATATAATTTTGACATCTTTAAGTTTGAAAATTTTCTTTTTGCAACTTGAATCATATTTTGGTTTAGTCTCCTTGGAGGGTCTATACAAGGTTTGGGATTTTCTTACAAAGCTATTCTATGCATATAGATAGATGGGTTATTTCCTTTGAGATCATAAATTGAATACCCTATCACATCTTTATAGCTTCTAAGTTCATTTAAGAGTTTTCTTCTTGATCTTCATTCAATTCAACATTTATAATAACTGAAGAGGTGGAGTTTAGTCCTAAGAAAGCATACCTCAAACCCAGTGGGAGGGGTTTTAATTCTACCTATTTATTTGGAGAAATGGGGTTGCTTTCCTCATTCTTCTTTGATTCTTCCTTGCTTGGTGGAATCTCCATGATTTCAAAAATTTCTCCATTGAAAATGATTTTTGTATCTTCTTCTTCTTCAAGATCATCAATAATAGTCTCAACAGAAATCTTTTCTTCCTCAAGTAGTGTATCAATAATATCTATCGGACAAAGATACTCCTTGGAGATGGGTGACTTCATGGCATTGTAAAAAGCAAATACAAGTTCTTCATCTCTGACTCTGACAGTGAGTTTTCCTTCCCTAACATAAAAAAGAAGGGCCCTTCCTAAGAGGACTTGGTTGGATGGGTCCTCATGCATGTCCAAAACCACAAAGTCACAAGGAATGAAAAACCTCCCTATCTATATGGGGACATCTTCAATCACTCCTCTAGGATGTATGATTGAGAGATTGACCAACTGAATCGTCATTGATATTGGTTTCAAGTCTCCCAAGTTCAGTTTTTCCCACAAAGAAATAAGAATCAAGCTGATGCTAGCTCCTAGATCTACAAGTCCTTTATAAAAAATAGCATCTCTAATCTTGCAAGGGAGGGTGAAATCACCTTGATCATCCAGTTTTTTAGGCATATGGTTCTGGATATATAGCTTAGCCTTTCAGATAATATGCTAGTTTTAGCTTGACCATATCTCCTTTTCTTTGTTAGGATGTCTTTTAAGAAATTAGCATAAGAGGGCATTTAAGCTATGAATTCAACTAGAGGTAGATTCACATACAACTTGTTCAAAATTTCCATAAATTTATTGAACTTAACATCATCTTTGGTATTATCAAACATTTGAGGGAAAGGAGCATTAGGCTTGCTAGTAGAATCACCTTGATGTAGTTTTCCAAAAGATTTCTTTCTTTGATTTTCAATATTCTCCTCAATAGTAGTGTCAAGAACTTCTTCAGATTTCCTCTTAGAAGGTGGTGTGGACCCTCTAATGACTTCTCCACTCCTCAAAATTATGGATTTACAAGTTTCCTTGGGATTCACGATCGATTGATTGGGTATAGAACCTTATCTTGACCCAATGGGTAAAACAACAAGGGGTCACAAAATGGAATTTCTAGCTATGGAGTAAGCATAAATTTAGTCAATGCTTCAACGTTATATTTCTATTTAGAATTTCTATTTTACCAACTATCGTTTAATTGATAGGGGTATAAAGGCTTTTTGTGAAGCTGGAGGACAAATACCCACAAAATTAAAGACATTGACTTTGAAAAATGTCAAGGTAGCTACTTTGACAACTGCTTACTCTTATATGTATTAATTTTCAACTCTTACATGTCAACTCTTATTGTCTTATCTCAACTCCTATTTATAGTATTTTACTAACATTAAGTATAATTCATTATTTGTAGTGTCCTATACAAAATAATGATTGGGCTTGTGGCTACTATGTAACGAAATATATGCAAGAGCTATCTGGTTCTCTAACGTCTTGGTGTGGGTGATAATCTCATCAACTTTAGAAGATAGTTATGTGATGGCAACCTTTAAGAGATTTCAATGTGCCCATAACTCATCGTTTTGCTAAATTTGTGTAGTCACAAAAGTCCCAAGGAGACTTTCCAAGCTAGAATTTTGTGGTGGTTGAGTCATTTATTGAAATTGATTGAAGTTCCTATTGTTGTTGTTATATCTAGGTGGTTGTTGGCGGTTGGCATTCATTGGCTAGGGATTGCTCATAGGTTGTTGACCTTGAGCTTGGCCTTGTTGTTGTTGGTTCTTCAAGTTTTTGTTCCTGTAAGAAAAGTTTGGATGGTCTCTCAATTATGGGTTATAGGTCTCAGAGAAAGGATTGTAGGTTTGTCTATTATTGAAGTTGCCTACAACATTGACTTGTTTTGGTGTCTTAGTGACATTCATATGTGGTGCAAAACAAGAAGAAGATTTGTGGCCTAATGTTCCAAATGCCTCACACACTTGCTCAACTGCTTTAATAGAGTGATTAGTCAAATTTTCAAACTTATGAGTCAAGGCGTCAAGTTTGGCTGCAATTAGATCTACTGCGTCTATAGTGTGCTTCCCACTAGACTTCTTACTTGAGCTGATGGAAGAGTAGGGATGATTGGTCCTTTCAAAACTCCATGGCTGTGGTTAAGTACATATCTTCAATAATGGCATATGCTTCACTATAGGACTTGTTCATTAAGGCTCCATTTGCAGCGACGTCAGTGAACATGCAGGTGTTGTAGAATAACCCATTATAAAAAGTTTGAACTAGCAACAAGTTGGTCAAACTGTGATGAAGACGTAGATATTGTAGATCCTTAAATCTCTCCTAGGTTTCATAAAGAGTATCACCTTCTTGTTGCTTGAAGTTGGTTATTTGGTTCCTTAGCTAGGCTATCTTTCTAGGAGGGAAATACTTAGTAAGAAAAGCATTTAGCTACTCATCCCAGGTCTTGATGGAATTCTTGGGTAATGAAGAGAGACACACCTTGGGCTAGTCTTGTAAGGTGAATGGAAATAGGAGTAGGCATACTCCTTCAGCTGGAACACCATTGATCTTGAAGGTGTTCATGTACTACAAAAACTCCTCTATGTGAAGATTTAGATCTTCCATAGGAGTTCCTCCAAAGCATTTTTGTTGGATCACTTGTGTGATTGTAGGGATGATGGAGAAGTTATTGGCTTCTATGGCAAGATGATATATGACTCAACAAATGTTGATGACAGCCGACACAACAAAATCTTTTAGCAGACAGTTGTCCTCCATCATTGATTCTTAAAGAGGGACGGATGAAGGCGGTGGTGAAGGCAAAGAATGTGGTGTTGAAGGCTGTGATCCCTTCAAACTCGAAGAGTTATCACTCCTCCTTTCTCTCCTGTGGCTATTAAAAGTTTGCTCTATTTCTAGGTCTAGGAAGATTGATGTCTGTAAACCCCTCTTAGAATGACACATGCAACCTGAAAAGAAAAAAATGAGTGAGAATCACAAAAGCAAAGAGGTATCACAATATGTGATATGAAAATGATGACTTAGTTTCAAGTACTAGTTAACTTCTTTTCTTCTAACTAAAACTACCGTAGCTCCCCAGCATTGGTGCCAAAACCTTGTTGGAGTTTTAAAAGAAAGTTTCAACTTGTCAATCACCTGTAAGTATATTGGGTATATTGTAGTTGAGTGTCGAACACAAGGAGCTAGGATAACTAGGCACAAAATAGTTAACTTTCATTAATCCAAGTTGAATAATAAAAGTTGAATTTGATTACAAAAGGCTAAAAGGTGAGTGGCAACAAAAGAGCTTAAGTAAAAGGTTGAATTCAAAATCTTAGAGAGACTTGGACATTATATTTCACAACCACACCATCACTTCATGTGGAACTACGAAAATAAAGCATGCCATTAATCCGCAAGGAGGTTATCATTATCATGCACCTCCCTGTGACATGACATGGTTCTCCTCTTCACATAACACTCGCGTATCTATGCTTAGATTCAAACACAACCATAAACCCTTAACATTCTCCATCCACTCCCGTGGTCAAGACCACATTGCCATTGATCCTACTAACTACTCCCTCATACATTCTCCTAAAGCATAAAGAAGGTAGTCTTCCAACCATGCAAGCTAATAAACACTATAGGCATCCAAAGAGAAGAAAATTAACTAGCACACAGTATAAACTTTGAGTTCACAGGGAAATGGCATGGGATTTCCTCTCCCATGACCAAGAAGAAGGTTTTAGTCGCACATGGTGGAGTAACACAAGCACATAACACATTTTTTAAAGTTTTGCATAGTTAAGAGAAGAAAAGCTAAACGAACTAATGGTGTAGTAAAGGGGGATTAGAACTCCTGCTAGAGGATGAAATTCCACCCTTGGAGCTGGTTCAACTAGGACAATCCTCCCTCCCAAGAAGCTTGAGTGAGAAGAAAAATCTCTGCTACACCTCTTGTAGAAGAAATGGTGAAGAATGGAGGTTCTTTCTCAAGAAACCTCTTCTTCCACCCCAAGATCGCCCTCCTTTTTCTATGAAACTTCTATTGGACGAAAAGTGTTTCAAATGGTCTGTGGTGACCGCCCTAAATGGTTAGACTCACTTTTAAAATGAGGGGCGGTTGCTACCGAAATCTGTAGAAAATTAATGAAGACACAACATGTCTTTGTGGAGACACATAGCATGTTGTCATGTAACCAGATGCTAAACTGCTTCCTCGCAATAAGTACATGATGTGTTCAGGAAAAGAACCACCATGTAGCTACTTTTGAAGTTGACCCGGGAGGATAGAATGTGTCATGTTCTACCAAACATAGCCATGTGTGTTGGCAGTAAGCTGAAGTCATCCTTTGGATCGTGAAGACACACCGTGTTGTAATGAGGACACGATGTGTCATCTGCTCCATATTTTGGGCACCAAGATTGCTAGAAACTTACATGTCTGTATGTTAGATATCACACATCATGTTCGTTGATACGTAAGCTCTTTCTAGAAAGTTACACGTTGTGTCTTTTTAAAGACACATCGTGTTTGGTGCTATTTCCTTAGGATGAGCTCTAAATCTGCTGCAATTCAAAGGGAGGTACAACTAGGTTAGATTTGGGTTGGACTATCTTCAATTTATAATTTTCAACATGTGCATGTGAAAAACATCATGCAACAAGTAAAATAACTAAAATATGAGAAGTTAAATATAATTAGAGGCTAAATGGGAGGCAAACTGAACTGAATTTGTGTGCAAAGATGTGCAAAAAGTAGATGTAAAATGCGCACATCTAAAAAAGATTTCCCAAATGGAGTCTCATATTATAATGTTTCAAGATGCTTTTGTTTATAACACCTTAAAACCATCTCTAATTTTTAGTGCCCCCAAGCCTCCCTCTTCCATGTGAAGAGTATATTTTGTCCCAAATAACCCAGCTTGTGTCCCACTTTTTATGCCCATAGAAATATGGCTAATATCCTCTCGATGCATCTAAGGATAGATAGGAGGACCGCGCAAGCCATTATGTTGTGAAGAGGAATGGCAGAGAGGATTCTTTGGATCATGGTCATACTCCACATGAAGGGTAAAATCTTACCATCCCAAGTTGTGAGATATCCTATGATTCTCTCCACTAGTCTATCATAGTGTCTAATCAAGATTCTTCACAAGATAAGTAGTATTCCTAGGTATTTTGCAGGTTCCATTTTTCATTAACATCCCCATGTGTTTGATATCTCTCTAGACCTCTCCTGGATAATAGAAATTTTCTCGTGTTGGCTACCTGACTAGATGGTCTTTCATATTCTCTAAGAATATCTTCTACTCCTTGTATGGTTATCCTTATCAGGTTAAGGAAAAGATGAGGTCATCAAAATACATGATACAGGGTGAAACTAGGTTGAGTTGTATGGTCCTAAACTTCTCTATATTTCCTATTTGACCATTTATGTGGATGTGTTTTCCTATAGATTCTTGGGCAAGGATGAAGAGTATGGGAGAAAGTGGGTCACTAACACAACTAAACTACGTGTATAAAACACAAATGTACGCATCAAGTAGTGTATGCCTATGTGGCCCAAATGTCAAACTTAGGGAAACTAACTTTAGATACTACTACTAACTATAACCTAATGAACTAGGCCTTGATAAAGGTAATTTGTTATTTGTTTATAACTAAGAAAAAGAATTGAAATTGAAATTAAGTGGAATGTGGTCAAAGATTCATGGATTCCCTAAGTTATAGTCTCATCACGGTATACATGGCATCTAACTCCATTCATTAATAATCATTTAGCCCTAACCCTAGTCCAAGGCACCTATAGAAAGTATTACCTACTCATGCAACATAATATACTACCTATACTAAGACAAACCCCACTTTCGGAGCAATTTAAGAATTAGATAGGTGCATTACTGATATATCTAGGTTATTCCTTTCAGAGCCTTTGGCCCTCTCCTGAGGAATGATACTGGATGTGTAAATATATAATCTATCCAAACCCTTAATTCCTCTCTCAAAACAATTAATAGCCAATTAAATTGAGTGTGGTGATTGATGCATGGGTTTTTAGTTGTTTTCCCTTGCATATTTTCCTTGATTCTATGTGTTGATTTGTCATTTACATGATTAATTATGCATGAAATGCTATCAATGGCATGTTCTATCTAAATGCATCAAATTATATGATTTTTCTATTTAATTTGGTTTAATATCCATCTGGAGTACTTATCCACATTCTTCTACATTTTTAGGTACAATCGAACTTCACAGAGTCGGTACTATGAACACCCAAAGTCGAAGGTACCGACTTCATATCAGTATTGTACCAGAAGACTCACCCCAACTCGATACTACCAACACTCAAAGTCGGTAGTACCAAAACCTTGTCCGTAAAGTGCTAGAATGAATCACGGAAACTTGGTACCACTAAGTCCACAAACTCGATACCATTGAGATGGCATCAGTGAAGTAGTGATCAAGTGACCTAAAGACTCAGTGCTATTAAGACAAGTTGATAGTACCAACATTGTGATGAGTCATAGCTACCCTAGAAACTTGGTACTACTGGCTATCCAGTCGGTGCTACCGAGTCTTCCCGTCCAGGCAATCTGAAGATAGCAATCTAATCCAACGACTGGCATTTTTTTTGTACCTTAAGTGATTCCTATGACTTGATAGGAGTTAATGGCCAAAGACTAAAGCACTACTATGGTGGGGAAGTGGATCCAAGAATAGAAGAAGTGCAACTTATGTCAATCCATTATATTCTTGCTCTTAGGAATGCCTAGTCTAGGACGTTAAATAATGGTGCTTGTCGGGAGGCAACCCAAACTTCATTTCTATTTATATATGTTCATTTTAGCATTGTAGTTGTCTTTTCATTCTTATTTCTTAAAAAAAGGTACCTTGACTCATTTGTGGAGTGTGAATATTTTTAAAGAGTCAGTACTACTGAGTCCCCAAGTCGGTAGTCTCAAACTTACATCAGAAAGTCACCTACACAAGAAACACAAACTCGGTACTATCGACTCTACCAGTTGATACTACTGAGTCTCTGAAGATTTTCAAGTGCTTGACTGATAAGCACTCGATAGTATCGACATCTGAGTTGGTACTACTAAGTTTTTGGTGCTCACATGGTCAAAAGACTGAGAAAAAAATTCTAAATTACCGAGAAAGAATTGCCAACTCGGTACTACCGATGCACCAGTCGGTAGTACTGACACATGATGTCAGCAATCCGTGGACATTCGATTCGATGATGGATGTGGTCTTTATCACATGCTCGGTAGCACCGATACACAACTCAAGTCAGTACTACTGACTTGGGCTCGGTACAACCAACTCTGAGCATTCCACGCTGGAGAAATCATCAAATGTAAACCATTGATACATCTGAACAACAAATTTGTGCTTGTAACTCAGTACTACCGACACAAAAGTTGGTAGTACTAACTCTACCTGATTCAACTATATAAGAAGTGGTGGTGAATCCATTTTCTCCACTCCTCCTGCAACTCAGAGCAATGCTGCATAGACATTGATGATCTTCACCGAGCCACTCTTTCCTCATCCTCCTACTTGCATCAGCATCATGGCACCAAGAAGAGGCCCTTCAACGTCGTCGTAGCAAGGAGAGTTGGTCCCTAGACCTACATGCATACAACATCCATCCTCAAAGATCAAGAAGGTGGATAAAGAGGTTCAAATGAGGCTGATAGTGCCAACGTGATATGAAGATTACGCCTTGATCGAGGAGTAGGATTTGCCGAAAACATGCAGTGGGTGTGTCAGAAGCAGTTAATGAATGGAGACAATCCTTTCTTCAACAACTAGTACACTTACTCAGAACTCATCCTTGAGTTCTTGGCATCACTGGAGGTTCTTGTCACCCCCAAGTGATAATTAGGAGGTGAATGGTGGGAAGACAAAGTCAACTTCCTCCTCTTCACCAACAATTACTCCATCACTCTACGAGCATTCAACCACATCTTCAACTGGGCTCACGTCCCAGAAAGCTCGCCCCCTCAGTTTTTCGACTACGACCTGGTTTGGGAGCATCTAACTGAGGTGCCAAAAGGCTTTCACATTATTTGTCATGTCAACTCTATTACTAACATCGAGCACCCCTTTTCTCAAGTTCTTCATCGCCTCTGCACCAACACTATCTTCACTCATTCTGGCCAAGCCCAAGCAAAGGTCCAAAGGACGGACCTCTACTTCCTCTACATGCTATTAGAGGGAGAGACCACCAACTTTGGGGTCTTTCTTCTCCTCCACATGATCTCAGTTCAATGCAACGTGAAGAGGTCAATGCCGATTGTATTTGGGGGTCTCATCACTTGAATTGTGTTGCATCTCTACCTTGATTTGTCAACCCTTGCACCAATGAAAAATACAAAGAAACTGGACCTCCAACACTTTCGCAAGGCGAGCCTCCACAACGTACATCATAATATAGTGTATGCAAGTTGTACACGTCGAGGACGGTTCTAGGAGCATATCCTCCCTGGACCCATCTTCAACCTATGGGGAGAATCCCATCTTTGGTGGTCGGTGGATGAGTGAGAGGAAGAAGATGATCCCAGCGCAACAGCTCATGATGACAATGGGCAATAAGATGATGATGGCTCCAATGACGACATTGAGGAGGTGGAGCCCACCATCCTCATTACCTAGAGAGCGGTCCTATACAAATGGGCCTGCACCTACGCTACCTCCACTTCATCTACCCCACCACCTTCTTAGGAGGAGAAAGACCCGTATAACATGGCAGGATGCATGGGATGATGTAGGAGATCTAGACAGGACATCAACAACATCAGGAAATTCTTGTCGATGTGTAAGAGATACAAGGACGGTTGTACCAAAACCAACAGATGATATATGAGAATGAACGCCTTCATTTGGCCAACCAAGAGAATTTTCACATGTGCCTACAATGAATGGAGCAATATCAACAACCCTTCTTTGACCATAATTGGAACTAGGGGTATTTTGGAGGGTACCTATAGCCACCGCAGATGCCACCGTCAGATCTATCTTTTTAGGGGATGTTTCCTCCCATGACCCCAACATGCCACATCCACCTCCTCCATATTGAGAAATGGTACCACTGTTCCACCTCTTGAGTGTGAGAATTGACTATGTGGACATAGTCTTATTCAAGCTCAATGGGGTGCTGAAACATCATTATATCTTAGTTTTTATTGCATTTTTGTCTTAGTTGTTTTATTTTTATTTTGGTTTATGCAATGTTAGGATCCATTCCTATCTAGTGTAATCGTGGTGCAGTAATGCATGGTTGCGTATGTCGATTCATAGGTGTTTGTGCAAAGACATGGTTAAGTCTTTATAGCTTAATTGTGACATCTTTCTGGAACACCACTTGAGGAAGTGTTTGGTTAAGTCAGATATAGGATATAGGATATGAATGCACATCTAAATCAACTGGCAATGTGAATGAAGATGTTGTTGATCCTAAGTTGATCAAACCTGTAACGAGATCTTAAATGGAAATCTAAGAGAGAAACCTTAAGATTACCCTATGCACATGTCATTAAAGAGGGACATATCATCATCCTATGAAAGGCATTGTCTCTTAGTTATGCGATTCCATCCATATTTTCCATCTAATATTGACTCACCACCTCAAGATGAATAAGTACTCCAACTTATTTCTTTTGATTGCATTGCACGGTATAATAGATGACATGATACATTAGCTTATTCTTGCTAGCATTAAAAAAAATGTTGCATTTGCATGACGAACAACTTTAATGCATACCATCTTAGTTGCATAGCTATTGCATGTAGATTACATACATTTCATAGCACTCATTTCTTTTTGTCATGTGGATTGTAGTATGCATTTATGAAGATGGAAGTAGGGACATACCTCCACATCAAAAAAAAGAAAAAGACAAAGTATGAATTGAAAACCCGAGCATAAACCCAATCATGCTGAAGATAAGAAAAATTATGGGCTAGAAAAAAAATTATCTTAAAATTTCTTAAGGAGGAAGTATGTCCTTGAGTCTTCTTGAAGAGATGAATTCATTCACATGACACATTTGTTTGTTCTTGACAATCTCATTTTCTATTATGAGATATCTTCATACATGCATCATGTGTTAAAAAAAAGATAGTAGGCATTAGGATTCATGCATAACATTCTTTTCACTCATGTAGGCCATCATTCTATTTCCATAAATAAGTTGGATGTACTTGTGATTGTTCAATTGCCACCCATATCATATTCTCACTGGTAGGCCACTCAAATGATTTATCTCCTCAACCATTATTATAAGGAGATCTGGTTCCAAGTAGTTGGTAGTTAGGAGAGAGAAATTTAGATTAGGGAATCACATAGCACACCAAGCGAATACCTAAAGAAATATGATATTAACTGCTTTCTTGATTGTGTTCATTGATCAAAAGGTGGATATCTATTTTGGTCATTGAAGGACAGTTTAGGGATTGTTTGGTGGACATGATTAAGAAAAGAGTTCATGTGTTATATCCTTTTGCTGACTTACATCAAACATATCTAACAGAGTGTTGCTCGAGGAAGAGCAACATTTAAGATTAGGGGAGTTTGATTCATTGGTTTTTAGTCATTTCACATGTATATTTTCCTTAATTTTATGTGTTGGTTTGTCATTTGTTTGATTAATTATGCATGAAATGATATCAATGGCCTATTCTATCTAAATGCATCAAATTATATGATTTTTACTATTTAAGATGGTTTAATATCCATCATGAGTACTTATCCACGTTCTTGTGCATTTTTAGGAACATTTGAACTTCACAGACCCGGTACTATTGACACCCAAAGTCAGTGGTACCAACTTCACATCAGTACTGGACTGGAAGACTCGCCCCAACTTGATACTACTGACACTCAAAGTCATACCGAAACCTTGTCAATAAAGTACAAGAATGAATCGTGGAAACTTGGTACTACTGAGTCCACAATCTTGGTACCACCGAGATGGCATCAGTGAAGTAGTGCTCGAGCAACCTAAAGACTCAGTGATATCGAGACAAGTCGATAGTACCAAAATAGTAATGAATCGTGACTACCCTAGAAACTCAATATTACTAACTATGCAGTCGATACTACCGAGTTTACCTGATCAGGAAATCTAAATATAGCAATCTAATCCAACGACTGGCATTATTTTTGTAACTTAAGTGATTCCTATGACTTGGGGGGAGTTCAGCCAGACCAGAGGAGGCAGCCGTTTTCCAATGCATGACACAAAGAAAGAAGAGAGAAGAGAAAGGAGCCAAAGGCTTCACCTGAGATTATCTGAGCACCTTCAGAAGGTGAATCTACAATCAAAAGACAGCAGATTGCAAACACGACGTAAGGGATCATCTGAATCAGCCATTCTCTAGGGGTTACTTAGTTTTTCTAATGTTTCCCACATTTTTCTCTTTCTCTACCATGTATTTGTCAACAAAAACCATGCGGAGCTAAACCCCTTGATTCCTTAGGATCCGGGAGTAGCATGGATATGCATTGTAATTGATTTCCAGGCATTAATATCATCTTTGTCCCTATTTTCTGGATATAAATCTATGAAGTTGTCGAGTTCTGTTTATGCCTGATCAACATAGATAGATTAGCAGACCCTTAATTATTTAGGGAGAGAGGTTAAGGGTTAGAAAAACATAGATTTACTCATTTATTGCACCCCTTAGAAAAGGTGAAGAATAAACGGGAGGAGAAACCTAGAGATTAATAGTAAAGCACCGAACTAATCAACCAATTACTATGAAAATGGGATTGGCATTAGAATAGGTGGTGACTGCACTGCCAGAGTGGGTAGTTCTGGATACATGCTCTTTATCTAGGGATCGAGTAATAGATATTAGTGTGTGGAATAAATTGCAATGTTATCTGTGGTGAAACCATTGTCTTGAGGAATTCCCTTAAATATGAGTAAGTTAATTGTTAAACTTGTTTTGTTCAGCAATTGTTTCTGTTCAATCAAACTAATTCACTTTCACTGGCCTAGCTGATTAGACCATAGTAAGTAGTAGTCTTCTGGAGAATGTTTCCCTGTGTTTGACTCGAGTCTAAAAAAGGCCTATATTACTTTGATATGTTCACTTGCGTACAACGCACGGTAAACATGTGTCAATGATAAAACACAGACATTTCATGAAGTAATGATATATTTTAGATTTCAGGAATACACACACACACACACACACACAGACACACACACACACACACACACACACACACACACACACATATATATATATATATATATATATATATATATATATATATATATATATATATATATATATATATATATATATATATATATGGGCCCATCTTTATTGCCCGCACGGGTAGCTATCCGCCCACCCTTCTGACCACTTTTTTTCAAAAAACAAAATTTTCAATTGTAGAGGACTATTTTGTCTAGCTCTCCAAAACATTTTAGCCAAAAATAATATCATTTTCCCCTCCAAAATAAAAAACCCGTCCTTATATATATCTGCTGTATATTTTGTATAGAGTTACTCTTTTATTCGTGTAGTAACTTTCTGATCACCATAGTTACTTTTTTGACAACAGAGTTACTTTTTTGGCTGCCGGGTAGCGAAAATCCAGGCTACCCGTGCGGGCAAGGAATGAACGCCATATATATATATATATATATATATATATATATATATATATATATATATATCATAGCAGTTAATTATAATGCAAAATTGGGCTATTCTTCGGTCCTAACGAATAAGGGGATTTGCCCTGCATGATTTCTATCAACAAATAAAATGAGAAAGAGAGAGACAAAGAGCTAAACATCAGGAATGCTAATGACAAACCTTAAAGACCGGTCAGGATGATCCTCTCTAGTGAGCACCTCAATCCACAGTGTTCCAGCTACAAATTTGATGCCCAGAGGTGCCTGAATCATTGGTATGTGGTTGTATCCTATATCTCTGATGCATGCTAATTTAGCATCCTTTTGCACAACCTTTTGAGTCTTGTTACAAAGAATATTTTATTTTTATCCACTGAAAAAGAACAAATTGTTATCTGCATCCTTTTATCGTAATTAAACCTTATCCTCATAAAAAACTATCCAATTCTTGGAGAATTATGTCATGAGCCAATCGGTTGACATTCCAACTGAGCAGTTTTAGATTCCACATGACCAATTCACTCTCTCTAAATGATCGGTTGACGCCATCCTCAGCCGACGCGCCTTGTTCAAACACCCAATTGAATCGACACACTATTCAAATGCCAAGCGCTTGTTTGAGACTCCAAAGTGAAAATGTTCCCACTCCAGCCGAGCAAGTCAAGGGGAGCCTCCACTCGGATCTAGGGTTGCTGATAGCTTCCTTGGATCCCACCCTTTCCAGACCCCAACTGATCAATTCGCTCCTCTAACCAATCAGTTGGCAGTTGGAAACTAGTTCAAAAAGCAGCCGCCATCCCTCTTTCACCCCAAAACCTAATTTTAAAGCCCCCTCATTCTCCTATAAAAGGAGGGGCACTTCCTCTTCACAACCATCATCTTTTGTATGAAGGATTTCTGAGCAACTGATCTCTTGTGTGCTTATATTTTGTTCATCAATAAAGATTATTGGTTCGCAAGCTAAGTGTTCATTTAATTTTTTTGTTCTTTACTTCATTTGTTATTAGATCTAGTCCTTCTCCCCCTTCTTATTCTCTAGAGTCAGTCATTTAATTGTCTCTAGCCTAAGGATTACTCCTTTGTTAAGTCTAGACTATGGCTAGAATGCTTTCTTCCTCCGTCACCCTTTACTCTACAATCATGAGTGAGTAGTTTTTCTATTGAGGCAAGGGGAATTACCCCTTAGCCATGGTTTGAATCAAATTAAATCTTAAGAACAACTTCTATTATATGGCTTTTTGTTTTAAGAATTGATGGTCTATCGAACTACTTGATTAGATCATTTGTTAATCCAGGTGAAAATGACCATGGAACCCCGAATTTAGAATAATAAACCCAATATCATTCAGGTTTTGAAATGATCGTGGATTTATCTCTTTTTGGATGATGGACTAAGAAACATGAGCACCAGGACCAATGGGCTCATGTGGAGTTCATCTTTTGTGGATTTTAGTTAATTCACATGCCTTCATCCATTTTGTCATTTGAAAGATTTAGTTTGATTCTCACCTAGGCTAAGGTGGTGAAAACCCCTACCAGCCTCGATATCCCTCATCTAAATTAAATCATCATTTGATCTACTCTTTTTACATTCTAGTCTTTCCATTCCTAATATTTTTATTATGCTAACAATCTCTCATTTTCCTTATGATAGAGTAATTTTACTTCTTGTTAGTGTAACTTTACTTCGTGCATTTCATTTCTATTATAGCATAAATCAAACCCCAAATCCAATTTTACTTTCTGTTCCAAAAATAAAAATACCAAAAAGAAATAAAAAGTTCAACAAAAATAATTGGGATTAGAGTCTACTATCTTAAGAATGTTGTCCTGTGGGATCGACCCTTCTATACTAGCCTTAATTGGACAATAAAAAAAGTAAACTCTTGGATTAATATCTTAGTGATTGTAGTACATTTTGACACATTAACAATTTGGCACTGTTGCCAGGGACAACATATTGTTTTCTCGAACCCCATAAACTTTTGAAAAACTTTATTTCATTTTTTATACCTTTCGAGTAACATTCCAGAAGTGCTAACCCTCCTTCTACTGAGTTTTCATTCCAGCAGTCCATTTTTTTCTACACATGATTAACTATTTATTTGTGCATGCGACACTCGAATGCCAGATTTACATCATTTGATCCTGAGATAGATAGAACTTTTCATCATCTAAATCGTCAAAATTGAATTCGGATGGACGAGGAGGAAGTCGCTCGTAGGATCAACCAAGCTCTTACGACTCAAAGAGAGCACATCTTAGCCGATCAAGAGGCTAGAGAAGCCACTTTTTGAGAAGCCTACATGGATGAACAAGAAACACTAGAGCCCGATAGGAAGGAAGCCAAAAGGCAAAAACAATTAAAAGATTTTTCTATTTCCTAAAATGCCTATGCACAACACCCAGTCATGCCTCCTAACATTCTTGCCCCCCAATTCAAGATCCAAACCCAATGGATCACCGTGATCCAAGCAAACCCATTCTCTGGCAGCAATGGAGAAAGTTTCCAAGATCATCTTCAAAGGTTCATTGACCTTTGTTCCTTGAACAAACTCCCATGTGTCTCTAAAGATGCAATCCTCCTTAGATTGTTCAAATACTCTGACACCGGACAAGCTAGTAGTTGGTACAACACCATGGAGAGTGAGGAACATGTTACAACTTGTGAGGTCCTACAAAATAAATTTCTTGAAAAATTTTACCCTCCTCTCACTTATGAAACTAGGGGACAAATCACTCACTTTTCTATGTCTCCAGGAGAATCCCTAGTGGAAGCCTGGAAAAGGATCAAATACTTTCTTAGAAAATGCCCACATGATGATATCTCTCAAGCCCAACTCATAGAAATCTTTAATCACAGTGTTGATGATGACACCAAATTTTTTCTTGATTCCTCATTTGGAGGAAATTTCATGCAACAAAGTCTAACCAGTGCATGGGAGGTTGTTAAACGTGCTTTTGAAACAAGGGCTAGATGGGGAATTGGTGGGATCCTTAAGGTAGCCAAAGATGACATTGATCCTGACATCCAAAGCATAGTAGAAAGCCTTAAATTAATTGCTCTAAAATAAGATCATTTCGAGTCATCCCTAGGCACCTATAGAGAGTTACCCCAACAAATTAAAGTTGTAGACTCTCTTTGTGGCATCTTCCAAGGATATGATCACACCACCTTACACTGCCAATATCTCTACAACACCCCCATGCAGCCTGAATTAGGACAATAATTGGAGGACCTAAATTCTATTCACAACATACTTGGTCAGGATTATTACAACCCCAATCAAACTAGAAACCTTCCTAGATTCCAATATGGGAACCTTTCTGGTGCTGAAAACTCTAGTCAACTCTACTCCCAACAAAGGCCTCCCTACCCTCAAAACAATAACTGACCACCACCTGGTTTCCCATACAACAATCAAAGAAATTTTGGGAACCAAGGGAACTATCGAGGCAATCACCAAAACCGACCACCATACCAAGGACAACCATTTCAAAACTTGAACCTCCCTCCTCAAAATCTCAATCAGCCACCATCAAATGTTCCTACTCCCCCTCCCCCAGCTGATGAAAGGATAGACGCCTTGGAACAAATCATCCTTGCTCAACAAGCTCATCAAAAGGAAACATACGCCTAGTTAGCTTGCCTATTTTCCCAACAGAAACCCCATGCTAGCACTTTTGTTGGGCATCCTGAAAACAACCCAAAACATCCCAAATAACTCAAGGCCGTCTCTACCCATTCGAGAAAGGTACACTCCCCTCCTCCTCTAGACTAACCTTCAAACATACCTTTAGATTTTGAGGATGAAGACATGGTAGTTGTCGAACCCAAAACTACACCTGAACCAACCATCCCTGAACCCCCACAGGTAGAAGTTGAAGAACCCATATACAAATCAAAACCTCCCTACCAAGCCCGCCTTAAATAAACAAGGCTCGACACCCGTTTCATGAAATTTAGGGAGGCCATGAAAAAATTACATGTTGATATCCCCGTCCTTGATGCTTTAGTAGACATGCTTGCCTGGTCCAAATACATCAAATTTCTCTTGACTAGGAAGTATGCCACATAAGAATATGAGAATGTCAAACTCACTAGGACCACTTGAGACATAATACAAAGTAAAATGCCTAAAAAATAGACGGATCCTGGTTCTTTTGGAATAGGATGCTACTTAGGTGATAATGCTTGTGGAAAAGGCCTAGCTTATTTAGGAGCCAGTATATCCATCATGCCCTACAGTCTTTGCAAAAGATTAGGATTCAACGACATGTTACCCACATCCATGATCATTCAATTGGTAGACTCATCCATGACCAAACCCATGGGAATCATAGAAGACATTCCAGTTAAGGTTGGGAAAGATGCTTATGTCCCATGTGACTTTGTGATCATGGACATCAAAGAAGATTTGCATTACCCACTCATTTTTGGTCGCCCCTTCTTAGCCACTGCATGAGCCTTGATTGATGTTGAGGTTGGAACCATTCTGTTAAGATTAGGGAGGCAAACCCTAGAGTTTAGGGTGTTTGAAAGCATGAAAGGGCCTAGTTTCCAAGAAGAGGTCTATCTACTTGACTGTATTGATAAACTTTCTCAACTGAGGCAAGAATGGGAGTTAGTTGATGACCCCTACACACAGCTCTCAATGGACCTCCTGAATGTGACTTTGATAATGAACAATTAGATCAATGTAAGGCTCATTTAGATAATTTTGAGGAGATTCCTAATGCTAAAATTGAGGACCTTAAAATGCTCTCCATCATGGAAGAAAAACCTGAACCACCTAAGGCCCCATAAATGAAGACTCTTCCCATAGGTTTGAAATATGTTTTTCTTGATGAACAATAATTGTGCCCTATCATCATAAATTCTTACCTTACCTTTGAATAAGAAAACAAACTTATGAGAGAACTTAGAAAAAGAGGAACTGCCTTAGGGTACAAAATGATTGATCTAGTTTTGATAGATCAATCTATCTGCATACAGAAAATCCCAATGATAGAAGTCAACAAACCCTCCTAGGATCCTGAATGAAAACTTAACCAAAACATGAAGGAAGTTGTCCATCTAGAGGTGACCAAACTTCTGACTGCATGAATCATCTACGCCATCTCCGACTCCCCATGGGTCAGTCCAGTTCATTTGTTCCCAAAAAGGGGGGACCACTATCATTAGAAATGATAAGAATGAACTTATTCCCACTCACACAATTATAGGATGTAGAATGTGCAATGACTATAGGAAGTTAAACAAGGCAACTAGGAAAGACCACTTCTGACTCCCCTTCCTAGACCAAGTTCTTAAACACTTAGCCCATCGACAATACTTTTGTTATCTAGATGGATACCCATGATTTTATCAGATTCCTATCTTTCTTGAAGATCAAGAAAAAACAACCTTCATATGTCCCTTTGGTACTTACGCATTCAGACGAATGCCCTTCGGCTTATGCATTGTGCCAACCACCTTCCAATGGTGTATGTCAGCCATCTTTGCAGGATTGACCGAAACTGTAATGGAGGTGTTCATGGATGCCTTCTATGTTTATGGAGATAGTTTTGACTATTTCCTTAGAAATCTCTCCCTTATTCTTGATAGATGTGTTGTGTCACACTTGGTCCTTAATTGGGAGAAGTGTCACTTCACGGTTAAGGAGGATATTGTTCTAGGCCATAGAGTAAGCAAACAAGGCATAGAAGTAGACAAGGCTAAAATCGAGGTCATCACTAAGCTTCCACCCTCAACCTCTGTCAAAGACATTTGAGAATTTTTGGGACATGACAGTTTCTATCCACGATTCATCCACAACTTCTCCAAAATCACCAAACCTCTCACCAACCTTCTTCAAAAGGAGGTACCCTTCAATTTTGACAAGGCCTGCATGGATAGTTTTCTATGTTTGAAAAATGCTCTCACGACCACTCCAATCATCCGTGCACCAGACTGGGCCCTACCTTTTGAAATCATGTGCGATGCTAGTGACTTTTCCATAGGTTCCATACTAGGACAGCGAGTCGATAAGAAACATCATGTCATATACTATGCATCCAAGACCTTAGATGAAGCTCAATGAAATTACACTATCACCGAAAAAGAAATACTTGCCATTTTCTATGCTTTTGATAAATTTTTCTCATACTTAGTGATGCAAGGGTTTTGAGTCACTTTTATAGGCTAGTTTTATAATCGTTTTGTGCATGTATTGGTCATATTTGTGGTTAATATCGCATGATTCATTTCCTTTAGCCTACAATCTCATTATGCATCAAATTTGTCTTATTTCATCTTATTTTGTATAAAAGATCATATTTCTCATATTTGATTGGTGTTCTTCTCTTTATTTCAGGGAATTTTCATATCTAAGGCCGTCGATACCATCGACGGTCATCGATGCCACCAACATGTCCACAACAACAAACCAGAGAAAGAGCAGAACCAGACGATACCATCGATAGGACGGTCGATGGTATCGAGATAGCGTCAGCGTGCCAAATATTAACAAGTCGATACCATCGACGTGTCTAGTCGATGGTATCGAGCTGCCATCAGAGAGAACGCCAGAAATCAAGGAGCGCCGATACCCTACGGGGGTCGATACCATCGACCCACCGTCAGATCAGGAAACAACCCAAATTGATCTAAATCGAACAACTGTGATATTGTTTTGGCCGTAAGTGATCCCTATACCTAGGAAAGATGGCCCAAGTCGTACTATCATGTTATTAGCTGCCGCATAAGTCTCAGAAGAGGAGAGGACGAAGAAAGGAGACTAGAGCTACACCCTGGATGTTTGCATAGATGTAGACGGAGTTTTCTACCGCCGAAAGGCTGCAGAATGCCCATCTCATGCTGAGAATCATCTGGTTCTCCTTCGTTCAGGGGTTACACCATCTCCATCCATGTTTCCCCTGTGTTTTCTTCTCCTTTCATCGTGTTTCTCATTGAGATGAACATGTGAGGCTAATCCCCTTTGTCTTTAGGACTGGGTGTAGCCCGGATAATCGTTGTATGACACTTTTTGCATAGTTAACCATAATATGTCTCTCAAATCCGTGGTATGATATTGTTTTCTCAATTCTATCATTGTTCTTGATCACCATAATGGTAATTTAATACCTTGAATTTCTTTTGACAAAGAATTAACGGTTGAAAAGATGCAATAATAACATTAACTTATAAATATTTTGGAAAAGACGATGTATGGTTAATGGTGGAAACCTAGAGATATGTTTTTCATGCACCTAATTTAGAGTATAGGTTACTACTGATGTGGAACTGATCTAAATTAAGGTAGTGAATTGTATCGCGGAAGCGAACAATTCTTTTCACAGGCCACTACCCGGGATAGGAGACAAGTTGTAATAATTATGTAGGAACTAGTACAATGAGAATCTATGGTGAAACCGCAATCCTAAAGATTCCATTTTAATTGATTAAAATAACCATTTAATCGATTTTTTTGCTTTCTTTTGTTTTTATTTTCTCTTTCAGAACAACTCTCAAACTTTTATAATCGGTCTAGTAGATTGCAAGTAGTTAGTAGTAGTCTACTGAAATTACGTTCCCTGAGTTTGACTCGGGCCTCACAAAGGCCTATATTACATTAACGCGTGCACTTGCATTTTACACATGGTTTAATCGTGTCAAGTTTTTGGCGCCGTTGCCGGGGAACGACAATTTTTGGCACTACGAGTGCTGTGAGCGGCCACACTAGGCCACTTTTTCATATAATTCTTAAAATTTTAAATTTAATTTCACATATTTTAATTACTTATTTATTTTAGCACTGTACTGAAATAATTTCCATCTTTTTAGGTGCTAGTTGATGGTAAAGATGCGTAGCACAAACTACACAAAATTACCCGAAATTCCTCCATCGGGTGAAGAAGTCGAGTTGACAAATCCACCAATTGAGGAAATTGAACAAGAATAGGAAGCAATGGCTGAGGAACAGACAATATGGGAGAAGATCAAGGCTATGTCTTCATCTGCGTCAAAAGGGCCAATCGAAAAATAGGCAATCAACATTCCTACATACAAGATTGATCCTGCACTGATTAATCTAGTCAAATCCAATGCATTTCATGGACTGAAGAATGAAGATCCAGTGGCCCACATCAGCCAATCTGTGGAAAATTGTGATATGATAAATATTGACATGTTTCCGCAAGTGGTACTTTTCTTGAAGCTTTTTCATGTGTCTCTAGCGGGAAATGCATCATAATGGCTGCAAAACCTTGATGACGAGTACGTCGAGTCTTGGGACCCGATGATAGAGGTCTTCTTTGAGAGATTTTTCCCGCCAGAGAAGATGAATGACCTCATGAGAAAGATACATAATTTTAGTCAAAAGGCCGGCGAGACTTATTCAGAGACTTGGGAGTGCTTCCAGATAATGCTGAGGAAGTGCCCACATCATGGGCTGGACAAGGAATAACAAGTAAAAAATTTCTACTTTGCTCTCAATGAGCATGACAGAAGCAAAGGTTCGGGTTTCTTCTTGAACAACACAGGCACAAGGTGTTGGGAGATATTGAAGAACATGGCCAAGAAACAGTCCTGGGGTGATAGAGATGCGCCAGAACAAGTTAGAGTTGCAGGGGAATCAAAGGCAATTAAAGAGCTAAATGAGAAGATGGACCTGATAGCAAAGAGATTTCTAGCAAAAGAGGATGAAGGATCTGATGATGAGGCACAGGTTAAATTTATGCACCAACAAGGGAACAGAAATAATGATTACTCTTAGAGGAAGGACAAAAAGTTCTCATGGAAGGATCCAAATAATTTTCTACAGGATCCGGACGCCAAGCCACAGCCCACTGCGGAGGAAAAGAGCAATGAGTTGCTCAATCAGGTGATAAAGCAAAATTAGGAGTTAATGAGCACATTTGGCCAACAAATTAAATCACAAGGAGAATTCATGAATCAATTTGGCTAAAATCTCCAAAGTCATGGGGCACAGATGAGGACTATTGAGACATATATAGCACAGATGGTAGCTGAAATAGCCAGTCTAAAGAAGCCCACAGTGCAAGGTTTTCCAAGAAATACAAATGTTCCAGGGGGAACCATCAAGCCAAGGCAATTTTGTTGAGGAGCGGAAAGAAAAATTTAAACTCCAAGGTCAATGAACCAAGGACATCACATGTAGTAGCAACTGATGAGGTCATAGAGGACCTAGTTCTAGAGACAATGGAGGATGATGCAGAGAAGGCTACATATGAGCCCATTGCAGAGGAAGAAACTGAGAAGAGGACGCCCTATGTGCCACCACATCAGAGAGCACAGACCATCCCAGTTCCTTATCCCAATAGTCTGAAATCAAAGAAAGTGGATGCACAGTTCCAAAAGTTTCTAGATAGCTTTCGAAAACTTTCAGTTAACATTCCGTTAATAGAAGCCATTGAGTATACCCCCCCTATGGTAAGTTCTTGAAAGATATAATTACCAAGAAGAGGAAGATTCCTGACACAGAGGTGGTAGTCCTTAAGGAGCAGGTTAGCGCCTTTATTCTAGGTAAATTTCCACCAAAGCAACAAGATCTGGGCTGCTTCAATATTTCATGCTACATAGGAAAAGTGAAATTTGGCGAAGCATTGTGTGATTTCGAGGCAAGTATAAACTTGATGCCCCTCTCAACATTCAAAAAGCTTGGTCTCAAGGAATCTAGACAAAGCAACATGATGATTCAACTTGCGGACAACTCTGTGGTACGACCATATGGGATATGCGAGGATGTTCTTGTCAAAGTTGATAGATTTGTATTTTTGGGTGATTTTGTCATCATGGAGATGCAAGATGAGAAAGGGAATGAGCTGCTCCTAGGAAGACCCTTCCAAGCCACTGCTGATATGATACTGGAGATGGTAGAGGCCGGTTGACAATGGGTATAGCTGATGATAGATTCAAGATACTCATGCCACCGAATTCAAAGTAGTTACAAAGGAATTAGCAATGTCACAAAGTGAAGCACTTTGATCATAATATCTCGCTTTGTTTAGGGAAGCCTTTTCTTGATATGGCTCAGGTCATGATAAAGGTAGATAAGGGAACACTTGTTGTGGACATCATGGAACAAATAAAGGTGATTTCTCTTATTAAAGTTGTGGGTTATCCCAATGATGATGAAGAGGAAGTCTCACTGTCTACTGAGGATGATGCTATAATAGCCTCGATGCTTGACTCATACCCGCAATTACCTCTTGAAGTGTGCTTGTTCAATATCTTGGATGATTGGATGAGAAGCACATCATTACACGAATGTGTAAATATGCTTCAAGTGCTTCCTTGCTACTATGCCAAGCACTATGAAGATCTAGGACCTCTACCACCACCGCTTCATTCTTCTTTGGTCAGCCTGCCAGATTTAGAGCTTAAACCGCTGCCCCCTCACTTGAAGTACGTCTTCTTAGCAGAAAATGAAAAGCTACCGGTAATAATTTCGGCATATCTGAGTGCCGATGAAGAAGAGCAGTTGATGATTGTGTTGAAAAACCACCATGGTGCATTCGTGTGGTCAGTTTCTGACATTAAGGGGATTTCCCCTACCCTTTACCAACACAAGATCTGGGTTGTTGAAGGAGCCAAGCCAGTGATTCAGCCACAACATCGACTCAACCCTAGCATGATGGAGGTCGTCAAGAAGGAGGTGATCAAGCTTCTTTCTATGGGCATTATTTATGCTATTTCTGACTCGACATGGGTGAGTCCAACACAGGTAGTCCCTAAAAAGGGGGGAATCACGATAACACAATATCTTTTAAAATGAGACTGTCACCACTCGATTGGTAACTGGGTGGCATGTTTGCATTGATTACCGTCGCCTAAATTCTGCCACTTTAAAAGATCATTTTCCTCTCCCATTTATTAATCAGATCTTTGAGCGGTTGGCTGGCCACTCTCATTTTTGCTTTTTAGACGGTTATTCCGACTACAATCAGATTTCCATATACCCTAAGGATCAAGAGAAGTCTACCTTCACTTGCCCATATGGTACTTTTGCATATCGTCGTATGCCGTTCAATTTGTGCAATGCACCGACCACTTTTCAACGATTTATGTTAGCTATTTTTTCGGATATGGTGGAGCATTGTCTTGAGGTTTTTATGGACAATTTTTCCATCTACGATGCATCTTTTGATGAGTGTTTGTATAATTTGGACAAAGTTCTACAGAGATGTGAGGATACACATTTAGTCCTCAATTGGGAGAAATGTCATATGATGGTTAGCGAAGGTATCGTTCTTGGACACAAGGTGTCTAGTAAAGGACTGGAGGTAGATCCAGTAAAGATTGAGGTTATTTCCAAACTACCTCTACCAAACTCAGTGAAAGGGGTTAGGAGTTTCCTTGGTCATGCGGGGTTTTATCGGCGATTTATCAAGGATTTTTCTAAAATCACTAAACCATTATCTGAATTTCTTGAAAAGGATTCTGTTTTTGATTTCAATGATAAATGATTGCATGCCTTTGAGGTGCTTAAGAAAAAGTTGATTTTGGCACCGATTGTTCAAATGCCAGATTGGACTAAGCCCTTTGAGCTTATGTGTGATGCGTCAGCTTTTTCCGTGGGGGCCGTTCTTGGGCAGCATTTTGAGAACAAACCCACAGTGATTTTTTATGCATCTAAAACTTTGAATGATGCCCAACTCAATTAAACCACAATAGAGAAAGAATTGCTTGTCGTGGTTTTCACATTTGAAAAATTTAGGCAATATTTAGTGGGGTGTAAAGTTGTGGTTTGGACGGACCATGCTGCCATAAGATACTTAATGGAAAAGAAAGATGCTAAACCTAGACTCATTAGGTGGATCTTACTTTTACAAGAATTTGACATTGAAATTAAGGATAAGGAAGGTGTTGAGAATGTGGTTGCGGACCACTTGTCTTGGTTGGACAGGGTAGATGAGGGAGATACTAACATACCCATTACCGAGACTTTTCCGGATGAAAAAATCCTTTCAATGCAATCTAAGGATCTGTGGTTTTCATATATTGTAAATTATCTCGCATGTAAGGAAATCTCGGATGATTGGACTTATCAAGAGAAAAAGATATTTCTCCATTCTTTGAGATATTATTTCTGGGATGACCCTATTTTGTTGAGACAGTGCAGGAATGGCGTTTTGCACAGGTCACTATTTTGTTGAGACAGTACCCGAATGTGAATATGAAAGTGTGCTTAGTCACTATCATGCATTACCCACCAACGATCATCATGCGAGCACAAGGACGGAGGCTAAGGTGTTGGAAAGTGGCCTTTATTGGCCTATGCTTTTCAGAGACGCCTATGACTATGTGAGGAGGTGTGATTCATGTCAAAGGGCAGGTGACATCTCAAAGTGGCAAGAGATGCCCCTCAATATATTTCAAGAGGTTGAGGTATTTGATTTTTGGGGTATTGATTTCATGGGACCTTTTGTGTCCTCTAATTCCAATTTATACATCTTGCTTGCTGTTGATTATGTATCAAAGTGGGTAGAGGTAATACCCACAAGGATCGGATGATTATTAGTGACGAAGGCACCCACTTCACGAATAGGAAATTTACTGCATTAATGAGTAAATATGGGGTTAAACATAATGTAGGTACCCCACATCACCCACAGATGCAAGGCCAGGTGGAGGTGTCAAATAGAGAGATTAATAAGATATTGGAGCGCACGGTGGCCTCTTCTAGGAAGGATTGGAGTGCACTACTACTGAATGCACTATGGACGTATAGGACCGCATTTAAGACACCTATAGGCACCACGCCTTTTAGGTTGGCTTACGGGTGGGCTTGTCATTTTCCGGTAGAATTAGAGCATAAGGTGCACTGGGCGCTAAGGAAGCTGAACTTGAATATAGATGAGGCAGGGAAGAAGCGAATGTTAGAGATCAATGAGTTGGATGAGCTAAGGATGAATGCATATGAGAACTCAAGGATCTACAAAGAGCGGACAAAGCAAATACATGATCACCACATTCACATGCGAGTGTTAAAGAAGGGTGAGAGTGTACTGTTATTCAATTCAAGGTTAAAGTTGCATCCTGGGAAATTGAGATCCCGATGGAGTGGACCGTTTGTGATAGAGGAGGTGTGACCCCATGGTGTTATCATGGTTAAAGATGGTGATAGAGCATTCTTAGCGAATGGTCAAAGTTTCAAGCATTATTATGGGGAAGATTACAATAGGAAAGTGCATGAGGTTAAACTAATGGCACTAAAAGAGGAATGAAAGGTAGAATTGCATCTAGCCTAAGACGTTAAAGTAGGGTGCTTGTTGGGAAGCAACACAACCTTGGTAGTGTACATGTTTGTTTCTTTAACTTTTGTTCGAATTCCTAGGTAATTTTCACTATTGTAGATATTAGTATTTAAAAATGATACCCTGATTATTTTGCTAAGTGTACATAACTGTGTGGAAGTCGATACCATCGACCCTTGTGTCGATGGTAGTGACAAGGGTGATGAGTAGAAGCTATAGAAAATTTGCTCTGTCGATACTATCGACGGCCTCGTCGATAGTATTGACCACCCAACAAGTTGATCAACTCAAATTATGGAGCAAGTCAATAGAATCGACCCCAAGGTTGATGCTCACGAGATCTCTAGAGATATTTAGATGATTTCGTCTCAGATAAGTCGATGCCATCGACCACTGAGTCGATGGTATCGACCCAGCTTCAGGGAAATTCAGCACCAAGGCATCACGAGGACAAAGGATGCATACAGAAGTTGATGCCATCGATGCCCGTCGATTGTTTCGAAGGGCCACATCAGCGATTCGTGAGTCGCAATCAATGAAGCATGCTAAATCGGAGAGGTCAATCTATGGGACAGGTCGATACTATCGAACCTCATCGATAGTATCGACGTGTCACCGATCCGGGCCTTGACATCCAACAATCGATGACTGTTGATACTATGAAGAAACGGATCATGCTACAGATGTTGATACCATCGACAACCTGTCGATGGTATCGACGGGGTACCAGGGGCTCCGACCTCAGTTATAAAAGGAGGGATTGTAGTTCATTTCTCTTCACACCTTCAGATCATTCTTCCTCAACATCGACCCTGAGCATTGGCGAGCAACCAGAGGCGCGCAACGAGAATCTAGCGAGTGAGAAATCTTCCCTGAGTCTGTCATCGACTACGGAGATCATCTTATCTAACCTTCACTGAGCTCTTTTTCTCTATCTTTTCTCTGTTCATCATGGTGAGGAACGTAGCTTCATCTTCCTCACGCACTGCCCCAATGGAGATCGAGACATTTGTACCACCACTGTCAGGCTCCATTCCCCGTCCAAGGCTTGCACATCCCTCGATGGACGTGAAGAAGATCTTCGACGAGTTAATGAAGCGGCCAATCGAGCCCACTTGTTATGTTGATCGGGCCATGATCCGAGACCTGGGCTTTGAGGACAACCTCAACTATGTCCTCTGTGGCCAAGTTGGAAGGTTGACATATGGGGTGGAACGAGTTCCCTATCATGTTGAGGGCCATCCTTTCTTTGGCGAGCGGCCGACATATAAGGAAATCATGGTAGAGTTTGTGGCATCTCTCGACATTTGCGTCGTTCCCAACGACCTCATCGCCACCAATCATGAGTGGATAAAGGGCTGAGTCTCCTTTCAGCTTTTCAACCGCAACTACACCAACACGCTCGACCAGTTCAACTCAGTCTACAACTGGTGGCATTCGCCTGAGTAGCACAGACGGCTGGACAGTCGGGCCGACTATGACGCAATGTTTGCGGAGTTGGTGACCAATCCGGCGGGTAAGACGATCAGCTATCACAACGCGGTTGTGGCTGATTTTGACCACCCATTTGTGAGGGTTTTGCATCGCATGTCATGCATTACTTTCTTTGCTCGAGGTGAACTTTCGCTAAGCAAGTTCCAAGATACATACCTATTTTTCCTCTACAAGCCGCTGAAGAGGGAACAACTTAACTAGGGTGCGTTTTTCTTGACGCGCGTGATGGCAGTGAAGAGGAGCACCAGACGAGCCCCTATTCATTTTGGGGGACTTATCACGCCACTAGCCCTCTACCTTGGGCTAGACCTGTCAACACTCCCTCCACTGGTCAACAAGAACCCTGTAAATCTGGCCCACTTCCACCGCTCAAACCTTCTTACATTCCGCGACAGTGTGGTGTATGCTCATTACCACATAGGAAAGGAGTACTTGGCGCTATAATTACCAGACCCCGTTTTCAACATCCAGCCATGCCAGCATTTTTGGTGGCCAATCATTCCTATTGATGAGTCCGAGGAAGAAGTTGAAGCTGCAGATGATGACGGCGATGCAGGCGATGACGATGAGGAGGAAGAGGTGAATCTCACACCTCTTCAGTCATGAGTAGCCCCGAGGAAGTGTCCACGCTTCTATCCGGGAGCATCATCTTCCTCTCAGCCACTGCCACCACAACCCCCTTAGGAAGGAGAGGATGTTTATTCCATGCACGGTATGTATTCCATGCTCAAGGACATCCAGTAGACGCAACAGCAGCATACTGCATCTTTCACCGGTATTCAAGACACGACGAACTGACTATTTGTGAATCAACAAGCAATTTACGAGAATGAGCACCTCCTCCATGCCAACCAAGAGAACATACACAACTGGTTGCATAGGATGGAGATGTAGCAGCAGCCTTTCTACGACCACTACTGGAGTCGGGACTACTTTGGAGGCTACCCACAGCCGCCACTGATGCCCCCATCTGATCCTTCATTTTCGGGGAAATATCCTACATGGGATCCCAGTAGTCAGCACTACCCGTAGTACCCGCCACCTGAGCAGTCATAGGGTATCACTGTTCCACCGTCTGAGTTTGTTCTTAACTATGAGGCCATAGTCAAATTCAAGCTTGGGAGGGGGGATGGAACAATTTCTATCTTAGTTTTATTTCATTTTCTTTCATTTTAGCATTTTTCTTAGCTTTTTGCAATTTTTCTTCTAGTTGTGCAATTTCTTTATTTACAACTTTCTAGGATCCACTTTCTATCTATTGTAATCAGTGGATGTCTAAATGTAAATTGCATGTCATCTCAATGTTTTTCATATGGGGGTAATGGGTGCAATTGTCTGAAATTTGAGCATTAATGAAAATTTTCCAAAAATTATAAGTTGGGCTTGTTTGAAATTGAGCACATAACTTAGGAAAATAATTGGGTAGGTCAACTTTAAAACATATGATCATAATTGTACATCCTTATGGTTCAAGAAGTGTGGACGGATTTGGATGTTGAACCTAAACTGACCAAACGGTAATGGGACTTTAATCAAAAGTGAGAGAGAGAAACCCGTTGATTGATTGGTACACATGTCAGTAAGGAGGGACATATAATCTTTTGTAATGGTTCTGCCAATTAGTCTTGTGATCTATCCACCCCACATCATTCACACTCCACCATAAGAATTGAGAACACATTACAATTTTTCATTTCTTGATTGCATGTCAACTAGATAAGATTGCATTATACCTAGATTTTGCAAAAAAAAATGAAAAATGAAAAGAGATTTGTAGATTAGTCATGCATGCACACATTCTAGAGTGCGTGCCATTGTAGCTGCATAATTACTTTCATATAGTGGCATTTTGCATACTCTTGAGCATATAGGAGATTATGTGCCTTACTTATTCTAAAAAATAAGAAATGCGGGGAACTTGTTCTATACTCTCTGAGAAGTGAATTCTAATGCACCAATTGTGGTAGTTATGTGAAAATAAGCTTGAAAAATATATATCTATTGTAAATGTTTCTCTAGTCAAAAATTGAGAAGAAGGGCTTGAAAACAAAAGAAAAGAGAGAACAAAAATTTAAGCAGAAATTAGAGGGAGAAAAGAACTTGTTTCACATGTATATTAAAAAAAATAAGCACATGATGTAGTTTTGTAGAAATTTCATCTCACATCGAGATGGAATAGTAAAGCATGCATCATTCCACCTAAAATGTAGGCATTAGGTCATTTCCATACGCATATGCATCATTTAGGTCATTTTTATTGTTTTTGCATGTTAAACTTTATTATGCTTCCTCTTCTTCCACATCCATCCATTTCATCCACCTGTTGCTCAAAATGGTAGGCCACCCATGATTATCTCCTCATTCTTGTATATCAGGAGATCTTCTTCCATGTAGATGGTAGTTAGGATATGAGCAACGTAGATAGGAGATCACAAGATGCACCAAGCCTAAACCGGAGGAATTTATTATATCAACTACCTTATTTGATAGTGTTTGTTGTTCTTGGGGTGGGCATCACTCATGGACAATTATTGTCACCTTTAGTCTAGTTACCATTCCATGGTCAGTGAGGGCCGGTATGTGCCTTGCAGGAGGGAATCATTCTGAGATGTCTTTAATGCTAATATGTTGTTTAGTTGACCCTCACAATTATATTATGTAGTTTTGTTGCTCGAGGAGGAGCAAAGTTCAAGCTTAAGGGAGTTTGATGCAAGGGTTTTGAGTCGCTTTTATAGGCTAGTTTTATAATCATTTTGTGTGTGTATTGGTCATATTTGTGGTTAATATCACATTATTCATTTCCTTTAGCCTACAATCTCATCATGCATCAAATTTGTCTTATTTCATATTATTTTGTATAAAAGATCATATTTCTCGTATTTGATTGGTGTTTTTCTCTTTATTATAGGGAATTTGCATATCTGAGGCCGTCGATACCATCGACGATCGTCGATGCCATCGACATTGCCACAACAACAAGACGGAGAAAGAACAGAACCAGTCGATACCATCGACATGACGTTCGATGGTATCGAGATAGCGTCAGCGTGCCAAAGATCAACAAGTCGATACCATCGATGTGTAAGGTTGATGGTATCGAGCTACCATCAGAGAGAACGCCAAAAATCAAGGAGCGTTGATACCCTACGGGGGTCGATGGTATCGACATCGTCAGATCTGGAAATAGCCCAAATCGATCTAAATCGAATGACTGTGATATTTTGTCGGCCATAAGTGATCCCTATACCTAGGAAAGACGTTCCAAGCCATACTATCACGTCATTATCCACTGCACAAGTCTCGTAAGAGGAGAGGATGAAGAACAGAGACCGGAGCTATGCCCCAGACGTTTCCAAAGCTGCAGACGGAGTTTTCTACCACCGAAAGGCTACAGAACGCCCATCTCGTGCCGAAAATCATCTAGTTCTCCTTCATTCAGGGGTTACACCATCTCCATACACGTTTCCCCTACGTTTTCTTCTCCTTTCATCATGTTTCTCATTGAGATGCACATGCGGGGTTAATCCCCCTTTGTCTTTAGGACCGGGAGTAGCCTGGATAATCGTTGTATGACACTTTTTGCATAGTTAACCATAATTTGTCTCTCAAATCCGTGGTATGATATTGTTTTCTCAATTCTATCATTGTGCTTGGTCACCATAATGGTAATTTAATACCTTTAATTGCTTTTGACGAAGAATTAATGGTTGAAAAGACGCAATAATCATATTAACTTATAAATCCTTTGGAAAAGGCGATGTACGGTTAATGGTGGAAACCTAGAGATATGTTTTCATGCACCTAATTTAGAGTATAGGTTACTACTGACGTGGAACCGATCTAAATTAAGGTAGTGAATTGTATCACGGAAGTGAAACATTCTTTTCACAGGCCACTACCCGGGATAGGAGACAGGTTGTGATAATTATGTAGGAATTAGTACTATGAGAATTCGTGGTGAAACCACAATCCTAAGATTCTATTTTAATTGATTAAAATAACCATTTAATTGATTTCTTTGCTTTATTTTGTTTTTATTTTCTTTTTCAAAACAACTCTCAAACTTTTATAATCGGTCTAGATGATTGCAAGTAGTTAGTAGTAGTCTACCGAAATTACGTTCCCTGGGTTCGAACCAGGCCTCACAAAGGACTATATTACATTGACGCGTGCACTTAAGTTTTACGCAAGGTTTAATTGTGTCACTTAGTTATATCCAAAGTAATTGTTTACAATGATCATGCATCCATTCACTACATCATGACAAAGAAGGATGCCAAACCTAGACTCATAAGGTTGATTCTGTTGTTGCAGGAGTTTGACCTAGAGATCTTAGACAAAAAAGGGTCTGAAAATGTCATGGCTGATTACCTAAGTCGACTTAGCTATAGCCAACTCGATAATACCCCCATAAATGAATCCTTACTTGATGATCAATTGCTTAAGGTGAACTCCCAATTTCCTTGTTTGCAGATTTTGTAAATTATTTAGCTATTGTTGTACAGCACCCTGAATACAAGGGACACTCTAAAGTTAAATTTTTACATGACGTTAAAAACTACTATTGGGATGAACCTTATTTGTTTAGACTTTGTGTTGACGGTCTATATTGTCATTGTGTTTCCCAAGCAGAAAGCTCTGATATTCTGGAACAATGTCATTCTGGCCCCTATGGTGGGCACATGAGTTCCCAAAAAATAGCTAGGAAAGTCTTGCAGTGTGGGTTCTTTTGGCCCACCATCTTCAAAGACTCTTATGAATATGTACTCTCATGTGACCAATGTTAAAGGACAAATAACATCTCCAAACGTGACCAAATGCCATTAACTTCTTGGTAGGAATTAGAAATCATTGACGTCTGGGGAATCCACTACATGGGCCCATTTCCTTCTTCTTATGGGTATGCATACATATTAATTACATTCGATTATGTGTCAAAGTGGGTTGATGTTATACCAACTAAAACTTGTGATTCCAAACCCGTTAAAAAACTCTTTAAAGACATTATTTTTCCTAAATTCGGAGTCCCACACATTGTCATTTCTAACGGGGGATCCCATTTTTTAGAAAAAATCTTTGAAGCCTTATTGAAAAAATAAAGGGTCTACAACAAACTCGCCACTCCTTACCATCCTCAGACTAGTGGGCAAGTTGAAGAATCCAATAGGCAAATCAAGTCCTTAGAAAAAACTATTGGTCATACTAGAAAAGATTGGGCCTTGAAAATCAATGACGCACAGTGGACATATGGAACTACCTACAAAACACCTATAGGAACCACCCCATTCAGGTTGATTTATGGAAAATCATGCTACCTATCGATAGAATTAGAACACAATTTTGATCTTTCAGTAGCTGGAGAAAAATGTCTTCTCTAAATGAATGAATTAGATGAACTTAGAATGAGTGCTTATGAGAATACAAGAATCTACAAGGACCGAACTAAATTATGGCATGATAGTAACTTTAAATGCAAGGACATTAGAGAAAGTGACTAGGTTGTAGTGTATAACTCCAAGTTAAGGCTTTTTCCTGGAAAGTTTAAGTCAAGATGGTATGGTCCCTACCTTGTCAAATGTGCCTATCCACATGGTGCCTTCCTTCTGTGGGATAAGTTTTTGGGTGAATTTAAAGTTAATGGGAATTGACTCAAAAGATACATAACCACTGAAGACCTTATCGTTTCAGATACCAATAATTACTCATCCTTGGAAGACCTTACCTTAGCCAACCCTCAACCCCCCCAGAATCTCAATAAGTTGGTCTCTCACATGTCGAGCCTTTGACATAAAATAAGGTTCATATTTGGAGGAAACCCAACCCTATCTTCCTTCAACCGCTTTTTCTTTACCTTATTATTTCATCTTGTAATTGTTTCCTTTTTTTATCCCAACCAGACGATCTGCTCAGCCAGCCAAATGACCAGTTCATATGTAGTCCAAATGATTGATTGGGCACTCAACAGAGCATCTCAAACCAATTGAAAATCACAACCCTCTAGTTTTGAACCAGTCCGGCCCCTCCCTTCCCCATGCATCGATCTGACTGATTCATAATTTCAATGCATTACCACTCTGACACATCAGATTTCTCTCGACGCACTATCCCAAGTGGAATGAACTGATCATCTCACAAGGCCGAATGACCAGTTCGACACCCATGAATATCTATATAACCCAGTCGAGCTGAGCACTCATCCTACACCCTCGACTCACTCTTCTTCTAACCTTGATGCCACCCACCTGAGCTCCCGACGATGAGCCGACCAACCAGCTCTCAGGCCAGCTGACCTCCACCCGCGAGCTTCTCATTGCACTGACCACTGATCGGCCCTTCAATGAACTGAACGATTCACTACCTTAGTTGATCATCCCTCAGTCCAGTCGAGCCCCTCACAACACCATCCCCCTTCCATGAGAGAGCCCCTCACAACACTCGCTATCGACCGACCCTCAAGCGAGCTGAGCACTTTGTATCCTCCGCCCATCAGCTCTCTGTGCAACCTCTCACCTCCACCTACACAACTGAGCATTCGAGGAGTGAATCGCTCGACTCCTCTCTGGAGCCCGGTTTGCTTCGCTCTGTCCCCTCGATCTACCTCCTTGGTCACCGTCATTTTCACCTCTTCCTCCCAGAAAAACCGATCGTCTCATCCTTTCAACAGCATGTTTAACAGTGCCAACCGATCGATTCACATCTTCAGCCAATATTTTCATTTGAGGCCAGTCGAGCTCCTCGCTCTCTCCCCCCAATCCACCATCATTCTCGCCCTTGCTTACCCTCCCAACCAAACGGATCAAATCACTCCTCCAAACACCCATTTCATTGTGCTAAACGATCATTTCAGGTTGTCAGCTGATCGTTTGGATTCACGCCTATAGCCATGTTCAACCATTTCTGCAAAAACAAGGGAAAGTCTATCGCCTTGTCCTCCTACAATCCACCTCACCAATCTAGATCCCAATTCAGGATTCATTTCCACACACCTTCCCCCACTAGTGAATCCTCACCCGATTTCACTAAGGATATGCTCAATGACATACACGATGCAGAAGCTCTTATCCGTGAGATGAAGAGCAACCAGAAAGCCAGCAATGACCCAGATTCCACCACCCCTCATCCACCTTTCATCATCCCCATTTTGGGTAGCTACGTCTAGTTCCCCAGCACCGAACACCTACAACATTTCAAAGAAATGTTCTCCATGGGTGTTTCCCTCCCCCGATGGGCTTGTGGCATCATCCTTGACGCATTAGGAATCGGAGAAGCCACTGATAAAATTTCCCACAAAAACCATATACTCCTTTTCCCTTACTACGTTACCTCCGTCTATAGGGACCTCACTCATGAGTTCTTGTCCACCTTCTGTCACTATCACTGCTCCCAGGACAATTCCAGTTGTAAGATCCATATTTTTGGGGAAAATCTGGAAATCTCTGCTTGACAGTTCACCTCTTTCATTCTCGATGGCATAGATGATTACTGGTTGGATTGTTGAATGGAGCTATCCTACGATTCTTACCCCGACTAGTATGACAGAGACAAGTTCTGGGATGAGATCACCGGCCTCATGCCCCGCCTTCCTAGTGGTTCTAAAGCCTCTAGCATACACAATCCTGTGGTCTTCTACCTCCTTCACGTTCTTGCTTGCACAATTTTCAGTAGGGAAGGTACCCAGGGATCCATTACTCAGGTTGAACTCTATACCCTTTGGTGTCTTTTGAATGAAGAAACCTTCAACTGGGGGAATGCCATTCTATAACATTTCAACACCCAATGCAGCCATACCACTGCATCCTCCTTCCACATTGGCCACTTCATCACTCATCTCGCCATCTTTTTTGGCTACACCCACATTCCATTCTCACCCCTCCCACTCAAAAATCGCTTGATCGACAGTTACTATCTGAAAGGGAGTAAATTCATTTGCTTGTGTGTCGATGCCATCTACTACCTCCTCTTTAAGGACACATCAGATTCCTCTTTATGAGCTCATCGATCTACTAGGACACATCCAGAGGTATAGTCTGGAGTACCCAGACCCAGGTGTCATCCCCGAGCCATAGGCCCACATGAGGAGCATCTCTTTAGAGGCTCATGATGATGTCTCTGGACCACCGCCACCACCCTACCATCGCACCAGGCAGCGACCAGATGATGACGTCAGTACCTACAGTTTCTACGAGGTCCAGCAGTAGCTGGATGAGATTCAGCATGAGCAGCAGCGACAGGGCCATCAGCTTAACCACATGTATCTTACGCAACATTCAAAGGAGTCTTGGCATGTGTAATTTGGCCACTATACCCCTAGCCGCCTGTCCTATGAGGAGTATGGGGTCCAACAGGCCTACCTAGATTCCCACTCCTCTTACTGGGGAAACTACTACTCCTCCCACCTGTAGAATCCACCACCACAATGATCTTCTTCCCTCCATCTCAGTCTGAGGGTTTGCTCGAGACGAGCAAAACTCTAAGTTTGGGGTGGGGGTGTGTGGTATGTATTCCACCCCTTTACCTTCCCTTTTTAGCATTTTCCTTTTGTATTTCAAATTAATTGCATTTTCTTTTTCAAACTTTGGCCTTTACCTAGTCGGCCAATTGATGTATCTTCTTTTCAAAAATAAATTAGATAAATCTTTTTCAAAATCTTCACATTTTTTTTGAAAATATCAAGTTATCCATACCTAAATTAGAAATATTCTTAGAAAAGATGGAAATCCTTAGAGCATCAAATAGAATCAAATGCAAACTTTCTTATCTTTAGCATTAGATTAACTGATTAATCTTTCTCATATAATGTATTTACATGATTTTTCTTACAGATGCAACAACACTCTAAAAAAGAGAAGTATTTTGCATGGGAAAATAATCTGCACGGCAACCCTTAAGTTTGAGGTGGCATGCTCCTTCTCTCTTCCTTCTTCCATACCCCTCATAAATGTAATAGGGGCATACCACCAAAAGATGCAAAAAAAGAGCACTAAAAAAAAATTGTGGTCAATGTAGCCACAAGTCCATGAATCATATCCCAAGTCAAATAGAGGAGTGATCCTTCTTCCACACCCCACAATTTCTCATTCCCGTTCCAAAAAAAAATATAAATTTTTGACTGTTGAAGCGTAAGTAGGTTTAAGATTGTTTGTACAAAGTTTAAGTTTGAAAGAGAAAGTTATGAAAAATGTTTTTTATAAGAAATATAAAACTTGTATTTTTTTATTCTAGGAGATGGGTCGCTTGGCCATGAAAGGGATAGAATATACCACTAATTAAGAGAGGATGAACATGTTGCTTCCAAAAAAAACTTTGAATTATTTTTATATTTTAATTACTTGAGGACAAGCAATGGCTTAAGTCTGTGATATTTTGATGTATGCAAATTTGGCATCCTTTTGCACATCCTTCTATGTCTTGTTACAAAGAATTTCTTATTTTTATCCACTGAAAAAGAACAAATCGTTATCTTCCTCCTTTTATCACAATTAAACCTTATCCTCATCAAAAACTTTCCAATTCTTGTAGAATCGTGTCATGAGCCGATCGGTTGACATCTTAACTGAGCAATTTCAGATTCTAAACGATCGGTTCACTCTCTCTAGATGATCGATTGACGCCATCCTCAACCGATGTGCCTTGTTCAAACACCCAGTTGAATCAACACGTGATTCAAATGCCAAACAATCATTTAAGAGTCCAAAGCAGGAGTTTTCCCGCTCTAGCTGAGCGAGTCAAGGAGCGCCGCCACCCAGACCTAGGGTTGCTGACTGCTTCCTCAGCTCCCGCCCTTTTCAGGCCCCAAATGATCGGTTCGCTCCTCCAACCGATCGGTTGGCAGTTCGAAACCAATTCAAAAAGGAGACACCAACCCTCTTTCACCCCAAAACATAATTGTAAAGCCCCCTCCTTCTCATATAAAAGGAGGGGCACTTCCTCTTCAGAACCATCATCTTTTGTATGAAGGATTTTCAAGAAACTGATCTCTTGTGTTCCTATATATCATTCATTAATAAAGATTATTGGTTCACAAGTTAAGTGTTCTTTTAATTTGTTTCTTCCTTACTTCATTTGTTATTAGATCTAGTCCTTCTCCTCCTTCTTCTGTAGATCGTAGCAAGGAATTAATATTCATCCATTTAATTGTCTCTAGCCTAAGGATTACTCCTTTGTTAAGTCCATACTATGGCTAGAACACTTTCTTCCTCCATCTCCCTTTACTCTACAATCATGAGTGAGTAGTTTTTCTATCGAGGCAAGGGGACTAACCCCTTAGCCATGGTTTGAATCAAATTAAATCTTAAGAACGACTTCTATTAGATGGCTTTTTGTTTTAAGAATTGATGTTCTATTGAACTGATTACTCGATTAGATCAATTGTTAATCCAGGTGAAAACGACCTTGGAAACCTAGATATAGAACAATAAACCAAATCACATAGAGAGGTTTTGAAACGACCATGGATTTATCTTTTTTTTGGATGATGGACTAAGAAACATGAGCACCAGGACTAATGGGATCATGTAGAGTTCATCTTTTGTGAATTTTAGTTAATTCACATGCCTTCATCCGTTTTGTCATTTGAAAGATTTAGTTTGATTCTTTCCTAGGCTAAGGTGGTGAAAACCCCTACAAGCCTCAATATTCCGTGATTTCAATTCAATCATCGTTTGATCTACTCTTTTTACATTCTAGTCTTTCCATTCATAATATTTTTATTGTGGTAACAATCTCTCCTTTTCCTTGTGATAGAGTAATTTTACTTCTTGTTAGTGTAACTTGACTTCTTGCATTTCGTTTCAGTTATAGCATAAATCAACCCCCAAATCTGATTTTACTTTCTGTTCCAAAAATAAAAATACCAAAAAGAAATCAAAAGTTCAACAAAACTACTTGGGATTAGAGTCTACTATCTTAAGAATGTTGTCCTATGCGACCGACCCTTCTGTACTAGCCTAAATTGGACAGTAAAAAAGGTTAAAATATAGGATTAATATCTTAGTGATTGTAGTGCACTTCAATGCATTAACAGTCTCCTCCTCTTTTGGTTCCATGTTTGGTTACAACATGATAGAACATGATCCGCTGATCTGGAAGAACTCCCCTTAAGTCATTAGTGGGTCTCATGTCGTCATTAAGTCTCATCCATTAGGTATCTCTTAGTCTTTAATATGATCTGATAATGTAAAGTGAGTACAACAGATTGGATGTTGGTGGCATCGAGTTTTTAGCTGACTCAAAACCCTAATAAGTGTCAATGCTACTGATTTGTATGTGAGTGACACCAAGTTTCTTTTGGCGAGTTCTGACTTGTTCTGGATACAAAAGTTGGTACCACCGACTAGAGTTTCGGTGGAACTAAAACCATAAGTCTGGTTACTAATTATTTTCATGTGGAGAGTTATTAGCATTGAATCTGTCATTCAGTGGCATCAAAAATCCTTTCGGTAGCACCGTGATTGTTCTTTACAGCACTGACATTTTGAGATTTCCTTATTGGATTTCACCTTCTTTCGGTACCACCATCTTTTTTGTCTGTAGCATGAGTTGTGCTATAAATGCTGAAACAAAGGAAAACCAACATAAGTTTGAATAAAATATGATGAATTGATTCATAATTTGTATCAATAGTGTTTCACAAGATGATGACAATAAGCATTGCCTAAATCATGTCAGGATGAAAAATTATGCATGAAATATATGGGGAAATAGCATCTGAAAAGTGATTAAAATCCAGTGCATCAAAATACCCCAATCTTGAAAATTTCTTGCCCTTGGGAGACACTACCTTTGTATATGTTTTAAATAATTCAGTAAGAGGACAAGCAATACAAACTACATTTCTCAAATACCCCTCCTGATGGTCCTGAACCGTCTCTTACCAACCAATGAACAAATAACTATTGTATAGTGACCAAAAATGTTCATTAAAGACATCCACCCTTAGATCAAAAAAACACTATCAATAGTGTAGTTAACATCATAGTTAATAGGGCATATGCTTGATGCACCATGAGATTCCCTATGCACATTGTTGTTGTCTACCTATCAAACTATGTTCTAGCGAGGCTATGTTTTTCCTTTTTGGCGGAAACTAGGCTGGGGGAGGGGGTTTCTAGCCACTGCAAAGCGGCACCCCACTCCCCCTTGGACTCTTCTCGCTCAGTGTAGGAAAGGGTTCTTCTCCGGGAGGTGTGGCCACTTTCTCCTCTGGATTTCGGGCATTGATCGATGGAGGTGTTTTGGTCTAGACTTTTGGGTCTAGATCTTGGGCATCTCAGATGCTTTTTGACTCTGGGGATGTGTTCTGGTTGCTAAGCTTGCTTGGTGGCCAATGTGTGGTGTCTTTGGAGGCAGTAGTCTTCTTCCTTTTTATTGTTGATCCCGACTACAATGAGTTTCCTAGCCCCTTTCTCCTTTACTTGTTCTTTTAGATTAGGTTGTCTTTTTCTCCTTTTTTTTCTCTCTCATTGTTAATTGACATTTCTTTCTATCCTCATAGTAGGTTGCTTTTTCTCAGTTAATTTTGTTTCGTAGTTGTATGGAAGCAAGTGGAGAGGCAATATTCTTTTGGAAGACTAGTTTGGTGCAGTTACTCTACCACAAATACATGCTCAAGTAGAAGGTATCCCTCATGGAAAGCTACATTAGCCAGCAAAATAGAAGTGGGGTGTATGCATCATTGTTCTTATCAGATTTCGATATGATCTTTTTTGGTGGGTTGTATCTGTTCTTGACCATTTTATGGTCTGTAAGTTTGTCTTCCTCCTCATGTAGATGACGTATGGTTCCTCCGTAATGATTTTTTTTAAATAAAAACCTATCAAACTATGTTGGAAGAAGTTCCCTATGTAGAGAATGAGGAGATCAATCATATATCTGGCCTACCATATAGAGAAAGTGGTGGAATGAAATAGGTGTCCATATATAAGGCTCACCAGTAACATCCACATCTTTATGAAAAAGCAAAATATGAAGAACCTATATAATGAAGGAAATGAAAAATGCCTGAGTCTTAATGCCTACTATTGTGGTGGATGATGAATGCACTAAATTCCCCATCTAATTAATGAGTATGGGGTAAGAGAATGCATATATGTAACTATTTTCACTTCTCCTTGAATGACTTCTAAATTTGAGTTCACGACATCCTTTTCTCCATATTTATTTGATTTCACTTTTTTTTCAGCCCTCTTATTCTAGCACAATTTATGATTTATGCATGGGCTTTACTTCAACATATCAATGTATTCTTGTTTCATTTGGGGGGATTTGAATGTGCATCCTTACACTTCATATTTTAGGAGAAAGCTACATAGATACATGATGTAAAGAATGATGCAAGAGAAAATGCAATCCACATGCAATTTTTTATGCAACTAATTGTTATGCACATATTTATTATAATTTTTTTAGACTTAATGCAGTAATAAAAATTAGCTGTCATGCTACCTATTATGCTATGCAAAGTAGTCAAGAGAAAACAATTCAGGTTATGTGATCATCTTAAGGCGGTGGATGAAATTTCATGAAAAGTGGGTGGAGTCACATAAATAGAGACAATGCCTATCTTAAACTATGATATGTCCCTCTCCTATTAACTTATGTACGTGGAAACATTAGGGTTTCTTTGTAAAAATCCCATGTAAGGTCTCATTACTTGTTTTGTTAGTTTAGGCTCCACCCATGTTGTCCTACACAAATCTTGGATAAATTAAGATTTTCATTCAAAGTAAGTGTCATTGAGATGAATAACCCACACACTTCCTCTATCTAGTGTTGCCTTAGACTTTGCAAATTCAACTTACTAAATTATAATCATTCTTATTCATCCTAATTGCAAAAACATGTAACACATTTTGTTTAATGATTGATGAAATCATGATAAATATGATCCACTATTACACTAGATAGAAGTAGATCACATACTGGGATTTGATGAAAGATGAAATCATGATAACTAGGATCCACTATTACACTAGGAACATGTGGATCCTATACTAGAAAATAAGAAAAAAAACTAAAATAGGATAGAAAATAAAATGAAAAAAGCCATTCCATCACCCCTAAGCTTTAAATTTGCTATGTTTGCATAGTCAAAATCCAAGCAAAGAGGTGGAATGGGGGTAGCATGTGGTGGTGGCGGTGGTGGTGGTGGATGAAACAATCTTGTTTGCATATCTAGATCAAGTTTTGTTGGTGTATGTCTCTCGGTTTCCGTGCCATCAACTTGTGTGTTGGTGGTACCGGGATATTACATTTTGTATGCTTAGTCAGTGCCTTCAACATGTGTGTCAATGGTATCAACAATCTTTTCCAATACCTTTGTGATTTTTGTGAGAAAAGTAAGTGGTACCGACATGGTTGTTGATTGTACCAACTATTTGAAGAATTCTACCTGTCCTGGATATGATACCACCGACTCGTGTGTCGGTGCTATCAACTTTCTACAAAATCTCTATTGAATATTTTTAAGCAAGTCGATGGTACCAACAATAGTGTTGGTAGTACCAACTTTCCCTTTGCCTGCACACCAAAAAATAGTATCAAGGTATCTTTCTACATCAATTTAAAACCTAACAAGATGAATACACAATTTAAATAATGAAAAGTTCTAAATGAAGTGTAAATGATAAAAATAAAACTGGGTTTCCTCCCATAAGCGCCCTTGTTTAATGTCCTAGGCTCGACACAATGATTTTCTCCATCTTGGGTTGTTACTAGATGGTTGTGAAGAGTCATATGACAGTCTGAACTTCACTCTATCATCATCTATCCCCAGTATCAAGTACCCTCTACCCATGGCAATGATCACATCAGATGTAGCTTGGAATGACCTTCCTATCAGCATCTCTGATCCCCGCATCTCATGCATATCCATTACCACAAAATCATCTTGATAGATGAACTTATCTAGTTTAAATAACACATACCCAAATATCCCATATGGCCTCACAATTGATCCCTCCTCCAATAGGATTTTCATGGACGTCTTCATCAATTTCTTCTATCCCACCATTCGAAAGGTAGAAAGAAGCATGAAATTTATGCTCGCCATAGAGTGACATTGTTCTTGTTGGACGTGTTTTATACCTATAAAACAAGGGATGTAGAAACATCTTGGGTCTTTTCTCTTCATTGGCAATCTTCCCTAGATCATCACCCTCACCACTTTATCAACATGCAAGACATATGTATCTTTTATCCATCTCTTCTTGTTGATGATATACTTCAAGAATCTTTATATGTGGGAATCTATTCTATCACCTCCATGAGTGGTATCTTGACGTGGAGATTTCATAATACATTTAGGGATTTCTTAAAATCACCTTTCATCCTTTATCGACTTCAAAGTATCCGTGAATGACACAAGTGGCTTCACTACATGATTGTAAGGAGGAATGTAGGGGGCATTAGGGATCTCCTCCCCTAAGTTTTCTTTAACACCACCTTCTAGGATAAAATCTAGAATATCTCCTACACTTGGGATGTCATTCCGCTTCCCATGTTGAATTTTGGGTGCCTCCTTATTGACCATGACTGCTCCACTATGAAGTATAACCTTCACATTCTCTTATGGCATGAGAACCTTTTCTAGAACCGGAAGCAATGACATAGCAATGGTGGAATTTTTAGGTTCCTTGTCTTGCTAAGCCAATGAAGATGGAGTATCCTTGCCACATGTTGCTGACCCTATATTGGATGTAGTGCACGTGTAAGCATAATGCACTGGCTTCTAGATCCCCCCCGATCTTCTGTATAGACTGTGGAGAAATGGAACTTCTAGCACATACACCCAATCTGGCTCTAGAGTGTGCTAATGTGGTGACTCCTCAATACCATGATCTAGTTCCTTGAGAATAGAGATGAAATTCACTTGATGAGTTTCCACATTGTCTCTGTGTGCCTATAAAATCCTTTTTGAATGGGCTTCTATAAGGATGCTACCCCTCTATTTCCAGATGAGAGATCTGATTTTCAATATTGCATATTTAAGCCCCTTGATTTTTCTGCGCCCTTTTTATTTGGTCCAAAACCGCCTCATTCTAACTCACCAACCCACCCAACATGTCTTCTATTGGGTCTATCTTACTAGGACCTCTATCCCACTAATACACTTGACATAAGTACATACACTCCTCTTCACCTCCAAATGAGGTGCAAGATTTTTGCTCCAGCTTCCTTGTGAGCCTCTCCATCTGAGCCTTCAGTTCAGTGATCTCCATGGATACAATAGCACTCTTAATTGTTACTGGTGCTTCTCTCACCTCAACCCAAGACTAGTTTTCGCCATTTTTTTCAAGATCTCATGACACTTTGAAGCCTTACTTTTCATAAAGAAGCATGCTCCTGCACTGTTAAGACTAGTCCTCTCCCCTCTGTGTAGGATATAGTAGAATGTCTTAGCCTAACCATAGAGATCAATTCCATGATGAGGGACCTACCTGAGCATGTTCTGAAATCACTCCCACGATTCTGAATAGAACTCCTATGCATGTTGATTGAAATTGTGAATCTTCCCCACTAGGTCATTGGTCTTATTAGGTGGAAAGTACCACATGAAGAAGACATCAATCATTTAATCCCATGTCTCTATTGATTCTAGAGGAAGACTAAACAAGTGCTTTTGTCTTGTCTAATAGTGAGTAGGAGTATAAATTTAAGTAGATTACTATAGCCAGATCCTCATCGATCTTCAACATATCACAACTTTTCACAAAGCTATTGATGTGCGCCATCGAGTCCTCCATACCGTGGCCATGAAATCGTTGTGATTTAATTAGTGCTAATAGTTTGGGATCTATTTTGTAACTGCCCACATTGACTGCCTATCATTTGATCAACCCAAGTTGCACTGTGGCTGAGGATGCCTTTATTTTCTCCCATATAGTCTATTTCTTAGGCTCGACCTCTACATGTTCTTCTTCATTAGGGTCCATGTTTACCTCTACTGCATTCTCTTCCTAAAGAGGTGGGGTTTGGATGAGCTTCTTAGCTGAAGCTCCAAATTCTCTGGGGTACTGTATGAGCTTCTCAACCAAAGCTCCAAATCCTCTTTCTTTACAACAAATCTCCTCCATATTTATAATAGTTAGATTAGATGCTTGATAATCTGTGATTCAAGTGTGAACCATGCACTAATACCTAAAACGTCATGTCTATGTTAGAACAGAGAATACTAGCAACTTGATAAAAGAATTTTTTTTGATTATACTCAATTTTACAAATTTTATTTTTGAAATGTGATTAAAGGATAAATAAAATGTCCTAGAGTGGTAGGTGACAACACTCATAGTTCTAGAGTTGGCATTTCCCTAAAAATGGTGCCAAAGCTTGACATGTATAAACTGTGCGTGCAATACGTAAGTGTACACATCGAGTAGTATTGACGTATGAGACTCGAATGTCAAACCCAGGGAAACATACTCCAAAGACTAGTACTAGCTTTAAGCTAATCAGCTAGGCCTAGAAAAAGATGATTGATTGTTTGTTTACAATGAAGAATAAGAATTTAAATCTAAATTAAGTGGAATGTGGTTACATATTTCTAGATTCCATAGGATTATAGTTTCGGCACCATATATATTGCATCTAACTCCATTTTATTAATAATAATTTATCCATAACCCTAGACTAAGGGACATGTAACAAGTATTATCCGCTCCTGCAACATAATACACTACCTATAATAAGAAAAACCTCACTTTTGTAATGATTTAAGAATTACTTAGTCGTACTGGCGATATCTCTTAGTTATTCCCTTTATAGTAGTAGGCCCTCTCTCGAGGAACAATATTGACCATATAAATTTGTGACCTATACGACCCTTAATCCCTCTTCTAAAGAAATTATTAGTAGACGTAGTTGAGTGTGGTGATCAAGAACATGCAATCCATTAATAGATCATATATTTATGTCCAAATTTCAAGAAATATGTATATATACATACATACATATATATATATATATATATAATTTTAGAAGTCAATTATAAATCAAAATAGAATAACTTCATGGTCCTAAAGAACATAGGGATTATCCCCACATGAATTATATTAACAAATACAATGAGGAAGAGAAGAGAAAGAGCTAAACATAAGGAAAGCTAATGAAAAACCTCGAGAAATTGGTCTGGATGATCCCATCTGGGGAGCGCCTAAATTCATAGTGTTCCAAATACAAATCTGCTTCCCAGAGGTGCCCAAATCATTACATATGTGTTTGTCTCCTCTTTTGGCTCCATACTTGGTTGCAATGTGATAGAATGTGACCCACCAATCCGGAAGAACTCCCCTTAGGTCATAATTGAGACTCAATCCATCATTAAGTATCAACCCTTAGATATATCTTAATCTTTAATCTTCTCTGATCACACAAAGTCGGCACTACCGGATGTATGTCAGTGGCACTGAGTATTTGGATGACTCAAAACCTTGATAAGTGTTAGTACTACCAACTTGCATGTAGGTAGCACTGAGCTGGTTGTGGCAAGTTCTTACTTGTTCTGTATGCGATAGTTGATACCACTGACTAGTGTGTTGGTGTCACCGAAACCATAAAGTCTGATTCTTATTTCTTTTTGGGTGAAGAGTTGATATTAATGACTCTATCTTTTGGTATCATTGAACATCCTCTCATTATCAGTGAGCTCGTTTTTGGTAGCACCAACATTTTAAGATTTCCCTATTGGATTTATCCTATGTAGGTACCACCAACTTTCCTATCCATAGCACCGAGTTGTGATGTAAATGTTGAAACAAAGAAAAACCAATAGAATTCAAAATAAAATATGACGATGATATAACTCATTATATATATTCATAATTTTATGAATTAATGTTTGACATGATAATGATGATAAATAATGCCTAAATCATGTCAAGATCAATAGTTATGCATGAAATACATGTAAAAATACGTTGTGAAATGTGTTTAAAATCCATTATATCAGTCACCCTATCCCATCCGCCTTGATCTGATAATGAAACCTCCTACCCTCCCATTAATACCAACAAACAATCATGTTCCTATCACAAAGCTCATGATACATCAGATGACTTTTGAGAAGAATCCATATGAGCCTAGGACCTTGTCTGCAAAACATCATCCCACTGTGTGAAAGGCTTTTGACATGTATAACAAGTACATAGCATTCTCTTGATGATGTTTTCCTACATTAAGGTCATGAATATGCTCTTGGGATAGTCTAATATTATCCCATATGTTTCTAGGTTTGATGAAGATTGTTTGCTCTAGCGATATAATCATAGGTAGCTATTCAAATAGTATGAAGAGTATGATACTAGATGTTATACACATACATATAGTTGTGATGCTAATCGATCAAAAGTCATTCATTTCTAATGATACATCAATTTTGGGAATAAGAACTAGGAGTATGGATCTGATCCCCCTATGAATGTGCTCTTCTCTAAGGCAATGGTTAACTAGGTTGATGAGATCCTCCTTGCCTATGTATGTAGAATGAGGCAGTGAAACCATCTGGTCCCGGGCATCTATAAACATCCATCATCATGATATCATTCTAACCTACTCTTCACTAGCCTCTTTGAGGATAGTACCTTTCTCTTCTTCTCTAATATCTCTCATAATGAGACTAGGGTATTCATTTGCCTCCTCAATTTGGCTAGAGTCGAATAGTTTGGTTCAGTAATGGACAACCTCTTTCATAATGTCTTCCTCTCTTTCCAACCACTCTCAATCCCCCCTCATGATCTTCCTAATGGTTAATCTATTCCTCATAGTCTTAACATGTGCAAGGATTTTTTTAATTTTTATCCCCTTCTTTAATCCACTTATGCATGATTTTTGCTTTCCAATAGCATTATTCCCATCTAAGTAGCTCCACAAATCTTATCTCCTCAAGATGTAGTAGCTCTCTCATTTTCTAGGTGATCCAATGTGTTTATGGACACTTGATAACCCCACACTAATCTCTTCTACTCCCTAACTCTGTTGGGAAATACGAGCACAGAGTATAGCATTGGAAACAATTTTTATAATATAACTGTATTCCCATAACAACAAGATTGCATAAAGTACTATGAAATAGGAAGAATCATTTTAGTGAGTTATACCTGGTCCTAGAGAAAGTCTAGAGACAAAACTCACTTCTTTGCAACTGGTGACTAGCTGCTCTTGGACAATGGCTATGGCGCTCCTGGTCTTCACCACAAACAATTGTTTGTGCAACCTCTACAGTGACTCCAGTGTTCTTGTCATGGACTTCGGGTTTACTTTGCTCTTTGAGAAACAACCAAAGGACTCCTTCCTCTATAGTAGTCCACATGGACCAACTAGAACTCCTCTTGTTCACTAAGAATGGGTAGAGTTGTCCCTCCCGTTTGTGTACTTATCACCAACTTGCTTTCTACATTGACAACTATCAGTTGTAACCTCCCTTTGGCTATCCCTCCCTGTTGGATAGGACTTGCATGGGCTCTCTTGGTTACCAAAACCAAAGAGGACAACATTTGTTAGAGGAACAGATTCTTAGTTGTTTGTTTTGTTGTGTCTTGGGAAGCCCTCAATACCCCACTATATATAGGTGCGGTTTGAGTCAGGGTTACCATTATGTATGAGATTACGTGGGAGTGGAAGGGACCAAAAGAACTTGAACTTTTGCAACCTACAAGATCTCAAATGGTCATATGGAACACCCCAATGGTCATTGCGTGTATGAGACAATTGTCTCACACTTCCAAATGGTCATTTTGTAGTTTCCCAATCAAACATGATTTTGGCAATTTTGATTCCGATTAATATCACATATTAATTTGCTTGCACTGAAAGTTATGTACAATCGAAACTATTCGTGAAACATCCTGAACCTTCATTTACCCAAATGAACCATATCACACATGTGAGATGCCCATCTCATTCACCCATATGGTCGTCTGGTGAACTTGAGTTGAGTCGATCGGTTCAACAACATGAACTGGTTGGTTCACTCCTCAACTTGGGCAGAACTAAGTCGATTCGATTATTGATAAGCTTGACAACCCAGACAACCATCTCAACACTTGAGATGCCCGTCTGGATGCCCAAATGACCTTCTCACTCTTTGAGATGGTCGTTTGGCAATTCAGTTAGACAATCAATTAATTTGTTGCATGAATTGAATACCTAAACACTTTAGTAATCAATCCAATTGTCATCCAAGATCAAACTTCTCTTCTACATGAGTTTCTATGTGTGACCCTATACGTCCCATAACATATTGGAAATGAGTTTCCATAACTAAATTATGACATCACAAGTAGAGATTGGTGCCTAGTCACACATCAGTTCTAGCCAAGTGAATGGAAAGTTGGAGAACAACTTCAACCTACAATCTGTGTAAGGTGTTGTAGTGATTGTATAATTCCTTTGTCTTTGATATCTTGGATGAACTCGAGGCATGGAAGGTCATCCTCTCAACATTCAATCCATGTTCCTTAAACCAAGAGTAGACTGTCTGAGATAATGTGACGTCAATTTCATATATTGATTCACATGTGTAAGGTATGCATTTCTCAGTCTCGCTTTTCAAGTGGCCAGGATATCAAATTCTAATAGGAGGGACAAATCTCATATCTATCACTCACACTCTATCCCCATCTGTCAAAGTCACCCAATCATCACTGATATAACAACCCATGTTTCAGGATTATGTTTGATGATGTCCAAAGCATACCCAATGATATGTGACAAGTGCAGTGATTTTAGGTCTAACAGTCACAATCACCACCTTCATTATCAAAGATTACTGTGACCACCAAAACCATGTGTCACTCTCAAGGTGGGTATGTCCAATACTCTATTCTCTAGCATGTATTTATGTGCTTGTTTTGAGATTTCCATCTTATGACTAATGATATTTTTTCATCAACCAACTCACACTCAGATCTTATGTGTTATTGTTGTCTATCAACCTTCCACAATAACAACCAATCAGGGTCATAATAAGAATATGTATAAGTACTCTTTACATATGTATGATCTCATACACAAGGGTAGTAACTCGAATACATACATCATTGAGTAATATAGTTCTCTAGACATTTACTTTGTATACTTATTATCTTATAACTGAGTGAGACAGATGAATTGGAAGCTTGCCTTTATATATGTTATTATAATTAATAAAATTCTTTTAGGTAATTATGCCATGTCAATCATCATATGATTGGATCTATGGGAATACCTTACCAACATATTCTAAGTCACCCATCCTAGTAATACTCTTAGAGGATCATGCTTAGCCACTCAGTTCCCAATGATGGACTCCCCAAAAACAATTTGAACCTTGGTGATATGAGTAGTTTAATGATTCCTTTTAAGATCATTTTATTTGAGTACTGAAGATCTTGGACATTATGATATCCCCCACTTAGACTCTTGAAGTCCTCCTCAAGGCTCAACTATATTGTTGGTATGTATGCCCAGAGAGCCAGACGTATATTGATTGTAATGTGGCATCATGTACTTGATTTGATAATAAAGACAATTGTATCTATTATATTTGTTCGATTACAAGATGAATATATAACATGATATATGTATATAGAATAATGTTACTTGATGACATATGTTTTCAGGTTCAGGACTTGAACAATGAGATCATTTTTTGATAAGAGTATATACATTCTTGATTTGTCCCGAGTTAGATATTATTGTGAAAAAAAATAGACAACAATAATACACAGGAATATAATGTGTTTTAACTGATGAATGAATCTCCTTAGTAATGATATTATATATAAATTCAAACACATAGGTAATTGTTAGAGAACAATGTACCAAACATACCACCTAGAGAGTGATACATGGAACCATTAAATGTAGTATGAATCATCTCTAAAAGTGATAGGGGTAATTGTGGTATTAGACATGAAGTCGCAACACTGATCACATGTTTTTTGATGAACTTTGACACCATTCAACATGAATTTGAACAAGGGTATCTATAAAGGTGGTGCTTGGTTACATTGTGAAGCATGGGGATTGACTGTGAGCGATGTAGATGGGATTTTCCCTCCTATCATAGTTGATATCGTGGCAACTTGATAAGAGAGACTGAGAAACACATGGCCATGGTTATGTGAGTCATATGTGATACATGAGCTCACATGTATCTCAATAGTCTTCTACCGTTCAAGAAACATAGATTGAGTATTAATAGGATGACAAGTCCATGACTCACATTCAATCTAAATATCTCAAATAAAGGAACTATACAATCTTGATAACACTGATCACAAATGTAGATTGACGTTGTTCTTCAACTTTTCAATAACTTAGGTAGGAATTATGTGTTTCTAGATACCACTCATTTCTTGTGTGTCATAATCTTGTTATGGACATTCAATACCAATGTAATTTGGGACCTATAGGGTCAAACACATTGGATACTTGGAAAAGGAGTTTAATCATGGATAAGATACCATTTGGTTACTAAAGTGTTTAGGTAATCAACATGAATAATACTCATTTTTAGTTGACCAATTGGAGTATCCAGTCAACTGAAAGATGTGTCATCCATCGATTGGAGTTTCCATTCAGCTAACTAAAATGTGCTGACTCTAGCCGATGGAACCATCAGTCGACCATTTGAATTGTTCAATCGATCAATTGATCAAGATTACCAATAGATGATTAGAGTAGACATTTGACCGATTGGAGTGTCCAACCGATTGACTAGGTTGATTCGTCTAGTTTGAACAAGTCAAACAATTTTATGTTATCCAAAATGACACACATTAATCACTAGTATTTAACCAGTATTATTACACCACTAACCGCAAGCCAATCAAATGACTTAATTGGCCATTTGGTTGACCGGTCCCGTGCAGCCGTCACCCAACCATGAAATATAACCCTTTGTCTCCTAGAGTTTTTGAAACCTATACTAGTCACTCCTACATAAAGGGGATAGCTAAGGCTCTCAAGACACACTTGACTTTTCATAGTTGTTGTAACATGAGAGCCCAAGCCATCTTACCCATGAAAGGGAGACAAGAAAGGGAGAAGAAGTCCACACTAATACATTAAAAACAAAGGAGAAATTCCATCCCAATGACTTAGGATCACAATGTGGAGTTCCCAGTGGTCCATGTGGAGGTGTGGAGACTTTTGCTTCTATGCTAGGAGGACACTATATACCATCCATGAATCCTACATCAGGAGGATGTCATCTAACTACCATTTGTGTGCTTCTTGTGAAGGAATCACATGTCAGTGCAAGGATAGTCGATGGACTTGCTCGATGGCAAGGTACATCTTGCACCCTCTTTCCTTATACATTGTTGTTGATGCAATCTTCTATACCGGGAAATATGGACAAAATTTTATTACTTCTACTTCCATCTCTGCCCAGATAATTCCATAGACTGGTATCTAAGCCACATCGTATGGTGTATAAGGATTTAAATCAATATGATTGATTTATTTTTAACGTTTACTTTGTGTCATACGATGGGAATGTTTAAATGATTAATGTGCATGGCAGATTAAACTCCACGTACTCTAGAGAATGTCTCAGTAGATCATACACACACACACACACACATATATATATATATATATATATATATATATATATATATATATATATATAATATATATATATATATATATATATAGATAGATAGATAACACACAAATTCTTTCAGTGGATGATATATCAATATCAAATTTTGGTGATTTCTGATACACATCTTATACAAGCTATATGTACTCAGGTACACAATTCTTTTAGCCTATATATATATATATACACACACACACACACACATATATATATATATATATATATATATATGCATATATATATATGGCATCCAAAAATTGTTTTGATGGTGGATGTATGCGTGGTTACAACCAAACCCCTTGTATACTTGCCCATGGTTGTATGGTTTATTTCATGTCATATAAATTTAGTTTGTACTCCGATCCTTCCTCCTTTTTCTCCAAATGTATATAATTCTTAACCCTCTATGTTTCCCTAGAAAGTAACTTGAAGTATTCATATTACACAAGGTAACGTGTAAATAAGAATAAAATTAGTTTCTATCTTTTTTCCAAGAGAAGGTGTTCTGTCTAGGCAAGACGACCAAATGGAGTTCAAGCCAATCGATCAAAGGATTGGAGGAGCCAGTAGACTAGAGGTTAAATCGAGTCGAGGCCCAACCAACCAACTTGAGGATTCTAGCCAACCACTTAAGCCTAGAACCACTCCACCAACCGAAGAAGACCAATCGACCAACATGTGGACCAACCGATCGATTAGAAGAGTCCAGTCAATTGACGACCTATTTGCTATACAATGTTTCCTACACGGGTTTCACATGTGATGTATGACCCAAGGTGGATATCAATTCTTTGTAGATCCAAAGAATTTCATTAGTATGCCCATTACCATCACTTACATTTTGTGATTACATGTTTCATTTGTAAATATAGTATGTATATGATAAATATTATAAGTATTTGGTGATTGAATATGTATACACATTTATACATAAAATCACTAATTAAATATCAAGTCTTAGACATTTTTCATAAGCAACACACATGAAAAACTTGATCGACTAAGAATAGGTTACACCAAAGCGTGGCACATTGTCTATCTCGTGGAAGTGTGATGGTAGATATGTGGGTCTGTCAAAGCAGGGTGCATATTTTATCATGTTGGATTTTGGGTCAGGCTTAACAATGTGTCCTTAAGGAAAGTAAGTGCCTACAAGCATATAGATGAAATATGATAAGGATTTGTGCACACCATCTATCAAAGAGTTCCATTAGATGAAACTAAAAAAAAGTTTCCTACCTAAATAGTCAAGTTGTGGATGATTAGCCAAAGCTTACTCGTGACAATTATATATGAATCTTGTCTACACTAGAAGATTGTACGCTACAATCTTTGCAAATTAATGGTGAGGGCTATTGATTCAAAGCCAATTAGTAGGATCAATTGTTAATTATAGGCCTAATTAATATCATCAACCTTTTATGAATCAAATCAAATCAAATCAAAAGTGTTTTGACAAAATGCATTTTTTTATAGAAACAAATGGAAAAAACCAATAAATTTTACTTGTGATCAGTCCTTGAGAAGGACAAATGAAATGGGGAACAACTTACATGACTGGTTCAGGAATTTGAGAATTGTTCTTACTCATGAGCGCATGCTCTTTGTCCTGGAAACACCCAAGATCGAGGAACCAACCCCTATTGCACCTAAGGCTGACAAGGATGCTTACAAGAAGCATTCTGATGATGCCATAGACATCAAATGCCTAGTGTTATTATGTATTAACTATGAGTAGCATGAAAAAATGGATGTTCTCGAGGGGGTATCACATCTTATGAATATGTACCAAGATCAAGCACGACAAGAGACATATGACGTCTCCAAGGCATTGTTTAGGCATAATATGATAGAGGGAGTTCTAGTGGGGCCCCATGTGCTCAAGTTGATTGGGTACATGAAAAATCTAGAGAAACTATAATTTCCTTTAGGCCAAGAGTTGGCCATGGATGTGATTCTGCAATTGTTTCGTCAATTGTATAGCCAATTTTCAATGAACAATAACATCCACACTTTTGCTAAACTACTATCTGAGTTTTTTTGGCATGTTGAGAATTGCCAAGGCACAAATGAAAAAGGACAAACCTAAATTTGTGATGGTGATTAATAGAGGAAAGGGGAATTCCAAGGGAAAAGACAAAGGTAATAAGAGTTCTAAGGTTGAACAAAAACCCAAGTCTTCTACACTTCAAGTAAAGGGAGGGGTGAGTAAGGTAGGCAATTGTCACCTGTCTCACTAGGCTGGACACTAGAAAAGAAATTGCCAAATTTTCATAGAGGAACTATGGAAGAAGAAGTAGGGGATGGAGATATCCATTTTGGGTATATATCTTATTGAGATAAATTTTTCCACTTATTCATCTTGGGTACTGGGTACAGATGTGGACCTCACATATGCTCAAATATGCATGATTTGAAAAGAAGTACTTCCCAAAGGGAGGATGAGGTGGAGGTACACATTGTGAATGGAACAAGAGTTGCTGCGACTACAGTTGGAACTTACAGTTTATAGACACCCATTGGGATTGCAATAGAGTATGATAACTACGATTGTGTACTTGTCATTAATAGAAACATCATTTCAATATCTGGTATGGACAGGAATGGATTCTAGTTTCATAAAAATAATGTTTGATGATCTATTTCTGAATATCAGATCCTTTATGGAAGTTACCCTATGTCTTATGTGTTGGTATGTATGCCCTAAGAGCCAATCATGGGATGATTGGTGGGATACATTGAGATTGATTTGATGAACATCAAAGGCAAGCTTCCAATTCTTTCTGGTTTAGTCATATGAGATAATGATAGAATAGATTGAACGTCTAGAGAATGACAATACTCAATGACGTATGCTTTTAGGTTGAGGACCTGAACGATGAGATCATATGAATGCTAAGAGTTTGTACATTCTTATTATATCCCTAGTCAGATGTCATTCTGGAAGGTAGATAGACAACAATGACACACAAGACTAGATTGTGGTGTTGGTTGATGACAGAATCTCATTAGTCATGATATGGATATATCAAACCAAACACATAGGTACTTTTTAGAGAACAAGTGTACCAGACAGACCCACAGTGAGTTTGACACATGGAACCATGACATGGTAGTCACAGTCAGTTCTCACAGTGATGGTGGTGAGTGTAATTCTTTGACCTAAAATCACTACACTCAACACATGTCATTGGGTACACTTTGACATCATCAAACGCAGTCCTGAAACATGGGTTGTTATAAAGGTGATGATTGGGTGGCTTTGACACATGGGACTTTTGAGGGGTGAGTGATAGATATGGGATTTGTCCCTCCTGAGGGAGTTTGATATCCATGGCCACTTGATGAGTAGGATTGAGATAGGTGTGCGCATGCATGTGTGAATCAATATGTGATATTGATGTCATACATATCTCCTCCAATCTACTCTGAGATCAAGAAAGTGAATGAACATTGACAGGATCAATGTTCCATGCCTTGAGTTCATTCGGGATACCAGTGATAATGGAATTATACATTCACTGTAACACCATTCACAGATTGTAGGATTAAAAGTTGTTCTCCAACTTTCTATTTCACTTGGATAGCACTGATGTGCGACTAGGCACCGCTCTTTTCTTGTGAAGTCATAAGTGTTATGGACTTTCACTGCCAACGTGAAATGGGCCTGCAGGGTCACACACATAGGATTTAACCTGGAAGAGGAGTTTATCCACAAACAATGTTTAGATTGATTACTAAAGTAGTTTAGTAGTTCAATTAAACACTCTGTTAATTGATATCTCAAAATCATAGTGTTTAAGGTGTTGGACTAGATGATTAAGAGTATCGGATTGATTGGAACTGCAATTGACTAATTTGCACAGTCTACTGCCCCAACCGATTGACTCATAGGGATGAATCGATTGGCTCAGGTTGGTGAACCGATCGGCTCAAAGTGGTGAGTCGATCGACTCATGTGTTAATGAAATGGTCAGCTCAATTGTTGAACCGGCCGATTCGTGTGACCAACCGAGATCATTTGGAAAGTCAGAAGACTCTTTTTGCAAATACATATTTGTTTCACTTGTACAAATTTGATTTGGACAAGGACTAATATTTGATTAGTTGGAAACAAACATGAAAGTCAATTTGATTTGGACCAGGACCATGAACTGATCGGCTCATGCTTGAACCGATCGGCTCAGGTGCCCCATTTCGATCAGTTTAGGTGTGAACCGATCGGCTTAGGTCCCCAACCGATCGGTTCATGCTTGAAATGATCGGTTCAGCTGGCGCAGTTGGTTGTTTTGTGGAAAATCTTGAACCCTTTTACTCTTTCTTTAATCCTACATTGCCCGGGGTAGAGAACCCTATCCCATGACCCTCCTATATATAGGGGTATTGGGGGCTTCTAAAAGAATAACTCAGAACACTAGTTGCTCTACAAAGTTGTCGTTCTCTCTGGTTATGGTAACCAGGAGAGCCCGAGCAAGTGCTACCTGATAAGGGAGGCACAACAAGGGAAAGACAACTGTAGAAAAGTGACTGGTGGCAGGAGAGTGTGTTGGTGACTAGTACACCGACATGAGGGTATGACTCCTTCCGGTGCCTTGTGTGACAAGGCGATCAAAGTTCCAGGTGGTCCGTGTGGACTACTACAGAGGCGGGAGATTGTTTTCACTCGAAGGACAGTTGGCAATCCCAACAGTCCCAGTGAGTCCAGGAGCTGCACAGACACCGTCCAAGACCAGAGGTGAAGACCACACAAACTGCGAGGTAACGTCGCCGAGCAAGCCTCGAGATAAGGTATGTCTCTACAAACCATCTTTCCTATTGTATAGATGTTGACGCGATTCCTTTATACTGGGTTCGGGGAGAAGAAAATTTTTGTTTCTACTGCCTTCTCTGTCTCCCCTAAAACCCAACATTATGGTCTTTATTTGTTATTTCTTGACACATGTGTATATAACGTAAATACCAAAAGTCTAAAACTTGATAACTCAAATAAAACATACCTTTGGCATTGTCATATAGGGCTCATAAATGAGTCACACATATCTAGACTCCATCAAGATGGTTATCTGGACTCTTTTGATTATAAATCAATACAGACACGAGTCATGTTTTTTAAGAAAGATGAAAAAAGGATCCTTTCACTGGAAACAGTGAGAGAGAGAGAGTGATCTATTAGGATTCATACATAGTGATGTATGTAGACCTTAAAAAACAAATGTTGGAGGTTGTTACTAGTACTTTATAATATTTATTTATGATCTCAGTAGATATGGGTATGTCTATTTAATGAAATACAAGTCAGAATCCATTGAAAAGTTCAAAGATTTTATGAATGAAGTGCATAACCAACTTGGTAAAAGTATAAAAGCACTTCGATCTGATTGAGGTGGAGAATACTTACGCCAAGAGTTTGAGGACCTTTTGCGAGACCATGGTATTGTATCACAATAGACTCCACCTGGAACACTATAACATAATTGTGTATCAAAAAGAAGGAATTGTACCATATTGGACATGATAAAATCAATGATGAGTCTAGTTGATCTTCCAGCTTCCTCCCAGGGATATGCTTTAGAAACTACATTTTTACACCAGATTGTGTACCATCTAAATTAGTAAAAAATAGCGTATGAGTTATGGACTGGGAAATATCCCAATATGTCTTTTATGAAGACTTGGGGATGTGAAGCTTGGCGAGAAAAATGTTTCCTTAAAAGCTTGGTCCCATATCAAATAAATGTTACTTTGTTGGATATCCCAAGGAAATCAAAGGATACTACTTGTAAAACACATCTGACAATAAAGTATTTGTTTCTAGGGATGTTGTTTCCTTAGAAAAGGAGTTTATTGCTATAGGAATGAGTGAGAGGAAAGTATAACTCAAAGATGTTAGAGACCAACAAGAAAACATTAAAACTATAAAAGTATAGAAGGAACAAGAAAAGTCACAAACTGTTGTGCTATCTCAAGTTCCTCAAGTAACACATGAACCTCATAGATCTAGTAGTACATGCCTTGAGCTAGAAAGATTTGGATATCTTTTGACTCAAGAAGGCGATGAGTTGGTCATATATGATGAGACAACAAACTACCTAGAAGCTATCAAGGGACCATACTTTGAGACATGGATTGAGTCCATGAGATCTCACATGGACTCCATGTGCTCCAAAAAAGTATGGACCTTGGTGGATCCACCTCAGGGGGTAAAATCCATAGGGTGAAAATAAGTCTTTAGGAAGGAGATAAAAATGGATGGTAATGTAAAAACCTATAAAGGTCGATTGGTTGCAAATGGTTTCAAACAAGTTCAAGGTGTTGACTATGATGAAGTCATTTCTCTAATTACCATAGTTAAATCCATCAGGATCATAATTATTATGAATATGAGATTTGGCAAACTGATGTTAAAACCACTTTTCTTAATGGGAATCTGCTTGAGGATGTGTACACGACTCAACCCAAAGGTTTTACAACTCCAAATAATGCAAATAAAGTATGTAGGTTACAAAGGTTAACCTATCTATAGAAGAAAGCATATTAGAGTTGGAATCTTTGATTTGATGAGGCAGTAAAAGTGTTTGGTTTTGGTCAAAATGAATATGAACCATGTATTTACAAGAAGGTTAGGGGGAGCATAAATTTATTCCTCATATTGTATGTAGATGACATACTATTGATGGGGAATGACATTCCTACCCTACAAATGGTATAAACCTAACTAGGAGGTACCTTCTCCATTATGTACTTAGGTGAAGCATTCAATATCTTAGGAATAAATATCTATATAGATTGATATAAAATGGCCTAAGACAATATATACATTGACAAGGTGCTAAAGAGGTTCAACATGAATGACTCAAAGAGACAAAATTTTACCATGTCTCATGTAACTAGCCTATCTAGAGCATAGTGTTCTAGTTCTTGTGAAGAGTGGGAACACATGACTAAGATACCATATGCATCAACAATTGGATCTACTACGTATGCAACGATATGTACTCATCCCAATGTATCATATGATTTGAGCTTGATGTGTAGATATCAGTACCTGGTGAATGTCATTAGACTATAGTATAGAATGTCCTTAAGTACTTGAGAATAACTAATGATCAATTTGTCTTTTATGGCTATGAGGAAGAGTTGGGTGTAAAGGAGTTTCACCAATGCAAGCTTCCAAACTAACAAACATGATTATCAATCACAACCCAATTTTTTGTTTTACCTTAACAATAGAGTTTTAAGTTAGAAAACTTCTAAGAAAGAGATAATTGTTGATTCTACAATAGAATTTGAAAACACTTCTACCTTGAGTGCATCAATAGAAGTTGTTTGGATGAAGAAATTCATCAATGAACTTGGAGTGGTTCAAAGAATTATTGATGCAGTAGAGTTGTACTATGACAACAATGGAGCTATTGCCCAAGCCAAGGAACCTAGATCACATCAACATTTGCAGAACATTCTTCAAAGTTTCCATGTCATATGAAAGATTGTACATTGAGGAGATGTGAAGATTTCCAGAGTGCTGATTGAGAGCAATATTGTTGATCCACTATGAAAAGCACTTTTGCAATAGAAACATGATGGTCGTGTTAGATCATTTGTGATTAGGTTCATGGGTTATTGGATCTAAGTGCAAGTGGGAGTTTTTCAATATGTATTCCCAGAGAGACAGTCTATGATGATGTGATGTGACATCAAGTACTTGATTTGAATAATAAAGTCAATTCCATATATTATATTTGGCATAGTCTGAAGAAATACCATGAGGAAAATACATAGTCTGAAGAAAGTTGATTAGCATGTGAGGCATGTAAATAGATAAGGAAATCGAGTCACTGATGGTTGGGCCAAATACAAAAAACATTGCTCCAGTGAGTACAAGAGCTATTACTCACCCCCTGAAGAGATCCTTGATCTCTTAGTTAATGACCAGTGTAAGGGTATTAGTACTACCTCATTTAATTCTGAAAGTTCAATTAGTTCATGTAAGTTATTTTTGGATACACTTGCAAGGGGAGGGCAGGATGAATAAGATAGCCTCCCGACTTCAATAAAATAAAAATGAAATGATTATATAACACGATTGATGTCTAAATAATGATGTTACTTGATGACTTATGTTTTTAGGCTGAGGACCTGAACAATGAGATCATATGTATGATAAGAGTATATACACTCTTGTTATATCCGTAGTCGGATATTATTGTGAAAGCAAAAAATAGACAACAATAATACATTAGACCAGAATGTGTGTTGTCGAATGCCAAAATCTCATTAGTCATGATATGGAATATCAAGTGAAATACATAGTTACTTGTTAGAGAACAGTGTACAAGACATACCCACCTTGAGAGTGATACATGGAGCAATGGAATGGTAATTAGAATCAACTCTCAAAGTGATAGTGGTGATTGTGGTTTTTAGACTTGAACTCACTACACTCATCACTTGTCGTTTGATGAACTTTGACACCATTCAACATGATTTTGAACAAAGGTTTCTATAAAGGTGGTGCTCTGGTAAGTTTGACACATGGGGATTGACTGTGAGTGATGTAAATTGGATTTGCCTCCTATCAGAGTTGATATTCTAAACACTTGATAAGCAAGATTGAGAAACACATGGCCATGCTCATGTGGGTCAATATGTTATATGTAAGAACACATGTATCTAAAGAGTTTGTTCTAGTTCAATAAACATAGATTGAGTATTAAGAAAATGACAAGTCCATGTCTCACATTCAATATGGATATATAAGAAAAAGGAACTATACGATCATTATAACACTAACCACACATGTGGGTTGAAGATGTTCTCCAACTTTCTAATTACTTAGGTAGAAATGATGTGTTGCTAGATACCACTTATTTATTTTGATGTCATAATCTTGTTATGGAAAACTAACTACCAATGTATTTTGGGACCTATAGGGTCACACACATAGGATGCACTTGGAAGAGGAGTTAAACCTGGAAAAGATTCAATTTAGTTAGTAAAGTGTTTAGGTAATCAAACCGAATAATAGCAGTTATTAGTTGATCGACTGGAGTGTCAAGTTGACTACGTGGTGTTCCATTTGACCAGCATGAGTGTCTAGTTGACTAGATGGAGTGTTTCAACTCTAGTCGATGGAACTAATCCATCGACCGATTGAAATGTTCAACTTATCAACTGATCAAAGTTTCCAAGGGATGATCAGAGAGGCCAATTGACCGGTTCGAGTGTCCAACTGATTGGAATGGTCAGAACACCATGTAAATCAAATCCATGAATGCTACTGGTGCATTGGTCAGCCCAAATGGCATAATCACAAAATCTATGTCACCATACCTTTTCCTAAAAGCTGAATTATATATGTCATCTTTCTTGATCCGTAACTGATGATATCCTGATCTCATATCTATCTTTGAGAATACCATCGTGCCACGCAACTGGTCAAACATATCATCTATCCTCGGTAAGGGATACTTGTTCTTTATCGTGACCTTTTTCAACTACCTATAACTATGCACAACCTCATAGATCTATCCTTTTTCTTCATGAACAATACTAGAGCACCCCATAATGAAGTACTCGGCCTGATGAAACCTTTGTCAAGCAGTTCTTGCAATTGTCTCTTCAAGTCTTCCATCTCTGTCAGTGACATCCTATACGGTGTCTGAGCTATGGGTTGCGTATCAGGAACCAGATTGATCTCAAAATCAAACTTACGGTGTGCAGGAACACCTAGAAACTCCTCAAGAAACACATCCTTGAACTCCTTGACCACTGACAACTCCTCAATACTAGGAGTCCCAACCGCATTATCCATCATGTGTGCCCAAAATGCCTCACAACCTTGTCTCAGAAGCTTACTTGCTATCATAGCTGATACAAGACACGTCAAAAGAATCTTCCTATCTCCCTGCAAGATCCATGTCTCACTACAATCTACAAATGTCACTTGCTTAAAACTACATTCCAAGACCACTCTATACTTATCCAAGGTATCCATTCCAAGGATCACATATAACCCATGCATGTCAAGTGGTATGAGATCCCCTTGAATGATGTGTCTTGAAAAGGAAAGAACACATGAAGGACACACATCCTGCAACACTATAGAACTGACCAAAGGGGTTTCTAACAACAAACTATTCTTCTTATGACTAATAGGAAAAGAACAACTACTAAGCACTTCACATGTGATAAAAGAGTGTGTAGCATCGGGGAAACCAAAACAGATATAAAGTAAGAAGAAGATGAATCAGAATGAAATAACTCCATCTGACCTGTCCCCACTCACATGTTGACCACCGCCTCTAGCTGACTCATAGTGTAGAATCTAGCCATTGCCTGTTGTAGCCCCCATCCTCTACTCCTTTGAGCAGTGATCCAGCTTGAGATGCATGGCCACATCCTCATCCTCATCCTCCTACGCCACTATTCTACTGTCTCTGTGAGCCCTACTAACTCTGCCTCAATTGTTGGTTCATTTCATCATCTTTCACTAGATAGAATTGTTTGGTATGGCCAACTTGTATACACTTATAACACATTTTGTTCTCATACGCATGCCTAGGTGGTCCTATCATCAATGTTGATGCAACACTCTGGGCTCCTGATGGAGGAAAACTACGGTCGCTCCCCTTACTCGGTGACCACTATGTCGAAGCATTAAACGTCTGTGATGTTGGCCATGTAGAAAACCTCAACTTCTTGAATCCAATAGGTGACTTCCCTTGAAATGGTGCAGACCACTTCTTGGTACTTACCTCTCTCTTATCCTTCACTGACTATTCTATCCTTCAAACAAACTCCACAAACACAAAAAACCTCTCTCGATTCTCCAAAGCAGCAGTTGGGGTAGACAACTCAGCATTCAACCCCTTCTCAAAATGATGAATCTTCTCATCCTCCATCACAGCCATGTGAGGAAAGAACCCCAACAACTCCAAAAACCTTGTCTGATACTCATTGATCATCATGAAACCCTGTTGAATCCTCTCAAACTGAATGATCTTCTTGTCAAGATACGTTTGAGCGAAGTACTGACTAACAAACTCACATCAGAATTCCTCCCAACCAACCACATCACCGAGTCTCTTCTCCTCCTCTACGACCCACCAATGGCTGACACTCCCTCTTAGGAGGTACACATCATGCTTCACCTTATCCTCTTCAGTGATACTCAAGATTTTAAAAGCCTCCTCAATCTCAGTAAGACACAAATTTGCATCCATCGGGTCAACTGTTCCATCATACTCAACTTCCCCATTATGGCGAAGCTACTCAAATGTCTTCCCAGTATTTGAAGATTCAGCATGGGGAACAGGTGCCCTAGGCTGAGGTGCAGACATCCTATCCTCTGTATGAGTCATCATATCCATAAACTACCCAAAAAGCAATTGGAAGGTAGGGTCTTCTAACATGGCTGGTTCGAACTGGGGAACTTCAGGCACCTGATCTTCTCGTGCCTGGTTTTTTGCACCACCACCTGGTGTAACAACACTACTCTCAATAGCATGTTTGTCGTTTTCTCTAGACATCTTTATGCTTTCTCTTCTTCTTCTACATAAGCATAAGTGACTATAAGACGTACTCGAGGACACTAGAATAGACTCAACCCTAGTCCTAGGTCCCTGTAAACTCATTGAACCTAAAGCTCGGATACCAACCTATCTTGTGATGCCCCATACCACACAAAGATAGATTACTCAAAACATAATCATGGAAGAAAGATTAACAAGCATATTATCATATAATACTAAAAATTAAAACCTTATTCATAAAACATCCAAATAGTAAGAACCTTCACATATAAGTCATTTCATGCCTCAAAGCATTCATAAGGCATTCTATCAACCTGTAACAAAAGCACTATTCTAGAACATATATACATGATTCCACCATATCTGGTATACAAAGGGTACATAAAGAAAGCATGTTCAAAAAACATCTACAAAACTTTCCCAAAGACCTAAGTGTACAGGGACAACTCTAGGACTCTATCAACAAAAGACATCCATCAACATTTCCAACCTTATCAACTACTGTTCCTATGGATACTACTCAACCTCCTCTACATGATCTCTACCTCTTCCTGCTCGTCCACCTAAAAAGGGTGTGGGAAACCCACAGGGTGAGATTCCAAATCTCAGTGGGAGATATAACTCAGCACCAACTCTATTATTATCACAGATAAAATAAACTAAGCAGTAGTATTATTACAATTATGTGAAGCAAGTAATGATTATTAACAGAGAGGGCATTCACTATTGAATTATGAAACATCTTAATAAGTTAAAAGGAGTATGAAGAATGTGTATATTTCCTATCAACAAAATTGTATACAAATAAAGCAAGGCCTCAACCAATGTTTCCATATTTAATCCTATACGAGTCTACTACACGGCTGATTACATATTTCATTATGCCCCGAGGATTTGAATCATACCGCCCAAATCCAACCAACCACTTGATAAGTTGAAATCGGTGTCAGATAAGGTCTAATGGAAGAGCCGGAATCCAAGACCTCACCACACCTCTTGGTCAGCATAAGAGAAAACACCACAGAGGCATATCAGTCAACTACAACAATGACATATAGTAAATTTTAGGGATTGGCTCACGTAGGGACATCCACACATATAATGATAACTATCCCACCTTGGTATAGGTATGTCTCTAGAAGAACAGGCTCATGCATGGCCATTCTAATAGAAGGAGTGGCTCACGCATGACCATCCATGTCACAACGAGATTGTCTCACACATGGTCATCTTACACATCATGTATCTAAGGATACAAGGAATTACTCGACTTGTATCCCACATATTCAAAAATATGTGCTCCGAGTTTAACACGTTTCACCATCTAGCAATAAATCTAACACTGGAATGGATGTACGTCACTGGGAAACTACACTATTAGGTTTCACTAGATTAATTGGATCAATTTAATCATTTTTAAGCATCAATCAAGTTATAATGTATAACCTCTAAACAAGATCTACACCAACAGGGCATAACTCATCAATAGAACAAACTAAAACATAGTAGGTGGGATCTCATTACATCATCACTTTATGTCTATTATTCATCATATGTCCATCTCAAGGACCAATGTCCCTCACCCAGACCAATGTCCATCACAAATACTAATATCCATCACTAGGACCAATGTCCATTACAAGGACCAGTGTCCATCACAAAGACCAATATCCATCACAATGACCAATGTCCATCACAAGGACCCATGTCCATTAGATCATAACCACCATAGCTCATACATGGATATGTACATCAATTAATGTCACTTTCATTGTTAGAAACTAATAATAAGAAGGAAAAGCATCATCATATCATAGGACTCATGCTATACATTTACATCATACATTTCACATCATAACAATTAGGGTTTCTCTTCACCCAATTAGGGTTTATAAAGGTTGGATCAACAACCACCCATAGGTTATCACTTTCCTCATCATTATGAAATGTGTTATGAGACATAAAAGCATGTTTCTCATTATCATTATAAAACATGTTATGTGATATAGAAAAATAACTCAACACCCTTCATACAACTATTCTATAGGGTATCACAACATCAGTATGAGGCCTTATCATCAACATGGTATGTCTCAACCACCACCATAAGGTATTGACTAGGGTTTACACCTATGGTATCAGTTAACTCTAAGGTATCAGGAAACCACACTAAGATAGGGTATCGACCACCATACTAGAGTAGGGTATCGGCCTATCTACCCAATGTATGTATCAGTTTAGGTATCACCATGGTTGCATCGTGCATAACACATCAGGAAGAGAGGGTGTCAGCCACAAGGGGTATTAGGTAACACCTCCAAGGCAAAATGAGTGTCAAAGGGATAAAAACAATACTGGTATTTTTAACAACACCCAAGCCCTGACAGCTGCTAGGGTTATCGGGCTTGCAACGCCTTCACCATGATGACTCAATGACACACAGATATCGATAAAAGGATGTATCGCCCAACTTCTCCTATTAGCAATGTTAATAGGGTTTTGATCACCAGGGGTAATGGGCAATGCCCTAGGGTGTTGACATAGCAAGGTGATGATCCCCTTAGGGTTCAACAATGCTTTAATAAATGTGTCACTGGTCATGATGCCCAGTCATGACCGCCCAGGGCACATCGACCATCACTCTTCATGCTACGATCCAACACCACGTCATCTTAGCATCCATCAACAAACTATCACCCTCATCTAACATCGACTCACTCATTCATAAAGGCATGATGGTCAAATAGCATCAAATGAGTCATCCTAGATCCAACCAAGGTCATGACGACCTACCACAAGGGTAACAGCCAGGGGCATCACAAGTTGTGACAACCACCCAATATATCGGCCCATCGTATGTGTTGGCCTCCACCAAGCATATCGACCACAAGGCATATCAGCCACTTCATTTGCAACCCCAAGATGACGTTATAAACAAGGTAAAAGAAGGTGCAAAGCTAGTAGCAACTAAGCTAGCTCATTTTCCAAGATAGAACACAAGGCTACCAAGGAAAGATTACTAGCATGCAAGCAATAATGAGCCATAGATGGGGATTAAGATAACAAGAAGGTGATAATAACATAGTGGGTTTAGAGTTATATAACCCGCCTCAAGGATCACCACCAAGCTCTAATCTCCAAGCTTCCCAAGCTCAAGGTAGAAAAATATCCTCCAAGCTCGATCTCCACAACACCTCCAAGAAGGAAGATAGAATTGAGGTTAAGGGAGAACAAGAGAGAAAAAGAAAGAAGGAGGGAAAGGAAACTAAGGATCATGGATTACCAAGGAAGAAGATAAAAAGAGAACGCCAAAGGCTTAGTCTCACCCACCAAAATCCAAGGAGAACACTCCACTAGCTCAAGATTGTCCACCAAGGAAGAGGAAAGCAAAGATGGCGAAAGGATTCTCTTGCATGGAGAGAAAGAAGTATATATACAAGAGAGATGAAAGAGAGAACAAAGGAAAGGTGTCACCACCAAAGAACTCTAGATGAAACATGTCCATGAAGAAAGGCCACATGCAACACCATGCAACAAGGTGATAAGAACCATGCCTCGCCCACAAGGTCACTTAGGGTGATCAAGGTCGACACACTCATCCACTCTCTCCTCAAACCTATAGGGATAAAATCCTAGGGTCACAAACTGATATGGCACATCTCTTGCCATCACAAAATGATACAAGGCCTCCTCAAGGCACTCCCAAACTGATGTGTTTTCCCTTAAGACAACCACAAACCGATACAAGGTCTCTCCAAGGCTCTCAAGTCTGAGACAACACTACTAAGTTTAAAATACACCTCAAACATGAGTGCAAAACATCACCAAGGATGTCACCACTCAACCAAGGTGTCCATCTCTCTCTCTCCTAGATGATGTCAAGAGAGACAAGGAACACACTAGAGGTGGCAAACTTGCACATCAACCCCAATCCTGGGTAAATTGCAATTTGCACCAAAACCTCTTCCACAAAACACAAGCATCAACCAAACAAGCTCAAATGAAGAACTCAAACCTCCAACATGTCCTAATTACATATTATATGATTAGAGCAAGGAGATAAGAATCATACTTAAGCAAATCAACTCGGGTTATCCCAAAATGTGGGTCAGGGTCCTTACAGTCCTCGCTCACTATATTGTTTCTCAATGAGGATTCTATCCTATTGTGTGAACATACAACCAAACCTTCCTAACATAGACCAAAAAAATGTCATCTACACCCTGTAGGGCCAAGATGAACGTAGATCCAAGTCATCTTGTGACTATGGAAGGCCACCTAATCTCCTATTACTCTGTCTATTCTGTGCAAGGTATCTAGCATAAATTTGGAGGACTTTACTAACACTAGTTATCTTTGACCTATTGGTGGATACATTTTTGTGGTCTGACCAACCACCATGGACTCATTATTGTTGTTGTTAGCATATTTTGAGTTTTTACTACTGGAGTAGCTATTTGAGTGCGATATGAGGCCACATGCTAAGGCCAAAGACACCAAAAAAGTGTGTGGATGCTTCCATCTAGACCTTGGATAATGCACCCATTCCCAGAACCTAGAGAGAGGGGTAGGGGAAGTATTAACATGAATACCATGCATAAATTGTCTCAAGTGTGTCCTTCCTTGCATTAATACTGATCCATATGGACTCAAAAGTGAAATATTCCCAACTAGGTTACATTTGATGCCAGTCATTAGGGAACACCTAGTCCTATTATAGGCTCCAATTAGATTCATCCTCATCTCAGTGAGACAAAGCTATTAGGTATCTTCAACTAGAATCAGAACCTCTAGGGGGCCTCTGGTTAGCCAACTATGCTATTTATATCCATGCATTACCCTAATTGTGACAATCCCTCTTTCTTTATCCAATCTATACCAAACACCTTCCCCATATGTTGCACAATCATTAGACTAAGATATGTGCCATCCCCTTTTTGATACAAAAATCCCACTCACTCTGAGGTTGCTTCATGGAATTGGTCTTTGTATTCAGGTTGTGTCTCCACCTACTAATGTGATATTATCTACATGTTTTGTATTAGGCTTGACACCTCCCCTGTCTACATAAAGGCAAGTTACATATTTCATCTTCATGACCATAGGTGTTCCAATGTTCTGTAGTGGGTACTGTTGACCCGCTACCAACCTCTCTTCCTCTCTGTCTTTTCATTAGGATATGGGCACACCATAATATATGTAAGTAAGGAGCTAAGGCATGATATGTGGAGTTTGTCCTAGTCATGGAAGGATGCTAGATGCCCACTTGGTTCACCATCTTCCCATTTGATTGTCTAAGCTGCTATTTCCACCACAGATGATTTCTTCATATCCATCTAATTCTCCTAGGAGCAATAATAACTTCAATGCCTCCCTAGGGATATCTTTTTCTAGTGTGAATGGAGATCATTCAATCACCTCTGACCTATCAAGCTACAATCATAAATTGGAGTAGGTTATCCTCTTATCATATTTGAACTTGTAGCTCCATAGGTGGCATGATTTGGTTGGATGCAATCAACACTAGAAAGCTAGAAAGTTCTCTACTCACCCATGATCATTTGGAGATACCTCCATAATATCACAACAATTATATGATATTGTAAGGGATTATGGTGCCCTGAGATACAGGGTTAGGCCTTCCACCTTCATCCATACATAAGGTGGTTTGGTTTCTACAACAACATTACTGTAAGGACCCTGACCCACATTTTGGGATAACCCTATTTGCTTTGCTTAAGTATGATGCTTATATCCTTTTTCTAATCATCTAAGATGTAATTAGGTCATGTTGGAGGTTTGAGTTCCTTGTTTGAGCTTGTTTGGTTGATGCTTGTGTTTTGTGGAAGAGGTTTCAATGCAAATTGCAATTTACCTAGGATTGGTGTTGATGTGCAAGTTTTCCACCTCTAGTGTGTTCATTATCTCTCTTGACATCATTTAGGGGAATGAGAGAGCCATGGACACCTTAGTTGAGCCTTGGTTGAGTGGTGACTTCTTTGATGATGTTTTGCACTCATGTTTGAGGTGTATCTTACACCTAGGAGTGTTGTCTCGGGCTGGAGAGCCTTGGAGAGACCATGTATTAGTTTGTGGCTGTCTTAAGGGACACCATATCAGTTTTGAGGTGCCTTGAGGAGGCCTTGTATTGTTTTGTAGTGGCAAGATATGTGCCATATCAGTTCGTGACCATAGGGTTTTATTCCTATCAGTTTGAGGAGAGAGTGGATGAATGTGTCAACCTTGATCACCCTAAGTGACCTTGTGGGCGAGGCATGGTTCTTATCACCTTGTTGCATGGTGTTCCATGTGGCCTTTCTTTGTTGACATGAGCCATCTAGAGTTATTTGGTTGTGACACCTTTCCTTTGTTCTCTCTTTCATCTCTCTTGTATATATACTTCTTTCTCTCCATGCAAGAGAATCCTTTAGCCATCTTTGCTTTCCTCTTCCTTGATGGATGATCTTGAGCTAGTGGAGAGTTCTCACTTGGAGCTTGGTGGGCGAGCCTAAGCTTATGGTGCTTTCTTTTCATATTCTTCCTTGGTAAGACATGATCCTTATTTTCCTTTCTCTCCTTCTTTCTTCTTTTTGACCATGGACCTTGTTTGTTTCTCTTTCCCTCTCTTGCTCACCCTTAACCTCGGTTCTATCTCCCTTCTTAAATGTGTCGTGGAGATCGATCTTGGAGGATCTTGTTCTAGCTTGAGCTTGGGAGGCTTGGAGCGAATCTTAGTCTTGGAGAATGTGACCACAAAACCCAAGGATAGGAACAACCAAACAAATGCATAAGTATCTGAATCAGACATCAGAATGATCATTATGACATCAAGACCAAGTTAAAAAGGGAGTTCATCTTTTATATATGTATTTTCAAATGTTTTAACATACCCTCTTATATCTTTTCTTCAATTGCTTGCTCAAATCTCTTCCTTTACTTATTTGCAATTTCATTTTTCTCATTAATAATTCCTTTCTTATTGTTCTTAGCATATCTTGTTTCTTATTTATTCTTAGTGTAACTTTTATTTCCTTGCAAATTTATTTTCTTATTTTAGAATAATCAAACAGTCAACAAAGGATCTTTACTTTCTTGCAATCTTATTCTAAGTGATATGGGTTGGGATTCCAATCTTAAAAACATTTTTTGTGGATCGATCCTTTCTATACTAATATATTACCTTAATTGGTTGGTTTGTCATAAAAAGGGATAAACTCTAGGATTAACTGCCTCGATTTTGGTGTCAAAATGGTACACATCACTCCACTATAGTCACCTTCTTCATGTTCTACTCTTTCTTCATGGGATATCACTCATCGTCTTTTCTTCCCATGCTCCAACTCTTTCCGACTTTGTAACACCCCCTTAAGCATACTTGTGTCAACAGAAGCAATACCCATGTTTTCCATAACATGGGTTACTATAGCTCAAAGGGATGCCACAACAACGATGGACATTGCAAATAAAGCAAACAATAACCATGCATATATATTAAACTTGATGTATACATTATTTACAATTGAGTTCTTAACTTGAAACTAACTACACAAGATTACTCATTATTGAATGCATACATGATATCATCGATACTCATAAGGATCTTCTATTATAGATTGCACCCCACCCTATTATCTTGATCTATTCCTTGAGTTGATATTCATATGATTTATCCTTGGAGTTATTTTGTACCTGCAGGCATCACACCCCCAGCCATGCATGAAAATAAAAACCACATTAGAGTAAGCGGCATCAAGCATTATTACCACAATAGCATAAATTGGAAATGAGGAAAAGTATGAAACTAATTGAACAATGAATTTAGATTATCATAACATAACCTTATTAAAATATCCTAGATACTTAGGCACCAATGGTGTTCATAAGGCCCTCAGGCTCAACATTAATGTGACGAGGTTAAAGTAATCCATCCTACTAAATGATTCATTAATATCTTTTGAGGTAATTAATACATTAATAGCACCATTTTGTAACATGTAATCAACTTTACATGGATTTCTCATGAACATGAAATGGGTTCTTGGGATAGATCTTGAAATCATAAGAATCATACAATAAAACTAATTTAAAATATAATCATATTGAAGTATATGACTACACATATAATTTAACTTGAACATCATGATACCATAAACATAAGGTGATGCAAAACTCATACTAAATGCTCAAAGTGCATGGACCCACTTACTTGATCATGAGGAGGTATACTAACAGTAGATGAAGTCCTGAACAATCATTATTGTCCTGTCCAACACATAAGTGTGTTAATTATCATGGTTAAGCCTAGGGTTTTAGGGTTTTCAATAAATCATGAAATCTTGGTTGAGAAAACATATCTGACACATTGACCATTCGATAGGTCTTGTAAAACTGATCAAAAACCATATATGAATCATCCCCATCTGAGCTCTAGATTATTTTCTATGATTTATTAAAGTTTAGGCTAAAACTGACCAATCAGAATGGTCGATAAATCCACCTGTACAAACCTGACCGGAAAAAAAATGGAATTGGTAGCACCCTACTGAGGTGGCCCTATCCTCACTGGCCACATGGCCTGGGCTCGCCACAAAACACAAAGAGGCTTACAGGCATACTATCTGTCGAAAAGACCAAAAAGGGCATGTACCAGCATGACACATCATTGTGCAATCAAGGGCAGACATGGAAATCCACCGCTTACAATGTTCGTTCTTTAAAACACAAAAGAACAAGAAAATGGCTTGGCGATCCTGGATCCAAACTCACGATCTACTCTGAATCCTGGGTGGAGATGATGACTAACAGCTTCCTTAAGATCCGCCGAGCTCAGTGACCCCTGACTTGGGTTCTGTGGTGGTCGGAACTGCCAAGAGCTCTTTCTCTGCCATGGCCGAAGAAGTGGAACAAAGATGTGAAGGCTTTAGGTTCTAATCATCTCTGGGCAACATAGACAGAGCTACCCAACAAGTTCGCAATGGCGATACGAAGTCAATGATGTAAACCACCATGCATAGATGTCCCTGAAAACATAGGGTGACATTTCGATTTATAGGAAATAGAGCATCGTGACCCCAAACCAGACTTTGATATTGGGACAGGGATCTCAAGCCAAGATCACAGGAACAATGTCTTCGGCTGAATGTCCCGATCTCAGCGAATCCAGAAGCACCAGGTATGGTGGTTGGAGACCTTGGCCATCATCCCGCCATGGCTGATGAGGTCAGAAGGGAGGTGAAGGTATCAAAATCCATCTACGAGAAGGAAAAAAGCGCAACCAGTGCAAGGCACAGATCCGGAACCCATGGTTGAAGCATAACAAAGACATCCCCATGTTTTTCCTGGGTGAAGGGCCACAGCGGAGGCCTATCTGTATACGGTGACCAGTACCCTGAATGCGGCTAAAGGGTACACAAACTGGGGCACTCAAAAGGAAAACTGGAGCTATTAAAAGCAAGAAAGGGGGTCCTATATACTTACTTCCCGAGGAATTTGACTGGGAAGCACTGACCCTCCCACGTGAGCTCGCCGGCGTCTCTATAGTAGACTGCGTCCTTGGAAATTCTCCAGTTGGTTTTGATCCTAATTGGCGGCGGAGGAGCATTGTGTTGAGTCCATCAGAGCTTTCTGGGTTGCCATATCCCGTTCCGATGGACCCTCGCAGCCAAGGGGGTGGCGCTGTCGACTAGGAATGGGAGGGTTTTTGGGCGTTTTCACAATAGGTGCTTATAGGGGTCCAGCTAGGGATCACTAGGTTTGCGGGGATCTCCCGAACCCATTGGTAGTGTGATAACGAGAAACAGTTGAGGAGGGAGAGAGATACTGCCGGGTAGGGATCGGGTCCCTGATTCCCTCTTCCGCACGGACTCTGCGGGAGGTAGGGGATGAACCGCCTCACGTTGGATCATCATCTGACATTTGTCAACTGAGTCGGGTTCTTCTGAGTTGTGCGTGATAGGCGTTATCTAGCCTAAAGTCCAGGACATTGTTACATTAGGATAATCGCATGTGTTATCGAGTTAATTAATCAAGGGAATGCCATTATCTTCTATTTTCTTCCTAATATCATTTGGGGAAGCTAGGATTATTCAAATATAACCAAATTTGATATACAAGCTAATTCTACCATGAGGAATCTAATTATCCAATTATATTTCAGATATGAGTTAGGAAAATAGGTGTTTTACATAATTAGCTACTTCGGGTAATTAATACATTAATAATCTTTAAAAAGAATTTTTTTACCAAAATCTGAGGAAAGCTATATTAATATGTTATCTACTCATATACAAATCAATGGGATATATTTTACATGTAGGCATGCCAAAACTATCAATTAACCCTTAACTAGTAACCATTGCAAGATTAGGGTTAGGTTTTGTGCATTAATTGACATTGGTGTGTATAAGTGTTGATGAATTAAATTAAAGGCTCACATACTATCTTGGTGTAGTCTAAACTCGTTTTGGCATACTACTTAAGCATGATCACCATTTAAATGAACAAATGTAAGAAGAAAAAAAAATTCATTCAACCTAGGGTTTCATCTTTATTAAACATCAAGAATTTTTGGGACTGAATTTTAAGGGTCGTTACAACCTACCCACCTTATAGAAATTTCGTCCCCGAAATTTCCAAGTACTACCCACCTTAGGGTTTCACTTAGCATGTGCATTTTAAATCTCTAGTATTATCTTAGAGTCTCATTAACAGACTTAAGACATGACTTACTCATAGTTAACATAATTTCATGATAACTTGATTAACTTGACATAATTTCATAATATCATGATATTTTACTTCAGTTGATATAGTCACTCTCCTGATTGCACCCACAGTGCTCATAAGTCCGGTTAAGGCTCACATAAGGTCGATTAAGGCTCACATAGGGCCGATTAAGGCTCACATAAGGCCGGTTAAGGCTCACATAAGGCCAGTTAAGGCTCACATAAGGCTGATTAAGGCTCACATAAGGCCGGTTAAGGCTCACATAAGGTCGGTTAAGTCTCACATAAGGCCAGTTAAGGCTCACATAATGCTCCCACATAGCTCATAAGACCAATTAAGGCTCACATAACATGATGGAGAGGACAATTATCAACATAACATGATTTCTTATACGTAGACATGATTTTTCATAATTTCATAATTCGTAAGCATAGAAATAACACATGATGTTCAATCCGAACACATAATCATAAAATGGATGAGAACATTGTTTGGTAGCATATGCATCATTTTTCTTTCGTATCCCTATCAAATTATCTACCCCTTGTATGCATATTTGGTCTTATCATGTAATTAATTATGTTTAGATGGTTATATGTCTCAAACTTTATTGTCAACTCTTGTCTCAGCACCTCCCCCATGCACATGTCCCATACCACATGCACTTGAGAGGACGAGACAAGTACGATTTTGTACATAACATTCTCTCTACAAAGCCCCATGAGCCTGTGTCCCATACCACAAACACGTGGGAAGAAGAGAGAGCATGATATGTACAAACTCAAAGTTAACACAAAATCTAAAACATCTAGGCACATAACCCTAACCCTTATCTAACTTGTATCTTCTAACTAGACCCTAACTTAATATTATATACCTATGGCTTAGAAAATGTGGATGTGATTTCTACATGGTGGACATCTACTTATTTGCTCTGATACCATTTTGTAACACCCCCTTAAACATACATGTGTCAACAGAAGCAATACCCATGTTTTCCATAACATGGGTTACTATAGCTCAAAGGGATGCCACAACAACGATAGACATTGCAAATAAAGTAAACAATAACCATGCATATATATTAAACTTGATATATACATTGTTTACAATTGAGTTCTTAACTTGAAACTAACTACACAAGATTACTCATTATTGAATGCATACATGATATCATCTATACTCGTAAGGATCTTCTATTGTAGATGGCGCCCCACCCTACTATCTTGATCTATTCCTTGAGTTGGTCTTCATATGATTTATCCTTGGATTTATTCTGTACCTGCGGGCATCACACCCCCAGCCATGCATGAAAATAAAAACTACATTAGAGTAAGCGGCATCGAGCATTATTACCACAATATCATAAATTGGCAATGAGAAAAAGTATGAAACTAATTGAACAAAGAATTTAGATTCTCATAACATAACCTTATTAAAATATTCTAGATACTTAGGCACCAATGGTGTTCATAAGGCCCTCAGGCTCAACATTAATGTGACGAGGTTAAAGTAATCCATCCTACTACATGATTCATTAATATCTTTTGAGGTAATTAATACATTAATAACACCATTTTGTAACAGGTAATCAACTTTACATGGATTGCTCATGAACATGAAATGGGTTCTTGGGATAGATCTTGAAAGCATAAGAATCATATAATAAAACTAATTTAAAATATAATCATATTGAAGTATATGACTACACATATAATTTAACTTGAACATCATGATACCATAAACATAAGGTGATGTAAAACTCATACTAAATGCTCAAAGTGCATGGACCCGCTTACTTGATCATGAGGAGGTATACTAACAGTAGATGAAGTCCTGAACAATCATAATTGTCCTGTCCAACACGTAAGTGTGTTAATTATCATGGTTAAGCCTAGGGTTTTAGGGTTTTCAATAAATCATGAAATCTTGGTTGAGAAAACAGATCTGAAACATTGACCATTCGATAGGTCTTGTAAAACTGATCAAAAACCATATATGAATCATCCCCATCTGAGCTCTAGATTATTTTCTATGATTTATTAAAGTTTAGGCTAAAACTGACCAATCAGAATGGTCGATAAATCCACCTGTACAAACCTGACAGGAAAAAAAAATGCAATTGGTAGCACCCTGCTGAGGTGGCCCTATCCTCACTGGCTATATGGCCTGGGCTCGCCACAAAACACAAAGAGGCTTAAAGGCATACTGTCTGTCGAAAAGACCAAAAAGGACATGTACCAGCGTGACACATCATTGTGCAATCAAGGGTAGACATGGAAATCCACCGCCTACAATGTTCGTTCGTTAAAACACCAAAGAATAAGAGAACGGCTTGGCGATCCTAGATCCAAACTCGTGATCTACTCTGAATCCTGGCAGGAGATGATGACCAACAACTTCCTTAAGATCCGCTGAGCTCAGTGACCCCTGACTTGGGTTCATTGGTGGTCGGAACTGCCAAGAGATCTTTCTCTGCCATGGCCGAAGAAGCCGAAGAAAGAGGTGAAGGCTTCAGGTTCTAATCATCTCTGGGCAACATAGACAGAGCTACCCAACGAGTTTGCAATGGCGATACGAAGTCAATGATGTAAACCACCATGCATAGATGTCCCTAAAAATGTAGGGCGACATTTTGATTTATAGGAAACAGAGCATCGTGACCCCAAACTAGACTTTGATATTGGGACAGGGATCTCAATCCACGATCACAGGAACAATGTCTTCGGCAGAATGTCCCGATCTCAGTGAGTCCAAAAGCACTAGGTGTGGTGGTTGGAGACCTTGGCCATCATCCCACCATGGCTGATGAGGTCAGAAGGGAGGTGAAGGTATGAAAATCCATCTACGAGAAGGAAAAAGCGCAACCAGTGCAAGGCACAGATCCGGAACCCATGGCTGAAGCATAACAAAGACATCCCCATGTTTTTCCTGGGTGAAGGGCCACAGCGGAGGCCTATCTATAGGCGGCGACCAGTATCCTGAATGTGGCTAAAGGGTACACAAACCGGGGCACTCAGAAGGAAAACTGGAGCTATTAAAAGCAAGAAAGGGGGTCCTATATACTTACTTCCCGAGGAATTTGACTGGGAAGCACTGACCCTCCCACGTGAGCTCGCCGGCGTCGCTAGAGTAGACTGAGTCCTTGGAAATTCTCTAGTTGGTGTTGATCCTAATTAGCGGCGGAGGAGCATTGTGTTGAGTCCTTCGGAGCTTTCTGGGTTACCATATCTCGTTCTGATGGACCCTCGCACCCAAGGGGGTGGCGCTGTCGACTGGGAATGAGAGGGTTTTTGGGCGTTTTCGCAATAGGCACTTATAGCGGTTGAGCTAGGGATCGCTAGGTTTGCGGGGATTTCTCGAACCCATTGGCAGTGTGATAACGAGAAATGGTTGAGGGAGAGAGATACTGCTGGGCAGGGATCGGGTCCCTGATTCCCTCTTCTGCGCGGACTCTACGGGAGGTAGGGGATGAACCTCCTCTCGTTGGATCATCATCTGATGTTTGTCAACTGAGTCGGGTTCTTCCGAGTTGCGCGTGACAGGCGTTATCTAGCCTAAAGTCCAGGACTTTGTTACATTAGGATAATCACATGTGTTATCGAGTTAATTAATCAAGGGAATGCCATTATCTTCTATTTTCTTCCTAATAACATTTGGGGTAGCTAGGATTATTCAAATATAACCAAATTTGATATACAAGCTAATTTGACCATGAGGAATCTAATTATCCAATTATATTTCATATATGAGTTAGGAAAATAGGTGTTTTACATAATTAGCTACTTAGGGTAATTAATACATTAATAATTTTTAAAAAGAATTTTATTACCAAAATCTGAGGGAAGCTATATTAATATGTTATCTACTCATATACAAATAAGTGGGATATATTTTACATGTAGGCATGCCAAAACTATCAATTAACCCTTAACTAGTAACCATTGCAAGATTAGGGTTAGGTTTTGTGCATTAATTGACATTGTTGTGTATAAGTGTTGATGAATTAAATTAAAGGTTCACATACTATCTTGGTGTAGTCCAAACTCATTTTGGCATACTACTTAAGCATGATCACCATTTAAATGAACAAATGTAAGAAGAAAAAAAATTCATTCAACCTAGGGTTTCACCTTTATTAAACATCAAGAATTTTTGGGACTGAATTTTAAGGGTCCTTACAAACTACCCACCTTATAGAAATTTCGTCCTCAAAATTTCCAAGTACTACCCACCTTAGGGTTTCACTTAGCATGTGCATTTTAAATCTCTAGTATTATCTTAGAGTCTCATTAACAGACTTAAGACATGACTTACTCATAGTTAACATAATTTCATGATAACTTGATTAACTTGACATAATTTGATAATATGATGATATATTACTTGAGTTGATATAGTCACTCTCTTGATTGCACCCACAGTGCTCATAAGGCCGGTTAAGGCTCACATAAGGCCGATTAAGGCTCACATAAGGCCGATTAAGGCTCACATAAGGCCGGTTAAGGCTCACATAAGGCCAGTTAAGGCTCACATAAGGCCGATTAAGGCTCACATTAGGCCCGTTAAGGCTCACATAAGGCCGGTTAAGGCTCACATAATGCTCCCACAGAGCTCATAAGGCCAATTAAGGCTCACATAACATGATGGAGAGGACAATTATCAACATAACATGATTTCTTATACGTAGACATGATTTTTCATAATTTCATAATTCGTAAGCATAGAAATATCACATGATGTTCAATCCGAACACATAATCATAAAATGGATGAGAACATTATTTGGTAGCATGTGCATCATTTTTCTTTCATATCCCTATCAAATTATCTACCCCTTGTATGCATATTTGGTCTTATCATGTAATTAATTATGTTTAGATGGCTATATGTCTCAAACTTTATTGTCAACTCTTGTCTCAGCACCTCCCTCATGCACATGTCCCATACCACATGCACTTGAGAGGACGAGACAAGTACGATTTTGTACATAACATTCTCTCTACAAAGCCCCATGAGCATGTGTCCCATACCACAAACACGTGGGAGGAAGAGAGAGCATGCTATGTACAAATTCAAAGTTAACACAAAATCTAAAACATCTAGGCACATAACCCTAACTCTTATCTAACTTGTGTCTTCTGACTAGACCCTAACTTAATATTATATACCTATGGCTTAGAACATGTGGATGTGATTTCTACATGGTGGCCATCTACTTATTTGCTCTGATACCATTTTGTAACACCCCCTTAAGCATACATGTGTCAACAGAAGCAATACCCATGTTTTCGATAACATGGGTTACTATAGCTCAAAGGGATGCCACAACAACGATAGACATTGCAAATAAAGTAAACAATCACCATGCATATATATTAAACTTGATATATACATTGTTTACAATTGAGTTCTTAACTTGAAACTAACTACACAAGATTACTCATTATTGAATGCATACATGATATCATCTATACTCGTAAGGATCTTCTATTGTAGATGGCACCCCACCCTATTATCTTGATCTATTCCTTGAGTTGATCTTCATATGATTTATCCTTGGAGTTATTCTGTACCTGCGGGCATCACACCCCCAGCCATGCATGAAAATAAAAACTACATTAGATTAAGAGGCATCAAGCATTATTACCGCAATATCGTAAATTGGCAATGAGGAAAAGTATGAAACTAATTGAACAATGAATTTAGATTCTCATAACATAACCTTATTAAAATATCCTAGATACTTAGGCACAAATGGTGTTCATAAGGCCCTCATGCTCAACATTAATGTGACGAGGTTAAAGTAATCCATCCTACTACATGATTCATTAATATCTTTTGAGGTAATTAATACATTAATAACACCATTTTGTAACAGGTAATCAACTTTACATGGATTGCTCATGAACATGAAATGGGTTCTTGGGATAGATCTTGAAAGCATAAGAATCATACAATAAAACTAATTTAAAATATAATCATATTGAAGTATATGACTACACATATAATTTAACTTGAACATCATGATACCATAAACATAAGGTGATGCAAAACTCATACTAAATGCTCAAAGTGCATGGACCCACTTACTTGATCATGAGGAGGTATACTAACAGTAGATGAAGTCCTGAACAATCATTATTTTCCTGTCCAACACATAAGTGTGTTAATTATCATGGTTAAGACTAGGGTTTTAGGGTTTTCAATAAATCATGAAATCTTGGTTGAGAAAACAGATCTGAAACATTGACCATTCGATAGGTCTTGTAAAACTGATCAAAAACCATATATGAATCGTCCCCATCTGAGCTCTAGATTATTTTCTATGATTTATTAAAATTTAGGCTAAAACTGACCAATCAGAATGGTCGATAAATCCACCTGTACAAACCTGACCGAAAAAAAAATGCAATTGGTAGCACCCTGTTGAGGTGGCCATATCCTCACTGGCCACATGGCCTGGGCTCGCCACAAAACACAAAGAGGCTTACAGGCATACTATCAGTCGAAAAGACCAAAAAGGACATGTACCAGCGTGACACATCATTGTGCAATCAAGGGCAGACATGGAAATCCACCGCCTACAATGTTCGTTCGTTAAAACACTAAAGAACAGGAGAATGGCTTGGCGATCCTGGATCCAAACTCGCGATCTACTCTGAATCCTGGCAGGAGATGATGACCAACAACTTCCTTAAGATCCGCCGAGCTCAGTGACTCCTGACTTGGGTTCAGTGGTGGTCGAAACTGCCAAGAGCTCTTTCTCTTCCATGGCCGAAGAAGCGAAAGAAAGAGGTGAAGGCTTCAGGTTCTAATCATCTCTGGGCAACATAGACAGAGCTACCCAACAAGTTCGCAATGGTGATAAAAAGTCAATGATGTAAACCACCGTGCATAGATGTCCCTGAAAACGTAGGGCGACATTTCGATTTATAGGAAGTAGAGCATCGTGACCCCAAACCAGACTTTGATATTGGGACAGGGATCTCAATCCACGATCATAGGAATAATGTCTTCGGCTGAATGTCCCGATCTCAGCGAGTCCAAAAGCACCAGGCGTGGTGGTTGGAGACCTTGGCCATCGTCCCGCCATGGCTGATGAGGTCAGAAGGGAGGTGAAGGTATGAAAATCCATCTACGGGAAGGAAAAAGCGCAACCAGTGCAAGGCACAGATCCGGAACCCATGGCTGAAGCATAACAAAGACATCCCCATGTTTTTCCTAGGTGAAGGGCCACAGCGGCGGCCTATCTGTAGGCGGCGACCAGTACCCTGAATGCGGCTAAAGGGTACACAAACTGGGGCACTCAGAAGGAAAACTAGAGCTATTAAAAGCAAGAAAGGGGGTCCTATATACTTACTTCCCGAGGAATTTGACTGGGAAGCACTGACCCTCCCACGTGATCTCACTGGTGTCTCTATAATAGACTGAGTCCTTGGAAATTCTCCAGTTGATGTTGATCCTAATTGGCGGCGGAGGAGCATTGTGTTGAGTCTATCGGAGCTTTCTGGGTTGCCATATCTCGTTCCGATGGACCCTCGCAGCCAAGGGGGTGGCGCTGTCGACTGGGAATGAGAGGGTTTTTGGGCGTTTTCGCAATAGGCACTTATAGGGGTCGAGCTAGGGATCACTAGGTTCGCGGGGATCTCCCGAACCCATTGGAAGTGTGATAATGAGAAACGGTTGAGGAGGGAGAGAGATACTGTCAGGTAGGGATCGGGTCCCTGATTCCCTCTTCCGCGCGGACTCTGCGGGAGGTTGGGGATGAACCGCCTCTCGTTGGATCATCATTCGACATTTGTCAACTGAGCCGGGTTCTTCTGAGTTGCGCGTTACAGGCGTTGTCTAGCCTAAAGTCCAGGACTTTGTTACATTAGGATAATCACATGTGTTATCGAGTTAGTTAATCAAGGGAATGCCATTATCTTCTATTTTCTTCCTAATATCATTTGGGGCAGCTAGGATTATTCAAATATAACCAAATTTGATATACAAGCTAATTAGACCATGAGGAATCTATTTATCCAATTATATTTCAGATATAAGTTAGGAAAGTAGGTGTTTTACATAATTAGCTACTTAGGGTAATTAATACATTAATAATCTTTAAAAAGATATTTATTACCAAAATCTGAGGGAAGCTATATTAATATGTTATCTACTCATATACAAATCAATGGGATATATTTTACATGTAGGCATGCTAAAACTATCAATTAACCCTTAACTAGTAACCATTGCAAGATTAGGGTTAGGTTTTGTGCATTAATTGACATTGGTGTGTATAAGTGTTGATGAATTAAATTAAAGGTTCACATACTATCTTGGTGTAGTCTAAACTCGTTTTGGCATACTACTTAAGCATGATCACCATTTAAATGAACAAATGTAAGAAGAAAAAAAATTCAACCTAGGGTTTCACCTTTATTAAACATCAAGAATTTTTGGGACTGGATTTTAAGGGTCGTTACAGACTCCATGCCTACGTTGATGCTACTTGGGTTAGTGGTCCCTCTGATCGTTTGTATATTTCTACCTATTGTTTTTTCTTGGGTAGTTGTCTGATTTCTTAGAAGACTAAGAAGTAGAAATTAGTTTCTCATTTGAGTGTAGAGGCTAAGTTGTGAGATATGGCTTTATTGATAGAAGAGGTCACTTGGTTGTGATGCTTACTTGAGGATATTGGTGTTACTATTTTAGCACCGACTCCTCTTTTTTAGATATTATAGGTGCTAATAGCATTGCATGAGACCCAATGAAGCACGAGCTCACCAAGCATATGGTATGGGTGTTGACACTTCGTACACATGTTGAAGGTGCATGATCAAGTTATTTCTCTTTAGTATCCACCTTTAGAGCTTTAGTTCACATATTTCTTCACCAAATCACAGACTCAAGCTCAATACAACTTCTATCTCTCCATACTCATTGTTGTGGATCCACCATAAGTGTGAGTGGGTTAGAGTTGTATTATCCCTCTTTGTATTATGTCTCTTTGTATTGTGTTGTTTCATATTACGTCTATCTGTATTACACCTATTTGTATTACGTCTCTTCACATTATGCCTCTTCAAATGGCATCTCTTCATATTGCCTCTTGACATATTAACCATCCTCTAACAGGCTTTCTACATATATGCCACCACTTATATATATATATATATATATATATATATATATATATATATATATATATATATATATATATATATGTGTGTGTGTGTGTGTGTGTGTGTGTGTGTGTGTGTGTGTGTGTGTGTGTGTATGTGTGTGTGTGTCCCATTGGCCTCATAGAAACACAAGATATATTCATAACAACAATAACCTACACAACTTCATAGCAACAATAACCATCTTTCACCATTGCCTCCACTGCACAACCAAAAACATTTCCCACCTCTTCTTCTATCAGCTATGAGGGGATGGAACACCCCTCATGTCATATCATAGATGCTTTTATCAATTAGAATAAATCACACCCTACAAGAAAACATCGGTGAGCTATTCAAATCAGTTCAGTGCTTTCTTGGCCTTTGGGCATGTTTTGGACGAGGGTCGAGTGATCCCTAAGGGAGATAGATTGTAAAACCATGAGGAAAGTTAGAATAGGGAATAATTTTCTATTGATTCTTTGGGATAAAGACAAGGAATCCAAACACATCAAATTTAGGGAAAAAGGCATTATGTTCTAGATCAGGCCATGGTGTAATTGTGACATCCATCATCACACAAAGTGAGATTACTCAAAACATAATCATGGAACAAAGATTAACATGTGTATTATCAGAAAACACTAAAAATCAAAACCTTTTTCATAAAACATCCAAATATTGAGAACCTTCACATATAAGTCCTTTCATGCCTCAAAGCATTCACAAGGCATGTTGTCAACTTGTAATAAAAGCACTATTCCAATACATATAAACATAATTTTGCCATATCTGGTATACAAAGGGCAAATAAAGAAAGCATGTTCACAAAACATCTACAAAACGCTCCCAAAGACTGGAGTATACATGGGTGACTCTAAGACTCTATCAACAAAAGGCATCCATCAGAACTTCCAACCTTATCAACTATTGCTCCTCTGTCTACTTCCCAACCTCCTCTACATGATCTCTACCTCTTCATTCTCGTCCACCTACAAAGGGTGTGGGAAACCCATGGGGAGAGATTCCAAATCTCATCAGGAGGTATAACTCACCACCAACTCTATTATTATCACAGATAAAATAAACTGAGCAACAGTATGATTACAATTATGTGAAGTAATGATTATTAACAGGGAGTGAATTCACTGTTGAATTATGAAACATCATTACATTTAGAAGGAATATGAAGAACATGTATATTTCCTATCAACAACATTGCATACAAATCAAGTAGGGCCTCAACCAATATTTTTGAATTTAATCCTATACAATTCTATTACACAGCTGATTACGTGTTTCATTATACCCTGAGGATTTGAGTTGTACCACCCAAATCCAACTAACCAATTGATAAGTCAAAATTGGTGGCACACATGGTCTAATGGAAGAGCCGAAATCCACAACCTTACCACACCTCTTGGTCAGCATAAGAGAAAACACCGTAGAGGGATATTAGTCAATTACAACAATGGCATCAATTTTAGGGATTGGCTCACGCATGACCATCCACATATATAATCATAACTAGCCCACCTTGGTACAGGTATGGAAATAGAAGAATAGTATCGTGCATGGCCATTATAACAAAAGGAGTGGCTCACGCATGTCCATCCATATCACAATGAGATCGACTCACGCATGGTGTCTTACACATCATGTATTTAAGGATACAAGGAATTAATTGACTTGTACCCTGCATATTCAAGAATATGCGCTCCGACTTGAACTTGTTTCACCATCTAGCAATAAATCTAACACTAGAATGGATCTATGGCACGGGGAACCTACGCTTTTAGGTTTCACTTGATTAATTGGATCAATTTAAACATCTTTAAGCATCAATAAAGTTACAGTGTATAACCTACAAACAAGATCTACACCAATAGGGAATAACTCATCAACAAAAAAAATTGAAACATAGTAGGTGGGATCTCATTACATCATCACTTTATGTCTGTTATTTATCATAGGTCCATCTCAAGGACCAATGTCCCTCACCTGGACCAATGTCCATCACAAGGACCAATGTCCTTCAAAAGGACCAATGTCCATCACCAAAGACCAATGTCCATCACAAGGACCAATGTCCATTACAAGTACCAATGTCCATCACAAGGACCCATGTCCATTAGATCATAACCACCATATCTCATACCTGGCTATGTACATCAATTAATATCACCTTCATGGTTAGAAACTGATAATAAGAATGCAAAGCATCATCATCTCATGTGACTCATACTATACATTTACATGATACATTTCACATCATAAAAATTAGGGTTTCACTTCACCTAATTAGGGTTTACAAAGGTCAGATCAACAACCATTGTGAGGTTACCACTTTCCTCATCATTATTGGATGTGTTATGAGACATACAAGCATGTTTCTCATTATCATTATGAAAAATGTTATGTGGTATAGAAACATAACTCGAAACCCTTCATACAACTATTCTATAAGGTATCAAAACATCACTATGAGACCCCTAGCTAGAATAAACACGGTATGTATAAACCACCACCATAAGGTACCAACTAGGGTTTACACCTATGGTATTGGTTAACTCTAAGTGTATCGGGCAACCACACTAAGATAGGGTATCGGCAACCATACTAAGGTAGGGTATCGGCCTGTATACCAAAGGTATGTATCTTTTTAAGTATCACCATGGTTGCATCGAGCATAACACCTCAGGAAGAGAGGGTATCGACAACAAGGGGTATCATGTAATGCCTTCAAGGCAAAATGGGCATCGAAGGGATAACAACAACACTGGTATGCCGAGCAACACCCAAGTTGTGATGACTTATAGGGTTATCGGGCTTGAGGGATAACAACAACACTGGTATGTCGGGTAACACCCATGTTGTGAAGACTTCTAGGGTTATCAAGCTTGCAATGCCTCCACCATGATGGTTCAGCGACACACAAATATCGACAACAGGATGTATCGACCAACTTCTCCTATTAGCAACATTAACATAGGTTGTTGGTCACCAGGGGTAACGGGCAACACCCTAGGGTGTTGACATAGCAAGGCGACGATCCCCATAGAAACTATGCTTTAAGCAATGTGTCCCTGGTCGCAACGGCCAGCACTCTTCATACCATGATCCAACACCATGTCGTTTCAGCAGACACAACAAACTATCACACTCATCTAACATCGACTCACTCATTTCTAAAGGCATGACGGTCTAACAACATCAAATGAGTCATCCTAGATCCAACCAAGGTCATGATGACCTACCACATGGGTAATGTCTAGGGGCGTCATGAGCCATGATGACCACCCAACATATCGGCCCATCCTATGAGTTGACCTCCGCCAAGAATATCGGCCACAAGGCATATCATCCACTTCGTCTTCAACCCCAAGATGACGTTATAAACAAGATAAACAAAGGTGCAACACTGGAAGCAACTAAGCAAGCTCATTTTCCAAGACATAACACAAGGCTACCAAGGAAAGATTACTAGCATGCAAGTAATAAGGAGCCATATATCAAGAGTTAGGATAACAAGTAGAAGCTGATAATAACATAGTAGGTTTAGATTTATATAATCATCCTCAAGGATCACCACCAAGATCCTATTGCCCCGGCGGTACTAGGCGGCGACGTCGGCCAACAGTGCAACCGGCGGCTGTTGCACATAGAAGTTAGCACATATCTATGTGGATGAGGTAGTCTATTTGCATGGTATTCTAGTTACCATAGTATCTAATAGAAGTCTACAGTTCATGAGTCATTTTTTTGGAATGTTTGCATACAACAATGGGGACACAATTGAGGTTCAACACCACTTTCCACCAATAGATAGATGGTCAGTCAGAAAGGACCATTCAAACTTTGGAGGATCTCTTGAGAGCATGCGCTTTGCAGTATATTGGTAGTTGGGATGTGCACCTAAGTTTGATAGAGTTTGCCTACAACAACAACTATTACAGAAGTATAGATATGGCTCCCTATTTAGCCTTGTATGGGAGATGTGTGGCTCACTACTTTGTTGGTATGAGATGGGTGAGTATCAAATTTTGGGTCATGAATTACTACAAAACACTACAAAGAAGATCAAGGTGATACAACAATAGTTGAAGGCAGCATAGATAGGAGATCAAAGGAGTTGAATAAAAAGGATATAGTCTTAGTGAAGGTTTTGTGGCATCACTATGGTGTCGAGTAAGCTATGTGGGAGTTAGAGGACAAGATGTGTAGGAAGTGCCCATCTTTGTTCGTGTAGGATTTTAGAGGTGAAATCCTTCTTAGGGGTTTATGGTTGTAAGACCCCTGACCTTGATTCATAGTTAAATATGCTTGCTTACCATAATTAAGTGCTTAAAAAAACTTAATCTAACCTAGTGATGTGTTTTGATATCATGTGACAAGCTTATGTTTCATGTTTGGTCCAGTTTGGACATTGTTTGAGCAAGTTATGCAATTTTGTGCATGTTTTGTACTTTTTTTGGTGAACCCAGCATGCCTCTTCTTTACTATATCTAAAGGTGAAAAAAATATGTATATAGAAGACTAGAAAGAGAAAACAAAGATAATAGCCAAGGAGACAAACATCAGCCAAACCAAAACAGAAAGACCTATATAAAAAGACTAAAAGGCTATACAACTCTAGGTATGTAAAAGATTTGTATCAGAGAGACATCTATTCCAAATGTCTTCTGGCTTACTCCTTGAGCCACCAAAAACATAAAAGTTTCTTTCTATCCAGATATTGTATACAATCAAAATTGTAATAGTTTTGTTCTCCTTCCTCAGCCATACCAACTCAGATAGGGATTTGGGGACAATTTCATACTTAGTAGAAAAGAGACTCCAGATCTTCAAACTGAAACAATAATTGAACAATATATGTTGCAGATCTTCTTCTTCAGACCAGCAGAACATACATATAGAAACAAGAGAGTAATGATCCTATTTAAGATAGTCAATACTAGGGATCTTCCCCAAAAAGCACTTCCAAAGAAGAAGAAAAAAGAGCATCTTCTAGGTGCCTTGCTCTTCCAAACCCAATCTGACCAGGTGACAACAAAGTGCTTGGTTCTAATCAAATCACAGCCGTCTTTAAGATTAAAACTACTTCTGTTATCAAACTTCAAGCAATCAGGTTGATTCCTAGGAGTAGGGATATCCTCCAACAAACTCTGAATCTTAATACCCCCTCTAATATCATGAAAACTCAAAGAATCATTCAGAAGGCAAGCATAAAGCTTGCAGTTCATACATTTACCCAACCTCAATATCAGGTGGTTATCATATATGTGACAGAGTGAGTTTTTCTATATCTTTTTCTCTCTCCTATAATTTTGTTTATTCCAATTATGCTCTCAACCATCTCTCTCACTAAATTGATTAAATGGTCTATCAATTTTATATAATACTAAACCCAAAGTGTCACATATAGGAGAACTATAGGTATAAACACATTTAGTTAATAACCATGTCAAACTTTCGAATTTGAACCCCAAATTTATACCATGGATACATGGAGACATTATAAGGCTACTCCTAAAATTTCATTACATTTGGATTTACCAATAAGGCTACTCCTAGAAGTACCCACTGAGAAGAAGGTCAAGTTCTCCACCCATCTGCTTAAGGGAGGGGCAAAAATCTGGTGGGAGAACTATGGTGGGAATAGGGGAGAAGAAGTAGATTCCATGGGGTGGGCAGCCTTCAAAACCTTCTTCACTGATTGTTTTATGCCCATAGCTGAGAGGAAGAGGAAGGAGAAGATGTACATGGAGCTTAAGCAGGGTAGCCTTTCAGTAGCTGACTACACCCAAAAGTTTAGACTTATGGAATGTTATGCACCTATCAGAACTGAAGATCGCCTCACCAAGCACTATGTTGACTGCCTTTCTGCCCACCTGAAAACCCTAGTCATAGCCTTCCATCCCAAATGCATAGATGAAGCCCTAGACATGGACCTCAAGCAGGAGAGAGAGCAGGACATGCAGAAACCTTCCAGCATGGGGTACATAGGGTTAGCCACAACTGAGGAAGATAAGTCTAGGAAGTTCAATCCTAGCCATAACAATAAGGGATCAGGGAAATGAGGAGGTTCAGGAAAGGGAGGATAGAAAGGCCACTAGAACCATCCAAGGATGAATCATCCCAAGTGTAAGACTTGTGGGCGTTTCCATGGTGGGGTATGCCACCATACCAAGCCGGTCTTCTATAACTGCAAGAAGGAGGGCCATTTCGTCGCCATGTGCCCCACTCCCTCCATCTTTGGCAATGCTGCAGTAGGTGCTCCATAGCCTTAGGGACACCGCAATGGTAGGATATTTGCAGTGAATGCAGAAGAGGCCAAACAAAATCCCAACCTGCTTTATGAAGGTAACATAAATTCTTTTATAATTTAATATCTTGTTCAAGACTGCAAATTATTCATAACTCAATTATCATGTGTAGGCACTGTATTATTAAGTGATCATCATGTTAAGGATTTATTCGACTCTGGATCTACAAATACATTTATTTCGTGAACTCTGGCATCTATATTACATCTGCATAAAAGGGACTTGGGATATATTCTGGATGTGTCTACTCCTAGTGGAAAAATACACAAAACCCTATAGAAAATTGATGTCCTCTCTCTTAAATTCGAAAATCATGACATTCCCTTTGAATTCATTCTCTTAACTATTGAAGACCTTGATATTATACTTGGCATGGACTGGCTATACACATATCATGCTCACATTGATTGTAGAAACAAGGTGGTACTCCTCTCTCAACCTCATTCTTGTCCTGTGAAAATCCCTAGGGGAAGCGGATTCTGTAATAATATTATAATCTCCTATCTTAAAGCTAAAAAGCTCATTTATCAAGGATGTAAAGTCTTCCTCACATTAGTCTTAGAGACCAGTCCTAGTAGCGGGCCTGTATAAAGTATGGAGGTGGTATGTGACTTCCCTGACGTATTTCCAGAGGAGCTTCCTGGGCTGCCTCCAAATAGAGACATTGAGTTCTCCATAGATCTTCTTCCTGGAACTACTCCGATTTCTAGGGCACCGTATAGGATGGATCCTTCTAAGCTTATGGAGTTGAAGAAATAGTTGCAAGAACTTCTCGACAAAGGTTTCATTCGACCTAGTGTTTCCCCCTGGGGTGCTCATGTTCTTTTTGTCAAAAAGAAAGACGGTTTTATGCGTATGTGTATTGACTACCTCATGTTGAACCAAGCTACTATTAAAAACAAGTATCCACTCCCTCGTATTGATGACCTCTTTGATCATCTTTGTACTGCTAAAGTTTTCTCAAAAATTGATCTTCGTTCTGGCTACCATCAACTTAAAATCAAGGATTCTGATATTTCTAAAACTTCTTTTCAAACTCGTTATGGGCATTATGAATTTCTAGTGATGCCATTCGGGTTGACCAATGCACCGGGCATATTTATGAACCTGATGAACAAAGTCTTCCAACCTTATCTTGATGAGTTCGTGGTCGTCTTCATTGATGATATCTTAATCTATTCTCATTCTATGGAAAACACCAGGAACACTTGCGAGTAGTTCTTGACATTCTTCGAACCCATTAATTCTATGGCAAGCTTTCTAAATGTGAATTATGGATTGACAAAGTCATGTTTCTTGGACATGTCATTTATGGAGGTAATATATTTGTTGATCCTACCAAAGTCTCTGATGTACTTGATTGACAACCTCCCCAGAATCCTTCTGAAATTCGGAGTTTCTTGGGTCTAGCCGGATATTATAGTCACTTTATTCCAAATTTCTCCAAAGTCACACTTCCTATGATGAAGCTTACTTGGAAGGACAAGCACTTCATCTGGTCAACTGCATGTGAGTCTAGTTTCCAGCAATTAAAGTAGAAATTGACGTCAACTCCTATTCTTGTTCTACCCTCTGGAAACAAAGGGTTTGTGATATTCACTGATGCTTCAAGGAATGGGTTAGGATGTGTCCTGCAGCAGAATGGTAAGGTAGTGTCCTTTGCATCTAGACAGCTAAAACCCAATGAACTTAATTATTCCACACATGATTTGGAATTAGCTGCAGTCATTAATGCTCTCAAAATCTGGAGGCACTACCTATACGTGGCAACATTCGACATCTTCACCGACCACAAAAGCTGGAAGTACATCCTGACTCAGAAGGACTTGAATCTGCATCAATATGTAAAAGACTACGATTTCACTATTGCCTATCATCTGGGTAAGGCAAATGTAGTCGCAAACACCCTTAGTAGGAAAAGGGCAGTGTGTGCATCTCTATCTGTCCCTAAATGGAGGAATATGGAGGATCTAGTAGGATGGAAATCATAGTTTTTGTCTGATCGTGTGCATTTTAATAACATCTCCATCAGGTCCAACTTGCATTTCGAACTTCTTGAGGCACAGAAGGCTAATACTGATCTTGTAGAGCTCTCATCTATCCTGTTGAAACCTCAAACACATCTGTCGGTCGGTCTTGATGGCGGTCTTTGATACAAGAACCGTATGTGGGTTCCTGAGCAGTCAGCTGTAAAGACAAAGATTCTCAGTGAGGCACATGGGTCAAAGTACACAGTTCATCCTGACACGATGAAGATGTATAAAGACCTTCAACGTTAGTTCTAGTGGAGGGGCATGAAGCGTGATATTGCTGATTTCGTGTCCAGGTGTCAAACATGCCAAAGAATCAAGGCCAAGCATCAGAGACTAGGCAGTCTACTACAACCCCTTGAGATTCCGAAATGGAAATGGGAACACATCGCCATGGACTTCATGGTGGGATTACCCTGGACCAGGAAGGGATACGACGTTGTAAGGGTCATAGTGGATCGTCTCACCAAGTCAGCTCATTTTCTCCCTGTGAAGACTATTGCGAAAGTTTCAGAGTTGGCCGACCTCTATATACGGGAGATAGTACGTCTGCATGGAGTTCCAACGTCTATTGTCTTGGATAGGGACCCGAAGTTCGCCTCAAAGTTGTGGAAGCAGGTTCAAGAGAAATTAGGCACCAAATTGAAATTCAGTACAGCCTACCATCTACAGACAGATGGGCAGTCAGAACGTACAATACAGATTCTCGAGGACCTTCTGCGAGCTTATGTACTTCATTGGGAAGGCTCGTGGGACCATTACCTGCCTTTAGCTGAGTTCACATATAATAATAGCTATCAGGCGAGTATTAGGATTCCTCCCTATGAAGCTTTATATGGGCATCCTTGTAGGTCTCCACTACACTGGGATGACGTCGGAGAGCAAACCTTGATGAAATCTGAGGAGATGCAACTATATACTGATAAGGTTGCACTGATCAGGAAGAGAATGAAGCAAGCACAAGATAGGAAGAAATCTTATGCAAATACTCAGAGGAAGGAACGTTAGTTCAAGGAAGGTGATCATGCCTTTCTAAAGATCGGTTGTATCCGAGCTTTGTCAAAGAACAAAGGAAAGCTCAGTCCTCGTTATTTTGGACCATTTGAGGTTCTGGAAAGGGTTGGTGAATGTACCTATCTTCTCGCTTTGCCACCTCAATATAGTGCCATGCATAATGTTTTTCATGTATCTAATCTGAAACCTTATGTTAAAGACCCCAGTCACATTCTGAATCATGAGCCTCTCGAGTTGAAGGATGATCTGTCATATGCTGAGTCCCCAGTCAGAATTCAAGACTTTAAGTCAAAGGAGCTTCACAATAATTGACGTATAGAGATGATGAAAGTTCTCTGGAGTCACCATGATGAGACTGATGCCACCTAGGAGCTAAAGACCGAGGTCGAGAAGAAATATCCACGTCTTTTTAGAATGCTTGAATTTTGGGGACAAAATTCTTAAAAGGAGGGGAGAATGTGACAGAGTGAGTTTTTCTATATCTTTTTCTCTCTCCTACAATTATGTTTATTCCAATTATGCTCTCAAACATCTCTATCACTACATTGATTAAATGGTCTATCAATTTCACATAATACTAAACCCTAAGTGTCAGATAAAGGAGAACTATATGTATAAACACATTTAGTTAATAACCATGTCAAAGTTATGAAGTTGAACCCCAAATTTATACCATATCTACATGGCACCATTATAAAGCTACTCCTAAAATTTCATTACATTTGGATTTACCAATTAAGAGATATTAACTTTTGAAAGTAAGGTGTATAATGTCATCTATTAATCCCTAGGACCTAAGTTTCCCATTCCATTTGATAACTATGTGTCACGCTTTCCTTATTTTAAATCTGGGCGCATATCTTTTCACCACGGATCAATCGTGATTGTTTGATCCTTTGATCAGGGATCACGCAAGAATCCAATGGTCCGCGGGTCATCCCTAACCTTCCACGTGACTCGGTCTCAGCATCAACTCATAGTGATTCCTCCAATTGCCTCTCGCACCTGAATCCCACGATACACACGTGAGATATTTGGAGGATAGACTCCTCCCGCCGAGATGAAGTCAACAACCCCTCACACTCAGAGTAGGGAGAATGATATCATCTCTCTCTGCGCCTCTCACTGGCGGCAATGCTCAATTTAGGGCTTCATTCTCTCGACCACCCCGTGCCTATATAAGACCTCCAAGAGCTCTACTAACCTCCCTTTTATCATCCCCTACCGCCAATTCTGACGAAGAATGCCCCTTCCTCCCCAACCTCAAGCAACCTCACCTCACCTGACCTCAACCTTCTCCTCACTCCAGTGATTCTCTCCACTCAATCAAACAAAGTAGCACCATCGGGGGACCTTGACGAGTCAATCACCACCCTCGGTTGGAGCCGCGAAGGTCCAGAACCTTGGGTCGACAAGCGTTAACAACTGAGCTTGGGAGCTCTATCGCCAGAGAGGTCCAGAGCTTCTCCAAACCTCCTGAAGATTGCGGACACATCGTCGGACCCTCACAGAGCTTCTTAAATCCTCAATCCAGCCCGAGGGCAGGTAACCACCCATCTTCACTCTTTGTTCCTTTTTGGCATGTTTGATCATAGAATGAAGCTCACACCACCTCCGGCGATGAGCTCGGTCTCCTCCCAACCGGTGTTACCCTGTGGACTCAACCCACTCCTCAGCCATGTTCAACACAGCCTGGAGCCTCGACCTCACCTCATCTCGCCCCTGCTATTCCCTCGCTGCAGCCATGGTGCGTGAGTAGGGAATAATCAAGTAGGAGGTTTGACCACCCTACCCATACCCATCAATGGATTCCATTGAAATCCCTTGGGCCATTCAGTCTTTTCACCCATTTGGATCCTCCCCTCTAACAAGCGTCTGCTCTCGGGTCAGTGGGAGGATTCGGTTAGTCAGATTTCTCACATGATCCATGAAGCAGAGCTCGCTTTTCTTTTTTTATTTTTCATTTATTTCTTCAAGAATTATATGATTGGCCAGATCTTAGAAAAATCCTAGAAAATGCTAGGAATGTCAAATTATATCAAACCTATATATCATTTTCATCAGATAAATGCGATCTATCTAAATAAAATATCGTCGGGACCTAGATCTGATCCCTTTCCAAAAAATATGGCCTACAAGACCTAATGACCTTTTAATATATATATTTTGTGTAATAATAGTCATCCCTGATTTCGATCTGCCTTGTGGACATCCTAAACCCTAATTGGGGTCCTGATCATCATGTTACTCGAAACCCTAATCAAAGAGGGATATTTGATTCAATAGTTGTGAAAACCCCTAATTTCTAGTTTCCTCTCTTCATGTGTATACTTGTTACAACTTTATGCCAAATCTTAACTATTAAATGACCCTAAATGACTTTGAATGATCCAAAAACCCTAGATATAACTCTGATACCTTTGAACCATATGAATCCTAGAAAGACACCCTTAATGATCTAAACCATAATAGAAACCCAAATATGGAATGATGAGAACCCATGATGATATTAGGTCCTTGTTTACATTTTAGGGTGATCTACTCTCTCTTAACCTAGGCTTGTTGGAATCAATCTCTGAGATTCAAGGTATGTGGATATAATTATATGACTAGTTTTTGCTGGATGTTAAATATATGTATTTGCTTGTATGTATTTAAGTACATTGTTGGATGTAGATATATGTGTATTGTGATTTTCTGCATTGAACATTTAAGAACATAAATGAACGAGAAAATGAAATGTAGTTACTAGTGGTGCTCATTAATCTCTCTATTATAGAGGGAAAGAATTAATGTTGACTAGTACCTCCCTAATGGTACAAGATACATAAGGAGATCCCTAATGGTACAAGGTATGCGGGGATAGGGCCCAATTAATTTATGTTTGTGCTAGTCCACCATAGTAACGCATATTCATTTGAAATGTGATCAATAACTTAGTATTACCTGATTTTCCGCCATTAAATAATGTTTCTTTCTCTTTCTTCTTTTTCAAATATTTTCAATATACCAGCATAATATAACTCTTTAATTCCACATACCAACTTTTGTTGATGTTTTTGTTTCTCGTATTTTTTAGGTACAAGGAACATATGATGCACTTCAAAGTACCAAAGCAAATAAATAATGGACATGGAGGATAGATAACTAGATCTTTGTCTATTTCTTATCTTATTCTTTTTAGCTAGATAGTTTTTATTCTTTTAGATGTTGTAATAGGATGTTTCAAATCCTATGTAATAATCATAATTTCCTTCTTATAGAACTATTCATTCTTCTTTCTCAAATGTTAAGTATGTAATGACTTCATTTATCCTCAATGAATGAATTGTTTGTGTGGCTATCTATTTATGATGTGAACAATGATCTGGACATTTCTCTGATTTTAGTTGACTATCTTGATTTCTTGTATTTTCCCATCTAATATTTATGGATATGAGTGCACGCATATCTGTGGATATCACTAAGGAAAGTATATATAAATTGGGGTCATCACAATAGATATCAATGAGAGTTTGTTTATTAGAAATCCAGGGATCTTTCCATAACAAAAATTTTGAATCATCTCCAACACAAAACTCAATATGCTTCTTAAGAATGCATATGAAATCAAGAAACTTCTTCCACATCCATGTTGAATTGGGTTTAGTCTGAACTGACGATAAGGACTCCGGTCTAATATAACGAGCATGCAACCACTTAAACCATAAGGACTCTTTGTTGTTTGCCACATCCCTACATATTTTTTAGCAAGCCAGCTTTAAATCAATCATCCACAAGCATGATACCTGGGCCACCTTCCCTTTTAGGTCTGCAGATCATGTCCCAGGAAATAGTATGTAGATGCCTTTAATTATTGAGATCATTCCAAACAAAGTCCCTCATGATTTTTTCAATATCCAAAATGAAAAATTTAGGTTGGGGAAAAGTAGAACCCCATAAGATGTGGTAGGTTGTGAATGTAGAAATAACAAGTTATACCCTTCCAGCATAGGAGAGCAATCTACCCTTTCAAGAATCGAATTTCTTCCTTATTTTTATCAAAAATAGGTGCACTCATGGCTTTAATTAACCTTCCAGTGAATAAGGGAAGCCCTAAATACCTAATAGCTAAAGGGGCCACACCAATCTTAAGAACATTAGAAATACTATCCTCCAACTCTTGGGCACCTTTGCTGAGAAAAAGCTCACTCTTGATATTGTTAAGTTTTAAACGAGAAACCCCACCAAAAAACTGAAAGATTCAATCAATAGCTACAACGTTGGACATATCAGCCTTAGTGAAAATGAGGAGATCATCTGCAAATAAAATATGAGAGATCCCAAAATCTTCAGAAGACTTGAGAGGATTAATCTCTCCGTTATGTACAAAGGAGTTCATGATTGCTGTGAAGCCTTGTATTGCAATTACAAATAGATACGGGGCTAGAGGATCCCTCTGTATGACACCATTTGATTCTTCAAAAATAATGGAGGGTGACCCATTTATCAAAACTTGAAAGGACGCAGAGAAAAACAAGTGTGGATCCAATTTAACCAATAGGGGGGCATCTTCTCCATCAAAAAAAGAATATAATCCCACCTGACTATATCATATGCCTTAGAAAGATCGACTTTCACACACATAGAACCAGGTCCATTTGTAGTACTAAAGTTACTAAGCATCTCATTACCAAGTAAAATTGCATCTCCAATTGTCCTCCCTTTCATAAAAGCCACCTGATTCAGGTCAATAAGAACAGGAAAGACTTCCCTCAACCTATTTGCCAAAAAAATTGTAATGATCTTGAAAATCACATCACATAACAAGATAGGACAAAAATCCCTCAAATTGGAAGCTCTTGAAATATTTGGAATTAAAGTGATGAACGACTTGTTGCATTTCGTCAGTAGTTTCCCAAATTCAAAAAAGTTGAGAATGGCTTTAGTAACATCTTCCCCCACAATAGACCAACAAGTTTTGAAGAACATCCCATTAAACCCATATGGGCCAGGGGCCTTGTCAACACCCAAATGTTTGACCATAGAATCAATTTCATCCTTAGAAACCCATCTCCTGAGATCCTTAACTTGAGAATAAAAAAGCATAGGAACGGACCAAGACTCATCCCAAACAACCATATCGCATTCAGTAGAATTGAAAACTGACTTATAATAACCAACAATATGTTCAGAAATAGCTAAAGGATCATTAATAACTTCATCATGAATGTGAAGAATGTAAATAACATTGAAAATTCTCTTGGTTTTGAGAGATGCAAAGAAGAAAGAAGAAAACATGTCATTCTTTAAGCCATCTTAACCTAGATTTTTGTCTGAGAAAGGACTATTCTTCTGTAAGAGCTTTGTTTTCTTCCTTCTTGATTTCCAATGAAACACAATGTAACTTGAAATCCTCTGGGTGAGCATCAACCTCCCTTTTCATATCAAGAGCCTTTGCCTCAAGCTCTTTCACCTTATACGAGAAATTTCCAACATTCCTTTTATTCCATTTATGAAGAGCCTCTCTAACATCAATGAGTTTTCTATAGACTCTGAACATAGGAGCTCCTAAAGGAAAAGAACTCTGCCAAGCTTCCTTGACCACATCCAAAAAATCAGATTGACTTACCCAAGCATTGATAAAATGATAAGGAGAACATCTCTTCTTAGAAGGGTGCAAATGAGCAACTAACATACGATGATCACTCACTGTATCAGAAATAATCTCTTCCCATAACAAGGGAAATAGAATAATGAAATTGAGATTACAAAAAACTCGATCAATTTTAGAAAAGGTACTCAAACCCTTCTTACTGTGACTATCCCAGGTATAGAAGGGCCCCTTGGTAGTAACTTCCATAAGACCAATAATATCTAAGGAACTATTGAAGTCAGCCATGCTCATCGTAGAAGGAGCATGCTTCCCAAACCTCTCATTGTTAAACGTCACTACATTGAAGTCACCAAGAATACACCACGCAAAAGAGGTAGAAGCACTAATCATATTAAGAGAGTTCCAAAGAACCTTCCTATCAACGTCACCATTATCAACAAAAGCTATAGAAAGGAGACACAATATTTATACTGCCAATAGAGACCTCACAATGCACGGTCTGCTCATTCTCAAAAACATTCTTGATAGTGATATCAGGATCCTGCCACATAACAATGATACGAGTATAGGAATAATAATCTGCATTGGTAACATAGTTAGCATTCAACCATATCACATTAACCATAAAATCAACATCATCTTTCTTCGTACTAGATTCCAAAATAACATATATATCCACTTTGTTTCTGGCTATCTCATTCTAAATGCGAGAGACTTTATTGTGGCATCCTCTCACATTCCAAGATAAAATTGACAGTAGTTTATCCATTAGGAACAATAGTAGAAGGACCACATTCACTCGGCAGAGAATCCATCACTTTTGAACTGCTTTCCACCCCCCCAAAATTTGATAAGGGTGAGTAGTTTTTGAGAGAAGTCTTAACTAAGCTTGTAGACAACTTCGGTAAAACTCTCGGGGGAGATTTAGACTTCTTCTTTCTCATTTCCCAACCCTCATCTGGAGATGTATTAGGAGTTAAGATTCTATCCGTTGTTCTAGATGAAGCTCCAGAATTCACTTCCATCACCACAACTGTAGATTTACCCTTCATTATATTCATATCTTTAGTAGGAGGAAACCCAACAAATTCAGGACAAACCACTTCAGTGCTAGAAACAACATAGGTGTTACTAATGTCCTCGGTTGTATCAATGAACACCTCACCATCCTCTTCAGAAGCTCCAACAATCACCTTAGCCATCGGAACCCATACCTATTTGTCTTTGTTCATTTCCACATGAGGCCGAACATGTTCCTTGGGTATGGTAAGACATAAACCTGATTCATGTCCATAGTTCCCACATTCTTTACACTTTTCATAAGCCATTCATACTTAAATAAGATCTTATCCATTTGACCATCATCACACTGTATAACTAGTTCCTTTGGGAAGCTAAAATCAAAACAAATTAGAACTTGAAGTCTAGCGTACTCCAAGCGTGTGAATTTAGATGTGAGCTTATCAACTCGGAGGGGCTTCCCCAGGTAAGAACCAATGAAGTTGAACACCTCATTGTCTCATAGTTCCAAAGGTAGATCGTGAATCTTCAGCCAAATTGAAACATATGACAACTTCAACTTCTCCATCGGCTCCCCTCGCTCCCACTTCTTAACAAACATCATCTTGCCAGCAATGAACCACGGGCCACCTTCAACTGCCGCCAGGAGATCTTCATCATTTGAGAACATCAAGATAAAGCATTTGTTGCCTCCATATCAAATTTCCAATGAGCCCTTCACATTCCAGATTTGAGCTAAATATCAGACTAGTGAAGGCTAATGTGGATTCATACCAACAATGTACCCCACTGTGATTCTACTCCATATGCAAATATTGCATTATGCTATGCTTTTAGGGTGGAGAATCTTTCCTTCTGAGATCTGGACCTCAATTTTAGAGAGTTTAATATTGCTCAAACCCTTGGCGTTTGAAACTAGATCTTACCACGACTTCATCTCAAATGCAACATGAACCAAACGAGAAGGATCCCCCCTATCTGGATTCTTCCTAGGGTCCTTGATCTTCCCCACATTCCCCTGATCAACAACTACAATTCCAAGACTAACAACCTCCACTACCACTGTCTCTAGAGTCACATGTGAAATCTCCCTAGAGTCCGATGCGGGAGCCATATTGTACTTTTTTGCAATTTACCCATATCTGAGGTTTTCTTTTAATTTGTCCCATGATTTATGTTCCTTACATGTTTTATAATTCTTGATTTGGTTGTGTCTTGGGGTGCCTTGGCACACCCTAGTTTGATGGTTACATCTCTAGGTGGTACGTTAGGGTTTATCCCCCTTAGATGAGCTTTTTTGGAGGCCATCAATTGATGGTCCCCGCAGATGAGTGAAATCCAATGATCATCACCAATTGGTGACAACCAGTGGTCATCTCTAAGAGGTAATAGGTCGATGGTCTTTCCCTTTGAGTCTCCTTGAACTGATGGTTTGGTTGGAAGGGTATCAAATGATGGTTTACCACCTAATGGCCTAGGGTTTCAACAAACTATGGCCATCAGGTGATGGAAACTGATCGTTACCCTAGGATGCCATCATTCGGTGGCCTAGAAGACTTCCACAACATATGGATCTACTACTTGCATGGATATGACAATTTTAGGCCATGAACACATGGAAAACCTAGTAGGACACCTTAACCTTCTTTCCCTTTTCACCCATAGCCTTATATACCATCCCTCTTACACGCAAACAAACCCTTTGGACTTTCTTTCTCTTCCTTAATATCTTAAGCTTCTTCCTTCTTGTTGTAGTGGATAATAAGGTGCCCAAGTCAGAAGAAGGTGGTCGAACTCCTTGCATGTGCAACTAGGGTTTGGATCTACCCTCCTTTCAAGCTTATGGAGCTTCCTTTGCTTGTTCTTGGCATAAGCAAGTAAGTTCGCTCCCATTCCCTTTGTGTCTCTTGCTTTTCTAACTCTTTATTACTTATTCTTGGTCATGAACATGGTCTTCCATGGTAGAGCTTTCTCTAGATCCTGAATAAACCTTCTTTCTTGCTTCCTTGACCTAGGGTTTTCTCTCTTTCTTAGAGAAGAAGCTTGCTAGGCATGGGGAGGGCCGATTATGCAATTATATTTGCCTTTTCCGAACTTTTAATGTGTTAAATAAAACAATTAATATTTTCTCTTTCCTCCTTCATTAATGGTGATATGATTATCAAAATTTGATGAAACTTGACCCACAAGCCATATTTAATGTGTTGGATACGAATTTTCTATAAATTTTACATATTGGAGTTGTTTGTATATTTATTTAATATTTTGAAGGTTTTACACACTCTCTCTCCCGATTTCACCTTTAAGCAAACTTTCTCCAAATTGGATGAAAATTCACCTAAAGGCTATATTTATTATGTAGATTATGAATCTAAGATTATTTTCCTCTTTTGGAGTCATTTATTATTTTATTTGATATTTTGGGGAAAACACACATCTTCTTTTCCAATTTGATTTAAATGAATTATTATTATGTGAATAATGTGAAACTTGACTCCCACGGCCATTGGGACCCAAGGAACATGATTTTAAACTTAGATTTTACTTTTGGGATTTCTTTTTATGAGATATGCCTTATTGCCCACTAATGGCCCATTAGCTACATTACTTAACCAATTAAGTCCTTCATCTTCTTATTACCATCCAAATGAATTATGTGACATATTGGATTACATTATTCATGTATTTTATTATTAGGATCATCCTAACCTCAACCTTGTTTGGCCAAGGCCAACAAGTCAAACTTCTAGGGTAGGGTTCAAAATCTGGTATGTTACAAATTTATTGCTTAATTTAGTTTTTCATTGCTTGCTTCCATTCTAATTAAGTCTAGACTGGTAGTTTGATTTTGAATTTCTTTGTTTTAAGTAACTTGGATTTTCTCTAAAATAGATAATCAATTTTGAAACTCCATATCCATTATAATTTCATTTTCTTTAAGATAAATACATATGTTGTTTAATTCAAATCTTGAATAACTTCTATTAAAAATCCTTGTATCATTCGAAACACTTTTATTAGTGTCTCATTCACAACACCAACCTGAGTCAAAACAATTGCTTCATTAGTCTAACGTTTCGGTCGTGACGCTCATTGTGGTCGTGACACACATCGAGGCCAAGGTAGTTGTCTCAGTTGCGAAACCCATTAGGTATATAAGAGAGAAGTTTTTGGAATAGTGAACCTCTTTTACTTTCTATCTCCCTCTTGCACTACTGTTCAAAAAAAGAAACATTAGAATATAGATACCACATGATGTGGGAGAAGGTCACAGGAGAACTTGACCATAGTCTGAAGAACTCCAAAGCAATGCTCATCACTTCCTACTTTATCAGGATAATGCAAAAGATAACAACAAATACGATATTCACAAGGTCTGAAATTTGGGTGTGGAAGGAGACCTATTCCTAATATGGTCTAAGTTGAATGTGAAACCAATAAATATCGAAAGACTACTGATAGATAGATTGTCAACTACTATAGGATCAGAGGCAAAGAAGAGTAAATAATTCTGCATGGGAAGCCACATAACACTCATTGCATATCATTTCTTAGGTAATGAGAAAATGCAGCGATATAAGCCCACCAAGGGACATTCTAAGATATTCATCATGTCCTTGGTAAACAATGATATTCTGGCATAGAAGGGCAACAAACTATTCTATAAACAAAGCTTCTCCAAACTCCTACTACCCCTATCGAAAATGGTGTATTATGATGCCCACAAGCTACGACCTACCGAGGAGAAAATAAATAAGATGCATTCAAGTGCAATCAAAAGAGTTGTAGATGCTGAATCACTAGTAAGAGCTAAACCTAAACTTGGGCAGACTATGCCAAATAAGAGAAAGCAGCTGGAGACCCGACAATGTAAGAAGGAGGTGTCAGAAGCTCAATCCTCTCAACATCATGCCAGAAGGATAGATGCCAAAAAAACATTATTCCTGGAGGGTGAACTAAGCCACAATAATGAAGGGTTCTTCAATGCACCTCCATATCCCCCTATTACAACAAAGATATATCAAAGGTACATATAACGTATACAACTGAAAAGCCAAGTGCCCCTGAAAAATGTCACAAAAGCTGATCAAGCATAGCCCACACCTGCAATCAACCCATAACAGCCTGAAGCATCAAATGCTGAACGAGCAACAAATGACTCGTGAGAAGAACATGTACACTGGACTCTAGAAAGGAGACCAACAAGCATCCTCGAACCAGCAACAAACGTTGACAGTAGAATGACAACAAATGTCGACATTCGGTCTTGTTTTAGAGCATTGATTCTATGCCCTGTGGGTGCAAGTGCAAAACTGTTCTGAAGCCAATTTGCATATAAATTCTAGCCTGTATGTGCTAACTGTGTAGGTACTAGGCTTAAGTGCAAGAACGACACCTCTCCCTAATTTCATGCACGAAGTCATCAACAATCAAGAAAAGATGATGGAAGCCATTAAGGGGATAATAGAAGAGATGGATGGTTTTCAAACAGAAAGGGAGACTTTGCATGCTGAAAAGGAAATGACGTGCAAGGGTTATGAAGAGGCAATGCAAGATTTGCAAAAAGAAAGTGAGCACCTGGAGGAAGAGCGGAAGAAGATGGAATCTGAATGTCACGAACTAGAAGAGTGGCAAGCTAGAAAGAGGTTAAGGCATATGGCCAGCCCCTCCCCATCTCACAATTCCTGATTCCCTTCCAGCCCTGATGATCATGAAGATGAGGCAGTAAGTGCACCACCGTCCCACCAAGAAGAAAGTGCTAACATACAGAGAGATCAGCCAGAGGGTGCCACCAAGGAGAAGAAACAACTATCCCCTAAGGAGCCAGAATCAACCAAAGTCCTAAAAAAAACAACACCATGCAGGGGCTTGACTTAAATGTTCAACCCACTGAGACCTAAGAAAACATTATAGAAAAACTTGCAGGAGCTATAGTTGGTGAGGAGGAAGCATGCACAAAGATACCATCCTCCTTTGACACTGCAATAGTAGCCAAGTTACTGGAAGGCATAGACACCAATTTGAAAAATGATGACTACCTCCTACAGGAACCCATCCAGAATGAGCTCAATGATGTCGTATATGTCGGTAAATTGGCAGCCACACTAGAGTCGCCATTGGTGGAAAATAAACTTATAGAAGGATCTATTAAAGAAATTACCACTAACAACAAAATACATGCAGAGCCATGTGAGAAGAAGATTGCTGAAAAGCCTACTCCAACTTCAGTCGGACCAGCCATAAATGAACATCCTACTGATGAAGGGACATGTGATGATGGCAAAGGTGGACTGGCCTCCTTCTTTGCTAATGAACCTGCTAAAGAAGGAGAGCTACATACTGAAAAAGAAGAGATAGCTGCAACACCCACTCTCCTGTGCAAGTTGGCAGGCATGAAAATGGCATCACTTTCCAGAATAAACTATGGGGATGTCCTCGTGCTAGTCGACATTCTAAATGAAGATATTCTAGGTACATATGTTCTGTATAATAACAAAAGACAGACTCTAACATGGGATGCCTCAGAGGGGTCTTCTTAAAGAGAGCGTGGGTTCACAAAATCTTATTTAAAGTGCTATGCATGCACTACCTTGCTAGAGGAATTCCTTCATCTTGATAAAATACAACCAATAATTAATGGCACAATACATATGGAAAAAATGTTGTATGAGGAGAAGAATAATTGTGAAGCCGTCAAAGAACTCGAAGATGCTTTGGAAAGGCCAGAGACCCGCTTTGTCACATTTCCTATAAGGACGGTCAAGCACTGGTTTCTAATTGTTGCAAATATATACAAACACCATACCACAATATACAATTGATGTGCCGTTGAGCTACCAAACATGTCCTTAATCTTCAATAATAAGGAAGCAAGAGACATTCTGAAGGTACCTATCTGCCTCCAACGAACCATATGAGGAGCAGGCGATCGACATAAGTTTAATTGGAAAAATGTTTCCATCTCCACCATGGGTCCCTATGAGCAATGTGGTATAGGGGATTGCACATTTATAGTACCGAGAATGATGGAAGCCATGTTCAAGGGCATCTCATTAGAAGACCTTTTTCTAGAGGATCTACATGGCTTGTGGCGTACTTATGCTATGGAAGTAATATACGAATGGAGGTTCTTTAAGGACCTTGTAATACCACGTGATGCTATACCATGAAGGTTGTATACAAGCATCCCTTAACCATAAAAGAAGCCATGGAGGGAGCAACTAGAAACCTTGTGGATTGAACCCTCTAATCTTCTGTATGGAAGAAAGGGTGGTCAACTGACAAGCACCTTGAAGAAGAAACAACAAGATCCCAAGCTAGATGAAGAAGTCATAACCACAACAGTAGTAGAAAAAGAAAAAGAGGTATCTGATGATCAACTAGAAGAAGGTGAGATTAATGAAGATGATCTGCAAGAAACCCAACCAGATAGGCTAGTAGGATCCATAGAGTCTACTTTCCAGGGCTTCAACATATGGGCCTATGAAGACATATATCTAAACTAACTGATACTAATAATGGACAAGCTGAAGGAGGGTGACATGATGGGAGAACTGATTTTAGACAGGGATAGAATCTATATAATTAAGGACGACTTCCGCGACACATTGAAAATAGGAGGATACCTCTCCATAAGTGTCATGTTTGCTTACCAATCCTTCTTGGGGGATAATATGCCACATGTACACATGGCTTACTTCTTGCTAGTGGACGACAGTCTAAAATACAAAATGTCAGGAGAAAAATAATGCATGTGGATGCCTCTGATAGAATCCCTGCCCGACTACATATTCCTACCAATACTCCATGAGAACCACTATGCCCTTCTTGTAGTCAACATCAAAGTGAAGACTGTGATTCTATATAATAGTTCAGATTCAACCTTCTCACTAGAAAAGTACATTAACATGACTACACTAAAGATGCCAACTGTAGAAAAAGTAGTAACATGCATAGAAGGGATAATCAAAATGATCCACAACAATAACAAGGGGTACAAGCTTGAAAAAGGCAAGGACTTTAAGAAGACTCAATTCTTCTACAGAAGTCCCCAACATATACCTTTATCCAATGATATTGGTTTCCACTGTCTGGCATGGATGACTTCCCTGGCCCTAAGAGATACAAAGATTAAAATTCTACAGTAAAAAAATTATCACACACTCTGAGGAGTGTATGCTTACATGCTATTGCAGTCTAAATGGGCGATTGCTGGATGCTAACAGCAATAAATAAATCCCACTTATACCTAAACTTTCATCTTTGACATTCCTAGATGGAGTGAATGATAAGATGGGGGAGGAGTTATAAAGGGGCATGAAAGGTAAAATTTCACCATTTAATTGATATCCCAATTTTATCAAATTTTTAAGATCTTGTCTTGTAATACTTTTACCCCTTCATCGTAAGAAATTTAAAAAAAATGAACGTTAAGCTTTCATTCAAAAGAGCGAATATTTTACTCCTATTCACAATTTTGACATTTTACAAGTATTGCTCAGTTTCCCCTTTTCTTAGACTTGTTTGTCCTACTTCTACCTTTTAGTATAATCATCTCTAGAATGATGCAAATGAGATACTATCTACAATAAAGAAAAAGACACAACAATATGATCTTATTCCATTCTTACTAAAAAAAATTGTGTAAGGCGGAAGAACATCCCTGAATCTATAGAAGCCCTAGAAATAAGGAGAACTTTTACCAGCCACACTCCCAACCAATCATCCTATCTTGTCAGTTCTAGCTAGAAAGTCTACATCTCCCACGACAAGGAACAACTACCCCTTCATGTTTTAATTATTCCCACTTTGAGATGAAAAAAGGCTTAGTCACCCAGAAATTCTATCAACCCTCTCCCAATCCTGTGAGTAGAGTTAAAATCCAAAAAGAAAAATTATCATGAGTGATGTGACTGAAAAGATGCCAAAGAACTCCACACAGTCAGTGTATTACTACACTCAAGAGTACATATATGTCGTTCCTGAAGTGGAGTTTGGAAGCTGAGTTTTTACCCACCTGCATTCAGAAGCAAACCTCAAAAAATCACCTGACTCAACATCAAGGCCCAATTGGGCAACACTATCTTACGACAACATCATGGTTGAGGCAAACTAAGGAATGTAGGAACACACTAAAAGCCTAACCTACCCCAGCACAATAGCCTATAGGATCAACTCAAAAACAAGTTTGGGTGTGAAACCTACCCCTTGAAGGAACCGTTTATGAGTATAGCTCGGAACCTAAGGCATGGAGGTCATTGCAAGGGAGAGTCCTTTACTGCAAAAGGTAGTGGAAGAAAGGGGTACAAAGTCAAGAAACTCTAGAAATGGGGGGGATAAAACTTTAGGAAGTGAACCAAGCCTGTCACAAAGATTTTGTTGTAAGAATGAAATAATTTTGAAATAGTGTGATCATTAAAAAGAAAAATATCTATGGCTCATCGCTCGATATTTTGATTCTATCTATTATCTTGAGGATAGGCTAGATTATTTGTTTTGGGGAGTTGATAACATGTCATTTTGTGAACTTTTTGCACCTTGTTTCTTTCTATAAGGATATCCCTTTAAGGACTTTTCTGTCTATTTCTGATGTCCTTGAGATGCGCTTGAGACAAAAGTGTCAACCACGATGATAGTCTCAGTTGCGACATGGGTTGCAACCATGAGACCCATCTCGACCGCGACACTGGGTTTAAGTCGGTGGGCAGCGTCTATACCCCCGACCTCGTACAAAGAGGGGGATCATCAAGAGAAACAAAATGATGCCCAACTTCATAGCCATCTTTTTTCATCTCCATTGGTCTTAGATCTCCAAAGTCAAAAGATGAAGGAGAGAGAAGATCTCCATTGTCTGGCCATAGTAGCTCGAGTGGTAAGAGTTTGGTAAGTCCCAATGAAGGACCCAGGTTCAAACCTCACCAAATGCACTTTGCGAACGACAATTCACACTGATTAGGCACGGGAGGGGGGTGATCAGACCACACCCTCTCATGCCTCGAGAGTTTATCATGTCGGCTTCGCCCGAGATGGGTTCTCTCAGTCATAAAAAAAAGAGAAGATCAGCCATCCTCTTCGAGAGAGAAGGAGTTGTCATCTTCAACATTCGTACCCGATCTCGATCTGAAGAACTACCGTTAGTGTATTGCCTCCTTCCTTCTTTAGATCTATCATCTTCCTCACACTGTACCTTACCCCTCCTTGTTATTCTTGATGTATATATACTTTTTGTAACGCCGTTATGCTTCCCATTAACATGTGTAGCTAAACACTTTACTTGGGTTGGGAGTATCCACTAAGGTCCTTTTAAATATATGTACTCCTAGCAAAGATTATCTCCATACTCTTGTTCTTAACACTTCACTTGCATGATTAGCTACCATCTTGTGATGTATGATGGTTAATGTCTCAAAAAAGTAGTATTAATCATATCTAAGTGTTATAGAGTGGCATGAATGCATGATAATGTCGGAATGCTAAAGCTAAATGGTCATATGATTTGCGTTGTGATTGTTTGCTTGCCATTTCAAGATAGGAACAACCTTATAATCTAGATCTATCCTAAGCTTGAGAGAGGAGGGAATAGACATATAAGATGGTTTCTTGTAATATTGCTAAGCATATACAAAGGGGTGTGAGTATTGCAAGTTGGTGAGAGACCTTGGTAGGTGAAACCCAACCCAAGTTCCCATCCAAACTTTTTTTATTACATCTTTTCTTGTTTGATCTTATTCCTTTGTTTTGCTTTCTTAATTTTTCTTTTCTTGCTTTGTTTGGAGTAACATCGTTCCATAAAGAACACCATCTTAATCTACCCCTTTCGTTTGGTGTATTTGAGTCAAAGTCTCTTCATTTTTAGCACTTACCTATCTTGTCCCTGTGATTCAACCCTAATCTACTACATAGGATCCCGTAAAACAGTTGTGGGGGCTTAAGTGTCGGGTTATAAATCTAAGAGTCCGACTACTCTACATCTGGTCCATTTTTGGACATGTGCTTTAGGCTGGTCATACCACCAAAGAGAAAATCAGCATGATTAGTATCATGAACCTTATCTAACATCAACAACATCATGCAAAAGAAGATGTAAGTGAGTTGAAGTTCCCCAATAAACACTTAGAGAGGGCTAAACTAAATTGTTATTAAGGAAGGAGACAATAAAGTAGAAGGGAATTATGACATACATGTTTTTCACTCTCTCTTTAGAGAAAGAAGATATTCTAGACTCTATTTAGAAAGGTTTAGTTTTTAAGGTTGGGTTTGAATCATATTTAAGGTGAAAAACATAAATTTTAAACTATTAATCCTATATATCTTGCTAAGTGAATGGGGACGAGTGTGAAGGAATTTATATAGTAGAGAAGCAACATGCTAAAAAAAATCCAATATCTACTAAGATCATTGATTTGGAATCCTATGGCTCATGACACTCTAGAACATCATATGATATTAGATATATGGAGTATATCCTATCTTACATGGTATTGTTAACCCATGTACTAGTGTTGTTGCTACTAAGAAGACCTTTAAGAAAATCAGCGTATGCACATTGTCCAAGAGTGGAATCTATGAGTTTCCCTAGAAATGGATGGTTTTAAAACAAAGAAACACTATTATAGTTGTCTTCGTGTAAAAAAATACCATTGATTAGAGGAAACAAAAGCCATATTAATATATGGAAGTTACATTCGTTCTATACGATGTTTTGAAGAAACTTAGATTGAATGGTTAATTTAACAATAAATTCAGTCGAGCATTGCCTCTATTATGAGATTCTAACTAGATCTTATTAAACCTATTAGGAGATGAAATAATATTCTAATTTAATGATTAGCAAAGAATGGAGCAACTAATTTACTTAGATGAAATGGCATTCAATTCCCAAGGTAGGTGTGTCTTCCACCCTATAAATAAGCGCAAATGTCTGAGTCTGGCTGTGTGTTATTCCTAGAGCTGGCAAAAGTTGATCCGACCTGAGAAACCCGACCCGTCCTATCCACAACCCGACCCGATTAAACCCGAAGAAAATATAAATCCGAACTCAACCCGACCCGACCCGATGTTTACCCAAAACTCAATATGACCCGGAATTGACAGACCCAAACCTGTCCCGACACCCGACCCGATGATATCGTATGACCCGAATCAACCTGGAAAAATCACAACCGACTTGACCTGAGTCGATATCAACCTGACCTGACAATGACCTGACCCGATGTCAACCCACCTAACACCAACACAACCCAATGTCAACCACCGAAGGGACCAAACAGATACTAACCCGACTCGACATGAAATGATAAAATAACCTCAATTATCTTCGACCCATAATGACTATGGCCAAACCTAAAATGACCCATGTGATTGCCAACTCTCTAACCTAAACAGACTGAGACCCAACCCAAAACAACTAGACCCGAACAAAAAATACAACCAAAGAAGACCTGATCTGATTACTACTCAACCTAAAAATGACTCGACCTAAAACCCAAGTAGACTGAGGAAATAGTTCAAATTGACCCGACCCAATATTAAGATGACTCAAAATAATTTGACTTGAACCTGACCCGACCCGATAAAGTAACTTGAAAAAGTCTATACCTAAATTGACCCGACCCGAACCCGAGTTGACCTGAATTACAAAATGACCCGAAGGGACCCAACCCGATCCTAACCCGACCCAAACCCGACCGACCTGAAAGAATAAAATAACCGAATTATCTCTGACCCGTAATGACCCGACCCGACCCACCCGATTGCCAGCTCTAGTTATTCCTACCTTTGTATGTGTGTGCTTATAACGATTCTGGTTGTGTTATTTCTTATTTGTTTATTACTTACTCTACAACGTTTTTTCCTATTTTTTATTACTTACTCTACAATGTTTTTCCCAATCGGTCACGTGAAGTCTTTAGCCACACGTGAAGTCTTTAGCCACAGAATGCACGTCAAAGTAAATTATATCCATTCGAGAAAATTCCATTTGTGGCTGCACGCCAAGTCACTCGTTATACCACCTTTACCTTTATAAGGTCTTATCAAGAACATCGATAACACCTTCAAATTATTTTAAATAATATATGTCATGTGGCAGAAATTAAGATTATATATCTTACTGTGATAAAAAACGAATTTGTCAAGCACAGTCATTGATCGTACATGACAATATATATATAAATGTTAATGTATAAGTAATTATTTAATGAGCCATACATCAGGACATTAATTATTATATAATTATTAAATAAATTGTGTGCTCACTGTGAACTATGATTTCGTATCCTATAACCCTATGAATAACGGCAAGTGACATGTCTGTTTGGTCGCTATTCCAACAGATAGGTTGGTTGGTTAGCATGTTATTTTGTCCTTATTTATATTTACTCCAACGTCAATCATTGTTTAATTGAGTGTTCCCATCTTTATGTAAAGGAACACAATAATCAAACATTACTCTTTTTAAATTTGTGTATCTTCGTCGATATAAAGTACCTATTTATACGTTATAGCGTTGGTTTTATAATTCTAATCATATAATAACCCTATGATTAAACCAAGCGACATGCCGGTTTGGTAGCCATTCCTGCAGCTAGGTTGGTTGCTTAGCAGGTCATTTTTACCTTATCTACTCTAACATCAATCATTATCGAATCAAAATTTTCCATCTTTAACTAAAAAAACATTGCAACCAAACGTTACCCACTTTTAAAATTTGTTTATCTTCAATGATATAAGCAATCTATTCACAGATAATATTATTTAGTATGTAAAGTTGGTTTAATTCTAAGGGTTCCATAAAAAATGATTAGGACTCGATTTTATGTGTACCCTGGTCAATGCAAAATGATTGAATTCGGAAAAGAACTAGATTCAAATATTTATGCATAATACTCATTGGGTTATTAATAGACATGCTCTTTTTATCAGATTTGCTTATTTATATTTTAAAGAAGTCTTTATTCACACATAATACTATTTAGTATGTATCACTACTTTAATAATTCTAGAGTACCATAAAAACCGATTAGGAGTCACGTGTTCCCTGGTCAATGCAAAATGGTTAAATTTGAAAAAGAACCAGATTCAAATATTTTGGCAGGATACTCAAGGGGTTATTAATTAATATGCTCTCTTATCTAAATTGTTTATTTTCATTTTGGATAAGTCTTATTTGCTATTTTTTATCACGTTCTATGAGTATTACAATGGGAGAGGTTGAATGGACACGGTGACAAATAACTAAGCGTGCTACTGCCAATGTATGACACCGTCAGCAAATTTAGGTATATGTAAAATATAATATACAGTAGTGTAGTATGGACAACAAAAGTTTTGTGTATACTACATATAATATTGTAGTACTGATCCAAAATCCAACTTGGTAAGATCTGAAAAGCTCAGTTTGAAGTTTTGATTTTGTCAATTCGTGTTGGTCTTGAATTTAAAAGTTGATGTCTGAAATAAACTCAAGCTACTTCTATTTTTTATTTTATTAATCCCCTGTGAGTTCTGTGTCGGAAAATTTGGACAAATCATATTCAAAAACAATGCAAATTAAATCTCATTTGTATATAATCAAAGACCATATAATTTGATTTTTGTTCAATGGTAAATATTAGAAAACTTCGTCTAGGCCTAGAGTTACCACTATACAAAGAATATGATTTGTCCCATGTTGGAACTTAATAATATTACTAGAAGTCATCTACAAAATTATATCAATATGTAAAGGTGACATTTCCATTTTTATTGACAGCATGTCTGGATTACATTTCTAAGAGGGAGTCAATAGGTTGTTAACAGAGATTCTCTCTCTTTCTAGATTATTTATTTATTTTTCTAGAGAAGTCTTATATGTTTCTATATGCCTAGTTTGCAAGTGAAGAAGTCACAGGGAGGTCGAGTGGGCATACTGAAAGCATCAATGTGTCATTAAAAATGCATACCACATCTTAATATGGAATTATAAGTAAATTATTGTGTATGGTAGTGTAGTTTTGATGGTGAGGCTGACTTGGTCTGACCGTAGATGACAATTTTGGATTTAGATTTTTTCAACCTAGATTGATGCCAAGTGTGACAATTGATAGTTGAACTAAAATCAAGTTGAATATGTGTATGGATTTTTTTAATCTTGGTCAGTTATGAGTTAACAAATTGGGGAAAACTTCTAACATGTGAGTGAGTTATTTCAGATATTTACCGGTGACTATTGATTTCCAATTGGCTAGAAACTACAATTACTTGAGTCCAAAAACATGCCTACCACTATGCATAGAATCTAATTTTGGTTCAATCCTTGCAAGTTGATAATTATTTTGTCATAAGTTATATATACACCTATGACTATATCTACAGGTGAGATGCCTACTTATTCTTACATTGGTTCTACCTTGCATTTTTTGATAACTAGGAAGTTAATGTATGAATCAAGTCAAGTCGGTTCTAAATAATTGCCATCGATGTCTATTCAAGATTACTAATTTTGGTCCAACTTCTAATATTTGATGCAAGTCAATGTCAGTGCATATGTATTGAAGATTGTAGATAGGCTCTAGGTTAAACTATACAAAACCAGGTCCACTTCCAGATTTAACACTACACGAGAAATTTATTCCTGGGTTGGTCTAATTGGAATTTGATAATATAAACAAAATCAATTTATATTAATGAAATATATGATATAAATAGAAAAAATTGATCATTTTATATATAGGAATTCTAATAATTATATTGTATCGCACATGCTTAGCACATGTCTTCTGCTAGTTTTAATTAATCCCTACAACCCATATTAACAACATTTCAACAGTCCAACATATATACACATAAATTTTTGGAAAACCATGATATTCACCGAAGTAGAGTATGGAATGTTATCTTGTGGCCTGGCAATATGGTAATATTGAAGACGTGATAGTGAGTGTGTGCGGCAGTCCGTGCCGATAGGCTAAAATTGAGATATAGACAGTGTAATGCGAAGTTGTTTGAGTTTCAAAGTTCTATGTGAACTGATCCAGTCCTCCCTAAAATAATATATTTTCGTGGGATTTTTCAATCATATTTAGTTTCAGAAAGTTGATGTACGAACTAAAATAAGGTCAGTTCTGACTTTATATTTCATTATTCTAGGTTGCTTTTGGGTTGACAATTGGACTATAAAAAGTCAAGCAACGGTGCCAATTAGTGCATGACATGAGGATAAGCATAAAGTAAGATTCAGACTCTATAATGAGAAGATATAGGATTGTCAAATTTCCAAGTGGACCAATGAGCCTGGCGCAGTCCACAAAGACATCATTTTCTTGTATGAAATTTGGTGTCCAAATTGATAGATGAATAGCTATGAGTTCAAATTTTGTTAATCCATGTCGGTTCTGGATTGACACATTCATACAATCTAAATTCTTACAAGCATAAAAATTGACGCATGTTATGGCCTCTTAAGATTTAAACATATAAATTGACAAATGGACATCTCTGATTTTGAATGTTGGTAATCCATGTTGGTTCTGGATTGGAAAATTTAGACAATCAAAATAAGCATGAAAAAATACATTTCATTACATTTTAAAATTTAGACATAATTTTTAAATTCTATCACATAAAAGTAATTATATTTTATAATAAATAAATACAATATTATATATATAATTGTTATTGTATTGTTCTTTGAATGAGTACATTAGACTATACATTAGCGTCATATTTTAGTAAAGTTTCATTTTGTAAATTAGAAGTCACTGATAAAGACAACTTAGATATACACTGTGAAATAGATTACAATCTACATATTTATCTATGTAAAATGTGTCAGGTTAATGATAATTTGAATATCGTGTGCTTAACACATGATCTTTTGCTAGTTTCTTATAGATTAGACTTGAGCGGTATGTTGTATAAAGAAAGAGTGCATCATTTGCCTCAAAATAATAAAATAATCCCATTTTCATTATACTTCGTATATGTTTTAGTGTAACAGGAAAACTTTATTAAAGGTTAGAATCAACCACCCATGATTTGAGGAATTAGTGAAGTCCTTTGTCCAGATAATCCTGATAGTTACAAGGGTATACTGTCTTTTCAAAAATTTAAAAAATCATATGGAAGGTATATTTTCAAAAATATCTTCTAAAGGAAGCAAAAATTTCAACCATGATGAGAATAATACATTACAACCATTAGATGTATAATACTATTAGCATATTGATCTTAATTAAGGCCTCACAATTGATACAAAATCTTTAATTCCATTATAATGATATTATAATAGAAAAATGTTTGGCATGACTATATATATCACTTCAATAAGTTTTATCATTTCAAGAAATGAAGGGCACATTTTGAATGGGGATGCCTTATTTCTTTATCATATTTTCTTCTCAATAGGATGTCTAGTTATCTATACATATAAGTGGGTAGTAGATCCGCAACTCCTGATGGTATTCATGCCATATTATTTGAAAACCAATAGCACAATGGAATGAAGGACCATGCTTGAGTTTCTCTAACAAACTAATATTTCTACATAAGTAAACATGCATACACCTAAAGCAATTAGTATTTGTATTAAAAATGTGAATGACTTGAGATTGCAAAAACCTGATAGGAATTGGCCTCTATAATGTTTTCTTTAAGATAATATCCAAAGATTTTATGAATATATTAATGAAGTTCCTTATTTTTTTTGGAATCAATATTCCTCTAGTAGTAGTTGACAACATTGACATTTTGATGTTTCCTTGGATGAAAGGAGACACAATATCGTTATTAATACAAGGAAACACTTATAAGTATGTTAAGTTGTTCATTCTCCATCTGAATCTTGGAACTAAGAAAAAATTTCAATTAAATAATAAATCCATATTTGATACAATATTTGTCATATTTTCAATGAAATCACTTATTCCATTTTGAAGCTTCTATCAATCAAACAAGAAGCTCATTTGTATACCCAACCAATGGACAAATAGATGTGGTTTGAATCCAAAAATTCTACATGAAATTGAATATGAAGCACAAGCTCTCAAAACTATAACAGGATGTATTTTAAACAAGATAGTTAATCAACTTTCATAGATACACATTCAAAAAATAAGGCTCAAAGGAAAGGTCATGCTCTACATTGTAGGGAAATTTAGAGAAAGAAGTGATATACCTTGTCATGCGTTCTAAGCTTCCACAACCTATCTAAATAGAGATATATTCTAGGGAAATATAGAGTGAGAGGAAAAAGTGGAAATAAAAATTTTGTTTCATATTTCCTAACTAGAAGATCATGCCAAAAATGATGTATAGGAAAGAGGGTGTAAGATATATCTTGTCATGGAGTACGTCTAGAGACTATTCTTGCACATTGGATGTGATTCCTTCTTGAGAAGCACATGGATAATAGTTGATGACATCCCCTTAACACAACAACAAAAAATTTGTGCCTCTACGTGGACCACCAGAAACTCCATGTCATGCTTCTTGAGCCGGTGAGAAGGAGTATCTCCTTTGTTCATCGCCATGCTAGCATCAAATTTCTTCTCCCTTGTTATCTCTTCCTTTTACGAGTAAGATGTCAGGCTCTCACATTATTACAATGTGAATGAGAAGTGTTTTGAGAGCCTTAGCCATCTCTCTTTAATATAGAGGTAGTAGGGCTAGGGCTTCCAAAAATCCTGGAAGACAAAGTGTAACATCCCTGACCTGGGTTATGCCTTAACCTTGGGAGTTTTGCTTAAGCAAATTAATTAGAACCTTAATTTTATCTTGTGAAATGTAATTAAGGCTCAAGAGGAACTTAGTGTTTGAGTAATGTTGAAGTAATGTTTGCTTATTTTGGACTAAAGTGCAAATTACCAAAGTTAAGGGGTTAACTTGCAAATGTTACATGATAATATGTTTCTCATGTGTTGAAGCATCATGAGAATGAAGATGATGCAGAGGTATAGCTTGAGAAAGCTTGAGTACCAAGAAAGAGCTGATAAAGCAATGTTTGTGCATTAAAACCTAATTTTGGTGTAAAGTGCAATTTACCCAAAACCTAGGGTTCAATATGCAAATTACCACTTCATTAAGGTCCATCATGTTTCTTGGATCATGTAGAGAAAATAAAATGAGAGGGGTTCCTCATTTGAATTAATTTGGAGGTGAGAGAATCTTGATATTAAAATAATCAAGATTTATGCATAATTGAAACCCTAATTCAATTTAATGCGAAAAGAAACATATTAAATAAAGAGCCCTTCAACCAAAAGTTGAGGGATGAATTTGCAAATAGGTTGGATGAGCTTTTTCCTTGAAAACGTACAAAAATATCCAAAGGAATGGATAACTCACTCACATTAAAATAAAGGAAAGTAATATCCACTCACATATGGATATTATTATAAAATGATTTAAGGTGCTTAATTTGCTTTTATTTAAATCATGGATAATTGAGAGGAAAAGGAGGAAAACAAGATAGCCTCGGATCCAAGGAGTTGAGGGGAAAGAGGCATCATTATTTTTGGGATTAAATGAATTTTTAATAAGACATTTTCTCTCTCATTGATTTTCTTATAAAAGACCCTTTCTAAGCCAAAACAAAGGCTTTTTCGGAACCCACCTCTTCTCTTTGATTGTAAAACGACCAAGGAGCTTGGGAGGATCAGGAGGACGACCCCCAACCTATTGGTAAGCTTCTTGACCTCTTTTCATCTTGATTCCATGGTGGAAATCGAAAATGAATCATTGATTTCTTCTTTTCTTCACTCCATCTTCAACCCTAGCCAATCTTTTCACCCAAAAGCTTGAGGATGAGCCTAGGGGAGTTGCAAAAGCTTCATCCACCATTGTTGATGTGAGATTGGAGCTTTAGAGATCAATTTGAGGCGGGTTTTATAACTTAAACCCTTGATTTTGTTATTGTATTCAATTCCTTATCAAATAATGATCATTTATTCATTCACGAAAATTTATTTGGTTAATTGATGCAATCACCATGGAGATCACAGCAGATTTCATGAGTTTAGAGATTGATGATGATTTCATCATCATAAGCACACACCACTATAAATATCCAAGGCAAATGATTTCAATGGTTTGGTCCAAACAGTTTCACCAAACCATTTGGAGACCAAACGATTTCCAAACCGTTTGAGGTTTGGACCCCAAACCGTTTAGAGGTATTTACCATTTAAGAGGGCTGACCATTTGAGGTTAGAACCCTAATTCATGTTGGATGATAATCGAATGGATCCAATTGATTAATTCAATACATAGATAATCATCAATTACCAAACCCTAATCGGGTTAAGTGTTGATTTTTAAATTGATTGACTTAGAACTTTGGGTTGATTAACCCAAATGGTTTCAAAACCATTTGAAGATCACCCAAATGGTCTCAAGACCATTTGGGGGTCACCCAAGACCGTTTGAAGGTCTAGGGTTATGCATGGTTGAGTATTTGAAGGTCTAGAGATACCAAATTGAAATACAATTAAGTGTTGATTTGATGATCAATCCAATGACCCAAACCTTAATTGGATGTCATGGATTTTGATGATGAGATGGGAAAACGGTCTCAAGACCATTTGGAGGTCATCCAAACGACCTCAAGACCGTTTGAGGTCAGATCATGTCCAATTTGGATGGTGGTCTAATGATTTCAAAGCAACTAGTTTCACATTGACTAATAGTGAAGGTTCATTGATTTCAAACCCTAATCCAATTGGATTCAAGACCTAATTAATGATCAATTGAAAGACAAATCAAGTGAAGGATGATTTATTAAGCTCAATTAAAGTGTGGTGTTAGGTTCAATTGGTGAGTGGTTCTATGTATTCAACCAATGAAAGAATCAATCTTGGAAACCCTAAATCAACTTGAGTGGTTGAGACCATATTTGGTTCATTCGGTTTTGAGGAGGTTTGGACCAAACAGTCTCAAGACCGTTTGGTCCCAAATGGTCTTGAGACCGTTTGGGACCAAACGGTCTCGAGACCATTTGGGACCAAACGATCCCAAACCAGTTGAGACTCAAATGATTTCAAGAACCTACTTTATCAAACAGTTCCAAGTATTACTTTGTCAAACAGTTTCAAGTGCTAACTTTACCAAACGGTTTCAATGGTTTGTTCAAGACTGTTTGGAGGTATAAATGGTCTTAGACCATTTAGAGGTATTACAAGCAATACCGTTTGAGGTTTGATTGGTTAAGACCGTTTGGGGTCTAAGTGACCAAGATCGTTTGTAAGGTAATTAACCAAACCGTATGAACACTCAAAGTAACTAAAGGTCAATTGTTTAATTGAACATTACATGATGTGAACCAAGGGTGATTATATTAATTGTACCCTTAAGGAGATAGGGTGATTAGTACCCTTTGGATAATTAATCTTTAATGATTATGGAAGTAATGATATAATTCCATTGTGTCAATTTTTCATTCAAGTTAAGTTGGCATAGTCTAATCAAGTTTGAAGTAGTATCATCTTATAGAGGATGAGAGAGAGAGAGGACTTCCTACATGAATGATAATCATGTAATGGATAAGCCTCAACACCTTCAACATGAATGATTAAGAAATTAGGGTATGATCCTTAATAAATAGATCATGAAACCCTAATCAAGGAGATTGTTGAACCCTAACCTAAATCTAGAGCAATATCAGATGTAACCCAAATCAAGGGTAATGTTGTGACTCTAAACTCAGATTATTGAATGAGAAACCCTAATTTAGGGTGATGTTATGAGAAACCCTAATTGAAGGTGAATCCATGAGAAACCCTAATTGAGGGTGATTGTAACGCCCGGGCCCATTGCCCAAGGCTCTAGTAGAGTTTCAGGAATGACGACTGGCCCCACAGACCACCACTAGCCTTAACTGCGCACTTTATCCACACTCATGTGCAAGCCGGGGTCAACTTCCCGACTAGTCACCCATCCTAGTACTACTCCAAGGTGAGCACGCTTAACTATGGAGTTCTTTAGTGATGGGCTCCTGGAAAAGGAGGTGCACCTTGGTGATATGGGTAGTTCAATCATTCCTTTTAAGAGTATTTTATCTGAGGTCTCAAATCATAGGATGTTACAATCTCCCCCACTTAGACTCTTGACGTCCTCGTCAAGGCTCAACTACAAGGCCTCATAATCTCTTCCCCATTTCAGTGCAGGCCCACAATGGCCCATGGACACCTAGCTCCCAATCACGGAATACCAGTGCAAGGGTGGCTACGTCAACCGTGGACAACCCTTTCCTACATGCCTGGACTACATAGCTCAAGACTGGCATGCCATGCCCATGTGGACCCCACCTACTGGAGGGGAATTGGCTCTGATATCATTTGTCACGCCTGGGCCCACTGCCCAAGGCTCTAGTAGAGTTTCAGGAACGACGAATGGCCCCACAAACCACCACTAGCCTTAACTGCGCACTTTGTCCACACTGACGTGCATGTCGAGATCAACTTCCCGACATGTCACCCATCCTAGTACTACTCCAAGCTGAGCACACTTAACTATGGAGTTCTTAGTGATGGGCTCCCAGAAAAGGAAGTGCACCTTGATGATATGGGTAGTCCAATCATTCCTTTTAAGAGTATTTTATCTGAGGCCTCAAATCCTGGGATGTTACAATCTCCCCCACTTAGACTCTTGACGTCCTCGTCAAGGCTCAACTATAAGGCCTCATAATCTCTTCCCCATTTTAGTACAGACTCACAATGGCCCATGGACACCCATCTCTCGATCACGGAATACCAGCGCAAGGGTGGCTACGTCAACCATGGACAACCCTTTCCTACATGCTTGGACTGCACGGCTCAAGACTGGCATGCCATGTCCATGTGGGCTCCACCTACTAGAGGGTAATTGGCTCTAATACCATTTGTAACACCCGGGCCCATTGCCCAAGGCTCTAGTAGAGTTTCAAGAATGATGACTGGTCCCACATACCACCACTAGCCTTTACTGCGCGCTTTATCCACATTCCTTTTAAGAGTATTTTATATGAGGCCTCAAATCCTGGGATGTTACAATCTCCCCCACTTAGACTCTTGACGTCCTCGTTAAGGCTCAACTATAAGGCCTCATAATCTTTTCCCCATTTCAGTACAGACCCACAATGGCCCATGGACACCCAGCTCTCGATCATGGAATACCAGCGCAAGGGTGGCTACGTCAACCATGGACAACCCTTTCCTACATGCTTGGACTGCACCGCTCAAGACTGGCATGCCATGTCCATGTGGGCCCCACCTACTAGAGGGGAATTGGCTCTGATACAATTTGTAACACCCGGGCCCATTGCCCAAGGCTCTAGTAGAGTTTCAGGAATGATGACTGGTCCCACATACCACCACTAGCCTTAACTGTGCGCTTTATCCACACTCATGTGCAAGTCGGGGTCAACTTCCCGACTGGTCACCCATCCTAGTACTACTCCAAGCTGAGCACGCTTAACTATGGAGTTCTTTAGTGATGGGCTCCCGGAAAAGGAGGTGCACCTTGGTGATATGTGTAGTCCAATCATTCATTTTAAGAGTGTTTTATCTGAGGCCTCAAATCCTAGGATGTTACAATCTCCCCCACTTAGACTCTTGACTTCCTCGTGAAGGCTCAACTATAAGGCCTCATAATCTCTTCCCCATTTTAGTGCAGGCCCACAATGGCCCATGGACACCCAGCTCCCGATCACGGAATACTAGTGCAAGGGTGGCTACGTCAACCATGGACAACCCTTTCCTACATGCCTGGACCGCACGGCTCAAGACTGGCATGCCATGCCCATGTGGACCCTACCTACTGGAGGGGAATTGGCTCTGATACCAAATGTAACAACCCCACATCCTGGTAACCCCCAATTAAGGGAGACCAAAAGGTCAGAGTCGTTATCCCAATTAACAGGATCAATGGCTCGACAAATAATCAATAATAATTATCAAATTCTACCAATCTAAACTAAAATGTTGTAATAAAATTAAACTTTTCATACCTTTTCAAAAGATTGGATATCTACTTCTATCGACGTGGAGTCTATTCTAACTAATCCACCTTTGAACTTTAATTCATATTTAATTCCACATATGCCACTTTACTGTTTGTTCTTTTCACTTGTACCTAAAACGTCGACAAACAAAGCGTCGGTCACCATAAAGCTGGTATGTGGGGGGAACCATCCTAATGAGACTTAGAAACCCTAGAAAGGTGTCCCAATTCATTAAAGAGTTGTTTGGGATGAGATGGTAACAACTAGGTGTTATACATGTTTTTAGGATCAATGTTTGCTTGATTGGTTGATTGGCTTGCTTGATTGGACATCTAGTTGGATTTGGATATCTTGTTTATGTTTGAGGCTTCAAATCAGGTATGTGGTTACGCTTATGAATATCTCGAGTTAGTTTTCTGAGGTTTTCCAAAGTTTTCATCGATGTCATGAATTAATTGTTGGATGAATTTAATTCATGCAAACTATAATGTGGATATGACTATCACATAAGATATGTGCCTACTAGCTTAGATCATGGTCCCCTCTGTGGCTTAATAGTTGACCTAGTACATGGCTTCCTATGGGGTAGGTCCATCAGGTCATTGGATGACTTAGTACATGGCTACCAATGGGGTAGGTCCATCAAGTCACATTGAGTTAGATATTGGGCTACCTTCGGGTAGTGTCATGCAACTCTATTACCCTATGTATTTGCTACCCGTAAGGTAGGACCATGGGGGTAAGAATCTACCTAAAAGAGAGGTAGCATAGAAGTCCACTGCATGGATAGCACATAGTTATGGGATAGGTAAGGATTGAGTAGTATGGCTTAAAACGTAATCTTGGTTGTTAAATGATTAATTGTATGATTACGTTGTTAACATAGTTGCACATTATTTGTTTCCCCCACATACCAACTTTATGTTGACCGACGTTTTGTTTGTCGGCGTTTTAGGTACAAGTGAAAAGAACAAATAGTTAAGTGGCATATGTGGAATTAAATATGAATTAAAGTTAAAAGGAGGATTAGTTAGAATAGACTCCGTGTGGATAGAAGTAGATATCCAAGCTTTTGAAAAGGTATGAAAAGTTTAATTTTATTACAACCTTTCAGTTTAGTTTGGTAGAATTTGATAATTATTATTGATTATTTGTCGAGCCATTGATCCTGTTAATTAGGATAACGACTCTGACCTTTTGGTCTCCCTTAATTGGGGGTTACCAAAAGGTGGGGTTGTTACAGTGATGTTATGAGAAGCCCTAGTTGGGATGAATAGTAAACCATAATTTTGGATTATCAAATGAGAAACCCTAATCTAGAGTAATGCTATGAGAATCCCTAAATTAGAATGATGTTATGTAAAACCTTGATGTAATGATATTATGAGAAGACTCAAATCAAGGGTAATGCCATGTAAGGATATATGAAACCTAGTGATGATATAATGACCAATACACTAAATTAGGGTGTGGCTAATATAGTCAAGTAAGATGAGAATACTACACCATGAAGAGTGAAATTTACAAACCATATGAATGGTAATGTTGATACTCTAATGAGTAAGGATATAAAGGACAAGATGATGCTTAAATCATCATATATCTAATTCCATGCATGTATAACAACCCTATACACCTTACAATGATGAGGACATGAAACTCTTAGGAATGATGTATGTAATACTAAATAATGATGTGGATAACATCCTAATAGTTGAAATATATAAAGTGGTGGATAATGATTTATCTTATATTCAACAATGGCTAACCATTGGATAGGTCCATATCATTAAAGATAGTTGGAAAATTCTAATGTGTGGCCTATGCATTACATGCTAAAGATGATAGGTTAGTGATTGAAAGTATTAAGAGGGAAATACCTTAATACAAAATAAGTTGGTCAATTCAAGAGAGTCTGAAATGATGAGAAAAGTAATACATCAAGATATTATAGTTATCACATTCAACACTTCAGGGTTGATATACCTCGATGCACTCTAAATCCAATATATTTCGGTAAGAAACATATAAAGTGTGTTATGCAACTATTAAAATGAAATGTAATGAGTTGATGCACTTTGATAAGTGTTGACTAATGTACCTTGAGAATGGGGTTAAGCCAAATTAATAAGTATAATGTAATCATACCATGATGAGGATGAGAAATGAACTCATACCTAGAATTGATGATCATTAATGTTATACGATGAAAGTAATGATCTTGAGTAATTACTTATGATATCTTTGAATGCCCCAGAGGTATGGAATAATGAATTAAGGGTTGGACAGATAATATAATCAAGAAACCCTAATTAATGAGAAATGGGAAACCCTAACCCTAATTTTGTGTAAAGTGAATGAAAAGCCCTATTTGATAGTAAACCCTAATCCTGGTAAAGGAATAGTAGTGTTATTATTGTATCACATGATGTGATAAATGACTTGTATGACTGTTATCATGTCTAATAACCATGTAGGTATTATGAGATGATGAACATATCCAGATTTGAGCTGTGACATTTATATAATAAATGTTGATTGGACTTATGTGCCTTAATGTTGTTGTTGCTTAGTAAAAGTAACAAATGTGCACAGATTTTATGAGTCATATGAGTAAGTTGTTGCCTATAAAGAGGTGACAAGATACTTTGTGGCCTTGTGAGCCATGTATGATGCTTGTGTAACAAGTATCATGAATGCCTTGGTTAGATGACCTGAAGGTGATAGTTACCTAATTGATGGTAATGATGCTCAATGATGAGCTAAGGGTTTGAATACCCAGAACCATATGATTATGATGATGAGATTGTGAAGGGATGATAACTCCCAATGTTGAAATAAGGGACTGAGTTCCCAATGTCTTATAAAGACTAAAAAGAAATTGATGATAATAGTACATGTTTCTTTGTAGCAATTGTCATAATAATTCCTTCTTGAGAACTTGACTGATGCTAAAAGAATATATGAATGTACTTAATTAATCAAGTGAAATCATATCATGTAGAGCCCAGTAAAGGGTGATGGTGAAACAGGTGCTCCGCGGCAAAACTCGGAACACATATTTTGAATATATGGGGGCAATGGGCGAATGTATCCTGACGTCCTAATGAGGGAATTGATGAAAGGTAAACATTAAACCTCTCAATCCTTCATTACTTGTATCGGGATGGATGTATCATGAATCTCCCGATGATTGGGACAGATGCAGTACACATCTCCCAATAATGTTAATGCCGGATCGATGGAGATAAACATGAAATCTCATGATTGCGAAGAGAGTACAACATGCCACTGTAACTCTAATAGCGAAGTTGCCAGTATACCCTTGAAAGCTATATAGTAGAGACACAAGATGTCCTGCATGTGGTCTCGCACTGACCGAGATGTGGGAGGTATTGATAGCTGACTCTACCATTGACCTTGTATGGTACCAATTTCGACTTCACAGTGGTCGGTTGGAGTATGAGCGGTATACCTCATCTCCTTAGGGAATAAGTGTGATTGTAAAATGTAATCAGCTGTATAGCATGTTTGCTTAAGGATTGAATACAGAAATTCATTGGCTGATGTTACATTTCTTTTATGCATCTTTAATTGATAGATGTTATTCATAACTCTTTATATTTATTGCAAGTAGATGGATGAACTATGATTCTATCCCAGATAGATGCAATGCTCTCCTTATGAAAGAAGATTACTTTTTTCTGTTCATTCAATGATTGATACTGTTGTTAATATATAAAAAAACTCCTATTCAGTTTTAATCATAATAAACTACAATAACAATGTTTTGGCGAAGAGTTATATCTCCCGCTGGGACAATTTACAATTGTCTCACCCCCGTGGGATCCAATGTTTTTAGGTAAACGTAGGAGACGAAGCAGGAAACTTATAGCAAGGGAAAGTCAACAGCAGTATCAGAGACAACAATGATAGCTCAGGTGGAGGCACTGGCTGCCAAGTTTTGTATAGATAGTAGTCCTATGTGTCGTCTCTGTACTCTCAGGTCCTCGGAGTCAATAGATAGTGCTTTTATCATCGACTTGAGATTTTGTCTTGAACGCCTCGAGGTTTTATGATGCTTATGTATAGTTTGGTAAAGCAATAGTTGTATGTAATCCTTGAGAAGAGATGTTACATGAAATGTAGCTGCAATTAGGGATGTATATGCAATACTATGGTTCTTATTGTAAGAGTTTCCTATGTTTGGATCTCGTTGCAAAAAGTTTTAATTTTTAGTGATTTTTAGTAATCCTTTGCAAAAGATTCACTTTCGCTTAAGTAAATCTTGTTTTGTAAGTTGGATGTCACACAAAGGGTCAAGTTTCTTGGATGAATGGTGATGACGCACAACCTATCAGTTGATCAGAATGTCCTATCGATCGACTAGCCTATGGATGCATACAATGAGTCAATCAACATGACTATCTAGTTGGTCGATAGACCTACTGGACTACTGGTTGTGCACAACCAACTGTTCAACTAGACTATCCAGTTAGTCGATTGGCTTGTGATCAGTGATGCAATAAAATAGACCTTCAACTTAATGATTGATAGGCGTAAGAGCAACTATAATTCATGGATTGACGCAATCCAACTAGTCAATTTGCATCAGTCGGTCGGCTGAATTCACTAGTTGGTTGACTGGAAATTATAGTCATTCATTGGGTGACACATTCCAGTCGGTCGATTGAACTCTTTAGTCTTTGGACGTGTAGGTCCTATCGGGTACAAAATGGTATTGTCCAATCAGATGACCAAGCTCTCTAGTTGGTCAACTAGACTCTCTTGTCAGTCGAGTGGATTCCTAGTTGGTCGGATAGATTTCTCATATTATTTAGTTTTATTACCTAAACAACTTCATAACCAAATTAAAACATGTCCATGATTAAACTCATAGTCCTAGTGCATCCTATGTGTGTGACCTTGTACACACCATATTACTTTGGCAGTCAAGTATATAATCATATTATGACTTTAGAAGAAATTAGAAGTATCTAGAAACACATAATTTCCACTCAAGTAATTGGATAAGTTGGAGAACAACTTGAACCTAAACTTGTGATCAATGTTACAGTGATTGTATGGCTCCTTTATTCGTAGTAATCTAATTGAACATGAGGCATAGAATTGTCATCCTCTTCATATTCAAACTATGTTTCTTGAACTAGAGTAGACTGTTGAAATGGATGTGAGCTCGATATCATATATTGACTCACATAAGCATGTACATGCACTTCTTTGTCTCACTTATTAATTGGACAATATACCACTCTCATAGGATAAACAAATTCCATCTATATCACACCCAACAAGTGTCATACAGTACCGAAGAACTAGTTTGATAGAAACCCTTACTGAAGGTCACATTGGATGGTGTAAAGTTCATTGAAATCCATGTGAGAATTGTAGTGGCTTATGGTCTATGAACCTCAGTCACCACTATCACTTTGAGACATTATTCTGAGACCAATCAATGATTTCCATGTATCATTCTCAAAGTGGGTCTGTCTGGTACACTTTTCTGTATAAGCACCTGTGTATATGACTTGATATCCAATACCACAACTAGTGAGATTTAGTCATCAATGAAAACACATTCTAGTCTTAAGTATTATTGTTGTCTATATAGTTTCCACAATAAAATCTAACTAGGGATATGATAATAATATATCTACTCCAATTATACATATGATCTCATGTTCAGATCTTCAACCCAAACCACATGTTATTGAGCAATATTATTCTTTAGACACAAAATCTATTATATTATCATCTCATATTTGAACAAACATAATAAACTAACTTTCCTTTATTATTAATCAAAAAATTACACAATGTTCAAGTACATTCTGCACGACTGGCTCTTATGGCATACATACCAACAAACTCCCAGTTACACTTAGAGCCAATCACTCATTAATCTAATCCCAGGTGATCTAACATGACCATCAAGATCTTTCTAAGAAAGTGTTGGTATGTATGCCTAGAGAGACAATCATATGATGATTGACATGGTGCATAAGATACCTGATTTGATAATGATAAAGGTAATTCTATCTATTATGTTTGTCTCAATAATGAGATGATGAAACAAACATAGTAGATGTCAAAATAACATTTTTATTCGATGACATATGTCTTCAGGTTAAGTACCTGAATAATGACATCATGTTCATGATAAGATTACATACATTCTTGTGATGTCCCTAGTCAGATATTACTTTGGAAGCTAAATAGAAAACATAATACATTAGACTAGAATGTGTGTTGACTGATGACATAGTCTCATTAGTCATGTTATGTGATATCAAGTCAAACACATAGGTACATGTTAGAGAATAGTCTATCAGACAGACCCACCGTGAGAGTGATACATGGAGACTATGGAATGGTAGTGAGAATCAACACTCATAGTGATAGTGGTGATTGTGGTTCTTAGGCCTGAACTCACTACACGAAATACATATCATTCGATATATTTTGACATCATAAACGTGACTTTGAATAAGGATTTCCCTAATGGTGTTACTGAGGTGCATTATGACACTTGGGGATTGAGTGTGCATAATCTAGATGGGAATTGTCCCTCCTATACAATATTGATATCCAAACCAATGGATAAGAGAGACTGAGAAACATATGGCCATACTCATGTGAATCAATATATGATATGTGAGATCACATGCATCTCATACAGTCTATTCTATTTCTAGGAACATGGATTGGATGTTTAAGAGGATGATGATTCCATGTCTCGAGTTCCATTTAGATATCAAAGAGATGGGAACTATATGATCATAGTAACACTGATCACAGATTGTAGGTTGAAGTTGTTCTCCAACTTTACAATTACTTCGGTAGTAATGATGTGTTGCTAGATACTGATCATTGTGTGTAATGTCATAAGTGGGTTATGGACATTTACTTCCAACATAATTTGGGACCTATAGGGTCATACACATGATGGAGTTGGAATATGAGTATATTCATGAATGTAGTTTAAATTAAATTTACTAAAGTGTTATGTATTCAATTTATAAAACCATGGCTAAGAGTTGACTAAGTATACCGTAAACCAACTGGTTCAAGTGTTGAACCAATCTATTCAAATGTCAAGTCAATTTGAACCAACAATTGGCAACCAGATCCTTGAGATGACAGGTTCAACAAGTGAACCGAGCGGCTATGATCTATGAACTGACCAGTTCAGGTTGTGAACCAACCGTTTGGTTGATCAATTTGATTGGATCAAGGATGGATGCTGACATCATGTTGTGTAGTAATTGAATATTAATTGCCATTACAATTAAAATTAGGAAACATAATGAAATGACTGATTCAAGGGTTGAAATGATCGATTCTCAGGTGAACCAATCAATTTAGATGTGAACAGACCGAATCATCATTCACATGTTCCAAAAAAATCATGGGAATCTATCTCTTCAACTATCGATTGATCTGGAAACCTTTACCCTGGCACTCATATAAATAGAGGGGTAGTCAAGGCTTTCAGTGATCATCCCAAAAAAAGTATTGTCCTCTCTAGTTGTAGTAACTAGAGAGTTGAGAAAGTCCTACCCATAAAAGGGAGGGACAACAAGGGAGATACATCATAGGAAAGAAAATCAACCCGAGCAGGTTGACATTCAAAGGGACACCACCTTATTATTAGCTATGGTAGCGCAACATGGAGTTCCCGTTGGTCCACATTGACTACTCTAGAGGCAAGGAGGCCATTTCCACCCACTAGGAGGATGTTGTCAACCTCCATTCATGGTTAACACCTAGTAGGTCGTTGATGATAGCCATCCATGTGCAACTAGAAGAAGAAACACACTACTATAAGAGTTGTTGTTGGAATTGATCTAGGACCATGTATATCTCTTGCAAGCCTTCATTCACAGTTCATATTCATTGATTTGATATGCTATTTAAGGGGAACATGATAGTAATGTTTTGTTTCTACTGCCATATTTTCCAACACTGGTACCAGAGCCACGTCAATTAATTCATTTTGGAAATTAGTCGATATGATTGATTTTTCATTTTATCATTTTTCTATTACATGCATTGTGAATATTTAAATGAAAAATGCACATATTGGATTAAATACCACATATGATTTCAATATATATATATATATGTCTGTGTGATATGATATATATGTCATGTATACACATCACCTTAAATTGGTTTTAATGGTGGATGTTAGCATGGTTATTGACAATAATCCTAGATATTTGTGTTTGTCTATATGGTTGTTATTCCTATATATATCTCAGTTTGCATATCAAACATCTATCTCCTTCTCATATGTAGAAGTGTTAATTCTTTACTTCCTATGCTCCCCTAAAATGTAACTCAAGGTTTCCATATTACCATGTAATATGTTAAATAGGATTAGGATAGTTTTAATTCCTATTATGGCAAAGAACACATTCTTCTCTAGATCAATCAACCATTTCAGAAGACGAACTGATTGGTTGGAGGATCGAGGAGTCCAGACGATAGGAGGAGCTGAATGACTAGATGATGGCCCAACTGATCTACTAGAGATGTCCAAATGTCACTTGGAGCAAAGACCAAGTGACTGATCCAAAATACTAACCAACTGAGTAGGGGTATGTCGATCAGTTCAAGAGTTTAATCGATCAACTCGAACTGGTTCCTACATAGATCTTCATCAACAACAGGTTGCTACATATGATGTAGATCTTTGGTGGTAGTAATTCTTTGTGTCTCTAAGGAATTATAATAGTATGGCCATAACCATCGCTTCTGTTTTATAATTGCATGCTTCTTTTGTGGATATAGTATGTATATGATACATATACGTATGTGGTGATTGGATATGTACATATATATTTATATAAATATAAAATCCCTCAATCAAATATTAAGTCTTAGATGCTTTCCATTAGCAACACACATGAAAATCTTGATGGATTAAGCATGGGCATGCCAAGCATGGTGCGTTGTCCATCTCATGGAAGTGTGATGGTAGTCATGCAACCCTTCCAAGAAGGGTGCATCACTATCATATAGGCTTTTGGGTGAGGCTTAACCAGGTGACCTCAATGAGTTTAAATATTTAGAAGCATGCAGATGACAATGGAAAAGAGTTGCACATACCATCTATCCAATAATTGCATAAGGATGCAATTGGCAAAAGTTTCCTACCTTTTTTATTGATTATGGACATTAGCACTAGTCGGATAATAACAATTGTTTTAGTTCTTGGCCCACTAGAAGGTTGTACACTACAATATCCCTAATTAATAAGTGAAGGATATCAATTTGGAAAATATAGTGAGAGTGAGAATTAATTAAAGGCCTAATTAATATCATTAAAATTATCAAGTCAAATTAATCAAAAATGTTTTGACAAAGTTGGAAATTCCTATTGTAGAAACTAATGGAAAAAACATATTCTCTTTGTGATCGGTCCTTCATAAGGATAAGTTGAACAAGAATAACTTCTACTACTAGTTCAGGAATCATTCTCTCTCAAGAGAGCAAGTTGAATGTCTTGGAGACACCAGAACTCCATCAACTTGCTCCCAATGTGCATATGGCTGATAGAGATGCTTACTGGAAGCACTTTGAAGATGTTGTGAATTTCAAATGTTTGATGTTGTTCTTAATGAACTACGAGAAGTAGAGATAACATGAGAACATGAATGTTATTGAGGTGGTCACACATCTTAAAAATATGTACCTGGATCAGGAAAGATAAGCAATATATGATGTCTCCAAGGTGTTGTTTCAAGTGCAATATAGATGAAGAAGATCTAGTAGGTCCTCACACACTCAGTTTATTGAGTATGGAGAACCTTGCTAGACTGGGATTTACCTCGGGTCCAGAGTTCACCACATATGTGATTTTGCAGCCATTGCTTGAATCATACATCCAATTTGTCATGAACTACAACATTAAAATTTTTGACAAGCCATTGTCAGAATTGATTGGCATGTTGAGAAGATAAAGTGCAAATGAAGAAGGACAAATCTAAGTCTTTGATGATGATCAATAGAGTAAAGTCCAAGGGAAAAGGAAAAGATAAGAAGAGTTCTAAAGCAAGCCAAAATCCAAAGTCTTCTATATTGAAAGCTAAGGGTGGAGTGGACAAGGAAAGAAAGTGCCACCACTGTCACTAGCCTGGACACTAGAATAGAAATTGTCCTCTTTAAATAGAGGAACTGAAGAATAAGAATGGGATATGGATCTCCACTTCCGAACTTGAGAAGAAGAAAGATATAATTGTGTGGAGAAAGTATTGTTGCCACTATAGTTAGGATCTACCATTCTACCTGATGGGCATATCAAAGGGCATATCATGATTTTCATATTTAAGAGAGAGTTCACCGGTTTTCTGCAGAGTTGTGAGTATTTTGCCACTAGGAGTAGACACATCCAGAATATATCCCAAGTCCCTTATATGAAGATTTAATATAGATGCCAGAGTTCGAGAAATAAATGTATTTGTAGATCCACAGTCGAATAAAGCTTTAACAGGATGACCATTTAATAATACAGTGCCTACACATGATAATCGATATATGAATAATTGTAGGCTTGAACAAGATATTGAATTATAAAAGAATTTAGGTTACCTTCACAGAGTTGGTTTGGATTTTCCTTAGCTTCTTTTGTATTTACTGCAAATACCCTATCGTTGCGGTGTCCCTAAGGCTGTGGAGCACCTACTGCAGGATTGCCAAAGATGGAGGGTGTAGGGCACTTGGTGACAAAATGACCCTATTTCTTGCAGTTATAATAGACCGGCTTGGTGTGGCGGCATACCCCACCATGGTGTTGTCCGCAAGTCATGCACTTTGGGTGGACTATCTTTTGTTGATTCTGGTTGTGCTTCCATCCTCCTTTTCCTAAACCTCCTCCTTTCCCTGATCCCTTATTGTTATGGCCTAGGTGGAACTTCCTAGACTTATCCTCTTCAGTTGTGGTTAACCCTAAGTACCCCATGTTGGAAGGTTTCTGCATGCCCTGCTCTCTCTCCTGCTTGAGGGCCATATCTAGGGCTTCATCTATGCTTCTGGGATGAGAGGCTATAACTAGGGTTTTTAGGTGGGTGGAAAGGTAGTCAACATAGTAATCAGTAAGGTGGTCTTCAGTCCTGATGGGTGCATAACGCTCCAGAAGCCTAAACTTTTGGGTGTAATCAGCTACTGAAAGATTTCCCTTCCTTAACTCCATGTACATCTTCTCGTTCCTCTTCCTCTCAGTTATGGGCATAAAATGATCATTGAAGAGGGTTTTGAAGGCTTCCCACCCCATGTCATCTATTTCCTCTCCCCTATTCCCGCCATAGTTCTCCCACCAGATTTTTGCCCCTCCCTTAAGCATATGGGTGGCAAACTTGACCTTCTTCTCATTGGGTACATCTAAGGTACGAAAACCATTTTCTATGGATAGAATCCAGGCCTCATCCTTGTCCATGACCTCAGGTTGATCTTCCCCCCAAAAGGAATTAAGGTTAAGCTTAATAAAGTATATCACCATCACTTCTTTCTTCTTAGAGGAGCTAGGTTTAGGGGTTCCTTTTGTGGCGAGGGTTTCCATAAAATCTAGAAGGATTTTCTTCTATTCCTCCCACCTTTCCTTGGCCGCAGTATCGGGATCAGGTACTTTAGAGGTTTCAGGCTCCTTTCTCTTCTTAGAGGATGATTCCTCTGAGGCCTTTGAGTTGCGAGTCTTAGGAGGCATCCTGAAATTAATTTGGACATATTAGATTTATTACTCAACAATTATATTTGTCATTATCATTATTATTATCACATGATATTTCATTATTCTCCTATATCATTTATTAATGTTCTCAATGTTACTATTTGTGGAGGATACCCTAAAAGTCCTTATTAGTCGGTCCTTAAGATTTTTAAATAGAGAGACTCTTTCCTAATCTTATATCATAAAGATAAAAGGGAAGAAAAAAAATTCAAAAATGTGAGATAAGGGGGAAAATATTCCTATAGAAAAGATGAGAGGGAATTTCTATAGATGAGAAGGATCCTAATTTAAGGTATGCCCAAGAAGTAGGGGACATTTAGGATATCGGCCAGGTAGACTCACACTACCTTATAGGTAGCCTCGTGATTGCCAAACAAAGTGGCTCGGAGACTTTAGCTAGACCTTACGCAGATGCTATCCTAGTCACTTCAACCCTTCACATCCCTAACTCAAGGACTACCCTAGACTCATAATAGGGTGAATGAAAGTCATGTGACCATGATGTGTGAACCTTGGCTCTGATACCAACTGTGACGACCCCAATTTCTATATACTTTCCATAGTGACATTCATAGATATGCGTGCACTCATATCTATAGATGTCAAAAGGGAAAATATAAGAGATTAAGGTAATCAACTAAAATCATAGATCGATCCAAGATCAAAGTCCACATCATCTCATAAAGCCACACAAACATTCATTCATAAGGATAAAATAAAGTCAATACATGAAGAGAGAAAATATTGTTCTAGAGAAAGATAACTTTATTACATAGGATCTCATTCATCCTCAACATCAACTAGGAAAAAATAAAATAACATCTAGCAAGAGTAAGATAAGAGAAATATGTCTATCTAATAAATACTCCATGCTTATTAATTTATGCCTTCAGGTACTTTGAGCATGCATTTCACGTTGTTTGTCAATTGTTCCTTGCACCTAGAAAAATATGAGAAACAAAAACATCAACAAAGTTGGTACATGGAATTGAAAGCTATACTATGTTGGCATATATAATATACTCAAAATTGAAGAAAGAGAAAGAAAATGTTACTTAAAGGCGGAAAATTAGGTAATCCCAAGTTATTAGACACATTTAGAATGAATATGCATTACTATTGTGGACTTAGCACAAACATAAATGGTGGGCCCTTCCCCGTGTACCTTGTACTCTAGGGATCTCCCTGTATACCGTGTACTCTAGGGAGGTGCTAGTCAACATTAAAGCTTTCCCTCTCTAATAGGGAGTTTAATGAGAACCACTAGTAACTACATTTCATTTATCCTCAATTATGTTCTTTTATGTTCAAGGCGGAAAAAATGGCAATCATTCATATATCCATATCCATCAATGTATTTCAATTACAAGAAAACAAGTACATATATTAGCATCCAACAAAATCTAGTCATATAATTATATCCACGTACCTTTAGTTTTCAGATCTGGATTCCACAAGTCCTAGATTTTGAGAAAGATAGTAGATCACCCTGAAATATAATAAAACCCTAAAGTCACCATGGGTTCTCATCAATCCACATTAGGGATTATTATTAGGGTTTAGGTTATTTGGGATATCACTTTAGGATACTTATGATTCAGAGTTGGGTTCTGAGGTTAGGGTCATCAAGGTTATTCAAGGACATTTAAGTTATTAGGGTTTTACATAAATTGTATATAGTATTGATAATAAGGTGAGAAAAACTAGAAATTAGGGTTTTTCTCAACTATTGAATCTGATATCCTTCATAGATTAGGGTTTCAAATATCATGTTGATCAGGGACCCCAATCTAAGTTTAAGATGCCTATAAGTCAAATCTAATCATGGGGGTGACTTTTATTACACAAATATACATTAAAAGGTCATTAGTTTTTGTGGTCCATACTTTTTGAAAATGGCTCAAATCCAAGTCTTGTTTATATTTTATTTAGATAGCTTCAATTTTTTTTGATGAAAATGGTATATTGGTTAGATATTTTCTCGAGGTATGAAGGATAAAACGGTGGTAAACAAGCGGCAGTAGAACCAGTCTTGTACCCCTCCTCTCGAAGCGGGTACCTCTAACAAGGCATCAGCTCCCCTCTCGAGGTCACTGGACTAAAATTAGAGTGGAAAGGTCACTAAAGCAACTCCGTTCCAGGCACTCTCGTACTCCAGAATCGGACCAAACACTAGAGCCACAACACAACTCTCGAAGTTGTTGCGACGGGAAAACACGATTCGTTAGCTAAGCAAAACGCAATCCATACATGCAAGCTAGAGTTCAGATATCAAACATAGCAGTCATCCAACATTGTGTACCAAGCATAGAGAAACAAGTCATTAAGCATCTTCTATTTCCATAAACAAATAAATGGTCTTAATTACAATGCATAAGTAAGGAATTAAATGACAGAAAGTAAAGATAGGTGTCGCCTCCTTGATGTAGAAGGATGACAAGGTGTTGTAGCTCCCCTACCCGATATCGGTCAGAGGCCTAGCCCGATACAGAAGTGTCGGGCGACACACCCTCTCGGGCGGCACGCACTGACTGTCGACCGTATCGCTCAAGGACCCTGGCCGATACGCTCATGTCGGGCGGCACACCCTCTTAGGCGGCACGCTCGACAAGCTAAGCGTATTGGGTTGATATGGTGTCGGGCTAAGAGCTATGCATTGCTGATGTCAGGCACTTGTGTCGCTCATCTACGTCGGCCGATATCGACCCGCAGTGTCGCCCGAGATGGTCCTAAGTGAACTGTCCCCTCCCTCTCAGGATGAGGAGGAGCTCACCTAGTGTCGCCCGAGACAAGCACTGGGGCACGACACGTATGCTCTCACAGACTCCTAGGAAGATGGCTCAACTCCCAACTGTCCGAGTTCTAAAACTCGAACTGACCAAGCTGTCTTTTCGGCTCCCTGTAGCTGCTATTTATAGTCAGCTGGTTGGGGAGAAGACTTGGTGCTCGAAGCGCCATGTGGCCCCCTTATATGCCAGTCATTGGACGGGCCGATACAGAGGTGTCGCTTGACGTAGATGGTGTCGGCTATCGGTCGTGATGGGTGGCGCGCCTGCCGGTGGGTGGTTGTGTCACCCGACAAGCTGGGTTGTCGGGGCGAGCCGGGCTCCCTGTCGGGTAGAAGGTGTGTCGTCCGTCAGCTTCTTCTCGCGTGGCACTTCTTCGTCGAGCGTTTTTGTGTCACCCAACCCCTGTCGGACAGGGGTTGTATCGGTCGTCAGGGAGGCCGAGACATACTTGGACTTATTCATGGGCCGGAGAGGCCTTATTGCCCAAAAACGAGGAAAACTCTGAAAAAGATAGGAAAATTGGATTAAGAGCATTGCTTGGCCAATTATTGCGAAAGTGCTTATAAAAGAGAGGAAAATAGCAGAAAAGGGCAGTTTTGATAACAGAAAAACAGCCTAAAATATCACAAAATTTGGTGTTCTCAACTCCCCCAAACTTAGCATTTTGATTGTCCTCAATCAATATTTAAACTATATTTTGTGATGTTTCTTCTTGCTTGGTATAACTTCTTGTTCAAAAGGGTGAAACGAAGATTGTAATGCCTTAAAGATAATGCTGTCTCAATACGAACAAAAGACTTAGTTTTCCCTGCCTTATTATTTAAGTAAGATTTTTCTCCACAGCTTCGGTGAGACTTAGTTGTATGATTCTGAAGTTAGCTTACACACCAAATAGCTTTATTTTTGGGGAAGAAAGTTGTGTATAGGGTAGGCTAAGGCTTTTTGGGTTTTTCATTCTTGTCTCCCATCAGTCCATCCAGGTAAGGGTCCCTTAACGGGCAAGTGGTCCCTGCAGTCCAAGCCAGTTGGCTTTAGAGCAGTGATTTCACATCCTACGTACCACTGCCCCGGATCTACCATGCCTAAAGATGGGTACTTTTGGAAAACAAGTGGTGTATATATATTTTTTTTTTCTTTTTTCTTTTATTGGGCACAACTCTTATGCTTTTATTCACGCTCATAAGGCTTCTCTCTCTTTTGGGATTTTTGTTGGGTTAGGGGGAACAAAGAGATTCCTAGTGTTTGGGTAGTTTTTTCCTTCTCCATACTCGTCTCTTAACTGTTTGCGAGATTATTGTATTTTTCGAAATTTTTGGCATGACAAAACATATTCTTTTGTTCGTTTGAAGCAGTATTATCAAAAAGATATAACAGAACTTGTAACTCATTCAGTAAAAAGAAAATAAACTTTGTAAGAAGTCACATCAGGTTTTTATTATTATTACAGCAACTTTGTACATATGCATGGGGACAGAAATTTGCAAAATTTTCAAAATTTTCAAAAAAAGTTTTGGTATAAACATATATATGTACACGTGATAAAGGAAAGAACGAAAGGATAAAGAACAAAAGGATAAGGAATTTAAGTTAGAGAGATCAGAAGATTTTTGTACCTCCCTCACTGGTACATGGTACCCCCCCAAACTTACTCTACACTCTATCCCCAGAGTTGTGAAGTAAATAAGGTGAGGTAATGTTTAATCCAGTGAGGTTGCGCCCGCATTAGATAGGAGTTCCCACACATATTATCCTCGGTTGCTGTGATATCCTGTGTGGTGGAGTTGGTCAGGTGTCGCTTCACTTGTCATCCATTCCAAGACGAAGATGCCGCAGTCGTTGGATAAAGGAATTTGCTGCGGACTGCGGTGGCAGAACTGGAGTTCGTTCCATTTTCCTCCCTGTATGTCTAGGAACAGTTCAATCATCTTTGAAAATTCGTCGTAATATTTACAAACTAAGCATTCGACGGGTGTCAAAGGTTCTGATGTACACGGCACGGGATGGTTCTTGTTGCTGTCCGAGCTGTTGTAGAAACTTCCTGCTCGTTGCCGAGTATACATCGCTAGAAGCGTCCAATGATTGTAATGCACAATAGGTAGGAAGATAGTGCCTGCGACACCGTCCTTCAATTCTTGCAGGAACATCTTCTTCGCTCCTGTTTTGTCGGCGAGGCAGATATCGTTGAAAAGCAAAGGATGGGTTATAAATGCATGTTCTAGCTTTGGCTGTATATATTGGATGTAAGCGACTGTAACTATTACAGTCAAGCACCCTCCTTCCTTCACCATGTCCCTTAGCTCATCTGCTAGGACTATGACATCTCCTGTCTGAAAAGCAACATCTGATGGGGTTGAGTCAGCAAGCTTCTTCTTGATGATGTTGACCTGCTCCTGTGTGAGAGTTGAACACGAAAAGCGGTCGAAATTTTTGATCTGTCCTTCAGAAGCTTCGGGCAAAGTAGTGTTTTCCTCCCCATGCACCTTCTTCAGAACTGCTAGCTGTTTTCCCGCCCCATGAATTTCGGTTGCTATCTCTTCTTCTTTTTCTTCTGGGCTGTTGGATCGAGAAGAATCTTCCTCTATATCACTGTCCAGCAGCTGCTCCGGCACACCTGCGTCTCGGAAATAGCACTTGTCCTTGATTAGGAGCATGGTGTAGATGCCCCTGCGCTGATAGAAAGACATGCCTCTGAGGAATCCTAAGTTTCCGGCTGAATTGAGCGCTTCAATGGAACCCAAGACGGCGATAGCGCTGTTTCCGCTCCCCTCTTCTGCCTGCTCGGGGAGGTTTCTGATAGCGAAGTAGTTCCAAGGTCCTTGAAGACGTTGGATTCCTTGATTTAAAGCCCGTATCAGGCGTATTCGCAGGCGTTTCAATTGTCTGTCCTCCGGGCGGCAGAAAATACCCCCAGAGCGTGGTACTTCATCATTGTTGCAACACAGCAGCTGGACGTCACAGTTTCTGATGTCCGCCATACAGAGAAACCACACGTTGCCATGCTTTTATGGGGCCAACACCAGATTTGGTCTATGCTTTTCAACGTGTTGCAGCATGTCAACCACCGCACGGGAGTCTAGATCTCCCTTCATCAGCCTTCTTGCCAAGGTCGGGGTGGCTATGTATATGTGTCTCTGACATGTCCTGCTGTCAATCTTCTCTATTATAGCGTTCTCCAAGACCCTGAACACTCGTTTGCTGACCACAGCCGCGTGCGGAACATTTTCCGAAGATCTCCCCGTCGTAGGGAGAGGTAGCAGTCGCTCCAGACGACGTCTTCTTCATTGGCCTGCGACCTCAAGACCTTATTCAGCAGCTTCTGGTCTCTGATCGTCAGGTTCCCGACGGCTCTTCTATCGAAGTCGGCCATCTCAAAGGAGGGTATTTCAGACGGCTCATGGAATTTGTCTGCAAACGAGCACCTTCCTCGGGGTGGATGCCTATTATTCACTGTGTAGACATCCCCCACCTCTCCCTCAGACTCATCAGACGAGTCTTCCTCGATGTTGATGTCTGTGCCATCGTCTTCAACTTCATTTAGGGGGATGGAGACGTTAGCATCTCCCAAACCCAAAGAGCTCTCCTGTCTGCTGGGAGACCCTTCGGCAGATCCTCGTTGTGTCCCGTCCTTGGGCGTTGATGATCGCCTGCTAGAGGAGGAGGATGGGGACGTCGTTCCCGAGGGGGAACCTGAAGGAGAAGGACTAGGGCTCTGGATGGGAGGTGACGGCGACCGTCCCGGCTGCCTTCGGCGTGGATGGTCGTCACTTCTGTCCATCCTCTCCTCGAGCCTGTCAAGCCGTTGGAGAACTTGCTGCATTGTTGCATTTAAGGCCTCTAGTCTGCCAGGTATGCTTGCTAGAGCCAGCAGCTCGCTCTCTTGACTGCTCAGCCTGACCTCGTGGTTGTCCTGCTTGTCTTGAAAAGATGCAAGTTTGCAGGTTAGGGAAGTACAAGTAGCAGAGTTGATGGTTGTTACCTCCCGCAGATCATCGAGTTCATTTCCGAGCATCTTTCCAAGTGACGGAGGGGGTCCAGTGGATCTCCCTTCCATCCTCGCGATATCTAGCCCACGTGACGGTCCACCGAGAGAGGTAGAATCTATGAAAATCGTTCGCGAACCATATGTCGCCAGGCGGGGAGTCAGCGCTTTTTCAGGTGTTGCCGCCTTGCCTTCTCTTCTGATTGGGGATGGTCATGGTGAGGGCGGACCTTGCCCCACCTCTGCATTGTCGGCGATCTCCTCCACTACTGCAGGCGGGGACTTTGGTGGCAGGGATGATGTTCTTTCGAGTTCCCTCATGATCTCATCGAACATCACGTTGTCGTTGCCCTACTGAAGCTCCTCTCCTGCCTCTGTAGTTTTAGAAACACTGATGGGAACTACGGCCGTCTCTTCCGCGGCAGATCCCAAAGTTTCCGTCCCGGTGACCTCAACAATCACCGACTCTTTCTCAGCCACCACTGTCGTTGTTGGTGCGGTGGCTGGTATGGTCGGAGCGACGACAGCTTGATCAGCAGTTATCGCCGGCAGTTCTAGGGCTGGCCTCTCTGTGGCCCTGATTGTGGAGGCGGTAATCGTATTATTAGCTATAGCTTCAATCTCAGCGGTGGTGAAGACCAACTTCTCCTTGTCGTAGTTGGCGCAGCGAGGAAGGGGAAGAAGTATGTCCGTCCTTGAAAACTTGTAAAAGAAGCTTCCCCTCTCCTTCCTGATGATGTTGGTCCTCATCAGATATTTGGTGTCAAACACCTCATCGCCTTGCGTTCTAGTATGGCTGCGCGGCTCGAACGGGTACCCGAGTCCTGCTGCGATGAGGTTGATAATGCCGCCCATGCAGTACTCCTTAGTGGGCTCCTTCATTGGATGAAACCTGTTCAGCAAGAACCGACCGAGGTTGATCACTCGACCCTCCATAATATGCCACATGACGTGGAGCTCCTCCGTGTAGATGCTGCTGGATTCGTTCTTGCTGAACAGCAAGCATGCCACCAGCTTGTGCACGATCCTCCAGAAGCACGAGTGCACTGCCACGACCTTTGCTCCCAGCTTGAACAAAGACTCGCCGGTAAGCCTACCCCAAAACTCCACGGGATTGAACCCGTCTTCCTCGGTGATCCTTTCACCTTTGTCCATCTGATTCTTCTCTTCCTCACTGGAAGAGAAGATCTTGTTTAAGAGCTTCTCAGAGATGGCGTGCTCCGAATTGTATAGTCGGGCCTGTAGTCTATCTGGCCCGCCGAATTTTTCTCTCTCCATTGCCGAATTCCTCACTCGGCAGAGAGAGGACATGAACTCCATGGTCAGCTTGGTGTACGAAGAAGTCCAGCTGAAGCAGATCTTCTTTAGTCCTGCCGCCGCAAGGACGCTCTTCAGCCTCTTCACGATCCCAAGCTCATAAAACGAGGCTCTATGGCAGAACCTGCTTGGCTTGTACATCTTGGGTACTAGCTTAGCATAGCGGCGAGCATGCTCATCGTCTCTTGGCTCGAAGCTCCCCGAAAAGGATTCCGAGAGTTCTGCTGCTGGTGTTGGCGCTGCAGCAAGTGGTGTTGGTGTTGGTGCTGGGGTCACAGCTTCACCAACCCTTGCCTTCTTCTTTGTCCCCGACGTCCCAGCCTGTCTTGGGTTCGGGCGCTTGGGTCTGGCAGCCTGCCCTTCAGCAGCAGTCTCAGGGTAGACCCTCCTACCTTGCTCGTCGACTGGGACAGCGGTCATCTTAATGTGGGCCATCTCTATAAGTCAACAAAAGAGATATCTTGATTAATTATGTTGGCCCTTGGAAGAAATATAATAAAGAATAGACATGTGACTCTGTATTATCCTGTACAAAACTGCTCGACACTCCTATATCGGGCGACACACTGGTTTCAGCAGCGAAGCCCTGTGCCCAATATAAGAGATTGGTATCGCTCGATACGTTGAAATATTGATAAAGATAGGCATGACAGGCGATACGAGGGCGATAAAACGAGGTGTCTGATACGTTCTTTTTTAAAGAAAAGTCGTGTGTCGTCCGATAACAAAAAAATAGGTGATGCGATGCAACATCGGGCGACATGGCTATCGCCCGACATTGGGCGATGCGAATCAAAGATACTCCGCACGACACCCATATCGGGCGACAGCACTGCTCAACGAAGGAAACTTGAGACCGATACCTACTTGTAACAAGAAAAGAAGCGTGTCAGTCGACACGATCTGTCGGGCTATACCTCGCTATGATCTGGGCTATCGGGCGACACAAGAGAAGTACAGTCTCGCACGACACGGGAGCAGAAGCACAAGTTCTCTCGCTCGACATGGGAGCGTAAAAATAGCAAGGTAAGGAACCCGACACGGTAAAACTTGCTTTCCTTATATAGCGACTAAACAGTAAAACCCGGGCGCCCGTCGACCGTCAGTCCAACGCGTAAGCCGGTAAGCCCCACCGTCAGCACGACTGTTGCACTCCATAAAGCCCCACCACCTAATAAGGGTGCACTCAAGCGCTGGTTGGAGTGCCTCCCCCCGTGAATCGTGAAACAAAATGGGTTAAGTTGTGGCTGATGAGTAAAACATCATTGGCCTAGGACTAAGCTCCCGGCCTCAGACAGTATTACCATCCCGGTTAATAAAACAAAGGCAGTGGCCCACAAAACATAAGAGTCAATGCATGTGGCGCATGCATTGCCTCGGGCCTTATTACATACCAAATGTTCGTATTGTTTGTTCTGTAGGAAAGTAAATTGCAATCCTATTCTAAGAAATAAAATAAAGCTCGGGTTGCCTCCCGAGAAGCGTTGCAGTTATCGTCTCCAGCTTGACGGCTCCAGTTCTTTATCTGCCAGCTTCGTCCTTTCCTAGCAACTCGATCTCAGCCCTCTATCTGTCATAGTCCCTGTCTCTTCGCAGGTTCGGTGTTTGACGGTATCTTTCCTGAGGGGTTCTTCATCAGTTCGGCCATTTGAGCTAATTGTTGGTCAATCTAGCGTTGATGTGTCTGCATATCTGCCAGCTAGACCTGTAATGAGTTCAACACACCCGAATTTGATAGCGCACTCTGTGCCAATTGATTGTTGATAGTGTCTTACTTTTTTGCAAAATCAAACAACTGTCCCACCACATCTGCTTGGTTCAAAGCCTTGTTCTGTCCTTGTTCTTTAGTTGATCCCTGGTACTTGCCTTGACCTTAGAAATTACCTTTGTTCTGCTGGAAGGGGGAATTTCTAGCATACGGACTGGTTCCTCCCCTCTTTTCGAAAGCTTTGGGCGGCTTGGTGGAGTTGTACAACTGATGAGAATTTTCAGCTGCATCCTTGTTCCCATAGTTGAAGCCAGGGTGGTCTGGTCTTCTGAAGTTTACAAAAGAGACATTTTCAGTCTCTTCTGCCTCGGACTCGGTATCGCTTGATACTTCTGGCCGGGTGTAGATGCAGTTATCTACCGCATGGCCGCCTTCTTTGCATGTTACACATTTCATTACTTTTTTTACCTGCTTCTTCCCCTTACCACCAGCTTCTTGCAACTATTTTACATCCGTAGCAATCCTCTGGATCTGTGAGGTGATTGCCTCCAGCGCCTTAGATTCAAGGGTGGACCCTTCTCCTACCTTCTTTATCTATCCTCTATCAGACCGGTCGAACTCAGCACCCACCATCAACTCGGCCATATTCTTGATAATCTTTTCGGACTTCTTCGCCTTCTTCCCCAGGAAGTCACTGTCTGCGGCCGCGTTCAGCGACACCCTGTCTTCAAGAGTCAAGCCATTATAGAAGGTGGTGATCAGGAAGCCCTTCTTGTAATTGTGATGGGGGCAATCCCTCAGATACTCCTGGAACCGCTCCCAGGCGTCGTGGAGGCTTTCATTCGACTTTTGTATGAAGGATGTTATCTTCTGCTGATTCCTGACTGTTCTTTCGGTGGGGTAGAACTTGTTTACAAACGCATCGGCCAAAGCTCCCCATCCATTCAAAGACTGGTGGGGTAACCCAAGATACCAGGACAGGGCCTTGTCTTCTAGGGAGATGATGAAGCCCTTACAGTATATCACCTCCTGGGGAACACCTCTCATCTTAATCGTGTCACAGATATTCTTAAAAGCATCCAGGTGATGATAGGGATTGTCATTCTTGGCGCTCCCTCTAAAACTCTTATTTTGGATCATAGAAATGACAGAAGGCTTAAGCTCGAAGTTGGCCGCATTGAACCGCGGAGTGACGACATGACACCTGGAGTTGTTGGCTTTTGAGGATGCCAACTCCCTAAGCGTCTTTTCCTCCTCTTCCAAGTCGTCACTGTCACTCTCTCCCCGGCATTGTTCCTGATCGTTCTGGTTTCTTCTTTGCCTCTGACGGTGATGGTGTCTGTGTCGGTGATGGCCCTCTTCATACTCCCCTGAGTCTGGATCTTCTTGTTGATGGTCACCATTATACCTGTCGTTTTCTTCAGGCGGGGGCAAATCAGGCCTCCTCCCTTGGCGTTCGCCTTCAGAATGGGGTGGTTCAATGTGAGGTGGCATGACGGCTGGAGTAGGTGCTCAGCGGAATGGGATGCCCCTTACTTCTGAGGTACCTGAAACGACACGAAAAACCAAGTTAGAAAATTGAATTATTACTTTTGTGCAAGAATGACTACAAGAAAAAGAAAAAGAGTGATTTCAAGCTCATTGCTAAGCTTGAGGCACAAGAGTGTAGTTAGTGGATTCGGGTTCGTCTACAGTACCGCTTTTTCCTTGTCCCCGGCAACGGTGCCAAAAAGTTGACCGGCCTAAATCGCGCGTCCTAAAATTGGAGGCGGATTTGAGGTAGTCGAGCTTTTACATTTATAAACTTGAATCCTTCTAGGCCCCCGCAACTTTGTTTACGGGGTCGAAGTAGACATACGGGGTCGAACACAGGGACAAGGGGGTAGTGTTGAGAACACGGAATCGACACGCTACACTCTGGCAGGTATATAAAGAGATAAATTCCCAAGAAAGGAAGCAGTAAGATGTCACAAATAAAACAAAGAAAACTACCTCCAAGTGGAGTTACAAGAGAGATTTAAGATTTTAGTCATTTAGCAGTTTTTAGGGGTTTTCATGCAACAGAGACAAAAAGATACTGCTTGAGCAAAAGCGAGGTATGAAGGATAAAACTGTGGTAAACAAGCGGCGGTAGAACCAGTCCTGTACCCCTCCTCTCGAAGTGGGTACCTCTAACAAGGCATCATCTCCCCTCTCGAGGTCACTGGACTAAAATTAGAGTGGAAAGGTCACTAAAGCAACTCCGTTCCAGGCACCCTCGTACTCCAGAATCGGACCAAACACTAGAGCCACAACACAACTCTCAAAGTTGTTGCGATGGGAAAACACGATTCGTTAGCTAAGCGAAACGTGATCCAAACATGCAAGCTAGAGTTCGGATATCAAACATAGCAGTCATCCAACATTGTGCACCAAGCATAGAGCAACAAGTAATTAAGCATCTTCTATTTCCATAAACAAATAAAGGGTCTTAATTACAATGCATAAGTAAGGAATTAAACGACAGAAAGTAAAGATAGGTGTCGCCTCCTTGATGTAGAAGGACTACAAGGTGTTGTAGCTCCCCTACCCGATATCGGTCAGAGGCCTAGCCCGATACAGAAGTGTCGGGCGGCACACCCTCTCGGGCGGTACGCACCGACTGTCGACTGTATCGCTCAAGGACCCTAGCCGATACGCTCATGTCGGGAGGCACGCTCGACAAGCTAAGCATATCAGGTTGATATGGTGTCGGGCTAAGAGCTACGCATTGCTGATGTCGGGCACTTGTTTCGCTCATCTACGTCGGCCGATATCGGCCCGCAGTGTCGCCCGGGACGGTCCTAAGTGAACTGTCCCCTCCCTCTCGAGATGAGGAGGAGCTCACCTAGTGTCTCCCGAAACAAGCACTGGGGCACGACACGTATGCTCTCGCAGACTCCTCAGAAGACGGCTCAACTCCCAACTGTCCGAGTTCTAAAACTCAAACTGACCAAGTTGTCTTTTCGGCTCCCTGTAGCTACTATTTATAGTCAGCTGGTTGGGGAGAAGACTTGGTGCTCGAAGCACCATGTGGCCCCCTTATGCGCCAGTCGTTGGACGGGCCGATACAGAGGTGTCGCTCGACATAGATGGTGTCGTCTATCGGTCGTGACGGGCGGCGCGCCTGTTGGTGGGTGGCTGTGTCACCCGACAAGCTGGGTTGTCGGGGCGAGCCAGACTCCCTGTTGGGTAGAAGGTGTGTCGTCCGTCAACTTCTTCTCGCGTGGCACTTCTTCGTCGAGCGTCTTTGTGTCACCCAACCCCTGTCGGGCATGGGTTATATCAGTCGTCAGGGAGGCCGAGATAGACTTGGACTTATTCATAGGCCGGAGCGGCCTTATTGCCCAAAAACGAGGAAAACTCTACAAAAGATAGGAAAATTGGATTAAGAGCATTGCTTGACCAATTATTGCGAAAGTGCTTATAAAAGAGAGGAAAATAGCAAAAAAGGGCAGTTTTGATAACAGAAAAACAGCCTAAAATATCACAAAATTTGGTGTTATCAGTAGTTGAACACAGACTAATCCAACATACTTGGTTATTTAAGGAAAATCCTAAGCGGCTGCAACCTGCTCTCACAAGAAGAATATATTAATACTATGCTAAATATCATGATTGGTTTTAGTCTATACTACTATAAAAAGAGTGAATAACTTTTACTAATTATAGTTATGTCACCAACCAACCAGATTACATCATTTTCAAAATGATGCCTTCTCCTTGATTCTCTCTCTTCCTATAATTTTTCAAAAAAATTTATCACAACTCACAAACCGCATAAACACATCACTATTACCCACTATTCCACGAGAGTCCTACTACATTAAACATGGGTCAAACATAGTGGCCAGTTACTGGTGAACAAAATAACTGTCTAAGAATTCTTCTAGCCGTCCGTCCACACATCGTCATTTTGCCATACCATCCATTTGTAGCAGCGTCTAGACACGATTTCTATTTAGCAAAATAAAAATTCTAATTCTTCCCAGAATCCTACTCCTACGGTGCAATCTGGGCATGATAGGTCGAATGCAACTATTTTGCTCATTCTTCATGATGGTGTCCTAGCCATCATAGATGAGAAGATCTCCACCCTGGTGAGTGTCGCCAATGTTTCAATCAAGTAGTATATCTATTGTTTTTGAATTAGATTGAGGTGGTTCTACCTTCCCAAGCAGTTGTTGCCGATGGGGCATAGATGTGACTACCCTATTGATGAGAAGGAGATGCCCAAAGAAGATAGTGATGATTATATGTGCTAAAGCTCAGTGAATGTTCTAGAAAAAGAGTTGTGATCAGAGCATATACCATCGGGGCTCTCTGTTCGTGCTTGAGATGGAGACAGAGTTGTCATCATGGCCGGAACATGCATCTCACTAGAGGAAATGGGTAAGTAACACATGCATGATCACAACCAATAGTTCGTGTTTTCTCTTGATAATTATCCATCCATCGACACTGCCTAATTGGATATTTCACACTCTGTTACTCTGTTTCACCAGTTGCGTTTCAACGTGGCCATGGAACTCTTTCCATGCAACTCTTACCATACCCATGGAAGCGTGATGCATTGAAGCGGTGCTAGACGCTTTTTGACTGGAACATTGTTGCCACTCTTAGTCTCTGGTGTCGCTTCTTTCCTTTACAAATTGAGATACTTGGCCTATCCAGAGCCTCTTGTCCCTTGCCATGCGTCGCACGTTGATAAGAAGTAGATTGAGAGCCCATGCTTGGTGGTATCAGTAGTTGAGTTCTTCATGCTACAACACTCCATCAGGTAAAGGAATGGAACTACCAATCTTTTCTATGGTGAGTTGGTTAGTTCATGTAGAAGATGCTACTTCCTAATTGTGAGGAGTTGTTGGCAATAGCAGAGCAGAACGGAGAGGCACTTGTGGTGAATCTCTAAATTTTCAAATCCACACATCTACAAGCTTAGTCCTATAAGTTTTTAGACCATGCATGATCAATTGACAGTTTGATATGAATCCTAGAGCATGCATGATCAATTGATAGTTTGATATGTATCCTACATGCCCCACTACGCCAACACTAGAGGATAACGTGCACAAGTGAACTAATTGTTTAGTAACTAGACAATGTCAAGGCCAGTTAGCATTGGAAAAACCAATTCATGATAAGACACTAAAAAGATCTGAATATTTAGAAATTGAATACAGTCATGGCAATGTCAAAAACATCAATTAACCATCGACCGAATGAGAACGACTAAGGAGGCTTCATGCTCATCACCCTTGCACTCCTCTGTTCATTAAACACTAATTCACTGACAATCAGGCATTTAAGGATAGGAGACAACAACAATAATTTCATTCTTGGAGTTTCTCTACTTTGCTTGTATTGGAAGAACGCTTCGTCTAGCACATTGGCATGTACTAAATCAAACACATCAGTGCTAGCAATCTGAGATTTTTTAGGGAATACAGATCTAGTTTGCTTGCCCAATTGACAAGGTTCACATTTAAATACAGGTATATGACCACCAGAAACACATATTTTAATTTTGTTGTTGATGGGTGTCCAAGCCGAAAATGCCACTGTAATATAGAAACATATGTTGATAGAGATAAAGAAGAAACAAAATTGTTAAGCAGTCATAGATCATCTAGGTAATAGAGTACATCATGCCCCCCACCAATCTTCATCCTCATGCGAAGGTCCTGAAAAACACATTCACCCGGAGCAAATGTCAGATAGTTAAGGTCACGAACAAGTTTGTTGACAAATAACATATTTAAAGAAAAATTTGGCACATATAAAGTAGGATGTAGAAGGATGTGGGCAAAGACATCCCCAATACCAGAGTCTTGGACTCATCAGCAAGCATCATAGTAGACTTAGAGTGGGGTTTAAACAGATTAGAAAAAAGAGAACGGTTGCCACAAATATGAGATGAGGCACTGGAGTCGATCACCCATTTTGTATTACCAGTAGAAGAAGAAGAGGAGGCACTCAGAAAGGCAGAGTCAGAACCCGAGTAGGTGGTTGTGTGAGCACCAGAAGTCCCAGTCGATGAGGATGAAGTAGTCTGCTCCTGTAGTAAATGTTCCACCTCTGAGCGAATAAACTCAGCAGTGGCCTCAGTCAAAGTGGCAGTAGGAGTAGTCAGAGTAGTACCATCCGTAGCAGCATTTGCCCATGTAGGAGTGACGTGTTTCTTCCAACACTTGTCTTTAGTGTGATTATTACGGCCACAGAAATCACAGTACCACTGAGGAGCGGCTCCAGCAGATGAGTCAGTAGAAGAGCTACGGCCAAAAGTACCACGACCAGAAGATCCTCGACCCTGACCAGGAGCAGTAGGAGGGCGGTCGCGACCACAACCAAGACCCTTACCACCCATGGAAGCAAGAGTAGTTGGGTCAGCTATATCAGTAGACAGATCAGTAGAAGAGGCCGACAGGCGTTGAAGGCACTGGAAGGCACTCTCCAACGTGGGCAGTGGGTTGCCAACAAGGATCTGGTCAAACACTCCAACATAGGAGTCAGGAAGACCGCAAAGAGGATGCAACGTCTCAAGTTTAGCCCAAACACCTTTCAATGTAGAAAAGTAGTCTGGAATGTCTGACCCAGTAAACTGTAGGCAAGCCAGCTGTTTGTTCAGATCAAACACCTTCTTCAGATTCTTGCTATGGGAGTAGGTGCTCGCAAGCTAATCCCACATCTCTTTCACCGTCAGAATGCACAGGAGAGTGATATTGATGTGAGTCTCACTACTGTTCAGAATCCAGGTCATCACAGTAGAGTCATCCTTGACCCAGTCATCATAGATTTTTTTTCCTTGGACTCGGCAGTGGTAGGAGGGTCAGGTGGTGGATTCTCGGTCAGATGTGAGTGCTTCCCTTGAGATTTTGCAAAAATTTCCATGGAACACATCCAGTGTTGATAGTTGCGGCTGTCGAGTTTCACGGTTGTCACCCGACGGCGGTAGTCCTCATGTGAAAAACCATAGATGCAGCAGCAAGCCGAGTCTAAACACAAATTAGAAAATAGTAGCAGTGGAAGACCGTCTAGATCCACCAACTAGATGGCAGCAGATAGAGCAGAGATCCACACAGGACCAACCTACATAAGGGCTACGCCTAGGTACAATAGAGAACCCGGCGGCTCAAGTGCCTACACGAGAAGATATAGAAGGAGAAGGAAAGAAGCATGTCAACTCCCTAGACAGAAGCATACCAAGGGATCCATCAAAGATTCAGCCAGCCAGTACATGAATGGAAGAAGGAACCAACATGACTGCACAATGACCAACTAGAGACGAACTACCGGCCCCCAGAGAGGAGCATGACGGCGGCGGGAAGTCGTCCGGCCGGCGGATGTGGCACCGGGAGGGGTCGGCAGCGGCCAGTGGGGGTGTCGCGTGGGTAGGGCGGGGGGGCTGGGGGGTAGAGAAAGGAGAGAGGAGGGGAAGGTGGCGACTAGTGTGTCTGCCCTGATATCATCTTGAGTGAGCGGTAATTGTTGGGGTGCACAATGTGTGTACCCCATATATTTATAGAATAAACATTTACATAAAGGTCCTTACAGAATATGTAAATATCAAGACAATATAACAAAGACATAAATAAAAATATTAGAAAGGTCCTTACAGAATATGTAAATATCAAGACAATATAACAAAGACATAAATAAAAATATTATATAACAATACCAATTCACCAATATTCAATATATATAATAATTGCATAATATTGAACTAGCTAGTTGTGCAGATTTATCATGTATACTAGTCTTATATTGGAAGACAACATGAAGAGGTTAATTTGAACTACCAATAGAGTTAAATTATGGAATTGATGAGTATTGAGCCAGATGGGGCAGCGGACTGAGGTGGTTGTACATTTTGTTTTCAATTGGTTTGTTCAACTTAGAAGAGGTTAAGATCTTCACTTCAGAAATTTTAGTCCATTTACATCAATGTTATTTTGTAACCAACATGCCAACCTCCCTTTGTGAAAATTATGACTCAGGAACACATGTTATAATGATTTTCTTACCCATATTCATGTGATTATAGCATTTGAAATTCAATAGATAAAAATATCTTCCCACTTCTTATAGCTCTAGAGTCGCTTGTTAAGAGACATAAAGGAGAACTACCACTCAAGAAGAATGCTTTAATCCTTTAGGGGGTGCAATCCTTTTGCAAAATGATGTTGTCCTAACAGGTGAACCTATCCATTACTTAACTCCCACCATGACTTTATATTCATATTTTTCAATCCAGAAAATCCAAACAGAACATAGCGTGCTCCACTATGTATGAACTAGTCAAATTCAAATACTATAGATTCACTACATGTTGGTAGTATGTCAAATATGTAGAATATTTCATTCGGAAAATTACTATAGAGTTAGAGACCAATAAGCATCGTTACAAAAAAGATAACATCATGAAGAAACTACTATTAATTAAAATAAACCGCAACAAAAAAGGTTTACAAGATACATCATATTCTATAAAAAAAATGATTTACACTACCAGATTTCACATTGAATTATCTATAGATTGGTCGATTGGCACAAAAAAGAGACCAAAGATGTCTTAAATGAAACAAGAACCAAAAATTAGTAGAGGATAAATTTTATGATTAGCATCAGTACTACAATTGCTAGATAGCACAAATATCTTTCTGCAGGCATAATATTCAGACTATAAAACTATTTGTATTGGGAACACGTTGGAACTTCAATGTGGTCAACATGTTGTCTTCAAAAAGAGACTACATTCTGTAACTTCAAAATGGAAAAAATAGTAGTGTATCTAATGAAATGAACATTGTGTTGGTTTCTTAGACTATATGTGGTTTTAGCACACATGATTCTAACACATCACAAGACAACAATGAAATTGGTAACAGGGAGAGATAACAAGCTCAAAGGAGTAGGATGTGGTGGATTCCAACATAAAATTGGAGCAGGAAGGGGTTTAATGAGCCAAACTCATATATAAAGGCACCACGCATAATAAAAAGCATAGGTTCTCAACATTCAAGCTGAGATAGTATATAGATGTACAACGATGCATGCATTGTCTTAAACAATGAAACAAATATGTATCTTGTTATGGACTATGTAACTTAGTTCACTGTTACAATGCCTATTTTAACTAATACTTGGACAACAGACTGCATCCCTAATGGAGAATAGATGGACCAAGTTTATTGTGTTCAAACACAGGCTATTCAGCAATATGCTCTGAATTTGTCTCAATGCATGTCACGTCCTTCTTCAGAAAGTGTTCGGTTGGGGGATACTTCTAACCACCATTTCCTAACAGTCCTCAAAACATTTTTTCCCTCTGCTACGTGTGATTCTCCTTTAAACGATGTTCGTTTGACCCATGTTCCAACAAGCCACTCCAATCAGTATGGTTGTTATCAACAACCATGAATAACAGGTGATCTTAATGTTCACCCAAGTGAGGACGTCTTCACATCTGGAAGGCTTCATATGGTCTCTAATGAATTCAAGGTCCTATGGTATGTTTTGCACGTGTGGTTCCAATGATAGAAATGAGAATTATTTGCAAAGGTTGAAAAGAAGATTAGACAAAAAAAAGCAATGTGTGTTTGGCTGGGTACTAAAAAGAAAACTAGACAAAAGAAACTACCAACCTTCATAATTGTGACCCTAGTGTCACTATGATTGATCATTTTTTCCTGACATGAATATTTAAATGTATAGGTACTCAATTCTACATGGAAAATTCAAAGTACAACCAACATACTGACATCCTCAATGACAACGAGGGACACAATGCTATGTTGATGCATCTATGAACACTATGCTTGTAGACTGGCCCTTCTGCCTTCTTTGTATGGTCACACATACATAAACCTACATCTATAGATGATTAAGTTGCAATAAATAAATAATAAGATCTAGAATAACAAAGATGAAGAAGCTCTTGACACCAATGTTTCATCATGAGTAGTAGGAAGGTGAAATTTGTAGAAATTACTACATAGAAAAATTGACTTACTACAAGCTGCAAGAGGTTTTAACCCCAGCTGTACTTGTCAAATTATTTGGGAATCCAAAGCCAACCTCCTAGATGGGTTAAAAAGAAACATCCGCAACAATTCTGCAATTGACATATGGACAAGTTCTTACAATCATACAACACCCATTCATCATAATGTGCAACAAAAAATTACAGAAGCTGTTAACAGAATGAAGCACCCTGAATTCTATTCGTAGTAGTTGCATGTAGCTTGAATTTACTATAGGTGCATACAGACAAGGAACCTAAAGTCTAGTCCATTAAATATACAAAGTAGGCTGAAAAGTTAGTTGGGGCATGTGCTAATAATCAAGAAAAAGCTGAACTTGAAAACCATTTCATAGAATCTTCAAAACTATCCTGGTATAGACACTTGAAGAAAAAAATTTAAAAGAATGTATTATAAGTGACTGACATTCTCAAACTTTATATCACATAAAAATACTAGAACTTAGATGGCATGCCTCAGATCAGATCTAGCACATCTTAGTTGGACCCTTGAAGAAGAATGACTAATTAGGTAAATAACAATGACAATTAGGTAAATAACAAAACATATTAGCTAACTAATTAACATAGATTTGATATAATTACTAGAATTTTATAGTAAACACAAAAATATTATTTTGAACACAAAAAAGTGTCTGGCAGGATATCAGTGCAAGATCATCCCACATGTTGCACTGGGGCTGACTTACAGAAATATAGGGGCATCAAATATGTATCCATGTCTTGATCAGTCTGCCATACCTCATGACTCCTCATGATAACAACCTCAAACATGGTTCACTTGACTCAAACAAAAAGCTTCTCAACACCACCAAATGCGGCTACAAAATATCAAACACAGTGCACTACTTATAGAGATTGAGGGAAATACCAAGTATAAGTCAAGTTCCCTAAAAAGGCTTATTAAAAACAAGTTTGCTAGTTTTATTTTAAACAAGAAATAGTCCAACTAGTTAAGAACACAACAGATCACCTGATAAGCTCATATACACTAGCCCTTCTTAGTAGTAGCCTTTGAGGTTGAGGGGATTGCCCTCCTTCCTTCCTCAATGATCAAGAAGGTCGTAGTAGCTATAGTACACAAAAAAATCAACAATTGTAATGCATTTTTATAGGAGTGAAAGCATTTTCCATTTCACATTTTTTACCTTCCACTAACAAGAAAAGCAGACTTTGAGTGATATCATGGTTCCAGGCAAGAATGTGTTATGTATCATGAGTTCTTTGACATATTTCCTATACATAGAAAGTCATTTGTATCTCAAGGTTGCTTGGCTGTAAAAAAAAATACACAATATGGCATAACATAGGCTATTAACTTAACAACTAGCAAATGGAGCTACAAATTCTGGTAGTGAGATTAACTTGAGAAGACTGGGGGACATAGAACTGAACATGATGAGAGTTGCATGATAATGGTAATGATAGATAGGTAAAGACGTTGAGAGTCCCATCTTGTGTGATAGTTTGGTTGATGATGCTCGAGTGCATCCTACTAATGAAAAACTAGTTCTCCTTCCAACTCCCCTAGAAACTAGCTCTAGCCAATCTGTTGAACAATTCATTGGAAACAAGTGGCCAAGCTATTGAAATGAGTGCAATTAATGATAATTCAAAAAGTATGTGCCATGATTCATTTGTCTTAGTCAATGAGAAGCAATACGGCAATGGAAGCTCATTATAATGATGATGAGTATCCAAATCCTGCTAGCGGGAATGCCACATTTGATGAGCCAAAATATGTGTCTGAAATTGAGGCACTGAAGTGATGGAAACTCTACATACATAAAGTGATATACATATGAAAAATAGACAATCCTACTATGTCTGTATTTTCTTCCAGAAAAAGGAATCAATAGTCTAATGGAAGGTGGATGTACTATTCCCTTATATTATAACCTCTAGTACCCACACACACCATGAGGCCTAAAACAAAAATGCTCTACAAAGGTACCGAGTGACATCTAGTTCTGAGTCACCTAGTACAAAATTTGATGAATTCCTACATATTTTCCAAATATTTCTTTTTATAATGCCATTTTTTCTGTATAAACGAATCTCCATGTGTGTTTAATACCAAGCATCATAACTAACTGCTTTCAAAATTTGACATACTGAAATAAATCAGAAAGTGAATAAATCTACTCTTACTGAGTCAATTTAGTGCTAAAGAGATACATGAGATATATTATATAAACTAAATGCTTTCAAAATATGATAACCTTGAAGAAATGTAGTCCCATATGCATATTTTTGACCTTGAAGAATGAAATATGGATGAATGTGATCTAATGGTTCTGATATGGTCACTCTGTAGTTCGTCCTTTAATCCATGTGAGAAGATAAACAATTAAAAGAAGAAACCCGAGAAATTGTGAAGGATCTATTGTAAACTAAAACTTGTAGTAGAAGCAAGGAAAATAGATTCTAACAAGAAAACCAATCCGTATGAAGTACCAAGCAAGAATATGCAAATTTTAATACTAACATAGATCCAATGATTCTTAATAACCTAAATAGAAAAGGAAAGGAGCAAACAAGTTGCACAACTTCCCTCCATATCTAGTAATCCAACCTCAGAATCTGATGGAAGTTAAAGACATCAGGGTTGAAGTCAGCAATTTCTAGACCTTGAACAAGAGACACAATAGATCATCAATGCTTCCAGAAATGCTATTCTATAAAGTTTGAAGCAAGCCGCAAGAAAAGGATGATGTTGAGAAAGAAATTGCAAAGCATTGTGCCCACATGGAAGTATAATTTCAGATGAAGCTTGCTGAAAGCAGTGGTAGCTTGTGGGAGAATGTCAAGCGTCTTGATCAAATAGTTGAAACCAAATTTGATAATCTAAAATTGTATTCATCAAGCATCTCCAGATTTTCTATAAGTAACTGAAAGTAGAGGTAGCTCAAAGAGATCTGGAAAACATAATCTCAGAGTGGCTTGGAAAAGTTTACACCTACCAGCTAAATCAAAAGATTTGAATCAATGCCAAAGCAGAAGCTTCATAAGAGAAAGTAGTAATCAACATCAACATCTTCAACATTTGATAACTCTAACTCTGTGTGTGGTGGTTGATGAGGTGGCAGATCATAACTATCATATGGAAGTGTTGTTGCAAATACTAGCTCTTATGATGTCACAGTGGATGGTAGAAGGTACATGCAGACATAGAGAACTAGATTCGTCTACCCTAGTTATCCTAAAGACGTTGTAGGTTACAGATCTAGCTTACCCATGCACAAAGAACCCCTTGTAGAAATTAGGTTTCTCCTAGATATTGCTCCAGTGGCTACCCAACTATTGTTGGTTATGGATATATTTCATCTTGGAATGTGCCTGGTACGGATGGTGGTGCACTTGTTGATCAAACTGGTGCCTAGAGATATGGAACTCAGGGGTATGGATATGGTGGCTACATCAAAAATGATGTGTAATATCCAAATAAAGGTGGTTATGGTGCACTAGGGGGCGTGTTGGTGGTGTTGGGCCCTCTAGTGCTGCAACTAAGGGTGTAGGAAACCAAGGTTAAGGTAGTGGATACATATGAAGTGGATATGGAAATGCAAATGGATCCTCAGCATATCCTAATTAATGGACAGTTAATCCTTCTCAATGTAGGGTCTACAGAGCTCGTCAAGCAAATGCAGCTTCTAGTAGCTCAACTACTTATGGTGGTTATGGTTCTGCTCAGACAAGTCAAGATCAAGACTAGAAATGCATGGGTTCCTAATGGTGCTTTGACCAAGTGTGATTATTACTTTCTTGGGATGGACACTTGCAATTTAGAGTCACCAACTGGTTTGGATGCTTAAAGTAGTAGTTTAATTAGTATTTGTTACTTTTTATAAGTCAAATCAGTAGTTGTCATTGTAGAAATGATATCCTTGTATTTCTCTTTTTTAATTATAGAAGACATTATGGGGCATAACCAAGTCCATTCTAAAATAAATAAAACCTTGTAGTTGGAGGGATCATAATAAGTAATCATATATTAGTAGAAGCAACGGGGGAAAGATAAGAAAGAGGAGGACACAAAGTCTGAATGTAGTAATTTAGGATGGGATCTAGAGAGAAGAAGGTGCATGTTCTGATAATAGGTTCTTTCATAGTCAGTGGTTGTGGTTTCAAGTACACAAAGAAAATGTCCTTATATAATTGTATTTGCATAAGTGTAAAGAATTTTATTCAAGACCTTTCATCTGTAAATCAATTAGGAAATAAGAAAAATCTAGTATAGAGTAATGTGTCACACAAATCCAAACCAAATGCACCTTCAATGGTAGGTGGTGACTCAACCCACTCTATGAAACAAAATAAGTGAAAGAATATGACATAATATGGATAATAAAAACCTTGTTTATACAGTTTACCATGTGTATCTTTCCCAGCCTTCCTAACATAGTCACTTCATTGTGAGGGGATATGTCCACCATTACAAGGATATGCAGTCCTCATTTCAGCAACTTGCACACTTCCCACCTCTACATGTCAAGCATGATTAAGCAATAGAACATAACAATTACAGATGGAGAAAAGAATATAAAAAATTTCATTCATTTCAAAATTGAGGTATTGTTACTTTCTAGCTAAAGAATACTTCAAGGTAGGCATAAGGTGAAAAAGGTTGGTTGACATATTTTTTTAAGGGTACTCCATATTTAAATACTTAGGAAGGTTTTCAAGACAACAAGAATTGTACCGTTTGATGTCCTCAATAGACCAATTGGAGTACACAACAAGTGGATCATAAGAATAGAAAAATTCAATGGCATCCTAAGAGTAACAGTGGAGAGGCAACAACTAACAACAACTCAATCTTGCTGTCATAGAACATCAAGTCAGAAAAACCAAAAGCTAAGAGGTTATAACAACAATGAACTGCAAATAACTAGCATTTGGGCTACCAAAAATCAACCGCATGTGAAATCTTACATCTGTCCATTACTCCAAGAAATACAGACCATAAAGGCCATCATATGTTAGAGAATAAGGATCATTGCAGAAAACCAAGAACATAGAAAAATACATGCTACCAATGGGAATAAGGATCATATTTTCATGTTTCTATATATGATATTTTAGAAAACAAGGATCATGTTTTCTTGTTGTCTGTACATTTCTACCAACTTATGAGTGGGGATTATACATGGTATGTGATAGCTTATGGTTGTCTTTAGTAAAGGGGTTAAAATGCACAAGATAATAGACCATTCAAGTTAAGGGTGATCAAAGGGAAATTAAAGAAACCACACCTTATAAACAAACACACATATACTATAAGGAATCACTAAAAATGAGAAATAATTGGAATATAGGATGTAGTACAAATAGTAATATATGCACCATTAATAATTGAGAAATCATAATGAATATGAAAATTTGAAACATAATAATTCATATTAATATATGCTTATGAAAGCAGCAATATCCATAACTGAATCCCTACAGACATAGTCTATAATAGGAAAATAAGGGGCAGTTTGGCTCAAAAATTTAAAAGTAATGGTAGTCATAGGCATTACGGGTGGTTTGTTTTAGGGCTGCTACAGGTGTGAGCAACAAAAGCTACCTATTTTGGGCATTCATGTCAGTAAGCAGAACAACTGCCAACAGACTAAATGTGGTGTTCTGAATCCTATTGATACTAGCATGATTCAGAATCTCTAGAAATTTGTTAGTGTAAATACCAAACCAATTCAAGAACTCAAGTGTGATATATTAATCTACATGAAATTTATATGTCACTACCAAAATTTGTCAAGGTGCCACCCAAAAATCTCTTAAAGGAAAGACAAAAATGCATTCAAATGGAATTATATTCTACATCCCTCTCCATTTATAGTCATTCAGTGACAGGCCTTATTAATATAACTTCATCTAGGGTGATTTATATACTTACATAGGCCTATATTTTTCTCTTTTTAGGATTCTCTTACAAGCCACAGTCTCCTTCATGTACAAAGGAAAATGAGGAGATATTATAAAAGCAGTTGCAAGATTATAAATAGAGTTTGACTTGTAACTAGGATGTATACATATTACAGAAAGAGTCAAGGACTTGAGTATAAATATTGATGTGCAAAATAATAAATATTTCCAAGTAAATTGATCATGCCCTTCATACGCTCATAGTAACATACTTACTTGGTGATTCTTTGTATGCATAATGTACTATTTTGAGTCATGTTTTACTTGTAAAACTACCATTAATTTGAAAGTAAGGAATATCATGACAAAACTTTCATCAGGGACTAATGGCACGTTTTTCATATACTTCTTTTCCTATTTTCCAGTTGTTACAATGACAACTTATGCCCTCAGTAAATCTCCAGCTACAATATGAATCATCCCATATTGCAAACAAGAGAACTAGCTAATTGAATCAGTAAATATCAGGTGTTTGGTGAAATATACAAGTGATCAAATTAATGGTAGTGTGTAGCACAACCGTGATACATATATTACAAAGTAAGGTTTTATGTATTTGGCAAAAACATTCATCAATTAAATAGCTGATATGAGATTCATTAGTTGGATTTCCAAGTATAAATTGTTTATCAACAGAACAAAGCAGAAGGCTTACGTTATTGTCAAAACTTGTAGTGAATCCTTATTAATGTTTACTCATGAGTCTACCTATAGTATTGATGCAAGAGAAGCTACCATTGTCATGAAACTATGAGAAATATTGTAGGTACTACAAGAACTATTGTTCAAACAATCCATCAACAAAGCATTGTCATATTTGAAGCTTTTGAATCAGCTGCCTATCACACACTGAAGATTCATTTCCTGATGAAAACAACAAGAATCTATCAGAACTTCTCCCCAACGGTAGCCAAGCAACACCTTACTTACCCCATTGAACCCTTCAAATGCATAGAGGGTATTTTTACGATGTCATAGCATCTGTCAACATTGGAAATGTTGGAAAATTTTCAATCGTGACTCAATGGAAATCTTCATTTATGAACTAGCTCAAAAATTAAAAGAACACACTTCTAATTTTTTAGTAACAACTTGATCATAACATCTTTACTAGATAAAAATGAGATCTTAGCTTCCTTTAGGAATATGACTAGACCAATACTGAATTGTTCTCTCTACTCCCTTGAAAATAAGCTCTAGTGAACCTAATCAATTGAACAGTTCATTGGAACCAAGTGGATAAGGTGATGAGATTAGTGGTGCACAGAATCTATTGAACACTTCATTGAACCAATTGGCCAAGATATTCATATTAGTGGCTAATCTATTGAACACTTTATTGTAACTATGTGGATAATTTTTTGTCTACCAAGACAATGTTGATGGTGGGAATCCAAAAAATAATGAGTTAATTAGTATCAGGACTGTACTACCATGTTAACCACAAACATCAGCATTTAATTTCTAAGTAAAATAAAACATTACTAGTATATACTAACAGTAGCTTGAAGAAATACAAATTGATAAAAAATAATATTCTTACTTGGAGATTATCAATTTCTTATTAGTATTTCCAACATTGTGATGATAAACTTATGCTCAATCAAAAATATGCTTAACATTTGTGGTTCTGATTTTATACTCAAATAACAAGATAGATGGTGGACATACTAACCAGAATCATAGATCTGTTATGCATAATTCAATTCTCAATCACTCTTAACACAATTAATATGACAGTTTGTCCTATGGTGAAAATACACTGGCACAATATTGTGTAAGAAAATGCTTGCAATACTATAATCTATACATGTAAAACTAAGAAAGATGTCAATTAAAATCCCATCAAACCTATTATATAGGCATATTCTACAACAAAAATCAAGGCAGCGATATACGTGATCAAAATCTCCATGGTTTGTCTTAAGTACTAGAAAAATGAACAAGAGAAATTAGCAGTGATATTTAAAAAGTATTATGATACATTTGTACATTGAGGGCCTTCAATGGGGCTTCCCTATTACAAACTTTGTACTATATTAAAAATAGAAACTCCTGGCTACAATTTTTAGCTGAAAAAATAATCTTACATATGCTAACTATGAACTTGAATTATTATGCTACTATGAGCAAGAAGTTAATAAGTGAGTAGTACAAAAAAATCAAGGTATCACAAATTTCACATAAAATAACTATGAGAGATTGGAGAAATGCCTTTTTTGGTGTGTTTTCTGGTTGGGCAATCACATGGTTCTGGTGAATTTTCTTTCTGTTCAATAGAATTAGCTAGGTAAATCAGTTATAGGGATGCCCCACTAACAATTTTTAGAGAAATTTTTCCAATTCTTTTGCCAAAACTATCTAAGATAATAAATATGTCAGTCCATAAAAGAGTATAGGTTAGAGTTCTTACATGATGAGAAGAATATGTGATTAGTCGTTCTTGGTGGAGATCAGGCTGGTCAACCACAGATCTAATCTGACTCCCAATCAATAGAAAACTCTGTACTACAGATGACGAAATCCACATGCATCATATTTTGTAGTGCTACTACAGAAATTTTCTCTGCATATACAGCAATCATAATATTTAACTTCCATACTTCTCATCTCTATTACAAACTAACATTTTGTCTATATGTCTCCATAAAACTCATACTAACAACACTTGTACATGGTTGCAATATCTGGTTAATGATGTCTCTAGACTCCTCTGTTCATTGTTACAGACATGAGAAACAATGACTAACTAGGTTTTCGTGTGAGGGAAACGTCCAACCTCAACATTTCCTCAAACACTGGAAGTGCTTCGTCAACTTTTACAACATTCTAATTCTCCTTTATCAGGCCATGTAACACTATGAAATGCGGAAAAAGGGACTTGACCAACATGTACACAAGGTAACTACCAACCTCTTTTAGAAACCCTTGGGCTCATTATCCATTGACAAGGTTTGTATAAGATACACCGTTCAGCAGGCAATCCATGTCTGTCATATCATCGAGCGCTTTGAGGCATCTAGAGGGGGGCCTTCCCTATAGAATTTGAGGATGACTATGTTCAAATGCATGATGTCTGGGTTCTTGAGGACGAAGAAGAAAAACATGGACATTGAGAGATGAGCGTACAAGGATCAAAGATGGTCAATTCTTGAAATGGTGTCTCCTACACTAAATGCAGTTGGGGGTCTACCTAGAAACAGTTTTAGTTCCTTCATCATAGCAACACAACATCATCCTTTGTAAACACCAATCAACTTTTGTTTGGAAACATGACCAAACACAAAATAAGGTTGAGTGGCATTCTCTGGATGAATGCCTTGTCAAAAAAGTTGTGTTTGCATGCAATCAGACATGAGTTTGGGTGCTACATTAATAAATTGCACAAAATCATATCAAGGGATATGCTTGATCTGGGTAGAGTAGGTAAGAGTTAGTGTACTTGAAACTTCATTTACCTGAATAATTGACTGAAGCCAGATGGTGATTGTGTCTACTAGAAGGTGGTGAAAGCTTGACGAAATGGTCAAACTTCTCCTTCATGCCCTCAGCAGACTTAGACAATGAAGCACAACTGTCAGCTGGTTGAGATGAATGCCTCCCACCTTCCGAATGCACCCATTGCAATGTTGCTCCAGTAGCCTCATCCACCCATAAAATAAACACATGTTACTGCCACCCTCAAATCTGGTGGTGTAGGGAAGGGGGAAGTGTGTGGTTTGATAGGAAGAGAGTTGGTTAATCCCTAATTATGAAAGGGGTGTGAGATGGGTGTGGTAGGGAAATAATGAATTTAATATTTGGACTTGGCGCGAGTGATCAAAAAATTATATTTGTGTTGTTTGGTGAAAGAGTGTTTGAAAACGTTTATTAGTATTGTAGCTATTATTTAATTTTATTATCAACTACATTTGTTTAAGTACACTTCGATAAAATGAAAACAAAACAAACATTTAACTATATTATTTCTAAATATAGCCAAAGAAAATGTAGCTAATTGATAGTTTTCTCATAGTGGAAGGGGATGATTCCCCATTGCACATTCTCATTTCTACCCTCTGAGTTTCTTCTTTCTATGCTTTTACGCCAAGGGCATAATGGTCGTTTGAACATGTTTTATTTATTTTAGGCGAGGTCAAAACAGACCATTGACCCACTGACCTAGAGACCATTGATGCCCAAGTCAGTAGGGCATGGCCCACTCTTTCTCTCTTTCTCTCGCAGTCTCTAGCTTATTTGGCAATTCTTGAAATTCTGATTGGTCGAGCTTTAAAAATTCATAACTAATTATCTACTTATCCAAAAATTACAAATATGTACTTGTTGGATTCATAAAAATGCAAGATTTCTAATGGTATTTTTTGTTGCCTGAATATGATGTTTTAAAGAGGTGATTTTAATGTATCTAATTAATTAAGTAATAACTTGTATAATTCATAACTAATAATTTATAAGTCATAAAAATATAATAAAATATGTTTTAAACTCATAAAAATATAACCTAAAATATAACATAGTTTTGGTAACCTAATTAACATATAATAAAAAGACAATTTTTCGGGCTTTGAATAATTAATGGAAACCTAACCCTAATTCCACATATATGCATCATAGGTTCTTTGAAGACCTAGGCTCAGACTTAGACTTGGATCTGGACAGATTAGACTCTGAAATTGAGGTATGTTTACATCCCCAATTATTCTTCTTGAGTAATTATCCTATTTTATTCTTTCTCTTGGTCCTATGGACAATAGCCTATACACATTGCTCTTATCTTTTGATATCATGGTTCTTGTGAACTATCTTATTTGTGGTAATCTTGGATATTCTCTTGACTTTGATCTTGTTTCCTTGGTGCATGATTAGATATGCCCACAGTGATGTGGATGTTTATGTGATATATTTTACCCACTTGTAAGGTGGATGTATATGTTTGTCACCTATGCGGTGACTACTTTTGTATAATTCTGACTATACTTTTCTATTTTCCTCTACATTAAACATGCTATGTGATTCCATAGTTGAGATAAAGTGAGTTTTACTCATACTTTTGTCCAATTTCCAATTTTGACCTCCTTATGTTCACTTTTGGTTCCAAACTATTTTTCTTAGCTACATAATTAATTTTGAGACTCAATTACAAAATTTGGTGACCAATATGACTTGTTTACACTTTATAACATTTTAATTAGGTTTAATGATCACTTTACTCAAAGAAATAAATTCGTTCCTCAAACTTCATTATCTTGTCCTCAAACGTTTTCTATATGTACTACATAATTTTTTGAAGCAATGGTCCAAATTTCACTCAAATTGGACACTCCTAATTTCTATGATTTTCTAAAGTTTAATCATGAAATTCCTTTTTTTGCTTTTAGTTTCACCCTTTTAAGGGCCTGCGATCCAGTGAGGCGGGCGGGAATGATCCCTGACCCTCAGATCAGGCACCCGTGGATTGGGGCCCTGATCGGATGGTAGCAGGGTCGTCCCCTACCTCCCGTAATCAGCGGAGAAGACTAGGGGGCCGAGACCCCGGTTTCACTCCTTCCTTGACCCATTTCAAAAATTGAAAGAACTGGGATGTGTTCCCCGCCAATCCGGATGCGAACACCTAGTTTTCCCCCTCAAATCCCTATGTATCGAGGAAAGGTGAGAGTCGCCTCTCTCGGCCGCCGCCATGGGAACAAACTTCCCTGATAACCCTAACCCTAGCCCCTTTGGGCTATAAAATCTAGGCCCTCACCTTTAGCGAGCCCTGACGACCCCAGCCGACACCTCACCTCTCCCTATCTCTCCCTGGCTCGTGTTCCCCTTTTCTTCTCCGGCCACTGCACCACCACGGAGCAAGCCTTCTCGCGGGAGGGTTCCTTGGTTTAGGATGATCAACCGTGACCCTCAGATTTGAGTCCACGCTGACCCAAACTTGGATCGACAGTTCTAGTGCCTCCCTTTGCTCCTTCATCACTCACACACTCGATCAGCAGTGGACGACATCATAGCCTCTAGATCCGATATGATCAAAACAAACCGAGGAATCCAACGGCTGTCGATTTTCTCGACCATTCTTTTTCAGGTATTTATTTCCCTCTCTGCCCAAAATTCCAGAAAATGACTCAAACTTGCAAAAATGATATCGTGAGATTCCTAGCTCCAAAGATATCGAAATTATAGTCCATTTTCATCAGCAACATTAGCCTGATCTAATAAAAATGGCTTCAGAACCTCTTTGGTATCTATTTTCTCTATTTTTATGCAAGTACCCTTGAATAACCTTCTTGAGTATAAAATGGACAACTTTTTTAATTTCATTATCCTAATCTAGTTCCTAATCCATCATGCAATATTACACTGATGTTTAAGAACAATCCTATCAATATGATCTAGAAACTTGAATAATGACTCGGATATTGATGATATAACTAGGGTTATCTAATATCGTTCCTAAAAACACCAAAGTAGATCATTCATTCTTGATATATGCTTGATGCTTGATTAAATTTTGAAATATTGATATAATGTCAATTATAAATGGATGATCTACCCTAGGGTTGTATAGGAATGCAAAACCCTAATCTTGCATACTCGATACATGGTTCTTGCATAATATGATCTTGACCCTCCACTCTATATCTTGATTGATCTAGGAACTACTTGAGACCTTGACCTTTCACTCTTGAACCTTTACTCGGTTAGCAACCAAAAAGGTATGCTATTATATAACTCCTCCTTGATTGTAATGATGATACTTTTAGGTATCTTTTGACCATATGATTGGCTATTTATTGGATGAACTATTGTTCCCTATGATTAGTATTCTATTTTTCTTCTATACTATATTTTGAAAAATATGAAACCATAAATTGCAATGCCCATTATGAATGCCCGTATATTGATGTTGATAATGATGTTGGAAAAGTTGATGATGTTGATATTTAATATAAGAAACCCCCCCTTATTTGAAGGGTGGTATTTGGTACTTTGACCTCCTATCTCCTATAGTGAGAAGGAGCTTGGTGACCTCCCCATCGCGTTGGGGTAATAGAGTCATACAAACCAATTTAAGCATGCTTCTTGATTACAGCATAATGGGAAATTTGTAATAAAGTTCTTGTTGAACAACATTTTGGTATTTTGAAGATCGGTTGATATACTTTTGAAACATAAGTCCTGCCAAGCATACTAATTTTCTTATAAATAGCTTTATTTGTTTTTATATAGTGTACCGTGCAATTGCATTGACATTGTGTCTTGATTTTCTCAATTTTAGGTAATGCAAGGAACTAGAGATTTACATTCATCTACTCATTTATCCACTGCAATAAAGATTGCTACATCAATTATGGACTCTACATGGGAGCTAATTGTAAAAGGGATGTAGTTGTTGGCTAGTTTCTTATCTTTTTCTCTTTCCATGTTGCCTACGAGCCTTATGTACTAAACCTTTTGGTTCATTTTAATGAAGAAGAATGTTATTTCATTTTTGCATATTATCTGTGTGAGATTTTCGGGCCACTCAGGGGCGGGTGCTCTAATCCCTTTAACACTGCCCTTTTGGACAATAGGATTGGAATTAGGGTAAGAATGGATCCATGACAGTTGGTATCAGATCCATAACACACTTCATATGCATTAGTGAAATGATATTCTTAATCGCTGAACCAAGGAAGCCCTAAAATTCACTATGGTGAAAACTGAGGTGTCTAGAAAGAGCACAAAGGGGGTTCTGCCATAATTCCTCCTATCCATCTTCATAGTGGCTGAGGTTCCTCCTGCTCCACCTGGCCTTAGTTGATCTAGAAATGGATGGAAGGACTTCCTATAACCCTAGAGAGTCTTCTAGCATCTTATCTCTTCTTTAAGGATTTCCCAAGCCACCTATTAGAAGGAAGTAGGATGACTTCTCATCTTCTTGTTCTCTTTAAGGTATCATGACTCAATCTATGTACTCTTTCTATTTTGGGTAATTTAAGGACGGGAACAACTAAAATCCAAAAATAAATTGAGAAAACTTGTTATAATATTTCAATGATCTATCATATTTTTGCTTTGAAAGTTATAAATAAGAAAACTTATATCAGTTGAACACTTGTAGATGGCCCCAAAAACCAGGAACAATAGGGATGGTGAAGGGACCTCTGGTACTAAAGACCAGGGGAAGAAGCCCCATATGAACGATGATGAAGATGTCAGTTCTTCCAATAAGACCACCGATATGGGGGAGTGGGAGTTGAAACAGAAGGACATTATGGATGCCCTCCATTACCTAGACGTTCGTACAACATCTCTTGTGCCAACCCATAACCCATCACTATCCAAGAGTTTCTAAAACTCATCCCATAAGCCTTCTATGGGGAAGACAAAGATGATGTCCTAGATAAAGTTGATGCTTGGTTAGTGTCCATGGAGAACACCTTTAGGGTTTTGAGGTGCCCTGAACAAGACAAGGTTGGTTTTGCTACCTACCAGTTGCAGGGGGTGGCCAAGTTGTGGTGGGAGAATTATATCCGATCACAATAGGTCATTCCTATCAACTGGGAAGCCTTCAAACCCATTTTCACCAATCATTTCCAATCCACATCTGAGAGAAAGGAGAAACAAAAACAATTCCTCACCCTTACCCAAGGAATTAACACAGTGGTTGAATATACCTGACAGTTCCGCCTTCTGGAGAGGCATGTCACCAACCTCATTGAAAAACAAAAACTTGACCGTTATATTGATGGGCTCTTCCTTACCCTAAAAGCTTTTGTATCCTCATCCAAACCCACCAATTTTCAAGATGCCTATGACCATGCCTTGTCCATGGAAAGAACCCTAGGGATGGGATATAGGAAACCATTATCTACCCTCGCTTATCTAGGCCTGACTGAAGTTGTACCTATAAAACCCGAACAGAAGGGAAAACCCCATATTGGTGGAAATAAGAACCAGAGAAATCGCCCTACTCAGAACTAAAATCAAGGCCAGAATCAGAATTACAATAGTGGTCCTGCACAAAACCAGAATCCTAGCCAAAATAGGGGTCAAGGATGGAACACCAATATTCCTCGTTGTTGCACCTGTGGTAACTTCCACACTGGCCAGTGTAAGTATCCATCCCTAGTCTGCCATTACTGCAAACAAGAGGGTCACTTTAGAGATAGTTGCCCCCATCCTCCTCCAGCATGGGCCAGGCAAGGTGAACATCGACAGGCCTGTGTCTATGCTGTGAATGCAGATGAGGTGAAGGCCAATGAAAACAAACTCATGGAAGGTACCTTTTAAATACAAAATTATTTCCATAACATTATATCATGATTATCTTGTACAAAATCCTTAAACAAAATATATGTATACATAGGTATGATGCAAATCTCCGACCATTTTGTTGTTACTCTATTTGACTCTGGGTCAACAAACACCTTCATGTCTAAGAATCTTGCCTTTATGTTGAATCTTGAAACAAGGAACTTAGGGTACATACTTGATGTAACTACCCCAAGTGGGAAGATGAAAGTCTCCTACTATATTGTTAAAAAATTCCCTCTATCTTATGTTGGACGTAGTTTTGAGTCAGATTTCATAATCATAGACATAGAAGACTTTGACCTTATTTTAGGGATGGATTGGCTCCATACAAATTATGCCCTGATCGATTATTGTGCCAAGAAAGTCATTATTTCCAAACCCAACCTCCCTATTCTTGTAATTCCTGGAAGGAAAGATCGAAATCAAAATTTTGTTATTTCTCTTATTAAAGCCCAAAACTAGATAGCTAAAGGGTGCAAAGCATACCTAGAAATTGTAACCATAGTCAATCCTGATACGAGTGCCCTAGAAAACATTGATGTAGTGCGAGAGTACTCGAGTGTCTTTCCTGAGGAGCTCCCTGGGCTACCACTGGATCGTGATGTTGAGTTTTCTATTGATTTAGCACCTGGTACCGCACCCATTTCTCAGGCACCCTATCGGATGGCTCCTGTGAAATTGACTGTGCTGAAAAAGCAGTTGTAGGAATTGCTTGACAAGGGTTTTATCCGCCCTAGTACCTCTCCATGGGGAGCCCCCATTCTATTTATCAAGAAAAAGGATGGTTCCCTTCACATGTGTATTGACTATGGTCTGATCAATCAAGCTACTATGAAAAACAAGTATCCACTGCCCAAAATTGATGACCTTTTCGATCAACTTCAATTTGCCCATGTCTTTTCAAAAATTGATCTCCGTTCTGGTTACCACCAACTCAAAGTTAAGGATAAAGACATCCTTAAAATATCTTTTTGAACCGGATACATGCATTATGAATTCCTTGTCATGCCTTTTGGGTTGACTAATGCCCCTAGTGTGTTTATGAACTTGATGAATAGTGTCTTCCAACCTTTCCTCGACGTGTTTGTAGTGGTCTTCATTGATGACATATTGATATATTTGACTGATGCTGAATCACATCGTATTCACCTTTGCAAAGTTCTTTACATCCTCCAATCCCAAAAATTCTATGCAAAGTTGTCAAAATGTGAATTTTGGATTTCTGAAGTCATGTTCTTAGGCCACATAATTTCTGGTGAGAAAATTTATGTTGACCCTGCCAAAGTCTCAACTATTGTTGAGTGGCAAGCCCCAAAGAATGTCTCTGAGATTCGAAGTTTTCTGGGTCATGCTAGCTATTATCGACGTTTCATTCAAAACTTCAGCAGAACTGCCTTGCCTCTCACAAAGCTCACCAGGAAAGGAGAATAGTTTATCTGGTTGAAGGAGTGTGAGTCTAGTTTTCAAGAGCTATAGACAACGATCACAACTACACCTGCCTTGACTCTTCCCTCAAGAAATGATGGGTTCATCATCTTCACCGACACATCAAGGTTCGGTCTGGGTTGTATCCTCATGCAAGAGAGAAAGGTAGTTTCTTATGACTCTCGACAATTGAAGCCAAATGAGGTCAACTACCCAACCAATGACCTTGAGCTTGCCGCCATCATATATGCTTTGAAGATATGGCGACACTACTTGTATGGTGCCACCTTCGACATCCTCACCGACCACAAGAGTCTGAAATACATCTTGACATAGAAGGATCTCAATCTCAGGTAGAGGCGTAGGCTTGAGTACCTTAAAGATTATGACTTCACCATTACCTACCACCCTAGTAAGGCAAATGTGGTGCCTGATGCACTTAGCAGGAAGTAGGCAAAATGTGATGTTATATTTACTACTGAATGGAAGAACATGGAAGTCATGTCACCTTGGGCACTGAGGCGTATGGGAAACATTCTTAGATTGGCCAGTGTCCATGTAAAACCAGGCCTCCAGTCTGAGATCCTGTCAGCCCAAAAGAATAGCAAGAGTCTTGATGAAATGACTAAGCTATTAGAGAAGCCCGAAACTCATTTGAAAGTCTGTATGGATGGTGGAATCAGATACAAACAATGCATATGGGTCCCAGAAGATTCAATCATGATAGAAATGGTGTTACGAGAAGCTCACGGGTCAAAAAATACTGTGCATCCTGGATCGACTAAAATGTACAAGGATCTGCAAAGGCACTTCTAGTGGAGGAATATGAAGACTGACATTGCTACTTTCATCTCCAAGTGTCTGACCTGCCAACAGATCAAGGTTGAACGTCAACGTCCAAGAGGTCTTCTACAACCCCTGCCTATCCCCGAGTGCAAATGGGAAAACATCACCATGGATTTTGTTGTGGGTATACCTAGGACTAGGAAAGGGAGTGACGCCATTTGGGATATAGTTGATCGCCTAACTAAGTCATCCCATTTTATTTCGATCAAGACAACAACCAAAGTCCCAGAGCTAGTAGAGTTGTACATTCGGGAGATAGTCAGGTTGCATGGAATTCCTGTATCTATAGTATCAGATCGTGATGCAAAGTTCACTTCTCACTTGTGGCGAAAAGTACAAGAAGAACTGGGAACTCAACTGAATTTTAGCATTGCTTATCACCCACAAACTGACAGACAGTCTGAGAGGACAATCCAAGTTCTAGAAGACTTACTGAGATCATGCATCCTCGATTGGGGCAGTTCTTGGGACCACTACCTTCCTCTCGTTGAATTTGCCTACAATAATAGCTACCAGTCCAGCATAAGCATGCCTCCCTATGAAGCTTTGTATGGGAGATCGTGTAGATCTCCACTTTACTAGGATGAAGTAGGTAAAAGACAAATTCTGAAATCTGAGGAACTACAACTCTATTCTAACAATGTCAACCTAATCAAGCAAAGGTTAAAAAGGGCACAAGATTGTCAAAAGTCTTATGCTGATGCACATAGGACTAACACTCAGTTCTTAGTAGGTGATCATGTTTTCCTGAAGATTTGACCGATTCGAGCCATTGCAAAGAACAAAGGAAAACTTAGCCCTAGATATGTGGGTCCATTTGAAATTTTGGATCGTATTGGGGAATGTGCCTACATGTGGGATTTACCTCCACAATATAGCATGATGCACAATGTTTTTCATGTGTCGAACCTGAAGCGGTATGTCAAAGACCCTAGCCATATCCTCAATCATGAACCAATTGAATTAAAGGACACCCTTGTATACCAAGAAGCTCCAGTCAAGATATTTGATACTTGCACCAAGGAGCTTAGAAACAAGATGATCGAGATGGTTAAAGTATTGTAGAAACACCATGATAGTGATGATGCTACTTGGGAGTTGAAGTCAGACATGGAGGAACGATTTCTGGACCTTTTCAAAGAAGCTTGAATTTTGAGGACCAAATTCCATATAAGGAAGGGAGGATGTGATAAAGTGAGTTTTACTCATACTTTTGTCCAATTTCCAATTTTGACCTCCTTATGTTCACTTTTGGTCTCAATCTATTTTTCTTAGCTACATAATTAATTTTGAGACTCAATTACAAAATTTGGTGACCAATATGACTTGTTTACACATTATAACATTTTAATTAGGTTTAATGATCACTTTACTCAAAGAAATAAATTCGTTCCTCAAACTTCATTATCTTGTCCTCAAACTTTTTCTATATGTTCTACACAAGTTTGTGAAGCAATGTTCCAAATTTCACTCAAATTGGACACTCCTACTAATTTCTATGATTTTCTGAAGTTTAATCATGAAATTCCTTTTTTTGCTTTTATTTTTGCCCTTTTAAGGGCATGTGATCCAGTGAGATGGGTGGGAACGATCCCTGACCCTCAGATTAGGCACCCGTGGATTGGGGCCCTGATCAGACGGTAGTAGGGTCGTCCCCTACCTCCCGCAATCAGCGGAGAAGACCAAGGGGGGGTCGAGACCCCGATTTCACTCCTTCCTTGACCCATTTCAAAAATTGAAAGAACCAGGATGTGTTCCCCACTAATCTGGATGCAAACACCTAGTTTTCCCCCTCAAGTCCCTACGTATCTAGGGAAGGTGAGAGCCGCCTCTCTCAGCCGCCGCCATGGGAACAAACTTCCCTGACAACCCTAACCCTAGCCCATTTGGGCTATAAAATCTAGGCCCTCACCATCAGTGAGCCCTGATGACCCCAGTCGGCACCTCACCTCTCCCTATCTATCCATTGCTCGTGTTCCCTTTTTCTTCTCTGGCCGCTGCACTACCGCGGAGCAAGCCTGCTCGCGGGTGGGTTCCATGGTTTGGGATGATCAACCGTGACCCTCAGATATGAGTCCACGCTGACCCAAACCTGGATCGATGGTCCTAGCGCCTCCCTTTGCTCCTTCATCACTCACACACTCGATCAGTAGCAGATGACCACATAGCTTCTAGATCTGATCCGATCAAAACAAATCGAGGAATCCAACGGCTGTCGATTTTCTCGACCTTTCTTTTTCAGTTATTTATTTCCCTCTCTGCCCCAAATTCCAAAAAATGACTCAAACTTACAAAAATGATATCGTGAGATTCCTAGCTCCAAATATATCAAAATTATAGTCCATTTTCATAAGCAAAATTAGCCCGATCTAATAAAAATGGTTTCAGAACCTGTTTCATATTTATGTTCTTTATTTTGATGCAAGTACCATTGAATAACCTTCTTGAGTATAAATGGACAACTTTCTTAATTTCATGATCCTAATCTAGTTCCTAATCCATCATGCAATCTTACTTTGATGTTTAAGCACAAACATATCATTATGATCTAGAAACTTGAATAATGACTCATATATAGATGATATAACTAGGGTTATCCAATATGGTTCCTAAAAACACCAAAGTAGATCATTCATTCTCGATATATGCTTGATGCTTGATTAAATGTTGAAATAATTATATAATGTCGATTATAAATGGATGATCTACCCTATGGTTGTATAGGAATGCAAAACCCTAATCTTGCATACTCAATACATGGTTCTTGCATAATTTGATCTTGACCCACCACTCTATATCTTATTTGATCTAGGAACTACTTGAGACCTTGACCTTTTACTCTTGAACCTTTACTCGGTTAACATCCAAAAAGGTACACTATTATATAACTCCTCCTTGATTGTAATGATGATACTTTTAAGTATCTCTTGACCATATGTGTGGCTATTTATTGGATGAACTAATGTTCCCTATGATTAGTCTTCTATTTTTCTTCTATACTATATTTTGAAAAATATGAAACGATAAACTATAATACCCATTATGACTGTCCGTATATTGATCTTGATAATGATGTTGGAAAAGTTGATAATGTTGATATTGAATATAAGCAAACCCCCCCCCTTATTTGAAGGGTGGGATTTTGTACTTTGACCTCCTATATCCTATGGTGAGAAGGAGCTTGGTGACCTCCCCATCGTGTTGGGGTAATAGAGTCACACAAACCAATATAAGCATGCTTCTTGATTACAACATAATGGGAAATTCGTAATAAAATTCTTGTTGAACAACATTTTGGTTTTTGGAAGATCGTTCGATATACTTTTGAAACACAAGTCTTTCCAAGCATACTAGTTTTCTTATAAATATCTTTACTTGTTTTTATATAGCGTACCGTGCAATTGCATTGACATTGTGTCTTGGTTTTCTCGATTTTAGGTAATGCAAGGAACTAGAGATTTACATTCATCTACTCATTTATCCACTGCAATAAAGACTGCTACATCAATTATGGACTCTACATGGGAGCTAATTGTAAAAGGGATGTAGTTGTTGGCTAGTTTCTTATCTTTTTCTCTTTCCATGTTACCTACGGGCCTTATGTACTAAACCTTTTGGTTCATTTTAATAAAGAAGAATGTTATTTCAGTTTTGCATATTATTTATGTAATTTTCGGGTCACTCAGGGATGGGCACTCTAATCCCTTTAACACTTCCCTTTTAAAAAGTGGGATTGGGATTAGGGTAAGAACGGATCCGTGACAGTAGAACTAGAGTAGTGTAATTGCATTGTTATGTGCCCTTTATGTTTTTGGGATGGATGTTATGTGCCCCATACCCGAGTTTCAACTTTATGAGGGTTGGCTCAATTTGATATATTTGGGAGTTTGGTTATGTGCCATTCTCTACCTGGTTTCAACTTTATGAGGGTTGGCTGCCAATTGCTATTTATATTGTTCTAGGGCTATGCTTATCTCACATGCATGCAGGTTGATGATGTTTGTGATGGGTTATGTTCCCAAATCTCTATATGTGCTTATGTGGCACTACTTTATTGTTTTGATTATGGCAAGTATCTTTTTTTATGATGATGATGATTCTTTTCTTTTATGCCCTCTTTGGGTAGTCCTTATCTCTTGCATGGGAAGCCTTTTATTTTGATGTCCCTTATTCTTTATAAATTGCTCAATTTACTTTTTAGTATGCACATACCATCCTTTGCTGATGTTGTCTATTTTTTTTCTCTTCTTGCTGGGGTATGCTTCCAACCCTAGGTGGAGGACTTGGATGGCAAGGCATGATGACTTGGCCTTAGATTGTGTAGTTAAAGCTTGGAGACAATCTTGAGGCATTTAGATTTCCTCTACATGGATCGTTGTGATGTAAGTTTTAGTTGCTCCCGTGTGTTAAAATTGAATATAGTCATGATTTTATTCCGCTGCTACACTTTGGTTGTTTTGTATACCATTAATAAAATTTTGAAAATTTTACACCCACTCCATCATACCTTTTGAGTGGGTTTGGATTGGAGGTTTTATTGTTCAAATTTTTAGTAAGGAGGTGATTTCACTTCTTTACAAAATCCTTGGGTTTCCTCCCAAGAAGTGCTAATTTATAGTATTTAGCTTGACTTTTCTATTGATGCTTCTCAGGGTACTTTTGGTGGTACTAATTGTGGCTCTTTGAGGTCCGTTTCTGATCTTCCGACAAAGGCTTCATCTTCATAGTATTTTTTCTCTATGCCCATTCACCTTAAAAGTACCAATCTTATCACTGGTAATCTCCATCACCTCGGATGGATAGATCTTGACAACGGAGAAAGGGGCAGACCATCTAGACGCAAGTTTTCCTAGAAAAAGCATGAGTCTTGAATTGAACAACAGAGCTGTGTCTCCTTCTGAAACATCTTTGTGCTTGATGTGGGTGTCATGCCTCACTTTTGTTCTTTTCTTGTAAATTCTAGCATTTTCATATTGGCAGATGGCATAACTTTCCATAGATGGTCTGGTAGGGGGTAGTCCCTATCAACATATTGTAAGTGGTTCTATATGCCCATATGGCATCATCTAGTTTCATATACCAGTCCTTGTGGGTCCTACTAATGGTCTTTTCCAATATCTACTTAATCTATATGTTTGATACTTCAACCTATCCTGATGTCTGAGGGTGGTATGGCGTGGCAACCTTATGCTTGACCCTGTACTTCCTCATCAATGCTTCAAACTATTTTTCTATGAAATGGGACCTCCCTTTGCTAATGGAGATGTGTAGAACCCCATATATATGAAAAATAGTCTTCTCAAACAATCTCACAACTCCCTTAGAATCACAAGTGGGAGTTTCTATAGCTTCTACCCACTTAGAGAGATAGTCTACTACGATTAGAATGTATTTGTTTCCTCTAGAGGAGGGGAAGGGTCCCTTATAATCCAGTCCACAGACATCAAAGATCTCTACTTCCACCCAGTCAGATATAGGCATCTTATTTCTTCTATTAATGTTTCATGCAAGCTTGCATTCTTTAGAAGACTTGACAAAAGACATGGCATCTTTGATGAGAGTTAGTAAAGAAAAGCCTGACTACAATACCTTGGTTGTGGTCCTTTCGCCTCCATAGTGACCACCATAAAGTGAGGAATGGCATTCTTTGAGGATTTGAGGTACCTCTTCTTCTGGCACACAACGTCAGTATAAATTGTCGAAACATCTCTTAAACAACAAAGGGTCATCTAGTAATAATTCTTCATATCAGAGAATAGTTTCTTCTTTTGATTGTAAGTTATCTCAGGAGGCAATTGTTCGAAGGACATATAGTTACAGATGTCAACGAATCAAGGCAGATTTGGTTCGATTGACTTGGCCATCATCAAGGCCTGATATGTGTAGTTTTTGTTTATTAGTACCTAATTTTCTTCACTGACTACTATTCTCAACAAGTGGTCAGCGATTATGTTCTCCATTCCTTTCTTATCCACGATCTCATGATCAAACTTGTAGTACCAAAGCCCATCACAACAATCTTAGCTTTGTGTCTTTTTTCTACATGGGATACTTTATGACCCTGTGGTCTGTGTATACCTTCACCTTTGATCCTATCAAATAGGATCTGAATTTATCAAAAGCAAAGACAATAGCCATAAATTCTTTTTCTGTGATGGTATAGTTCCCTTGAGCTTATTCTAGTGTCTAACTTGCATAATATATAGCATAATGCTTCTTATCTTTTCTCTATTCGAGGATGGCCTCAATGGCGTAATCATTGGCATCACACATAATCTCAAACAGGAGTTCCCAATCCGAGGCTTGCAAGATGGGGGTAGAAGTCAAAGTGTTCTTCAATAGATTAAATGCTTTAATGCACTTATTGGAAAAAATCAAATTCCACATCTTTAACCTGCAGGTTGGACAACGGCTTGGCTATTTTAGAGAAATATTTAATGAATATTCTATAATATCCAGCATGTCCCAGTAAACTCCTCACTCTTGTTACAGATTTTGGCAGGGATGACTTTGATATAGCTTTGATCTTGCTTTTATCCACTTCCATGCCTTTCTCAGAAATTTTTGTGTCCTATAATTATTCATTTTCTCACCATAAAATGACATTTTTACCAATTCAGCACAAGTTGCTTCTCCTCACATCTTTGTAAGACTTTCGACATGTTTTCAAGACATCTATCAAAGTCTGGTCCATACACTGAGAAGTCATCCATAAATACCTCCATTATGTCTTCCAAAAAGTTTGAGAATATGGGTATCATGCACCTTTGGAAAGTAGCTGGCAGATTATATAATCTAAAAGAAATTCTTCTGAAGGCGTACGTCCCATAGAAATAAGTGAAAGTAGTCTTTTCTTGATCATTAGGGTGGATAGGGACCTGATAGAATCCAGAGTATCCATCAAGAAAATAGAAATAGGATTGTCTTGCAAGCCTTTCTAGAACTTGGTTGATGAAAGCTAGTGGAAAGTGGTCTTTCCTCGTGCGGTATTAAGCTTGCATTAGTCGATACACATCCTCCATCCGCTAATTGTCTGAGTGGCCACTTCATCTCCATTTATTCCTTTTACTATAGTCATCCCACCTTTCTTAGGTACAACATGGATTAGGATGACCTAGTTGCTATCAATAATGGGGTAGATGATCCCTGCATCACATCTCTTTATTACTTCTTTCTTTACAACTTCTTTCAGCTTATGATTCAATTTTCTTAGTAGTTGAGCCAAGGGCTTAGCAGATTCCTCAAGATTGGTTATGTGCATGCATAGAGCTGGTACGAGGCCTTTGATATCTTCGACATAACATTTAATACCTTTCCTTCATAGTTTGAGTTCCTTCAACACCTTTTTCTCTTGATCTTCTGTCATAGAAGAGTTTATGAAATAGGGTTTATTTCATTAACATCTAGGAATTCATACTTTAGTCCTTCCAGGAGTTGCTTCAACTCAGGTTTTGGTTACGGTTCTACTTTTTCTTCTGGTTTCTATTCTATTGAGTCCTACATCATAGTTTCTATTATACCTTCTTCATTACTAGAATCTACCTCCTCAGTTTGATTCAAGTAATCCAGAATCTCAACCATTTTAGGTCTTTTAGATTGGGATCAGGATTGTTTAAGGCTCACATGAGAGGGTCGACTATCGCATTGCTTTCTTGTACTTCCTCACAATATTGAGTATAACTATCCATAAAATAGGGTAACTCAAATAGAGAGGGTCCTCTCATGGCATCTTCTACAAAAAATTTGATGTGGTCATTACCAAAGTGAAGAGGTATGATTCCCTCTGTGACATCTATTAGGTATCTCCCGATGGTGAGGAATAGTCTTCCAAATATCATGGGGCGTGATGGATCTTCAATAGTGTCAATCACCACTATATCACAGGGTATAAAGAACCTTCTGATGTGGATTGGGATATCCTCTACAACTCCTACTAGCTTTGTAAAGGTGTGGTTGGCAAGCTGAATTCTCACACCTATCTTCACCATATATGTTAGTACAAGCCTTCGGGCTAAAGAAAGGGGGATAAGACTTATACTTTCCCCAAGATCAATAAGTCCATTTCTTTCTATATTATCTCTCACAATGAAAGGAATAGTAAATGACCTTGGGTCCCTATTCTTTGTTGGCATAGTTTCTTGAATAAAATCACTCGACATCTATGTTAATTGTACTATCTCAACGTGATCACCTTTCCTCCTCTTTGTAATCATGTATTTGAAGAATTTATCATAGGTAGGAATTTCCTCAATTGCATCTAGAAATGAATATCTAGGTGCAATTTCTTTACCACCTCCATGAACTTATCATATCTATTATTTATATGAGCTTTAATCAGTTTGTAAGGGAATGGGACTCTTGGTGAATAAGCATTTCTTTGTGTAAATATCTCTTCAGTGGAATCTGATTTCTTGGTCTTTGCACTTTTCTTCTTTTTGTCTTTTTCTTCAGTCTTGTCTTCATTTGTTGGATCTTCCCTTTCATATTTCTCCTCTAATATAGTGGGTTTAGTCTTTGGATCGGAAGCCTTTTCTTCTTCATCATGAACTTCTTCTTATTTCCTCTCCACAACTTTTCCTGATCAAAGAGTAGTCATCTTTGTGGTTTCAGTGTTCGATGGGATTTTCCCTTGAGGATTCTTTACGAGCTCAACCAACATGGCTAGTTGTTGATCAATCTATCTTTTATGCGATTTCATATCCACCATCTGGGTTTGTATTTTGCTTAACACCCCGAGATGTTGATGGTGCTTTGGGTGAGTTGGTCGTTCACCGAAGCTTGCCTTTTTGTAAAATCAAACAGCTGAGCAATCATGTCAGGCTGGTTTTTATCCTTGGTCTGATTCTGACTTTGATTTTGTCCTTAGTTTTTGCAACTCACATTTTTGTTTTGATATCAACCTTGATAGTTTTTCTTGTTTTGATGATAACTAGTAGTCCTGGTATACTGAGTCGGTCCACTTTTTTCTTGAATCCTGGGGGTGTCTTAGACAAACCATCTAGTTGATGAGAATTATCAACATCATCTTTGTTGTCATAATTGAATCCTGGATGATTTGACCATTTGAAATTTGCATAACATAGGTTTTCTATTTCTTCTTCACTTTCACTTTCTTCACTTTCTTTTTGTCATGTATAGATATAGTTGTCAATTCCATGGCCTCCTTCACCACACTTGACGCACTTCATGACTTTCTTAACAAGTTTCTTGCCCTTGCCTCCAGTGTCTTTCAGTTGTTTGACATTTGTGGCAATCTTCTGAATTTGAGCCATGTTGGATTCTAGAGCTTTGGCTTTGACTGAAGGTCCTTCAGATCTATCCTTCTTTGTTGAGCCTTTATCACTACTCTCATACTCCACACCTACTTGCAGTGCATCCTTGTTGTCAATGATCTTCATAGTTGTTGTCAGCTTCTTTCCAAGAAAGTCAATCTCTGCAACAACATTCAGCAAATTCCACTTCGTGGGAGTTAGCCCATTGTAAAACGTTGTCACCAGAAATCCCGTGAGGTAGTTTTGATGAGTAGAATACCTTTGATACTCTTGATATTGTTCTTAATCTTCATGAAGATTCTCTCAAGGATTTTTCATGAAGGAAGTGATATTTTGCCTATTTCGGATGGTTTTTTCAATGGGGTAGAATTTATGAAAAAATCATCAACAAGGAGCCTCCATCCCTCAATGGACTAGTGAGGTAGGTTAAGATATCAGGACAGATCTTTATCCTCTAGAGAGAAAATGAATATTTTACAGCATATAACTTCTTGAGGCACTCCCCTCATCTTGATGGTGTCACAGATGTTTTTGAAGGCATAAAGATGATGATAAGGATTCTCATTCTTGGAATTTCATTGGAAAGGCTTGTTTTGGAACATTAAGATGATGACATGTTTTAGCTCAAAATTAGTTGCATCTAATCATTGGATAATGATAGTGCATCTTGATTCGTTAGCTCTGGTAGCAGCCAACTCTCTAAGTGTTTTATCTTCTTCATCGTCCTCTTCCTTACTCTTACCATGATCTCATTCGCGATCACGATGATTCCTTATGTATCTTTGGCGGTGGCGGCGGTGGTGCTTAAGATGTTGCCTCTCCTCTTCACATTCTTCATCCTCATGGTGTTGACCATCTGAGTGATGTTCCTTTCATTCTTCTTTAATTTTGGGAAGAATCCTTGGATTTCGATCTTCACCAAAAGTCCCACCTTCTCTATGAGGCAGCATGTTGATATGTGAGGTAAGGAAGTTGAGGGTAATGATTTGCCTCTCTCCAAGCTATCTAAATAGTTTGCACAGTTAAGTTAGAAAATTGGACATGTAAAATGAAGTATTCTAAGAAATTTAGATATGGTAGATTTAGAAGTTTGTGTAGTCAAGCTTGTTACTAAGCTTGAGGAAATAGTGTATAGTGTGTAGACTCACATTCTTAACAGTACCATTTTGCCTTATCCCCGACAACGGCACCAAAAAGTTGACCAGTTTAAATCACATGTCCAAAAATGGAGTGTATCTAGAGTAGTTGGACTCTTAGATATATAACCTGACATTCAGGACTCCGTAACTATTTTATAGTGTTCAATGTAGTAGATCGGGTTGAGCCACATGGACAAGATAGGTAAGTGCTAAGAGAAACTATGAATCAAATACAACAAACAAAAGGGGTAGATTAAGATGGTGTTCCTTATGGAACGATGTTACTCCAAACAAAGCAAAAAAAGAAAAAGTAAGAAAGCAAGACAAAGGAATAATATCAAATAAGAAGTGATGTAATAAAAAAAGGTTGAATGTGAACTTGGGATGGTTTTCACCTACCAAGGTATCTCACCAACATGCAATACTTACACCCCTTTGTATACCCTTAGCAAGATTACAAGAAACCATCATATAGGTCTATTCCCTCCTCTCTCGAGCTTATGATAGATATAGATTGTAAAGTTGTCTCTCTCTCTCGAGATGGCAAGCAAACAATCACAAAGCAAACCATATGACCATTTAGTTTTAGTATTTCAACATTTTCATGCATTCATTCCACTCCATAACACTTAGATAGGATTAATACAACTCTTTTGAGGCATTAACCATCATACATCACAAGATGGTAGCTAATCATGCAAGTGAAGAATTAAGAACAAGAGTATGGAGATAACATTTGCTAGGAGTATATATATTCAAAAGGATGCAAGTATATATATGTTGGGAGAGCCTTAGTGTCTACTCTCAACCCAAATAAACTATTTAGCCACACATGTTAACGAGCAGAATAAAGGCATTACATAAGTGTAGATACATTAAGAATAATAAAGAAGAGGAAGGTACATCGTGAGGAAGGTGATAAATCTAAAGAAGAAAGGAGGCAATACACCAACGATACTTCTTTAGATCTAGAACTGGTATGGGCATGGAAGTTGGAAACTCCTTCTCTCAAAGAAGAGGATGGAAGATCTTCTCTCTCCTCTATCTTTTGGCTTTGGAGATCCAAGACCAATGCAGATTAACAAGGATGTCTCTGGAGTTGGGCAACACTTCATTTCTCTTGATGATCCCCATTTGTATGAGGTTGAGGCTTATTTATAGGCGTTGCTCACTTACTTAAACCCAACTTTCTGGTTGAGATGGGTCTCACAGTTACGATCCATGTCGAGATTGAGACTATCATCACAATTGATGCTTGTGTCTCGAGCGCGTCTCTTGTAGTGGTTACTCCTGATGCTCTGATCATGACTTTGTTGTTCACATCATCACTCTGATCATGAAAACATGAAGATTTCCATGTCTGTCTTTGGTTGAAACCACACATCACGGTCGCGACTGCAATGCTATTGGCCTACCATGGTCGCAACCTATATTAGACCATTGTGGTCGCGACCACTATGCAATTGGATGTCTTTCCCAGGATAGATGGTGGACTTGTCTCGATCGAGACACCTATCTGTGAAGACCATGACGAAGCTGTATTTGCATGGGTTAAGCAAGGGCATCAAGTCAAACCCCAAATTTTGCTCACGGACATCGAAAATAGACAGAAAAGATCATAAAGAGATATCCTTATAGAAATAAACTAGGTGCAAAAAGTTCACAAAATGACATGTTATCATGGTATACTAGTAACAACCAAAAGAGATTCTAGTCTTTCTTCTTAAATCTTCTTATGTCCCATCATATATACCTTAATTATCAATCATCACCCATATTTTACCTAAACGACATCTAAATTTTCAAACTAACTAAAATAGGCCACTATAGCTCCTTGATTACCCTTCTCTTCCATGTATAAATATTTATCATATACCTACTCACAACATCTATCCAATCTATGGTGCTTTGCTCAATATCTATGTATGCAAATGTCTAGTAGTTCTTATCATGGGCATAATCTTTGTGTTTGTCTACTATAAAATCACCCTTATATATGTCCATGATTAAAACAAATTGTTCCTAATGAGCACATAAATGCTTGTATTTCTCCCTATGTGTCACTATCTTGTTTGTCAACATGTGAAACATCTATTTTATCGAAATGATATATAAAACATGTTATAAAATTAATCATTGTTTGGATTTCTTTTGTACCCACTTGTAGAGTCTCCATGTAATTGGTAGTGTTTCTTATAGTTTCATCATTACTCAGCTTGTTCTTACTCTATCAATACCTCCTTCACTTACCTTAAGCCTTTATTGAATCCTCATAAGCTTACTCCTCCACCACAATAGCTTGTGGCATTTATGTCATGTAACTATTCACATGAATATCACTTTGTTGGTTATTTATCCTTTTCTTATTTATCTATTCGATAAGGACACCATATCAAGAACAAACTTTCACAGGTCATATTATACTAAGAAAATTGCAAATGAATTTGGTAGAAGGGGGTTACATCAAAATTAATTACATAAATATTTAACCAAATTGATCATAATTTTTATAGATTTACAATAAATTTCTATAATTATATGAATGACCAATATCTCAATTCACTAAAGAATGGTATTTTCCCATCAATAAATTTGAATCCAATATATATTTTGTTTTACTTCCTCTTTTATTGGATAAAGCACCGAGTTGCACGGTAAAGAGGAACTAAAACTTAACCAAAGACCCTTTCAGTCTCCACCTTGTAGTTCCCTAAATTAAAGAAGAAGTAATGATTGTTTCATCTTAAAATCAATCACAAATAGAATACCCATTTACTAATCATATATTGGTCTTCTCAAGAACAATATACTAGTTGACATTTATTCTTACGAGTTTATTGGTCACCAAGTATTTTTTGTGGATACTAATTAGCTTTATAACTTATTCAGGATTAACAATCATATGAAAGGATCAACTCTTCCTAACTTATACATCAATGGTCAAATCTACTATCTCATGTCCACATTGTTGTTGATAGCCTTTTCTAGGATATCCCTAACATATCCTTCTATTTATGGATCTACAATGCAATCTTTCATGCTCTTCTCACTCTTAGGGACAACACCACCATGTACAGACCATGGTTCCAACATGGATGTCGCATCAGAGTCTTCCTTTTCCATGTGTCATTCACCACCTTTATGATTGACCAATTGAAACCCACCCTTGTGGTAGGATAGAAATTTGGAGGTTAAAAAGTGATGGATGCTACCCTTGTTTGTAGATTGAGTTCTAGTTTAATGTAAAAATAATGGTCTAATTCTTACATTCTTCCCCGCTACATCTATTGATGTGCCTTTAAACCTTTTCAACCCCAATAATGAGAACACCATCATATTGTTGGAGATAAAATTGATCCAAGTCAAACAAGTATGGCATGGAACATATTTTTAAATCTAATCACACATTGTGTTGGGATCGATACATATATGTGTTCTTCTTCTGTAGAATATTGTCATTGCTAGTCTTTCTTCCTATATTTAAAGTGAGTGGCTTATTCCAACTTCTCTTGGTGTATTGACGTGGGATTTTTATCGCACTAACAAACTCACTCGGGGTTGAAATCCCCGAGCTTTTACCAAAACCAAAGTGCAATAATACCACCCGCAAGCAGACGAGTCTTATCATAGTATAGTTAAGGATCGAATCCAAAGGACAATGTATTTAAGAATCCTTGTCAGTCTAGCCTAGTTCGAGTTAAGACTAATATTTAAAATGATTGGTTGATTTGAGTTTGATTAAATGAATTGCAAGAAAGTAAAATATGAATTAAAGTTGGATTTAGATCAATGATATGGAATCACTGGGGTGGTATCGGGTTTCACCACCGCTACACATACAAACATCCAGGCAAGATATAACTATCCAAATAGAGTTGCTGCAAAACACCCCATTCAGGCGTTAGGTTCGCGTAAGCATCACCTTAGGCATCATATGTCTCGTCACCATCTGGATCACTTACTTACAGCTCTGAAGATACAAAAATCCAATGAAGGTTGTGGGCCCCCTATACAGGCGTTAGGCATACAGAAGCATCACCGAAGGCTAGATGGCTCATCCCCTCACAGATCATACACTTACAACCTTGAAGAAATCCCATTCTATTTCTAGTTTGGGAGTCAACCGCATTAATCGATAAGCAAGCAGGTGATTAATATATGAGAAAACATCGATGATTAACAAGAAGATACAAAATCCAACTAAGGTTGTGAACCCCCTATACAGGCGTTAGGTAGATAGAAGCATCACCGAAGGCTAGATGGCTCGTCCCCTCACGGATCATACACTTACGACCTCAAGGAATCCCATTCTATTTCTAGTTTGGGAGTCAACTTGTTAAACGACATTCAATCCTACATATAGAAGTTCTCACAACATAGGAAGAACAAAGATGAAAGCAATCAATTAATCTTACTACGAACATAACGATTAACAACGAAATCAAAAGTTATATACATTGCCATGGGAAGTTTAATAAAAGAACATGACTGCATGGGCAGCGGGGTTAGTCCCCGCACCCCGGCGAAAGGGAACTACTCGCTCATGATGCAAGAAACAAGAAGAATGAGGAAGAGAGAGAAATCCACCATGAGTACGGTGCAGAAGGTAGTCGCAGCTCGGTGAAGATGATGCGGTCCTCTACGTCGTGTCGGAGGAGATCTGGACGCGAAACAGAAGATGTCAAGACATACCGGACAGTCTCTCTTGCACCGTCTTCCTTCTCTTCTCAGTCTCCTTCATTGCAACACGGGCAGTAGGTGGAGTGAAACTGGCGTGGACGGTACTGGATCTGGATCGGACCTGTGTACAGGCAGCCTGTCGGCGTCCCAGAGCCGATGCCTCAAAAGGGGACCCTATTGGTCCTATTTATAGGCACAGGACTGGCCTTCACGTTTCTGGTGTGTTTCCAGTCCAAACAGCTTGTGGGATATTTTTGCTCAAACGGTCTTGTAAAGTTTGATCAAACAATTTTGGTGCTTAAATGGTCTTGAACAGCTTTGGCAAACAGTTTGTAAACCATTAGTAACCAAATAGTTTTTGCTCCTTTCGGTTTGGAAACCGAATGAATAGCTCATATGATTTTCAAGTTAATTTGACCAAATGATCTTCAGTATTTTTGCTCTCACAGTTTGGAAACCGAATGAGACTAAACGGTCTCACAGACTGTTTGCCGATGAAATGGTCTACAAACCGTTTGCTTGTCAAACGGTCTTCTTTGTGGACAGCAAGAGCAAATGGTCTTCGATTCGGTCTTGCCTTCATCTAATTCCAAACGGTCTTCTGATTCATTCATTCGATCTTCTAATTCGTTCATTCGGTCTTCTACTTGACAGCAACAAACAGTTTGTTGGGTCAAACGATCTTTATTTACAGTGGCTCTCTGATCGGTTTGTAAAATCAAACGGTCTTCGACCTTCTCCAAACGATTTGCACAACAAACGGACTTATGACCTCGGTGTCAGAATGATCTCACAACCCAGCAACATCAAACGATCTCACAACAGCGATCGGTGGGTGAACTTTCCACGGAGGAGGTCTGCAATCGGGGGGGGGGGGTCGAGAGGTAGAAGACGATGCACCACAATCATGGTGAGGTTTCCGCCACACGGCCGTGCTGCCTCACACGGGCGTGGCGGGGACAGTGCTTCATGGTCTTGAATTAATCGTCTAAATGGTCTGGGTTATGCCTCCAATCAGTATCCACTGGCCTATCGGTCTTGAGACCGAATGGGCTCAAACGGTCTTGAGACCGAAAGGGCTCAGACGATCTTGAGACCGAATGGGCTCAAACGGTCTTGAGACCGAAAGGATTAAACCGAATGGTGAGACCGAATGGAGGAAACTGAACGGATGAAACTATCTGATCGGATTGCTTGGTCAGGACCAAGGGTGAGAGAAGGTGAACCCTAGCTGATTGTTCAACTTTATCAAGACCTACATCAAATCAACATAATTTCAGTTAAAATCATGATAATTGGACCAATTTAGTAATTTCACAAGTTTTTATATTCAGTAGATGAAATTGAATGCATTGAGTCGAATTTGACCCAATGTGGTGATTGAAATTCCTGATGAATATGCATTCATTAAAATACCCTGAACTTAAATGTTGCTCGTCCTCGAGTAACACAAAATCTGAAACAGTTGCCAAATGAATACTTTCAATTCATGTGATTGCCTCATCTTCACATCACGATTGTTTTCTTTCTGCTTAGTATGACTCAGTATCTCAACCTCCTGAGACCACTAAACACATCTTACCATATCTTCGTACCTGAGTTTGCTTTCCAATATCACTTCCTCCCCACTTTTTCCAACAACAAGCATGTCAAGAGTTTTGTAAGAGTCCAGAGATACAACATCAGATCTGACACTGGTGTTTTTCAAGATAGTGGGGGCATGCATTGTGCCATTAGGTAGAAAATGGAGTGAATGGTGGTATGGAAGGAAGAAGTAAATCTCTCCTCTATTCAACTCGAGATTTTCTTTTTATTTGTTTTGCAATTTCATTTATTGCATTTTTATGCGAATCTCTCCTCTATTTGACTCGAGATTGCATTTCTTTTTGTGTGCACTTTGGCATCTTTTTGTATGCAAATCTCTCCTCTATTCGACTCGAGATTGCATTTTTGGTGGTAAGCCCCTATATGTTTGCGAGGGGTATGGAAGAAGCGGATGGAAGGAAGTGGCGTGCCACCCCGAACTTAGGGTTTGGCACTATTTTGGCTATTTTGTTTCTTTTGATGGACGGAGGGGTACGAAGATGATTGAAGAAGTGTAGAAGAGAGTTCAGATCAGAATGCAACTTGATTTATGATTCAGTGTACCAGGTTGTTCTCTTTATCAAACTCTGCTCAAATCATGACTTGATGAGGGTCCAGTGGGGATTCCATGTTATTGTTCCACTATTCAGTTAGAAAGCACGATGTGTTTGATCCCTATCAGTTTGATAGACACTTGTCATTTTTTTCATAAGTATCATGATGCTAGGAGTCATAAGCTTCACAAGATGATTTCAATCAAAAGGCTAGTTTCAAAAAGTGGTCCTTTTGAGGATTTTCTTTGAATAAGGAGGATATAATGATTCAAAATGCATAGCAAGTTAGTTAGTGACTTTTAATGAAACCAGGAAGTGTCAAAAATTCATCAAGTATTTGTTCAATTTCTTTGAAAAACTTTAAAAATTGTTAAAAATTTTGAAATTTTTTTATCAAAAATGCGACGATGCAATCTTAAGTCTGAATTAGATGGGTAAAGGTGTAAAGTAAGATATGTACCACCCACCCTCCACTCCGAACTTAGAAATTTGCTCGTCTCGAGAAAACCCTAAATCCGAGATGGAGGGGAAAGTTCATGTCGTTTGGACCACTGGATGTGGTTGTCCTCCAATCAGCGTGTTTCCTCCATCTGAAAATCTCAAACAAAAAGATCATTCAGAACTCGAAGTAGCATCTCGCGATGCAATTTTTATTCAGTGCAAAATTATCTAATTAAAAAAAACAAAATTGAGAAAAATTTCTAATTCAAAGTTAAAACAAATTTTATGTATCGGGTTGCCTCCTGACAAGCGCCTTTATTTTACGTCGATGGCTTGACGTGATATCTTCAACTTCATGGTGGTTCCTTTAGATTGGAGAGATCTATTGTTGCTTCAGTGCTTATGTCGGTTGTGGTAAAATATCTTTTCAAACATTGACCATTTACCACGAATTCACGCGAGTTTTCATTCCATAAAGAGAAAGCACCATGTGGGGAGATGCTTTTGACAATGTACGGTCCAGACCAGCGAGAATGGAGTTTCCCTGGGAATAGCTTCAACCTTGAGTTGAATAGAAAAACTTGGTCTCCCACTTGTATGTCTTTTCTTTTTAAATGACCATCATGCCAGAGTTTGGTGTGTTCTTTATAGATTTGTGCATTCTCATAAGTTGTCATCCTGAGTTCGTCCAGCTCTTGGAGTTGCAGAATCCTGGCTTGGCCTGCTTCTTTCATATCAAAATTCAGTTGTTTTATTGGCCACCATGCCTTGTGTTCCAGTTTGACTAGTTGGTGGCAAGTCTTTCCATATATTAATCGAAAAGGTGTAGTCCCGAGGGGGTTTTATAAGCAGTTCGATAGGCCCATAATGCGTCGTTGATTTTCATCGACCAATCTTTCTGATTGCGGCCTACTGTCTTTTCCAAGATACTCTTGAGTTGACGATTAAAAACCTCCACCTGTCCACTTGTATGTGGATGGTAAGGTGAGGCTACATTGTGAGTAATACCATACTTTCTTAGCAATGCTTTAAGGCTTCTTTCAAGAAAATGGGAACCTCCGTCGGATATAACCGTGCGTGGAACACCAAAACAAGGAAAAATAATATCCTTGAATAATTTGATGACTGGTTGGGAATAACTAGTGGCGGTTGGGATGGCTTCAACCCATTTTGAGACATAGTCCACCGCCGCTAGGATGTATGAAAATCCATGAGAAGATGGGAATGGACCCATGTAGTCCACCCCCCAAACATCAAATATCTCTACTTCTTGCCATAGATTCAGCGACATCTCATCTCTCTTTGTTATATTGCCAGATCTTTGACATTTGTCACATGATAGGAAAAAGTCATAGGAATCTTTGGATATGGTTGGCCAGAAGAATCCACATTGCAAAACCTTCCAGGAAGTCATTTTAGAACTCATATGTCCTCCTACTGGTACTGAGTAACATTGTTCCAAAATAAGTTGAGCTTCTTCTTCGGCGATACATCGTCTATATAGACCACCAGCACATAGTTTAAAAAGGTACGGCTCATCCCAGTAGTACTATTTTACATCATGCATAAATTTCTTCAGTGCATTTTCGATGCATTGAGGATGAATAACCCCAGCAATGAGGTAGTTCATAAAATCCGAGTACCACGGTATGGCTTCTGAGACCTTCATTAGTTGATCATCCAGAAGGGAAACATTAACCAGAATCTCCTCAGTAACCAGAGTGTGGATGCGACTGAGGTGATCTGCTACCACATTTTCTGTACCCTTTTTATCTCTTATCTCCAAATCAAATTCTTTCAATAGGAAAATCCATCTAATTAGCCTAGGTTTTGCATCTTTCTTTGCCCGAAAGTAACGAATGACAACGTGATTTGTGTAGACAATGACCTTTGAACCAATTAGGTAGGATCTGAACTTGTCAAAGGCATACACGACTGCCAGAAGTTCTTTCTCAGTAGTAGCGTAATTCCTCTGAGCTTCATCGAGGGTCTTTGATGCATAATAGATCACATAATGTTTCTTTTCTATATATTGGCCCAAGACAACACCTACAGCATAATTGCTTGCATCACATATGATTTCAAAAGGGTGGTCCCAATCGAGAGCTCTAATGATAGGTGTGGTTGTGAGGGCATGCTTTAGTGTGTTGAAGCTTTTAACACATTCTTCGTCAAAATTGAATTCAGCATCCTTTAGTAACAAATTTGTCATTAGCTTGGTTATTTTTTAGAAGTCCTTTATAAACCGTCTATAGAATCCTGCATGACCTAGGAATGATCGAACTTACTTTACATTGATAGGGATAGAGAGCTTGGAAATCACCTCAATCTTGGCCTTATCTACTTCAATACCTCGATTACTAACCCTATGGCCCAGGATAATGCCTTCCTTTACCATGAAATGCTACTTCTCCCAATTCAGCACAAGATGTGCTTCTTCACATCGTTTGAGGACCAGGGAAAGGTGTTTTAGACATGAATCGAATGAATCTCCGTATATAGAAAAATCGTCCATGAAAACTTCCATAATTGTTTCAGTAAGACCGGAAAATATGGCAGTCATGCAACGCTGGAAAGTTGCAGGTGCATTGTAGAGGTTGAACGACATTCTTCTAAATGCGTATGTTCTGAATGGGCATGTGAAAGTGGTTTTCTCCTGGTCATCTGGATGTATAGGTATTTGGTAGAATCCAGAGTAACCATCGAGATAACAGAAGTATTCTTGATGAGCCAGCCGCTCTAATACTTGATCAAGAAAAGGCATTGGAAAGTGATCCTTTTGAGTTGCCTTGTTAAACTTCCTATAATAAATGCACATCCTCCACCCTGTGACTATTCGGGTGGGAATGAGTTCACCGTTTTCATTTCATTTTACAGTAGTTCCACCTTTCTTTGGGACAACATGCACTGGACTGACCCACGGTGAATCGAAGATTGGGTAGATGATTCCTGAAGTGAGCAATTTAATGACTTCTTTACAGACTACCTCTTTCATATTTGGATTCAGTTTCCATTGATGTTCAATAGTTGGCTTGTGATCTTCCATCATAGGGATTTTGTGCATACACATCGCTTGACTAACCCTAGTGAGGTCATTCATTTTGTTACCAATGGATTTCTTTCTTTCCCTTAGTTCTTTCAAGAGTTTATCTTCTTTCTCAGTTGTTAGATCGGAATTTATAATAACTGGACAAACCTTGTGATCATCCAAAAACACATACTTTAGTCCCTCGAGCAGGGGCTTCATCTCAGGGGCTTCTGGTTTTTTGCATGTTTCTTCAGTAGCTTCCATAGCTTTGAGTTCTTCACAAGTGGCTTCAACATCTTCTTTTACAGATTCGAGGGATTCGATGTAACCCTTTACTTGTTCGTCAATAGGTTCATCAACTGATGGATCTATTAGAGTGACTTCTAATGGATCGTCTGATTCATGATTCTCTTGAGTCAGAAGTGACATCTGCTCTATGCAATCAATCAGATAGACTTCTTCTTGCATACTTGGTCTTCTCATGCTTTCAAAAACTTTAAATTTGAGAGTTTCCTTACCTAATCTAAGAAGCAAGGTTCCTGCTTCAACGTCGATTAGAACTCTTGCAGTGGTGAGGAACGGACGTCCAAAGATGAGAGGATATCTGGCGTCCTCTTTTATGTCCATGATGACAAAATCACACGGTACATAGGAATCTTATTCTACCTTGACAGGTACATCCTCAATGATTCCTATCGGGCATTTTATCGAATTGTCTGTGAGTTGTATAGTCATGCCAGTTGGCAGAAGTTCAGTAAACCCTAGACTTTTGCAAAGGCTGAGAGGCATGATGGAGATGCTAGCACCAAGATCTTCTAGTCCTTTCTTGCATGAAGAATCACTGATATGGTAGGAAATCCCAAAAGATCCTGGATCTTTCTATTTCTTTGGCATCTTACTATGGATGATATCTGAAGTGGTTTTAGCTAACTTGACTGTTTCATATTCTTTAGTTATATATTTCCTGGTGAGGAGTGACTTTAAGTATTTTGTCCAAGTTGGTATCTCGTCCAGTGCATCCAAAAAGGGTATATCAACATGAAGTTTCTTCATAGCTTCTTTAAACTTATTGAATTGAGTATCAAGCTTGGTTTGCCTTAAACGAGCAGGGAAAGGAATACGAGGCTTGTATATAGGGATATCAGGTTCTGGTGTTTCAGTTTCTTCATCAATAGGTTTCTCAAGTCTTTCCTTATCTGTCTTATCAGCAGTTACTTTGATAGGAGGATCAAAATAGTCTTTTCCTGACCTCATGGTGACTACCTTCAACTGTTCAGGATGCTTAGGATTGTTCTCGGGTTGGCCAGTGAAAACTCCAGGAGGTGGCTTTATGCTAGCTACGAGTTGAGCTAGTTGAGATTCAATTGCCTTCTGCTGAGCTTGTTGGTTAGCTATCATAGTTTGTTGAGTTTACAACATCTTTTCAATGACTGATAGCTTGTCATCAGGAGAGATGGGACTTTCTTGTTGTCCTTGTTGTTGATAAGGAACTTGGTTAAGACTCTGGTACTGGGAATTGTTTTGATAATTATTGAAGTTCCTATTCTGAAAGTTTCCCTTGAAATTTCCTTGATTTCCAAAATAATGTTGTTGATTATACTGGAATCCTGGTGGGTCTCGTGGTTGATTGTTTGAACCGAATTGATACGAGTTCACTGCTCCAGCGGGGTTTCCATATTGAAATATTGGATGATTTCTATACTGATTCAGATTGTAATAACCTTGACTAGGGATGGTATTAATAGTATTAAGATTTTCCATTTGACCATTATCTCCTTGTCCACATACGTTGCTTAGAACAACATCGTAAAGAACATTACATGCTAATGTGGAATGATCAATACTTTTACATGCTTCATAGAATAATGAAGTTGACTTGATCTATTCTTGTTGTCGAGTGGGCGAACGTCCTCTTCCAATAGCAGCAAGAGATGATTCAATGTGGTCTTGCTTGGCAACTAAGAGTTTTAAGGTTTCAACAATAGACTTGTACTCAATAGTAGCTTCAGCCATAGCTACATTTAAGACTCCTTTACCTACAGATCTACCCCAATTAGCTTGATTTTCTACTCCAAGGCTGAAGACCTTCCATGCGTTGTCATAACTTTGTCGCATGAAGTTTCCTCCATATGAGGGGTCTAAGAATCTTTTGATATCGTCGTCCACGCCCCTATAGAAAATTTCAATGAGTTGATTCTTAGGAATTCCATGGTGTGGACATTTGCATAGAAGCTCTTTGTATCTGTCCCAAGCTTCAGTAAAGGTTTCTCCCGAGACTTGAGTGAAATTTGTTATTCGGCCTCTAATTTTATATGTGAGAGATGGAGGGTAGAACTTTTCCAGAAACACATTTTGGAGTTGTTCTCAAGTGGTGATGGGTATTTCACTTTGCAACGAATTGTACCAACTTATGGCTCTATCAGCAAGGGAATATTTGAAGAGGCGGAGTCTAATGGCATCATCAGACACTCCATTTTGCTTTGTCATAGCACCAAGATCAATAAACCTTAGAAGATGTTCTTGACTATCTTCACTGTGTTTGCCATAGAAAGGGTTGTTCTGAAGCAGGTTGATCCAATGCGCTCTTATCTCAAAATTAGGAGCGTTGATGGGAGGAGGTTGTACATGATGATGAACATTCACATCTTTCGGGATAGAGAAGTCTCTAAGATCCTTTTCTAGTTCAGCTACTTGTGTTGCTGCTTGTGCTACTAGAATTTCCTCTTGGACTACAGTTCTGGCTTCTTGCATGAGCCTCTCTCTCTACGCATTGATGGCGTAAGCCACCCTTTGGGCTACTTCTTCTTATTGAGCCATCCTTGCTTGATTTTCTCTGATCTGACGATGAAAAGTTTTGTCTATCTCGGGATCAAAGCTTGCTGTTAGTCCAGGGTTGTCTGAACGGTGCATGCACTATGCCTTGGGTTATACCTGAAATAGAAAGATTTTGAAAGTGAGAACCACAGAGTAGAGTCAAATTCAAGTAGATGATCGATTCTATCAAAAGAAAATTTAAATCCTAGATTAGCCTCAAAAGAACTAGATTTTGACTAGATGATTTCGTTGTCCCCGGCAACGGTGCTAGAATTTGACGTGGGATTTTTATCACACTAACAAACTCACTCGGGGTTGAAATCCCCGAGCTTTTACCAAAACCAAAGTGCAATAATACCACCCACAAGCAGATGGGTCTTATCATAGTATAGTTAAGGATCGAACCCAAAGGACAACGTTTTTAAGAATCCTTGTCAGTCTAGTCTAGTTTGAGTTAAGACTAATATTTAAAATGATTGGTTGATTTGAGATTGATTAAACTAATTACAAGAAAGTAAAAGCTGAATTAAAGTTGGATTTAGATCAATGATATGGAATCGCTGGGGTGGTATCGGGTTTCACCACCACTACACATACAAACACGTCTAAACATCAAACATCCAGGCAAGATACAACTATCCAAATAGAGCTGCTGCAAAACACCCCATTCAGGCGTTAGGTTCGCGTAAGCATCACCTTACGCATCAGATGTCTCATCACCATATAGATCACTTACTTACGACTCCGAAGATACAGAAATCCAACGAAGGTTGTGGGCCCCCTATACAGGTGTTCGGCACACAGAAGCATCACCGAAGGCTAGATGGCTCGTCCCCTCACAGATCATATACTTACGACCTCGAAGAAATCCCATTCTATTTTTAGTTTGGGAGTCAACCACATTAATCGATAAGCAAGCAGGTGATTAATATATGAGAAAACATCGATGATTAACAAGAAGATACAAAATCCAACTAAGGTTGTGAACCCCCTATACATGCGTTAGGTAGACAGAAGCATCATCGAAGGCTAGATGGCTCGTCCCTTTGCGGATCATACACTTACGACCTCAAGGAATCCCATTCTATTTCTAGTTTGGGAGTCAACTTGTTAAATGACATTCAATGCTACATATAAAAGTTCTCACAACATAGGAAGAACAAAGATGAAAGCAAGCAAGTAATCTAACTACGAACATAACGATTAACAATGAAATGAAAAGTTATATACATTGCCATGGGAAGTTTAACAAAAGAACATGACTACATGGGCAGCGGGGTTAGTCCCCACACCTCGGCGAAAGGGAACTACTCGCTCATGATGCGAGAAACAAGAAGAATGAGGAAGAGAGAGAAATCCACCATGAGCACAGTGCAGAAGGTAGTCGCAGCTCGGTGAAGATGATGTGGTCCTCTACGTCGTGTCAGAGCAGATCTGGACGCGAAACGGGAGATGTCAAGATAGACCAGACAGTCTCTCTCGCACCGTCTTCCTTCTCTTCTCAGTCTCCTTGATTGCAACACGGGCAGTAGGTGGAGTGAAACTGGCGTGGACGGTACTGGATCTGGATCAGACTTGTGTACAGGAATCCTGTCTGCGTCCTAGAGCCGATGCCTCAAAAGGGGACCCTACTGGTCCTATTTATAGGCAGAGGACTGACCTTCACGTTTCTGGTGTGTTTCCAGTCCAAATAGTTTGGGGGATATTTTTGCTCAAACGGTCTTGTAAATTTGATCAAACGGTTTTGGTGCTTAAACGGTCTTGCACAACTTTGGCAAACGGTTTGTAAACCGTTAGTAACCAAATGATTTTGGCATCTTTCGGTTTGGAAGCTGAATGAATAGCTCATACGGTCTTCAAGTTAATTTGACCAAACGGTCTTCAGTATTTTTGCTCTCACGGCTTGGAAACCGAATGAGACTAAACGGTCTCATAGACCGTTTGCCGATGAAATGGTCTGCAAACTGTTTGCTTGTCAAACGGTCTTCTGTGTGGACAACATGAGAAAACGGTCTTCAATTTGGTCTTGCCTTCAGCTAATTCCAAACGGTCTTCTGATTCGTTCATTCGGTATTCTGATTCATTCATTCGGTCTTCTACTTGACAACAACAAACAGTCTGCTGGGTCAAACGATCTTTATTTGCTGTGACTCTCTGATCGGTTTATAAAATCAAACGGTCTTCGACCTTCTCCAAACGATTTGCACAACAAACGGTCTTCTGACCTCGGCGTCGGAATGATCTCACAACCCAGCAACATCAAACGATCTCACAACAGCGATCAGTGGGTGAAATTTCCACGGTGGAGGTCTGCAATCGGGGGGGGAGGTAAAAGACGACGTGCCACAGTCGTGGTGAGGTTGCCGCCACACGGCCGTGTTGCCTCGCACGGGCGTGGCGGGGACAGTGCTTCACGGTCTTGAATTAATCGTCCAAATGGTCTGGGTTATGCCTCCAATCGGTCTTCGCTGGCCTATCGGTCTTGAGACCGAATGGGCTCAAACGGTCTTGAGACCGAACGAGCTCAAACGGTCTTGAGACTGAATGGCTCAAGCGGTCTTGAGACCGAATAGGCTCAAACGGTCTTGAGACCGAAAGGATTAAACTGAATGGTGAGACCGAATGGAGGAAACCGAACGGATAAAACCATCTGATCGGATCGTTTGGTCAGAACCAAGGGTGAGAGAAGGTGGACCCTAGCTGATTGTTCAACTTTATCAAGACATACATCAAATCAACATAATTTCAGTTAAAATCATGATAATTGGACTAATTTAGTAATTTCGCAAGTTTTGATATTCAGTAGATGAAACTGAATGCATTGAGTCGAATTTGACCCAATGTGGTGATTGAAATTCCTGATGAATATTCATTCATCATGTATGCATCATGTTCCCTATGTTAGGATTCATGTAAAACATCATATCTTTTATCACTCTCCATTCAAGCAGAATTCCTTCTCCTCTTTATTAATGGATGTTTGCCAACTTCACAAATTATAAGTATCTTATTTATTAATGAATGTCTGTTTGGAAATTCATTATTTATGTAACTTACTTCTTATTGTGATTTCTTCAAGGCTTGCGTCAGTTGTGTGCCATTGGTTTTCAAATGAAATATAAATTTCTTTATTTTAGGTAGAGACGATTTGGTTTGAGACTCTTGACATCATCTATTGTCCATTACGTGCTTTGGAAACTAATTTGTCACCATCAAAAATTAGTACATTTGGATTAGTTCGATGGTTATATATTTTCTCATCTTTGGAATTAATTGGATCATGTTGAGTGATTGCTAATTTACAATCACTTCATCTAGGCTTTGAGAAAAGGCAAAAAAGTTACTCGATGATGAATGTTTATGCCATTGTTTGTAGCCATCTTAGGCTTTACACCAGCTTTCGATGTCATCCGACCGTTAATATCTGTTGCACGGCTTTATCTTCTATTGGAAAAAGTATAGTATGATTGGCTTTTCTAGTTGGGAAGCATGCCTTTTTGTCGCCTTTTCTGTTCGGATATATTGGTCTACCCTAAGAGAAAGCTAAATTTGCTTTTGAATTTGCTTTGCGTTAGTTTGCATATATAAAACCAAAGATCTAACGTCATAAGTATGAGGAATCTGATTTATTTGGATCTTAAATACGATCAACATATGCAGACATATATAAATCGTTTTGTTTCACCGACCGTCGTTTTAGAATGCTGGAGTGTTTCTTTATATATTTTTACGATCATGTGTGCGTGTTAATTTGTTGTGGTTCTGTTGAGCAGTCAAAGAGAAGTAGATTGGTGGATAAACAGTCACTGTCGATCAACAACGACTTTTGTCTGCCTTGCAAAGCCTGCATCTGCAATGACCTCAATAAGCAAGGAATGTAGCCTTCAATGCTGTAGATACTATCATTGAGATTCAGAGTGCACACTTAAGGCAGGCAGCGGTTACCCGTCGGCAAGAAAGAAGGTGTAGGGCGTGGTGGCAGACAACAGTGGCAGTTGTGGCTGTGCAAGTGGTTAAGGTGGCAGTGATCAATGCATGATGTAAGACCGGAAAATGGTGACGATCGGGGAGGAAGGCGGTGGAACTTACACCGTTCCACTATCCCATGTGCCATTTATAAGAGGGTCCACGAGTTAAATGAGATTTTCTGTGTATTTGTTTATGTATAATCCTTGTTGTTTCTAATGGAGACGAGGACGTATGGTCCAAGTATGATACCGAAGGGTGTAATTAATGTGTGTTACGAAAGAAAAAGTCCTGCAAGTGTAGTATATTTTGGTCACCTTTGAGAGTATAGTTAAATTGTACTGAAATAAGTGAAACGCAGCAAAAGAGTACATGGGAGTGTTTTAATTAGGCTGTTGTATAGCAATTTAACAAGTTATGGTAATGACCTTGTGTACCAACTACTTGATTGTGTAATTTCCCTCCAAACAATAGTTAGAGAGCTAGTAAAGATTAGTTATGCTCATTTAAGTAGTGTTCAATTCGAAAAATCAGTATGAAAAATTAACAGAAAATCGTAACAAGTAGTTACCTTTTAATTATCTCAGAACAAGGATGCGATCACAATTAATGACTTAGACAAAAGGATGGCGATATATTGCACCCAAAATGCAAATTAATACTATAACTACGTAGTTTCCATGCCAAGCATTAACCTCTGTACTAAATACACCTTATAGTTGGGATTTCTAATCGAATAATAGCAACAGCGTGGTCTCCAATCGTCCGTGGTACACTTCCTCCTCTGCGCTGTATTGACGCCCGCGTCTCGGCTGTGCAAGTATATTAACTATATAAACCTGTAAAAGGGACGACACCGACAAAGCTGATCATCGACGACGCTGTCCCTTATTTATGACGTACGTGGCGCCGCCGGGCATTCACTCGGAGTCCGGCGGAGTTGTGTATCCTGATGGGAGAAGGAAAGAACAGGTCGGTTACAATGGAATGAGTACCAAACAGGGGAAGCAAATGCGATAAGAATAAGATCGCGTCGGTCGCCAAGATGGACAGTAGGACTTACTCCCGCACTTGGTCCGTGGCTTGACGTGCGCCCCGCACCTCCCCGCCGCCCTGACGAGCCTCCGGGGGCTCATGTGATTCTCAACCTCGGGGGTACGTGACGAGGTAGCGGCACACGCACTCCACCTTGTCGGCATCGGCGATGAACGAGCAGCACAGAGGGGAGGGCGGCACGAACAGCGTGCCGGCTGATCTCTTGCCTTTCTTGACTCCGCCACCGCTGGGGCGTACCGTCTCCCCGCAGTGGCCGTAGATGCCGTAGATGTCGTCGTCCTCGCAGTGCTCCCAGGCAGTTGTTGCGGTGGGGGAGAGGAGGAGGAAGAGGAACAACAGTGGGACGAGGAGGTACTGCCGCTGGGTGTGGCTGGGACGGGGAGCAGATGCAGCCGCCGCCATGGCTCAGAGTTGGCCGGGGCCCGGGAGTCAAGGTAGCTAGCTAATTGGCCGGTCCAGGGAATTGGGTTCGGGTTTGTTCCTTTGCGAGCTTAGCTGTCGGAATTAATTGGCAGCCAGGAATGACCGAACGAGGAAAGCGACCGCGGCCGGTACGCACTCAGTCTCCGTAACTGTTCTGAGTTTTGAGTTTTGAGGAATTAATTGGCACTCATTCCCATACCTAACAGGAAATTAGTTTTGAGTTTATTGCTCGCATTCCCACCTAGTATCACATTCAAGGATTATACTCAAGATAATTTATTAGCAAAAGTGACACACCCTCACAGGCAATTAGTTCTGAGTTGAATATTCTCATACTAACATGGTATCATATAGTATGTCCTACAAGACCTGTATCAGGAGATTCACGCCCATTCCAAGAAAAATAAGATGAGGATAACACATCAGATGTGACTCTATATTAGAGAGATGTGAGAATTCGTCTCACACTACATATTTTAGTGGTCGTGCTAAGGGTTTATAATGTGTGTTGTCCCTTCACTTGTAATTTTTAAGTTAAATAGCAACACACAAATCACATCTTACAACTGGAATTTATCTCCTTGACTTTTCTAGACATGTAGGTCCCTCAACTGTTCCAAAAACATTCTGATTTCTCTCGATTTATTCAATTTCCAAAATGAACTACTAACCCAATCTTGATATTAGTCGTTGTCTTCTCTATTATTTGAGTGAAAGAGAGTAGAGGACTTTTCTCTATTATTTGAGTGAAAGAGAGTAGAGGGCTGCTGACTCATTTGTAAAGTGTCAAGTAAAATAGTTCATAGAAGTTGTTGTTCACCCTCCAATGAATAGTGAGCCATAACAATTACAAGATATTGAAATCTCACACGAGGCATTGTGTTTGCATGTGTATAATTGAATTTTTAATCAATTATTATGGTGGTTATGTGGTGATTGAGTTTGCATAATAATTATACATATACATGTAAATGTTAAGTGGGTGACTAGTATATTGAATAAGGACAAATTATACAGCCTCCGTAATACTTTATAATTCACTAGAATAGTTGTCATTCTGAAACATGGTATCACCGTTGGATGTATATTTTCCTTTCTTGGAAATTAAAACGGCTACCATCAAACGTTGGATTTTTAAACGGTTGGTTGACTAGACTTCTTGCCAAAAAGTTCATTCCACAAAGTACCCTCCTATAACTTTTATACATGATAATCTACCTGATCAAGGTCATATATTAGGTTGACTAATTTTTTAAAGGAAAAACATTTAACTGACGAATCTTATTGGTGAGTAGGAAACCAGCCGATGCAATAATTGGGCATTGGGTTATTTTTCTTGTTGATTCTCCACTAACATGCTCAAAAAATACTAGAATGATTCTAAACACTAGAAGATGTATCTAATGTATTATCAATCATACATATATCTCACAACTACATGTTAGGTTACGATTTTATAGTATGTGTTAGACCGAACGACAGATCCAACCGAGTTGAAAGGAGCAACATCAAATGTGATTCAATTTCAAATCATCAACTTACACCTGCCTGCCACAACAAGAAGAAGATGTGGTCCCAGATGACTCAGTCCAAATGACAGTCACGACAACAACCTATTAAACACAAATTATATTTAGTTGTTGATATCTTGCTCACGGGTTGCTGATATCTCACAATATTGAACAACGTGGAGATCATTATGTATCGCATGTAACCCGCTACAAACAACTAATCCATTTATATATAAAGCATCGTACTAATAATACAAATGCATCTAATAGAATCAAAGACTTGAGAATCTTATCAGAGTCATGTCCTCTCAGACTCCAATTCTTTATATAAAGCATAACTAATCTTGAACGCTTCAATCATTTCATTCACTTTAAAATTAGTTGTAGAAGTATCTTTTTGCATGAATCAAAAACACATATACACAATAAAATTTGATTCCTATAAATTGAATATGTTTTTTATTAAAACAAACTATTTTCATCAAAATCTCATTACAACATTTACAATACAAGAAAACTCTCTAGATTCCATACAAATACTTCACAAATGAAATAAAACTACAATGTGTGTACATATACATTATCTTATTGTTCTTGAGAACTTGGACCAAACATGGACAAACTCTAAGCTAACTAACTTTTCGTTAGTTTACATAAATTTGTTATAGGTCCGCAAGAGATTCATGTTAGCCAAGATGTTTTTTTGGTGATGAAGTGAGATTGTGGCTCAATGAATGGAACCATCTACCAGATCAAATCAAATCAAAGAAGTTTATTTTCAGCACTAGTAAAAGTAATTAGAATAGACTACACTATAACATCATCGATGTAATCTAAAGTGGGTAAAAAGCAATACTCTGGAAACTTTATAACACAAACTTCAACTAGAATAAATAAGTAATGTATGATATGAATACATCTTCTATCTAAGTTCAACTTATCTGTTATGCTTAATCTTTATGTTTTATTTATATACCATGGACCTACACTTATATTTTATTTATATACCATAGACCTACATGAAGTGTATTACAACTTGTGAAAGCATGACCACTAGACTACATCCTTGCCGTACAAGACTTAGGGTTCAATGATTTCGTATAATTTTTGAACCAGTTCACCAAACTAGAAAACTCACCATTCTAGAATAGATTAATTATGCATGTATGAAATCCCTTTACCTTGAATTAAAAGAAAATTAGAATTAATTAAAATCAAGAAATATAATATTTTAATAGAATACTTATATATAAAGTTTTAGAATAAGTTAATTATTTGTATATCTTATGGAGTTAATCATACAAATTTATCAAGCTACTTTTAACCCTAATTTGACACTCTAGCATCATCATAAGTCTAACTGATGAAAAAAATAGATAAATACAAAATAATATATTACATTACGTAAAAGAAGAATAAAATCCTTAAATGACTACTTATCAACTAATTTAGAATAAGTAAAGTACCAAAATACTTTAATATAGTAATTCAAGAATAAGTATGTCTCACTAAAAAAGAGGACATCCAAACCCTACTGAAGGAGAAGGAAATTAGCACATAAAAGTGCACATGAGATAATACGAGAGGGATGCATGAATAGCTTCACACCACCCTAATTTTGGTGACCATCACAGGGTTTGCAAGGCGTGTTGCCCCTTTACTTGTGATCGATTGATTTCGAGTTGAATAGGCATGCGGAAGGAACTTCCATTCCCATACCATGTGGTTTATTATTATGACTACGTTGGTGGGAAGAACCACTTATAGACGGAGAGCTGACGACTTCTGGTGGCAATTGGCAATTGAGAATGCTATCTTGTATCAACTCCTACTTACGTGACACTATGGTGGGGGTGTTGTCCATCTGGATATGAATAATGGATGGGAGCAGCTCAGCTGGAGAAAGAGCTACTCTCTCTCTACCCGATCATTAAAGCATGGGGTCTTGAGTATCACGCTAACTAGAACACAATCATTGCAATAGCCCCAACAAGGTAGCTAAAGCTTGAATGCCACACTAGTCGATCAAACTGGGAGGAACCTATAACTTTCTTGTAAGAAAATAGAAATTGGAAAATGAGGGACATAAAGCCATCAACATTGGCCTTCACTCGAGGTTTCTCCCAAAATATATGTGGATTATGTGTCGCATTCACCGAATCATATTGTGTGATACACCGACACAGACCCTTCACAACTATCCCATCCTAGGTGCATGGTCATCCGATCACCTATATGGTACCAGACTTCCGATTCCACTGACCATGGTGGCATCCGTAGAGGTGTTGTTGTGCCAATATGTCAACCACCTCCTACCTCGTACAACCCTCATGTGTGACAGTTTTGGACAATAGCTGTTGTTGGGGATGTTGTACCAATATAGTCCCAGATGAAAACTTATTGTGGAAGCATTACCGACAAGCGTAAAAATGCAAAGAAGAAACACCAGATTTAACATGGAAAACTCTCCACAAGACAAGGGGTGAAAAACCACAGGACAATACTGGCCAACAAATACTATGTAATTAAGATTACAACTCACACTACATGGATTCAATTATCCTTAAATCCAGGTATCCCCCCCAATACAATAATATAAATAAGGAAGAAGAGAATCACACCCAGTGTGTACAAAACTTTCCTCTTTACTTGATCTCATCACGAGGTCGATGTCATTGTTGGGGACTTCTTGATGCCGTTGTGACCGCTGACTAGGCTGGACCGTTGCCTCTATGACAAAACTACGTCTGTAACTGCCAACTGCTACTTTACTTCAAGGAAAAGTCATTGGTCCTCTCTTATCAACCAAGAGAGCTGCTCTGTCAGTGCACCCAATGTGTCACTGACTGTCAGTCGCTACTTTACTTCAAGGCAAAATCGATGACCCTCTCTTATTCAACCAAGAGAGATCCTCCAGTTGTTCTTGTTCTTTGGCTCTTCAACCACAGAAGGCACCAACAAGCAACTGGAGAGATCACACATCAATCAGTGGATAATCTTAATGGCATCCCCCATGGCCTCTATTTATAGGTCTCCATGGCATGTGGTTGCAACTAGGAATCCTTATCCAACTCTGAGTCCAGCTCCGAGTCCAACTCCATGTTGCACGTAGGGAACTATCTTCTTTCCCTTTTAGATTTGACTATTATTAGGATTGGTAGCACAAGCCAACTCCTACTCAAGTCCAAATACAATTGGACATGGGTCGGATCCTTTTCCTATTCCTAATAGCTAAGAGGTCAATAACTCGTACCCTTAATACTTCTAAACCGCATAATGCCCAACAACTCTAAAATTAATCCTACTACGCTAATCAAATGAGAATTCTTAGATATTCATTTTATGAGATGAGATGTTGACTGGTCTAAATCATGTGTCAAAACGGAGTGATCTAGAGTAGTCAGACTCTTAGATTTATAGCCCCCACAACTATTATACGGGGTCCAATGTAGTAGATGGGTGTCAAACCACAGGGACAAAGTTGGTAAGAGTTAGGAGCATAGAGCCTTAGACTCAAATACACCCACAAAGGGGTAGATTAAGATGGTGTTCCTTACAGAATAATATTACTCCAAATAAAACAAAATAAGTAAAATAAAGATAAAGAAGAAAATAAGAGATCAAAGTAAAAAAAATTGAGGAAACAAGATATGAGTGGGAATTTGGATTTATCTAAAAAAGTGGGAATTTGGATTGAGTTTCACCTACTAAGATCTCTCACCAACATGAAACACTCACACCCCTTTGTATACCCTTAGAAAGATTATAAGAAATCATCATATACGTTTATTCCCTCCTCTCTTGAGCTTAAGATAGATCTAGATTATAAGGTTGTCTCTCTCTCAAGATGACAAACAAACAATCACAAAGCAAACCATATGATCATTAACTTTAGCATTCCAACATTTTCATGCATTCATGAAACTTCATAATACTCTGATAAGATTAATACTACTCTTTCAAGGCATTAACAGTCAAACATCACAAGATATAAGTTAAATCATGCAAGTGAAGCATTAAGAACAAGAGTATGCAAATAATCTTTGCTAAGAGCATATATATTCAAAAGGATGTAAGTATGTACATGATGGGAGAGTCTTTGTGGCTACTCCCAACCTAAGTGAAATGTTTAGCCACTCATGTTAACAGGGAGAATAATGGTGCTATAAAAAGTGTAGACACATCAAGATAAACGAAGAGGGGGAAGGTACAGTGTGAGGGAGATGATAGATCTAAAAAAGGGAGGAGGTGATACACCAACAATACTTCTTTAGATCTAGATCTGGTGTAGGCATGGGATATGACAAATCCTTCTTTTGAATAAGAGGATGGCATATCTTCTCTCTCCTCCAATTTCTTCGTCAGCGATCCAAAATCATTGGATGTCAGTTAGGATGGCTCTGGAGTTGGGCAATCTTCCTCATCCTTGATAATATGACTCCCTCTTGTGTGAGGTTAGGGACTATTTATAGGTTTTGCCCATCGACTTACCTTTGTGTAGCAGTCAACACTCACATCTTGACCAAAACCATCATCACGGTCGTGACCATCAGTAATAGTTGTTGTTGGATCTAGGGCTCTAGAGGGGGGGCGTGAATAGAGCTACAAAATTTCTCACAAGATATATTAGACCTTCAAATTATATCAAATTTAAACCAATACCTTAAGTGAAATTTGAGGCCCTAACTAACAAGCATAGTAAGGGTGAGAGAGATTGATAGCAAGAACTTGACAAGGTGATGTAGAGTGGTTCCACTCTTTAAACTAGGAGAGAGTCAGTCCACTACCTAGAGAGGTCAACCTCTAGGACTTTGCAAGTGCTTTTTATCACCAATAAGAGTTAAAACACAACAACACCAAAGGACTTACCCAACCAAGCACAAAGAGTATCCACCTTACCAAGGACTTACCCACTTTGCAAGAGTCTTCATCCTTCACCAAGGTCTTACCCACTCAAGCACAAGTCTTCCTCCTTCAAGGACTTTTCCACTCTTCTTGGATCTTCATCCTTTTCCTTCTCCTTCACCTGGAGAAGATCACCACCTCTTCATCAACCTTGAAGAGGCACAACTACAACTCCTCCTTCATTCGAGGAAGCTTGCTTCACCTTTTCTTCATGGAGGAAAGGGATAGGGAAGTAGTAGAAGATGAGAGCTTTACATGAACAAGGGAGTAGCTATCTTACAATATGCCTAACTCGCTCACAATAACAAAATGAATTGTAAACTAGAGAGAGAAAGGGGTTCAAGGAATTGCAACACACTCAACTATAACAAGGACTTAGAATAGCATGAATGAACAAACTCAGAATGAACTCCAAGGGGTCCTATTTATGGCTGGGGGTGTTCCCTTGAGTTGGGGATCACTTAGGGTCAAAACATATCTGTTTTCCTCAATACAACGTGTCTATTTTCACCCAAAACAACTCACAAACGGTTATAATCACTTTTTCTACATTTTTCGTACAATACATTCAGTTGAGTTTCAATAAAGGTAACTCGACCGATCAACTAAAACACAAAGCCAATTTTCAAACTATCGGTCAAGTTTGTTCTGGGAAACTCGAACGATGAGCTAAAATTAGATTTCCTCAATGAGTCAGTCGGTTGAGTTATGTGAGTGTACAACTCGACCGATGGGTCATCTTCATAAAATTGATCATAGGATCGTTCGAGTTCCAACACGACCGATGAACAACCTGTGACAAATTTTCCAAGTTGACTTTTGGGTGATTAAACCTTGGTATTTTGTGTCCCTCATATTTTTCTCATCTTAGTTACAAGTCATCAATACAAGTGATTACAAAATTCTTCTAAGATCATTTGAAGTGATTTCCCAAATTGCACACTTGCATTGCATTTGACTTGAACTTGAACCAGCTAGGGCTTTTGTAATTTGATCCTTTTCATGTACCTAATGCCTGAAATCAATCTTGAACACACATATTAGATGAATAGGAATGGATTGGTTGAGTCATTATCAAAATATGGACAATGTAGAACTCTCAAGTCAACATTTCCCCCCTTTTTGGCAATGATTGAGGGCTCTGATCTCCAAACCACGATATAAACACGATTTAAACTTAGCGGGAGCGAATCGATTAACAGCGGAAGACAAAATCACGGGAAATTAAAACTTTTCGAGACAAGAGCTTGAATCCATAAAGCTTCATTCATAAAAGGAGATAAACTGTTTACATCTCATGATAATTACTTCTTGAGTAATTATATACAACAAGATACAAAATCTCAAGAACTCATAACCAAAAGACTCCAAGACCTGAGAGTACAGAGGACACATAGGACTGACTCTAACTACACCACATGGTAGGCTAAATCTCCACCTGAGATTTACTGCTGCTCTTGGTGCTGCTGCTGCTGGGACTGGTCACCTGTAGACCTGTTCCTCCGTCCTCGACGTCCACCTAAAAAGTTGAAGTCTACGGGGTGAGACAATTGTACATAATTGTCCCAGCGAGAGTTATAACTCTCCGCCAGAAGCTTTATTATAACATTAAAGAATAACTTAAGCAGTAAAAGCTTACAAAGTATTCAATAGCAGATGTAGTTGTAAACAAGAGTTCAACATTTATCAAGCATGAAGAACATATGCACTATACAGTGTAACATCAATCACTTAGCTCATAGTTACCTTTAACAGGTTTACTACGCTGTAGATTATGTTTTTCAAACAATCTTATTATTATGCCCTGTGGAGATGAGGTTTACCACTCATACCCCAACCAATCACTGTTAAGTGCCTTAGTATCATACTAGGTCATCGAAAGAGCCGGATTCTCATGACCTTCACCTTCCTCAGTCAGTAAGAGGATCACTTGTAGGACATCTTGTGTCTCTACTATTATAGCTCACCAGGGTAATCTGGTCCTTCGCTATTTTAGAGTTACAGTGGCATTTTGTACTCTCTTCGTCATCAGGAGATTTCATGTTTATCTTTACTGATACGGATATCTATGTTTTCCTCGTCATCAGGAGGTTTCATATTTACCATCCACTGATACGGTATGAGTTTTTTAGTGAAGGATTGATGGATTATACATCTACATCAAATTCCTACACTAGGATGTAAGGTTCTACACATCCATATAACCCACATACTCAACAGTATGTGATCCAGGAGTTCCCGTAGGAAAACCTGTTTCACCATCATTTGATCTCTGACAATGATGGATCTATGATCAGGACTCTACATTTCACTTGATTAGTTAGGTACATTCAGTATTCTTTTAACATCATACATTGTTCTTCAAACAATAATAGTAGCACAACAGCTATGAAAGTAGAATACTAAATGTAACAAACCTAACTCACATCAATCATCATTTCTCAGTATACTCATCACAAGTCATCTCTAAAGCATGACCTTGATGGTATCCATGGCTCTTTCAGCCCATTAAAACATAGGATGCCACTGACAAGGCATCAAGATATTTTACTATTCATAAAGCTAACAACATGCTTTCAATGAATATAATATCATCATCCATACCTGGATATGATCACCTTCATATCAGAACCTGCATGGTTAATTCAACTGATAAAGGTAATTCAAAACAAGAATATACTTTTCACTCTTGTCATAAGAGCTAAGTTCTCTGATTCTCATCAATTAGAGTTTGCTACTCATATTGCATGTCATCACCCTTGAATTAGGGTTTACTATTCACATCACATGTCATTACCCTTGAAATAGGGTTTACTAATCACATTATGGTGAATTGAACTCATAACATCATCATGTATGAGGAACATCATCATTGATGCTCTCAGATTAGTTTAAGATTCATCATTTATCATAATTAGGGTTCCATGATCTCACATAGGTGGATCATACCTTAATCATGCACATTCATGTGTATTGAAGATACTTTACTTGAATTTCCATCATAAAAGGGTACTTTCTCTTTCTTAAGATACTTTCTCTCTCCTCATACTTGTAGATGGTGATAACACCAATCTAGATCATGTTGGGTTAAGTCCTCTTTGATTAACATAGACCGAATCACCACTATTGAGTGATTAGGGTTTGATTAGAACAAGTATTCACTCAATTGAACCTTTCAAGGGTATTATGGTAAATTACACATTGATCATCATCATGGTTTAATTTACTAACCACTTGACCCTTAATGTATTTTGGTATCATTAGGGTTTAGGTTGAACAACTATTAAACCATTTAAGCCTTCAAGGCATTAGGCAGACTTAACTTCAAAAGTCTCCAATAGGTTTCACACCTTCAACCTTCAAACGATCCTGAGATCGTATAAGGTTGTAGACCGCTTAAGCTTTGTAGACCGTTTAAGGTTTGGTTGACTTCAAGACCGTATAACACTCAAGACCGTTTACCCTCATTCGGTCTTGAGGTCGAATGGTCTCATTCGGTCTTGAGGTCGAATGGACTCATTCGGTCTTGAGGTCGAATGACCTTATACGGTCTTGAGGTCGAATGACCTTATACGGTCTTGAGGTCGAATGACCTTATACGGTCTTGAGGTCGAATGACATTATACGGTCTTGAGGTCGAATGACCTTATACGGTCTTGAGGTCGAATGACCTTATACGGTCTTGAGGTCGAATGACCTCAAAAGCTCAAGATCGTATGGACCTCCAAGGTGGTTCAAAGGGTAAACTCGATTAGGGTTTCCTATGTTGAAGCCTTCAATTGGTCTCAAGCTTGCTAACCACTTATCAATTGAGACAATTAAGGTTAGCCTTAACCAATTGGTCACTCAATTGACCCTCAATTGATATCCAATTGGGGTTGGAGTTGGTTCAATTAAGGTCTATAAACGTTCAACCATCAACACTCAACAATGTGAATCAAATCGAAGTTGAACCCATCAATTGACCTCCAATTGGGCTCAAACTTGGCCCAAACGGTCTTGGGATCGTTTGGATATACTCCAAACGGTCTTGAGACCGTTTTCCCAAGAATTCATCAAAATCTAGATTGATTTGATAGGGGTTGAACCTTAATTAAGTCACAAATCAGCAATTTGATTATTTCAATAACCCATTGTAATTGGGCCCTCAATTGATCAAATTACCTTAACCCTAGACCTCCGAACGGTCTTGGGTTGTCACCAAACGGTCTTGAGACTGTTTGGATGAGTTCCAAATGGTCTTGAGACCGTTTGCCCCTCCATCCTTTGGACTCTAGTGAAAAATTCATCAAGTTTTGATTTATTGAGTTGATTATCACATCAATACTTAATTGCAATGTAATTTGGTATCTTTGTACCTTCAATTGGTCAACTATACTTGACCCCAGACCTCCATATGGTCTTGGGTGATCCCCAAACGGTCTTGAGACCGTTTGGATGATTCCCCAAACGGTCTTGAGACCGTTTGGGCTAATCAACCCAAAAATCTCAAATTAGCTCATTGTGATTTCAGCACTGATTTCAATTAGGGTTTGCCCTAGTAATCAACCTTCAACTCTTAACTCGTTTGGAATTAGTCCATAAAATTTGGTGAGTCATTAATTAACATCATTATGAACAGTAATATCATACGTTCAACGCTTAGTCAACCATCTTATACGGTCTTGAGACCGTTTGCCCAAAAAAGGCAAATTAAGCAGATTGAAAAATCAGAACTAAATTCAATTGAATTTGCTAATTGTTTTGCCTATATCTCACGATTCCATTGGAGTTAACCTCTCAAATTTTGTGGGTGATTAACCTTCATAATTATGAACAGGATTCCCATACGGTCCATGCTTGGTCAACGCGGCCATACGGTCTTGAGACCGTATGCCTTCATATGACCTTGAAACCGTTTGCCCATCAAACGATTTTGCAAACCGTATGGGCAATTGGTTGAGGTCGTATGGTAAAGTGGAAAACCGTGGATAAGCATAGGAAATAACGCCCTCATCTTCTATCTCAAGAACAGCAACAGTTCCTCACGGATTTGCTTGCAAGGAAGCAAGGGAAGATAGGGAAGAAGAAGAACTAGCAACTAAAAGCATAGAAAAGATGTATATAACAAAGCATAGGTTTAGAGTTATAAAACCCGCCTAAAGCTTGCTCCTTGAGCTCCAAGATTTCGAGATCCAAGCCTTTAATGGCGTCCTAGAAGCTCCACAGGTCGGCCAAGGTGAATCCTCTAAGGAAAGTTGAGAAGAGATGGCTAGAAAGATAGAGCTAAGTGAGCTAGCCATGAATTTGACCTTGAATTTGAGTTTCATCCAAGAATTTAAGCAAAAGGAAGGATACAAACCTACCTTGCACTCCCTTGGTCGTCCTCCTGAGCTCCAGAGCTCTCCTTAGTCGGTTGAGCAAGGGGGAACAGTGAAGGAAGCGAAAGAAACATTCCTTTGCTAAGTGAGGAAAAGGGCTTATATACTTGGGGTGGAATTTCAACATAGGCACATAGGTTTTCCTCACTTTCAACTAAGTCCCTCCTTTCTTCTTTGCTCGTCCCTTCTTCTTATTTCTAAGGACAAACTTCTTCTAAGGTCAAGAAATGAAGGCAAAGAAGATCAACCTATTACTAAAGCACACACATAAAAGGCTATAGTACTTACACCTTGATTATTAAATCACAAAGGTGTTTTTCATTATATGATTATTCAATTGAAGTGACTTCTTCATCATTTCTTCTATAAATTATGACAAGAGTATTACAAGATGTTTTATATGGTGTATTTTACAAGTTGCACCCCTCAAATTGGGTAAATTGCACTTTACTCCAATTTAGGGTTTCAAGCACAGGGATTGCTTCCACAGCTGCACCTTGGTGCTCAAGCTTGGGAAATCCCTCAAACTTTACCATAATCATTCTTATGATGTCTCAACATTAGAGGAACATCTCAACATGTGCAAATTGCAAGTTAACCCTTCTAACTGGGTAAATTGCACATAGGTCCCTGTATTACAAAACAATCAATTCAACATTGTTTAAAAGGGACAGAAAAGGAAAAGTATGTTCCTCAGGAACTTAATTACATGCAAAAAGATAATCACCAGTATCTTAATTACATAATTAGGCAAAACACCTAGGGTTAACTCATAACCCAGGCCAGGGATGTTACAATGATAAACCATTCCTCAATCATATTGAAAAGGATATTGAAATTATACCTTTGCCCTGTGAATTTTAAGGGGATTCAAGATTTGAACAATGTGAATGGCTCCCCCTCAATCTATGCTTACTTTAACCTGCATAGTTAGTCTATATACACAAAACAACATAATATGCATATACGAGATGGTCCTTTAGCAAGTCACATGATAAAGCATATAATGAACGAGAAAGGATCACATAGGCAATAAGAGCAATATGGTTGAGCTTCAAAACATTGAAGTTATCTCCCCCTTTTGACATTATAAAAAAGGAAAGGGGGTAGAAGAGCATAAAAATAGGTCTTATCCAAGAACAACCAAGCATATATCCATAACGTGCAATCTAAAAAACATACGCCAAATAGAGACGAGAGAAACAAACAAGCCACGTCATAATCAAAATATGGTGAAACATGGAACCAACTCATAAGGCATAACAAATCAAAGAGTAAGAGTGCACAAAATTAAGATTACAACCCAGAATGCAAGTTCTCATTAAATAGCTACAAGCCATACTGATGAAAGCTAAAGAGATAAAATAGTACAACTCAGATTATGTGCCCAGATGTTTCTAATAAAAAATAGCCTAGAAAGATATATATGATCAACATCTAGATTAAAAACTAAGAACAACTAGACATCTAAGCTATATATAACAACTATTGGATCTAAGGGCTCTAGAGGGGGTGAATATAGCTATACAATTTCTAACAAAATAGATTAGACCTTCAAATTATATCAATTTGGAGCAATAGGTAATGGCAATTTGAAGTCCTATCTAAACAAGCATAGCAAGGATGAGAGAGATTGATAGCAAGCACTTGACAAAGGGATGTAGAGTGGTTCCATACTTCAAACTAGAAGTGAGTCAGTCCACTACCTAGAGAGGTCAGCCTCTAGGACTTTGCAAGTGCTTTTCTCTATTATATCACCAAAGCGATTTACAACAATAGACCACCAAAGGACTTACCCATCCAATCACAAGGAGATCTCCATCTTAGAAAGGAACTTACCCACTTAGCTTGAGTCTTCAGCCTTCACCTAGGTCTTACCCACTCAAGCTCAAGTCTTTCGCCTTGAAGGACTTTGCTTCTCCTTTTGAATCTTCAGCCTTTGCCTTCTCCTTCACTTAGAGATGATCACCACCTCTTCAACACCCTTGAAGAGGACCAGCTACAACTCCTTCTTCACTTGATGGATCTTGCTTCATCTTTTCTTCATGAGAGAAGGGGATAGGGATGGAAGATTGAGAGCTTTACATACACAAAGGTGGAGCTCTCTTACAATAATCCTAACTCACTCACAAATCACGAAATGATGTGTCAACTAGAGAGAGCAAGGGGATCAAGGAGTAGTAGCACATTCAACTACAGCAAGGACCTTGAATGTAGTGAATGAGAAAACTTGGAATGAACTCCAAGGGGTCCTATTTATAGTTGGGGATGCTCCCTTGAATTGGGGAACACTTAGGGCCAAAATATAGCCATTTTTACTCAAGGCAACAGATCTATTTTCATCCAAACTAGTCACCAACGATTATAATCACTTTTTCTGTGTTTTCCGTAAAGTGCATTCGGTCGAGTTTCAATAAAGGTAACTCGACCGATCAACTAAAAGACAAACCCAATTTTCAAACTATCAGTCGAGTTTGTCCTGGGAAAATCAATCAATTAGCCAAAATTTCATTTGGTTAGTAAGTCGTTGAGTCAAGTTTTGTTAATGCACAACTCGACTGATGCATATCATCAGAAAATTAATCCATGGGATCGGTCGAGATTGGAACTCAACCGATCAGCAACCTATGATCAATTTTCTAATTTGGCTAAAAAGTAATTAAAACTTGGTACTAAGTGTCCCACATATTTTTCTCATCTTAGTTACAAGTCATATCATCAACACAACTGATTTCAAAATTCTTCTAAGGTCGATTGAAGTGATTTTCTTATTAGCACACTTGCATTGCATTTGACTTGAACTTTGACAAGCTAGGGCTTGTGTAAATTGATCCTTTTCATGTACCTAAAGCATGAGATCAATCTTGAATACACATATTAGATACATATGAATGGAATGGTTAAGTCATCATCAAAATATGGACAATGTATAACCTCTAGGTCAAGATTCTCTCCCTTTTTGACAATGACAAACCATTCCTTAAACATATTGAAAAGGATATTGAAAATTATACATTTTCCTTGTGAATTAGGGGGATTCAAGATTTGAACAATGTGAATTGCTCCCCCTCAATCTATGCTTACTTTAACCTTCATAGTTAGTCTATCTACACAAACCAATATAACATGCATGTACCATATGATCCTTTAGCAAGTCACATAATAAAGCATATAATGAATAAGGAAAGGATCACATAAGAAATAATAGTAATATGGTTGAGTTTCAAGACATTGAATTTCTCTCCCCCTTTTTGACATTATCAAAATGTAAGGGGGTAGAAGAGCATATAAGCAGGTCTTCTCCAAACACAACCAAGAATATATCCAAACATGAAATCTCATTACATACATCAAGTAGAGACGAGAGAAACACACAAGCTAGGTCATAAGAAAAATATGGTGAATCATGGCACCAAGTCATATGATATAACAGATGAAAGAGTAAGAGTGCTCATAACATAGATTACAACTCAGAATGCATGTTCTCACCACAACAATGACAAGAGAGAAGTGATGAAAGATAACGATAAAATAGTACACCTCAGATCATGTGCCCAAATGTTTCTAATATAAAATAGCCTAGAAAGATATATTTGATCAGCAAACTAGACTAAAAACTAAGAACATCTAGACATTGAGGTCATCTATATCTACATCATCCATAACACCATCATCCTTGACATCAGGCTTGTAGTCATTGTCTCTATATGAAGGTGTAGTAGCATCACCAAAGTCACCAGCAAAGCCATCAGAGCCATCACCATCATCCTCACCATCACTGACATCCTCATCAGCATCAGCAGTCTTGTCATCATCCTAGTCTGACATCTCTTCATCCACAAAAGGTCTGAAGTGACGATCGGGCCAACGATCATTCTACTCATCCCAAGTCATACCAAGAGCAAAGAGCTCATTGGCATGAGGGAAGGAAGGAGAAGAATCACCAAGACTAGCAAGCAGAGTGGCCAACGGGGCAGTAGTAGTGATAGGATGACTAGAGCAGGTCAATTGTCACCGCAGTGTTCTCTGCAATATCCATTTGATTTTTCTTTGGGTGGATGTTGCAATTGACCACTAGGGATAATATACACTTCTTGAGATCTAAGTAGGAGGAGGGTAGGGGGCTCTTCTTCTTATAGGGAACGTTGGGTTTCTTCAAGTAATGATGGATATATGGAAGTGTGATCTTGTTTTTCTTATAGAAACCTTCGGGGTCTAGCAGGTGAAAATACTCACCATAATCCTTACGCCAGGTATCATTCTCATCAGCTCCTGAAAAGAAGATATTCAGGATATCCTCTGAGATTTGGAATTTCTTCCCGGATATCATAGAAGGATAACTTAAGTATTCGGAGGGGGTACAAGGGAGTCATAATTCCAACGCAAATTTACGTAGAATTTGTGAACGAATTTTTTCTAGACATGGAATTGTGAAAGCACTCACGCTCGACACCCAGGGAAAATAGGTGATGAACAGAAAGTAATCATGCCACTTGATCAATGATAGCTGGTGCCCAGGGCTAGGCTAAAAAAGGGATCTAAATGGAAAAGGACTCTGTGGAAAAAGATCCTTATATCGATTAACAGCCTCAATTGAGACAAAAAGGGTCTCATCAAAAGGAATCAAGTGGGAAGATGAGGAGGAGGATGGTACATTGCTAGGGGCGGCTCTCTTCCTTCTATTTGAAGCCATGGAGGCAAAATGAAGAGGAAGAAGACATCAAACGCACAAACCAATCCACCAAAAACGTTCAAACACCTTGGTATAGCTAGGAGGAAGGTCTCCCTAGGTTAGATTAGGGCTAGGTGAGGGAAGGGAAGGTCAAGGGTTGAGAGATTATGTCTAGAGGGAGTGGAATCAGTCAACTTTTTTCTAGACGTGAGGGAGAATAGTCGGTCGAACCCAACTAAAGTTAGCTTCATCCCGGTGATCAGTTGAGTTCTCTAAAGTGGAAATTCGACCGATTGGCCCTTCTTTATTTTAAAAAAAGCTCTCGGCCATGGAGCGGTCAAGTTTTTCCTAGGGAAACTCGACCGATGGTGAACCTGACATAAAACCATCAAACTTAATTTCTAGCCATATGAATGCTAATTAAATTTGTTTTACAAGTCCATTATGTATATTGAACATAATCAGGCACATATCACTCATCATTGGGTACTATTTGGCGATAAAACAAGTAATTGTGAAAAATACCAAAAAATAAGAGAAAAACAAGGCAATATGAACATGAAAACCCAATTTTAAGCATATTAGCAAGCAAAGATGATCAAGATAGATGCAAAACATATAGGATAGATGACTACTAGCTAGAACGCATATCATATTCATTCAAAGTGGTTATAAGCAATTTTGATCTAATAAAGTTAAATCGCTCTCTAGCTAGAGGTTTAGTGAAAATATCCGCAACTGATTTTCTGTGTCTACATGCATGATATAATATCCTTCTTGGCAATGTGATCACGAAGAAAGTGATGGCGAACCTCTATATGTTTAGCTCTACTATACAATATAGGATTGTAAGACAAGATAATTGCACTAGTATTATCATAATAGATAGGAGAAGCATCAAAATGAATGTTAAAGTCTTGGAGCATGTGCTTCATCCATAGGACCTGGGCACAACAACTCCCAGCCGCAATGTACTCAGCCTCGCTGGTTAAATAATGCCACAATACTTTGCTTCTTGGAGAACCAAGACACCAAGCATGGTCCTAGGAGGAAACAACTGCCACTTGTGCACTTTCTATCAATCAAGCAGCCTGCATAATCGACATCACTATAGGCAGTAAGAGAAAAGTCCCTTGACTTGGGATACCATAGTCCAAAATTTGGGGTTTTGGCTAAGTACCTTAGAATCTTCTTAGAAATTATAAGATGAGATTTCTTTGGATTTGAATGAAATCTAGCACACAAGCCAACACTAAACATTATGTCAGGTCTAGAGGCAGTTAAGTAAAGTAAACTTCCAATCATACCTCTATTGAGCTTCTCATCTACCTTTTCACATTGTTCATCTTTATCAAGTTTGGTGGTGTTTGATATGGGTGTGTCCATCGGCTTGGTATTCTCCATCCCAAAGCGATTAAGTAGTTCATTGTGTACTTGCCTTGGTTGATGAAGTTCCCATATTTTGTTTGTTTGATTTGAAAGCTGAGGAAGAATGTGAGTTCACCCATCATACTCATTTTGAATTCACTCTGCATAAGATCTTTGCAAAGATCAAGGTTAGTTCCACCAAAAATGATATCAACAATATATATTTGAATGATAAGAAAATGGTTAAAAGTGTGTTTTAGAAACAAGGTAGAATCCACTTTTCCCATGATATAACCATGATCTAACAAAAAGTTCTTTAATTTCTCATACCAAGCCCTTGGTGCTTGTTTGAGTTCATAGAGAGATTTTTGCAATAAATAAACATGGTTAGGTAGACTATCATGTTCAAAGCTCGGAGGTTGTGCAACATACACTTCCTCATCAAATGTACCATTCAAAAATGCACTTTTATCATCCATTTGATACAAAAGAAAGTTTTTATGACTGGAAAAAGCAAGTAACGTACAAATGGACTCAAGTCTTGCTACAGGAGCATATGTTTCATCAAAGTCACTACCTTCCTATTGATTGTAGCCTTGAGCCACTAACCTTGCTTTATTTCTTACCACTTTGCCGCTTTCATCTAGCTTGTTGTGGTAGACCCAGTTAGTGCCAATGATCTTTCTATCACTTGGTCTTGGCACAAGGGACCAAACTTTGTTCTTCTCAAATCGTTCCATCTCCTTTTGCATAGCTAGGATTCATTCTTCATCCCCAAGAGCTTCCTTGACATCTTTAGGCTCTAGTTGTGAAATGAAAGCATTGTTGGCTTGTTCTTTGTTGAATGCAGCCCGCATATTCAGTCTCTCAAGAAGATCACCTAAAATCAACTCCTTAGGATGATTCTTTGCAAACCGGGGAGTTTGATCCTTCATTTCATCATCTTTATCTTCTTCTTAAGCAGCCACCACTTTTCCCTTTTGGGTGATGTTGAGTTCTTTAAGGATAGGAATTACTTCATCTACACCATCATCATTTGAAACAAGATCTTTGGGAATAGAGGGGTTAGTCTCAATAAACTTTACATTAATAGATTATTCTACCTTAGAAAGATCAACATTATAAACTCTATATGCCTTGCTAGTAGTGCTATAGCCAAAAAAGAAAGCCTTATACAATTTTGGATCAAACTTGTCAGGAGAATCTTTCATATTCAAACAAAACAAGGACATCCAAAAATGTGAAAATACTCTATAGAAGGCTTCCTACCACGCCATAGCTTATAGGGGGTTTAATTAAGTGAAGGATGAGTAAAAACACAATTTTTCACAAAATAAAAGGTACTGACAACTTCAGCCCAAAACTTCTTAGGAGTATCATACTCGAAAAGCATGGTCCTAGCCATCTCCTATAGAGACCTATTCTTCCTCTCTACAACCCTATTTTTTGAGGTGTTCGATGTGAAGAAAAGTTGTGTGCATAACCCGATTCTTGACAAAAATGCTCAAAAAGCTCATTTTTAAATTCTCCCCTATGGTCACTACGGATGGAAACAATCCGACAAGAAGCTTCATTCTTAACTCATTTACAAAAACTCGAGAAAACATCAAGCATATTAATTTTCAAAATGAAAAAGAAGGTCCAAGTATGTCTAGAGAAATCATCGATAATAACAAGGAAATACTTGGAACCACAAAGCGATTGCGTTCTCATTGGTCCAAATAGATCAATATGAAGAAGCTCAAGAGATCTCTTAGTGCTAAGGACTCCTTTGGATTTGAAGGAACTTGGTTTGCTTTCCTTGTGTACAAGGTTGGCATTCCTCATCCTTTTCAAAATCCAATTTAGGAAGTCCCTTGACTAAGTCCTTTTTGCTCAACTTCTTTAACTGATACATATTTACATGACCAAGTCGGTGGTACCAAAGAGAAATATCATTCGAGTTGGCTACAAGGCATCTACCAACCACAGGATTAATAGAGTTAAGAACAATTTTCCCTTATATATAACTGGGTAGGTGAGGGAATCTAGAATTAAGCATTCAAGAGAAGTAAATAGTATAAGGTAACGATTATCACAAAGTTGACTAACACTTATTAAATTGTGATGTAGGTCATCCACAAAAAGGACATTCTTGATGCATACGGATTCACCTACATCACCCTCACCTTTGACTTTACCTTTCTTGTTGTCCCCAAAGGTGACAGATCCTCCTTTCTTCTTTGTGAAATTATTGAAATGGCTGATGTCACTGGTCATGTGCTTTGTGAAGCCACTATCAACAATCGATCTATATTTTCCCTACAAGAAAGGAGAATGTCGGTTCCCAACTAAAACTTTGGGATCCGGAGTTAGCTTGGGGACCCATTTCATCTTTGGGTTGGTCCCCTTAGGCTTGTAAGGACAATAAGTGGAATAATGATCATCACATTTGCAATAAGAACAATCCATAGGATTCTTAGTGCCCGGAGATTCTCCTATAAAGAAAGAGATCTCCTTGCTCTTTTTCTTACCTTTGGCCTTACTCTTGCCCTTTGAGGATCCCCCTACAAATCCCAAACTACTAGTACCACTTTGTTTAGTATAATGGTCAAGGATTTCATTTAGGGAGTTCTCCCCTTTGAGGAATTTATGTAGGGATGCTCTCAATATATGGTTATCATCATTCAAAGAAACAATAGTAGAAGATAAACTAGATATGTCATCCCTAGCATGCTCAAGATCAGCCTCAAGACATAAAGCTTTAGAAAGATATGAATCCTTTTAAAGAGAGATAGAAGAAACATTAACACTAAGCAACAAAGGTCTAGAAGATAGATCATTTACTTGACTAAGAAACCTAGCATTTTTTAGATTTTAGCATTTGAATCTCTTTGACATAGACATCTCTCTCTTTGCTATGAGCATCAATAAGCAACTTAAATTCAGCATTTTCAGTTTTAAGTAATTCAAGTTCTTTTAAGCAATTTTGGTTCTCTTCCTTAAGATTATCAATATTCTTAAGGTAGATACCATTCTCAACTTTAACCCCATTGTAGTGGAGTTCAAGATCAAGGTATTGCCCTTGCAAGTTATCAGTACTCTCAATATTGGTTTTCTCATGCAATTCTAAAATCTCAAGCTTAGCATAAAGATCATCAATACTTTTTCCTAACCATTTTCTCTTAGATTTACATTTAGCAAAAGAAGAATAGGTAGTAATAAGCATGTCAATAATAGATTTTTTAGGCAATTCATGCAAACTTACCTCACTTACCTCACCAATATCTTCACTTGTAGATGCCATGAGAGCAAGGTGGCACTCTCCATCTTCTTCGGAGCTAGAGCTGCTTGAAGATGAAGCTTCCCAAGTTGCATGAGCTACATTCTTGTATCTCTTTTCCTTCTTGTCCATCCTATTGTGCTTTCTCTCATTCTTGTAATCCTTTTCTTTCCTTGAGCTTCTCTTGTGGTGAGACTTTCTTGACTTTGGGCATTCACTCTTGTAGTGCCCCTTTTGACCACACTTGTAGCATCTCGGAGTAGAGGATGAGGAAGCTTGCTTTCCCTTAAAGTTCTTGCCCTTGATGTAGTTAGCTTCATGCTCACTAGGGCCTTCATCTTCACTAGAGGAGGATGGAGAAGTCCGGAAAGCAAGTTGTTGTTGAAGGATGATAGCCTCCACTTGTGCTTTGAAAGCACTATCTTTGATCTTCTGGGATTCCTTCTCTTCTTGTTTTGCTTCTTCTTCTTTCTTGTCAAGTCTAGGATGATGAGCTTCAAGATTGCCAATGAGTTCTTCAGTTGGGATGTCACCAAGGCTCCTCACTTCTTCAATGGAGGTGACCTTTGAATCCCATCTCTTTGGAAGAGTTCTCTATATCTTTGAGTTGATGGTGCCTTTATCCAAAGTGTTTACTAATGCGGCCATCCCATTGATGATGACATGGAGCCTTGAATACATCTCCACAATGCCTTCTTTATTTCCCATCTTGAAGTTCTCTAGGAGGTTGTTCAACATATAGATCTTTTCCTCCTTGACTTGCTTTGTTCATTCATATGTGATGCACAACTTGTCCCAAATCTCATAGGCGGTGTCCCATGATGAGATCTGGTTGAACTCTGTGGGGGTGAGGGATGCGTAGAGGATGCTAATGGCCTTTTCATTGAGTTGAGCCTCCTTAAGAGCAACTTCACTCCATGTTGCAACAACTCTTGTTGTCTCCTTGTAAGGTGTGACCATCACCTTTCACATATCAAAGTTCATCCCTTGAATATAGAACTGGATCCGCCTCTTCTAATAGAGGAAGTTGGTGTTGTCAAAGATCAGAGGATGCATGGAGAAGCCTCCATCTAGGTTGAGTGAACCAAGTAGGTTGTCACCCATCTTCTCGTTTCATGGGAGATTGTTGGAAAAGATCCTCTGCTCTGATACCACTTGTTGGATCTAAGGGATCTAGAGGGGAGGTGAATAGAGCTAAACAATTTCTCACAAAATAGATTAGACCTTCAAATTATATCAATTTGGAGACATATGAAATGGAAATTTGAATTCCTATCTAAATAAGCATATCAAGGATGAGAGAGATTGATAGCAAGTACTTGACAAAGGGATGTAGAGTGGTTCCACACTTCAAACTAGAAATGAGTTAGTCCACTACCTAGAGAGGTCAACCTCTAGGACTTTGCAAGTACTTTTCTCTATTATATCACCAAAGAGATTTACAACAATAGACCACCAAAGGACTTACCCATCCAATCACAAGGAGATCTCCACCTTACCAAGGAACTTACCCACTTAGCTTGAGTCTTCAGCCTTCACCTAGGTCTTACCCACTCAAGCTCAAGCCTTTCACCTTAGAGGACTTTGCTTCTCCTCTTAGATATTCATCCTTTGCCTTCTCCTTCACTTGGAGAAGATCACCACCTCTTCAACACCCTTGAAGAGGACCAGATACAACTCCTTCTTCACTCGACAGAGCTTGCTTCATCTTTTCTTCATGAGAGAAGGGGATAAGGAAGTAGTGGAAGATTGAGAGTTTTACATGCACAAAGATGGATCTCTCTTACAATAATCCTAAATCACTCACAAATCATGAAATGATGTGTAAATTAGAGAGAGAAAGGGACTCAAGGAGTAGTAGCACACTCAACTATAGCAAGGACCTTGAATGTAGTGAATGAGAAAACTTGGAATGAACTCTAAGGGGTCCTATTTATCGCTGGCGGTGCTCCCTTGAGTTGGGGAACACTTATGGACAAAATATAGCCATTTTTTTTCAAGGCAGCAAATCTATTTCATCCAAATAAATCACCAATAGTTATAATCACTTTTTCTGCATTTTTCGTATAGTGCATTCGGTCAAGTTTTAATAAAGGTAACTCAACCGACCGACTAAAAGACAAACCCAATTCTCAAACTAATGATCGAGTTTGTCCAGGAAAATTCAACGAATTAGCCAAAATCACATTTGATCAGTAAGCCGTTCAGTCAAGTTATGTGAATACACAACTCGACCGATGAATATCATCAGAAAATCAATCCATGGGATCGGTCGAGATTGGAACTCGACCAATCAACATCCTATGATCAATTTTTGAATTTAGCTAAAAAGTGATTAAAACTGGTACTAAGTGTCCCACATATTTTTCTCATTTTAGTTGAAAGTCATATCATGAATACAATTGATTACAAAATACTTCTAAGGTCGATTGAAGTGATTTCCTTATTAGCACACTTGCATTGTATTTGACTTGAACTTTGACAAGCTAGGGATTGTGTAAATTGATCATTTTCATGTACCTAATATCTGAGATCAATCTTGAATTCACATATTAGATACATTTGAATGGAATGGTTAAGTCATTATCAAAATATGGATAATGTATAACCTCTAGGTCAACATCAACAACATCATCATCCTCAGCATCAGGCTCGTAGTCATCATCTCCTTCTGAAGCATCACCTTCATCACCAGAGTCACCAACAAAACCATCAGAGCCATCATCATTATCAGATGCAGCACCATCATCCTCATCATCATCAACAACCCCATCAACATCAGTAGCCTGCTCATCATCCTGGTTTGGCATCTCTTCATCAGCAGAGGAATCGAAACCATGACCTGGCCAACGAGCATTCTGCTTATCCCAAGACATACCAAGAGCATGGAGCTCATTGGCTTGTGGGACGAAAGGAGTAGAATTTCCAAGGTTGGCAAGCAGAGTGGTCAAAGTGCTAGTAGGCAGAGGCAGGACAAGGGGAGCAAGTCCACCAACAACAAAGGGTGTGGCAGTAGCGGAAGGTGTAGGTGGAGGGGCTGGGTAAAAGTGATTGTATGCATAGGATCCGTAATCACCTCCTGGGTAGGGCTGGTAGGCTAGGTAGGGATAAACACATGACATGTTCTTATTGGACATGATTAAACATAAGTCCTGATGTAGGTGCTCCTGGACCTGGAGGTTGTATGCCTGTTGATTCATCATATAGCCCATAAGGGTTTCATTTGACACATGAAATGAGGCACATGCAGGTCGGGTAGGCTAAGGTGGTGAAGGTGCTCGGGTAGAGGTAGAGGTAGAGGCACCAGTTGTGGTGGAGGAGAGGATAGGCACAAACTTCTGAATAGTGGTCTCATTGATACAAACTCCTTTCTAGACAGGTTTGTAATGAAAGTCGTGCAAAAGAGATTTGTCAGTGGCAAACTAAAATAGACCACATATTAGGGTAGGGTAGGAAGGGTGGGTGCCACAGGTGTTCTTTCCTGAGTCCAAGCAAGTCATATGGTAGAGGATGTATCTAGACCACTTGACTCTGAAATTCTCTAAGAGACAATACATGATCACCGTAGTGTTCTCTGCAATCTCCGTTTGATTTTTCTTTGGATGGATATTGCAGTTGACAACTAGGGCAATGATGCACCTCTTGAGATCCAAGGTAGAGGAGGGAAGGGTGCTCTTCTTCGTATAGGGGAATTGAGGCTTCTTCAAGAAACGATGAATGTCAGGAAGAGTGAGATCGTATTTCTTATAGAAAGCCTTAGGCTTGACTAGGTCAAAATACTCGGGGTAATCCTTACGCTAGGTGTCAGTTTCATCGGTACCAGAGAAAAAGATGTTCAGGGTATCCCCCAAGACTTGGAATTTCTTCCCGACTATCATATACGTTAGGACTACTTGAGTATTGGGAGGGGGTACAAGGGTGTTGTAATTCCAATGCAAGTTAGCATAGAATTCATGAACCAATTTCGTTCTAGTTATGGAATTGTTGTAGCACGCACGTTCAACACCCAAGGCAGAAAGATGGTGAATGTGTAACAACTTCATAACTTGATCTATGACCTCTTGTCATCTAGGGCTTGGCACAAAGAGGGCACGAAAAGGGAAAGGATTTCGGGGAAGGAGATCCTTATACCTATTGACAACCTCATTTGAGACAAAGAGAGTGTCATTAACAGAGATCAAGCATGAAGAGGATGAAGAGGATGGTGCATTGGTAGGGACAACTCTCTTCCTCCTATTAGAATCCATGGAGACAAAATAAAGAGGAAAGAGAGAGCACGAGCTAAAACTCACCACCAAAAACATCCAGAGACCTAGCTTTAGCAAGGGGGAAGGTCTACAAAGATCAACTAGGTCAGATTAGGGATAGGTTGAGGATGGGAAGGGCAAATGGGAAGGACAAGGGTAGATATATTAGGGCTAATGGAGGTGGAATCGGTCGACTTTTCTCTAGTTGATAGGGAGAATCGTCGGCCGAACCCAACTTAAGAATGCTCCATACCAGCCATCGGTTGAGTTATGTGAACTCAGAAACTCAACCGATTAGCTTTTTTGAAAAAAGCTCTCGACCATCGATCGGTCGAGTTGGCAACTCGACTGATGGTCAACCTGACCTAAAACCAACAAACTTAATTTCTAGCCATTAGAGTGCTAATTAAATTTATTTTTCAAGTCCATTATGTATATTGAACATACTTAGGCATGTGTCACTCATCCTTGGGTACTATTTTGTGATAAAACATGTGTTTGTGACAAATACCCAAAAAAAGAGAAAAATAAGGCAATGAATATGAAGAATGGATTTTTAGCATATTAGCAAGTAAAGATAATCAAAATAGAGACAAGACACATAGGATATATAACAACTAGCTAGAAGGCATATCAAATTCATTCAAATCAGTAATAAGAAATTTTGATCTAATAAAGTTAAATTGCTCTCTAGCTAGAGGTATAGTAAAAATGTCTGCCAACTGATTTTCTGTGTCCACATGCGTGACATAGATATCCTTCTTGGCAATGTGATCATGGAGAAAGTGATGGAAAACCTCTATATGTTTATCTATACTATGCAAGATAAGATTATATGACAAGTTAACTGGACTAGTATTATCACAATAGATAGGAGAAGCATCAAAATGAATGTTAAAGTTTTGGAGTATTTTCTTCATCCATAGGACCTGGGCACAACATCTCCTGACTGCAATGTACTCAGCCTCAGTGTTGATAATGCCAATGTGCACTGTTTCTTGGAGAACCAAGACACCAAGCATGGTCCTAGGAGGAAACTAGTGCCACTTGTGCACTTTCTATCAATCAAGCTGCATAATCCACATCACTATAAGAAGTAAGAGTAAAGTCCCTTGACTTGGGATACCATATGCCAAAATTTTGGGTTTTGGCTAAGTATTTTAAAATCCTCTTAACAACTATAAGATGTGATTTCTTAGTATTTGATTAAAAGTGAGCACACAAGCCAACACTAAACATTATATTAGGTCTAGAGGCAGTTAAGTAAAGTAAACTTCCAATCATACCTCTATAGATCTTCTCATATACCTTCTCACCTTCTTCATCTTTATCAAGTTTGGTGGTGTTTCACATGGGTGTGTCCATCGGCTTGGTGTTCTCCATCCCAAACCGCTTAAGTAGTTCACTTGTGTACCTGCCTTGGTTGATGAAGCTCCCATCTTTTGTTTGCTTGATTTGAAAGCCGAGGAAGAACGTGAGCTCACCCATCATACTCATCTCAAATTCGCTCTACATAAGATCACTTTCTTTGTTCCTTACCACTTTGCCACTTTCATCAAGCTTGTTGCGGTAGACCCATTGGGTGCCAATGATCTTTCTATCACTTGGTCTTGGCACGAGGGTCCAAACATTATTCTTTTAAAATTGCTCCAAGTCCTCTTGCATAGCAAGGATCCATTCTTCATCCCCAAGAGCTTCCTTGACATTCTTACGCTCGAGTTTTGAGATGAAGGTGATGTTGGCTTGTTCTTTGTTGAATGCAGCCTGCATCTTCACTCTTTCAAATGGATCACCTAAAGTCAGCTCCTTTGGATGATTCTTTGCAAACGATGGGGTTTGATCCTTCTTCTCATCATCTTTCTCTTCTTCTTGAGTGGCCACCCCTTTTCCCTTTTGGGTGATGTTGAGCTCTTTTAGAATAGGAATTACTTCACCTGTAACATCATCATTTGGAACAATATCTTTGGGAATAGAGGGGTTAGTCTCAATAAACTTTACATTAATGGATTCTTCTACTTTAGCAAGATCAACATTAAAAACTCTATAAGCCTTTCTAGTAGTGCTATAGCCAAGAAAGAAATCCTTGTAAGATTTTAGATCAAACTTGTCGAGAGAATCTTTCATATTCAAAACAAAACAAGGACATCTGAAAACATGGAAATACTTGATAGAAGGATTCCAACCATGCCAAAGCTCAAAGGGGGTTTTCTTCAATGAAGGATGAGTAAAAACCCAGTTTTGCTCAAAACATGAGGTACTAACAGCTTCAGCCCAAAACTTCTTAGGAGTATCATACTCTAGAAGCATGGTCGTAGTCATCTCCTGTAAAGACCTATTCTTCCTCTCTACAACCCCATTTTGTTGAGGTGTTCAAGGTGAAGAGAAGTTGTGTGCATAAACAAATTCTTGAAAAAAACATTCAAAATGCTCATTTTCAAATTCTCCCCCATGGTCACTGCGGATGGAAATAATGCGGCAAGAAGCTTCATTATCCTCATTTACAAAAGCTCGAGTAAACATCAAGTGTATCACTTTATAGAAATGAGAAAGAATGTCCAAGTATATCTAGAGAAATCATCAACAATAACAAGTCAATACATGGAATCGCAAAGCAATTGCGTTCTCATTGGTCCAAATACATCATATTGTTCTTGGTTTTGTTTTGTTATTTGAGCAAGGATTGAAGAAGGGTGTCATTTCATTGTTGCTAGATCATAGTCCTACTTGGATTCTTGTATCACTAGATTATGGCTTCCCTTCTTCCTTCCTTCACTCATGTGTGTTTATCTATGATGTGTGAGTAGTTCCATATATTGGTGCATGGGGAGTATTCCCATAGCCCATAGATGATTAGATTTGATTTAACTCTATGATACATCATGTTATATGGTGTTTTGATGGGTTTATCATACAGTTTGACAACTTGATCTCTCGCTTTGCTACCTATTATCCTTTGGGTGATGAGATATTATACCCCAAAGGTAAAACAACCCAAAACATGCATTAAATATTTGGAAGAAATCTTAGAGGGATCGGGATGATCGGGAAAGGATCCACAAACACCAGAATCAACAGGCTTGTGAGAAGCTTGATTTTTGTGATGTGTTTCAATAAATGTTCTGTATGCACTTATCTAACTAGTTTGTATTCACATGTTTCATTGATCTAAGTTCTACACAGGCTATGGGTGTGAAACTCAAGACCTTGATATTCCTCATTATCAACTTAATTTCCTCTTTCAATCTCTTTTACTTCTTGCAATTACATCCCTATTTTTTTTAGCATAATTTTCTTTCTCTTGGTCTAGCATAACTATTTTTTTGGTCTTAGTGAAAATTTCTCAATCTTGCTCTTAGTGTAATTCATTCACTTTTATTCTTTGGGAAATTTCCTTTCTAGCATAATCACCCTCAAATCAATGGAATTTAATTCTTGTCAACATTGTTTAAAGAAAATCTAGTTCAAAAATCCAATCTTATAAACATTCTTCATTGACTTACCTTTTCTATACTAATAAATTATTCAACTATTTAAGTGGTTGTTTATGCATTAAGAAATGTTAAAATCTAGGAATTAAGCCCCTAGTGAATTTTTGTGTAAATGGCGCACGTCGGTTTTGGTGTTGTTGTCAAAAAGTTATTATTCGTGTGCACAAGTTTTAAAATTTATAACTCGATCTGTAACTCCCCTCCCTAGGGTTTCATACGTAACCAATGGAAGCACAGCCTAATCCCCAACATTATCCATAATGTGGGGTACTTGGCATTTCAGGGAGGGATTGTCACATGCATGATCTCATCTCAAGAAACAAATAACACTTGGAATTATTGAAACATAGATTCATACATAAGTTCTTGGAAAGAAAACTACATCATGATTCTAAAGCTACACATATTCTAGATAACATATGAAAGATTGGATCTCCATAGATGGACGTCCCACCAGGCAACAACTTCTAAGGTCTTGGATCCTTGGAATCTTCTCAAGATGTCTCCTTCCCTTTAGCTCCAACGTCTGCAGACATCTTGTCCCCAACTGATGGAGCTTCCACTTACGTGGAATTGCGTGCACCAACTAAAAATCCTAAAGATGGTAAGTCTTTAGTTTTAGCCTTGCTATACTAGATAGAGAACTCCACCCACGTATGCTAAGATACGTGGATGTCTTATCGTAGTATAGTTAAGGGTCAAATCCACAGCACAACAGTCTTGTCGATAGCAACAAGATGGAAAACGTTAGAATTTCACTTAGTCACTTAGTAGAAGGCACTTAAATCGAAAGGTTGGTTTTGTTGTTTATAAACTAAGAACATGTAAAATAAAGCGAGCGAGTAAACTTAAAAAGGTTAAACAATGACAAGAATTCACTAGGGCGTGATCGGTTTTTCACCGCCACTACACATGGATCAAGACATGCAAAATAAAACATAACCTACAACAAGAGTTTAGTCAGCTAGTATCTTTGTAGACTTAGTTTCCTTTCGGAGAACTAACTACAAGAAGTGTGGGAATGATGCAACGCCAGCCATCCCTGAACGAATGGTCAACTACTTTTCATCATTCCCTTCTCGAAGTGTGTTCCTCGACCTACCAAGGTTGTACTTTTATACGTCAACTGATTCCATTTCATAGTATGAAAGTACAACATTTGGAAGTGAGTTTACTCCACTTCTTGAAAGCACTCCTAGATACCGAACCAAGCACATGGTGGATACATGCACCAAGAACCAACATACAAACGAGTTTTGAATCTAATAGTACAAACGTAGACAATTCATACTAAAAGATAAAAGATAACACAAGTTGGTGATCAAGCAACAAGCATTCATTAAACGTTTGTTGTTGAACTAAAAAGATATAAACTCTATATTACAAACTATGGATTACATTTACATGATATGAAAACATGGGTAGTGGGGCTACTCCCCGCACCCTAGTGAGAAAGACTACTCGCTCATAACTAGGACAAAGAAGGAGGCAAAAGGAGAGAGAGAGCGCCATCCCCACAAGGAGAGAGGAAAGTCAACCCCTTGGAGAGAGAGAGAGACGATCCACTAGCTTCACAGGTTGCTTGATGATGAGATCCCCTCTTCCCACCTTCTTTGGTGGAGAGAGAGAAAGCAGCTTCGAGATGGAGTATGGGTCTCAGACCGACAGCCCCTGGGTGGAAGTTGGATTTGCTCTGGAGTGATAGAGGCAGCCTCTGGACGTCTGAAAACGTTTTTTGGTGGAGGACCCTTGGGGTCTTATTTATAGGCCTTAAGTGAAGTCCAAACGGTTTGTAGACCATTTGGACCTCAAGACCGTTTGGACCTGAAGACTATTTGGACCTTGAGACCGTTTGGATCTCAAGACCGTTTGGACCTTGAGACCGTTTGGCTTCATGAGGTCTCGAGATCATGTGACTCCATGCGGTCTCGGGACCGGTTGGCTTCATGCGGTCTCGGGACCGATTGGCTTCATGCAGTCTCGGGACCGGTTGGCTTTATGCGGTCTTGGGACCATGTGACTCCATGCGGTCTCGAGACCGGTTGGCTTCATGCGGTCTTGAGACCGTGTGACTCCATGCGGTCTTGAGACCGTGTGACTCCATGCGGTGTCGGGACCGGTTGGCTTCATGCGGTCTTGAGACCGTGTGACTCCATGCGGTCTCGGGACCGGTTGGCTTCATGCGGTCTTGAGACCGTGTGACTCCATGCGGTCTCGGGACCGGTTGGCTTCATGCGGTCTTGAGACCGTGTGACTCCATGTGGTCTCGGGACCGTGTGACTCCATGCGGTCTCGAGACCGTTTGGCTTCATGCGGTCTTGGGACCGTGTGACTCCATGCGGTCTCGGGACCGTTGAGTCTTTTATGATTGTTTTGTGTCTTTTTTTGCCAATATGAGAGGGAAAAGTTAGTCTAATAGTATATTTACAATAAGAGGGAATATTTAGGGATTATGTATAATTCTATTTAAGAAAGAGTGTGAAAAACTGAAGGAAAGACTAAGATAATCAACCCAAAATTGGAGGTTATCACCCCCCTAACTTAGAATCTAGCTTGTCCTCAAGCTAGATAGAGCTGAGGCATGTAAAGGTGAGGTGATTTTATTTAGTTAAGTTTTCCATAGCCTTGCTTCAGCTCTAAATCAGAGATATCCTGAGGTCATATTAGATCTTTTGCTTGCCTTAATTATTTTAGGTATAGAGAGTTGCGCGGATCTCAGGTTTCCTCTAAATCACGTAGCTCGTATTGGGACCACCTCTTTCCTGATGTTATTATGTGCATGTCATTGACTCTAATCAGCTTTGTACTTCTTTTGAAAACCAAACGGAAACTAGAGTGGTTATGAGGGTTGGCTAAGGGCTTTTGTGTAACTCTCCCTTTTAGCAGGAGAGGGTTTATCTATGCTTTTAGGAACTCACTACCAGGCACGAAACATCTGCCTTCATGAGGGCAGCTGAATGTACCGGCCGGGCGAGCTCTTTATCAGCCTTTTCATATATTTGGAGACCTTAGGATCTCACTACCGGGCACGGCACATCTGCCTTTGTGCGGGCAGCTAAATGTACCGGCCGGGTGAGACCTTTATCGGTTCTTCATATAAGTCCTTATGCATGGCACAGCTCTCATGTTTTTATTCACACTCTGGCTTTTATTCGAAAACTCACAGGCTTGGGATTTGGATATTTGGGTTTTTGGTTGTGCGGCCAAGCCTCTTTTATTAAAAAGAAGAAAACTGTTCTTAGAATTTCCCGACATGCACTTATTTTCTGGTTGGTAGTCCACTTGCGAGGTTCCTTGATTTGGATTTCACTGATTTCCCTCTTGTCCTTGAGAATATTTGGCTTGCTTCGACTTTGATATTGACTTGTTGAAGAGTCTGATGTAGAACTGAAGCAAAATCATGAAAGTCAACCGTGAAGGAAATTTATTAACTCACCGTTACATGCCTTTTGCTATTAGTATTCTTATTCTTGAGGACTACTGGATTCTTAAGTCAGCAGGGGTTGATCTTGATCCCAGAGGGATGCTATTCTATATGAGTGGGGTTTAATGTTAGGAAATCTAAAACAAAAAAACAAAGACTAAAAGTGTAAAAGAATTTATACAAAAATAAAGAGAAGGGAGAATTGAAAAGAAATGTTTGTAGAAATGATACATTGCCCTTGTCCAGTGTACTCCCCCCTAACTTATTACTCACTCTGTCCGCAGAGTGTCAAGGTGATAGGATGAGAAGTACAAGGACAAGGGCATCAGGCTTCTGTTAATCCTTTTTTTGCGCCGTGTGTGCGGAGTAGGTCAGCAACAAACTTTCCGCGAAGGGTGTGGTAATCCACATCTGTCATATCCTCTACTGGTCTTTGAAGGGTCATGATGGTGTACATCCAATAGAGGACATGGAAGCCACATTCATTTGACTGGAGAATTTGCTGTGGACATTTGTGGTTGAAGGTTGGGCAATGAAAATGTTCTTTGCCATAGGCCCTTGAATGCTGACTTAAAAAGGTGATTAATTTGTCAGCGCATTCCTTCGCAACTACCTCTGTGGGCGTCTTTGGTGTCATGACATAATTCCTTTGTCGTGGATTGTACTGGTTATCAGAACTGTTATAGATTGTAGTTGTTCCTTCTGGTAGGTTTGTTGCCAGGAGCATCAAGTGCTCGTGATAAAGGAAGGGTAGCATGATGAATTTCGGCGTTGTGTGTTGTAGAAAAGAGATCAACGCTTCTGTTGTTCCGAAGTTCTTTCTCTTTAAAAGATTATCCTTCATGTATGGTGATGCCATATATGTTGTGAGGCTATTTTGGCTGAGGAGAAATTGATAAGCGGACATTAAGCTGACGGCGAGAGATCCTTTAAACTGTATCGTCTCTCAAAGCGTGTCTTCCATTATGAATACGAGTTCATCCTTCTCGGCGGAGAGCCTCGACATGATGAGGCATAATTCAATGTCGGAGAGACCTTTGCAAGCACTGAGGTCGAAGTCCAGGAAAGTTGGTTTTATGGAAGACAAAGGATCTATGTCACTTTTTCTTTGCTCGGGAGTTGTGGCTGTTGCTTTGGATTTCTCCAACTCTTTCAAAGTTTGTCGGAAAGGTCGCCTCTGCGGCTGTTGTATTGCTGAAAAAAGGTAACGAGGGACGTCATCCGGTGCCATTGTCGGATCCTTGAAGAACCTTCAATCACAAATGAGCTCCATGGTGTAACGTCCTCGTAAGGAGTGAAAATCTTCAGTGACTAGATTAGCAAAAGGGATTTCTTGGTTCAGCGCTTGGATGTGACGTATGGTGCAAAAGGCGCAGTCCCCAGATCCCTCAGCAGCTTGAACATGTGGGTTAATAATTTGGAACCAGGGCTGGCTCCAGTCTTGGTGGAGAGATGGGCGCGCGGCCCAGATTAACTTGAGAAGCCGGAAAGGTATGCATCGTGCTTCACCTTCTCCCTCACCAACAAAATTTATTGTACTGGCAGGTAGCTCAGTGCCACAAAAATTTTAAACCTTGGCGTCCCGAGCCTCGGTGTCTACAATCATAAAGAGCTAGTGGTCCGAAACTTGGAAGGGCACTGTGAGATAACGTGCCCGCCGTGCTAAACTAGCACACATCCACTCTATGGATTTTACTCGTATATCTTTGTATAACAGGCCGATAGATAGAGCAGGTGGGGTGTTAAAAACTGGCTGCTGCCTCTTAGAGCTTTTGTACACTTCGATACAATTGGCAAGAAGGACACGGAATATTGCCATTGGCATCGTGGACTGTGGTCGCAGGATGTTGCGAAAGTCTTCTCGTGTCAACTTGCGGTTAGTTTTGGTGTTATAGTAGATGATGTCGTCCCCCGCTTTTGCATCGTTGACAATAGTGTTCAGTATAAAGATATCCTGAGCATCTAATGTGGAGATGGCCGCCATATCCAAATCGTGCATTTTGTGCGGTAGTGGTGGCGGCGGGGGAAAGTTCTGTGGGGGGGGGAGAAGGTTGTACCAAGGCTTCTTCATAGCCTTGTAGATCATCTTCCGAGTCAGAGGAAGAATCGAGGTCTTCATCTATGTCTAAGCTTACTCGTTCAACCTCATCCTGGTCATGTGGGGAAGGCACTGATGGGTCAAGTGCGGAGAAAGGTTGAGCGGTTCTTGCGGGTGGGCTTGCGCTGGTTCCTAATAGACAGTGGTGGAACTCAGTGAAAGCCACATTTTTAGCGGACTCCCCAATGTATCCCAAATTAGAGTAGTCAACGAATTGGTCCCCATATGACATGTTTACATTGTCGTTGTGGGTGGGGGACTTGGGAAGGTGTCCACCTTCTTGGTGACCTTTCGCATAACCTTTTTGAGAAGGTTCTGCTGCTTGGCCGGGATCCTCTCCATCATCAGATTTGTCATATGAGGAGGTAGTATCGTTGTTAGAGTCGGCAGAGGAGTCAGAGTCTTCTTCGTCGTCATTGTCGCCATCTTTGTCATCTGCTGCCTTTTCTGCTGGCTTTTGGTGTGCGGTCTTTTTGCATCGCCGATGGGTGGCTTGTAACTCATCGAAAGCCACTTGCACATGCTCGTGTGTTTCGAGCAGTGCGTCGTGTGTTTCTTTGAGGTCGTTATATCGCCCCTCGGCGGAGAGGAGTCATGCTGTGAGATCTGTTACTTGAGCGCGGAGGTGCTGGATTTCAGTATTTGTTGACTCCTCTTGGCGATTGGTTAGGTGTGTGAGGGTGCTACTGATGGTGTCCAAGCGCGTGCTAAAAGCTGCTTGTTGCTGCTTGAGCTCATGGAGAGTCTCGGGCAGAGGTTGAGTCTTTGTAGAGATCTCATCGACTTGCGTAGCCATCGCCTCTTACTGGCGGCTCGGGCAGGTTGTTGAAGTGGCTGTTGATGTGATCAACTTGCTTAGCCACCGCATCTTGTCGTTGTTGAAAACCTTGGAGGATGTTGGGCAAGGCACGGATTTGTTCGTCGATCGTGGCCACCTGTTTAGATAATCCCTGCACACAAGAAAAAAATAGAATGTAAAATGTTAGAAGGATCAGTGAGGAGGTTTCAGATGATGTCAAATTGATGTCCGAATTCCTCACCGATATTAGGAAAGGGGACCCCAGAGGTGGAAGGGTGGGATGGCTGGGGTCTGTGCGGGAGGGTGGTAGTGCCTTGCGGAAGAGACACTGATGGTGGCGCGAACTGCATGGTGACTATGGATGGGGTCACCAGCGGTGTCTGGGTGGTGGTGGATGAGAAAGGTAGTGGTATCTCTGGTGAAAGCGATGGAAGTGATAGTGATGTGGTAGAGACTGTGGAGGTGGAGGGGAAAGTGGTAAAGATGGGCGTAGGAGTGGAGAAGGGAGAGTCTGAAGGAAATAGGGGTGGAGAAGAGGATGCGGGTGGTAGTGTGGGTGTGGGGAAGAAAGGAAGGGTGGAGGGTGGTGAGGTGGTGGCGGTTAGCTCGACATTTAGACTCATAATGAAAGAGTCTAAAGATGAGGTGGTGATGTGATCGTCGGGATGGGGGTTGTCTTCTAGGTGTGGTTTGGAAGTTGGCATCCCCGACAACTATTGATGCTGCGAAAGTCTTGTGGATGGTCGTTTCATAGGAATTTTTGGTATTCTAGTTGTCGGGGCGCTGATGCTAAGCTCAGTCTGCCCTGCTTTTATTTTCTTTGATGGTGCTTTTACCGTAGCTAAGAGTTTGGTAAGCTCCTTGTTAGTGAAGAGGAGCTTTTCCTTGTCGTAGTCTGTGAGCTCCGAGAGCAGTAGCAGGGTTCTGGATGACTTGACTGTAGGGCAGAAGACGTAATGTAGCTGTGCATCCTTTTCCTTAATAATGAAGGAGTTCTTCAATTTTTGTTCATTAGTAAGGACGTCGCCCTTTATTTGTGTGCAATGAGGTAGAGGTCTGTCCATCTTGAGATATTTGATGATGGAAGTGACATGACCTCCCATGCAAATTTCCTTTTCCATGGCCTAAGAAGATAATTTCTGGATCATATGTCGTCCAATGTTGACTGGCAATTCGTTTAGAATGGACTGGAGAACAAAGAGATCCGAAATTATAACGTTTCCTCCTTTTGTCCTGGGGAATAGTGCGCCTGTGAGGATTTTGTGTAGGGTGCGCGCAAGTCCAGAATGTATGTTCGATGCCTTGCATGTCTTAGCATCATAGGTGGGGAGCCCAGTCAGAGATTTCCAAAATTTATGCCTGTTGAAATTAGGGTGCTAAGTTCCCATAGCCTTAGCTTTATTGAGCTGCTCCTGGTTGTCAATGAAGACTTCGTTCAGCATGTTTTCTGTTAAGACAACCTTGTTGCCAAAGATTTGGGTGACCAACCTTCTGTCACCTCCATCTCGTGATCTATCCATGATGTCTACGGGCTCTTTGGTAAGAAAGGTGAAAAATTCAGTAGTGGGTTCAGAATATGAGATCTCAGGTACTGAACACAGCCTTGCAAGGTTGGCTTTGTCTAGCATGTTGAAAATTCGGTCATGGATCCCCATCTTAAGTAGTACGCTGGAGCAGACGTACTTAGTAGGTTTAGGGTTTTTTCGGTGGATAGGGAGGTGTTTATGTAGAGGTTTTCTAGTGGTGGTGTCGCGATGGTGACAGGAGGGAAAGTGGGGACAGTGACGGTTGCGGGAGTGGTAGCGGAGGTGGTGATTGGTGGAGTGTTTCCTGCCAGGATTTGCTCCCTTGCAGTGGCAGGATGGACTTGCTTTCTGGCTCATTTCTTAGAGGGTTGTCTGGTTGCAGTATCTTGGACTTTGCGTTTCCCTTTTGATTCTTCAGCTGGGGATTCCTCCTTGGAGTTTGGCTTGTAATCTGAGCCTTCATCATCGTCGGAAGAAATTTCTTCCATTTCTTCTTCAGGTGCCTCGGCCAGGCACTTTTTGATGCGGTCAATTTTGCACAGAACCGCCATGATTTTGACATTTGGCGGGGCCTTTCCAATTCTGTTGTAGTCATCTACGATCTTCTGGAGTTTGGCCTGGTCTTCCAGCATTTGCTCCTTTGTCCAGAAAGGAGCATCTTCAGATCCTGTGGCATGCTTAGCTGGTGATGCCATTTCTGAAAAGTAGAAAATCCTAAGTAAGAACACATGCTTAGAAAAGAAGTGGATTTTTATTTGTATTTATGCTGTTTTATATTTTTATGAAACTTAAACGAATGTACAACTTAAACTTAAACATGTTTAGAAAAATTTGGATTTTATTTGTATTTATTTGGTTTTGTATAAGAGAGTGTGGAAAGCCAAACGGTTTGAAGACCGTTTTGAACCCAAACGTTTTCATGACCGTTTGGTTCCAAACGGTTTCAGGACCGTTTGGTTCCCAAACAGTTTGAAGACCGTTTGGAACCCAAATGGTTTGAAGGCCGTTTGGTCCCAAATGGTTTCTAGACCGTTTGGTTCCAAACAGTTTGGAGACCGTTTGGAAGGTGAGACGTCAGGTAACAGCCGGCGAAGGGAAGGCGGAGGCACCGGTGATGAAAACGAAGGCGGTGATGGAAGGAGCCGACGGCGATAAAGACGAAGGCGGCGATGGAAAAGGCGGAGCAAACGGCGATAGAGGTGGAGCCGACGGTCGATAAAAGGCGACGGTAAAGAGGATCATGGCGGAGTCAGCGGTGATGAAGAGTGCCACGCCGGCGCCGTAGACGATGACGGAGGTGAAGACAGTTGCGGAAGAGAAAAGGTCAGACATCGCCGCGGTGGCACATGCAGGCTTGCGATGGTGGCTGGACTACCTTGCAGCTGAAGTTGGAGCTGACGATCGTGAAGTGGAGAGCGGAGGCGAGGTCTCCTTGAAGGAGCACGGAGTGAGGTCGCCGTGAAAGAGCACGGAGTGAGGTCGATGGAGGTGAGCCACATGGGAGCAGAGAAACAGAGGCAATGGAACAGCTCTTGCGCAAAGGTTTGAGAAAACTTGAGGGTTGAAGAGGGAAGAACGAGGGGGTAGGGTTTATATTTATAGGGATCGGGGGTTGACCCTACAAAATCTCTAGGTCAAACAGTTTCAGGACCGTTTGGTCCCAAACGGTTTGGAAACCGTTTGGTTCCAAACGGTTTGAGGACCGTTTGGTCCCAAACGGTTTGAGGACCGTTTGGGAGGGCTAAGGTGGAAAGGAATTTTTATATTTTTATGTTTGTTTTGGTTATGTGAAATTTTTATATTTTCAGAAGATAAACCTAAGGTAAATAAAAGAACGGAAAATAAAGGAAGAAGCTGAAATCTTAGGTTGCCTCCCAAGTAGCGCCTGGGTTTTACGTCGCTGGCTCGACGAAGCTTTGATGTTTGTTATGCTGACGATGTGGCGTCTCTGACTTCGATGGTGTGTCTTGGCATTTTATCTGCTGAAGTGTGATATTTTTTCAAATGATGGCCGTTGACCGTCCTTTCTCCTCCGTTATTGTCTACAATTATGATAGCTCCAGTTGGGTATATATGCTTTATGGTGAAGGGCCCGGACCATTTTGTTCTGAGTTTTCCGGTGAACAACTTGAGCTTGGAGTTGAAAAGGAGCACTTTATCGCCGATGGCGATGTCTTTTCTTTTAAGATGACCATCGTGCCACATTTTAGTTTGCTCCTTATAAATCCTGGCACTTTGATAAGCGGTCATTCGAAGCTCCTCGAGCTCCTGCAGCTGGAGTTGTATACTTTCTCCGGCACTTTTAAGATCAAAATTTAACTATTTGATGGCCCACCAAGCTTTGTGGTCTAGTTCTACTGGAAGATGACATGATTTTCCGTATACCAAACGGAACGGGGTTGTCCCGATTGGTGTTTTATAGGCTGTTCGGTATGCCCAACGGGCATCAGGAAGCTTGGCGGACTAGTCAGTGCAGTTTCTGTTGACTATTTTTTCTAGGATCGCCTTTAGTTGTCTATTAGATACCTCAACCTGACCACTGGTCTGTGGATGGTAAGGTGTTTCTACTTTGTGGTTGACTCCATACTTTTTTAACAGGGCTTCAAAACTTCGTTCCAGGAAATGGGTCCCGTCATCTGATATGATAGTTCTGGGGACTCCAAATCTGGGGAAAATGATATCTTTGAACAATTTAATAACTGGTTTGGAATCGCTAGACACAGTGGGTGTAGCTTCGACCTATTTTGAGACATAGTCCACTGCAACCAGGATGTAGGAGAAACCATAGGAAGAAGGAAAGGGGCCCATATAGTCTACCCCCACACGTCAAAAAGTTCAATTTCTTGCCACATTGTGAGGGGCATTTCGTTCCTTTTGGATATGCTGCCAGAAAATTGGCATTTGTTGCAAGATTTCACAAAATCATAGGAGTCATTTGCTATGGTTGGCCAGAAGAAGCCTGACTGCAGAACTTTTATAGCGGTTTTCTTTGCGCTCATGTGCCCCCCGTGGGTCCTGAATGGAAATGCTCTAGGTCGGGGGTAATCTCTTCTTCTGGTAAGAAGCGACGGAAAAGTCCGTCAGCACATAGGTGAAACAGGTAAGGTTCATCCCAATAATATTGCTTTATATCATGGAGAAATTTCCTTTTGTCATGGTAGGAAGCGGAGGGGTGAATGATTCCTGTAGCTAGATAATTGACAATATCTGCATACCAAGGGAATCCGTGGGTGGCCTTCATTAATTGGTCGTCTGGAAGAGAGTCGCGGATAGGGATTTTATCTTCATCTTCTATTTCAATACGACTGAGATGGTCGGCTACAATGTTTTCCACCCCGCTCTTGTCTTTAATTTCTAAATCAAATTCCTGAAGCATCAACACCCAGCAGATAAGTCTGGGTTTGGCATCTTGCTTCTGAATCAGGTATCAAATGGCAGAATGGTCGGTGTAGACGATGACCTTGGATCCAATTAAATAGGAGCGGAATTTCTCAAACACGTAGATGACAGCCAGGAACTCCTTCTCTGTGGTAGTGTAGTTCTTCTGTGCTTCATCTAGCATTTTTGATGCATAGTAGATTATGTAAGGTTTCTTGTCAATCCGCTGTCCTAATACAACCCCTATAGCGTAATCGCTAGTGTCGCACATGATTTCAAATGGTAGCGACCAATCTGGGGCCCTCAGAATAGGTGCGGAAATTAAAGCATTTTTGAGAGTGGAGAAACTTTGTCTGCATTCTTGGTTAAAGATGAACTCAGTATCTTTGGTCAGGAGTTGGGTCATGGGTTTTGCTATTTTTGAGAAATCCTTAATGAATCTTCTGTAGAACCCCACATGACCCAAGAAAGCCCTTACGCCTTTTATATCTTTCGGTGGCGACAACTTTGAAATAACATCGATTTTTGCCTTATCGACTTTGATCCCTCTGTCACTCACTCTGTGCCTGAGGACGACACCTTCAGTTACCATGAAGTGGCATTTTTCCCAATTCAGTATAAGGTTCGTTTCCTCGCAACGTTGTAAAACTTGTCCAAGGTTGATTAAACAATTATTGAAAGAATCTCCGTAAACTGAGAAATCATCCATGAAAATTTCCATTATGGATTCTGTTAATCCTGCGAAAATGGCGGACATACACCTTTGGAAAGTAGCAGGTGCATTACACAACCCAAAAGGCATTCTTCTAAAAGCGTATGTTCCAAAAGGGCAGGTGAAAGTAGTTTTCTCCTGGTCGTCCGGGTGTATGGGTATTTGGTAGAACCCGGAATAACCATCGAGATAGAAGAAGTATTTCTGATGAGCTAAACGCTCTAGGACTTCATCGAGAAAGGGCAGAGGGAAGTGATCTTTCCACGTGGCTTTGTTCAGTTTTCTATAGTCGATACACATCCTCCACCCTGTCACCGTCCTAGTAGGTACTAACTCATTTTTGTCGTTAAGCACGACAGTAGTGCCTCCCTTTTTAGGAACTACTTGGACGGGGCTGACCCAGTGGGAGTCAGAAATCGGGTAGATTATACTGGCTTTTAGTAATTTAAGGACTTCTAGGCGAACTACCTCTTTGAGATTAGGGTTCAGCTTCCTCTGATGTTCGCGTTATGGCCTAAATTCTTCAACCATGGGTAGTCTGTGCATGCATAGGGAAGGATTTATGCCCGTCAGGTCAGTTATCTTATATCCAATGGACTTTTTGTGTTTCTTCAGCTCATCCAGAAGTCTTGCTTCCTGGTTTTCTGTTAAGGTGGAACTAATGATGACCGGGCATAATTTTTCCTCATCCAAGAAAGCATGTTTGAGTCCCCTGGGCAGAATCTTCATCTCAGGAGCTTTAGGTGGCTCAGTTGCTTTTGTAATGGTGACAGCTTTGAGTTCTACAAAGGTGGCCGTCGGTGCTTCTTTGGCCTTCTCTAGGTGTTGCAGACACCGTTGAACCAACTCATTTGCAGAGAATTCGACTTCTAGGTTGGTTAGGACATTCTCTAACTCGTCCGCTGGTTCAGATATTTCTAATTGAGACATTTGCTGCATTGCGTCTCGAAGAAAAACCTCCTCTTGGATGTTGGGGCCTTTCATGCTGTTGAGGACTCGGAATTGAATTGCTACTTTTTCGAGCCTTAGAATGATGGTACCAGCTTCAACGTCGATAAGTGCCCTGGCAGTAGCGAGGAAGGGTCTGCCAAAAATTATCGGGTATCTCAAATCTTCCTTAATATCCATGATGACAAAGTCGCACGGGACATAGGCATCCTTGCCTATCCTAACTGGAATGTCTTCAATAATTCCAAGAGGTGCGGTGATTGTAGAGTCAGCTAATTGAATTGTCATTGCTGTAGGCAGCAATTCGGTAAAACCTAATCGTTTGCACATAGAATAGGGCATAATGGATATGCTGGCCCCTAGGTCCGCTAATCCCTTTTTGTTCGATGCATTTCCAATACAGCATTGAATTCTAAAGGAACCTGGATCCTTCTTCTTCTTTGGCATTTTATTTAGGATGATATCAGAGGTGGTTTGGGCAAGCTTGACAGTTTCTTGTTCCTCAGTGATGTACTTCCTTGATAACAGAGTTTTGAGGTATTTTGCCCAAGCCGGTACCTCAGAGAGGGCATCAAGGAGTGGGATATCGATGTAAAGTTTCTTCATCGCCTCCTTGAATTTTTGGAACCTGGTATCTAGTTTCGTTTCTCGCAATCTTCCTAGATATGGGATCCTTGGTTTATACTGTAAGATTTCCGGCTCTGTGGACACTTGTTCTTTTCCTTTGCCCTTTGCATTCTCTGTGGACTTCTCCGTTCCTGGCTTCGGGCTCTCATTTGTCATGAAGGCAGGTGTATCATCATCATCAAGAGTGATCCTTGTAGTTTCATGAAGAGTGTGTCCAGATCTTGTGGGAACAACATTCAACTATTCAAGCTTACTCTGTCCATGTCTGGGATTCGATTCAGGCTGCCCTGCAAATGTGCCTGCTGGAGGCTTTAGTTGTGCAACAATTTGGGAAAGTTGAGCCTCTACTGCTTTTTGCTGAGCTTGTTGATTAGCTAGCATAGTCTGTTGGGATTGCAGCATCTGCCTTATCAAAGTCATTTCGTCTTCCGGCTGAGAAGGAGTATTCTTCTGAGGGAGTTGTTGTTGTCCTTGTTGAGGTTGTTGCGAAGGCAACGCTAACTGAGGTTGCTACAACTGAGGGTGCAGCTGTGGGTGGAGAGGAGGATTGTAACATACTGAAATCCTCTATGTACCTCTTTGTACTCTTTTTTATAAGTTTTGTCCTTCATTTTCGTTCCATATGTCTTTGGATTTGATTTAAAGGAATTATGATGGTGATTGGATAAATGTTTCCCATATATTCTTAATATAGGGTTGTATGCACAAATACCTCAGTTAGACTTTAGATAATGGGCCTAAAGTGCAAATTGTACACCAAGTAATAAAAAGAATAAAATGTTTCATCCTAGAACTTTCTAGCTTTTCCTAGAATATGAGAAATAAGAGAAAATCTGAATTTTATATAAGGAGAAGATAAATGTAATAATTAAAGGTAATATGAGAATTAATGGGTAAAGAAGATAATTAGAAGGATTTTTGCACCAAATATTATAAATTGAAATCATCAGGATAATTTGACATTTAAATTCATTTCCTTGAGCAAACAGTAACTTAAGGGCCAAGTATCATTTAAAATGGAACCTAAATATTAATAACATTATCAAAAGAATATAGGAAATATGTGAAATAAAGAGAAACAAAATACTTAATGTTCTCAAATCAGGAAAATAACTTCAAATTCGTATTCTAAACATAAAAATAAGCCTCTGTGCGAATTTGCAACTAATTTGGATAATGTGTGAATAATGAGTAAAATAGGAGAGAGATAAAGTGTGTAGAATATACTATTATTTTAATAAATAAATAAATAATCTCAACTGGTGAAGATAATTGCAAAATCGTGTTCCCATCCCTTAAGGAGACTTATGGGTGAAGTTACACAAAATTTAGATAAAGTTATCATCACTTTTGATGGAGGAAAGAGAAAATGATATAATAATTAATTCACCAATCAAACTTTCTCAAAAGGCAAAACTAACTCCATATTTGGATTCTACGCGTCAAAATAAGTCAAGATATAAATTTTGGTAATTTTTGGACAACGTTTGAGCCTCCAAAGGAAGAGAGAGAAAAACATTCAAGAATTAATTGTATTTTTGGTCGAATTTCATTTTTGCAACTATTCCTTGTTTCATCCGCGCGATCGGACGATCCAGAATCTATCATGGACTCAGGACCATTGATCCGGCGACTCCCAGTCGTCTTCTACCTTCAAAAGAATTGTAACATCCCTGACCTGGGTTATGAATTAACCCTAGATTGTTTTGCTTAATAAGGTTAAGTAGATTCTTAATCTTATCTTGTGAAAAGTAATTAGGGCTCATGAGAAACTTATGTTTCAATTTTGGTCCTGTTTGAACAATGTTGAAGCAATGTTTGCTTATTTTGGACCAAAGTGCAAATTACCCAAGTTGAGGGGTTAAATTGCAAATGTTGCATGGTAAGATGTTCCTCTGATGTTGAGACATCATAAGAATGAATATGATGTAGTGGTATGGTTTTCACAAGCTTGGGCACCAAGATTAAGCTTGTAAAGCAGTGTTGTGCATTAAAACCTAGTTTTGGTGAAAAGTGCAATTTACCCAAAACCTAGGGTTCAATATGCAAAGTACCACTTCAATAAGGTCCCTAATGTTTCTTGGAATCATATAGAGCAAATAAAATGAGATGGGTGCCTCATCTGAATTAAGTTGGAGGAGAGAGAATCTTGATATTAAAATAATCAAGATTAATGCCTAATTGAAACCCTAATTTGATTTAGGGCAAAAATGAATAAAAATAATTGAAGGGCTTTCAACCAAAATGTTTTGGGTTGATTTTGAATAAGGATGAACGTTACTTTGCCAAGATAAGGAACGAAAATATCCTAAGTAGGTGAAATTCGACTCACCTTATTATAAGAAAAAGAAAACCCACTCACATATGGATATTAATATAATAAGCATTAAGGTGCTTAATTTGATTTTCTTTAAATCAAGGATAATGAAGGAGAATTAAAGGCAAAGGAAGGTGCCTCGTCCTTAAGGTATTTGAGGGGGAAGAGGCGGCCATATTTTTGGAATTTAATGCATTTTAATAATGCATTTCCTCTCTCATCAATTTCCTTATAAAAGTGTCTTTTTCAAGCCAAATGAAAGGCTATTTCGGATTTTTCTTCTTTCCCTTGCTTGCAAAACCGACCAAGGAGTTAGGGAGGAGCAGGAGGACGCCTCCCAACCTGTTGGTAATCCCTTTACCTTCGTTCTCCATGATTTCATGGTGGAAATCGAAAATAAATTATGGATTCCTTCTTATTTTGATCTCCTCTTCAACCCTAGCCAACTTTTGCAATCAAAAGCTTGAGGACGAGACTAGGGGGAGTTGCAAGAGCTTCATCCACCATTAATGGCGTGAGCTTGGAGCTTTGGAGCTAAATTGGAGGCGGGTTTTATAACTCAAACCCTTAAACATTGCTATTGCATCAATTCTCTATGCTTTGTTGATTGATTTCTTCAATTTGATACACTCTTGTTTCTTTGCTGCAATTTCCATCAAGAACGGTTGCTTTTCTTGGTTGTTCGAAGGAAGGGGATGATGAAATCATCCTAGATGCTTATCAAAAGAAAATTACCAAACAAAACCGTTTTGATAGCTACTCCAAATCGATTTAATTTGATTGGCTATGCGGTTTCAGCAAACCGTTTAAGGGCAAATGGTTTGAAACCGTTTGGGAGAAAACGGTTTCAAGACCGTTTGAGATGGTTGACCAAGCATTGACCTTTTGGGAATTTTGTTCCTAATTATGTAGGATGATAACCCTCCAAATTTGATGGATTAACTCCAAAGGAATCGAGAGTTGAAGGCCAATCAATTAGGCAATCAGATTGAATTATGTGCTGATTTTCAACCTGATTAACTTGACCTGGTTGAGAAAACGGTTTCAAGACCGTTTGAGATGGTTGAACAAGCGTTGACTGTTTGGGATTCCTGTTCATAATTATGTTTATTAATAACCCTCCAAATTTGAGGGATTAACTCCAAAGGAATCGTGAGTTGAAGCCTAATCAATTAGGGAAACCTGATTGGATTAAGTGCTGATTTTCAATCTGATTTAATTGAACTTTTTGGGAAAACGGTCTCAAGACCGTTTGAGTGCCTTGACCAAGCGTTGACCGTTTGGGATTACTGTTCCTTATGATATGATATAATGACTCACCAAATTTTATGGATTAATTCCAAACGAGTCATGAGTTGAAGGCTAATCAATTGGGATAACCCTAATTGAAATCAGTGCTGAAATCACAATAAGCTAATTTGAGATTTTGGGTTGATTAGCCCAAACGGTCTCAAGACCATTTGGGGTCGCCTCAAGACCGTTTGGAGGTCTGGGGTCAAGTATAGTTGACCAATTGAAGGTCCAAATGTACCAAATCATATTGCAATGGAGTATTGATGTGCTGAGCAACTCAATAGACCAAACCTTGATGAATTTTCACTAGAGTCCAAAGGTTGGATGGGCAAACGGTCTCAAGACCATTTGCGACTCATCCAAACGGTCTCAAGACCGTTTGGTGGTCACCCAAGACCGTTTGGAGGTCTAGGGTTGAGTAGGGTTAGGTGTTTGAAGGTCCAAAGGTACTAATCATATTGCAATGAAGTGCTGATTTGTTGATCAACTTGATAGACCAATCCATGATGATTTTTCACTAGAATCCAAATGTTGGATGGGACAAACGGTCTCAAGACCATTTGGAGCTCATCCAAACGGTCTCAAGACCGTTTGGTGGTCACCCAAGACCGTTTGGAGGTCTAGGGTTGAGTATAGTTCAGTGGTTGAAGGTCTAAAGATATCAAGTTGATCTGCAATAGATTGCTGATTTGGTGAGCACTTCAATGAACCAAACCCTAATTAGATTGCTTGGATTTGAGTGATATGATGGGCAAACGGTCTCAAGACCGTTTGGAGGTCATCCAAACGACCTCAAGACCGTTTGGGGTCATGTCATACCCCATTTGAATGGTGGTTCAATAGTTATGAAGTAACTAGTTACACATTGATGAATATTGAAGGTTCATTGATTCTAAACCCTAATTCAATTGATTCCAACCCCAATTGATGATCAATTGAGGGTCAATTGAGGGTCAAATCAGTTGAAGGTTGACCTATTAAACTCAATTGAAGTATGGGTGAAGGTCCAATTGATGAATGGTTCCATGAATTCAATGATTGAAGGAATCAACATTAAAAACCCTAATTCAATTGAATCAAACCCTAATTTATGATTAATTGAGGGTCAATTGAGGGTCAAATCAGTTGAAGGTTGACCTATTAAACTCAATTGAAGTATGAGGGTAGGTCCAATTGATTATTGGTTCCATGAATCCAATGATTGAAGGAATCAACATTGGAAACCCTAATTCATTTGGATACCTTATGTAATGGAGGTCCAATGTAATTCAATTTTTGAGAATTAAGATGATGAATGTTCTATTGATCCAATGATGATTAGTAATGGTAATAAATGAAGGTACAAAGGTTGAAACCCTAATAGTACCTAAGTGATTAAGTGCCAATTAAGGGATGAATCCCTAATTGCTTATAGGATCAATGACTTGATACACTATGTTAATCATAGTTGTATGTACTCGACTGAAGAGTTGATATGACCTAATCAAGTTAAGAAGATGATAGCATGAATTCATCATGAATATGAATCATGTGGTGTATAAGGGTTATGATCCTTAACCAAAGAGATCATGAAACCCTAAACATGAACATAAATCCTAATTGACAGGGTTATTGAATTCAACCCTAGTTGAGGGTGATTTCATGTGAAACCCTAGTTGAGGGTGATTCCATGTGAAACCCCAGTTGAGGGTAATTCCAAGTGAAACCCTAATTGAGGGTGAATCCATGTGGAACCCTAATTGTGGGTGATTTCATGAGAAACCCTAATTGGGAATGCATCCCTAATTGCTTATAGGACCAATGACTTGGTACCCTATGTTAATCATAGTTGTATGCATATGATTGAAGGGTTGATGTGACCTAATCAAGTTGAAAGGATCAAATAATAGAATTCATATATATAAATATGATTCATGTGATGATCCTATGTAGCACGACCATGCAAGGCAGCACGGCCGTGGCGACTTTACTCGGCACGACCGTGCAGGGTAGCACGGCCGTGGTAGCTTCACTTTGCACGACCGTGCAAGGTAGCACGGCCGTGGTGGCCTATGCTTGAATTAGAGCTGAATTGAAAGTGACCTAACATGGTCGTTTTGTTAATTCTCAACTTAAGGATGAGATATATACTCATACCTTGTGATGATAATCATTTAATGATAATTGATGAGAATAAATAAGTATGATTGAATACTTATGGTATAAATGTTGGCACCTAGATGTGGGGAGCAATGAACTAGGGTTTGATCATTGATAATATGATCTTGAATACCTAAATGGTTAATAATGGAAAACCCTATTCTTAATGAAGGGTAATGATATGCGAGAGAAATCCCTAATTGATGGTAAACCCTAACCATGGTAAGGGAATAGTGGTGTTACCCTATATTGCATGATGTGTTGTGAACTTGATAAGTCTATTATCATGTGTGACAATCATGCAGGTCTCATGAGTTGATGATCATAGCCAGGTATGAGCTATGATGTTTATTTGATAAGAATTGATTGGCCATATGTGCCATTATGTTTTTGTTATTGAGAAAGAAGTAACAAGATGAGTTGGGCTTGTAAGCCTTTGTTTTAAGTTGTTGCCTAGTGAGAGGTGACGAGATGTGAATTGCCTTGAGTGCCATGTGAATAAAGTTGTTGCCTAGTGAGAGGTGACAAGATGTGAATGGCCTTGTGCGCCATGTGAATAAAGTTGTTGCCTAGTGAGAGGTGACAAGATGTGAATGGCCTTGTGCGCCATGTGAATAAAGTTGTTTCCTAGTGAGAGGTGACAAGATGTGAATGGTTTTGTGAGCCATGTGAATAAAGTTGTTGCCTAGTGAAAGGTGACAAGATGTACAGTGTTCTGATGAGCTATGTGTGACGGAAATCCAAATCCTGGTAAAGGATTAAGGGTAATACCCTTGAATTATTAATACATTGTTTTTGCATAGTATTGATAGATAATTGATGTACTACTATTATATGTGCTAACCATGCAGGTATTATGAGATGATGAGCATAGCCAGGTATGAGCTATGATGTATTATTAGTTTGAATTGTTAATTGGGCCTTGTGTGCCATAATATACCTTGTGCCTGGTAAGAGGTGGCAAGAGAGTTAATGTGCATCAAGTGCCATGATGGATGCTTGTGTAGCAAGTATCATACTTACCTTGGTCAAATGACCTAAATGTATTAGTTACCTGAGAAAGAGGTAACAGTGCTTAAGTGATGAACAAAAGGTTTGAATACCCATGATTTCATGGTTATGGTATTGAAATTGTGAAAGGATGAGAAAAACCCAGTGGTGAAGTGAGGGATTAAGATCCCAACACTTATGAAAAGAGTGTGGCTACGAGCCATGACTCCACAACGATAATGTCAGGCTTTAGTTATATGATCTAAGCCTGAAGAACGTTAATGCAGTGATAATGATTCTGTAGTTTGAATAGATGTTATACATGTTCTTCATATTCCTTAAAGGATAAATGATATGTTGATTCTATTTTAACTGTAATGCTTCTGACATAGAATGATGTTCTAAACTGTTAGACATTTACCTGCTGTCAATTAAATATGATTTCTCTGTTCATATTTATCTTCTTAAGTTACAATAACAATGTTTCTGGCGGAGAGTTATATCTCTCGCTGGGGCAATTTTTATAATTGTCTCACCCCCGTGGGAACCACATTTTTAGGTGGACGCGGACAAGGAGACAGGAATCCTTCAGGAGGTGAAGGACATCAGCAGTAGCAGGGACAACAGTAAAGTCTCAGGTGGAGACATTGACTGTCATGTCATGTTCAGATGTATATAGAAGTCCTATGTGTCGTCTCTGTACTCTTAGGTCCTTGGAGTAGTAGTTAATGATTTCGAGATTTTGGCTTAGTGCCTCGAGGGTTTTATACTACCTGTGTACAGTTAAGACAGAGTAGTTAATGTTTGTATTCCTCGAGAAGCAAAAGTACATGAGATGTATATATATGAACCAGGATGTAAAGTTTTACTTTGGTTCTGAATGAAAGAGTTTTCCTATGAATGGATCCCTTTGCAAAAAGTTTTAATTTTTAGTGATTTTCAATAATCCGCTGCTTGATGAATGCTTCCGCATTAGTTAATCCTGTTTTCATGAGACGGTCGTCACAATTTAGTGGTATCAGAGCTCTAGGTTCGCTGAGTCTACAGAGACATAGGACTAAGGTATCGAGTCTGTGTTAGTGTCCTCCAGTATACCCTATAATGATTTCTACTTGTGCAGAGAAAGGGTAAAGTTTTAAAATGACTGGAGAGCACAAGGAACACATTGCTTAGGGCAATGTTGTTGCACCAAGAAGTGGTGCAAGGATCATGAAAGAATAGAATGAGTTCCTGAGAATCCCCATTAAGACCTGATCAGGATAGAGAATCCTATGATCATGCTCTTGTTGGGCAGATTAGGGCAACAATAATGCATATAGGGGACTGGATACTAGCTTTACAATCTAGGTTATCAGTCCTTAATATAGAAAGTTTGAGCTTTAAAAGAGTTCCTAAATGACTTAGTCATGTTGGAACAAGGGAAAATCATGTGTGTATAATGATATGAAAAGTAAGGAATATGATAGCATGTAAGTGCATACTACTTGATCTCAGTATTTGCAAACCCTGGCTAGGTATACAACTATTGATGATAAAGTGAGTATGGAAACTCTTAGATTGGTATCTTTTTGATTGCCCTGATCAAGCAATCATTCTGAAACAATCTAGAGAGTATAATGAAATTAAAAGGAAAAGCTATGTGAACATTCCCAACTAATAGGAAGAGATATGTGAACATTCCTAATCAAAAGGGAAGAGCTATGTGAACATTCCCAACTAATAGGAAGAGCTATGTGAACATTCCTAATCAAAAGGGAAGAGCTATGTGAACATTCCCAACTAATAGGAAGAGCTATGTGAACATTCCTAATCAAAAGGGAAGAGCTATATGAACATTCCCAACTAATAGGAAGAGCTATGTGAACATTCCTAATCAAAAGGGAAGAGCTATGTGAACATTCCCAACTAATAGGAAGAGATATGTGAACATTCCTAATCAAAAGGGAAGAGCTATTTGAATATTCCCAACTAATAGGAAGAGCTATGTGAACATTCCTAATCAAAAGGGAAGAGCTATGTGAACATTCCCAACTAATAGGAAGAGCTATGTGAACATTCCTAATCAAAAGGGAAGAGCTATGTGAACATTCCCAATTAAAAGGAAAAGCTATGTGAACATTTCCAATTACATAGAGTTTTCTAAGTGAATTATCTATGTTAGATATATATGTTTTTCCTTTTGATAAGTATTCTTGAGTGATTATTGAAGTATGTTCTTTTATACTTCTTCCTTTCAATGATATGGACATCATATGTTAGGGGTTTATGCTCTGCATAAACATTGATGAGGTTGAACTAATGAAAGGAGCTTTGTGTGGAATCACAGAGTTCATGATATCTCCATGATATTAAGATGATATGTGGAGACTTGAGGGCATGATTAATGAACAATCTGTCCCTCCTTTTCTTGGGATTTCGAGGACGAAATCCTTGTTAGGGGTTTATAATTTGTAACATCCCTGACCTGGGTTATGAATTAACCCTAGATTGTTTTACTTAATAAGGTTAAGTATATTCTTAATCTTATCTTGTGAAAGGTAATTAGGGCTCATGAGAAACTTATGTTTCAATTTTGGTCCTGTTTGAACAATGTTGAAGCAATGTTTGCTTATTTTGGACCAAAGTGCAAATTACCCAAGTTGAGGGGTTAAATTGCAAATGTTGCATGGTAAGATGTTCCTCTGATGTTGAGACATCATAAGAATGAATATGATGTAGTGGTATGGTTTTCACAAGCTTGGGCACCAAGATTAAGCTTGTAAAGCAGTGTTGTGCATTAAAACCTAGTTTTGGTGAAAAGTGCAATTTACCCAAAACCTAGGGTTCAATATGCAAACTACCACTTCAATAAGGTCCCTAATGTTTCTTGGAATCATGTAGAGCAAATAAAATGAGATGGGTGCCTCATCTGAATTAAGTTGGAGGAGAGAGAATCTTGATATTAAAATAATCAAGATTAATGCCTAATTGAAACCCTAATTTGATTTAGGGCAAAAATGAATAAAAATAATTGAAGGGCTTTCAACCAAAATGTTTTGGGTTTATTTTGAATAAGGATGAACGTTCCTTTTCCAAGATAAGGAACGAAAATATCCTAAGTAGGTGAAATTCCACTCACCTTATTATAAGAAAAAGAAAACTCACTCACATATGGATATTAATATAATAAGCATTAAGGTGCTTAATTTGATTTTCTTTAAATCAAGGATAATGAAGGAGAATTAAAGGCAAAGGAAGGTGCCTCGTCATTAAGGGATTTAAGGGGGAAGAGGCGGCCATATTTTTGGAATTTAATGCATTTTAATAATGCATTTTCTCTCTCATCAATTTCCTTATAAAAGTGTCTTTTTCAAGCCAAATGAAAGGCTATTTCGGATTTTCTTCTTTCCCTTGCTTGCAAAACCGACCAAGGAGCTAGGGAGGAGCAGGAGGACGCCTACCAACCTGTTGGTAATCCCTTTACCTTCGTTCTCCATGATTTCATGGTGGAAATCGAAAATAAATTATGGATTCCTTCTTATTTCGATCTCCTCTTCAACCCTAGCCAACTTTTGCAATCAAAAGCTTGAGGACGAGCCTAGGGGGAGTTGCAAGAGCTTCATCCACCATTAATGGCGTGAGATTGGAGCTTTGGAGCTCAATTGGAGGCGGGTTTTATAACTCAAACCCTTAAACATTGCTATTGCATCAATTCTCTATGCTTTGTTGTTTGATTTCTTCAATTTGATACACTCTTGTTTCTTTGCTGCAATTTCCATCAAGAACGGTTGCTGTTCTTGGTTGTTCGAAGGAAGGGGATGATGACATCATCCTAGATGCTTATCCAAAGAAAATTACCAAGCAAAACCGTTTTGATAGCTACTCCAAATCGTTTTAATTTGATTGGCTATGCGGTTTCAGCAAACCGTTTAAGGGCAAACGGTTTCAAGACCGTTTCAGATGGTTGACCAAGCGTTGACCGTTTGGGAATTTTGTTCCTAATTATGTAGGCTGATAACCCTCCAAATTTGAGGGATTAACTCCAAAGGAATCGAGAGTTGAAGGCCAATCAATTAGGCAATCAGATTGAATTATGTGCTGATTTTCTACCTGATTAACTTGACCTGGTTGAGCAAACGGTTTCAAGACCGTTTGAGATGGTTGACCAAGCATTGACTGTTTGGGATTCCTGTTCATAATTATGTTTATTAATAACCCTCCAAATTTGAGGGATTAACTACAAAGGAATTGTGAGTTGAAGCCTAATCAATTAGGGAAACCTAATTGGATTAAGTGCTGATTTTCAATCTGATTTAATTGAACGTTTTGGGCAAACGGTCTCAAGACCGTTTGAGTGCGTTGACCAAGCGTTGACCGTTTGGGATTATTAATTCCAAACGAGTCATGAGTTGAAGGCTAATCAATTGGGCTAACCCTAATTGAAATCAGTGCTGAAATCACAATAAGATAATTTGAGATTTTGGGTTGATTAGCCCAAACGGTCTCAAGACCATTTGGGGGATCATCCAAATGGTCTCAAGACCGTTTGGGGTCACCTCAAGACCGTTTGGAGGTCTGGGGTCAAGTATAGTTGACCAATTGAAGGTCCAAAGGTACCAAATCATATTGCAATGGAGTATTGATGTGCTGAGAAACTCAATAGACCAAACCTTGATGAATTTTCACTAGAGTCCAAAGGTTGGATGGGCAAACGGTCTCAAGACCGTTTGGGACTCATCCAAACGGTCTCAATACCATTTGGTGGTCACCCAAGACCGTTTGGAGGTCTAGGGTTGAGTAGGGTTAGGTGTTTGAAGGTCCAAAGGTACTAATCATATTGCAATGAAGTGCTGATTTGTTGATCAACTTGATAGACCAATCCATGATGATTTTTCACTAGAATCCAAAGGTTGGATGGGACAAACGGTCTCAAGACCGTTTGGATCTCATCCAAACGGTCTCAAGACCGTTTGGTGGTCACCCAAGACCGTTTGGAGGTCTAGGGTTGAGTATAGTTAAGTGGTTGAAGGTCTAAAGATATCAAGTTGATCTGCAATAGATTGCTGATTTGGTGAGCACTTCAATGAACCAAACCCTAATTAGATTGCTTGGATTTGAGTGATATGATGGGAAAACGGTCTCAAGACCGTTTGGAGGTCATCCAAACGACCTCAAGACCGTTTGGGGTCAGGTCATACCCCATTTGAATGGTGGTTCAATAGTTATGAAGTAACTAGTTACACATTGATGAATATTGAAGGTTCATTGATTCTAAACCCTAATTCAATTGATTCCAACCCCAATTGATGATCAATTGAGGGTCAATTGAGGGTCAAATCAGTTGAAGGTTGACCTATTAAACTCAATTGAAGTATGGGTGAAGGTCCAATTGATGAATGGTTCCATGAATTCAATGATTGAAGGAATCAACATTAAAAACCCTAATTCAATTGAATCAAACCCTAATTGATGATTAATTGAGGGTCAGTTGAGGGTCAAATCAGTTGAAGGTTGACCTATTAAACTCAATTGAAGTATGAGGGTAGGTCCAATTGATGATTGGTTCCATGAATCCAATGATTGAAGGAATCAACATTGGAAACCCTAATTCATTTGGATACCTTATGTAATGGAGGTCCAATGTAATTCAATTTTTGAGAATTAAGATGATGAATGTTTTATTGATCCAATGATGATTAGTAATGGTAATAAATGAAGGTACAAAGGTTGAAACCCTAATAGTACCTAAGTGATTAAGTGCCAATTAAGGGATGAATCCCTAATTGCTTATAGGATCAATGACTTGATACACTATGTTAATCATAGTTGTATGTACTCGACTGAAGAGTTGATATGACCTAATCAAGTTAAGAAGCTGATAGCATGAATTCATACATGAATATGAATCATGTGGTGTATAAGGGTTATGATCCTTAACCAAAGAGATCATGAAACCCTAAACATGAACATAAATCCTAATTGACAGGGTTATTGAATTCAACACTAGTTGAGGGTGATTCCATGTGAAACCCTAGTTGAGGGTGATTCCATGTGAAAACCTAGTTGAGGGTAATTCCAAGTGAAACCCTAATTGAGGGTGCATCCATGTGGAACCCTAATTGTGGGTGATTTCATGAGAAACCCTAATTGGGAATGCATCCCTAATTGCTTATAGGACCAATGACTTGGTACCCTATGTTAATCATAGTTGTATGCATATGATTGAAGGGTTGATGTGACCTAATAAAGTTGAAAGGATCAAATAATAGAATTCATATATATAAATATGATTCATGTGATGATCCTATGTAGCACGACCGTGCAAGGCAGCACGACCGTGGCGACTTTACTCTACACGACCGTGCAGGGTAGCACGGCCGTGGTAGCTTCACTTTGCACGACCGTGCAAGGTAGCACGGCCGTGGTGGCCTATGCTTGACTTAGAGCTGAATTGTAAGTGACCTAACATGGTCGTTTTGTTAATTCTCAACTTAAGGATGAGAGAGATACTCATACCTTGTGATGATAATCATTTAATGATAATTGATGAGAATAAATAAGTATGATTGAATACTTATGGTATAAATGTTGGCACCTAGATGTGGGGAGCAATGAACTAGGGTTTGATCATTGATAATATGATCTTGAAAACCTAAATGGTTAATAATGGAAAACCCTATTCTTAATGAAGGGTAATGATATGTGAGAGAAAGCCCTAATTGATGGTAAACCCTAACCCTGGTAAGGGAATAGTGGTGTTACCCTATATTGCATGATGTGTTGTGAACTTGATAAGTCTATTATCATGTGTGACAATCATGCAGGTCTCATGAGTTGATGATCATAGCCAGGTATGAGCTATGATGTTTATTTGATAAGAATTGATTGGCCATATGTGCCATTATGTTTTTGTTACTGAGAAAGAAGTAACAAGATGAGTTGGGCTTGTAAGCCTTTGTTTTAAGTTGTTGCCTAGTGAGAGGTGACGAGATGTGAATGGCCTTGTGCGCCATGTGAATAAAGTTGTTGCCTAGTGAGAGGTGACAAGATGTGAATGGCCTTGTGCGCCATGTGAATAAAGTTGTTGCCTAGTGAGAGGTGACAAGATGTGAATGGCCTTGTGCGCCATGTGAATAAAGTTGTTTCCTAGTGAGAGGTGACAAGATGTGAATGGTTTTGTGAGCCATGTGAATAAAGTTGTTGCCTAGTGAAAGGTGACAAGATGTACAGTGTTATGATGAGCTATGTGTGACGGAAATCCAAATCCTGGTAAAGGATTAAGGGTAATACCCTTGAATTATTAATACATTGTTTTTGCATAGTATTGATAGATAATTGATGTACTGCTATTATATGTGCTAACCATGCAGGTATTATGAGATGATGAGCATAGTCAGGTATGAGCTATGATGTATTATTAGTTTGAATTGTTAATTGGGCCTTGTGTGCCATAATATACCTTGTGCCTGGTAAGAGGTGGCAAGAGAGTTAATGTGCATCAAGTGCCATGATGGATGCTTGTGTAGCAAGTATCATACTTACCTTGGTCAAATGACCTAAAGGTGTTAGTTACCTGAGAAAGAGGTAACAGTGCTCAAGTGATGAACAAAAGGTTTGAATACCCATGATTTCATGGTTATGGTATTGAAATTGTGAAAAGATGAGAAAAACCCAGTGATGAAGTGAGGGATTAAGATCCCAACACTTATGAAAAGAGTGTGGCTACGGGCCATGACTCCACAACGATAATGTCAGGCTTTAGTTATATGATCTAAGCCTGAAGAACGTTAATGCAGTGATAATGATTCTATAGTTTGAATAGATGTTATACATGTTCTTCATATTCCTTAAAGGATAAATGATATGTTGATTCTATTTTAACTGTAATGCTTCTGACATAGAATGATGTTCTAAACTGTTAGACATTTACCTGCTGTCAATTAAATATGATTTCTCTGTTCATATTTATCTTCTTAAGTTACAATAACAATGTTTCTGGCGGAGAGTTATATCTCTCGCTGGGGCAATTTTTATAATTGTCTCACCCCCGTGGGAACCACATTTTTAGGTGGACGCGGACGAGGAGACAGGAATCCTTCAGGAGGTGAAGGACATCAGCAGTAGCAGGGACAGCAGTAAAGTCTCAGGTGGAGACATTGACTGTCATGTCATGTTCAGATGTATATAGAAGTCCTATGTGTCGTCTCTGTACTCTCAGGTCCTTGGAGTAGTAGTTAATGATTTCGAGATTTTGGCTTAGTGCCTCGAGGGTTGTATACTACCTATGTACAGTTAAGACAGAGTAGTTAATGTTTGTATTCCTCGAGAAGCAAAAGTACATGAGATGTATATATATGAACCAGGATGTAAAGTTTTACTTTGGTTCTGAATGAAAGAGTTTTCCTATGAATGGATCCCTTTGCAAAAAGTTTTAATTTTTAGTGATTTTTGATAATCCGCTGCTTGATGAACGCTTCCGCATTAGTTAATCCTGTTTTCGCGAGACGGTCGTCACACGAATAAGGCAACGTACCTTGATTTTTTGAATTTTCAAATCGTTATATCTCGAGTTTTACTCGACGATTTTTGCTCAAATTTGTTTTGTTGGATTCCTTGCGCGATTCCACTCCAGATTATCCCAAAAAGTTTGGGATTAGACGCGTTTTCGAGAAATGCCTAAACCGGCTGCCGACCATCTCTCTTTGCTCCTACCTAAACCCTAACCTAGGGTCCTTCGCCTATATATATTGCAACCCCAATGACCGCTATCACCTTACCAACCTGATCGTGCCCCCAATTTGACGTTTCAAGGACGAACTGACCACCAACTAGCCTCCGACGACGCCTGACTTGCGGCGCCCCTCCTTCTCCGGTTGCTTCGTCTCCGATCAATTAAAAGGTACCAATAACTTCGGTTCTTCTTCCTCTTTCATTCGAATACTTGAACGCGAGATTTGGTCGTGTATCACGGTTTTTCTCAAATTGGGCCGAGCAAGCTACTCGCTGCTCATGGAGATCGGGCAAGGGAAGAAGACGCTTCCCTTCATTTTACCGTTTTGCCCCTGCCTGTCCTTTTCTTTTCTTTTCTTCGCTCGGGGAAATCCTGCTTTTTTCCCTACTTTGGCCCAGCCGCACGACCGGCTGCGGGCATCCACAAGGTGCGGGTCACCACTCCTAAGCTCTTCCGACCGCTCGTCCTTGAGTGCGGTTGCCTACGTGGCAGACTGCTATTGGTCGAGACAAAATATTTTCTAAAAATTATTCCGTTGGTTAAAAATAGTAAATAAATAGTGTTTTGAAATCAGGAAGACGAGACCTATTCAATAAAAATAGCTTTGAGTTTTGATTTTGATGTTTGCGAAAATGTAACTTTTAGAATGGATTAATTAATTTAAAAATCACTAAAATTAACCCTAAAGGTCCATGTTTTCAAAACATACAATATTATATGTTATTTTGATCAGGAAATCCTAACTAAGATGATGATGAGGTTTTTGGAGTCTTAATCGATGGTTTGTGCAAAAAGTTAGTGAATTAGGGTTTTCAATCTTTTAAATGAATGCATGTAATTCTAATTTATAAATTTAATGATGTGTTAGGGAAAGTGGGTTTATAATTCGTGTGAAGAGTTGAAAAGGGAAATTCTAGTACACCTAAGGCTAAGGTATGAGTTTGATTGTGCATCTACCTATCAGTTGGGAAAACATTAAGCCATTACCTATAATTTCTTATGAGGTTTAACTTGATCTAAATTCTTGATTCTTGAAACCTAAATTGTTTATTGCCTCAAAAGTAGATGTAGTATTATCTTGATTGGGTATTCATGCCCCACTGCCATGTACATATTCTTTTGCTTAACCTTGCCATGACTCTTTTGTTAGCATGTAATTAAATGATCTATTTAATGTTTAAGTAGTGGTACTTATGTACAACCACCCATAGAGGGCATGTATATAATCGCCCTAGGGGAATGTTTATAATTCTCCACAATAAAAATTATAGGTGATAGGAAATGTCTTATTCTTCCCTCACCTAAGGTTAGAGGTCCGGTAGGTGCCTCAACCCTACTTAGTTAGGTAGACATATTAATTTACATGCAAAACCCTTATTTATTCTGTTAATGGCAAGTTTCATTATAAAAAAAAGCCTCATACTCTTTGATGACTCTCTTTACACCAAATATCTAGCCTAATTTACTTGTTACAACTTTCTTTGCCATTGTTAGAATATTCTTGTAACACATACTTCCTTTGTTTTTCCCTCTTGTTGGGTGTCTTCCCAACCTCCCAAATGTTGGTGCTGAGCAAGGTGAAGGAAGGGCTTGAAGAAAGGTTCCTCTACAGTTGATCGTTAGCTTGGCAAGAAGGATGGCTAGGTTGCTATAGCTAGATCCTCTTATCTTATCTTATCTTTTCTTTTAGAAATCATTCATGTAATAAACAATAAAGCCATGTGAAGGCTTATTATTTCTATCTTTCCGCTGCTATTGAAATTTTATTATGTATCTGGAATCATGCTTATTTACTTGGAATATTATGCAATCATCCTCAAAGTCTCTCAATTTTGTTAAAATTGTGGATGTTTGTATTTCCTTTAAATTTAGTAAAGAGGTGATCTCGCCTCTTTACAAGGATGATTATACTGATAGTAGGTAGCCGAATTCCTGGGGTAATTGGATCTCAAAAAGTTATTCCTGGGGTTCCCTTGAATTTGATTGAAGTTGCTTGGGAACCCAGGTGGCAACCTACTGGAAGATCCGCCCTGCGTCTGGTGTTGTGAATTTGCAGTCCCAGCAGGGTTCCCGTATTGGAATCCCGAGTTGTTCCTTGGCTGATTAGGGTTATAATAGACTTGTCCAGGAATGGTATGAATAGAGTTGACTTGTTCTGGCAATTGCTCTTCAGACTGGTCAATGATAGGTTCATACTATTGTGGTGGTGGATGCAGATCCATCATCACATTATAAAGCATTCTGCATGAAAGGGTTGGATGATCAGAAGCATGACAGGCTTCACAGGTCCCTGTGGCAGCCTTGACCTATTGAACCATAGGATTTTTCTTCTTGTCAAACTCTCCAAGAGAAGTCTCAAGAGCTTGTTTCTTATGAGCTATGGTTTTCAAGGATTCAACAATTGCCTTCATCTCTATTGATTCTTCAGCTTTATAGACCTTGAGGACTCCTTTGTCAGCTGATCGTCCCCAGTTGGACTGATTCTCAGCTCTGAGAGTGACTATTTTCCAGGCATCCTCATAATTCTTTCTCATAAAGTTTCCTCCAGATGAGGAATCCAGAAATTGCTTTATGTCATCACTCACTCCCCGATAGAAGGTTTCTATCAATTTGTTCTGGGAGATTCCATGATGAGGGCATTTTCGTAAAAGCTCTTTGAACCTTTCCCATGCTTCAACAAGGGATTCTCCGGGAAGTTGAGAGAAGTGATTAATCTGCCCCCTGATCTCGTAAGTCAGTGAAGGAGGAAAGAACTTCTCCAAGAACTTTTCTTCCAGGGGAGCCCAGGCGGTGATTATTGGCTCCCTGTCAAGTGAGTTATACCAGCTCAGAGCTCTCCCAGACAGAGTGAAGTGAAATAGATGGAGCATTATTGCATTAAAGGCAACTCCGGATTGTGGGACCAGGCGGCACAGTGCCTTAAACCTCTTCAGATGATCCATGAAGTCATCTCCTGAACCTCTGGAAAATGAGATGCCCTGCATGATCTGGATCCATTAAGTCCGGATCTCAAAGTTAGGAATGTTGATGATTGGAGGTCGGACTGGATGGTTGTCTTCGTAGTTCTTTGGGACATCATAATCCCTCAACTGCTTGTTCCTTAGTTCCAACTGAGCAGCTTGGGTTGCTGCCTCATTTTCAGCTCTAATGCGGGCCTGTTCTTCCGCACGAATCTCCGCTTGAATCTGGGCATGAGTATCAGCAATGAGTTGTGCCCTTTAAGCGACGATGGCGGCGTTGACCCTCTCCATCACTAATGCGTCCTGGCATTGATCTTCAACCATTTGCCTGGCTCTTTGGCGATTGAGTCTAATGCGACGATGGAAGCTTCTCTCTACCTCATAGTCAAACTCCGGATCAGGGGAGAATCCGCAGTTATGCGATGATCGCATACACATTTTCTACCTGAGTAGAGAAAAGAAAACACCTTTTAGATAATGGTAGAGTTATAATGATTTCAAGAAGATATATACTAATGATTAAAAGAAAGTGTAAATCCCTAACCAACTAGCAAGATACTAAATGAAATGAAAACGTTCTGTTGTCCCCGGCAACGATGCCAATTTTTGATGGAGCTTCCACTTACGTGGAATTGCGTGCACCAACTAAAAATCCTAAAGATGGTAAGTCTTTAGGTTTATCCTTGCTTATACTATATAGAGAACTCCACCCACGTATGCTAAGATACGTGGAAGTCTTATCGTAGTATAGTTAAGGGTCAAATCCACAGGACAACGGTCTTGTCGATAGCAACAAGATGGAAAACGTTAGAATTTCACTTAGTCACTTAGTAGAAGGCACTTAAATCGAAAGGTTGGTTTTGTTGTTTATAAACTAAGAACATGTAAAATAAAGCGAGCGAGTAAACTTAAAAAGGTTAAAAAATGATAAGAAGTCACTAGGGTGTGATCGGTTTTTCACCGCCACTACACATGGATCAAGACATGCAAAATAAAACATAACCTACAACAAGAGTTTAGTCAGATAGTATCTTTGTAGACTTAGTTTCCTTTCGGAGAACTAACTACAAGAAGTGTGGGAATGATGCAACGCCAGCCATCCCCGAATGAATGGTCAACTGCTTTGCATCATTCCCTTCTCGAAGTGTGTTCCTTGACTTACCAAGGTTGTACTTTTATAAATCAACTGATTCCATTTCATAGTATGAAAGTACAACATTTGGAAGTGAGTTTACTCCACTTATTGAAAGCACTCCTAGATACCGAACTAAGCACATGGTGGATACATGCACCAATAACCAACATACAAATGAGTTTCGAATCTAATAGTACAAACATAGACAATTCATACTAAAAGATAAAAGATAACACAAGTTGGTGATCAAGCAACAAGCATTCATTAAACATTTGATGTTGAGATGAAAAGATATAAACTCTATATTACAAACTATGGATTACATTTACATGATATGAAAACATGGGTAGCGGGGCTACTCCCCGCACCCTAGTGAGAAAGACTACTCACTCATAACTAGGACAAAGAAGGAGGCAAGAAGAGAGAGAGAGAGCGCCATCCCCACAAGGAGAGAGGAAAGTCAACCCCTTGGAGAGAGAGAGAGACGATCTACTAGCTTCACAGGTTGCTTGATGACGAGATCCCCTCTTCCCACCTTCTTTGGCGGAGAGAGAGAAAGCAGCTTCGAGATGGAGTATGGGTCTCAGACCGGCAGCCCCTGGGCGGAAGTTGGATTTGCTCTAGAGTGATAGAGGCAGCCTCTGGACGTCTGAAAACTTATTTTGGTGGAGGACCCTTGGGGTCTTATTTATAGGCCTTAAGTGAAGTCCAAACGGTTTGGAGACCATTTGGACCTGAAGACCGTTTGGACCTTAAGACCATTTGGATCTCAAGACCATTTGGACCTAGAGATCATTTGGCTTCATGCGGTCTCAAGATCGTGTGACTCCATGCGGTCTCGAGACCGGTTGGCTTCATGCGGTCTCGGGACTGATTGGCTTCATGCGGTCTCGGGACTAGTTGGCTTCATGCGTTCTTGGGACCGTGTGACTCCATGCGGTCTCGGGACTGGTTGGCTTCATGCGGTCTTGAGACCGTGTGACTCCATGCGGTCTCGGGATCGGTTGGCTTCATGCGGTTTTGAGACTGTGTGACTCCATGCGGTTTCGGGACCGGTTGGCTTCATGCGGTCTTGAGACCGTGTGACTCAATGCAGTCTCGGGACCGGTTGGCTTCATGCGGTCTTGAGACCGTGTGACTCCATGCAGTCTCGGGACCGGTTGGCTTCATGCGGTCTTGAGACAGTGTGATTCCATGCGGTCTCGGGACCGGTTGGCTTCATGCGGTCTTGAGACCGTGTGACTCCATGCGGTCTCGGGACCGTGTGACTCCATGCGGTCTCGGGACCGTTTGGCTTCATGCGGTCTTGGGACCGTGTGACTCCATGCGGTCTCGGGACCGTTGAGTCTTTTATGATTGTTTTATGTCTTTTTATGCCAATATGAGAGGGAAACGTTAGTCTAATAGTATATTTACAATAAGAGGGAATATTTAGGGATTATGTATAATTCTATTTAAGAAAGAGTGTGAAAAACTGAAGGAAAGACTAAGATAATCAACCCAAAATTGGAGGTTATCACCAGCCATGCAAAGGAAAAACAAACATGGTAAGTAAGCAGCATTGGCATGTTATAAGACATAAAAATAACATATAAGGATGATTTGACATAAACATGGACATACATTTAACATTAATCATTTCTTGACATCTTTTACATAAGGAACTTGACTAGAAGTATATGCTCCTCTCTTAATGCCCCATAAGGAGCCCATAATGCTTGGAAAACCCATAATTGCTCGGAAAGCCCATAACGCTCAGAAAGCCCATAACAAGGTGCATATAAATCTAAATCAATTTCCATTCGCCATGATCTTTCTTAGACTTAATTATCTTCGTAATAACTTATACTTGATCTTAATGGGATTACTCCCTCTTGAACATAATTCAGATTTCTCCATATGAACCATAATGGGAATTTCTTCCCTCTTAAGCATGAATCGGAATTTCTTCCCTCTTCAGCATGAATGAGAATTTCTTCCCTCTTAATCTCAGTTTCATATATCTTACTCATAATTCATAATCATAATGTGATTTCTATTCTTACACTTAGATTATAACAATCAACATCCAATAATCATATACATTGAAGAAAAACATGCATTAATAGTGCATAACATAAATCATAAACATTCAATCAATCAATTATTATCTATGCCAAGGGCATGGCCCGCTTACCTATAGTAAACCACCTTAGTGTCATGTCACTTGACTTTATTGAGCTTTTACACACCTGTAATTTTACTAAAACCATATCATGTACTTAAATCCATATTCATGAAACCCTAATCTCGTTCATGGAATAATTGAAGCTTTTGGATTCGGAAATCAACATTTGAAAACAACACCAATTGATAGTAAATCCAAAGAGCTTTCCAAAACATGTTTATTTATATTTTTATGATGTCGTTGTTGGTATGTATGCACTGAGAGCCAATCATGTGATGATTGGTGGGATACATTAAGATTGATTTGATAAACATAAAAGGCGAGCTTTCAATTCTTTCTGGTTCAGTCATATGAGATAGTGATAGAACAGATTGAATGTCTAGAGAATGACAGTACTCAATGACGTATGCCTTCAGGTTCATGACCTGAATGATGAGATCATACGGATGCTAAGAGTTTGTACATTTTTGTTATGTCCCTAGTCGGATGTCATTGTGGAAGGTAGATAGACAGCAATGACACACAAGAATAGATTGTGGTGTTGGTTGATGACAGAATCTCATTAGTCATGATATAGAGATATCAAACCAAACACATAGGTACTTGTTAGAGAACAAGTGTACCGGACAGACCCACCGTGAGTTTGACACATGGAACAATGAGATGGTAGTCACAGTCAGTACTCACAGTGATGGTGGTGAGTGTGACTCTTAGACCTAAAATCACTGCACTCAACACATGTCGTTGGGCACACTTTGACATCATCAAACGCAGTCCTGAAACATGGGTTGTTATAAAGGTGATGATTGGGTGGCTTTGACACATGGGGCTTTTGAGGGGTGAGTGATAGATATGGGATTTGTCCCTCCTGAGGGAGTTTGATATCCATGGCCACTTGATGAGTAAGATTGAGAAAGGTGTGCACGCATGTGTGAATCAGTATATGATACTGATGTCATACATATCTCTTCCAGTCTACTCTGAGATCAAGGAAGTGAATGAACGTTGACAGGATGACTGTTCCATGCCTCGAGTTCATTCGAGATATCAGTGACAAAGGAATTATACATTCGTTGTAACACCATTCACAGATTGTAGGATGAAAGTTGTTCTCCAACTTTCTACTTTCACTTGGGTAGCACTGATGTGTGACTAGGCACCACTCTTTGCTTGTGAAGTCATAAGTGTTATGAACTTTCACTGCCAACGTGAAATGGACCTGCAGGGTCACACACATAGGATTTAACCTGGAAGAGGAGTTTTGTCCACAAGCAATGTTTAGATTGATTACTAAAGGAGTTTAGTAGTTCAATTAAACACTCAATCAGTCGATGGCTCAATATCGTATGGTTCAAGGTGTTGGACGCATTGATTGGAGTATCAGATTGATTGAAATCACATTTGACTGATTCTGCACAACCTGCACTCCCAACTGATCGGTTCATGTGATGAACCGGTCGGCTGAGGTTGCTGAATCGGTCGGTTCAATTGTTGAACCGATCGGCTCATGCACAGAGTGAAACGACCGGTTCAAGTGTTGAACCGATCGGTTCAACTGGTGCAATCGAGCAACTTGGGAAAGTAGGATTGGTGAGAATTTTCCTTTCGTTTCAAATTGCCCAATTCGATTGGGAATAATATTGGTATTCGATACCAATTGGGAAAGAAACAAGGAAATTCAATCGGGAACCAAACTGGAACCCCAACTGACCGGTTCATGAGTGAACCGATCGGTTCAAGTGTCCCAAATGATCGGTTAAGTGGTGAACCGATCGGTTCAGGTCCCCAACCGACCGGTTCACTTGTGAACCGATCGGTTCAAGTTGCGAGATGGTTTCTTTTGGTGGAAAATCCCGAACCCTTCGACTCCTGCTTTAGTCCCGCATTGCCCGAGATGGAGAACCCTGTCCCATGACTCTCCTATATATATAGGGGGTATGAGGGGCTTCTCACAGTACAGCTCAGTGCAACCAGTTGCTCTGCAAGTTGTCGTTCTCTCTGGTTTTGGTAACCGTGAGAGAGCCCGAGCAAGTGCTTCCCGCAAAAGGGAGGTGCAGCAAGGGAAGGACAACTACAGTTGCAACAGGAGGTAGGAGAGTGTGTTGGCGACTAGTACGTCAACAGGAGGGTGCGAATCCTTCCACTTCCTTGTGGGACAAGGAGTGTGGAGTTCCAGGTGGTCCGTGTGGACTACTACAGAGGTGGGAGGACACTGCCGCTTAGGAGGACAACTGTCATCCGACAGTCCGGTTTGAGTAGGAGTTGTCAGTCCCGGTGCGACCAGGAGCTACACAGACACCGTCGAAGTCCGGAGTTGAAGACCGCGCATTGCGTGAGGTATTGTCGCCGAGCAAGCCTCGGGACAAGGTATGATTCCACAAACCATCCTTTCCTATTATATAGACGTTGACGCGTTTCCTCGGTATGGGTTGGGGGAGAAAATTTTTTGTTTCCGCTGCCTTTTCTGTCTCCCCTAAAACCCAACAGTGGTATCAGAGCCACGTCAACTGCTCTATATTTTAGGAATATCGATATGATCAATTTTGGTTTGTCGCCTTTATTTATTGCATACGATGCGAATAATATCGTCTTTATGCATGTCCAATCCTAAATCCACAAATCCCTAATTACATATATGATATGTATTATTAATGCACTCGATACGCGTCGCCCTTAAACGAGTTTTGTGGTGGATGTGTGTAGCATGATTATGGCCTATAAACCCCTATCTGTGATTGGTTGTGTGTGGTTGTTTGCATCTCGGTTTGCGCACCGATCTTCCCTCTCTTATTCCTGATGTAACTCGAAATAATTCGAGATTCTTTCCTACCTTTGCTCCCCCCGAATGTAACTCGGGGTTTCCTTTTTTAAAGCAATGTAATAAATAGGATAGATTTTTATTTCCTGTTATGTCAAAGACCGGCGGACATCAAGACGACTGCTCAGATGCTCAGACGATCGGTTCAAGGAGTGAACCGATCGGTTGACGTTCCAGACAGTCGGTTCAAGGAGTGAACCAATTGGTTGATGACCGGTTCGAGGAGCGAGACGAGCGGGTGGCGAACATGACGAGATGCACGACGACCAGGAGAACCGATCGGTTGGAGGAGCCAACCGATCGGCTGGTGGCACCCAGACGACCGGCTGGAGAGTACAGATCATTCATGTGATGAGTTGATCTACTCGGATGGCAAGGCACAAAGTTCATCTTGTACAGGTTGCATGTGATGTAGACCTAGATGACCGTGATTCCTCTTGGCTCGAGGAATCACATTAGGATGGCCATAATCATCGCTTTTTATCGTTTGTGCATGTTTTCTGTGGGATATAGCATGTATATGATACGTACTATGTATTGTGGTGATTGGATATGTATATGTATATAAAACCAAATCCCTCATTAAAATATTAAGTTTTATATGCCTTCCAAATGCGACACACGTATAAAGCTTGATCGACCAAGTGTGGGCACACCCTAGCGTGGTGCACCGTCTATCTCATGGAAGCGTGAAGGATGAATGTGTGGGTCTGCCCTAGCAGGGTGCATATTCATCGTGTTTGCTTTGGGTCAGACTTAACAAGGTGATCTAGATGGGATCTAGTACCTTGAGGCATGGAGATGATCATTGCAAGGAGTTGTAGATGACATCTTATCAAGAGTTGCATATGATGCAATTGGCAAAAGTTGCCTACCTGAGAGATCTATGTTGTGGGTGACAGCCCTAGCTGGTCCATGGCTTAGAGGATTTCAGGATCTTGCCCACTAGAAGGTTGTACGCTGCAATCTTCCGAATTGATAGTGAGGGCTATCAATTTGAAGTAAAATAGTGGGAGCGATAATTAATTAAAGGCCTAATTATATCGTCAAACTTTCAAATCACTAAAATAAGTCAAAAATGAGTTTTGGACTAAAATTGCATATTTTCCTTTTGTAGTTCAAATGGCAACAAACAACAACAACTTTTCTTTGCGATCGGTCCTTGACAAGGACAAGCTAAATGGGACAAACTTCCACGACTGGTATCGGACATTGAGAATTGTTCTCACTCAAGAGCGTAAGCTCTATGTCCTGGATACTCCAATTCCAGAGGAACCCGCTCCTAATGCACCAAAGACAGAAAGGGATGCTTACAAGAAGCATTCTGATGATGCCATTCATGCAAAGTGCTTGATGCTATGTTCAATGAACCATGAGTTGCAGAGGCAACATGAGAACATGGGTGTCATAGAGATGATTATGCATCTCAGGAACATGTATGAAGATCAGGCACGGCAAGAGAGGTACAATGTTTCTAGGGCGGTGTTCAAGTGCGTCATGACAGAAGGAGATCTAGTTGGTCCTCACACACTCAAGATGATTGGGTATGTGGAGAACCTGCAGAGACTGGGATTTCCACTGAGCCAAGAGTTGGCTACTGACGTGATACTGTAATCGTTGCCAGAATCTTACAGTCAGTTTGTGATGAACTACAACATGATCAACTTTGATAGGCCACTGTCAGAGTTGTTGGGCATGTTGAGGACAGCCGAGTTACAGATGAAGAAGGACAAGCCTAAGTCCGTGATGGTGATCACGAGCAAGAAAGGCAAGTCCAAGCGCAAGGGCAAGGGCAAAGCTAAGAAAGGTTCTGAAGCTAGCCAGGAGTCCAAGCCATCTTCAGCTCTCAAGGCCAAGGGAGGCATGACCAAGAAAGGAAATTGCCACCATTGTCAAAAGCCAGGACATTGGAAAAGGAATTGTCCTCTCTACCTGGAAGAACAAAAGAAGAAGGAGGCGAGTGAAACCTCTACTTAAAGGTGTCATGAAAGTAAACTTGTAACACTTTTGAGATATATGATATCAAGATGTAAAGTGTAAAGCATTCTTACTTGGGGCAAGTGTTGCCTTTATAGATAGGAATACTTTAGTTTATTTTCAGCCAATAAGACATGTAATACAGTTATGAACTGCTATTTCATACTTGCCAATAGATAGAAACACTTTATTTTTTGCATATTGTATGACAATAATGGCAATCAATAAAGTTGTGTTTTCAATCTTAAAGATGTGATCTTTGTGGCAATGCCTTATTCATCTTGTGATATTTGATATGCATAAGATAAGACGATACCTAAAAGTTATAGATAACTCAAACAATTTAATTAGCATTAATCATGAGAAATTCATTTCTAGTTTCCATGTGATGGATAAAACTAGACTCTTTTGGTTAGAGAACCAGTAAGGGACATGAATATCTTGGACATGATTGATCAATCTTCACTAATGTAGTGGGAGAGTGATTATCCTATTAGGTATAATACATGTGATGTATTTACATACGTATTGGAATAAATGCTAATACTTCAAATGGTGTTTAGAGAAATACCAATACAAAATGGTAAAGTATTAATTCTTGATGAGATCAATGAATGAAATACTTGGACCAAATGTTTGAGATCCTTATGAGTGATTATGATAATGTATCATAGTAAACTCATGATTAAGGCATGATGATGTCTGAATCAAGAAGGAATCATACTCTAAGGAGTTAGAGAATGATTATCAAATAACTGAATTCTTCTTAATAAATGAATACCCCACACTAATAAAAGAAATCAAGAATCACAAGGGTTGTGAGTTCTTATATCTTTAATAGATACACCTCAATTATCTATGTGATCAGTTGTTCATGTGATGAGTCAACTATCAAGATGAATATGAGGAACCGAATCTTGAGTTATGGTTTATGACCTTTACATCCTAAATGACATCCATGTGAACCATAAGGTATGACCTTGATGGTAGCACTCATTGGATCATATCCATAAGTGCAAATGAGTCTTAAGTGTTAAGACACATGGATAACATTTTGAGAAGGATGATGCCTGTTGATTGCAACTTAATGACTAAGACATTTGGCATATGGATACTAAAACCGCATTCCTATGAGGAATAAAACCAGGATGTGTACGTGACACAACCTATAAGGTTTATGAATCCACTAATGCAAATGAAGTCTATAAGTTACAATGGACTAATCAATGTGATTGATTGAGTACAAGCAACTCAAAATTGGATCTTTATTTTGATGATATAGTCAAAGGGTTTGACTGATATGTCAAAGATAAAGAAGGGATCTGTGATTTAGTGGGAGCGTGTTCACATTCCACATATTGATGTGAAATGGAATTGTTCTAGAATGGAAATCCAAAAGTGGAAATTATCTTTAAGGAAGATAGAGATGTTTCCTATGTGATAGGAATAGAGATCTATAGAGATAGTTCTCGAAAATCTCTTGACCTGGAAAGAGAAAGCATACATTGGCAATCTGTACTGAAGTGTTCAGTATGTACAGATTCAGTGGGAGAAAACTTGTCCATGTTACATGGAGTTAGTATCCCAAGGCCAAGTGTCCAATTCTTATGAAGAATGGGAACACTAAGAATAGATATGGATCTATCATGTATGTAATCATCTCATTGTCTTGCATGTATGACATGGCAAGAATAAAGTGCATCCATCATCTTGTATGTAGGACATGGCAATATGATGTGCTCATCCTGAAAACTCGTATGTGGGACATGACGATTGGATGTCTGTCTACTTCCAGTAAGGGTTACTGGAATACCATGAGAACTTGATAAGTGCTTGTGAAGTACTAGTTCTATGGAGATAAGGAAGAGTTCGATGTAAAGAGTTACATTGATGCGAACTTCCGAATGGACAGAAAATTAATCGCAAAATATACATAAGATGTATAAAAGAGAATGTTTGTTGATAATTGGAAGTGTTCCAATAAAGCCATTTGAAAAGGGAAATGTTGAGTATCTATGTGTTAGAGAACAGTAGTAGATACTATATGGATCTGGAGGTTCATAAGATGAACTTATATTCCGCTCATTGATGAAAAGTCTGGAATCCTTGATCATGCAATGTGGCTAAAGGTTAGCAAAGGAATACTAGATTGCATATTACAGCAACTCCATCTCATACGTGTGACGTACATCGAAGAGATGAGATACATGCAATTTATACTGACTTTGGCAAGGTGTTTCCATTTCTCACTATGTTGGCACTAGAGCATAATAACATGTGGGACATGTTTGAAGATCACTATAAATATGATTCAAGGGTGATTGGCTCGCAGTGCAAGTGGGAGTCTGTTGGTATGTATGCCCTGAGAGCCAATCATGTGATGATTGGTGGGATACATTAAGATTGATTTGATAAACATAAAAGGCGAGCTTCCAATTCTTTCTGGTCTAGTCATATGAGATAGTGATAGAACAGATTGAATGTCTAGAGAATGACAGTACTCAATGACGTATGCCTTCAGGTTCATGACCTGAACGATGAGATCATACGGATGCTAAGAGTTTGTACATTCTTGTTATGTCCCTAGTCGGATGTCATTGTGGAAGGTAGATAGACAGCAATGACACACAAGACTAGATTGTGGTGTTGGTTGATGACAGAATCTCATTAGTCATGATATAGAGATATCAAACCAAACACATAGGTACTTGTTAGAGAACAAGTGTACCAGACAGACCCACCGTGAGTTTGACACATGGAACTATGAGATGGTAGTCACAGTCAGTACTCACAGTGATGGTGGTGAGTGTGATTCTTAGACCTGAAATCACTGCACTCAACACATGTCGTTGGGCACACTTTGACATCATCAAACGCAGTCCTGAAACATGGGTTGTTATAAAGGTGATGATTGGGTGGCTTTGACACATGGGGCTTTTGAGGGGTGAGTGATAGATATTGGATTTGTCCCTCCTGAGGGAGTTTGATATCCATGGCCACTTGATGAGTAGGATTGAGAAAGGCGTGCACGCATGTGTGAATCAGTATATGATACTGATGTCATACATATCTCTTCCAGTCTACTCTGAGATCAAGGAAGTGAATGAACGTTGATAGGATGACTATTCCATGCCTCGAGTTCATTCGGGATATCAGTGATAAAGGAATTATACATTCGCTGTAACACCATTCACGGATTGTAGGATGAAAGTTGTTCTCCAACTTTCTACTTTCACTTGGGTAGCACTGATGTGTGACTAGGCACCGCTCTTTGCTTGTGAAGTCATAAGTGTTATGAACTTTCACTGCCAACGTGAAATGGACCTGCAGGGTCACACACATAGGATTTAACCTGGAAGAGGAGTTTTATCCACAAGCAATGTTTAGATTGATTACTAAAGGAGTTTAGTAGTTCAATTAAACACTCAATCAGTCGATGGCTCAATATCGTATGGTTCAAGGTGTTGGACGCATTGATTGGAGTATCGGATTGATTGAAATCGCATTTGACTGATTCTGCACAACCTACACTCCCAACCGATCGGTTCATGTGATGAACCGGTCGACTGAGGTTGCTGAACCGGTCGGTTCAATTGTTGAACCGATCGGATCATGCACAGAGTGAAACGACCGGTTCAAGTGTTGAACCGATCGGTTCAACTGGTGCAATCGAGCAACTTGGGAAAGTAGGATTGGTGAGAATTTTCCTTTCGTTTCAAATTGCCCAATTCGATTGGGAATAATATTGGTATTCGATACCAATTGGGAAAGAAACAAGGAAAGTCAATCGGGAACCAAACTGGAACCCCAACCGACCGGTTCATGAGTGAACCGATCAGTTCAAGGGTCCCAAACGATCGGTTCAGTGGTGAAGCGATCGGTTCAGGTCCCCAACCGACCGGTTCACTTGTGAACCGATCGGTTCAGGTTGCGAGATGGTTGCTTTTGGTGGAAAATCCCGAACCCTTCTACTCCTGCTTTAGTCCCGCATTTCCCGGGATGGAGAACCCTGTCCCATGACTCTCCTATATATAGGGGTATTGGGGGCTTCTCACAGTACAGCTCAGTGCAACCAGTTGCTCTGCAAGTTGTCATTCTCTCTGGTTTTGGTAACCGTGAGAGAGCCCGAGCAAGTGCTTCCCGCAAAAGGGAGGTGCAGCAAGGGAAGGACAACTGCAGTTGCAACAGGAGGTAGGAGAGCGTGTTGGCGACTAGTACGTCAACATGAGGGTGCGACTCCTTCCACTTCCTTGTGGGAAAAGGAGTGTGGAGTTCCAGGTGGTCCGTGTGGACTACTACAGAGGCGGGAGGACAGCTGTCATCCGACAGTCCGGTTCGAGTAGGAGTTGTCAGTGCCGGTGCGACCAGGAGCTGCACAGACACCGTCGAAGTCCGGAGTTGAAGACCACGCATTGCGCGAGGTATTGTCGCCGAGCAAGCCTCGGGGCAAGGTATGATTCCACAAACCATCCTTTCCTATTATATAGATGTTGACGCGTTTCCTCGGTATGGGTTGGGGGAGAAAATTTTTTGTTTCCGCTGCCTTCTCTATCTCCCCTAAAACCCAACAGTCGTATGCAAAAGTTATGAATTTTGCACTCTGGACCAATTAGAAATTAGGAAACCATAGCGTGACATCATTTAATGACATCATATAAATATGTGATTATTTCGATGTAAATAAAATGTCAAAATACCAGAAAAATCAAGCTGTCTGTGACATAATGATCAAACATGCGGGAGCATACTCGTCATTGCACTCTAACTGATCATCACGCGTATGAAGGACAAATTGAATGTCAAAATACCTATAATGCCCTTGGGCGATTAGTTAACTGATTGAACTCATGGCGGCACCACGGTCATTTTATGACTTGGTTTCTTCCTACCGATCCATGGCAAGAGAAACTACTGGGGCTTCAACCCCGATTCTGTGGGGCATCATCAGGCTAGACAACGACAACCTGGCGAGTGGAGAGCAACCCCTGGAGTCCGGTGAAGGTGGTGCATCAAACCTGGGAAGGTGAGGATCTTTGTGTCTCCAGGACTCACCAGAAATGCATGAGAACAGGGGAGGAGGTCAGAGCTTGCAGACCGAAGAAAATAGGAGGCTACATGTCGATAAGGATCAGTAAAATGATCTCAGAGTCAAGACAAGGAGAACACAGTGGTTTTCGCATCAAATGAGCCACTCGAGCACCATGGAAGTGAAAGACGATGGTGGTCAGAAGCTTGTCCATAGGACCCGATGCATTGGGGATCACCGCGGCAAATGAGGGAGAAGGAGAGATGTCTGGTGGTCCGTAGATACTCACTCAGTGTTCAATTGCATCGAAGGCGATGATGAACAGGGCGGCAAGGTAGAGGTCATCGGATCTAAAAAGCAAGTAGGAGGGGAGGCACTAGAGGGGAAGTTGACGGAGGCGGGGCAAACTGCCTTGGCCTGCAGTGCTTTTCGGTACAAAAAGGCGGAGGTGGACGCTCTGTGGCGGCGGCTGAGTGCCTGTGTAGCACGGGGGTCCAAGCCCTAAATGGGCATTCTCCGCACAGGGAGTGAGAGGGGACAAACAAGGGTCAAAGGATGCACCTCTTCTCCACGGCTTCGTTGGCGAAAGAATCAAGTGAAACCGTCAAGGATCAGAGGAGATTGAATGATCGCAATCAAACTGGTATGTAACGACTACTGCTCGTGAAATAAATGGAGGAAGAAGAAGAATGAAGCACCGTTGGATCCCGATCCAACAGTTACAGATTCACAGACCATTAAATCAAAATCACAGGCACATGACGGGTGGAGTAAAACTAAAACTATAGGAAACTAAATGCGATAAATGTGCATTTGATTGATTCCTAAGCAAAACCATCTTAAAACCTTTATAAATTTGATTGCGGGTCAAACAGGGGTCAAACGAGCCTAAAATTTGACCATATGTGTATTAGAGTGTCTAGAACATCCCTATTTAATCAGTTTTACTGCTTGCACATGTTTTAGGCCTAAAAATAGCAAAAACCATTAGGTGCACTTAAATGACCATGATGAATGTAAATAAAGCCATTAATGTATCAAATAAGAATTTCAAGATATGAAAATGTACGCTCAACATTATTTCTTTTCAATGAACAAGATGAAGGCCATTAAGCAAGTAATTAAACATGTAAATCACTAATTACCATATGAGAGAGGAAATTTGACATAAAAGTATTTATTCTCATTTTCTTAAACAAAAGAGCATGGATATATATGAAAACATTTTTTTAAATAAAACAAGGGTAAGAGAGCAATTGGACATAATAAAATGAATTTGCAAAACTAACATGGGTAATTTGCATTTAAGTCCTCAACAATTATCTTATTAGAAAAAGAGCATGTAGAGAATAAAATATTTTGAAAAAATTGCATAAAAAGGATTGGGGTGTTACAATTCTACCCACCTTAAATAAATTTCGTCCTCGAAATTTCCTAGAGTTTCTACCCACCTTAAGGGTTTCACATAAATTTGCAAATTTTGCATACAAATTTTCATTATAAAAGCGGCATACATAAACAAAGCATTACTATTCAACATAATTTACATAACTACCCTTCCTAAGTCTCATACTTACTCCTTAACATTACACCTAACTCATTACACTTAGGGAATCTATCTCTCACTTATCATTACTACATCTTCATATTTGTCTAACCTTAGGTCATATATCCTTCATCTCTTTATATGTGGTGATTAAGCACATATTTAGAAATGTTGGATCTTTTTATGCTACATCTCACCAACTTATTTGCACGTGTCCCATACCACACACACAATTAAGAAGGTAAGACACATAAAAAGTCACATTAAATGACAATTTCCTCAGATCTCAATTGGGTGGCCCTTACCATTGAGATAAGGAGAAACATGTAATCATCTAGGGTTTGGTTTCAACTACACGAGCATGCTAACGTGTACTTCTCTAATGAGGTGAGGGATCTAGTCATCTTTAGGGTTCTGTAGACATACTAGAATACATAATCATGTTCTCTACTTCTATTTCTTCATCCTAGGGTGACTCGCATGAATCTTTATTGTTGCCTTAGTGGCAATCTATTCCTTGCTCTAATACCATTAATGTAACACCCCTCCCTAGGGTTTCATACGTAACCAATGGAAGCACAGCCTAATCCCCAACATTATCCATAATGTGGGGTACTTGGCATTTCAGGGAGGGATTGTCACATGCATGATCTCATCTCAAGAAACAAATAACACTTAGCATTATTGAAACATAGATTAATACATAAGTTCTTGGAAAGAAAACTACATCATGATTCTAAAGCCACACATATTCTAGATAACATATGAAAGATAGGATCTCCATAGATGGACGTCCCACCAGGCAACAACTTCTAAGGTCTTGGATCCTTGGAATCTTCTCAAGATGTCTCCTTCCCTTTAGCTCCAACGTCTATGGACATCTCATCCCCAGCCATGCAAAGGAAAACCAAACATGGTAAGTAAGCGACATTGGCATGTTTAAAGACATAAAAATAACATATAAGGATGATTTGACATAAACATGGACATACATTTAACATTAATCATTTCTTGATATCTTTTAAATAAGGAACTTGACTAGAAATATATGCTCCTCTCTTAATGCCCCATAAGGAGCCCATAATGCTCAGAAAGCCCATAATTGCTCAGAAAGCCCATAATGCTCGGAAAGCCCATAACAAGATGCATATAAATCTAAATCAATTTCCATTAACCATGATCTTTCTTAGACTTAATTATCTTCTTAATAACTTATACTTGATCTTAATGGGATTACTCCCTCTTGAACATAATTGGGATTTCTCCCCATGAACCATAATGGGAATTTCTTCCCTCTTAAGCATGAATGGGAATTTCTTCCCTCTTAAGCATGAATGGGAATTTCTTCCCTCTTAATCTTGGTTTCATATATCTTACTCATAATTCATAATCTTAATGTGATTTCTATTCTTAGACTTAGATTATAACAATCAACATCCAATAATCATATACATTGAAGAAAAACATGCATTAATCATGACTTTAACATAAAGTGCTTAACAACTATCAAGAGCTCTGGCGTCCTGAGTGACGCGGCTAGGGCTTCTTCACGTGTGGCGGATGTCTTGGGGGAGGGGTCTCTGGCCGCCGGTGGGTGCCACCTCGCTCGCCCCAAACCTCTCCTCACCCGGCGGCGCATAGGATTTGGCTACAGGAGTCGGGCATTGTCAAATTGTGGCTCTCGGCGGATCCCCTTGACTCCAGCGTTGGGGCTTCAGGTCCTTCCGGCCCTATTTTTCTATAGCACTGGTGAGAGGCTAATCGGTTTTGGTCGGCAATTGGGGGCCAAGCGGTGTTTTGGTTTGCCCCAAGCGTGAGCGGTTTGTCTATCCTCTTCCTGCTACCAAGTTCTATGGCACCGGGCTCCTCCTCCCTATCTTCTTTTTCCTTTTTATGCTTTAGTTTAGTTGTTTGTTTTTGGCCGGTGGTTGTACTCAGCCTGGTTTCTCGCCGTCTAATCAGTGTTTGTTACTTGTCGTTTCATCGACATTTTGTGTCTCTCCTTTGTGAGAGTGTCGTTGCTTCTAGTCTCGGCTAGAGCTCAGATTTTGATTCAGATTAGATATGTTGATTTACTGTATGTCTTCGCGTGTAGAGGTGAACTCCCATTGGATCACAGGTCTTAGACTACCCTTTGTTTGAAGATCTATGCTCGTGTTGAAGGAATCATTTAAGGAAAGTTGGTTATATCAGCATCAAAGAAAAGAGATCAATGCAAAAATGTCTTATTCGCATTCCAATATGAGTTTTTGTAAGATTATGGGTGTGTCCATGATCATTGTATGTTGTGATGGTTGTTTTACCTCTTTATGTAGATGTCGTATGGCTAAGTGATGTATTTAATCTGTTTTGCTCTAAAAAAACATAAAGTGCTTAACATAAATCATAAACATTCAATCAATCAATTATTATCTATGCCAAGGGCATGGCCCGCTTACCTATAGTAAACCACCTTAGTGTCATGTCACTTGACTTTATTGAGATTTTACACACCTATAATTTTATTAAAACCATATCATGTACTCAAATCCATATTCATGAAACCCTAATCTCGTTCATGGAATAATTGAAGCTTTTGGATTCGAAAATCAGCATTTGAAAACAACACCAATCGATAGTAAATCCAGAGAGCTTTCCAAAACATGTTTATTTATATTTTTATGAGGTCGTATGCAAAAGTTATGAATTTTTCACTCTGGACCAATCAGAAATTAGGAAACCATAGCGTGGCATCATTTAAATCTGTGATTATTTCGATGTAAATAAAATGTCAAAATACTAGAAAAATAAAGCCATGTGTGACATAATGATCAAACGTGCGGGGGCATACTCGTCATTGCACTCTAACTGGTCATCGTGCGTATGAAGGACAAACTGAATGTCAAAATACCTATAATGCCCTTGGGCTATTAGTTAACTGATTGAACTCATGGTGGCACCACGATCAATTTTTGAACTGGTTTCTTCCTGCCGATCCATGGCGAGAGCAACTGCTGGGGCTTCAACCCTGATTCTGTGGGGCATCATTAGGCCAGACAATGACAACCTGGTGAGCAGAGAGCAACCCCTGGAGTCCGGTGAAGGTGGTGCATCAAACCTGGGAAGGTGAGGATCTATGTGTCTCCAGGACTCATCGGAAAAGCATGAGAATAGGGGAGGAGGTTGGAGCTTGTAGACTGAAGAAAATAGGAGGCTACATGTCGATAAGGATCAGTAAAATGATCTCAGAGTCAAGGCAAGGTGAACGCGGTGGTTTTCGCATCAAATGAGCCACTCGAGCACCGTGGCGGTGAAAGACGATGGAGGTCAGAAGCTTGTTCATAGGACCCGACGCGTTGGGGATCCTCACGGTAGATGAGCGATAAGGATAGATGTCTGGTGGTCCATAGATACTTACTCGGTGTTGAATTGCATCAAATGCGATGACGAACAACTCAGAAAGGTAGAGGTCACCGGATCTAAAAAGTGAGTAGGAGGGGAAGGCTCATGGAACTAGAGGGGAAGTTGACAGAGGCGGGGCAAACTACCTTGGCCTGCGATGCTTTTGGGTGCAAAAAGGCGGAGGTGGACGCTCTGTGGTGGCGGCTGAGTGCCTATGCAGCAAGGGGGTCCAAGCCCTAAATAAGCATTCTCCGAATAGGGAGCGAGAGGGGACGAACAAGGGGGAAAAGGATGTGCCTCTTCTCCGCGGATTCGTTGGCGAAAGAATCAAGTGAAACCATCAAAGATCGGAGGAGATTGAATGATCGCAATCAAACTAGTGTGTAACGGCTGCTGCTCACAAAATAAACGGAGGAAGAAGAAGACTGAAGCACCATTGGATCCTGATCTAACGGTCACAGATTCATAGACCATTAAATCAAAATCATAGGCGCGTGAAAGGAGGAGTAAAACTGAAACTATAGGAAAGTAAATGTGATAAATGTGCATTTGATTGATTCCTAAGCAAAACCATCTTGAAACCTGTCTAAATTTGATTGGGGGGAAAACATGGGTCAAACAAGCCTAAAATTTGACCATATGTGTATTAGAGTGTCTAGAACATCCCTATTTAATCAGTTTTACTAGTTGTACACGTTTTAGGCCTAAATATAGCAAAAACCATTAGGTGCACTTAAAAGACCATGATGAATGTAAATAAAGCCATTAATTTATCAAATAAGAATTTCAAGATATGAAAATGTGCACTCAATATTATTTCTTTTCAATTAACAAGATGAAGGCCATTAAGAAAGCAATTAAACATGTAAATCACTAATTACCATATGAGAGAGAAAATTTGACATAAAAGCATTTATTCTCATTTTCTTAAATAAAAGAGCATGGATATATATGAAAATATTTTCTTTAAATAAAACAAGGGTAAGAGAGCAATTGGACATAATAAAATGAATTTGCAAAACTAACATGGGAAATTTGCATTTAAGTCCTCAACAATTATCTTATTAGAAAAAGAGCATGCAGAGAATAAAATATTTTGAAAATTTTGCATAAAAAGGATTGGGGTGTTATACGAGCACTACCCCACAAGTATATGGATGTTTGTAGTACGTTTGATATTGTCCAAGGCACACAATACAACTAGTTGCAAGTGTGTTAATCTTCAACAATCTAGATCGACTTACTAAGATTGGTTTGAACTATAGCTAAACTATTTTAAAATTCTAAGAAATAGAAAACACTAATCACTTAAAATGAGATCTAGATAAGATTTGAAGGATCTTGGTTATGGGATTTCAACTCCACATCATTACCCACATATAACTACAAGAGTCAACATACTAATTAATATGCAGGGAGGTAGTTGTCATGACACACCTCCTGATGATATGAGACTCTTCTAATCTCCACATAGTACTCCCGTACTTATGCAAGGATTCAAATTACAACCTTAAATCCTCAATGAAATCCCAACCACTCCCATGGTCAAGGTTACATTGCTAAGATATCTAATCCCTACTTCTCTATATATCTTCATAGATCACATAAAGAAGCATGAAACATGTAAGTAAGATGGCCAATAGTGCATACAAGAATGAAAACACAATTGAATATCTTGAAATAGAAAATTAACTAGCATTAATTAAGAAATTTGATTTCACATGAGCAATGATGTGGGAACTACTATCCCACGCCCAATAAAAGGAAAACTACTCATCCATGGTTGTAAAACACAAGCAAATGCTATAGATTTCAGAGTTCAATATGACTATAGAAGAGAAGAACAAAGTCTCTTTGTCCGCATCTGATAAAATTGGAACAATATAGAGAGAAGAGAAGAACAAAGGAATTCTAAGGAATGAGAAAGAACTAGGTAGAACTTCAACTTAGAGATGAAACTTCACCCACAGTGGTGATTCTTCTCCAACAAACTTCTCTTCTGAGAGGTCTGAATGAGGTGGAAAAGCTCCTGCTACAATCTGTGAAGATGAATGGAGGTTTTCACTTGAGTAACCACTTTTCCTCCCCAAAATCACCCTTCCTCTATTGTGGATTATTCTCTGGTTGAAGAGTGTTTCAAAATTATGAGAGATAACCATCCCATAAGTGAGTTTTCATATTTGAAATGAGGGATGATTGTTTTTTGAAACTGGAAAAATGGAATGGGATACTCCATGTTTGAGAATAACACATCTTGTCACCATGTATAACTGATGTGCAAACAGCTTTACTTGAGGAGGACACGACATGTTGTCTGAGAGACACACAGTGTATTTGAGAGATGGTGAGTTCAGAGTCGAGGTTGGTCGGATTGGAAATGGAGTGTCTTGATAAATACATGTTGTGTAATATTACATAATGTCTAAGTGTATCTTTTGATTGTTGCGGCACATTGTGTAGTCAGATGAATATGTTGTGTCACTGCTGTTCAAAGGAAAATGAGATCATATGTAATCTTACATTCTGTGTGTTAATTAGCATGCATGGTGTTTCCTTTAGATCTTCATGAAGAACTCTGTGAAGAATTCAATCCCTTGGGGATCCTACTAGGGTCAGATTTTGGTTGGATTGGCCCCATTTTCTCATCATAATCATGTACATGTGATCACAAATAGGAGGAAAGTAAAATAATCAAAAAGGTGAGAAATCAAGTATGATTAGAGGCAAGATGAGGTACAGTTTGGATTGAAAGTGTGTGTAAAAGTGGTTGAAAATCAATATGAAATGTGCACATCAAATCCCCTTAAGCTTAAATTATTGCTTGTCCTAAAGCCAAAAGAACATAGAAACACAAATAAAGAAATTGCAAAATCCATGTATCAATTAAATGGGATAAAAAAATATATCAAGACAATTCAACTATAGACAAAGTTTATTGCAAGTTGCCATGAGATCACCTTAAACACTTAAGATTGAAGTTTACTTCAGTAAAAGTGCAAAAGTATAAATGAATGAATCAATAAAATAACATTAGGTAGAATTTAGATGACTAGACCAAATGAGCAGTGCATATGCAGCCCAATTGCCTCAATTATTAAAGATATAAAGACGAAATCCAAATTAACAAAACAATCTAGTAGCAACCTTTTTGCCTTTAGATAAGAATTGAAGTATGGGTTTTTGCACTCAGTAGCTAATGGAGACTTATGCACATGCAAAATGTCGTTGGGATTATTTACCCTCTTTTAAGACGTAACATCTATCCATTGTAGCCAAATCAGATTTATACTAGGCTAACATGTTATGTGGGTGGTTTAGCCATCTTTTATATGGATGAATGTAAGAAAGTCCCGTAATGATTAAAAGAGTGTTGGGTTCCTCTTTAGAACCATGGGGCCTTAAACTAAAAAAATTAGCATAAAGGATTTGGATATATTGTTTAGTTCATAGGATTTCAATCGTTTATTGAAAAACATATTGAGAGTTAGGTTGGAAACACATAAAAATTTGATAAAGTCATCTATAAAGCTAAATAAGGTTGTAATGTTGATTACTCCAAGAATATTGTAGTCTTTACATGTATTATAAAGGTAAGAGTGTGAAAGGTGAACATGTGGCTATAAGCAATAATCTAAGATGAAACAGAGGTTTTTGCCAAAACATTCCATTAAATGATGCATGATTTGACTTTCTTTCTTCAATTTATGTTTCTCAATACAAGATAGGACAAACAGTTCAATCATAAAAGGGGTTTCAATCCAAACACAAGGAATAAGCCTCATATCATACTGTATTTTACACAAAGAAGAACATAAAATAGAACAAAAAAATCATGAAATAAGTTGCTAAAAATAAACTAAAACTACACTACCGTCCAGTTGGTCCCCCCATGCTTGAAAGTTGATGTGCCCTCACTGCATCAATAAAACTCAAGTTGGTAGCAACCAAGTACCTGCCATGATAAATCAAAAAGAAGGGCCAGTTGCCTCAACTCCAGTTGTAAAATGTTGGCTCAGAAGATCGTCATTAGGAATGTCTATAGGATTCAACTCATCCTGAGGTGGAGGCAGAGGTGGATCATGGCATAGTGACCTTGAGATATGCCACACGTCCATCCTTTCAAGCATGTTATGCATGTAGGAGTACATAGCCATGTCAAGTCGGGCATCTTTTTAATCAAATCGTTGTTGTACATAGCCATAAAGATGTCTGGCATCATGCATTTGCCATATGTACTCCATATGTGTGCCATTGGAGAGAGGATAAGGAGAAACTATAGCTACATTTGAAGCCTCGGGTTTGTCTTTAGAATCATATTCATTATCAAAAATGATTTTCCACTTGTCTTTGTTTGTTAGGGTAACTATGGGAAAATAACATAGTTCAATGAACTCTTCATGATCAACAAAGTACTGCTTGAGTTTGTTATCATCAAAAGGATCCCTAACAATCAATTCAGAAGAGATAAGATACTTGAGATCAATTCAGTTCCTCTGAGGATTAGTTTTTAATCATGTAAGTTAAGTTAAGCATTGACCTTGCGGCCGATGTGGGTTATCAATCCTCCACTCACAATATCATTTGATTTGGTATGTTTGGTCTCAAAGAAATGGGTGAGGATGTAGTAGTCAACATTAATTTTGAAATATGCAACTTAGCCCACATGAAAAACAGATCATGTTTCTAGCAAATGCCTTGTGCTTCTTTCCGTGCAAACATACAAGTACTTAGAACCTTGTGTATATAACGGAAAATGGGTTGTGGATATGTGTTTCCCTAGATTTTGCAACCTTGTCCTCAGTGATCTCCCTCCAAAATTCATCAATTTTAAATGTAAGCGGGTATGCCATTGCTCCTCTGTGATGGCACCAAAAAGTGTCACATAATTGTTTAAAAGTAAGCTTGTAACCATGACCCAAAAGTCAGAAAGTGATGATAGCAAAGGGCTCGTGTGGTCTTTTGGGATCATCCTCATCCCTCATGGTAATAGCAAATTCATAAGTAAGCCTAGGGTAGGTGTGGCTTACTATGGAACATGTATACTTGAGTCCTAGCTTGTCAAGAAGCTCTGGGACTTCATCTTTGAAGCCAAGAACCTCCACAGTCACTTTATAGACAAATCTTGTAGGCAAGACCCTATGGGTGATCATGGTTTGGTCAGTCATGTCCTTCTCATCTGTGACCTTGAACTGAGTAGAGGAGACATATTTTGGGGTAGAAGAAGAAGTCTCCCCTCTGTGTCACTTTGTTGCTTGCTTGATGGGTGCCATTGATGTCTTATTGGAGTTTCATAACACTAGGACACGAAGTATACTATGGAACACACGACGTTTCTACTAGGCTCGGATAAGTTTTTGATGAGTGGCCTAACATGGTGTGTCCTATGTAACACACGATGTGTGTTCTATAGATGAGGTAGTTCACAAACCAAAGATGAATGAGGTATAATAGTGTGTCTGCTCCAAATCACGACTTGTACGTTGGGCTTGATGGAACTTTAGGTTAAGGAATATGTGGAGGGAGGAAGTGAGGAGGTATTGTAGTGGTGATGGCAGTAGGGCGACAATCAGCTATTGATCTAAGCTCGGCTGCTTGGAAAAATGTAGTGGAGCTGTGTGTTTCTTCAAGAGGACAAACAAAATAGCTTTTCATTGGTCTTTCTCTAAGTTGGCGGTGAGGGAGGAACTAGAGGTGGTTTTGAGGCTGAGTAGGATGCCATGAGGGATCATCGAGGAAGACATGGATCTGGACTTTGTCGATGGTGGGGGATGTGATAGCTGGAGTCAGATATGATGGAGAAATCATACAAAGTTGAGCACACGGTTGGGGGTGCACATGGCTATAGTTGGTGGTTGTCTAGTCAAACACGTTGTGAGGGTTTGTAGAAGTGAGTAATGTGGCTTTGAATTGGGGTTAAAAGCCTAGTTCTATCCCATGAACACGTCTTGCTCAATCAAGTACGTGATGTTTACTCATGCATAAACATGTTGCTTTTTTTCCTTTCCATATGATGACAGGTCGTGTATTTTTACACACATGTTGTGTCCCTAATTTAGAAAATATTACTAATAAATCTATTGATGGACACGTCGTGTGTTAATCATCACACGTCAATTGACTGTAGTGGATTTGTTGATATATTCATGCTGACGAGGACACGTTGTGTGTGAATTTACACATGTCGTGTAAGTTTTTGGAAAGTTTTGCATTGATGAATGAATGCACGGACATTTTGTTTGCAAATATGCGCATGACATGTAAGATTCTAGGAACATTGTTGGTAATTTTTTGGAACCACATACACCGTGTAGAAAATTGAACACGTTGTCTATTTTGGGTGTTTTTCTTGAACTTCCTCTCGAAGGTTGTAACACAATGTGTGCTGGGTTGGCCACACCATGTTTTTTGAATTTCTACAAAATATTTTTTGTTGCATGGCATTTCTTTTGAACCTACAATGATGATGATATATACTTCCTAAGGATCTTGATTATTGTATTCATCCATGGAAAATTTATTTAGAAATCAAAAAGTTCTTGAGCAAATGTGAGAAATCAATCTATCCTAACTGTGAGGTCAACTCCAACAAGTTCATCCATTTAGAGTCAAGAGTGAGACTTGAGCCAATAGCATCAAGCATTTGAGAGGGAGAAAGAGAATCCCTGGTCTATCTTCTCTCCCTCAATATATAATTCGTAGCATTGGCTTTAACTTTTAATGAAGATTCTTTTCCTTAAAGCTCGATGGTTCTGTAAGGGTAAACCTTCAACACTATGAAAGGCCTGGACCATTTAGAACTCAACTTCCCTGGAAAGAATTTAAGCTTGGAGTTGAATAGCAACACTTGGTCTCCTTCTTTGAAACCTTTGTTATGGATCCTCTTATCATGTCATCTCTTTGTTATCTCCTTATAGATCTTGGCATTTTCATATGCATCTAATCTGAGCTCTTCTAGTTCCTGGAGTTATAGCAACCTTCTTTCTCCTACTTCCTTGAGATCATAGTTGAGAAATTTGATTTCCTATGATGCTCTATGCTCAAGTTTTACATGTAGATGACAAGACTTTCCATAGACTAGCTTGGATGGAGTCGTACTAATAAGTGTTTTGTAAGTTGTCATATAAGCCCACAATGCATCATCTAAGATTAGTGCCCAATTTGTTCTTGAGTAAGATATTGTCTTCTCTAATATTGCTTTTGATTTCCTATTTGAGATCTCAACTTGCCTTGAAGTTTTTGGATGGTACGGTGCAAAGTTTTTATGCTTGATGCCATACTTGCTCAGTAAATTGTTGTAGTTTCTCTCATTGAAATGACTACCTCCATATGATATGACTACCATTGGAATGCCAAATATCATAAAAATGATCTTTTGGAATAACTTCATCTTTGATTTTGCATATGTTTCTTGTGTGGGAATTGCCTCTACCCACTTTGATACATAGTCGCATGCCACCAGGAGAATTTGTAGTTGCATGAAGAGGGAAATGAAACCATATAGTCTATGCCCCATAGGTCAAACACTTTAATCTCTAGGATTGAGTTTAGTGGCATCTCACCCTTCTTTGAAATTCCTCCTGATCTTTGACACCTATGACATGCTTTAAAAAATGCATGCACATCATGAAATAGAGTTGTCCAATAAAAACATGCCTAGAGATTTTGGTTGAAGTTTTGTTGTGACAACCTCGATTTTCTCTCTATATGGATATCCACTTTCTCTCTCTATTAGTGGCCCAAATCACTCAATTGGGTCAAATTATATAGTTGGAATGAGATTATGACCCTACATTGTCGTTTAATTTCGCAATATGTGACTTGTATATGCCAATTGAAATAAGAGCCATGCGTTAATATATAACCATATTGAAATTAATATCTAACACCCTTGATACGATATTTTATATTCCCATTATATAACATGTTGTATATATCTCAATTTCGAATCTAGCGATGGAAAAATCACCCTAATCAGACCTTTGCAGCCCAAGCTATGATATTTTGAAGACACCTTGATTTGCTTTGATTTAATATTTACATTTGCCCCTTTGTTGTAGCTTTGGGCCAGCCCACCAGGGTCCTTGAGAGGGTGCGTGGCCCAGCTGCCACCTCCCCCACTCCCAAACCCTAATGCGCCCCTATTCTCAACCGTCAGATCACCCCTACTAGGTTTGGACCGAACCCGACGACAGCTGGCCTGCCACCTTCATCTGAACCGTGAGCAAACGCAATGGGGGCGGCCACCACTTTTGGCACCACCAATCAACCTTGTCCCACCCTTGTTTGATGATTTAAGACCCCGAAACCACTTCACTTCTCTACTCCGGTCCTTTGCCCTCTCATTTCACTCATTTTTTGTGCCTTAGAGCACCCTCCCCAACACCACTTACGGCGGCCGCATCTATGGCGTCACCATAGCTTCGACGGAGAATAGTTCCTAGCCTAGGCCATGTGCAATGGTGTTTGGGGTTCTTCTAGCTTTTCCAGCCACCCATGCGACCGACCGTTTTCTCCAAACTTGGGCCCGACCTCACCTCCTCCATCTCCCCTTCTCCGACAGATCGGCGTCGTCGCACAACAAGTTGCAAACGTGAGCCGGGTCGCGCCACCTCACACAATCGCGTGCAAGTGAGAAGAGCCCCACTGGGCTGGGCCAGCATGCCCTGAGCATAGACCGAGGTCGACGTCATCTCTACAGTTGGACCCGACCCAGGTCCAGGAGGCCAGTGCAAGGCGCCCTCCAGGAGGGAGCGTGTGGTGCATCTACATCCTCAGATCTAGAATCAAACGGCCCAGAAACAATCACATCAAGGTAATTTTGTTAAAATCCCAATAAATGAAAGAAATGTCCTATTTCTACAAATAAATAGTCCTTTTTGGTTAGAAGAAAAATATCTTCAATATGAGCATAGTTCCAAACCCTAAAAATACTTCATATTTATCTATTTTGTCAAATTTGTAATCCTTGACTCTATTGACCTTTTTTTATACATGTTATTGATAAAGTTTGATTCTTTGATTCTCAATCTACCTTTTTCACCCCCAAATTAGTAACCTTATGATGTTTTGTGACCTAATGTCTATGATCACCCCCTTGTGCTAGGATGATAACATTTGAAACCCTAGGTCTACTAGTGCTGGCTTAGTGTGACAATTATTGTTGGGTTATTTTCTTTGTGCCCCAAGTGTTGATATGAAATCTTAATCTCTTCTCTTTCCGCTCCTAAATCAAATATGTTCTATACTGTGATCCTTATGGTTTGGATGCCCCACCTACCTCATCTCTTTGAACCTTATGGCCTATGTCTTATGTGTTGGTTTTGGGATGCATGTTGATAATGTGAAAACCTATGATTCCTGGACTTAGGGACACACACACCTATTTCTGAATGTGTTTCTTGTGTCTATATCTTGCTGATCTGATCTCATATCTTATCTCTATCGCACGACTCGATGAACCTTTGTCTTGTTTTATCCATTATGAGTAAATGCCTTAAACCTTGATATGATCATAGAAAGTGCATGGAACGTCATAATGGCATGAAACTCGACCTACACCACCATGATGCCATCTAAATCAGTATAAGATCACCTAATGAACTAATAAGCAACTTGTAATCTAACTTGGCCAAAACCCTTAAAATGAAGAGAATTAGGGTTAATGATGAGAATCTAATGCATGTATACAATCTTGTTGTTAATCAGGTTTGGCATGTGGCTAGATGATGAAGGATAAGTTAGGTTATGAATCTCTGGATCAGGTATGGGCCTTATCTAGTTATATGAATATCACTTTCTTGCTGGAAAAGACATGTATTGTATGTTTGTTTGTTTACTTGCTCAAATATTGCCATTTAGTATTTCTATGTCTTACTCAATGTTTGCCTCATCAGTTTTATAACTTGAACACACACACACACATATATATATAACTCCATTATAATATTGATTGATAAAGGGTTAGCTCTTGGCCATGGACTTGAGGTCCCTCTCGTATAAAAGGGTTGGCTAATATAGAGCACACTTACGGACCCTTCCGATGAGAAGATGGTCAAAGGCCTTACACATGCTTGATATTGTTGGTATAATTGAGTGAAATGACATAAAATATGGTTTCACATTTTGTTAAACAGTTAACATGTTTATTCTTGTTCATTTAGTCTTGAAACTTTTTCAAATTATGCAAAGCTTATACATATATATGCGTCTTTCTTCCCCATACTCAACACCTCATGTATTGACCCATTTCTCATATTTTGTTTTTTAGGTTCAGAGATGGCTAGAAAGATGATGGGCTTGGTGAGCTATGCTAGGTGTACTTATTGTAAGATCCAGATTTAGTACACATGAATGACTTGTATCTCGACTCTAGAAATGTGTAATTGAACTCATGAATATGATGTATCTTGTATAATTTATACTTGTTGAATGTTGAGACTATGTTGGTGCCTTTATCTTGTTATCAGTTCATGTGTGCTAAGCTTTACGCTTTTGCATGTCGCCTTAGGTATCCGTTTGGTTCATGGGACTGGGATTCCGGTTCATTGAAAGATGGTATCAGAGCATGAACAATAACTACACCAAACATTGCTCCCATGAAACACAAACTAAACTCACTTTACATCTCAACCCTATAAACTTAATAAGATGTCCTTTGTGGATTAGGTAAACTTAGCCTCTAGGTTAGAACCTAGATGTTCTAGAACTAGGTGTAGACTTGTGTAAATTACCTCCCTTGACATGATTCATGACATGTGCTTAGGATGTCTACACAAGTGTGCACCATGTTCTTGCTAGTTCTCTAGGTGTCATGATACTAGACTTCCTCATGAGTGTGGTAACTCATTTTGATTTTGGTTTTATTCGAATGGAGTATGATGGTTTTCATCGTCTGTTTAAATGTTGGAGAAAACATATTTCAAGTATTATTATATATATGAAAAATGTTACCACACGTAGAAAGGAAGTGAGTTTCCATGCAACCAAGGAGAAAGAGATGTAACATCAAGTCTAGTTGAGAGAGTTTAGATGTTAGTGATAGTCTCTAGAGTTGTCTAGAGCCATGATATAGGTTAGGCAAGTGAGTAACCTAGAAATTAAGATGGTGATAATGATGATGATGTTGATGTTTATAAGACCCAAGTTTTTCCTTGAGAGGGCCAAGTAGTTTGATGATATGAAATGAGTTTGACCATGAAACTCTAGCTAGACCTAGAACCTTGTTGATACATATGACTTGGTTGATGTGCTAAACATAGCTAGTGGGTTGGCATGTCTGCTTGTACCTAGTCTTGTGAGTGTTGAGATATGATATGGGACATATAGTTTGAGACCAACATGGGCCTCAATCTCTTTACAAAGGAATACCTCTAGCATGGGACATATGAATAGGGTGACCTTTTGATATGAGTGGACCCTCATCGGGAGAAGGTTAGAGTACCTAAAGTCCAAAATATTTGAATTGTTGAAAAATATGAATGATGAAACTTGATGACGAGTCCCTAGCTAGAATACTTCTAAGTATATGAGTTGAGTGACCTAGTGAGGGGTTTCCTTGAAAATGTTGAACCCTAGATTTCCTATGAAAATATGTAACCCTAGAGAAAGAGGAAATTGAAAATTTGATGCTTGTTATATAGGTGAGGGAGATGTCCCAAGACCCTAACATGATGTACATGTTGTGTGATATCCATGATGAGCCTCATACTCGGGTTAGTGGTTGCATATAAAGGAATCTAGTAGTTACCCTTGTTTCTTGAAAGATGGGTAGAAATTTTTGTTAAAGGTAGAAAGTTGTGGTTATCATGTTTTTCCTTGACATATATATGTATTATGTTGAGTGGCTTGAGTTGGTGGGGCTCTTTCTAGATACAAGTGAGAAATTTACAAAACCTCAACATTGATGATAATGTTGTCCCTCATATGATGCTTGATGCATGAAATAAACTCACGTACGTTTAAAACTTGATATATGCCCAATAAGTCACACTCATAAGCTAGACCTAGTATGAAATCAAACTATACATGAAGATGTAGTTTTGAAATAATGAACTCGATACGGTGATGTCTAGAGAGCTTAGCTTGAATAGTTAGGGGTAACATGCCTAATCATATACACTGAATGGGAAAAAAATGATTAACTTGATATGCCAATGATCTTAGAGTCATAACTTGAATAAACATGATGAATAAATTGTTTAAACTTAGATTTGAAATGAAAAGGAAAGAACATAATTGATTAGAGTTGGTAGAAATTTTGGATTAAAGAAAAATACGCATCAAAATCTAGTATAATGATGATATATACACGTTCAATGATGACGTATTTTTTGAAGTCATGACCATGAACATGTTTGTTTGAGAATTGATAATATAGATGTGATGATACACCTTGGTCTCGTATAAAAAATATCAACAAACCCTAATGTAGGGATACTAAGGGATGGGAAGACCCTAATACCATGACGATGTCATGATATGATAGAACACTAAGTTATATGTATAGCGATGAGATAAGTGCACCCTTAATGATGATAACCTATGTGTGCATCCCATTGTGGGGAATTCCTTGACAACTATTGTCAGATACCCTGACTCAATGGTTTCAACTTTGACTCTTGACTATGATCTTGGACTAAATTTTGAGGACGAAATTTCTTGTAAGGGGGAAGGATGTGACAACCTCGATTTTCTCTCTCTATGGATATCCACTTTCTCTCTCTATTAGTGACCCATATCACTCAATTGGGTCAAATTATATAGTTGGAATGATTATGACCCTAAATCATCGTTCAATTTCCCAATATGTGACTTGTATATGCCAATTGAAATAAGAGCCATGCTTTAATATATAACCATATTGAAATTAATATCTAAGACCCTTTCTATGATCTTTTAGATTCCCAATATGTATCATGTTGTAGATCTCTCAATTTTGAATCCAGCAATGGAAAAATCACCCTAATCAGACCTTTGTAGCCCAAGTTATGATATTTTGAAGACACCTTGATTTGCTTTGATTTAATATTTACATTTGCCCCTTTGTTGTAGCTTTGGGCCATCCCACCAGGGTCCTTGAGAGGGCACGCAGCCCAGCTGCCACCTCTCCCACTCCCAAACCCTAATGAGCCCCTATTCTCAACCGTCAGACCACCCCTACTAGTTTTGGACCGAATCCGACGGCAGCTGGCCTGCCACCTTCATCTGAACTGTGAGCAAACGCAATGGGGGTGTCCACCACTTTTGGCACCGCCAATCAACCTCGTATCACCATTGTTTGATGATTTAAGACCCTAAAACCACTTCACTTCTCCACTCTGGTCCTTTCCCCTCTCATTTCACTCGTTTTTGTGCCTTGGAGCGCCCTCCCCAGCACCACTTGCGATGGCCGCATATATGGCGTCGCCATAGCTTTGGCGGAGCACAACTACTAGCCTAGGCCATGTGCAATGGCGTTTGGGGATCCTCTAGCTTTGCCAGCCACCAGTGTAACTGACTGTCTTCTCCAAACATGGGCCCGACCTCACCTCCTCCATCTCCCCTTCTCCAGCAGCTTGGCGCCATCGCACAACAAGTTGCAGATGTGATCACGGTCGCCCCACCTCACACGATCGTGTGCAAGAGAGAAGAGCCCCACTGGGCTGGGCTAGCATGCCCTGAGCATGGACCAAGGCTGACGTCATCGCTATAGTTGGACCCGACCCAGGTCCAGGAGGCCAGCGTGAGTTTCCCTCCTGGAGGGAGCGTGTGGTGCATCCACAACCTCAGATCTAGAATAAAATGGCCCAGAAACAATCACATCAAGGTAATTTTGTTAAAATCCCAATAAATGCAAGGAATGTCTAATTTCTACAAATATCTACAATATGAGATAGTTCCAAACCCTAAAAATACTTCATATTTCTCTATTTTGTCAAATTTGTAATCCTTGACTCTATTGACCTTTTTTTTATACATGTTATTGATAAAGTTTGATTCTTTGATTCTCAATCTACCTTTTTCACCCCCAAATCAGTAACCTTATGATGTTTTGTGACCTAATGTCTATGATCACCCCCTTGTGCTAGGATGATAACATTTGAAACCCTAGGTCTACTAGTGGTGGCTTAGTGTGACAAATATTGTTGGGTTGTTTTCTTTGTGCCCCAAGTGTTGATATGAAATCTTAACCTCTTCTCTTTCCACTCCTAAATCAAAGATGTTCTATATTGTGATCCTTATGGTTTGGATGCCCCACCTACCTCATCTCTTTGAACCTTATGGCCTATGTCTTATGTTTTGGTTTTGAGATGCATGTTGATAATGTGAAAACCTATGCTTCCTAGACTTAGGGACACACACACCTATTTTTGAATGTGTTTCTTGTGTCTATATCTTGCTGATATGATCTCATATCTTATCTCTATCCCATGACTCGATGAACCTTTGTCTTGTTTTATCCATTATGAGTAAATTCCTTAAACCTTGATATGATCATAGAAAGTGCATGGAACGTCATAATGGCATGAAACTCGACCTACACCACCATGATGCCATCTAAATCAGTATAAGATCACCTAATGAACTAATAAGCAACTTGTAATCTAACTTGGCCAAAACCATTAAAATGAAGAGAATTAGGGTTAATGATGGGAATCTAATGCATGTACACAATCTTGTTGTTAATCAGGTTTGGCATGTGGCTAGATGATGAAGGATAAGTTAGGTTATGAATCTCTGAATCAGGTATGGGCCTTATCTAGTTATATGAATATCACTTTCTTGCTGGAAAAGACATGTATTGTATGCTTGTTTGTTTACTTGCTCAAATATTGCCATGTAGTATTTCTATGTCTTACTCGATGTTTACCTCATCAGTTTTATAACTTGAACACACACACACATATATATATATATATATATATATATATATATATATATATATATATATATATATAGCTCCATTATAATATTGATTGATAAAGGGTTAGCTCTTGGCTATGGCCTTGAGGTCCCTCTCGTATAAAAGTGTTGGCTAATATAGAGAACCCTTACGGACCCTTACGACGGGAAGATGGTCAAACGCCTTACACATGCTTGATATTGTTGGTATAATTGAGTGAAATGACATAAAATATGGTTTCACATTTTGTTAAATAGTTAACATGTTTATTCTTGTTCATTTAGTCTTGAAACCTTTTCAAATTATGCAAAGCTTATACATATATATGTATCTTTCTTCCCCATACTCAACACCTCATGTGTTGACTCATTTCTCATATTTTGTTTTTTAGGTTCAAAGATGGATAGAAAGATGATGGGCTTGGTGAGCTATGTGTAGGTGTACTTATTGTAAGATCCAGATTTAGTACACATGAATGACTTGTATCTCGACTCTAGAAATGTGTAATTGAACTCATGAATATGATGTATCTTGTATAATTTATACTTGTTGAGTGTTGAGACTATGTTGGTGCCTTTATCTTGTTATCTATTCATGTGTACTAAGCTTTACGCTTTCGCATGTCACCTTTGGTATCCGTTTGGTTCATGGAATGGGATTCTGGTTCTGTGACACTTGTCTCTTCTAAAATGTCATCCATAGGGAGAGGAATGACATTTTGAAATCACACGTGGGATCTCCTCATTGAGAATGCATTCTAGATCATCTCATATGCACATTGTTAAACAATAGTGCATCATCTCAATAGTACATTTCACATAATGATGGAACTTCTTTTTTTGTTGATAAGTAAAGTCTGGAGGAAGGCATGTGGTGGATAGCTAATTAGCAAAACTGGAAAACCATGACATCACAACTGAGTTCACGAAATACAACTTCTTAATGGGCAAATTATCATCAATAGGATTATTTCCTTTGGAACTTTTGGAGAGGTGTGAAAGATGATAAGCTACATTGTTTTATGTTCCCTTCTTCTCTTTGATTTTCAAATAAAATTCCTTTAGTAGAAATATCTAAAAAATTAGATGACGTTTAGCATTATTCTTGTTCATGAGATATCTAATTGCAGCATTATAGTATAGACAATGACTTTGGACCCCACAAGATATTATCATAATTTATCAAAGACATAGACTATGACAAGGATCTCCAATTCTATAATGTCATAACTGATTTGAGCATCATCTAAGGCTTTTCTTGCATAATGAATGGCATGAAGCTTGTTATCTCGCCCTTGTCCTAAAGCTTTCCCTATGGCATAGTCACTGGCACCACACATTATTTCAAATGGAGTACTCCAGTCTAGTGGTTGAATGATGACAGCTGAGATGAGGGCAACTTTCAATCTTTGAAAGGTTGTTTTGCAATCTTCATTGAATATATATTTCACATCTTTTGCTAAAAAGGAGCAGAGAGGCTTTGCAATCTTTGAAAAAGCTTTAATGGATCTTCTATAGAACCCATCATGGCCCAAAAAGCTTCAAACTTCTTTAACTATGGTTGGAGTTGACATCCTCTCAATATCTTCTACCTTTTCTTTATCAACCTCAATCCCTTTTCTTGAAATGACATGACCAAGTCCAACCCCTGATTGAACCATAAAATGACACTTTTCCCAATTAAGCATAAGGTTGACCTCCTTACATTGCTGCAAAATTTGGGTTGGCTTTGAAAAGTAGTAATCAAAACAATTTCCATGAACACTAAAATCATCCATAAAAATTTCCATAATCTTTTCTATAAAATCAAAAATATGTCCATCATGATCTTTAGAAAGTTGTAGGTGCGTTACATATCCTAAAAGGCATTTTCTTATAGGAAGAAAAGACATTCGCCTATAGGCATATGTCCCATAAGTGCAAGTGAAGGTTGTTTTTTCTTGATCTGGTGGATAAATAGAAATTTGAAAAAAATCTAGAATACCCATCTAAATAGAAGAAAAAAAACTTATTAGCACGTATCTCCAACATTAAATCGATTAAGGGTAGAGGGAAATGGTCATTTCTTGTAGATTTATTTAGTTTTCAATAATCAATGCACATTCACCACCCGATTACCACCCTTGTTTGGATTAGTTCATTATATTCCCCTTTCATTATAGTGGTTCCTTTGTTTTTAGATACAACATGTATAGAAATTACCCATGGGATATCATTGATAGAATATATTATTCCTTCATCTTTTAACTTAAATATTTCATTCTTAATAACTTCTATCATGTTTTGATTTAACCTTCTTAGTGGTTTTATGCATGGATTAGCATCTTCTTCTAAAGACATGTGCTGCATATAAATGGAAGGATTAATCCCTTTTAGATCATCAATGGAATAACCTATCACATCTTTTTATAGTCTAAGTTCTTTCAATGACTTATCCTCTTATTCTTGAGTCAAATCAACACTTTTCATGATAGGAGAAGAGAAATCAGATCCAAGAAAGTATACCTAAACCCTGGTGGGAGGGGTTTAAGTTCTACCTTTTTCTAGAGTGGTGGTGTCACTTGCCTCCTCAGTTGGTACCTCATTGGATGATGAGTTTGATGTCACTTCAGAACTTTCTTCATTAATAACAACCACTGAGTCTTCTTTCTCTTCTTCATGTTCAAGATAATCAAAAACTTGTTCTAGGATGTTCTTGTCTTCCTCTACCATGGTATCCATTCTATCTATCAAACAAAGATATTCTTTAGTGTTGGGTTCCTTCGTAACATCATAGATAGAAAATACTAGAGCTTCCTCTCCAACTCTGATAGTTAGTTTCCCTTCTCTTAGGTCTACAATAAGTCCTGCAGTCTTCAGAAATAGTGTCCAAAAAGGATTGTATTTGACATATCTTCATGCATGTCTACACTATAAAGTCACAAGAAATGTATAACTTTCCTATCTACATAGGGATGTCTTCAAGAATCCCCCTAGGATATTTAATTAATATCAGCTAACTATATTGTCATCGAGGTGGGTTTCAAGTCTACCAAATCTAAGTTTTTCCATAGGGAAAAGGAATCAAGCAATACTAGAACCAAGATCAACTATGCCTTTATATAAAGTTGAATCTCCATTTTTTATAAGAGAGTGAATTCACCTATATCATCAAGTTTATTTGGAAAATGGTTGTGAATGATAGAAATTATTCTTTCATACAACATCATTGTCTCACCTTGATCGAGCCTCCTTCTCCTTGTGAGAATATCCTTTAGGAACTTGGCACAACAAGGCATTTCATATATCACTTCAACTAATCAAAGATTTACATAGAGCATGTTCAAAATGTCTATGAACTTGTTGAATATAGAATCATCTTTTGTGTTAGCAAACCTATGAGGGAAATGAGCATTAGGCTTGCAAAAAGAATCACCTTGTTGTGAATTTCTAATAGTCTTCTTTCTTGGATTGTCAGTAGTCTCTTTTGTAGTTGTGTTAATTACTTCTTCAAATTTTCTTTTTGAAGGTGATGAGGATCTTCCAATCACCACTCCACTCTTGAGCATAATAGATACCTCTTTAGGATTCATCTCTGGTTGGCTAGACAAGGAGCTAGAAGGTGTTCTTTTATTTGTAAGAGCTTGCTTTGCAATCTGGTTTTCCAACATCTTTGTATAAGTTGTAATGTTGTCTACCATGGAAGAAAGTTGTTGGATGGAATCTTTTGTAAGCTGACCATGTTGGCAGAATTCCTCATTTTTTTCATTTGAGCTGAAACAAAACCTTCAAGAAGAGATTCCAAGTTGGACTTCAACTGTTGTTTTTGGTTGAAGTTTCTGTTGACATTGTTATTGAAACCTGGTGGATTGTTTGCCATTGGTGGCCTACTCCCCAAGTACAATTTTTGTTTTCTTTGAGCTTGTTGAGGATTTGAAGAATTGTTGTTGCAGTAGGAGAAGTTTGGATGACCATGCCATGTTGGATTATAGGTATTAGAATTTAGATTATAGGTTTTTTTTTCTTCCAAAACTTCCTACTACATTGCATTTCTCCATCGTCTCCTCATATGGAATCAAAGAAGGGTAGATTGAAGAAGCTAATTATCCCATGACTTTATTTGGATTACATATCAAGTGTATTGGTTGATTTGGTTGGGCATTCAACCTCTCAAACTTTTCCATGAGGGCGTCTAACTTGGAAAAAATTAGGTTAATGGCATCAACAACATGGACGCCAACTTACTTCCCTAAAGCAGTAGTGGATGAGGAAGGATGATTATTCCTCACTAAACTCCATTGACAATGGTTGATTTCCATGTCTTCAATTATTGGGTAGGCTTCCCTAGACTTGTTCATTAAATCCCCATCAGTTGTTGCATCTATAGACATCCTGATATTATAGTAAAGCCCATTATAGAAAGTTTGAAGAAGCATCCAGTTGTTGAGACCATGGTGAGTATAAATACATTGGAGGTCCTTGAACCTTTCCCATGTGTCATACAAGGTCTCTCTGTCCCTTTGAGTGAAGTTGGTCAGTTGGCTTCTCAATTGATCTATCTTTCTTGGTGGAAAACAATTGGCTAATAATCCTTTAAGGAGTTCATTCCAGCTATTATTGGAGTTCTGTGGCAAAGAAGAGAGCCTTTCCTTGGCTCTATACCTCAGAAAAAATGGGAACAAAAGTAGGCATATACCATCAAGAGAAACGCCGTTAATCTTGAAAGTTTTCAACTACATGAAGATTGGGATCTTCCATAGGAGTCTCTCAAAAACAATTCTACATAATTATCTGCATTTTTTTGGATGATTGAGAGTTTATTTGTTTCAATCTATGGGTTGTTAATAGCCTCATTTATGTTTATTGCAATGAGAATGACAAACTCCTTGAGAGGAAGGTTGTCTTCCATGATTGGTTCTTGGCTGCCTGGTGAAGATGGCAGTGAAGAATGAAGTGTTGATGGTTATTAGTCTCCCAAACTTGAAGAGTCTTCACTCCTCCTTCCTCATTTATAGTTGCTTAAGGTAAGTTTGATCTATGGGTCTAAGAATATGGATTGTTGAAGACAATGTTCAAATGTCACATACAACTAAAAATTCACAAGTAGTGAGAATAGTTAATAAACAATGGATGATATGATAGATGATTTAAATGATGTTGGAATGATGAAATGGGGGAGTGAATGATCTAGTCTCGCTTACTAACTACCACTTCTTACTCTAGCTAAAAAATTGATGCTCCCCCTAAAATGGCACCAAAAAAACTTGTTAGCCCTGTGCACAAGTTATAAAATTTATAACTCGAGAGCTACCTCACAAGTGTACGATAAAATTTATAACTCGAGAGCTACCTCACAAGTGTACGGGTGTGTGTAGTGTGTTCGATATCATCCAAGAACCAGGGTATAGCTACTCGCAAGTGCACTAATCTTCAATAGTCTAGATAGATTTATTAAGATTTGTTTGAATTATATAAACTATTTTACAATTCTAAGTAACAGGAAACACTAATTGCTTAAAGTGAGATTTAGATAAGATTTAAAGGATCTTAGTCATGGTATTTCACCTCCACATCATTACCCATACATAACTATGAAAATCAGCATAGTAATTAACATGCAAGGATGTTGTCATCACACACCTACCAGTGATATGAGATAGTTCTAATCTCCACATAGTACTCTCATACATACGCAAGGATTTGAAATACAACTTCAAATTTTCAAAGCAATCTCAGCCACTCATGTGATGAATGATACATTGCTAAGATATATACTCCCTACTTCTCCACATATCCTCCCTGATTACATAAAGAAGCATAAAACATGTAAGGAAGATGGCGAGTAGTACATACAAGCATGAAAACACCATACAATATCTTGGAACAAAAAGTTAACTAGCATTAATTAAAAATTTTGAGTTCACATTAGCAATGATCTCCCACACCCAAAAAAAGGAAAACTACTCCTCCATGGTGATGAAACACAAGAAAATGCTACATATTTTAGAGTTCAACATGTCTAGAGGAGAGAAGAGAAAAGGAAATCCAAGGAATGAGAAAGAACTGGGTAAAACTTCGATTTGAAGATGAAATTTCACTCACACATGTGTTTCTTCTCCAACAAACTTCTCTCCTGAGAGGTCTGCATGAGGTGGAGAAGTTGCTGCTACAATCCTTGAAGAAGAATGGAGGTTCTCTCTCGAGTAATTACTTCTTTTTCCCCAAAATCTCCCTTCCTCTTCTCTATACTATTCTCTAGTCAAAGAGTAATTCAAAAAAATGAGAATTAACTATCCTGTCAGTGAATTTTGGTATTTGAAATGAGGGACGGTTGTTTTTCAAAACTGCATATATTGACTGGAACACACCATGTTTGAGAACAACATGGCGTGTCACCATGTGTAGCGGATGTGCAAAATAGTTTACTTGAGGAGGTCATGGCATGTTGTCTGAGAGACACATCGTGTAGCTAAGAGCTGGTGAAGTCATGAGTCGAGGCTGATCAAATTGGACACATCATACCTTAATAAATACATGTCATGTAACTTTACAAATCTTCTAAGTGTATCTTTTAATGAATGTGGCATGCCATGTAGTTGAATGAACATGACATGTTATTCCTTTTCAAAGGACAATGAGATCAAATATAATATTACATGCCACATGCCAATTAACAAACATGGTGTTTCCTTTAGAATCTTCAAGAAGAACTTAGTAAAGAATGCAATCCCTCAAGGAATCCCACAAGGGTCAGATTTTGGATTGATTGACCCTATTTTCTCATCATAACCATGTACCTATGATTACAAACATGAGGAGCGTAAGACAACCAAAAAGGTGGGAAATCATGTATGATTACAGGAAAAATGAGATAAAATTTCAATTAAAAGTGTGAGAAAAAGTGGGTGAAAAATCTATATAAAATGTGTACATTAGGAGCCAGAAAACATCCTTAAGCATCCCAATCAACTTAAGGTTATCTCCATTCATTTTGGGAATCATTATGGCCCCCCTCCTCTAGAGAATCCCATCATTGTTCCCATAAGTTTTGAGGAAGACGATACTATGGTTGTTGAAAAGAGACTTCACAAGACACCATCAAATCCAATGTTGATTAAACCCTCATTCCTTAAGCCCCACAAATGGAAGATGACAAGACTAAAATTCTTATTTACAAACCTCATCCACCATACTTGGCCCGCCTCGAGCAGACTAGGTTAGGTGCCAGGTTCATGAAATTTAGAGATGCCATGAAGAAACTTCCTATGGACATTCCCTTTTTAGATGTTGTTGCTGACATGCCTACATGGTCTACATACATGAAAACTCTTTTGACTAGGAAGTATACCATCAGGGAATATGAAACTGTGAGACTTACTAGAACCACCTCTGACATCATTCTTAATAAGATGCCTAAAAAATAGAAAGACCCCGACTCCTTTGGGACTGGGTGTTATCTAGGAGACAATCCTTCTAGAAAGTGTCTCACTGATTTAGGCCTTAGTATTTCAATCATGCCTTGTAGTCTTTAAAAAATATTAGGATTTGTTGACATGATTCACACTACCATGACTATCTAGTAAGAATATTCATCCATGACAAAACCTATGGGTATCATACAAGATATGACAATGAAGGTAGAGAAGGACGCATATATTCAGTGTGATTGTGTAATCATCGGCATCAATGAGGACATGTGTTATCCCCTTATTTTTGGCCATCCCTTTTTAGCCACTGCCTCAGCATCAATTGATGTTGAGTTCGGAACCATCCTTCTATGACTAGGTAGGAAAACCCTAGACTTCTGTGAAATTGAAAGTATGAAGGGCTTAAGCTTCTAGGAGAAAGTTTACCTTCTAGATTGTGTTGACAAGATTTCCCGATTGATATCAGAGTAAGAATTATTTAAGGATCCCCTCCACACAGACCTTAACCCCAACCGAGTGTGACCTTGATGATGAGTAAATAAAATAGTGCACGACTCATCTAGATAATTTTGAGGAAGTTTCCCAAGATGAATTTGAGGATCTTAAAATGATATTCTTCTTGAAGAAAAAACCAAGCCTCCTAAAGTCCCAAAAATGAAACCCCTCTCGGAAGGACTCAAATATGTCTTTCTTTATGAGCTAGAAACTTGCCCCATCATAATAAATTCTGACCTTACTTTTGAGCAAGAAGACAATCTCATGACTGAATCAAGAAAAAGGAGATCCACCTTGGGCTACAAAATGATTGAGTTAATAGGGGTTAGTGAAGCCATTTGCATGCATAAAATCCCTATGGTAGTAGAATACAAGCCATCTAGGGACCCTCAATGCAAACTAAATATAAACATGAAAGAGGTTTGTTTGATAGAGTTTATCAAGCATTTGACTATGGGAATCTTTTACCTGGTCTCTGACTCCCCTTCGGTTAATCCTATCTAAGTCGTTCCCAAAAGAGGAGTCACCACTATTCTAAAAATGATAATAATGAACTCATCTGCATGCACCATCATTGGGTGGAGGATGGGTATTCATTATAGAAAACCAAACAAGGCTGCTAGGAAAGATCACATCCCCCCTCATTTCCTACATCAAGTACTAGAACACCTTGACCACTAAGATTATTTTTGTTATCTCAATGTTATTTGGGATTTTATAAAATCCCCATCCATCTTGATGACTAGAAAAAGACCACTTTCATATGTCATTTTAGTACCTACACATTTAGGAGAATGCCTTTCAGTCTTTGCAATTTCTCCATCACCTTTCAGTGATGCATGGCCGGTATCTTTGCTAGGTTGACTAAAACTATCATAGATATTTTCATGGATGACTTACCTATTTATGGGTATTTTTTTGACTCTTGTCTATGATATTTATCTTCCGTGCTTGAAAAGTGTGAAGAGGCATATTTTGTTTTAAATTGGGAAAAATGTAATTTCATGATTAGGGATAGATTCATCCTCAGACATAGGGTAAGAAATAGAGAGATAGAAGTTGATAGAGCTAAAATAGAAGTCATCACAAAAATTCCCCCTCCTACCTCTGTCAAGGATATTTGTGCCTTTCTCAATCACATTGGGTTTACTGGTGTTTCATTCATGATTTCTGTAAAGTTCTCAGACCTCTCACCAACCTTCTTTAGAAGGAAGTTGCTTTTGACTTTGACCAAGCCTTCATGATTAGTTTCAATTGCCTAAAGGAAGCTCTCACTTTTACCCCAATAATCTATACACCAGATTGGTCACTACCCTACAAAATTATGTGTTACACAAATGACTATGTTGTCTACATCATTCTTTGATAGAGAGGTGACAAGAAACATCATGACATATAATATGCGACATATAATATGCATTGAAAATCATAGATGATGCACAACAGAACTACACCATGACTAAGAAGGAAATGTTGGCAAATTTCTATGCCTTCGAAAAGTTCCAATCCTAATTAATTGGGTACAAGGTGATTGTGTACATGTACCACACTATCATGCTCTACTTAATGACCAAAAAGGATTCTAAGCCTAAACTTATTCTTTGGATCCATTTACTTCAGGAATTTGACTTGGCAATTATCAATAAAAGGGCTCTAAAATGTAGTAGATGATGACCTTATCCACCTTAGTTTATGTCACAATGATGGAATACCGATTGACGATTCCTTTCCAGATATCAAAGTTCTTAAAGTTGAATCCCAATATCCATGATTTTCTGACTATGTAAATGATCTTGTGGCAGGTGTCCTTCATCATGATTACAAAGGACATGCATAATGTTAAGCCCTTTTATTGAGATGACCATGATTTGTTTGAACTATGTGCATTTGGCATTTATCTTATATGTGTCATTGAGGAAGAGTCTCATTATAGTCTTGAACAATGTCATTCTGGCCCCACTTGAGGGCACATTAGCTCTCAAAAGACCATCGGGAAGTGCTTCAATTTGGTTTCATTTGGATCACTCTATTTACGTATTCTTATGAGTTTGTCTTAGCTTGTGATCAATTGTAGAGGACTCGAAATAATTTTAAGAGAGATAAAATCTTGATTACTTTGTGGAAAGAAATAGAATCCTTGATGTTTGAGGAGTTGAGTATATAAGGCCCTTTTCTTCTTATGGGTATTCCTATATCCTAGTATTTGTGGACTACATTTCAAAATGGGTAGAAGCCATCCCCACCAAAATCAGTGACTCCAAATCCATCATGAAACATTTTAAGAATACTATCTTCCCTAGGTTTGGGGTATCTCGCATCGTGATTTTTTATGGAGGGTCACACTTCTTGGAGCAAAACTTTGAGTCCTTGCTTAAGAAATATGGTGTCCACCACAAGGTTTCTTCCCCTCACCACCCTCAGAACAATGGACAAGTCGAGGTTTCAAACCATCAAATCAAATCTATTTTGGAGAAAATAGTCAGTTACACTAGAAAAGAGTGGGCCTTGAAAATCAATGAGGCCTTGTGGGCATATAAAATAACTTTCAAAACACCCTTAGGTACAATCCTTTCTGGCTAATCTACAAGAAATCATGCCATCTCCTTGTATAATTGGAACAAAAAGCTAGTTGGGCTACCAAAACCCTTAATTTTGACCTATCTGCAACAGGTGAGAATCACTTTCTTCAACTGCAGGATTTAGAGGAACTTAGGACGACCTCCTATGAGAATTCTAGGATTTAAAAATACATAACAAAATTGTGTCATGATGGGAATATTAGGTGAAAATACATTCAAGAGGGTGATTGGGTCCTAGTTTATAATTCTAGGTTGAGATTGTTTCCTAGAAAACTCAAATCGATGGAGCATCTCTATGGAGGTGAATGACGATGAGTCTGGACCTCCTCCTCCTTAGCCTACATGCTACACTAGGAGGCACACTATCGATGATACAGGCACTGATGAGCCTTATGGTTTTTATGAATTCCAGCAACAACTAGACCACATTGAGCGACCTCATCAGGGCATGGAGTAAGAGAAGTAGTGCCAGAGACATCAAATTAACCATCTTTATCTTATGCAGTGTTGTCAGGAGTCCTAGCATATCGACTGTGACCAATATGCCCCAACTAGAAAATCCTACGTAGAGTATGGGGCCCACCAAGCATATGTTGACCCCAACCTCCAATATGGGGCCATTGATACTATGAACCTCCTTATTCCTCCACTCCTGCACCACCTCAATCTCCACCACCAGAGTGATTCTCTTACCTTCATCTTGAATCTGTGATTTGGTCGAGACAAGCAAAAATTCAAAGCTTGAGGTAGAGGTGGATGGTACGTACCAATTCCACCCTGATAACCTCCCATTTTGCGATGTTATCTTATTGGTTTTTTTTCAGTTTTCCATACTCTTTCCTAGATAAATTAGATAAATCTTTAACTATCCACTTTATTACAAATATACCATTAAACTAACTTTTCTATTTTATTCTTACAAAAAAAAACTACAAAGTTCCAAATGGTCCCAAGACCGAATGGACGCCAAACGATCCCAAGACCGAATGGACGCGATACGGTCCCAAGACCGAATGGACACCAAACGGTCCCAAGACCGAATGGACGCCAAATGGTCCCAAGACCGAATGGATGCCAAACGATCCCAAGACCGAATGGACGCCATACGGTCCCAAGACCGAATGGACGCCAAACGGTCCCAAGACTGAATGGACGCCAAACAGTCCCAAGATTGAATGAACGCCAAACGGTCCCAAGACCGAATAGAGATCAACCGGTCCCAAGACCGCATAAAGCCAAATGGTCCCAAGACCGAATGGATGCCAAACGATCCCAAGAACGAATGGAGATCAACCAGTCCCAAGACCGCATGAAGTTACAAGGTCCCAAGACCGAATAAAGGCAAACGGTTTCAAGACCGCGAGGACTCAAACGGTTTCCAAACTGGGAGAGTCCAAACAGTTTCGAAACCGAGAGAGTCCAAACGGTTTCAAGACCACGAGGACTCAAACGGTTTCCAAAGAGGGAGAGTCCAAACGGTTTTGAAATCGAGAGAGAGTCCAAATGGTCTCAGAACCCAAACGATTGTCACGATCATTTGGGCCCAAAACTGCCCAAACCGTTTGGACCTCACTCAAAGCCTATAAATAAGACCCAAGGGGTCCTCACAAAGCATCAAGTTTTCAGATGTCCAAAGGTTGCCTCTATTGTTCCAGAGTCATTCCATCTTTCATCCACTACCCCGAGGCTTCTGGTCTGAGATCCATACTCCATCTCCAAGCTACTTTCTCTCTCATCGACAAAGAAGGAGGGAGGAGGAGGATTCATCATCAAGCACGCTACAAAGTGTGAAGATCGTTGTTCTCTCTCTCTCCAAGGGGTCGACCTTCCTCCCTCCTTCGTGGAGATGATGCTCTCTCTCTCTTCTCGCCTCCTTCTTTGTTCTTTCCATGAGCGAGTAGTCTCATACACTAGGGTTCGGGGAGTAGCCTCATTACCCATGTTTTCATTTCATGCAATGTAATTCATAAGTTTGCAATAGAGATATGCTTTCTTTTCAGTTCAACTTCAATCGTTTAATGAATGCTTGTTGCTTGATCACCAACTTGTGTTACTTATTATCTTTTAGTATGAATTGTCTACGTTTTTACTATCAGATTCGAATCTCGATTGAATGTTGGTTCCTGATGCATCTGTTTTAGTATCTAGGAGTGTTTTCCAAGAAGTGGAGTAAACTCACTTCCATAGTTGTACTTTCATACTATGAAATGGAATCAATTGACGTATTGAAGTACAAACTTGATAAGTCGATGAACATACTTTGCGAAGGGAATGATGTAAACTAAGTGACCATTCATTTGGGGATGGATGGCATTGCGACATTCCCACACTTCTCGTAGTTAGTTCTCTGAAAGGAAACTAAGTCTACAAAGATACTAACTATTTAGACTCTTATTGCAGGTTATGTTATTATGTTGCATGTTTTGATCCATGTGAAGTGGTGGTGAAAGCCGATCACATCCTAGTGGTTTCTTAACATTGTTTACAACCCTAAATTTACCTTCTTGCCTTTTACTTTACTTGCACTTAGTTTAAGACAAACAAACCAACTCTTTGATCTAGATACCAACTGTTGAGGAGTTAAGTGAAATTTTAACGTTTTCTATCTTATTAATCTTAACAAGACCGTTTCCCTGTGGATTTGACCCATAACTATACTATGATAAGACTTCCATGTATCCTAGCATACGTGGGTGGAGTTCTCAATCTAGTATAAGCAAGGCTAAACCTAAAAACTTACTATCTTTAGGATTTTTAGTGGTGCACGCAATTCCACGCAAGTGGAAGCTCTATCAAAAATTGGTGTTGTTGTCGAGGAAAATAGAACGTTCTAATTTCATTTATCATCTTGCTAGTTGGTTAGGGTTTTACACTTTTTCTTCAATATTACACCACATTCTCTTGATTTCATCATATCTCCCGCATCATCTGAAAAGTGTGTTTCTTCCTCTACTCAGGTAGAAGACGTGTATGCAAACAATGCATAATCTTGGATTCTCCCCTGATCCAGAGTACGACTCTGAGGTAGAGAGAAGTTTCCACTGCCGCATTAGACTTAATCGTCAAAGAGCCAGACAAATGGTCGAAGATCAACGCCAAGCTGCACTAGTGATGGAAAGGGTCAATGCTACCATAGCAGTCCAGTGAGCGTAACTCATTGCCGAAACACGCACCCAAGTTCAAGCTAAAGTACGGGCTGAAGAGCAAGCCTGCATCCGTGCTGAGAATGAAGCAGCAAGGGCTGCCGCTCAACTATTGGTAAGAAGCAAGCAACTACGGGACTACTCTGTTCCCAAGAACTACAAAGACAACTATCCAGTCCAACCACCACCCATCGACACTCCTAATTTTGAGATTAGGATGCAATGGATCCAAATAATGTAGGGCATCTCATTCTCTGGAAGTGCCGGAGATGACTGCATGGACCATTTGAAGAGGTTCAAAGCTCTTTGCAGGCTAGTACCACAAGTTGGGACAACCATGGACTCAGTCATGCTCAGACTCTTCAATTTCACTTTGTCAGGAAGAGCACTAAACTGGTATAATTCTTTGGATGGGGAGCCAATCACCACCTGGGCTCCCCTAGAAGAGAGGTTCTTGGAGAAATTCTTCCCTCCCTCACTAACCTACCAAATCAGAGGGTAAATCAACCAATTCCTTCAACTACAGGGATAGTCACTGGCTGACTCATGGGAGAGATTCAAGGATCTCTTGAGGAAATGTCCTCCCCATGGAATCTCACAAAACCAACTCATAGAAACTTTTTATAGAGGAGTAAGAGATGAAATCAAAAAGTTCTTAGATTCCTCATATGGAGGAAACTTTATGAGACAAAACTACGAGGACGCCTGGAGAATCGTCACTCTCAGAGTGGAAAATCAATCCAACTGAGGGAGGGCAACCACAGGAGGAGTTCTAAAGGTTTGTAAAGCTAAAGAATCTATGCAAATGAAAGCCATAGCTAAGGCTTTGAAAACCATAGCTAACAAACAACAAGCCCTTGAAGCATCATTTGGGGAGTATGACAGAAAAAAGAACCCCCAACAAGCTAAAGCAGCCACAGGATCTTGCGAGGCCTGTCATGCATCAGATCATCCCACATTTTCATGTGGTCTTCTATACAATGTAATGATGGATTTGCAACCACCTCAACGACAGTTTGAGCTGATCATTGAACACCCTGAGGATCAAATGCCAGAACAAGTAAATTCCATTCATTCCATACCAGGACAAGCTTACTACAATCCTAATCAACCAAGAAATCATCTTGGATTTCAATATTGAAATCCTACGGGGACTGCCAACCCACAACATCAAACACAAGGTGGATTCTCCAATAGACTACCACCAGAATTTCAAAGCAACTACAACCAAAACCAAGGAAATCTTAGAAACAATCTCCAGAGATCCTACTACCAAAGAAATTCCTCTACATACTACCAATATACTCATCCTCCTCTGCACCCACAATTACAACAAACTCAGCTGCAACAATCTCAACCATCTCAGCTGCCAGCACCTCAACAACAACCACTTCAAGGGCAGCAACAACTCACTCAATTTTAAAAAAAGAATGCCCCACCATAGCAGAATGATGAACTATCCTTGATAAGGCAAATGCTGCAATCACAGAAGATCATGTTGGCTAACCAGCAAGCCCAGTAGAAAGCTGTGGAAACTCAATTAGCACAGATAGCAGCTCAGTAAAGCCTCCAGTAGGCACCTTCGCTGGACAACCAGAAGCAAATCCAAGACACGACCAACATAGACCAAAACAATGAAATGTTGTTACAACAAGGTCTGGTCGTACCCTCACTAAAGCCAAATTGTCTAATCAAGAAGACGGGGATGTAACTAAAATTGTCCCAACAAAAAACTCAGGTCAAGATGTTGAAGGGAGGAAAGGAAAAGAACAAGGTCCCAAAGAACCAGAGGTTCCACAATATAAGCCAAGGATACCTATCCTGGAAGGCTAAAGGAAACCAGACTAGACTCCAGATTCTAGAAATTCAAAGAGGCAATGAAGAAACTTTATGTTGATATTCCTTTTCTCGATGCCTTATCTGAAATGCCAACCTGGTCCAAATATCTAAAGACCCTGTTGTCAAAGAAATATATGACACAGGAGCATGAAACTATCAAGCTAGCCCAAACCACTTCTGATATCATTCTAAATAAAATGCCAAAGAAATAGAAGGACCCCGACTCTTTTGGCATACAATGCTCTATTGGGAACACATCTTGTAAAAAGGGATTGGCTGACTTAGGAGCCAACATATCAATTATGCCATTTTCCATGTGCAAAATATTGGGGTTTATAGACTTGCTGCCTACAACAATGACCATCCAGCTCGCTGATTCCACCATTACTGCACCCCTGTGAATCATTGAAGATATTCCAATAAGAGTGGGGAGGGACTCTTATTTCCCTTGTGATTTCATAATCATGGATATAAAAGAAGACCTAAGGTACCCGATAATTTTTGGTAGACCCTTCCTCACCACAGCTAGAGCATTAATTGATGTCGAGGATGGCACAATTACCTTGAGGCTGGGAAAAGAAATTGTTCAATTCAGGGTCTTCAATAGCCTAAAGAGCCCTAGTATCCACGAAGAGGTTTTTCTGCTTGAAGCTATTGATAAAATGTCTCAACTCAAGCAAGCAAATCCAGAACTAGCAGATGCCCTAGAAGACGCTCTAATACATCCGGAAGCTGAATTTTCAACCAACGAATTAGTTCAACATTGCCTGCAATACTTGGAGCAGGGTGAAAAAGCCCCTGGAGCCACCTTTGAAGAATTGAAATTTGTCTCTATACCAGAGACAACAGAAGTACCCAAATCCTCAGAGATGAAAACTCTACCATCCACACTCAAACATGTCTTCCTAGATGAAGAAAAATTATGTCCAGTTATCATTAGCTCCTCTTTGATTGACGACCAAGAGGAAAGGCTTCTCACTGAACTCAGGAAGCACAAGAAAGCAATTGGGTATAAATGACTGACTTAACAGGAATAAACCCAGCTCTATGTATGCATAAACTACCCATGATAGAAGAATTCAAACCCTCAAGGGAGCACCAGAGAAAATTGAACCCAAATATGAAAGAGGTAGTTCACCTCGAAGTTCTTAAACTCTTGAAAGCAGGTATTATCTACCCAATCTCTGACTCTAAGTGGGTTAGTCCTTTTCAAGTAGTCCCTAAAAAGGAGGGAACCACTATTGTCCTAAACGATAAGAATGAATTAGTACCTACAAGAACCGTTACTGGTTGGAGAATGTGCATAGATTACAGAAAACTGAACAAATCAACAAGGAAAGACCATTTTCCCTTACCCTTCCTTGACAAAGTCCTTGAGCGGCTAGCCCACCAAAAATTTTCTGCTACCTCGACGGATATTCTGGGTTTTACCAAATCCCAATTCACCCCGAAGACCAAGAAAAAATGACATTTACCTATCCCTTTGGAACATATGCTTTCAGAAGAATGCCCTTCGGGCTATGCAATGCACCTGCTACCTTCCAAAGGTGCATGACTGCTATCTTTACGGGATTAACCAAAACCATCATGGAGGTGTTTATGGATGATTTTTTAGTATATGGAGATTCTTTTGAAACCTGTCTACTCAACCTAAGTAAATTCCTATAGTGATGTAAGGAAACAAACCTTATCCTCAACTGGGAAAAATGTCACTTTATGGTGACTGAAGGTGTTGTCCTTAGACATCAAGTAAGTGAAAGAAGAATCCAAGTAGACAAGGCAAAAATTGACGTCATCTCAAAGTTGTCACCACCCAAAGACATAAGGGGAGTGCGAGCCTTCTTGGGTCATGTCAGGTTCTACCAAAGATTTATCAAAAACTTCTCGAAAATAGCAAAACCCATGACATACCTATTGACTAAGGATGTTGATTTCAACTTTAACCAGGAATGCCTGCATAGCTTTACAACTTTGAAGAATGCTCTAATCTCAACACCCATTCTAAGAGCGCCTGACTGGTCACAACCTTTCGAAATAATGTGTGACGCTAGTGACTATGCTGTAGGGGCTGTGCTGGGACATAGAATAGATAAAAAGCCATATGTCATATACTACACATCGAAGACGTTAGATGAGATGCAAAAGAATTATACTACCAACGAAAAGGAATTCTTAGCCATCAACTACGCTTTTGAAAAATTTCATTCTTACTTAATTGGATCAAAGGTCGTAGTATATACAGACCACTCCACCATCAAATATCTTATTCAGAAATAGGATGCCAAACCCAGACTCATCCGTTGGGTACTAATGCTGCAGGAATTTGATCTTGAGATGAAAGACAAGAGCGGAGTGGAAAATGTTGTCACTGACCACCTAAGTTGCATCGAATGTCAATACAATGACGATATACCTATCCAAGACTCCCTCCCTGATGACCAACTTATGAAAATTACTATCGGATTCCCCTGGTGTGCCGACATAGTGAATTATCTGGCTATAGGAATCATCCACCCCTCTGCCTCTCACCACAATAAAAAGAAATTTCTCCATGATGTTAAACAATACTACTGGGACGAACCCTACCTTTTTCATCTATGTGCATACAAACTTTTTCGTTGTTGCATACCAGAAGAGGAAATTACTCCTATCTTAGAGCATTGCCATTCTGGTCCTACTAGGGGACACATGAGTTCGAAAAAGACCGCTCTAAAAGTTCTGCAATCGGGATTCTTTTGGCCAACAATAGCAAGAGATTCTTATAATTTTGTAAGATCATGCAACAAATGTCAGCTTACTGGCTGTATAACTAAAAGAATGAAATGCCCCTCACTTTGTGGCAAAAAATTGAACTTTTTGATGTTTGGGGAATAGACTACATGGGTCCCTTCCCCTCATCCTATGGATTTTCATACATACTGGTCGTTGTGGATTATGTCTCAAAATGGGTAGAAGCTATACCCACCGTTTCCAACGATTCAAAGCCCGTCATCTAGTTGTTTAAAGATACCATTTTCCCCAGATTCGGAGTCCCCCGAACTGTCATATCCGATGGAGGGACCCATTTTCTGGAACGAAGCTTCGAAGCCCTCCTAAAGAAATATGGAGTCAACCATAAGGTTGCCACACCTTACCATCCACAAACTAGTGGCCAAGTCGAAGTTTCGAACAGACAACTGAAAGCAATTTGGAGAAAACCGTCAATAGACATCGTACCGATTGGTCCACCAAGCTTCCCGATGCCCTTTGGGCTTACCGCACATCTTATAAAACACTGATTGGAACAACCCCATTCCGATTAGTATATGAGAAATCATGTCATCTTCTAGTTGAACTGGAAAATAAATCATGGTGGGCCATTAAACAACTGAATTTTGATTTGAAAAGCACTGGCGAATATAGACAACTCCAGTTATAAGAACTTGAGGAGCTTACAATGACAGCCTACCTTAGTTCCAAAATCTATAAAGAAAAAACCAAGATGTGGCACGATGGCCACCTCTAGAGAAAAGACATCGCTATCTGAGATAAGGTCCTCCTCTTCAATTCCAGACTTCGGATGTTTCCTGGAAAGCTCCACACGAAGTGGTCTGGACCATTCACAGTTAAACACATCTACCCCACCAGAGCAGTCATCATCTTTGACAATAATGGGGGAGAAAGGACTGTTAATGGCCACAAATTGAAGAGATACTACACACTAGTAGACAAAATACCAAGACAGACTATTGAGATCCATGATCCCTCAGCATCGACATAACCAAACCGAATTCTCGTCGGGCCAGCGACGTAAAACCCAAGCGCTACTTGGGAGGCAACCCAAGATCTGAGTATCACCGTCTTTATTTTGCCTTTGTTTGATTTAGGTTTATCATCTTTAATCTAAAAATATAAAAATTCACATAAATAACCAAAACAAACATAAAAATATAAAATCCTTTTAACCTCACAGTTTCGAAATCATTTGGTCCCAAACGGTCTTGAAACCGTTTGGACCCCAAACAACCTTAAAATTGTTTGGACCCCAAACGGTCTTGAAACCGTTTGGAACCCAAACGATCTTGAAACCGTTTGGACCCCAAACGGTCTCAAAACTATTTGCCCTGGAGAATTTGTATCGTCGCCCCCAAATCCTATAAACATAATCCCACCCTCCCCTTTTTCTTTCTTTAGAATGTCGACTCTCTAAACCCTCGCGTGAGCACTGTTTCATTTCCTCCGTTTCTCGCTCCCACACAACTCACGATGTCGGTTCGTTCCGCTACCATCACCGATGTCACCTTTGCTTCCGTGTGTCTTCACGACGTCCGCACCATCGTTACCTCCATTCGTTGCCTCACCGTTGTCATCAGCAGCAGCAAGGTAGACCAGCGCCACCGCCGACACCTCCGTCATCACGCCACACTTTGTTTTTACCATCGCCGACGCCTACGTCGCCAAAGCACTTCTCTTTTCTGACGACGCGCGTGTCGTCGTCGTCGTTCACCTTTTCCACCGATTCTACCGCTATCCACTGCGCCCCCGACGTTCCACCTTCCTCACAGATTTGACCGTTTGGAGCCAAACGGTTCTGAAACCGTTTGGAGCCAAAAGGTCCTGAAACTGTTTGGAGCCAAACGGTCCGGCAACCGTTTAGAGATAAACGGTCTAGAAACAATTTGTAGCCAGACGGTCTTCAAACCGTTTGGAGCCAGACGGTCCTGAAACCATTTGGAGCCAAACGGTCCTAAAACCGTTTGGAGCCAAACGGTGTTGAAACCATTTGGTCTTACAAACCACTTGGATTCCACTAAAATCTAATAAACCTGTTCTCTTTGCAAAATTTAAATCCTTGTAACACACGGTTATCTGCTAACTTTTTCAGATATGGCATCACCCAAAAAAGAAGCCACCGGAAATGCCGACGCTCCGCACTAGACAATGGAGCAACTGATGGAGGATCACGCCAAGCTCCAGAAAGTCGTAGATATCTATAAAAAGACTGGACAGGTCCCACTGAAAGTCAACCTGCTCTTGGTCATGAATGAAATTGACCACATCAACAAATGTTTAGCCGAGGAGCCTGAAGAAGAAGTGGAAGAAATTTCTTCCAGTGATGAAGGCTTCAAATACGAGCCAAATTCTGAGGATGAATCCCCAACCGAAAATTCCAAGGGGAAGCGAAAGGCCCAGGCAGCTACCAAAGAACAACCAACAAAGAAATGGGCTAGAAAACAGGTCCACCCCGCCACTGCTAGGGAACAAACCCTATCAGGATACATCCCATCAACAACTACCACTACCCCCACTACCATTCCCAATACCACCAATGCTCCTATCTTCCCCGCCATAACCACTGCTGCACCACCACCAAAAAACCTATCCATCCACACTCTCCCTTCCATAGACAAAACTTTAAAGCCAACAAAGTATGTCTATTCCAGTGTACTAAAAAAGATGGGGATATACAATAGAATCCTCACCCTTCTCAATAACACAAATCTCTCAAGACTGTGTTTTGTCCCAGAGATCTCATACGTCGAGCCCACAATAGAATTCTTTACACATCTCAACAAAGAATCTATGGACATTATGGATAGAGTAAGGGACGAAGGTGACCGCAGGATGGTCACCAAAATTTTTGGTAATAGAGTTGTCATAACCGAAAATTTATTGAATGAAATCTTCATAGACAACCAGGAGCAGCTAAAAAGGGCCAAAGCTGTTAGCATGGAGAGCTCCCAATTCAACTGACACAACTTCTGGAAATCCCTAACAGGGACCCCAAATTATGAGGCGAAGACCTGCAAGGCCTCCAATATTCATTCTGGGTTAGTGTGCACGCTTCACAAAATTCTCTCCGGTGTGCTCTTCCCCAGAACAGAGGGCGGGAATGTTATCACCTCTGATCTTTTTATTCTCTGGTCTGTCCTACATGGAATGTTAGTCAACATTGGACGACACATGATACAAAAGTTTTCTGCATATGCCCTAGGGAAAGAAATCTGCATGGGTGGACACATAACTTCCATTCTTAAATATCTCAAGATGGAAAGATTACTCCCCAGGTGCACACAGATCAAGGGCGACATCCTTACCAATGAGAAAACCTTGAAGAACTCTTACATTATCAAAGAAAAGATGCAAAATTTCACTACATTTTCTTCCCTACAGTAAAATCTTTCAGAACTCTACTACTGCTTCCGGAGCTTGCGGATTATGACAAGGAAAAGATACTCTTTACTGACGAAGAGCTTACCAAAATCCTAGCTTCGGTCAAAGTATAAGAGAAGAAAATCAAAGCGGGCCAAACAGAACTTAGTATCACTGCCCCGACAGCTAGGGTAATAAAAATACCAATAAAACGGCCATCTAAGGCACGTTTACAATCATAATAGATGTCGAGGACGCCGACATCAAAGCTAAATCCTAAGACAGAACGCCCTCATCCTAAGGAACATATCAGTACCTCATCATTAGACTCATTCATCATGAGCCTAAATGTTGAGCTCGCCACCACCACCACCCCCACCACACTACTATCCCACCATCTACCACCCTCCCACCTTTCTCCACAACAATCCCAACAACAATTCCTTTCCCCACATCCACACCTCCACCCACTTCTTCCACCTCAACCTTTTTCTCTTTGGGCATCCCATTCTCCACTCCAACACCCGACTTCACCTCCTCCGCTCCCATCTCCACCCTTTTCCCCTCAACATTCTCGGTCCCACAATTCTCACAGGGAATGTCACCTTTTTTTTCATCCGCCACCACCCCGATACCACTGGTGACTCCATCTACAGTCACCACACAGTTTGCGGGACCATCAATAGTGTCTCTTTCGCAAGGCACTACCACCCTTCCACCCCAGCCACACCACCCTTCCACATCTGGGGTCCCTTTTACAAACGTCGGTGAGGAATTCAGACGTCAATTCGAAGCTATCCGAAACCTACTCACTGACCCTACTAATATATTACAATCTATTTTTTCTTGTGTGTAGGGTATAACTACACATGTCGCCAAGATTGATGAGAAAAATCTTGCCTTGCCAGGAATCATCTCAAGCATCCACCAACAGCAGAAAGCAATGGCCATGAATGTCAAACGCATCGACGACCGCCTGCAACAACTGCCATAGTTGGTGCTTGGGGTGAAAAGCCAGTAAGGCGATTTGGCCAAGCAAGTCGACAGGATTTCTGCGCAAAATCAACCATTGCCAGAAACCCTGCGTGAGCTTAAGCAGCAATAAACTGCTTTAAGTACGCACTTGAATGACATCAACACCACCCTCACACAACTCAATAACCTCTAAGAGGAGTCATCCAACAATGAAATCAACCAATTAAGAGCTCAAGTGACAGACCTCTCTACACAACTCCTCTCCGCCGAGGCTCGCTATTCAGATCTCAAAGAAACCCGTGACGCACTGCTTGAAACACATGAGCATATGCAAGTGACTTTCGACGAACTACAAGCACTCCACCGGTAGTGCAAGAAGCCTCCATCAAAGAAGACCACAGATAAGGCGGCAGATGAAGATGATGATGAAGAAGAAGATGAAGATGAGGATTCTGACTCCTTGGATGACTCCAACAATAGCACCTCCTCAGACGATAAATCTAATGACCCAGACAACGCTGGGGAGGGCCCCAGTCGAGGAGTTGCACCAGAACAACAGAAAGATAACCAAGAAGGTGCTAAAGATCCCAAATCCCCTACTCACAATGACAACGTTAACATGTCATATGGGGATATATTTCTTGACTATTCTACAATGGGATCTCTGGGGGAAACTACCAAAGAAGCAACTTTTGCTTAGTTCCAACAATGTTTATTCTGAACCAGCACGAGTCAACCACAAGCAGACCTTCCACAACACTCTGCCCCGGAGCAATCTTCACCCCTTCCCCCAGAACAGGAAGAATTAGAAAGAGTCAGTTTAGATACAAATGAAGATCTCGAATCTGCTTCTGATTCAGATAAAGACGAAGATCTGCAACACTACATAGACGATTTGGAGCAGACTTCTTCCCACTCTCCGCAAGAGCTTCCCCCCCCACCACCTCTACTTCACAAGATGCATGATTTAGACATGGCGGCCATCTCTACCCTAGATGCTCAAGATATCTTCATTCTAAACACTATCGTAGATGATGCCAAAGAAGGGGGAGACGTTATCTACCATAATACAAAGACTCAGCGCAAGTTGACACGTGACGATTTCCACACCATCCTTCGACCACAGTCAGCAGTGAAGATGGCACTCTTCTGTGTCCTCCTTGCCAATTCTATTGAGATCTACAGAAGCTCTAAACAGCAGCAACCAGTACTTAACGCTTCACCTGCTCTGTCCATGAGTCTATTATATAAAGACTTACAAAACAAATCTATCGAGCGGTTGCAGAGAGGGATTGCCAGAAGGGCATGCTATATTACCGTGTCCTTTCAAGTTTCTGGCCACTGACTGCTAATGATCGTGGACACCGCGGCTCGAGACGCCAAGGTGTACAATTTTTGCGCCAGCGAACTAATGGCCAGAATAATTAATTGTGTTGGTATTGAAGCCAGGGAGGCCAGATGCATCCCTTTTCGGCTTCTGAAATTGATTTGGGTTGCATGCCCATCCCTCCGAAATGGTTGGAACCAACCCTAGTTCCAAATCATAAACCCACAAGTCCAAACACAAGAAGGATCTGGGGATTGCACTTTCTACACTATATGCCACATCCAAGCGCTCAATCAACAAATCCCTTTCACTGAGCTGGCCACAGAGGATTTTCATTCTCTAAGAGGACGTTACGCCATGGAGCTAATATGTGACAGAAGGTTCTTCAAGGACCCAACTATGGCGCCTAACGACTTTCCTCTCTACCTATACTCGGACATCCAATGTCCTCAAAAATAGCCATTCCGGCAAACAATAAGGGAGTTGGAGAAACAACAACCCGCCAAGGTCCCCGAGAAGAAACAATGGGACCCTTACTCTTTTAATTTGGCGGATGATAAAGGGGATACCGAATTGCTAATTGGGGCTACCATCAATAGACCATCTTCACAAAAGTTTCCCCTTTCTGCCATTGAACCAACGTTCCCCAATTTTGACCTTGCAGCTTGCAAAAGTCTTTTCGACAATGAACTTCGGCTCATCATGTCTAGGCTATACGCCGAGAAAGATGACCTAATTTTTCTAGCCGGAGACATTCTGGTTATGGAAGATACACTTTGTGAAACTGTGCAATTCAAAGGGTCTCTATCCGTGAGTTTGATGACTACCTTTTAATATCTCCTCGGACAGAATCACCCTACAATATATATGGCATCAGCTTATATGAAGGACGACCTCCTCAAGTTAAAGAACTTCGGAACCACAGAGGCGCTTATCTCTTTTCTCAAGCATACAACTCTGAAGTTCATTATGCTCTATTTCCTTCATTCAGAGAACTGGATGTTAATGGCAACAAATATTCATGAAGGAACAACAATCATCTATAACAGTTCCGATAGCCAATTTGATCCAGATCAAAATCAGTATGATGTAATAGCGAAGATGCCTACGGAGGATATGGCGAAGGAATGTTCCGACAAACTACACGATCTTTTAAGCAAGCACACAAGGGCATACGATAAAGCACATTTTCATCTCTCAGCCTTCAGCCACAGATGTCCCCAACAGCTCCGAGATTCAAATGACTGCGGCTTCCACGTCCTCTAATGGATGTACACCATCATAGTCCTTGGAAGACCAATAGAGGACATGACAGACACGGATTACCATGCTCTACGTGGAAAGTTTGTAGCTAATCTTCTCAGAACACCTGGAGCTAACAAAGGACTAACAGAAGCCTAATGCCCTTGTCCTTGTACTTCTCAACCTATCACTTTGACACTCTGAGGACAGAGTGAGTGATAAGATGGGGGGGGGGAGTACACTGGATAAGGGCGAGGTATCATTTTTAAAACCCTTCCCTCTCTACCTTCTCTTTTAATTCTGTAAAAATCTTTAGCTTTCTTTGCACATTTAGATTTTTGTTTTTCCTCTGTTAAAATAAAGCCTGCACATAAGAATAACATCCCTCTTGGAAAAGGTCATCCTCAGCTAAATTTAGAATCCAGTTAGTCCTCAAAAGCAATAACAAGAATAGCATGTAGGCATGTAATGGCGAATTAATAAATTACCTTCACACTATATTTTCTTGCCTTTGCTTCAATTCTACATCTGACTCTCCACAGGTCAACATCAGGGCCGAAACAAGCTAAAAACTCTCAAGGACGGGAGGGATATCAGGTGACATCCAAATCAAGAAACCTGGCAAATGGACCACTAAGTAGAAACCAAATAAGTGCATGTCGAGAAACTCTAAGAACAACTTTCTTCTCTTCAAATAAAAGAGGCTTGGCCGCCCAAATTAAAACCCCAAAAATTCCAAACGCTAAGCCTGTAGTTTATGAATAAAAGCCAGAGTATTGAATAAAAATATGAGAGTTGTGCCATACATAAGGATTTTTATGAAGAGCCAATAAAGGTCTCTCTCGGAGGGTACATTCAGCTGCCCTCACAAAGGCAGATGTGTCGTGCCCGGTAGTGAGACCCTAAGGTATCCAAATATATGAAAGGCTGATAAAGGACTCACCCGACCGGTACATTCAACTTCCCTCACAAAGGCAGATTTATCATGCCCGGTAGTGAGACCCTAAATGCATAGAAAAACCCTCCCCCACTTGAAGGGGGAGTTACACAACAAGCCTTTAGCCAGCCTTCATACCCACTCTAGCTTCTGGTAGAATTTTCAAAGAAGTATAAAACTGATTAGAGTCAACGACATGCACAGAATAAAAAGTGGTCCCAATGCGAGTTAAGTGAGATGAAAGAAACCTGAGATCCAAGCAACTCTCAACACCTAAAAGAGTTAAGGAAAGCAAAAGCTATGATACAACCTTAGGAGATCTTTGGTTTAGAATTGAAGTAAGAGTATGGAAATCTTAACTAAATAAAATCGCCTCGCCACTACGTGCCTTAGCTCTATCTAGCTTGAGGACAAGCTAGACTCTATGTTGGGGGGGTGATAACCTCTCATTTTGCGATGTTATCTTATTGGTTTTTCTCAGTTTTCCATACTCTTTCCTAGATAAATTAGATAGAATCTTTAACTTTCCACTTTATTGCAAATATACCATTAAACTAACTTTTCTCTTTTATTCTTATAGAAAAACAAAAAAAGCTACAAAGTTCGAAACAATCCCAAGACCGAATGGACGCGAAACGGTCCCAAGACCGAATGGACGCCATATGGTCCAAAGACTGAATGGACGCCATACGGTCCCAAGACCGAATGGACGCCAAATGGTCCCAAGAATGAATGGACGCCAAATGGTCCCAAGACCGAATGGAGATCAACCGGTCCCAAGACCGCATAAAGCCAAACGGTCCCAAGACTGAATGGATGCCAAACGGTCCCAAGACCGAATGGAGATCAACCGGTCCCAAGACCGCATGAAGTTACACGGTCCCAAGATCGAATAAAGGCAAACAGTTTCAAGACCGTGAGGACTCAAACGGTTTCCAAACTGGGAGAGTCTAAATAGTTTCTAAACTGAGAGAGACCAAATAGTTTCAAGACCGCGAGGACTCAAACGGTTTCCAAATCAGGAGAGTCCAAACGGTTTCGAAACTGAGAGAGAGTCTAAACGGTCTCAGAACCCAAATGGTTTTCACGACCGTTTGGGACCAAAACCGCCCAAACCGTTTGGACCTCACTCAAAGCCTATAAATAAGACCCAAGGGGTCCTCACAAAGCATCAAGTTTTCAGACGTCCAAAGACTGCCTCTATTGTTCCAGAGCCATTCCATCTTTCATCCACTACCCTGAGGTTGCCAGTCTGAGATCCATACTCCATCTCCAAGCTATTTTCTCTCTCATCGACAAAGAAGGTGGGGGGAGGAGGGTTCGTCATCAAGCAAGCTACAAAGTGTGAAGATCGTTGTTCTCTCTCTCTCCAAGGGGTCGACCTTCCTCCCTCCTTTGTGGAGATGATGCTCTCTCTCTCTCTTCTTGCCTCCTTCTTTGTTCTTGCCATGAGTGAGTAGTCTCATACACTAGGATGCGGGGAGTAGCCCCGTTACCCATGTTTTCATTTCATGCAATGTAATTCATAAGTTTGCAATAGAGATATTTTTTCTTTTCAGTTCAACTTCAATCGTTTAATGAATGCTTGTTGCTTGATCACCAACTTGTGTTACTTATTATCTTTTAGTATGAATTGTCTACATTTGTACTATCAGATTCGAATCTCGATTGAATGTTGGTTCCTGATGCATGTAGCCACCGTGCATCTGTTTCGATATCTAGGAGTGTTTTTCAAGAAGTGGAGCAAACTCACTTCCATAGTTGTACTTTCATACTATGAAATGGAATCAGTTGACGTATGGAAGTACAACCTTGATAAGTCGAAGAACACACTTTGCGAAGGGAATGATGTAAACTAAGTGACCATTCGTTTGGGGATGGTTGGCATTGCGACATTCCCACACTTCTCGTCGTTAGTTCTCCGAAAGCAAACTAAGTCTACAAAGATACTAACTGTTTAGACTCTTATTGCAGGTTATGTTACTATGTTGCATGTTTTGATCCATGTGAAGTGGTGGTGAAAGACGATCACATCCTAGTGGTTTCTTAACATTGTTTACAACCCTAAATTTACTTTCTTGCCTTTTACTTTACTTGCACTTAGTTTAAACAACCAAACCAACTCTTTGATCTAGATACCAACTGTTGAGGAGTTAAGTGAAATTCTAACATATTCTATCTTGTTAATCTTAACAAGACCGTTGTCTTGTGGATTTGACCCTTAACTATAATACAATAAGACTTCCACGTATCCTAGCATACGTGGGTGGAGTTCTCAATCTAGTATAAGTGAGGCTAAACCTAAAGACTTACTATCTTTAGGATTTTTAGTGGTGCACACAATTCCATACAAGTGGAAGCTCCATCACACCCTCCTTATTTTCCCTTTTTAGCATATCTATCTTGTCATATTTTCTTGCGTGAAGTTTTAGTTTGCTTTTTCTAGCATAATAATGTGAATTGCCCCTTATCTAGTCATCCAGATGAATAGATTGTTATATCAATGTACCCTTTTTGAATGCACTAAACCTTCTTTTCAATCATTTTACAAATTACCATGATTAGAACTCATCATGTCACCTATTTGGGATGGCATGATCTTCCCCCTCTCACCTCTTCTTCCATACCCGTAGTAAATATAATAGGGGCATACCATAAAGAAAAATGCCAAAGTGCACAATGAAAAAAATGCAATCAATGTAATTGTAGTACATTACAAATAAAGATCTCAAGTCAAATACATGAGAGATTAGCTTCTCCCATAGCTCATTCATTCCATTTTCTTCTAGATGCAATCTCAGAAGGAGATTGTTTGGGATGATCGGGCAAGGATCCACAAACATTGAGAGCAACGAGTTTGTGGGAAGCTTGATTTTTGTGATACGTTTTGGGAAATTTATCTCATGCCCTCATCTAACCAGTTATGCATTCACAATTTTTGTGATACATTTTGGGAAATTTATCACATTCCCTCATCTAACCAGTTATGTATTCATTATTTTTACTGATATAAGTTCTGCACTGGCTATGGCTGTGAAACTCAAAACCCTGATTGTTACGACCCCATCTGAGCTTAATTGGTAAACTAGGGTTACCAACATGATTACATGATTAATTGGACTGATCACTCTTGAAATATAATTAATGACGATAACACAATTAGGATGTTTTAACTATGATAGGAAGTCTAAATGTTCTTTTGTCTTGAGAATTAGGGTTTGAGAAGCATAGACCCTAATCGGCCCAAAATAGGGTTTTAATGACATATGAATACAGAATTTGATAAGTAGAATGTCTCACTAAATGATTTTTAGTATTTTATGTGTAACTCTGATTTACTTCAAATTTGGATATATAAAATTTAAACAACATTGGTAAATATCAGAATTTTTGAAGAATGTTCTGACCTGTTTATCGGTCGAGTTCCGAACTCGACCGATCATATTTCCAGATTTATACAGCAGTGTGGTAATTGAATTTTATATTTTTATTGGTATATCCAATTGATATCAAAGTTTTAGACACTCTGTTAAATTGGCATAATTTTTGGATGACTTTTGATCTCTACAGTGAGGGTGTCGGTCGAGTTCTGTGCAGGGCAAACTCGACCGAATCTGCTGCAGACTGCAATATAGCAATGCACTGTTCTATTTTTAATTATTTAATGGTAACTCAAATTGATCTCAAATTTTAATTGTGCTTAAAAAACACAGGTTTAGACACTCTGTTAAATTGGAATAATTTTTGGATGACTTTTGATCTCTACAGTGAGGGTGTCGGTCGAGTTCAGTGCAGGGCAAACTCGACCGAATCTGCTGCAGACTGCAATATAGCAGTGCACTGTTCTATTTTTAATTATTTATTGGTAACTCCAAATGATCTCAACTTTTAACTGAAGCTTTATAGATCAATTATAAACAACATGCTAAATTACCATAATTGTTGGAGAAGGTTTGATCTCTGAAATAAACGAATTACAGTAACGTTTTATAACTGAATATTCAGCCAATATAATTAAAGTTGAGTGTTGGGTCAATATGCAATTGACCCAAGCAGCTCAAATTGATTTATATGATCGACCAGACAGACACACAGATCTCATTCTTCATCATACATCCCAGAGAAATGAAAATATAGAGAGAGAGGGAGAGTTAGGGCTTGAGTTGAGAAAGAGGAGGAATTGCTGACCTAGGGTTTTGCGGTCCGAGGAATGATGAAATCAAGTAAGTTTGGATCCTTTGCATAGACTTTTATGGTGAATCTTCTCTTTCATGTCAAGATTCCATCCATGCTATGATTTGATCCAAGATGATGTCGAAATTCCCTCTTTTCTCACCCTTTCTTCATAATCCCTCATTTTCAAGGTTTCCTAGTTGAATGGAAGAAGAATTGGGAGATTTGCTAGGGATTTGATATGAGTTCGAGATCCGCTGAGTTGAGCTGCAGTTTTGAGGTGTTTTCACACCTTAGGGTGAGTGGGTTCTTCCTTCAAACAGTATAATGCACGAAATTTGATTATAGCATCCAAATCCCTAATTGCTTGGTATGTGATTCTAAACCCTGAAATGTCCGTTTAATTTAAGTTGTTGCAAATTGATATGATATGGATTCCTTCTCTATTTGAATGACTCTTTGATGGTAGATTCACATCAGAAACGTATACAACACATCCTAGAAAGAATGCCTTTCAGATTTATACCATATGATGTAATTAGGGTTTAACATAATTGAGATATCTCTAGAGTTTCAACCTTATTGAAAAGGACTAGTAAACTTATAAGTGGTTAGGATGTACCTCATGGATTACCTTATTTGAATTTTATCCTTGGTGCATGATATCTCAGTGAATAGCATGGAAACCTAAATTAGTTCAATTTCCATGGTTTCATATGTATATCGAATGTATATGATTTGTTGAAAACAATCTTTATTTAGTGAATGCTTATATCCTATGAAATCCTTATGAGAGCCATGTGACAAGTGAATGAGGTAAATGAAAAGGTGAATGAGGCGAATGAAACCCTAAGAGTAGGGTGTTGGCATGTGATGAATGAATAAGGCAAATGAAACCCTAAGGATAGGGTGTTCAATGAATCATGTTATGGTGACATGAAAGATCTCGATATGAGATGTGGTGATACTTAACTGTTGAATTGTATGTTTCTATTGCATTTAACTTTATATGCTTGTTCTCTCTGAGTTGATATCTACATACTGCAGGGCTTCTTATATTTCAATACATATCTCGTAAATTGCAGGTGATGAGATATGACATTCCCTAGAAAGGGATGTTACTGAGACATGGTATATGTTGAATACATGAGCTATGATGTTTTATATGATATGATATGGCAGGCCGTGTGAGCCTTGTGTGAAATGTAAAATGAGTTATGATTTCTGTTCACATTTATCTATAATACTAATGTTAGACTTAGGTGCCCTAACACCGTAGAACCCCTTTGAGAGGTCTGCACCAGGGGGTTGAAACTCGTGTTGCAACATTAACCGTGCGGAGTCATGGTGGCACGAGGACAGAGAGGCAGTGTTCAACAATAATCCGTGCAGAGTCACGGTGGCACTGGAGTAAATAGGGGTTATTCAACATTAATCCGTGCTTGTGTCACAGTGGTAACCCGGTAAGACTCTCCGCCTGTGTGATCAGGTTAGAGGAGGAGTCTAGAGTTCACTCTTTTGAGAGTGTAGTGAGGCCTTGTGAGCCTGAGGCCTTGTGAGCCTGAGAGTCCTACAGCAGACCAGGGTTGGTAGTCAGACTTAGCATTTCTCGGGTGTGTCGCTAAGTCTTGTACGGTGGGATCGTAGTTCGCTATAGATCTTTATATGCAGAGTACACTGCATATGATTAGGGCATAATAATAATATTATAAATATGTGATCATATAGGTTCACAGAGTTCCTTATAAATGAAAGAGTTAAGGAAGACTAGAGCATAGTCTTCTAGTAGTTATTCTTTGGATGCAATATTTACATTCCTTGTTATTTCAATTATATTGTTTTAGAACTGCTCAGTGTAGTATTTATTGTTGTTAAATTTCATAACGTTTATTCAAAGTTATACCTGTAATCACATTAGTGCCTTAGACTTTTTCTTTGAAGTACTCATTCACTGAGCGAGTAGGCTCACCCCTCTACTCAAACATTTCAGGGTTAACCGCGTGGACTTGAAGATGGTCAGAGCGTCAGTGTAGATCTACTACAAGAGTTAAGTACAAGATTAGTTGAGTCAGTCGGTCCTTGTCACTCTAGGTCCTCAGTAAGAGATAAGAGAGAGAGTTGTAATTACGATGTGTAATATTGTTCCTCTTTTAATATGTATGCTAATTAGCAAGTTTTATGTGCATAAGGTGTGAGAGACATCATGAATGTTTATACATGTACCTTTACTATTGAAGTCTGATTAGTAAAAGAAATGTTCAGATTCCTTTGTTAAGATGTTATGTGGTTCAATGCGGGGAGACAAGAGTTTTAAAGAAAAGAAAAACGTTAAGGGTGTTCTTTGTGTTACATATAAGTCCTATCTTATGCCCTAATCTCATGATTTGAGGAAATTGTGAGATCGGGGTGTAACAGCTTGGTATCAGAGCTTAGGGTGAGTTCTCAAGGACCATTAAGTTAGTAAGTTAGAGTCCTAAGTGTGGCAGATAGGAGATGTTTTGATGTTAGCTTTGGGGATTTGAGTATTTGGATATCCTGGCCCGATATCTGAGTACTTGGATCAACCAGTACAAGCTACTCTGTCTATTCTTTCACGTATACCCTGGCCAAGTATACAGTGGAAGAATGGGCTAGAGATGAACCCTAGAAATGTTAGGGTTAGAAAACGATAAAAGAAACAAGAATTAAGAGCATAAATGTAAAAGGAGATAGAACTTACATTTCATAATGTTGTTTTTGTTGGAAATGTATAGAAATGCTCTTATATGTTTGAATTGAAATATTCAATACTTTGAAATATGGGTCTTTAATATCTGTTGTACACTATGCAGTTGTAGCATTTATTGATTTCATTCTTTGTAACAAGTAGACTAGAATTGACCTTTGAATGAGCAATTGTTAGTGGATAAGTTTTCTTCCACACTTTTGAGATGAATAGAAGTTGAGTAATCCTCAGTAGTTCTTGGCTTCAGGACTTCAGGTTTGGCCTGGTCCGGCTGGCAGGATGCGGTTTTGGGATCTAATGACTCATATTAATAGTATAATAAGAATAGACTCTGGATAATTAGACTCACATCAGAGTAAGAATGTACATACAGTAAGATGTTGAAACATATGGGCAAGATCAGAACAACTAAGAATTTGTTGAAACTGATATCTGAGGTTCAACTTTGGGGTGTCAAATGTGAAACCCTTAATTGGGAATAGTAGAACATGATATGAAGTCCATAATCAGTTTATTGATTAATATTACATGAACTATACATATGAAATATAGAAAAGATATGTGAAATGTATGCATGGTTCAAGATAACAAGAATCAATCATGAAGAATGAATCATATAATAGAGTATAATGCTTTGATGAACTCTAAAGCAAAGGCTAAGTAGAGAATAGGGTTGAGCATTTAATAGGTCCATAAAAGTAAAGAGAATCGTATGAACATGTAATTCATAAGCCTAGAACAACAAACTAGTTTCTAAGCAAAGAACATAGGTGTAGTTTAACAAATGAATAAGTCATACAAAGGTGGACTGTATTCAGAAGAGAAAAACTTGATTGAAAGAGAAACTATGTTTGACCCATGCATGATCCACTTGATTTAAAAATGAAGAATATGTAATGTATTCAACATGAGGAAAAACCAATAAAAGGACTATTAATTTAGAACGTTAACTTCACAATAGTATAAAGATAAAGGAGGAAATATGTGCCACATGGTATACATGAAATCGGTAGTTTTGTCCGTCGATTCGAGTGAAATTGACACCAGTAGGTTCGTTTTAGTTTTCAGTCTTTACGCGATTCGGCCGAGTTGTATGTGATTCGGTCGAGTTTCCTTAATAGGAAATCGAACAGCAAACTGATCGACTGAGTTGTATGTGATTCGGCCGAGTTTCTTTTACAAGAAATCAAACAGCAAGTTGATCGGCCGAGTTTTAAGCGAATCGGCCGAGTTGTGAAGCAATCGGCCGAGTTTCTGACCAATCGGCTGAGTTTCAGAGCTGTGAGTGGCAGTTCATTCAGAAATCATTATTTAACTCATTTTAAGTGCTTAATTGCTTCAGTATCAGTTGGTATAACTCCTAAACAGTGTAGCATATATAATAGAGTATGATAGATTCATTGGAACTTGAAATACGTAATATGATTGATGAAAATGATGGAATTTCCTGTATTACTGTTGCAATGTATACGTTGATTAAAATGGATGTTTAGCATTGAAACTAGATATGTGATATTGAGTCATGTTTAAAGATGAAAAATGATATATGTGTTTTCAAGTGATGTCTAGAATGTGAAATAAGTATGAAATAATAAGAGAAAAAGAGTCATATATGGTGCATAACTACCTTGGTGGGGTCATCTAGTGAATGTAATAGTGACATACAATATGATGAAGTGTGATAAGAAATAAGTTCTTGCATGATAGCAAGAATGATGAATAATTTATTCCTATCTTAAATCCTTCAATGTTAATAATGTTTATTGTATATAATCATATGAAAAGGATAGGTAGCAAAAAGTAATGAAGTAATGAATGAGCAAAGAGATATGGGAAAACACTAGCTTTGTGTAATATGAGAATTTGTTTTTACATGTATGATTTGTTGAAGGCATATTAAGGTATGAAAGTTGGTTCTACAAATGATTTCAGTGTATTTGTGCAAGCTATATGTTAAATTAAAAGCATATGATAGTTGTAGTAATTCATACCTGATATGCATCTTACCATTGTATATTTGTGACATGGTGATACGGTTTGGATGATGTCAGAACATATGGAGAGATACCCTGAACAAGGTAGTCATACTTATTCACTCATATTAATAGAAAGGGATGATAATTAGATTGTTTGGACAAGTAACCCTAATGAGGTGTAGCTTGTTATACCTAGCTCTAATATAACTGAGTGATGGTAATTGAGTATGATTAATGCTTGAATGACTGATACAATCGAGGATTACCTTATTACTGTTGTTGAAACCCTAAAATGATATAATATGATGGTTACACTTTGAATTGTGTGTGGGCCCATAACCCACAAGTCCCAGGATCGAAACAGGATAGTATGGAATGAGGTGGTAATGATTCACCTCATGCATCCATGACCCAATGGGGATGCCAAGAGTAGTATTGTGCAATTTATTGTTGAATCTAGCCTTTTAATTCAAGATTGTTTTGCTATTTGAATAGCACTTTATTAAAGTTTAAAACAGCATGGTGAACTCGCTTTTGTCACTTAAAGGTGATACAGAACAATAGAACTTTCTGAGCCGCATAAGTTGAGATAGTTGTATCATAGTATCAGAGTTGCACAGCGAAAGTGTGGTGGTTTATCTTTGCATTCTATGTTTGACTGTGGCATAAAGAATTTTCTTGATATCATTGAGAACTATTTGAAATATGTTGTGATTTAGTAAAGAATTAAAAGATCCAATGTTGAAAACTACATTCAGGTATGAAATACAAGAATATAATGACATGGAAGGCTTTAGAAGCTTAGAATAACCTTGAATGTATCTTTCTTGTAGGTTTATGTTTCGAGGATGAAACATTCTAAGGGGGGAGAGTTGTTACGACCCCATCTGAGCTTAATTGGTAAACAAGGGTTACCAAGATGATTACATGATTAATTGGACTGATCACTCTTGAAATCTAATTAATGACGATAACACAATTAGGATGTTTTAACTATGATAGGAAGTCTAAATGTTCTTTTGTCTTGAGAATTAGGGTTTGAGAAGCATAGACCCTAATCGGCCCAAAATAGGGTTTTAATGACATATGAATACATAATTTGATAAGTAGAATGTCTCACTAAATGATTTTTAGTATTTTATGTGTAGCTATAATTTACTTCAAATTTGGATATGATTTGGATATATAAAATGTGAACAACATTGGTAAATATCAGAATTTTTGAAGAATGTTCTGACATGTTTATCGGTCGAGTTTCAAACTCGACCGATCATATTTCCAGATTTATACAGCAGTGTGGTAATTGAATTTTTTCTTTTTATTGGTATATCCAATTGATCGCAACTTTTAACTGTGATTGCAAAACACAGTTTTAGACACTCTGTTAAATTGGCATAATTTTTGGATGACTTTTGATCTCTACAGTGAGGGTGTCGGTCGAGTTCTGTGCAGGGCAAACTCGACCGAATCTGCTGCAGACTGCAATATAGCAGTGCACTGTTCTATTTTTAATTATTTATTGCTAACTCCAAATGATCTAAAATTTTAACTGAAGCTTTATAGATAACTTATAAACAACTTTCTAAATTCCCATAATTGTTGGAGAAGGTTTTATCTCTAAAATAAACGAATTATAGTAACTTTGGATAACTGAATATTTAGCCAATATAATTAAAGTTGAGTGTTGGGTCAATATGCAATTGACCCAAGCAGCTCAAATTGACTTATATGATCGACCACACACACACACAGCTCTCATTCTTCGTCATCCATCCCAGAGAAATGAAAATCTAGAGAGAGAGGGAGAGTTAGAGCGTGAGTGGAGAAAGAGGAGGAATTGCTGACCTAGGGTTTTGCGGTCCGAGGAATGATGAAATCAAGTAAGTTTGGATCCTTTGCATAGACTTTTATGGTGAATCTTCTCTCTCATGTCAAGATTCTGTCCATGCTCTGATTTGATCCAAGATGATGTCGAAATTCCCTCTTTTCTCACCCTTTCTTCATAATCCCTCATTTTCAAGGTTTCCTAGTTGAATGGTAGAAGAATTGGGAGATTTGCTAGGGATTTGATATGAGTTCGAGATCCCCTGAGTTGAGCTGCAGTTTAGAGGCGTTTTGACACCTTAGGGTGAGTGGGTTCTTCCTTTAAACAGTATAATGCACGAAATTTGATTATAGCATCCAAATCCCTAATTGCTTGGTATGTGATTCTAAACCCTGAAATGTCCGTTTAATTTAAGTTGTTGCAAATTGATATGATATGGATTCCTTCTCTGTTTGAATGACTCTTTGATGGCAGATTCACATCAGAAACATATACAACACATCCTAGAAAGAATGCCTTTCAGATTTAATACCATATGATGTAATTAGGGTTTAACCTAATTGAGATATCTCTAGAGTTTCAACCTTATTGAAAAGGACTAGTAAACTTATAAGTGGTTAGGATGTACCTAATGGATTACCTTATTTGAATTTTATCCTTGGTGCATGATATCTCAGTGAATAGCATGGAAACCTAAATTTAGTTCAATTTCCATGGTTTCATATGTATATCGAATGTATATGATTTGTTGAAAACAATCTTTATTTAGTGAATGCTTATATCCTATGAAATCCTTATGAGAGCCATGTGACAAGTGAATGAGGTAAATGAAAAGGTGAATGAGGCGAATGAAACCCTAAGAGTAGGGTGTTGGCATGTGATGAATGAATAAGGAAAATGAAACCCTAAGGATAGGGTGTTGAATGAATCATGTTATGGTGACATGAAAGATCTCGATATGAGATGTGGTGATACTTAACTGTTGAATTGTATGTTTCTATTGCATTTAACTTTATATGCTTGTTCTCTCTGAGTTGATATCTACATACTGCAGGGCTTCTTATATTTCAATACATATCACATAAATTGCAGGTGATGAGATATGACATTCCCTAGAAAGGGATGTTACTGAGACATGGTATATGTTGAATACATGAGATATGATGTTTTATATGATATGATATGGCAGGCCGTGTGAGCCTTGTGTGAAATGTAAAATGAGTTATGATTTCTGTTCACATTTATCTATAATACTAATGTTAGACTTAGGTGCCCTAACACCATAGAACCCCTTTGAGAGGTCTGCAGCAGGGGGTGAAACTCGTGTTGCAACATTAACCGTGCGGAGTCATGGTGGCACGAGGATAGAGAGGCAGTGTTCAACAATAATCCGTGCGGAGTCACGGTGGCACTACAGTAAATAGGGGTTATTCAACATTAATCCGTGCTTGTGTCACGGTGGTAACCCGGTAAGACTCTCCGCCTGTGTGCTCAGGTTAGAGGAGGAGTCTAGAGTTCACTCTTTTGAGAGTGTAGTGAGGCCTTGTGAGCCTGAGGCCTTGTGAGCCTGAGAGTCCTGCAGCAGACCAGGGCTGGCAGTCAGACTTAGCATTTCCCAGGTGTGTCGCTAAGTCTTGTACGGTGGGATCGTATTTCGCTACAGATCTTTATATGCAAAGTACACTGCATATGATTAGGGCATAATAATAATATTATAAATATGTGATCATATAGGTTCACAGAGTTCCTTATAAATGAAAGAGTTAAGGAAGACTAGAGCATAGTCTTCTAGTAGTTATTCTTTGGATGCAATATTTACATTCCTTGTTATTTCAATTATATTGTTTTAGAACTGCTCAGTGTAGTATTTATTGTTGTTAAATTTCATAACGTTTATTCAAAGTTATACCTGTAATCACATTAGTTCCTTAGACTATTTCTTTGAAGTACTCATTCACTGAGCGAGTAGGCTCACCCCTCTACTCAAACATTTTAGGGTTAACCGCGTGGACTTGAAGATGGTCAGAGCATCAGTGTAGATCTACTACAAGAGTTAAGTACAAGATTAGTTGAGTCAGTCGGTCCTTGTCACTCTAGGTCCTCAGTAAGAGATAAGAGAGAGAGTTGTAATTACGATGTGTAATATTGTTCCTCTTTTGATATGTATGCTAATTAGCAAGTTTTATGTGCATAAGGTGTGAGAGACATCATGAATGTTTATACATGTACCTTTACTATTGAAGTCTGATTAGTAAAATAAATGTTCAGATTCCTTTGTTAAGATGTTATGTGGTTCAATGCGGGGAGACAAGAGTTTTAAAGAAAAGAAAAACGTTAAGGGTGTTCTTTGTGTTACATATAAGTCCTATCTTATGCCCTAATCTCATGATTTGAGGAAATTTTGAGATCGAGGTGTAACAGCTTGGTATCAGAGCTTAGGGTGAGTTCTCAAGGACCATTAAGTTAGTAAGTTAGAGTCCTAAGTGTGGCAGATAGGAGATGTTTTGATGTTAGCTTTGGGGATTTGAGTATTTGGATATCCTAGCCCGATATCTGAGTACTTGGATCAACCAGTACAAGCTACTCTGTCTATTCTTTCACGTATATCCTGGCCAGGTATACAGTGGAAGAATGGGCTAGAGATGAACCCTAGAAATGTTAGGGTTAGAAAACGATCAAAGAAACAAGAATTAAGAGCATAAATGTAAAAGGAGATAGAACTTACATTTCATAATGTTGTTTTTGTTGGAAATGTATAGAAATGCTCTTATATGTTTGAATTGAAATATTCAATACTTTGAAATATGGGTCTTTAATATCTGTTGTACACTATGCAGTTGTAGCATTTATTGATTTCATTCTTTGTAACAAGTAGACTAGAATTGACCTTTGAATGAGCAATTGTTAGTGGATAAGTTTTCTTCCACACTTTTGAGATGAATAGAAGTTGAGTAATCCTCAGTAGTTCTTGGCTTCAGGACTTCAGGTTTGGCCTGGTCTGGCTGGCAGGATACATTACTGGGATCTAATGACTCCTATTAATAGTATAATAAGAATAGAATCTGGATAATTAGACTCACATCAGAGTAAGAATGTACATACAGTAAGATGTTGAAACATATGGGCAAGATCAGAACAACTAAGAATTTGTTGAAACTAATATCTGAGGTTCAACTTTGGGGTCTCAAATGTGAAACCCTTAATTGGGAATAGTAGAACATGATATGAAGTCCATAATCAGTTTATTGATTAATATTACATGAACTATACATATGAAATATAGAAAAGATATGTGAAATGTATGCATGGTTCAAGATAACAAGAATCAATCATGAAGAATGAATCATATAATAGAGTATAATGCTTTTATGAACTATAAAGAAAAGGATAAGTAGAGAATAGGGTTGAGCATTCAATAGGTCCATAAAAGTAAAGAGAATCGTATGAACATGTAATTCATAAGACTAGAACAACAAACTAGTTTCTAAGCAAAGAACATAGGTGTAGTTTAACGAATGAATAAGTCATACAAAGGTGGACTGTATTCAGAAGAGAAAAACTTGATTGAAAGAGAAACTATGTTTGACCCATGCATGATCCACTTGATTTAAAAATGAAGAATATGTAATGTATTCAACATGAGGAAAAACCAATAAAAGGACTATTAATTTAGAACGTTAACTTCACAATAGTATAAAGATAAAGGAGGAAATATGTGCAACATGGTATACATGAAATCTGTAGTTTTGCCCGTCGATTCGAGTGAAATCGACACCAGAAGGTTCGTTTTAGTTTTCAGTATGTACGCGATTCGGCCGAGTTGTATGTGATTCGGTCGAGTTTCCTTAATAGGAAATCGAACAACAAACTGATCGGCCGAGTTGTATGTGATTCGGCTGAGTTTCTTTTACAAGAAATCAAACAGCAAGTTGATCGGCCGAGTTTTAAGCGAATCGGCCGAGTTGTGAAGAAATCGGCCGAGTTTCTGACCAATCAACCGAGTTTCAGAGTTGTGAGTGGCAGTTCATTCAGAAATCATTATTTAACTCAATTTAAGTGCTTAATTGCTTCAGTATCAGTTGGTATAACTCCTAAACAGTGTTGCACATACAATAGAGTATGATAGATTCATTGGAACTTGAAATACGTAATATGATTGATGGAAATGATGGAATTTCATGTATTACAGTTGTAATGTATACGTTGATTAAAATGGATGTTTAGCATTGAAACTGGATATGTGATATTGAGTCATGTTTAAAGATGACAAATGATATATGTGTTTTCAAGTGATGTCTAGAATGTGTAATAAGTATGAAATAATAAGAGAAAATGAGTCATATATGGTGCATAACTACCTTGGTGGGGTCATCTAGTGAATGTAATAGTGACATACAATATGATGAAGTGTGATAAGAAATAAGTTCTTGCGTGATAGAAAGAATGATGAATAATTTATTCCTATCTTAAATCCTTCAATGTTAATAATGTTTATTGTATATAATCATATGAAAAGAATAGGTAGCAAAAAGTAAAGAAGTAATGAATGAGCAAAGAGATATGGGAAAACACTAGCTTTGTGTAATATGAGAATTTGTTTTTACATGTATGATTTGTTGAAGGCATATTAAGGTATGAAAGTTGGTTCTACATATGATTTCAGTGTATTTGTGCAAGCTATATGTTAAATTAAAAGCATATGATAGTTGTAGTAATTCATACCTGATATGCTTCTTACCATTGTATATTTGTGACATGGTGATACGGTTTGGATGATGTCAGAACATATGGAGAGATATCCTGAACAAGGTAGTCATACTTATTCACTCATATTAATAGAAAGGGATGATAATTAGATTGTTTGGACAAGTAACCCTAATGAGGTGTAGCTTGTTATACCTAGCTCTAATATAACTGAGTGATGGTAATTGAGTATGATTAATGCTTGAATGACTGATACAATCGTGGATTACCTTATTACTATTGTTGAAACCCTAAAATGATATAATACGATGGTTACACTTTGAATTGTGTGTGGGCCCATAACCCACAGGTCCCAGGATCGAAACAGGATAGTATGGAATGAGGTGGTAATGCTTCACCTCATGCATCCATGACCCAATGGGGATGCCAAGAGTAGTATTGTGCAATTGATTGTTGAATCTAGCCTTTTAATTCAAGACTGTTTTGCTATTTGAATAGCACTTTATTAAAGTTTAAAACAACATGGTGAACTCGCTTTTGTCACTTAAAGGTGATACAGAACAATAAAACTTTTTGAGCCGCATAAGTTGAGATAGTTGTATCAGAGTATCAGAGTTGCACAGCGAAAGCGTGGTGGTTTATCTTTGCATTCTATGTTTGACTGTGGCATAAAGAATTTTCTTGATATCATTGAGAACTATTTGAAATATGTTGTGATTTAGTAAAGAATTAAAAGATCTAATGTTGAAAACTACATTCAGGTATGAAATACAAGAATATAATGACATGGAAGGCTTTAGAAGCTTAGAATAACCTTGAATGTATCTTTCTTGAAGGTTTATGTTTCGAGGACGAAATATTCTAAGGGGGGGAGAGTTGTTACGACCCACATCTGAGCTTAATTAGTAAACTAGGGTTACCAAGATGATTACATGATTAATTGGACTGATCACTCTTGAAATCTAATTAATGACGATAACACAATTAGGATGTTTTAACTATGATAGGAAGTCTAAATGTTCTTTTGTCTTGAGAATTAGGGTTTGAGAAGCATAGACCCTAATCGGCCCAAAATAGGGTTTTAATGACATATGAATACAGAATTTGATAAGTAGAATGTCTCACTAAATGATTTTTAGTATTTTATGTGTAACTCTGATTTACTTCAAATTTGGATATGATTTGGATATATAAAATGTGAACAACATTGGTAAATATCAGAATTTGTGAAGAATGTTATGATATGTTTATCAGTCGAGTTTCAAACTCGACCGATCATATTTCCAGATTTATACAGCAGTGTGGTAATTGAATTTTATCGTTTTATTCGTATATCCAATTGATCTCAAATTTTAACTGTGCTTGAAAAATACAGTTTTAGACACTATGTTAAATTGGCATAATTTTTGGATGACTTTTGATCTCTACAGTGAGGGTGTCGGTCGAGTTCTGTGCAGGGCAAACTCGACCGAATCTGCTGCAGACTGCAATATAGTAGTGCACTGTTCTATTTTTAATTATTTATTGGTAACTCCAAATGATCTCAAATTTTAACTAAAGCTTTATAGATCAATTATAAACACCTTTATAAATTCACATAATTTTTGGATAAGGTTTGATCTCTGAAATAAACGAATTACAGTAACTTTGTATAACAGAATATTCAGCCAATATAACTAAAGTTGAGTGTTGGGTCAATATGCAATTGACCCAAGCAGCTCAAATTGACTTATATGATCGACCACACACACACACAGATCTCATTCTTCGTCATCCATCCCAGAGAAACGAAAATCTAGAGAGAGAGGGAGAGTTAGGGCTTGAGTGGAGAAAGAGGAGGAATTGCTGACCTAGGGTTTTGCTGTCCGAGGAATGATGAAATCAAGTAAGTTTGGATCCTTTGCATAGACTTTTATGGTGAATCTTCTATCTCATGTCAAGATTCCGTCCATGCTCTGATTTGATCCAAGATGATGTCGAAATTCCCTCTTTTCTCACCCTTTCTTCATAATCCCTCATTTTCAAAGTTTCCTAGTTGAATGGAAGAAGAATTGGGAGATTTGCTAGGGATTTGATATGAGTTCGAGATCCCCTGAGTTGAGCTGCAGTTTTGAGGTGTTTTCACACCTTAGGGTGAGTGGGTTCTTCCTTTAAACAGTATAATGCACAGAATTTGATTATAGCATCCAAATCCCTAATTGCTTGGTATGTGATTCTAAACCCTGAAATGTCCGTTTAATTTAAGTTGTTGCAAATTGATATGATATGGATTCCTTCTCTGTTTGAATGACTCTTTGATGGCAGATTCACATCAGAAACGTATACAACACATACTAGAAAGAATGCCTTTCAGATTTATACCATATGATGTAATTAGGGTTTAACCTAATTGAGATATCTCTAGAGTTTCAACCTTATTGAAAAGGACTAGTAAACTTATAAGTGGTTAGGATGTACCTCATGGATTACCTTATTTGAATTTTATCCTTGGTGCATGATATCTCAATGAATAGCATGGAAACCTAAATTTAGTTCAATTTCCATGGTTTCATATGTATATCGAATGTATATGATTTGTTGAAAACAATCTTTATTTAGTGAATGCTTATATCCTATGAAATCCTTATGAGAGCCATGTGACAAGTGAATGAGGTAAATGAAAAGGTGAATGAGGCGAATGAAACCCTAAGAGTAGGGTGTTGGCATGTGATGAATGAATAAAGCAAATGAAACCCTAAGGATAGGGTGTTCAATGAATCATGTTATGGTGACATGAAAGATATCGATATGAGATGTGGTGATACTTAACTGTTGAATTGTATGTTTCTATTGCATTTAACTTTATATGCTTGTTCTCTCTGAGTTGATATCTACATACTGCAGGGCTTCTTATATTTCAATACATATCTCGTAAATTGCAGGTGATGAGATATGACATTCCCTAGAAAGGGATGTTACTGAGACATGGTATATGTTGAATACATGAGCTATGATGTTTTATATGATATGATATGGCAGGCCGTGTGAGCCTTGTGTGAAATGTAAAATGAGTTATGATTTCTGTTCACATTTATCTATAATACTAATGTTAGACTTAGGTGCCCTAACACCGTAGAACCCCTTTGAGAGGTCTGCAGCAGGGGGGTGAAACTCGTGTTGCAACATTAACTGTGCGGAGTCATGGTGGCACGAGGACAGAGAGGCAGTGTTCAACAATAATCCGTGCGGAGTCACGGTGGCACTGGAGTAAATAGGGGTTATTCAACATTAATCTGTGCTTGTGTCACGGTGGTAACCCAGTAAGACTCTCTGCCTGTGTGCTCAGGTTAGAGGAGGAGTCTAGAGTTCACTCTTTTGAGAGTGTAGTGAGGCCTTGTGAGCCTGAGGCCTTGTGAGTCTGAGAGTCCTGCAGCAGACCAGGGCTGGCAGTCAGACTTAGCATTTCCCGGGTGTGTCGCTAAGTCTTGTACGGTGGGATCGTAGTTCGCTACATATCTTTATATGCAGAGTACACTGTATATGATTAGGGCATAATAATAATATTATAAATATGTGATCATATAGGTTCACAGAGTTCCTTATAAATGAAAGAGTTAAGGAAGACTAGAGCATAGTCTTCTAGTAGTTATTCTTTGGATGCAATATTTACATTCCTTGTTATTTCAATTATATTGTTTTAGAACTGCTCAGTGTAGTATTTATTGTTGTTAAATTTCATAACGTTTATTCAAAGTTATACATGTAATCACATTAGTGCCTTAGACTGTTTCTTTGAAGTACTCATTCACTGAGCGAGTAGGCTCACCCCTCTACTCAAACATTTTAGGGTTAACCGCGTGGACTTGAAGATGGTCAGAGCATCAGTGTAGATCTACTACAAGAGTTAAGTACAAGATTAGTTGAGTCAGTCGGTCCTTGTCACTCTAGGTCCTCAGTAAGAGATAAGAGAGAGAGTTGTAATTATGATGTGTAATATTGTTCCTCTTTTGATATGTATGCTAATTAGCAAGTTTTATGTGCATAAGGTGTGAGAGACATCATGAATGTTTATACATGTACCTTTACTATTGAAGTCTGATTAGTAAAAGAAATGTTCAGATTCCTTTGTTAAGATGTTATGTGGTTCAATGCGGGGAGACAAGAGTTTTAAAGAAAAGAAAAAAGTTAAGGGTGTTCTTTGTGTTACATATAAGTTCTATCTTATGCCCTAATCTCATGATTTGAGGAAATTGTGAGATCGGGGTGTAACACTGATGTTCCTCATTGTCGACTTGATTTTCGCATTCCCTCATCTAACCAGTTATGTATTCATGATTTTTACTGATATAAGTTCTACCCTAGCTATGGTTGTGAAACTCAGAACCCTGATATTCCTCATTTTTGACTTGATTTTCATTTTTAGTTGCCTTTGCTTCGTGCACTTCCTTACCTCTTTTCTTAGCATGATTTTCTTTCCCTTGTTCCTAGTATAATTCTTTTCTTATTCTTAGTGAAATTTTTTTTATTAATGTTCATAGCATAATTCATTTACTTTTCTTCTTAGTATAATTTCCTTTCTAGCATAATCAACCTCAAATCAATGGAGTTTAATTATTGTCAAAATTGTTTAAAGTATTCAATCTTACAAACATTGTTCCATTGTACATACCCTTTTTTACTAGTAAATTAACCAATTGTTATAGTGATTATTTTTACATTAAAGAGGTTAAATTCTAGGAATTAACCCCTAGTGAATTGTTGTGTAAACGATGCACATCAAAGCATCACAAACAAGTGAACTCCAATGATAATCCACCAATCAATTATGAACATTTATGCTTCCTTGTAACCAACATGATTTACCTTCCTTAGACATTCTAGCATGTTATTGGTTGTTGTATATCTTTGGGACAATTCCTTATATGATTATCTTCTCATGTGTGTTTCACTTAGGGCATGTTGCTTTCCATATCATATATCGGGTTCCCCAACCCTTCCTGGTGGGAGGTAGCCTTAGAACTACTGAATCACGTCCTAGACAGTAGTTGTAATGGTTCATACCACTATCCAAGGAAGAAATAGAGTTTTAGGAAATGATTAATAGTTCCATTTACCACTGGTGGCCATGGCACCGTGCTTTTTCCTGACTCACACATATCCCTAGTTCAACTTCCTAATAGGTCATCCATCCTAGTACTACACTAAGTTGAGCATGCTTAATTGTATACTATCTATATATGATCTATCTGAAAAATAAGTACACCTTGGTGATATGGGTATTATAATCATTCCTTTTAAGATCATTTAAATTAGAAGCCTCAAATCATAAGATTTTACAATTTCCCTACTTAGGCTCTTCAAGTCTCCATCAAGGCCATATTGTATGAACTCCAATCCCTTCTTGGTTTTTACTAAAAACTCAAAATGGACCATGTACTCCCAACACCCATTCATTACTATCAGTGCAAGGGTGGCTCCTTCAATGAGATTATCCCTTTCCATCATGCCTAGACTGCATGGCTGAAGACACTAGTGTGTGACATGCCCATGTGAACCCCACCTACTAAAGGGGTATGAGCTTTCATACCATATGTAATATGTGGGAACTACCCGGTGCAGTAGGAGAGTTTTGAGAATGATGATGAGCCCAACAGAATACCATTATCCTTGAATCTATCCTCTTATTCGTGCATAGACAAGGTTTGACTTTGAATCATATATTCCATCCTATCTATTTTGAGCCGATCGAGCACACTTAATTCTACATTACCTACTGATGGGCAAGCTTAAAAGAAGGTGCACCTTGGTTATTTGGGTAGTCCAATCATTCTTATTAATATCATTTTTACCCTAGGCATAAAATATCAGAATTTTACACTGGAAACCTATGTTTGAACATGGAGATTTTATTAGGAGACAACTCCCCCTTAAAATTTCTAGATTTTTTATGATAATGGATTTTCTGAAGGTATTTCCTTATGTGGTTTCTTCAGTTATTTTGGGAGGTTGTCAACTTTTCCATTTCTATTCTATTGAGTTTACTCAAATTGAATTCCTTACTTCATTCCCATGCTAATTCGTTGGTTTTGTAAGATGGAATTTTGTTCGTACTTATTTTCCATCTATCTTCTTGTTTGTTAGTTTTTGTAGTGCCTTCAAAGAGTTTTTAGGGCACTAATCACCATCTTCAATTATTATTCCTATATTTGTGTGATTGTGTTGAGATAGGGTGTTGGAACTATGGTTAAAGACTCACTAGTTCCTACTCCCATGAGGTGGGAGTCAACAAACTTCTAGATCCTATTGTTGCTTACATAGTGAGGTACATATATGAAAGGGTGACGAGCTTAAGGGATCAGTTCCCTAATCTACACATGTTTTGATAATTAATAATAACAACACAATTAATGTGTATAAATATTCATTAACTCTGTATTTTTAGTGTTGGTCGTGTGGGTTTCATATGCCTATATGACCACCCTATCATACAATGTCATTAAATCTATAATATGAGGGTATAATGGTCTATTGGTATGGTTTTTATTTAATAGAAATCAATAAATAGTACCATATATTATTCATAATTAAATTTAATGATTTGTAACAATTATAAGAAAAAATTCGAAGTGAGTCATAATAATTAGAAGAAAAAACAAGATTTGAAATCAAAATATGGTCCCTATCGATTATTATGGTTGAATAGATATTATTTAATTAGGTCAAGAAGTCAATAGTTAGGGTATTGTGTATACAAAGTAAGTTAACCCTAATTTATGTAAATATATTGTTATAGGACTTGATAACCAAAATTGGACCTTCAATTGATCATGTATACCTTTATGATAGAATTCACATATGTTGCTAATCCTAACTTAATTTGGAAAATTTTATCAAAATTATGATCACTATTCCTAACGATGAGGCAAAATCCCAATTTCTATTCCACTTGGGTTATCCTGGAGAATATTGTTCTCATATTGATCTCAAGACCATTTCACCTAAATCCTTATTTCTTTCAGTGTGAATACTTTTTTAACCTAATTTTACATGTAGGATACTTTAACCCGCTTTTCAATTGAAAGGGAGTGAGAAATGGTTCGCTATCTAGCCTCTCTATCAATTACATGTTCGATTGATAAAACTAGTATTGTCTAATTTTAGTGTATACTATGGGTGTATGTTTCTAATTATAAATATATTTTTAGTTGAGTAATTTGTTCCTATCCCCATGTGTTTGAGTTGAAGTTCACTCACCTTCTTCTTACACATATATAAAATGTTTAGTTGTTGATGCCTTCTTTCAGTAGTTATAGTATAATGGTGTTGTATAGCAATATTTTCTATTGTTCTTGTCTTATTTTTAGATCCACATGGCATACTTTGATGTTGTTTATTGTTGAACATTCTTATAAAGGTAAGCAACCCCTTTTTAGTTACTACATGCTCATCATGTAATGCATCACCACTCATTATTAACTTACTAGTTTATATTTCCTATTCAACATCTTAGTACTTTCTCCTCAAGGAAAAATATATATACTTAATCTATTGTTATATTACCCAATAGTTGACCTTCAATAAAAATATCAAGATTTTACTAAAACATGATTTTTCTAGTTTTGTTTGTGCAAGGGCATTGTTCTTGAAACCACCAAGGTGTAGTTCACCCAAAGAAGGACCTTTAGGAGGAATCTACTCCATGATAGTAGATAGTTTGAGTTAGCCAGGTTTACCTCTACAACATATCCTTTTGTATAAACTAACTTTTGCTTTCCTTTATATTATTCCAGCAATGTTGGTGAGGGACTATGATAAACTTTTAATAATGTAAATGATTGTTTATTTTAACGTTTCTATATTGTTGCTACATTACATTTTGTGTTTGAGAAATGAAAATACATCCTTCATACATGATTTTATGTTTAGACTGGATATATGTTTACCTCTTTAGGTAACTAGTAGTTCCACTCTTGGGCCCCACCTATAGTTTCTTATGACCCCTTGCCCACATTCCTAAACATATGTATTTAATGAATGTGACTCTGTAATATGGAAGGAAACAAATGATAGTGAAATTGAATCAATTTTAAGTAACCGTGTATGGTATGATTTTTTCTTACACAAAGTTTCAAGAAAATGGGATGTAAATGGATAATACAAATACATATAGAAAACATTTTAGAATTACATAAATCTTCATTAGCTTCAAATAGGGGATTTAAAAACAAGAATATTAATTGTTTTAGAACATGTGCTTGTTAACTATGATGTATTCAATCATGATTTTAATTTATTTGGCATAGATAAAGAAATATATAATGATGAAATTAAATTAAATTTTCATTCTTACTTGAATAACTTTAAGAATAAATTTATGTGGACTAACTAGGGATATACTAATTCCAATAAATGAAACTATGTTATGTAGACTAAATTAAATCTCACTATGTCTTATAAAAAAACTTTAGCGTTGGCATGTGGAATTTGATAGAAATTTTATTTCAAGTATATTCCATTAGTGGATAAATGTGTGTATCATAAAGTTGATAATCAAACCCTTTTACAATTTGTCTTTTTATAAATGACATGTTTATATTTGATCAATTTTTATATCATAAATATAAGTTTTTCCTAACTTACAAATCTTGATAGAATTAAATGGGATAATCTAATTATCTTTGGAAATTAAACTTGTTGTAATCAATATTTGAGTCATTCTCTCTCTAGAATATTATGTTGAGTAAATACTAAAATAGTTACAAAAGTTTGACAGTAAACCAATCAGTGTCTCACTTTATTCTTATTCTTGGCAAATAATATATGGGTACTAGCTTTTGTATGATGATTGGAAACCTAATGTACTTAATATACTACCCAAATCTAGATTTAGCATATTTTGTTGAGTAAATGAGTAGATATACTTAAAAATCCTAATAAGTTCATTGGGATTCACTATATATGGTATCAAGAGATGAAATGGTACAATTGATCATGTGACAGTCTCTTATAATCTCCAATAGGACTAGGACAATATAATGATACTTATTCGACTTCTAATTTAGATGAATGAAAATATGCACTTTGATACATCATCGTCATGGGTTGAGATGTTGTTCCATGGAGATTTTCCAAAAAAAGATGCTTACTTGGGTCTGTTATGTATTCTAATTTCTCTTGTATCTTTCCATATGGGACAAACATTCTATCAGTGTTGTTTACATTTTGTGACAACCAAGCTTCAATAGAAATACATTGCAAAAATATAATTGATAGAAAGATTATATGTATACATATATTTCATAATACTTTTAGCTATCTTGTGTGATAATATTATTTTCATTGATTATGTTAGATAACATAAAAATTTTGTGATCACTTGAAAATGTTGTTAAGTTAAAGAATGGCAAGAAATGCACAAGGAAATTTGATTTTTCCCAGAAATAAGTCAAAGTGATGGACTCCAAACCTTGAAAATGATTGTCCTAGAAAGGACTTTTAATGAAAAGATGAGTCAATTCATGACATAAAAATATGATTACTAGATTATGTTACATATTCATCACCTAAACAATATTATGTGGTGAATACTTGAATATGTTCTTTTAATAATGGATCCTGTATCCATTTATGGTATTTTTTATGAATATCATGTATATAGCATACAAAAGTATGAGTATATGATTGTAAAGTGGGGTTGTTCTAATTGAGATTTTCACAAAACCCTAAGTTACTCAGGATCATACTTGTAGTGGTTGTATGGCTTCAACATGAAATTAGTATAGATGAAAAATATTCAATATATTTCATGTGTTTAACATGTTTAATTAGAAAAAAGAGGAAATTAATTATCAATGTAGTTGTTTCAATCTTTTACGAGGAATACACTTCAACACTAAGCTTTGGTTATAAAACAAGTTCCACCAAAGTGTATACATGATATTTGTGTAAGTTCTTCTAGACCATATTTGTAAGACCCCCTTAAGCATACATTGCAAATAAAGTAAACAATAACCATGCATATATATTAAACTTGATATATACATTGTTTACAATTGAGTTCTTAACTTGAAACTAACTACACAAGATTACTCATTATTCAATGCATACATGATATCATCTATACTCGTAAGGATCTTCTATTGTAGATGGCACCCCACCATATTATCTTGATCTATTCCTTGAGTTGATCTTTATATGATTTATCCTTGGAGTTATTCTGTACCTGTAGGCATCACACCCCCAGCCATGCATGAAAATAAAAACTACATTAGAGTAAGCGGCATCGAGCATTATTACCACAATATTGTAAATTGGCAATGAGGAAAAGTATGAAACTAATTGAACAATGAATTTAGATTCTCATAACATAACCTTATTAAAATATCCTAGATACTTAGGCACCAATGGTGTTCATAAGGCCCTCAGGCTCAACATTAATATCTTTTGAGGTAATTAATACATTAATAACACCATTTTGTAACAGGTAATCAACTTTACATGGATTTCTCATGAACATGAAATGGGTTCTTGGGATAGATCTTGAAAGCATAAGAATCATACAATAAAACTAATTTAAAATATAATCATATTGAAGTATATGACTACACATATAATTTAACTTGAACATCATGATACCATAAACATAAGGTGATGCAAAACTCATACTAAATGCTCAAAGTGCATGGACCCAGTTACCTGATCATGAGGAGGTATACTAACAGTAGATGCAGTCCTGAAAAATCATAATTGTCCTGTCCAACACATAAGTGTGTTAATTATCATGGTTAAGCCTAGGGTTTTAGGTTTTCAATAAATCATGAAATCTTGGTTGAGAAAACAGATCTGAAACATTGACCATTCGATAGGTCTTGTAAAACTGATCAAAAACCATATATGAATCGTCCCCATCTGAGCTCTAGATTATTTTCTATGATTTATTAAAGTTTAGGCTAAAACTGACCAATCAGAATGGTCGATAAATCCACATGTACAAACCTGACCGGAAAAAAAAATGCAATTGGTAGCACCCTGCTGAGGTGGCCCTATCCTCACTGGCCACATGTCCTGGGCTCGCCACAAAACACAAAGAGGCTTACAGGCATACTGTCTTTCGAAAAGACCAAAAAGGACATGTACCAGTGTGACACATCATTGTGAAATTAAGGGGAGACATGGAAATCCACCACCTACAATGTTCGTTTGTTAAAACACCAAAGAACAAGAGAATGGCTTGGTGATCTTGGATCCAAACTCGCCATCTACTCTGAATCCTGGCAGGGGATGATGACCAACAACTTCCTTAAGATCCGCCGAGCTCAGTGACCCTTGACTTGGGTTCAGTGGTGGTCAGAACTGCCAAGAGCTCTTTCTCTACCATGGCCGAAGAAGCGGAAGAAAGAGGTGAAGGCTTCAGGTTCTAATCATCTCTGGGAAACATAGACAGAGCTACCCAACGAGTTTGCAATGGCGATATGAAGTCAATGATGTAAACCACTGTGCATAAATGTCCCTGAAAATGTAGGATGACATTTCGATTTATAGGAAACAGAGCATCGTGACCCCAAACCAGACTTTGATATTGGGACATGGATCTCAAGCTACGATCACAGGAACAATGTCTTCGGCTGAATGTCCCGATCTCAGCGAGTCCAAAAGCACTAGGCGTGGTGGTTGGAGACCTTGGCCATCGTCTCACCATGGCTGATGAGGTCAGAAGGGAGGTGAAGGTATGAAAATCCATCTACGAGAAGGAAAAAGCGCAACCAGTGCAAGGCACAGATCCGGAACCCATGGCTGAAGCATAACAAAGACATCCCCATGTTTTTCCTGGGTGAAGGGACACAGCAGCGGCCTATCTGTAGGCGGTGACTAGTACCCTGAATGCGGCTAAAGGGTACACAAACCGGGGCACTCATAAGGAAAACGGGAGCTATTAAAAGCAAGAAAGGGGGTCCTATATACTTACTTCCTGAGGAATTTGACTGGGAAGCACTGACCCTCCAACGTGAGCTCACCGATGTCGCTAGAGTAGACAGAGTCCTTGGAAATTCTCCAGTTGGTGTTGATCCTAATTGGTGGCGGAGGAGCATTGTTTTGAGTCCATCAGAGCTTTCTGGGTTGCCATATCTCGTTCCGATGGACCCTCACAACCAAGGGGGTGGCGCTGTCGACTGGGAATGAGAGGGTTTTTGGGCGTTTTCACAATAGGTGCTTATAGGGGTCGAGCTAGGGATCGCTAGGTTCACGGGGATCTCCCAAACCCATTGGCAGTGTGATAACGAGAAACGGTTGAGGAGGGAGAGAGATACTACCAGGCAGGGATCAGGTCCCTGATTCCCTCTTCCGTGCGGACTCTGCGGGAGGTAGGGGATGAACTGCCTCTCGTTGGATCATCATCCGACGTTTGTCAACTGAACCGGGTTCTTCCGAGTTGCACGTGACAGGCGTTATCTAGCCTAAAGTCCAGGATTTTGTTACATTAGGATAATCGCATGTGTTATCGAGTTAATTAATCAATGGAATGCCATTATCTTCTATTTTCTTCCTAATATCATTTGGGGCAGCTAGGATTATTCAAATATAACCAAATTTGATATACACGCTAATTCGACCATGAGGAATCTAATTATCCAATTATATTTCATATATGAGTTAGGAAAATATGTGTTTTACATAATTAGCTACTTAGGGTAATTAATACATTAATAATCTTTAAAAAGAATTTTATTACTAAAATCTGAGGGAAGCTATATTAATATGTTATCTACTCATATACAAATCAATGGGATATATTTTCCATGTAGGCATGCCAAAACTATCAATTAACCCTTAACTAGTAACCATTGCAAGATTAGGGTTAGGTTTTGTGCATTAATTGACATTGGTGCATGTAAGTGTTGATTAATTAAATTAAAGGTTCACATACTATCTTGGTGTAGTCTAAACTCTTTTTGGCATACTACTTAAGCATGATCACCATTTAAATGAACAAATGTAAGAAGAAAAAAAAATTCATTCAACCTAGGGTTTCACCTTTATTAAACATCAATAATTTTTGGGACTGAATTTTAAGGGTCGTTACAACCTACCCACCTTATAGAAATTTCGTCCCCGAAATTTCCAAGTACTACCCACCTTAGGGTTTCACTTAGCATGTGCATTTTAAATCTCTAGTATTATCTTAGAGTCTCATTAACAGACTTAAGACATGACTTACTCATAGTTAACATAATTTCATGATAACTTGATTAACTTGACATAATTTCATAATATGATGATATTTTACTTGAGTTGATATAGTCACTCTCCTAATTGCACCCATAGTGCTCATAAGGCCGGTTAAGGCTCACATAAGGCCGATTAAGGCTCACATAAGGTTGATTAAGGCTCACATAAGGCCGGTTAAGGCTCACATAAGGCCAGTTAAGGCTCACATAAGGCCGATTAAGGCTCACATAATGCTCCCACAGAGCTCATAAGGCCAATTAAGGCTCACATAACATGATGGAGAGGACAATTATCAACATAACATGATTTCTTATACGTAGACATGATTTTTCATAATTTCATAATTTGTAAGCATAGAAATAACACATGATGTTCAATCCGAACACATAATCATAAAATGGATGAGAACATTGTTTGGTAGCATGTGCAACATTTTTCTTTCGTATCCCTATCAAATTATCTACCCCTTGTATGCATATTTGGTCTTATCATGTAATTAATTATGTTTAGATGGCTATATGTCTGAAACTTTATTGTCAACTCTTGTCTCAGCACCTCCCTCATGTACATGTCCCATACCACATGCACTTGAGAGGACTAGACAAGTACGATTTTGTACATAACATTCTCTCTACAAAGCCCCATGAGCCTGTGTCCCATACCACAAACACGTGGGAAGAAGAGAGAGCATGCTATGTACAAATTCAAAGTTAACACAAAATCTAAAACATCTAGGCACATAACCCTAACCCTTATCTAACTTGTGTCTTTTGACTAGACCCTAACTTAATATTATATACCTATGGCTTAGAACATGTGGATGTGATTTCTACATGGTGGCCATCTACTTATTTGCTCTGATACCATTTTGTAATACCCCCTTAAGCATACATTGCACATAAAGTAAACAATAACCATGCATATATATTAAACTTGATATATACATTATTTACAATTGAGTTCTTAACTTGAAACTAACTACACAAGATTACTCATTATTCAATGCATACATGATATCATCTATACTCATAAGGATCTTCTATTGTAGATGGCACCCCACCCTATTATCTTGATCTATTCCTTGAGTTGATCTTCATATGATTTATCCTTGGAGTTATTCTGTACCTGCTGGCATCACACCCCCAGCCATGCATGAAAATAAAAACTACATTAGAGTAAGCGGCATCGAGCATTATTACCACAATATCGTAAATTGGCAATGAGGAAAAGTATGAAACTAATTGAACAATGAATTTAGATTCTCATAACATAACCTTACTAAAATATCCTAGATACTTAGGCACCAATGGTGTTCATAAGGCCCTCAGAATCAACATTAATGTGACGAGGTTAAAGTAATACATCCTACTAAATGATTCATTAATATCTTTTGAGGTAATTAATACATTAATAACACCATTTTGTAACAGGTAATCAACTTTACATGGATTGCTCATGAACATGAAATGGGTTCTTGGGATAGATCTTGAAAGCATAAGAATCATACAATAAAAGTAATTTAAAATATAATCATATTGAAGTATATGACTACACATATAATTTAACTTGAACATCATGATACCATAAACATAAGGTGATGCAAAACTCATACTAAATGCTCAAAGTGCATGGACCCACTTACCTGATCATGAGGAGGTATACTAACAGTAGATGAAGTCCTGAACAATCATAATTGTCCTGTCTAACACATAAGTGTGTTAATTATCATGGTTAAGCCTAGGGTTTTAGGGTTTTCAATAAATCATGAAATCTTGGTTGAGAAAAAAGATCTGAAACATTGACCATTCAATAGGTCTTGTAAAACTGATCAAAAACCATATATGAATCGTCCCCATCTGAGCTCTAGATTATTTTCTATGATTTATTAAAGTTTAGGCTAAAACTGACCAATCAGAATGGTCGATAAATCCACCTGTACAAACCTGACCGAAAAAAAAAAATTGCAATTGGTAGCACCCTGCTGAGGTGGCCCTATCCTCACTGGCCACATGGCCTGGGCTCACCACAAAACACAAAGAGGCTTACAGGCATACTGTCTGTCGAAAAGACCAAAAAGGACATGTACCAACGTGACACATCATTGTGCAATCAAGGGCAGACATGGAAATCCACCGCCTACAATGTTCATTCGTTAAAACACCAAAGAACAGGAGAACAGCTCGGCGATCCTGGATCCAAACTCACGATCTACTTTGAATCCTGGCAGGAGATGATGACCAACAACTTCCTTAAGATCTGCCGAGCTCAGTGACCCCTGACTTGGGTTCAGTGGTGGTCAGAACTGCCAAGAGCTCTTTCTCTGCCATGGCTGAAGAAGCGGAAGAAAGAGGTGAAGGCTTCATGTTCTAATCATCTCTGGGCAACATAGACAGAGCTACCCAATGAGTTCGCAATGGCGATACAAAGTCAATGATGTAAACCACCGTGCATAGATGTCCCTGAAAATGTAGGGCGACATTTCGATTTATAGGAAACAGAGCATCGTGACCCCAAACCAGACTTTGATATTGGGATAGGGATCTCAAGCCACGATCATAGGAACAATGTCTTCGGCTGAATGTCCCGATCTCAGCGAGTCCAAAAGCACCAGGCGTGGTGGTTGGAGACCTTGGCCATCGTCCCGCCATGGTTGATGAGGTCAGAAGGGAGGTGAACGTATGAAAATCCATCTACGAGAAGGAAAAAGCACAACCAGTGCAAGGCACAGATCCGGAACCCATGGCTGAAGCATAACAAAGACATCCCCATGTTTTTCCTGGGTGAAGGACCATAGCGATGGCCTATCTGTAGGTGGCGACCAGTACCCTGAATGCAGCTAAAGGGTACACAAACCGGGGCACTCAGAAGGAAAACTGAAGCTATTAAAAGCAAGAAAGGGGGTCCTATATACTTACTTCCCGAGGAATTTGACTAGGAAGCACTAACCCTCCCACGCGAGCTCGCCGGTGTCGCTAGAGTAGACTGAGTCCTTGGAAATTCTCCAGTTGGTGTTGATCGTAATTGGCGGCAGAGGAGCATTGTGTTGAGTCCATCGGAGCTTTCTGGGGAACCATATCTCGTTCCGATGGACCCTCGCAGCCAAGGGGGTGGCGCTGTCGACTGGGAATGAGAGGGTTTCTGGGCGTTTTCGCAATAGGCATTTATAGGGGTCGATCTAGGGATCGCTAGGTTCGTGGGGATCTCCCGAACCCATTGGAAGTGTGATAATGAGAAATAGTTGAGGAGGGAGAGAGATACTGCCGGGAAGGGATCGGGCCCCTGATTCCCTATTCCGCGCGGACTCTGCGGGAGGTTGGGGATGAACCGCCTCTCGTTGGATCATCATCCGACGTTTGTCAACTGAGCCGGGTTCTTCCGAGTTGCACGTGACAGGCGTTATCTAGCCTAAAGTCCAGGACTTTGTTACATTAGGATAATCGCATGTGTTATCGAGTTAATTCATCAAGGGACTGTCATTATCTTCTATTTTCTTCCTAATATCATTTGGGGCAGCTAGGATTATTCAAATATAACCAAATTTGATATACAAGCTAATTCGACCATGAGGAATCTAATTATCCAATTATATTTCAGATATGAGTTAAGAAAATAGGTGTTTTACATAATTAGCTACTTAGGGTAATTAATACATTAATAATCTTTAAAAAGAATTTTATTACCAAAATCTGAGGGAAGCTATATTAATATGTTATCTACTCATATACAAATCAATGAGATATATTTTACATGTAAGCATGCCAAAACTATCAACTAACCCTTAACTAATAACCATTGCAAGATTAGGGTTAGGTTTTGTGCATTAATTGACATTGGTGTGTATAAGTGTTGATGTATTAAATTAAAGGTTCACATACTATCTTGGTGTAGTCTAAACTCGTTTTGGCATACTACTTAAGCATGATCACCATTTAAATGAACAAATGTATGAAGAAAAAAAAAATTCATTCAATCTAGGGTTTCACCTTTATTAAACATCAAGAATTTTTGGGACTGAATTTTAAGGGTCGTTACAATATTTATATCCTATTAGTTGGGTATCATCTCTATATATTGAAGTATTAGCCTATTTTTTATTGGTAGCCTTTGTATTTCATACCAAAAAGAATTAGATTTTGTCTCACATTAAAAAATTCAAGACTTCACGTACCTTTTATTTATTCTCTTCAACAAGATTGAACTGTGAGGATAAAAGAATTGTGTGAACCATATGACAGATCAATCATGTTATGCCCTTTAAAATCTAAAAAGAATTTCATCTTGCATGACATTGCATGTTGTGGCTCAAATACGACATGATGTAGATGTCCCCTTCAAATTCTCTTGCTAGCAAGCACACCTGATGTTGTTTTTATATAATTTGAATTTTTTACATAATAAATGTTCTCATGTGTTGTATCCTTTTGTGATATAATTCTATTACTTGTTTGACCTCACATCTATTTAATCAAATAACACATTCCCTAAAATATAACTTGTATTCATGATCATCTATGTATGCATGTCATTTTCTTTCTTTTTATAAATATATAGGAATAGAAAAATTGGTCTTTCTCTACTTCTCATAGTAAGAATAATCAAATTCCATTTATAGATACACATATTTATTGGCTAATATCTAGCATATAGTATAACCAATAAGTACATTATTTTGAGGAAAACTTGTGTATTAGAAACATGTAAACATTAGAGAGAAGATTTCCTTGGATTATTGATGTTTAAATATGTTGCAGGGAATATGTAACATGCATTTTTTGATCTATTATTTGTGTGGAGGATACACGAACTAAGAAAAATCAATTCATTATCTTGTTGTTGTGTTCCTTTTCACGATTGTTTCATCTTGTTCGTCAATCAGATCTAAGTGACAAAGGCATGATTCAAGATCACCCTTGAAATATTTTCAATCTTGAATGTGTGAATGATCTATTTTAATCAATAATAATTTCATAGTTTAAATGAGAGATAAACACTTCTCATCTAGAGTGCACAAAGAGAATGTCGATATGGAAAAAGAGGCATGCATGCTCAAAGATAATAAAAGCAATGCAACACCTTGCCATAGACAATTGTTTTGATTGAGTAACATACCAAGACATCAACATTGAATAAGGGGGTACACCACATGTACACATAGCAAGCCTTAATTCCATCAGTATCGCAACAAATCCTCTAGAAAACAAAAGTGAGAACCCCCTAGGTTAGCTCAAAATACAAAGAATACTCACAATACCAAAAGACACATCATAAGGAGGAATTCAAAGAAATCAGCATAAAAAGACTATCAGCACTAGAGAGTAGACTAATAGGTAAGCACAAAAAATTGAATACGAACAAAAAGGGAACATCTCAAGATCTTCTCCTATCATACACGCTTTAAGGAAGCATGAACAATGATCTTAAGAAATAAAATAAGGATAATGGATGTTAAAGCAAGATAAACTCAAATATATAAAATATGGAGGGATTAGGGAAATCTTAGGGGAGTAGGTTTTACACAAAATTTTACCACCTCAAGCCTTAATAGAAAGAGATACCACAAGTTTATTTCCACCACCAAAAAGGAGGTACATAGGAATCCATGAGATCAAATTTTAAATTGTGTTTATCAAGACAAATACACAAGATCAATTCACAAATAAACATAATGGAGGACATGTAAGGTGAGGCACATAACTAAGACCGTGAGGTTTAGATAAGTTTCAATTGTTGGATCACAATAAGAAAGTGGTATCAAACATTGAGGAGTGCAGAAAAACCAGATCCATCCCAAATTAAGAAAGGAGAACTTCATAGAAGGCAAGATCTAGAGGGAGAGTAGTAATGGTGCAACATCACTAGAAAATGAATGACCATCTTTGAGAAGCATTGTGAAGAAGAAACAACATGTATGTAGTAGTACAAGGAAAAGACTAGAGAATGGGTGAGGAACAAACAAGGAAAGGGAGAGGAGGCAGCAAGAGTCCATGCTCCTTCTTTTCGATGAGCACTTTGTGACAACAGGGGATAGGGAGAAAGCTCCATTCGAATGTCTAGCATCATTTGTGAATGGTTTATTTTGAAGGAATGTGTAATAATTGCATACAGTGGAACATTGATTATTTTAGGCAAAGTCCTAAGAAACATCTCATGGGAAACTTTCTAGTTTTTGTTTTGTTGTATTGTGATCCTAATATATGTTGCTTATTGCATTATATATTGTATTTTTGTCGATATAAAGATAAATCATGAAATGAGATTGTTGGGATTGTCTAACATAATGATGGATCATTCTCCAAAGGTGATAATCCCAACCTAACTATATGACATGATTGGTTTCCAACACAAAATAAATGGCACTAGGAGAATTAGTCCAACTATACACATATTATTGTACCTCTTCATAAAATAACAATGTGGGTAAACTGTCTCAAACATGGTAATCATGAATTTACACATGATATTCACCCCATTAACTCCCTTTTTATTTTGGAATCATTAGTAATAAACACCACACCTCAAAGAACCCACTAGCCCAATGGGATTTTTTAAAAAATGGCCAAGAACATATTCCAAAAGACACTCAATACTAAAACTAACACATTTTGTGAGGACTATCCCAATGGTAATATATTGATCCTTATTCATAGAATCCACCCTTCAGGGACTAAATTTACTCACATGTTGACAAAAAAAATCCCTGTCATGTGTATGCTCATAACCCATTTGAATGTGAAACATGCAATTAATAAAATCCCACAACAAAACTTGCACAATATAGACAATGTATTTTTTTATTAAGTTTGATGGATTTGTCGTAACTGGTCCATAAAACTTATGAACTCTAGTTCCTTTTATATCTTTTGACGATTGGTTTTATGTCAGTGGAGAGTTTGAGTTCTGGTAACATCCTATGCATTACAGGCATACATATAAAATGTATTTCATGAGTTCCCTCTTAAAGACATCAGTAAATGAGTTTCGTGATAATTGATAATAATTCTTAAGCATTTATATTCAATTTTTCTTTATAAATCACAAATATATTGCATTCATGTGAATGTTTCATACATTGTTTATTACCATAACTAGAATATAGTAGTATATTTACATAATTGTTTTGCTATGGTAAAATATTATAGACCACAACATACCATATTCATTGCAATTTTAAAATAAGACAATATCTACACCTTGAAAAATTAATTGAACCGCACCATATATAGAAAATAATATAGTCTACACAAGGTTGGATTTATCTCACCTCCCTGACCCATTGCTCTGGCGATAAGGGTTCCAGGACGTAGGCACTTTTTGCTACCCCTTGGGTTTTTTTCTTACAGGTCCAAGTCGGTGCCTTTCCTTCTGGTCCAGTCTCGAAAATGGCTACAGAACTGGAGGATGGGTATGTGAGGCTATAGCTTACAAAAGAGGAGGAGGAGCTGATTGATGTAGAAACAGTTGGAAGTTGGCATGAAGAGGACCATACTAAATTAGCACTTGTGGCACGACTATTGATAGACCGCACCTACAACTTCAGGGTGATGGAGAGAACCCTTACTCAGGAGTGGGGATTAAAAGAGAAAGTGCATTTCAAGCAGCTATAAGTGGATATTTGTTTTCGTCCAATTCACCCATTGGAGAGATATGCAGGGAGTCATTGAGGGTGCACTATGAATATTTTTTAAAAAATTACTTCTCTTCAAGGAAGTATGTAAGGAGGAGCAACCAGGGTAGATCACCATAAATTGAAGTCCATTTTGGATCAAGTTATATGGAATTTGATTGGGTTACAAAGGGGAGAGGGTGGTTATAGAGATTGTGGAAAGGGTGGGGGAAGTTGTACAAGTCAACTGTGATGAATCAGGATGGGACTCTTCCCTCTGAGTTAGGGTCCTCTTAGATGTGACCAAACTGATGAATTGGGTATTGAAGGTTAGGGTCAAGGGAAGAATCATGGTGGAGGTTGAGGTAAAGTAGGAGGGACTCAAAAACTTCTACTTTGGATGTTCAAATCCAATGTTGGGGAAACTGGATAAAAGTGTCACCATTGAAGCAAATAAGACATGAACGAGAAGCATCTCTGACAAGAGGGATAGCCAGAAGAAATCTTACTTTCCAAAATAGCAAGACAATGGCTTTGTATAACACGGAAGAGAAGGGGGATTCTAGCAGAGATGAGGATTGACGAGAGGGGTTGGGAATGAGGCACATGCTTGAAGAACAAAATCAAAATCACCTATGGAAGTCACCGATAGAGGAAATGAGTATGAAGCTGATGCAGAGTAGGGTTGGTAGTCATGAGAATTCCTCTTGCCACCGATTGGGAGAAAAAGATGGGGAATGAGGAGAGGAAGGTGGGAGGAGTGTGGGGAGGGATGGCACATTTAGACATGAGTAAGGTGACTCAAAGAAGGGGGTAGAGGTCGGGGGGAAAATGATAAGAAACAACGATGATCAGGTTCACTGTGGCGGTGCTTTTGGCTTTACAGAATGGTTTGAGGATGGAGGAGATAGAACCTAAAGGGGAGGAAGAGGAGGTAATCGTGATGAACCAGTCATCATAGAATGTGCAAAGGAGCTTAGAGGAGATCTAGTAGCATGATGAATAGACCAGCGATGTTGAGAAAGAAACATAGTGGGTGGCCACAATAACTTAGAAAAAGAAATAGGTTGGCGGAAAAGGAAAAAAACAAGGTAAAGAAACAACACCAACCACCAAGAAACATGTCCCTTGGGTGTATAAGATGAGAAGAGGATCTAGATTAGGCATTCCATAGAATAAAGTCTTTTGGGATTCTCTGGACAGTAAAATAAGTAGGAATTTAGAGTTGTGTGATATGGAGTTAGATGAGCAATCTTTGTAGAATGTGGTTGGAAAAAAATTAAAATAGGGAGGGGATGTTGGTAATGTACATGATGGTGTTGCAATGACACAAGTAGAGGATCTTGGTGGTGGCCAACCCCGCGAAGAGAAATGAAAATCCTCAGTTGGAACTATTAGTAGATAGGAGACCCTAAAACAGTAAAGGCTCTCCAATCTTGGTGTGGGTGAGAATGCCAAAATATAGTCTTCATCATGGAGATTATGATTGTAGGAAATAAGCTTGAAGAAACGCAGAGGAGTTGTAGTTTCTGAGAAGGTTTGTGCCTTTCTAGTAATGGTAGAGTAGGTGGAATTGGGTTTTGGTAGTAAGAGATTGATGTGGAAACTCTGACATATTCACAGATATGTTTAGTGTGCTTGGTAAAGGATGGTAAATGGAGAACTATTGGTATTTATGGTTGGGTGGATCAACAAAATAAATTCAAAACTTAGGAACTGATGGGGAAGCTAAAATGTGAACCAGAGGAGCTAGTTATTTTGTTTTGGAGATTTCAATCAAATTGTCTCACATTCTGACAAGAAAGGGGGGCCTCCAAAATAAGAGAAATGTATACAAAACTTTTGGGATTCTATCGATGACTATACTTTGGTGGATTTGGGCTTTGTGGGGAATATATACAAATGGCGTAGAGGACTATCAATTGTAATACTTGAGAGTATAGACATGTTCCTAGCTAACATGGAATGGAGGAGTCACTACACTTATTGCAAGGTGTTTCATTTGCCTATCTTGAATCTGATCATGCACCTATTCTTTTACCAGTAGACACTAGAGAGATCCACGGAAAGAGAAGAAATAAATTTGTTTGCCTCTGAACCTATGTGGGCCAACAAAAAAGAGTGTGAAGTCAGCATCTTGGGAGCAAGTTGGTAATAATGGGATAACAAGGTGAAGTCACCATACAAGAATATCCACCTGATCATGTAGCCCTACAGAGATCAAAAGAAAAGATGAAGGAACTACAATACTAGTTGAGGAAAAATGAAGAATACGAGTATGTAAGAGAGAGAGTTAAGGAGATCAAAGAGGCAGACTGAAATACATCATACTTTCAGCAAAAAGTGATCAACAAGAGATAGAGAAATCACATAGAGGGTCTAAAGAATGAACAAGGCATACGAAAGATAGAAGAGAAGGAAATTAGCAATATAGTCATTGATTTCTTTACACAACTGTTTCAAACTAGTGGGTCTTTGGGTTTTGAACAAGCTACAAAGGGAATCCAGTGGTTAATAGATGCAACACTAAATGAAAGGTTGAAAAGAGATATCACCGATGAAGAAATATGGGCAGCATTAAAGCAGATGCATCCAAATAAAGTATCAGGTCCAGACAGTATGAAGGCACTATTCTTCTAGAAGTATTGGAATATTGTGAGGCTAGATGTGGCAAACTATATCAAAGGCTGGTCGAAAAGGGAAAGGAGCTTGTCTGAAATAAATGATACTTTGGTGGTGTTGATTCCAAAGGTAGAAAAGTCTATGGCAAAAGGGTAGTTTAGACCCATTAGTCTTTGCAACATCATGTACAAGAATGCCTCTAAGTTAGTTGAGAACATATTAAAACCACTCATGAATAACATTATTTCTGAAAACCAGAGTGCATTTATCCCAGGAAGGCTGATCACAAACAATGCTCATATTGCCTATGAAGTATTATACACTATGAAAAAGAATAAAGGAAGGAAACATGACAACATTGCACTAAAACTGGATATGTCCAAAGTGTATGATAGAGTGGAGTGGAACTCTCCGATATACGTCATGGAGAAAATGGGATTTAGAGAAAAATGGAGGGAAAAAATCCATGACTACATCATGACCGTCAAGCATTTGTTAGCCATAAAATGGAAATTGGACTAGGAGGAGCCATCATGGGGACTTCACTAGGGAGACCCTCACTATCCTTACCTTTTTATTATTTGTGTTGATGTTTTCTCTACTACTCTTCTTACTGTTGCACGTGACAATCTTCTTCACAAAATTAAGACAAGTATAGGAGAGCCATGTGTTTCACACCACTTATTTGTATATAATAATATCTAGTTTTCTAGAGCAAGTAATGTAGATGCATGAATGTAGTTGAAATTATCATCCAGTATGATCAGGCATCCGATCAGATGATAACTTTATCCAAGATAGAAGTCATCTTTAGCAAAGGTATTACTTACACAAAGAAAGAGGAACTCAAAAATCTTCTAAAAGTGAGGGAGATGGACAAACATGCATGCTACCTCGGTCTCCTGACTACTATTGGGAGATCCAAGAAGTAGGTGTTCAGCTACATAAAAGAGAGGATATGGCGAAAGATTGTAGGGGTGTACGGAGAAACTTTTTTCGAAGCCAAGAAAGGAAGTGATGACTAAATTTGTTACACAAATAATACCCACATATATGATAAGCATTTTCCAGTGGCCATTAGTCACACTTGATGAGATCCATAGCCTCATTATCAGGTTCTAGTGGGGAGCAACAAACAATGAGAGCAAAATCTCATAGATGAGCTGGAGCAATCTGTGTAAACCAAAAAGATAGGGGGAACTTGGATTCAGAGACCTACATGTCTTTAACCAAGCATTGTTGGCTAAACAACTGTGGAGACTGGTTTCAAATATGGACTCTCTAGTGTGCTAAGTCTTAAAAACAAGGTATTTTCCCCCATTCCTCCATATGGAAGGCAACAAGAGGGTATAATCCCATTTACAAGTAGAGGAGTTTATGGAGTGCGAAGGCATTGCTGAAGGAAGGGGTGGAGTGGAGAATATATAATGGGGGAGGAGGTGAAGATATGGAGTGATCAATGGCTACCAAAACGAAGAGACATGTTGGAACGAATACTAAATGATGAAGGAATATGATATACCAAAGTCAGTGAGTTGATGACATCGGGAGGGAATGAGTGGGATAGGGACAAGATAAGGAATTGTTTTCCAAAGATATATGCAAGTCGAATGTATCTCATCCCACTGAGTATAATGAAGTCTAGGGACATGTGGAGATGGTGGTCGGCAAAGAAAGTGTTGTACACTATCTGCTCGGCCTTTTGGTTGAGGTTACTAGGAAAAGTGGAATCTCGAAGACACATGGCTCAACAAGGTGATCACATATGGAGTAGAATTTGGAGATCAGATTGGATGCCCAAGACTACACACTTCCTATGGAGAGTTCGTACTGGTGGCCTAGCTACCAGAGGCAGACTTTTTGATAGGCATTGTGTGGATGTTGGCAAATATACCATGTGTATGTCGAAGAAAGAAACCATACCACACATATTAATTAGATGCCCAAACACTACTAAACTTTAGGAACATATGCAGTGAGACATACAGTGGATCATTGATGATGTGAAAGATAGGGAGATAAGGGAGAGTGTGGAGGCTATTATGGATGGACTAGTGGTGGTGGAAAGTGAGGAAATGGTAGTAGCCATGTGGTAGATTTGGAGAGGGGGAAATAGTCAAGTTTTCCATGGTAATGTGATCAATAATGGATATCTCTTGTAGAATTCCTTAGCTATGATCTGGGAATATAAAAGAGAGTGGATGGAGAAAGGAGACACAGAGACAATGATGAGTAGTGAGGTAGACTTGTGCTAGACCCGATCGCTAGAGGGAAGGGTGAAAATCAATCTAGATGCGTCATGCGGAGAGGACAACGGAGCAACAACTAGGATGACAGTGAGAAGCAGTGAAGGAAGCCAACTGTCTTTGGTTGGCAAGAAGCTCGGGATAGGTTCAGAGGTCACTGTGGTGGAGGAAATCAGCTTGAGGTCATCACCGTTGTGGGTGACTGATCTTGGGATTAACACTATTGAAGTCGAATGTGACGCTTTAGATGTGGTTTAGGCATGCATGAATAGTGAGTCGAGGAGGGTTTATCTGGGAGCCATTGTGGAGGACATTACTCTGACTAGTAAATTTTTTAATACATATTGTTTTTCCTTTGTTAGATATAGTTTCAACATGGTATCCCATGTCGTAGCAAATTTACATCGAGAGGATCATTTGATAGTTTTTCCTTTATGCATTCCCCTTCATTGCAAACTTTATGTCAGTTGATTAAGCCTTTTATGGATGATAGGGGATCCCAATAATATGGTCCCTCAATCTTGCATCAAAAAAATATATATAGTCTACACAAAATGAAGTGAACAACCCAAAGTTCACTATGTAGTTGAAGAAATCATAGATCAACAATCAATGTTACACAAAATATTGTGATAAATTATTAACCATGATTATCTTACTAAAATAACAATTATGTTACAGCTAAACATTTTTAAATAAGAAACAACATCATACCACAAACACATAGTGAGGTTATTATAGTTGAAAACTATTGGTTATCAAAGAAATTAGTTTTATCTTTACATCCTTTAAATCCCTATTTATTACTATATTACACGTTAAAAAAATCAACAACGGTTTATAGTAATTCCCACATTCACACTTACAACAAACTAATCACATGACAGTGTATGGAACTTGAATTCCATAATTGAACTAGAATTACTAGAAAAATTGATTCCATATAACTTATAACTGACATCAAACCAATCACATCCTTAATGCACTCAATCCAAGTCCTAGAGATAGGAGCTAATGTTGAATTATACAGTCGAGTTGAAGTATATTTGTTTTTAATAGGTAAATGGATTGCCAAAAAGAAAATTATAGTCAAAATGCTACATAATAGAAACCAGGTCATAAGCCCCATTTGCAAAATCTATTTAGATCATAATACCCATTTACGAAAAATCCATACATGGGTTTTAACTAAAAAATCCTTGGAATATGTTAGCATGGGTGTGTAATCCCTTTTCTCATCTTGTTCTAGATTTTGAAACATTTATAATATATCTACTTATCTTCTGTAAGATTCCACTATTAGTAGGTCTTCTGTGTATCATGTTTTTCCATGTAGAAGGTCTTCTCAAAGAGTATACCCAAGTTGAATTGTTAACCCGAAATGTGATGGTGCTATTATTGGTTTTAAAATTTAACACTCATCATCAATTATGATGTTATATTTGTAGTCTACTGAGAGTATTTAAAATTGTAACAAACATCACAGCTTATGAAGATGACATGATATATGATACGCATATTGGAAATATTTCTATTTCTAGTTATTTTTTAGCAATCTTTCACTAGATTAAGGAAGAAATAATCCAATAAAAAATAGAGGTAAAGAGTTCAGAAGAAATTGTGCTTGACGATGTGTCATGAAGATCACTATTCTAAAGATTAAATTTTCCACTCATATGCATGCGCTTGTCCAATGGCTTGCTTCATAGATTCATTCATCTGTAACTTAAGAACCGTCTCCTGGTTCTTGCAAGAGAGGAGTGTCAAATAGTTTGTTGGCCATTGAATTCACCGGAAAAAAATATGTCATAGGACATGTTTGGATGCACAATATTGGGTAGAAGTAGGTGGATAAGAAGTAATAAGATGAGATGGATAAAGGTGATGTGGTGGGCTAATGGCAAGGTGGTAGAAGTTGCACAATATTGGGTAGTAGTAGCTAGTAGAGAACAATTCTCACACACAACATCTCTCTCGTGTTGAAATATTTTTTTGCACTTCTAGTTGCTTATTTGTGTGTTAGAAATGGTTGGAACAAATTTGTTTTGTATATGTATGAATCCCATGGATAGGTACCCAAGATAATTGTGTCTCCCTCTAAAAATGATTTATTAATGAGTTTTGAAAAAATGTTTTTTTGGGCACACTCAAAAAGGAACAAAGCGACTAAGACAAGTTAAGCAAACGTCTATCTGGATGGGAAAAAGGATGTGATTTTGTTCAAAGAGATTATAGTTTGGGAGGCTCAAATAAATTGCCTTTCTAAGGCAATTAAAGGAATAGGAAATTGTGTGTCTTTGGGATTTCAAGCAAGAACATTAAATTCCACTGAAACAAAACAAAATAATTTTTTAAAAATATCAAATTGCATGCATGTTATGCTCTATAGTGGACCAGTTTGGGCCTAGTGAGGTAAGGTGTGGTGAGGGGAGGTGATGTTGCATGTGTTGTGTGTGTTTTTTATTTTTTCAAAGCCCAAAGAACATACAATACCAATCAGACATAAATTCAAAAGCCCCAAGAAAGGCCAAGAAGTCTTAGTTCTCCACTCTCACTTAAGTGAATCCCTCTCACATTATAAGTGAAAAATGTGGGACAAATGATGGCTGAGAAGTTTGAAACATAGTAAACTTGTGACTAGAATACAATATCTTCCCACATATTTCATAAATTTCAAAAAACATTATATGGGAAAATTGAAAAAAGGACACTAAAATTATGTTTTATAGCATAGATAGCTAGTGACTTTGAACCTTGTCTGAAAATTGTTCATGTACATCTGGAGAGACAAGGCATATTACATCTTGAACCATACTCTCTAACTCGGATTTCAATAAACCAAGGAAACATAGTACGGGAAGGAGGATAGGTTAATATCGTTATGCACATTGTGGACTCTACGTATCTATTTCATGAGCGGTCTAGTGAGTATGCCTGATTCACATAAACCTAGGCCTAGGGTTACACTCGCATAGTAGGTTTTCTCAAGGATGTATGGTCTAGTACTACACCTTATCAAACATATGAGCTTGACTCCATTCGAAGCAAAGCATGTCTTCTATTAAGACAACATCAAAGCACAAAATGCCATATAGAAGGATCCAGAGTGAAACCCTACAAGGTGTGTTTCTTCCGAACATATGCATAGCTTAATTATCCCTTTAAACTATTTCTCTTGATATCTCAAGTTTTAGAAAGGTAGGATTACCATTTTGGTGTTCAACTCATGGGTAGAACATCCCCCTCGATGCACTCAGTACTAGATTTCTAGCTAGATATTTTGTGAGATGACCAACAATATTTTGTACATACCTAAAAAACTATAGAGACATAACACCAAGGGTAATGAAATATCTCACATCTTCATGTGTCAATCTCCTAAAGCACTACCTTGGGTTACCCATAGATTTTTTAGCTTTATTAATGACTGAACTACCATCACAATGAATTGAGGTAGGAGGAAACCATTTTGATATTACGAGTAAAATGAGCAAAATATTTTCATGTCAATCAGTCCAACAACAAGAAAACACCTATAAACTCAGCCTCCATAGTGGATCTAGCCCTCACACTTTTCTTGGATAATTTCTAAGAAACTACAGAACCACCTAGGAAAAACATATAACCAATAATTAATTTGATTTCTTTTGAGATAAAAATCCAATTTTGCATTTGTATAGCCTTCTAACATTGTTGGGAAGCCAGTGTAATGAATACTATAACACATGGTACATGTAAGATACCTAAAAATTCTAACCAAAGACTAGTACATATACCACATATAGTGTTAGTTAAATTCAAACTAAATGTTGTTTTGTACTGACACCTAAGTGGGAGACACTACAACTAAGGATCTTTAGTGTCAGTTTTTAGGACAAGCTAAAATTGACGTCACGGAACTAGTTTAGGTTGCTATAAAAATAGAAACCAATGAAACAAAGTGATATCAGCAACAGTTATAAGATTGTTCTAAGATTATAGGTGTCAATTTGAAAGATGAACCAACAATAGAGATATGTGTCATTGGTTCAAAAGAAATGAACTCATGCGAGAGATATGTTTTGTAGTTCAAAGCATAGAAATTGACGCTACATGGAATAACATAGTCGTTGATTTGTGTATAGAAACCAATGTCGCATGTATATTTTTTTAGTAGGAATACATATCTGAGGTGTCATCGGTTTGTCTTATAAAAACTGATGATGTGGAGCGATACAGATTGGTCATGCTTGGTAGCATGGTTATGTTGCAGGCTAGGTAGTACAGTCATGTTGGATGACATAGTAGTTTTAGAATAGCCATGTCATCAATTTTATCATAAAATCAATGCAAATCAGCAACTTTGGTTTTTATAACAACTGACTTTGCAGGTATGCTCTTTTCTATGACAGGTTTGCAGACCTACTGCTCAGTTATTCAGCAGGATGCAGAACCTATTATTTAATAGAACTGTAGGTTTCATCTTGTGTTTAGATTAATAAAAGGCCACCATGACTACAAAACCTACAATAACAAACACATACAAATTGTTCACAATCACACAATTCTTTCACAGACATGCATTTCAAATCTCATCAACACTTAATTTCATTCTCATTCCATTCTCATGCACATACACAATTTAGAAAACACGTACAATTCCATTCTTTGATTCCATTCTCATGACAGGTACAAATGCAATTCTCATTGTAGTCATTCATCCTCACATTCATTCACGCACATATGCACATAGACACACATCTATCACATATACACCAATAATCACTACCATCAAATGTAAGTTGCAAAAAATCTTAAGTATCACATGTATATAGAAATAATGACATCAAAGTTTAGAAAACTTATATTTCATCCCAATCAAATACAAAGTTAACTTCCTTAAGAAAGGACTTTGTCCATGCTTATTGTATCCCATCAAGAACTTCATTTTTATAGAACTATGTCATGTCAAATATTTATAAAGAGAATGACATAATTTAAGAATTTAATATGATTTTTTTTATTATCAAATGAGACAATTTTCTTATGATTCAAGTGAGATTACCTTTTGTATACAATTGTTGTCTAGTGTCTTTTGTTTGACAATTAGGTCCATATACCACATCATGTAGTATCCACATGCCCAATTATTACTTTGTAATTGACACTATAAATTTATAGTCATGTGAAATGTTAATAAATAAAAGTAGACATAGTTGGCATATATGCATTGGAGTCAAAAAACTACCTCAATATTCTTTGAACTTAATAATTTATTTTTTTATCTACCTTTCCTTTGGCCTTTCTAAATGATTTATACCCCTATATGTTAAAGTAATACACTTATTTGAATTAGTAAATAGTCATGCAATGATGCACACATTAATATCTATTAACGGATATAAAAATTTACTTACCCAACTAATGTCATTTTCATTATGTTTCATCCACTCCCTACTTTGTTACCTGAAGGATCTAGAAACTATGTAGTTAGCATCTCGGGAACAATTACCAACAACTAAAAAATCTTATTACTGAGTGAAAAGAAGAAAAATAAAAGAAAACTCAAATTCCACAATAAAATGTAATTCATAACTCAAAAGTATAAGTGAAGTTCCCAAAACTTACTCAACATTGAAAGAATCTATAAACATGCTCCTTATCATAGTACGTAATCACTAACATATGTTGGGTCTTTGTCGGCATGGCTAATCAATGATGGAACTAGAAATGACACATTAGTTAGTGTGAACTGTCCACATACCATTTATAAGTGGTTGCAAAACATATGTGTGCATTAATATATAAAGAAATAGATCAACATATATTTTCACATATATCGAATGAAGGATTTAGCCATATGATCTATCATAGTTTCATTTAACCAATCATAAGTAAATAGATCTACAATATTTGGTAAGAATACACTAGTATCATGATTTTGACCTAAAGTGTCCAACTAGATATGGACCATCATAGTCGAACCTTCTTGTAAGTAGCACAGTCATAGTATCAACTCCCTGCACTTAGGACCTAGCGAGTCAAATAGGTCCTTTGCGGTCCAAGTAGGTTCTTAAAATTTTAGAGGAGGAAGTGCAGGAGGAACTATGGGGAGTTTCTTAGGCGATATGAGTTGCATATATTCTCATATTAATTGCCAATCATATATACGAGTAGAAAAGAATCACACATGCAAATGCAATAAAATTTAGCATACATCTAAATAGATCTTACGCTTTGGGCTACACAAACACTGACCTGCCTAAATCACACATCCGAAAAGGATCAGATCTAGAGTAGCCGTCTCTTAAATTTATAACCCGGAACTTAGGCCCCAACAATTATTATACGGGGTCCAATGTAGTAAATCGAGGTCAATCCACAGGGAAAAAGAGTGACAAGTGATAAGAGCGTAGAATCTTGGCTCAGTTACACCAGTCAAAGGGTAAGGTTATGTTTTGGTGTTCCTCAGAGAATGATGTTACTCCAACCAAACAAACAAGATAAAGCAAGTAAAACAAAGAAAGAAGTAAAAAAAGAGAACAAGTAGAAACAAATAGTGATATCGCATAACATGTATGACTGGGAACCTGGATTGGGTTTCACCATCTAAGGTCTCTCACCAGCATGCAATACTCACACTCATAGTATACCCTTATCAAGATTACAAGCAATCATTTTAATGTCTATTCCCTCCTCTCTCGATCTTAGGATGGATCTAGATTATGAGGTTGTCTCTCTCTCTTGAGAAGGCAAACAAACAATCACAAAAATAACCATATGACCATTATTTTAAGAACTCCAAAATTTGTGTGCATTTGTGGAACTCCGTAACACTTAGATAAGGTTAGTAATACTCTTTCATGGAACTAACAATCAAACTTCACAAGATGGTAGCTAATCATACAAGTGAGGCATTAACACCACGAGTATGGAGGTAATCATTACTAAGAGCATATATTCAATGGATATAAGTTTTTACATGTTGGGAGAGCCTTAGTGGCTAGTCCCAATGCAAGCTATGTGTTTCGCCACTCATTATGGTGAGTAGCATTAAATATTTACAAATATAATCAGACATGAGAGAGAACGATGAAGTGACAAAGGAGATGGATGAGGATGAACACATCTAGAGAAAAAGAAGGGAGGCACACCAACTGTGACCACAAATAACCAAGGTTGATGCACGTATCCTTTAAATCTAGATCTGGAGTGGGCGTGGAGAATGGTTGATCCTTCTCTCAAAGAATAAATTGTTGGTGCTTGGTGATGTCATATATGTGTTCTCTCTTTTAGACTTTCATCTTCAAGAATCACGAACCAATGGCAACATTGGTATGTGATGTGGATGCACTTCGTCGTCTCTCACATGTCGTGACCCTTTCCATGCATGAAGTGGATGGCTATTTATAGACACAACCCATGAGGTAACCTCCTTAAACATCAGTAGATACTGATACTGATGTGGGTTAGTCAATCACCGATATCATGAGTCTCCATTGGCCACTGTGGTTGTGAATTCACATATCGTCGAGATGTGTTGGCTATTGATATTGATCATCTCTAGTGGATGCCTGAGTCAGTGATTTTTGGGGTGAATGATACTAGTGATAATTGAAGTGGCATTTCCATCGGTCTCTAGGGTGAGCATGTCGGGCAGTCATTGAGATATCAAGGCCAGCGACCGCTGATGTGATGCAAAGTCATCGGATACCAAGGTATAGGATGTCAACGACCACTGAATGTTGGGGTTCCAATGACCACTGAAATTGCATCCTAGAAATCACTTTTCTTAGGCTTGGCGACCGCCTAAATGTGGTATTGTCAAATTTCCCCTATATCCAAGTCCATTTCTGGTGGTATTCTATGCAAATCAAGGAAAAGGGGATGAAACTAGGTAGTTGTATCAAAAGTTGCCAAAACAAGAAGATTTATCTAGATAAAACATTGTCAAACAATAGGATAATTGTAAAATAGGCACTCTAATATCCACAAAATTGGATGTTATCAACCCTCCCAAACTTAGAGTCTAGCCTATCTTCGAGCTAACAAATAGAATTGAAGCATCAAACAATTTCAGAGGGCTTTATTAGATTATTGTTTTTTGTAGTGTGAAGAATGTCATTACGTCAACCTTAAGGCGAGACATATGTATGATGACTAGGTGATGTCAATATCAAGACTCTCTCTTAGAGTGGGAGTTGCAATATTCATATTTCCTATTATGACCTTCTTTTGAGGAAGGATTTCTCCATTGTGATACACTGATGATCCTTTTCCAAGGTTCTGGCTAAGGTAGCTTTCACACCCAACTTCTATTTTTTTAGTTCCTAACTATTATGTTGGGGTAGGCTAGGCCCATAGTGTTTCCTGCCTTTATCTGGTTCGCTCAACCATATTTATTGTTGTAATGACAATGTTACCCGATTGGGTCTTATGTAATTTTAGTTGGCTGAGTGAGATCCACTTTAAAAGGTAAGTGAGTATGTTTGGCTTCCAGGCTTGCGGCCCTTAGAATTTTTTGCAACGATCACAACTCTGAAGATTTTATTTCACTTGAATTTTATTCTTTCTTGTAGGATTGGGTGATAGGATTTTGTTTCAAAGATGGTTTTGGGCTGCCATGCCTCTTTTGATCCCAAAGTAGGGATTTCTAAACTAGAAGGGATAGCTATTTCCTCCTTGCCAGGATTATGTGCTTTCCTACCTATACTTGAGAACAATGTGATTGATCTGAAATGTGTTAGATCAAGTCCTTCTTACCTCAAGGATTTATCTTGGAAGGACAATCATCTTTGTGCATTTTATAATATCTTGAGGTAAGGTTGATGTTAAAACATTATCACACTTGATTTTTTGGTTAATTAAATTTTCCAAATCCATCATTCTTGAAATAATTTCTAGGAATATTAGATCCAAAATTGTGCTTGTTGCATTAATTCTAGTAAATACTTCTAATTCCTAGTCTGAAAGTTTAAAAATATTCAAAGATTTCCCAATTTAAATCAAAGTTTTGATGATTTAGGCAATCAAAAATAGCAATCACAGTCAAAAAGTGTGTAAAAACTTGATGAGAAAAGGGCTTATGAGAGTAATACCTTCCACGCCCATCTACAACCCACCCCCAAACTTATCACACACTTTGTCCCAGACTGAAAAAGATGGAGGCTGGAAATAAATGAGAGGGGTTTATTCGTTATGTAGGGGCACCTTAAATGGCCCAGTTGGAAGGCAGTAGCATGTCAGTATGGAATTCTCAGAGCGTGTGGTAGTGCTCCTGCAGCAGACTTTTGACTTTCATTCCCCATTCTGCAAGAGCTGACATCCAGTAAAGGCAGTTGAAACCACATTGTTGGATTGTCAAATTTGTTGAGGGCTTCTATTGATAAATTGTGGCTTCATAAAGTCTTTGTTTGGGATGTTCTCTTATCCCCTATAGTTCTCCTATATCATTATAGTTATTGCCTCCACACAAGTTTGCACTTTTTCTTCCATGACACTCTTTGACATTGTACCATCTGTGTACTTTTTCTAGAAGTAGGATTCCTTGCAGCTGTTATAGAGGACTACGGTTTATTCCTTGATGTTGATTGCCAACGGTTGTTGTGTTGGATTGTTAGGAAGATGAACTCTGTAGTGAACTTTGTAGGCATTATAGCAGTCGCTCCTTTTCGACAAAGTCCTTGTTTTTTATGATGTCCTCTGCTAACATATAGTATGTCATGTGTTTATTATGCACAACATATATAAGTAGGGACTAGTAGGCTATCATTACACTCACAAACATGTACCCATTTGGTCTTAGTGTGGTGTGAAGGTCGTCCTTTAGAATGCAGATGACATCTCTTTCATAAAAAACTTCACCCAACTCATCATCTTTTTTCAATCTTTTCATTATTATCTACAATGACTCTAGAGAAAGGTCTTCATAAGACCATCTATTGAAGTCTGAAAACTGGATTTTATGGTCCCAGCTGTCCCCTCAGGCCTTGCTTCATGCATCCCATCCTCATATATCTCCCCTTCCTCTAGTTCCTCTGTTATAGTTTGTGCATCTGGTTCGGGAATGGTTGGAAGAATTTGTGCCTCCAGAATTTCTGGTCTCTTAGTTGGGGTACGCACATGTTGCTCATTTTTTGTATGCTCTTGAGGTTGACATCTTGGTGTTATTCTTTGGCTAGAATAGTTCTTTGATAAATTCTGAGTTGAGTTTATCCTCGAACAACTAGAATAGTTATTCTGTTAAATACGAGTTGAACTTTATCTGGGTGTAGGAACTCTTCTAAAGCTATGGCATAGAGTACTTTGAGTAAGCTTTTATGTACCCTTGCTCATTTAAAAAAGATTCCTATATAGTGATCTCTTGTGAGGGTTCTCCCATTGTTGTTGTATAATTTGATTATGCTTGGGAGACTATCTAACACATATGCCAGAACATGGACGTCTTTGCATGATATACGAGATACAGAGGTCATGTCCATTCTATCATTTTACTTGGAAGCATAGGAGACATCATTTCTCTTGGAGTTTCTTTTATGGGTGACACTTGCTCCCTTGGTGGTGCACCCATGAAGAAAGAAGTAAGGTCAAATTTGTCTTCATGTGATGTACCTTCTCCTATTGTTGTTGTTTTTGCTACCAACATTGGTTCTTATATTGGCATTTTTGGGATTTCAGGTGGAACTGTACTGTTTGTTGCATTGTCTCATGGAGGTGTTGATTCTTCTAGAATCATTTCAAGCATTTTTGTGTCTAATGAAGTGAGGGTGGAATTTCCATCTTTCCATCATATATGACGGTGTGAAGTTCGTTGTGGTTCAGGTTTTATAGGTAGACATTGCAAATGTCCATGCCTATCTTCATCTTGTCCTGGTATCTAGTAAGTGTTGCGTCATCATAGGTCATGGACTTGTCTATGCTAACTTCTTCCTTCTTGGGTGGTTCTCATGTAGTTTGATTCTTTAGAATAGAGTTTTTATCTATGGGTGAAGAGTTTAAATCAAACTCTTGCACCAAAATGTTGGTGATGGCTGCTGGTGTGTTCTCTTTGGCATCTACTTCTCTTCATGTTGTGCCTCTTCTTATTGTGCAATGATGTTCTCCTCTTCTTCTTCCTCATGTTGAATCAGGTTGGATGGGCTCGAGGATGCTTGGGATGGCGAAGCGCTAACCATTTGTTTTGAACTTCTTTGTGCCTACCACTCCTCCATGTACCTCTATTCTTCCTCCACTTATTTTAGGAACTCTTTGTGTTCCTTGTGCATAGCTTCCCTATCTTTGTGCAACTTGTTCCTTTCCACTCTGAGTTCCTCCATCTCTATTACCATTTCTTAAATGGTCTACATCATTTTTCTTAAGCTAAAAAGGACATCTTGCATAAACCGGATAAGGGATACAGTCGTCTAGTCTAGTTGTTCTACCTGCGTGGTTAGTGCTAGCATGCTAGAAGAAATAAATATTTAATTAGACAAAGAGTTTTGCATTTTCTCACAAATGACGTCAAATTGATACCCTAATTCTTCTCCAAGGCTTGTTGACCGCCTTTGTTCATGTGTGCATTTTGTGGTTGCATCTTCTGCCTTTGTTGTTTACTGTGATGTCACTTTCTTCACTTGTTGGTGAGGTGGAGCTAGTTGCTCAGGCTCTGATTATTGTTCTACACCTACATTACTTGTGGTTGTGGATGCCTTCACATGTTCCTCTATCATGGTATCCTTCATCTAGTCAGTGTATTGGTACCTTTGTTGATCACCTACTTTGCTTCAGGTGCCTCTGGCCTTTCTTTGTCTTGCGGTGAGGCTGGTTGGGCACTGGCACAAGTATCGACTCCTTCTTCATTTGTGTCATGTGTACCCTATAGTGTTGGTATCAACTTTTCTTCCCTTGGTTTCTCTTATGGCTGAATCAGTTTTAAAGCCGATGTTGGTGCCTTGGGAACCACATTCTCAACTTTAAAGCTAAGCTTTTTTTTTTTGGTTCTGTCACTTCTTGTCTTCCTATGTTCATGGTTTAGCTAGAGGTTTTAATGCATCCATATGTCTTTTAATGATGTCAAAAAACATTTTTTCAATGTTGTCTCTGGAGACGGTCATTTTATGAGCATCATAAAGGCTCATTTCTGGGAAGAGAAGAAGTGTGTCTGAGTTAACTTGTTTATAATAAAATTTTCTTCCTTTCTATGTAAGTATCACAATAGTGATGAGATATTTGCAGTCTATCAAGCCACTGCCTTTAGTATGCTCGTACTTGTTTATCTATGCTAGGTTGAGAAAATAAAATGATATTGCAGTAATTTGGCCTCCCATGGAGAAATCCCTTGTTCCATCTAGCTGAGTGGTTGTGAACAGTTTGTCAATCAAAAGTCTCCTGATATCGATTGGTATCTTCTCAAGCATGGACTAGATCAAGAATATGTCCCCCCTAGATATGTTCCCTATCTCAAACCTTCTGAACACCGTATTGGAAATGACCTTTTAGATCATCCTAATGAAGTAGGAGATCATTTTTTCCACCTTCGAGTCCCTGGTATGTGCTTTGATTCTTTTTCCAGCCTCTCTTAGGTTTTATGGTTGTTGAATCCTATTGTGTCTCTTTCATATCTAGCTACCATGTTGTCTCTAGCTTGCTATTTTGTTTCTATGAATATTGCATTTAGAATCTTTTCTACCAAAAAGAAATCCTTGCCCATCATGTGGATCTACAACTTAAACTCCCATCTTGCATCATCTTTCTCTCTATCTTCAAGGGGTACCTTGATTAGTGATGACATAAACTCTGCATTGAGGTCTGTGTAGGAGCGTTGAACTTTGGTGCATATGATGTTTAGGTTCAATCCCTTCAAGAACTCTATCACCCGCTCGTTGAGTCCCAATAGTATGAAGTCATACATGTCCATATACCTTGTTGGTTTGAAGTTTTTGTCTTCAAGAACAAGTTGTACCTGGATTCATTTTCCTAGTTTCTAGACTGGAGTGAGGCCTTTAGTTTTTCATGTATTTCATCAATTGATCTTTGTGTCTCGTTGGATGTCGTGTCTGTTGGCGTGTTTGATGATACTACCATTTTGTCTCTATTTTTGTCTTTACAACTACTTTCTTCTTATTTGTTGTTGGGGCATGCAAACCTATTATAGTCACCTTCTGCTTCCCTTTTGCCATTGTTTCTTCCTTGGAGGGGACATATTTAGACACATAGGTTCCCTCAGATTGATAAGATTCTTATCTGACTCTGGTAAATCATGGCATAGCAATGTTTCATAGTGCTCTTTCCACGGTTCTAGCATCACTTTATTTTCCTCGGGCAATTCTGATTGTTTATTTTGGAGTTTGTTGATTATCTCAATCGCTTCCTCTACCCCTACCAAGTAAGTGGGTCACTTGTTTGAATAGTCAGAAGTTGATGAAGACATCATTTTGACTAAAAAGATATTTTTTTTTTCAATAAATGGAGGTCGGTTTCAATCAAATGACTAAAGCATAGTAGGAGGTTGTAAGTAACTAGTACTGAGCAGGGAAGGGTGGGTCAGTATATGATACTGGAGTGAGTTAGGGAAGGAGAAATGTTAATGATTCTCAGCGGTCTCTGAGATTTTAATAATCAAAGTCACAGAGAATTCTGAACTACCTGACAAGGTTTGGTGGTCGCTGAGATTTATCTCAACGGTTGCCGAAAACCATGAAGTCTAGGCGGTCCCTAAGAAATTTGAAAGTTTTTGGTAGCCGAAAATCTAAGAAGTATCAGTGTTAGTTGAGAACTATTCTTCAAAAGTAAAACGTTCGTTGAAAACACAAATATCAATGGTCGCTAAAATTTTTGATAAAAGGTGGTCACCAAAAGTTTTGGGAATTCTTAGTGGTTATTGAGAATTAGAAAAATGTTGGAATCCCTTTTGGGACTCAAATGACAATGGTTGTTTATCATGTCAAACTCGAGTTATGGCCCTTCGCCTTACTCTCAATAGAGATGATGGTGTTTGAAACCCTAAATGTCAGCAATTAAATCAGATGCTACAAATAAGAGCAGGAGAAGAAATCAGCGGTGATGCCTTGATCACACCAGAGTATGAGTAAGGGTGTCGTTGAATCAGTGGTGGAAGATGAAAGTGATAAGGGTTTAGGGTTTAACTTTGTCAGCGTCTTGTTTGTTGATGAGTTACGGTGACATAGAGGTCTGGCGTCGAATGGTAGGAGCTATGGTGTACCTGAATGAAGATGGCAAGGGATGAGGGCTTCGTCGACAGTGGGTTGGCATCTCTCATTGTCATTTGTGTTACACTCTAGTCTTCTTCAAAATTCTCTAGAGCTTCGTTGTTGTTAGAATCATAGTGAATGACTTGATATAGATTCGAGGGGTTATAGACCCTTGGGTCTAGGTGATTGTTGAAACTTTAGTTAAATGGTCACTGAAAAGTTGGTCTTTGAAACTTCTTGATCAGTAGTCGCCAAGATTATTTTGCATGGATGGTCTCTGAAACTTTTGGTTCAGTGATCACCAAGATTTTAGACCAGTGGTCACTGAATAGTTGGTTAAGCAATCATTTAAACCCTAGAGGTTGCTACGGTTGTAGAAAATGTGATTCTCAGCTACCGATGAGTATTGGCTTGAATTGACTAATCTTTCCTAGTTCAGCTGATAGTTTTCTCTAAAATTTGCTTGATCTAACAATTTGACACTTCCACTTTCCCAGACATCTATGGGTTATACAATGTAAACACTTTGTGCTTAACCCCATATTTCTTTGGTAAATTTTCAAATTGTCTTTCCCCAAAGTGGGATCATCTGTCACTGATGACGGTGCATGGGACATCAAGCCTCATAGAGACAATCTTCTTAAATAGTTTGATTACTGCCTTTGAGTCGTAGGTGGGGGTCACCAGTGCTTATACCCATTTGGATACATAGTCTACAACAACTAAGATATATTGTTTGCCTCTTTATGATGGGAAAGGCCCATATATTCAATCCCCTATACATCAAATATTTCTACCTTGTTCCAATCAGACATAGGAATTTCATTTCTCTTTGAGATGTTTCTTGTAAGTTGACACTCCTTGCAAGTTTGTACAAATGTTGGAGCATCCTTAAACAGTGATGGCCAATATAAACCTGACTGTATAATTTTGTTTGTGGTCCTATCTCTGCCTAAATGTCCTCCATAAGGTTAAGTGACATTCTTTGAGAATATTTGGTACATCTTCTTCCGGTATGCATCGGAAATAAAGGTTATCAGCCCATTGTGCGGACTAAACTTTTGCAGCCTTCAATTATTTAATGGCATAGTGGATTTATGTCTTTGAATAAAAATGAGAATTTCAAGTGTTTTGGTAAATTTTGAGTGTTGATTGATGTTGATATCATCATTAAGATCCCAAACTTTATGCCCTTTATAGGTATTTAGTTAATTGATCCAACAACTGAGTTTTGGAACCAAAGTGGTGTAGAATATATCTTGAGTTGCGATAAAGCTACGATGAAAATTTCAGGATGATTGGATATTCCTAGTGGAAGTTATTTGGGTTTGAAAATGATGAAATAATGTGTATATCGATTTAGTTGATTAATAAAGTGTAGATTATATAACCTAATATGATGATCTGATAGGGTGTCACTTGCCCCTTTGGTTTAGGGTGGGTAGTGTGGATAGATCCTAGCCATTTGAAGCTAATCTAGTGGTTGGAACCTTTGAGTTTAGTCATTCACAGATCTGCCTTGTTGGGCATGATTTCTAAACCTTTGGATTTCAAATCTAGGGTTGTTGAGATATATTATACCCTACGATTAGAGGAAGGTGGGGGAGCAGTTCTTTGCATAACCCTAACCTCCATAACTCACCCACATCATGGTTCGAGGGGGAAAAGTAATCGATGACTTAGAGGTGCCTTCTCATTATGGTCTAATTGACCCCTTGGAGTGGAAAAATAACAAAATGAGGAGGGATTTTGAGCTCCTTCTCTGTTGGTCTTCTCCACTCAACCAATAGGTTTGACAAGGAAGAAAGAAGTAGAGAAGGAGGGGACCTTGAAGGTCTTTGAGTAAAGGAAAACAAAGCTAAAGATGGGAGAATTTGATCACACACTCTCACATATCCTTCCAAGGTGGGTTCCTTGGTTGATGACCTTAAGTTTAGTGGAGGAGAAGGTGAAGCTCGGAGGATTGCGTGCAGTGCTTCTCACTAAGAATGAATAACATGGAAGAGTTTGAGGAGGGTCTTCAATTCTTAGGGGAAGATTTATTGACGTTTCTCATACTTGGGGATGGCTTTCCCCATTCCTAGTGCCACGATGGTAGCCTTGGCCGACAAGCTTGTGGCCATGGATATTAGGAGCGGACAGTCTGTATTGCTACAGCCAAGAATGGTTGCATATCGGTAGCGGATCTGAGGAGCACATCGTCATTAGTCGAGGAGGCACTTTCTGTAGCAAATTTATTGTCGGATTAGATCCCATCATAGCTCTACATCGAGGAGAACATGAGATAGAGAATGCTTGCTTGTGAAAAAGGACAGGGTCGGTCCAGTCAGACCAGGTCATGAACCAGATCCATAGGTAATAAATCGGGCTCAGACCACAAATCTGGCTGGCTCAAGTGGACCAAAAAAAGACCAGCGCCAACTTAGTGACATGTGTCAAACCCTATTAGGCACACAAAGGTAAATAAATCAATTAATACTCAATTCTTATATAATCCACATGAATTATCTTGATTAGCAAAAAAATACAAGCAAGGTACCCAAATTCTCACAGAAATGAGTAGAACAACATGAAATCATAATATTAGTACTTTGATGCATAAAATAAGTTGATGTAATGCAAAATGTATAATGATAATTTCATGCATAATAATATACTAAAAATGGTCAAATATTATGTAACTACATTAGCAACTTGAGAATCATATTTCTAGCTCATATAAAGTGTCAGATAATGGCTTTGATGCATTAAGTCATATAATTTGCTTTGTATGATTATCTAGGGATAATAACCCTAAATAAAATACAAAAAAATACATGTATGGTCAATAAATGTTAGAATATTCAATATAAGCTCATATCAGTATATTGGAGCGTAATATTTAATTTTAAGATTATGATGATACACATAATTCATGTTATGCAATAAAGATTGCTCTCAATGTGATATAAACCCTAATATGCTTAATGAATATGACCTAGGGTTAATACATGCACACCATGATATGGAAACTAATGGTAATACAATTGATTCTTATATGTAATACAAAATTTGTAACATCAATCCCAGATAATAAGAAGAGCATGACAAGAAATAGTGATGGGAACATCCTTATGCTCTAAGGAAACCCTAATGAATCATGACTAGGGTTAAGATTATGAGACACTGATGGAAATGATACATGATCTTGTCTTAATCAAGGGTTGACCAAGATATAGTTGACATGAGGAATATGTAACTAGAATATCTCTTCCCAAGGTACACTTTATGTCGTACTAGGCTACTATTTAGTATGATTGCATTATATGTATACAAAATACTTGGTATATGATATTGGATGAAATTATTGTTCTTGTATCATATTTTTCTTGATTTTTTCCATACTTATAGTTATGAAACATGAAACATAATATACATGTTCCATGGACAATGATCCAGTGAGAAACATATCTTGGTGAGAGCATGAGAGGCATTCAAATAAGTTTGCATGGAAATCAATTTTTCATTATCAGAATATATGGATTAAAACTATACCATATTAGTTACCTTCCTATAAAATTTCATCACAATAGGACATGTATTGCATTCACAGCAAGCAAATAATTTTTGACGCTCAATATTGAATTTTAGGCTGACCGTTGGACGTAAAGTATGTATATTGTACATATGGGCATGTAAAAAATATTAGATTGTAGTGATTTTTTGTATGAAGGTAAATAAAATGATTTTATTCCCATCCATAAGGTTGAATATTGAAAAAAAACTATAACTTTATGGTTATTCAAATGCCTCTCATGCTCTCACTGTAGAATGTTTCTCACTAGATCGCAACCCTATGTTCCATTATATCCAAGCACTTCATCTCTTTGGTAGTAAAGTGTTAGAATGTAAAGTATTTCAACTCTTTGGTAGTAAAGTACTTGGAAGTGATCTAACTCTTTGGTAGTAGATCACATTGTGAAATGATCCAACTCTTTGGTAGTAGATCATAAAGGCCTTAATGCATTCAACTCTCAAGTAGTAAATGTGTGGATGATATAATGGAAAATATGCTTAAAAGGCATGTCCATTTTTGTTAATAAACATATTTGTTCAAGCATGTTTTTTGTTATCTTTTATTACTACCTAGTATTATCTTTATCTTATTGACAAGTCTTAGTATCGAGAGGTATATAAAAAGACACGTAGGCATACTCAGTACAATATTTTAGAATATTATGAAGACATGTACCACATGTAATATTTTGTTTAGGTTTTGGACTTCTTCTCTTGAAGACCTTGATAGTTGATAGTTGTGTGGCGAGCATATGTATAGGTGGACCTCTTGTCCAAATATAGTACATGTTGTTGGTATAGTATTCCCAAAGATCCAATCATATGAAGATTGCAATGAGGCATATGATACTTCATTGGATAATATTAAAGGTAATTCCATCTATTATGTTTGTCTCACTCATGAGATGATGACACATACATGATAGATGTCTACAGAATGATGTGACTCCATGACATATGTCTTCAGATTAAGGACCTAAATAATGAGACCATATGTATGATAAGAGTACATACATTCTTATTATGTCCCTAGTTGGATATTATTGTGGAAGCAAAATAGAAAATAGTAATACATACGACTAGAGTGTGTGTTGACTGATGATAGAGTCTCATTAGTCATGATATATAATATCAAGTCAAGCACACAGATATATATTAGAGAACACTATATCGGACAGACCCACCATGAGAGTGATACATGGATACCATGGAATGGTAGTCACAATCGTCTCTCATAGTGATAGTGGTGATAATGGTTCTTAGACATGAAATCATTGCACTCGTCACGTGTTGTTGGGTACACTTTGACATCATGAAGCACATTCTTGAAACATGGTTGTTATAACGGTGATGGTTGAGTGACTTTGACACATGGGGATAGTCTGTGAGTGTTAGAGATGGGATTTGTCCCTCCTATAAGGAGTATGATATCCAGGGCCCCTTGTTAAGTGATAATGAGAATTGTATTGACATAGTCATGTGACTCAATATATGATATGTGAACTCAAATGCATCTCAAACATTCTGCTCTAGGTCAATGAACATGGATTGAATGTTGAAGAGGATGACATTCCATGCCTCGAGTTCAATTCGGATATCGATGACAAAGGAACTATATGATCATAGTAACACTAATCAATGATTGTAGGTTGAAGTTGTTCTCCAACTTTTTGAGTTACTTGGGTAGCAATGATGAGTTAGTAGATTTCTCTCATTGCTTGTGATGTCATAAGTTGTTATGAACATTCACTGCCAACGTAAATTGGAACCTATAGGGTCACACACATAGGATACCCCTAGAAGAGGATATTTTCCATGAATGATGTTTAGATTGAGACTAAAGGTGTTTAGGTACTCAATTAAACATACAATTGATTGACTGGACTCAGAATTATCAAGTTCAAGTGTTGAACTAGCTGGTTAGAGTGTCAAGTTGATTAGAAAATGCATTAGCAATGTCAGAACTGCCAATTGACCGGTTCGCCCAGGTGAGCCGATCGGCTAGTGTGAGCCAACCGATCGGTTCACTTGGTGAACTGGGCAGCTCAATGTCCTGCCAAATGAGGAAATAAGGATTTTCCTAGTTGGAAGAAAACTTTTATGTTTCACTTGTTCAATTCGATTGGAATAAGGACTAATCTTTTCATTGATTAGAAACGAATGAGGAAAGTCAATTGCATGAAAGTTTGATAAGTGAAAAGACCTATTCACTGGGTGAACCGATCAGCTCACCTACCCAAATGACCAATTCAGTTATGAACTGATCCGCTCACCTACCCAAACGATTGGATCAGTTGTGAACCGATTGGTTCACCTGCCACAGTACAAACTATTCATGGAATCTTCAGATCCTTCTACTCCCAAATAGAATGGGAACCCTGACCCTACCCTCTACTATAAATAGAGGGGTACTGGGGGATTCTCAGAACACACAACTTAGAACATCAATTGCTCTACAAAGTTGTTGTCTTCTCTGGTTCTGGTAACCGAGAGACACCGAGCAAGTGCTACCTGACTAGGGAGGCACAACGAGGAAAAGACAATTGTTGAAAAGAAATATGTGTTTGGGAGAGCAGGTTGGTACTAGTACACCAACAAAAGGTTCGTCTCCTTCTTACTAGTTCTTCTAGAATGGAAGGAGTTCCAGGTGGTCCATGTGGACTATCTATAGAGATGGGAGATATCTGCCACTTAGGAGGACACGTTAGCCGCAGTCTATGGTGGAGGCCAAAGTCCATGGTGAAGACTAGGAGTTGCACAAACAACGTCCAAGACATGGTGTTGAAGATCGCACATGGATGTCAGGTATTGTCACTGGGCAAGCCCCAGGACCAGGTATATCTCATTAAAACCATCCTTCCCATTACATAGTCTTTGATGTGATCTCCTATTATGGGTTAATGGCCAGTAAAGTTTTTTTTCCGCTTCCTACTCTGAGGCCATAAACCCAACACATGCATATGTAGAAGTTTATTGTTCAATGTGTAATATCAATTTGTAATACTTTATTTTATAATTATATATTGAATGGTGAGCTTGAGTTGTATGTTTTGTTTATTTTTCTTCCGCATGTGCTAATGTTGTTTCCTCTTACTCCCTTGATTTTATTCTTCTTGGAATAGTGTGTGGAGTTTGAATTGGGATTCTCACTAAGGTGAGGGTTTCAATTTGGACGTAACACAATGGGTCAAGGTGTTGAAAATTTAGGTACGTCACTGGTGGTATCAAAGCATGAATAATAGCAAATCCTGACATTTGCTTACTATGAAATTCAAAACTAATGAACCTTAAACTTAAAAAATTCTTTAGGGTTAGAATAGTCATCTGATAGAGACTAGATATGACATATCCTCTAGGTTCGAACCTAGATGTCTAAAAACTAGGTCTAGCCTGGTGCTTGTAATTAAGCAAGTCCTTCAGTGTTAATTGTACCTTATAATATAGCGGTATGGGATGTTACATTATTTAGTGATGAGGGGCACCAAGGGAAGAGAAATCCTAGACATATGGTGCTCCTTGTCAAGGGTAGCTACACAAGTCTACACCATGTTCTCATCCCTTTTACTAGGTGACATGACACTAGACTCTCTACTATGCGTGGGGTACTCATTTTGTGGATTTGATGTTTATTCCAATCGGATCAAACCTCGATAGTTTTCTCTGAGCATGTTTTATCGAAGAGAAACTATATAATATTTTATTATATATGTAAGTAAATACAAAAATGTGTATCAATACAAGTATGAGTAGTAGGTGGTCATGCAACCTAAGTGAAAGTGGATGACATCAATCTAGAAAAGTAGTTCTAGATTAGATGTCTAGAGTCATGCTATAATAAGTAATAGATCAAAATACATGAAATAAGATTAGGTGATGATCTAAGTTTTATATAGATGCTATAAGATGATCATGTTTGTCTTTGAGGATTTGAGTTCAATTTTGAGTTTTTAAGATAAGTTTTGATGATGTAAGCAAGTGTGCTTCTCTATGATAAGATAAGCTAAGTTAAGACAAGGTTGTGAGTCAACATGAGCACCAAGCTCTTTTACAACGGAGGGCCTATAATGTTAGTACATGTTTTAGCATTAACTTTCGAGAGAGTGTGAGACCCATAGGGAGAAGGTCAAAGAACCTAAACTCCAAGATATTATAAATATGATAAATATGTGATATGATATGTCCTAAACTAGACTACTCCTGAGTGAATGGGTTGGGTTGCTTCATGCATGATTCCTATAGATATCTTGAATCCAAGATGTCCCAATGAGGACTACACCCTAGAGTTAGTGAGAGGTTGGTCATATGTGTATATGTAAACATGAATATGAGAACCTACCATATGGGTGAGGGAGAGATACACAAGACCCTAGAGGAGGTAATTATGTTGGATTCTATAAATCCTCAAGCTTGAGTTGGTGGTTCCTTATAGTAATATAGTGGTGTGTATACAATAGAGTTTTGGGTAAGAATATTTCATGGGTAGAACCTATGAACGGAATGTCATATCATGTTTGGTTTGTGCTTGGGTGGCTATAGTTTGTGAAAGCTAACTATCAACTAGTGCCAATGAGGTAATCTGAGAACCCTAGACTAAAGGAGGAAAGATATTTTATATGCATATGAGATACTCATAGAGTTGAGTTAGCTCAAAGAGACTAAGCATGAAACTACCCTCATGATATGGGTCAGGAGAACCTCAATTGGACAAGATAAAGTTTTAATATATGTTTGAGGAGACACATGTATGATTTTGTTTAGCACAACCATAATATCATATGTGTAAGAATGTGACCTAATCTTGAGATGTAATACATGGATTTAACATGATGGAAAACCTAGTAGTGGTCTAATAACTCTTTATGTATAGGTTGTTAACCATATGCATGAATAATGATGACATAACATGAATGACGAATCTAGTGATGAAGTCACTAGTAAAATTTGCAACCTAATATGAAAGTGAGATGAGAGCATATTAATGATAAACATTGAATGTGGTGTCGATATTAGTGCTTAATAACAATGATAAATATTGCATACATATTAGCACAATAGAAAAATGATGATGATGGAACCTTAATATGATCTAGGTTGGTAAAGTTGGTCAACTATAATCAAATCCTTTCAAACATGATAAACTTATTGATGGAACCCTTAATACTTTGGTGAAATGTGGATGTAAATCCTAAAATGTGAGACGTAGTGAAATAACCTGAGTATTTGAAAGAAAAAACATTGTTTTAAACTTAGATGAAGGGGGTGGTGGACCCTAGTTTTGCTTGAATTTCCTAGAAAGATATAAATATAGTTCCAAAGATTGTGGTTGTGTATAATTTGTACATATAGTGGTGCCCTATATGTTGATGAAGACCCTTTTGGGATTTTCCTTAGAATTATATGATAGCTTAATTTCGAAGATAAAATTTATTTTAATATGTATATGATGTGATGTACTGGACCTTATGCTTAATTTCAAGGATGAAATTTCTTTTAAGGTGTGTAGGATGTGATGGACTAAACTTTTGGATCCTTCAAATGTTAATGGCATAGTGGATTTATGTCTTTGAATAACATTGAGAATTTCAAGTGTTTTGGTAAAGTTTGAGTGTTAATTGATGTTGACATCATCATTAAGATCCCTTACTTTATGCCCTTTTGAGTACTTAATTGACAGATCCAACAACTGATTTTTGGCATCAAATTGGTATAGAATGTATATTGAGTTATTATAAAGCTACAATTAAAATTCAAGACGATTGGATAATCCTAGAGGAAGTTATTTGGGTTTGAAAATGATGAAATAATGTGTATATTGATGTAATTGATTAATAAAGTCTAGATTATATAACCTAAGTTGTTGACTAGATAGAGTATCACACACCCCTTAGGTTGAGGGTGGGTTGCGTGGATAGATCCTGGTCATTTGAAGCTAATCTAGGGGCTGGAACCTTTAACTTGAGTCAGCCACGAATCTGCCTTGATGGGCGTCAATTTTAGACCTTTGGATTTCAGATCAAGGGTTGTTGAGTTCTCTTCTACCCTATGGTTAGAGAAAGGTGGTGGCGAGTAGTTCTTTCCATACCCCTCACCTCCACCACTCACCTAGATCGTGGGTCAAGGGGAAAAGTAATTGATGACCTAGAGAAGCCTTCTCGTTATGGTCTAATTGACCCCTTGGGATGGGAAAATAACAAAATGAGGAGGGATGTCTAGCTCCTTCTCTATTGGTATTCTTCACTCAACCAGAAGGTTCGATAAGGAATAAAGGAGTAGAGAAGGAGGGGACCTTGAAGGTCTTTGAGTAGGAGAAAACAAAGCTGAGGATGAGAGGAGTTGATCCCACACTCACACATCCTTCTGAGGTGGGTTCCTTGGCCAACAACCTTGGGTTTACCAGAGGAGAAGATGAAGCTTCGAGGCATGTGTGCGGTGTTGCTCTCTATGAATGAAGGGCATGGATGAGTTCAAGGAGGGTCTTTGGTGCTTTGGGGAAGATTTCTTGATGTCTCCCATACCTAGGGATGGCTTTCTCCTTTCCTAGCATCACGATGGCAGCCATGGCTGACAAGCTTGTGGCCATGGAGCTCATGAGAAGATAACGTGTCTTCTTGTAGCTGAGAACAATCACATATTGGTGAAGGATCCGAAGAGAACATCGTCGTCAGTTGAGGAGGCTCTTTTCGTAGCAGATTGCTTGATGGAGTAGAGCCTAGTGGCGACACTGGATCGGGGAGAATGCAAAATAGAGAACGCTCGCTTGTGAGAGAGGATGCGGTCAGTCCAGAATAAAGAGGCAATAAATTGGGCTCAGACCAAAAATCTGACTGACTCAAGTAGACCAAATAAAGACCAATGCCAACTTAGAGACACATGATGAACCCTAGTAGGCTCACAATGGTAAATAAATTAGTTAATACCCAATTCTTATATAATTCATAAGAATGAGCTCGATTATCAAAAAAATACAAACAAGCTACCAAAATTCTCATAAAAATGAGTAGAACAACATGAAAGAATAATATGAGTACTTTGATGCATAAAATTAGATGAAATAATACAAAATGTATAATGCTAATGTCATGCATAATAATATACTAATAATGGTCACATATTATGGAACTACATCAGAAACTCTATAATCACGTTTAAGGCTCATATGAAGTGTGAGATAATGATTTTGATGCATAAAGTAATGTAATATTCTTTATATGATTATCTAGGGCTAATAACCCTAAATAAAATACAAAAAATACATGTATGGTCAATAAATGTTGGAGTATTCAATATAAGCTCATATTAGTGTATTGGAACATCATATTTAATACTAAGATTATGATGATATGCATAATTCATGTTATGAAAGATGACTGCTCTCAATGTGACATAAAACCTAATACACTTAATGGATATAACCTAGGGTTGATACATGCACACAATGATATGGAAACTAATGGTCATACAATTGATTCTAATCTATAAAACAAAATCAATAACATCAATTCCAGATAACAAGAAGAGAATGACAAGACATAGTGATGGGAATATCCCCATGCACTAAGCAAACCGTAATGAATCATGACTAGGGTTACGATGATGAGAATGTGATGGAAATCATACATGATCTTATCTTAATGAGGGGTTGACCAGAATATAGTCGACACGAGGAATGTGTGGCTAAAATATCTCTTTTCAAGGTATGCTTTACCTCTTACTTGCCCTACTATTTAGTATGATTTTATTATATGTGTACAAAATAGTTAGCATATGATATTGGATGAAATGATTATTCTTGTATGATATCTTGCTTGATTTTTTCCATACTTATAGTTATGAAACATGAAACATAATATATCTATTCCATTATATGCAAGCACTTCAACTCTTTGTTAGTGAAGTGTTGGAATGTAAACTACTTCAACTCTTTGGTAGTAAAGTACTTGGAATTGATATAACTCTTTGGTAGTAGATCACATTGTGAAACGATCCAACTCTTTGGTAGTATATCATAAAGGCCTTAATGCATTCAACTATCAGGTAGTAAATGCATGGATAATATAATGGAAAATATGCTTAAAAGACATGTTCCTTTTTGTTAATAAACATATTTGTTCAAGAATGCTATTATTATCTTTTATTACTGCCAAGGATTGACTTTATCTTATTACCAAGTCTCAATAATGAGAGGTATATAATAAGACATGTAGGCGTACTCAGTACAATATTTTACAATATTGTGTTGACGTGTACCACATGTAATCTTTTGTTTAGGTTGTGGGCTTATGCTCTTGAAGACCTTGATAGTTGAGAGTTGTGTGGCGATCAAGTGTAAAGGTGGACACATTGTCTAAAATCATGTTTATTGGTGGTACATGCATATGTAACATTTTACTGTTCAATGTGTAATATCAATTTATAATAATTCATTTTATTATTATATGTTGAATGGTGAGCTTGTGTTATATGTTTTGTTTATTGTTCATGTGCATGTTCGACTGTTGTTTCCTTTGAATCCCTTAATTTATGTGGAGTTTTAATTGGGATTCTTACTGAGGTGAGGGTTTCAATTTGTATGTCACACAATTGGTCAAGGCAACAAAAATACATGGATGTCACACACATCTTCTAAACAAGATAGGGTCATCCCAGTAAAATTCTTCAAGTCTGAATATAATTTTTTCTTCTCATTATACATGATCTTGAGTGGCACTTGTCAACAAAACAGGTAGTTTATATATATCTACAAACGATGGTGCCCTTGGCCCAACAACTTTGGCCATCATTAGCGACTTGTATGGGTAGTTGTCATTAACAGGTAGGGGATCATCATTGATTATGATGGTTCTTGATAGATGGTCAGGTACTGCATTCTCCATCCCATTTTTGTTAATTATTTCATGGTCAAACTCTTGTAGTTATAGGGATCATCACAAATCCTAGATTTCATGTATTTCTTTTGCATTAGATATTTTATTGCACTGTGATACGTGTTTACTTTCACTTTTGATCCTATCTGATATGATCTAAACTTGTCAAAAGTGAACATTGTTGCTAGCATTTCCTTTTCTGTGGTCGTATAGTTTACTTGCACCTCATCGAGAGTCTTGCTAGCATAGTCGATCACATGATGCTTTCTTTCTTTCTTTTGGCTCAACATGGACCCAATTGTGAAATCGATGGCATCACACATTATTTCAAATGGTAGTCCCCATTCTAGGGCTTGGAGGATGGGCATTGTGATGAGAACATTCTATAGTGTTTCGAACGCTTTGAGACAATCATTCAAGAATTAAAATCTAAATTCTTGTTGAGCATATTATATAGGGGTTTAGAACTGTTAGAAAAATATTTTATAAACATCTTGTAATACTACACATGTCAAAGAAAAATTATCACTCATGTTACAGACTTAGGGGGTGCAAGTTTATATATGGATGCCATTTTACTTACATCGACCTCTATTCCCCTGTTAGAAACCTTGTGTCCCAGTACTAATCCTTCCTGGACCAAAAAATCACATTTTTACCAATTTAGTACTAACTACTTCACTTTGCATCTTTCTAAAACCTTAGATAAATTCTTCAGACAGCTATCAAAGTCATCTCCATAGACAAAGAAATTGTCCATGAAGACTTCCATGATATCTTCTAGGAAGTCAGTGAAAATGGAGATCATGCACCTATGAAATGTCGCGGGTGCATTGCATAATCCAAACGACATTCTTCAGAAAGCATAGGTACCATAGATATAGGTGAATTTTGTTTTCTCTTGATCATTGGGATGGATAGGGACTTTATGGAATCCCACTTATCCATCTAGGAAATGGAAGTATGAGCGGTGGGCAAGGTGTTCTAGGACTTGATCCATGAAAGGTAAAGGGACATGACTTTCTTGGTTGTATCATTGAGTTTCCTATAAACAATACACGTCCTCCACCCAATCACCATTCTTTTTGATACCTCATTGCCCTTCTCTCCTTTTAAAATAGTCATCCCTCCTTTCTTTGGCACCACGTGAATCAGGCTAACCCAGTTGTTGTCGCTGATCAGGTATATAATCCTTGTGTCATGCAACATTATCACATCCTTCTTAACTACCTCCTGAAGCATTTGATTCAACTTTCTTTGTATTTGAGCTAGGGGTTTAGCAATCTCTTCTAGGTTTATATGGTGCATACAACTAGCCAAACTTAAGTCCTTGATGTCTTCTACAGAATATCCTATCACCTTTTTGCTTAGATTTAGTTCATTTATCAATTTCTCCTTTTGGTCTTCCCTCATGGTGGAGTTTATGATTATTGGATTTCTTTCTTTGACATCGAGAAACTCATGATTTATACCTTTATGAAGTTTATGTAGCTCTATCTTGGGTTTTGGTGCTTCTTTTTTTTCCTAAGTCTGCTCTAGGAATGCCTACTTTGCAATTTCAATGGTTCCTTCTTCATCATCACTGCATTCTTCTTGATGTGGGTTCAAATAGTCAAGAAACTCAAAAAATTCTGAGTCCTCTGTATCGGGGTTTGGATCATCTAAGGCTCCTATGAGGGGATCACCTATGGCATTCTCCTCTTAGACCTCTTCATAGAAATGATAGTAGTTGTCCATAAAATAAGTTGATTCAAAAAGAGATGAACCTTTCTTGCAATCTTGTGCATGGAATTCAATGTGATTGTTTCCTACTATAATAGTAATAATCCTAGCCTTGACATATATTAATGCTCTCCTAGTAGAGAGGAATGGTCTCCCAAAGATCATCAGGCATGCTAGGTCTTCTACTATATTGATCACAACAATGTTGCATGGAATTAAGAATCATCCCATGTGGATTGGGACATCTTCCACAATCCCTACTGGCTTTGTGAAAGTGTGGTCAACAGGTTGAATCCTCATTCCAATTTTACCATTTCAGTAAGTCCCAACATCTAAGTTAGAGTAAGGGGAATGATACTAATGCCTTCTCCCAGGTACGCAAGTCCTTTCCTTACCTCATTATCTCTGACGTTAAATGGAATAGTGAATGCCCCCAGATCCTAATTTGTTTTGGACATATTTGTTTGTACAAAAGCACTCGACATTTTTGCTAATTTCATAGTTTCCACATGGTCTCCTCTCCTTCTATTTGTAATTAGATCCTTAAAGAACTCGGCATAGGTCGGCATCTCCTCCATGTCATCCAAGAACGATACATCAAGGTGTAGCTTCTTTACAGCTTCCAGAAACTTCTGATATCTCTTCTTTAGGTGGGCCTTGATCATCTTATAGGGAAAAGGAACTCTTGGCGAATACAAATCTCTATTTGTAAAAGCCTCTTTAGCAAGGTTAGATTTATTTCTTTGGAAATCTTCTTACTATTTCCCTTCTCTTTGGTTTTATCCTTCTTGGTGGACACTTCTCATCACATGCTTCCTCTATTATAACATATTTGGGTTATGATGTAGTGTTAGAGTTTCCTTATGGTATAGTCCTACCTTAGGATCTTCTAGAATCTTTCTAGAATGGAGAGTGGCCATTTTAGCACTCTTAGTGTTGGATCGTATCTTTCCCTATAGGTTCTTAATCAACTCTCACAGTTGTGGAAGTTGTTGGTTGATTTCCTTCTGATGGATTTGTCTATCACTCATATGAGTTGTTACATTACCCATTTGAGTTTTCATGGTGTTCATAATTCTCATATTGGTTATAGAACTTTGAGTGAATTGTTCATTTACAGTGGCATGTCTCTTTGTGAACTTAAAAAGCTCAAATACCATGTCCGGTTGGTTATTTATTTTGTTCTATTTTGATTCTGACCTTGACTTGGCCTATTTGAATTCCTATTCTAATTTTTTGGCCTTGTCCTTGACCTTGATATTTGCTTCTATTTTGTTGATAGTTTGTAGTGCGGGTGAATATAGTCGGTGCCCCACCTTTTCTGAATCTGGGTGGTGCTTTAGATAAGTTGTTCAACAAATGGCCATTCTCGACAGCATCTTTGTTTCCACAGTTGAAACCAGGGTGATCTGGTCTCTTAAAGTCAACACAAGAAACATTTTTATTATCTTCTTCATCGCTATCTTCCTCTTGTTGAGTATATATATAGTTGTTAGTAGTACCATGACCCTTTCTCTATAGGTGACACACTTCATTACTATTTCAACTAGTTTCTTTCCTTTACCCCTAGAGACTTTCAACTACTTTATGTCTGAAGCAATCCTCTGAATTTGAGAAGTTATCACTTCTAGTGCCTTGGACTCAGTAGTTGTCCCTTTGGAGATTGCTTTCTCAGATAAGCCTCTATTGTATTCCAACCGGCTTGGAGATAAACCATGTTGTCAATTATTCTCATGGTTTTTCTTGGATTCTTTCCTAAGAAGTCACTTCCCATTGTTTCATTTAGCAAGGTTCTCTCAGCAGAGGTGAGACCATTGTAAAAGGTGCTCACCAGAAATATCTTATCATAGTTTTGGTGATGATAGTTTCTCTTGTATTGCTAGAATCTTTCCCAAGATTATGAAGATTCTCCTTGGAATCTACATAAACCCAATGTTCTAATGCTTATTCCTGAGAGTGTGCTCAACATGATAAAACTTGCTAACAAAAGTGTCTTCCAAGGGCACCCATCCATTAATGGTCTTGTCAGGTAGAGTGAGGTACATGAAAATGCTAAGTTAAACTCATTGCAATAAATCACCTCCTATGGCACCCTTTTCATCTTTATGGTGTTGCAAATATTTTAAAAGGCATCCATGTTGTGGTAAGGGTTCTCATTGTGGGAATTACCTCCTAAAGTTTTGTTTTGAATTAGATAATTACCTCGAGTTTTAGTTTGAAATTTAGAGCATCAAACCTTGGGATAATGAATGGGCAGCTAGATTTATTGTCCCTGGTGGTGGCCAAATCTCAGAGGGAAGGGCCTCCATCATCATCTTCATCTTCATTTTTATGATTCTTATCATTGATATCCTCATTGTTGTTGTTGTTGTCGTTGTTGTTTCATACATTCCTCCTTGCTTAAGGACAACAAACTTCATCATGGTGTCATTCTTCATTCTCCTCATCAAGGGGTGGTATGTCATGAGGTGGGTTCTTGGGTCCTGCCTCGTCAAAGTGGTATTCATCATGATCAGATTCAAGGTCCTGTTGAGATTGAGGTTGACGTCCTTCAACTCTTTCGGTTCGGCCTCCTGTCTGATGGCCTCCCCAACAAGGAGGATTTTGATTGCAGGTGGGTGTTTTTAGTCACTATATGCTTCACTTTAGACTACCTAAAATAGTTTACAAAGTTGAGCTAGAAATTGGACATGTGAAAAGGATTGTTCGGGATAGTTAAAGATAGTGAATTAAAAATAGTGTAGTCAAGTCTATTTCTATATTTGAGGCACGGGTGTATGGTGAGTAGACTCTGGTTCTCAACAACACTAGTTGCCTTATCCTGACAATGGTGCTAAAAAGCTGACTGGCCTAAATCACACATCCAAAAAGGAGTAGATCTAGAGTAGTTTGACTCTTAAATTTGTGAACTGACACTCAATCCCCTGTAACTATTATATAGGGTCCAATGTAGTAAATCGGGGTCGATCCATAGGGACAAGTAGTGGTAAGTTCTAAGGATATAGGATCTTGACTCAGTTACACCAATCAAAGGATGAGGCTAAGCTTTGTGTTCCTCAACAAATGATGTTACTCCAACCAAACAAACAAGATAGAGCAAGTAAAACAAAGAAAGAAGTAAAACAAGAGAACAAGTAGAATAAAAGAGTTATTACTGATTTACAAATATAATGAGACATGAGAGAGAATGACAAAGTGATGAAGGAGATGGAGGCAGATTAGTAGATCTAGAGAAAAAGAAGGGAGGTACACAAACTATGACCACAAATAACCAAGGCCAATGCATGTCCTTCAAATTTGGATCTAGAGTGGGTGTGGAGGATGGCTTCTTCTTCTCTCAAAGAAGGAACCAGTGGGGCTTGGTGATTGCGTAGATGCATTCTTTCTTTTAGACTTTCGTCTTCAAGGATCACGAACCAATGGCAAGGTGGGTATGTGATGCAGCAACACTTCGTCGTCTCTCACACCTCACGACCCTTTTCATGGATGAAGTGGATGGTTAATTATAGACACAACCCTTGAGGTAACCGACTTAAACATCAATGGTCATTGATGCTCATGTGGTTTAGTCAGTTGTTGAGATCATAAGTATCCATTAGTTGCTGAGGTTGAGAATTCAATGACTGTTGAGACGTGTTGGTTGTTGATCCTGATCAGCTCTAGTGGTCACTTGGTCCAGCAGTTGCTGGGGGTGACTGCTATTAGTAACCTCTAAAGTGGCATTTTCATTGGTCACAAGGGTGAGCCTATCCAGTAGTTTCTAATATATTGAGGCTAGCGGTCACTGATGTGATGCTAGGTCATCGGTCGCCAAGGTATCAGAATGTCAGCAACCACTGAATGTTGAGGGTCCAACGACCACTGAGGTAGCATCCTGGCAATCACTTACCTTATGCTTGGTGACCGCCTAAGTGGTATTATCAGTAGTCACCTAGATCCAAGTCCACTTCTGATGGTATTCTATTCTAATCAAGGAAAAGATGATGAAATTAGGTAGTTATATCAAAACTTGCCAAAACAACTAGATTCATTTAGATAAAACATTGTCAAACGATAGTAAAAGACAAGTGTTTGTTTCCAAGTGTTGTAGACAAGCCTGATACACACATGAATCGCATCAGCAGGTTGTGGAGCACCTAGAATCATGTCACCTGGAAGGGTGGGTAAGCGTCTTTCGGTACAAAGACATAGAAGCCCAGGTTCTAGTAATGTAAGATGACATGGCCTCAACCCCTACACATTTGTATACAGTGTTATATATACCTAAACACAAACATATTATAAATTCACCTGAAAGACTATTATGTCATCAAAAAACTTAAACTGGGTGTGCCAGCTGGTGGGTCCATGGCATTACTCCCAACCACCTCTATCATAGGGTGTCCACCTCATAAGAAGAATAGGATGACATAGGTATTGTCTGCGGAGGTTGAGATTGAGAGGTGTGAAAATGACTCATTGCTTGCTCTATTTCCTTTGTAATCATGTCTTGTACCTATTCTTGTGAAAAACCTCCTTTCTTAACAGTTGCTGACACAAAAAAGGACCTTATACTAACTCATGTCCCAACGGCCCTAACATGACCAAGATGCTCTTGAGTACCCTGAGCGACTATGAATTCATCCCTAACTTGCCTTCCTTTCTCTGCTTGTTGATCTCTCGCTAATCATCATCAGTATTAATTGCTCAGTAAAACATAACAATTAGGCCAAAATTGAACATGCTCTGAGAGTTGAATTTTACCATTTTTGTAGCCACCACTATGGTTGTAGGGTTTGGTATTTCTACTAATAGGCATGTCCTCATATCTATCCACTCATCATGGTGAAGTGAAGGTGTAGGAGTAGTAGAAGACTCAGTAGACCTTGGAGTAGGCTGCTTAGAAGAACATGCTTCCTATCTGTGTTAGTGAGGTCTTACGTAGCCACCTAGACCCAACTTGCAGCCGTTCACATTCTTTGTACGCCTTTATTTTTTAGCATAGTATAAATCTTAGTTATTACAAAATATATATTAATAATGTAATACATTTAATTCATCTGATTAATCATAAAATTGTATTTCAAAGGAGGCGGCTTAATACCTTGAATTCACTAGTTTGTCTTGAAGAAATAAACACTTTCCACACCTTTAGGTCAAGATAGACCCACTTCTTAGTGGAGAACTTCTTCTTATTGTTGCTCATTATGCATTTTTTTGTCATATTTGTCCTATAATTCCTCAATATCATTACAACACCTTTGTATGATGCAATTTTTCATCTAGGTCAAAGATGCTCTGCAAAAGTTCCTATAATGAATCGAATATATTTATAAAAAATTGTGAATACCTGAAAAAATGGAATATCTCAGAGTTATGTCCTTCCTAATGTAGTCTTTAGGAAGGATCAATTTTATGTTGAGAGTCTAGTGTTGTTTCCACTTTGTTATGAGTAATAACCCTATATATTGTGCGAAAGAATTAAGATTCTTGCCAATAGGAATTCCAATTTCATTAAAGTCAATGGTCTGCTTCAATAATTTACCCATTTGCGCTACTAACTTGTTCATCAAGGTGATGTCTATTTTATGTGCACTATGATGATGCTACTTAGCAGTAGACCCAACAAGATCCTTAGGGTTCACATAATCAAGATGCTCAACCTAAAATTGTCAAGAAACACATATAAGTGATAAAGAAATGTAACTTATATAACTGTGATGAGATTGAAAATTGCACACTTATGTAATAAAATAATAAAACTTACACCAAAATTATCACCATGGTGTGCATGGTCATGATGCTCATCCTCATGGTCAGATTCCATTTAAAAATGTCATATTAAAAATACTCAAAGAATGAAATATAAGTGATAAATAATGGCAAAGGTACATGTAACATATGAAACATATATAATTGTAATAACGAATGTAAGTGTACACCTAGGATTTAAAAAATAAAATGCATGCTACTAGTATTGGTTGAAGCTTTAATCAATTAATATTCATTTTGTGTGATTTCCATGTGTATATAGGTGAGTTTTATCTTCAACACTTACACTTGGCAAGCTAACTGAGAATGGAGGGAGTCATCATACTTGTCAGAATACTCTTCTTAATCTATAGGATCTACAATGAACTATCCTTTCCCGTAAAGAACGACATACCATTTTTATTTTTCAAGATCATCGATGTAGAATACTTGCTTCACTTGTGATGCCATTATGACTGGTTCACACTTCTCGCCAATCTTTTCAAAATTCACTAATGTGAAACCCAATTCATACACTACAACTCCTTTGTTGTTATCAACCCAATTACACCTAAAGTTGGGAATTCTAAAATTTGTGTAGTCAAACTCCCATATGTCTTCAATTACACTGTAATAAGACATTTCGGCTTTTACGTGGACTCTTATTCTTTGCACTAGAAATATACAATGAAAATGCTAGAAGGGTGACCCTACTAGTTTGGATGAGAATATAATCTTGACATTTTATGTAATATAAAAATCCATATATGTCAAATCATTTGTAAGACATAACATTATTTTTGGTTAAAGGTGAGCCATTTGATGTTTTCAGATACATTATTTGGTGTCTGAGATGGTTGACAAAAGACTTCATCATCAAACCACCAAATAAATGTCCTAATATGCTCTCTAGCAAGACACGTTGAACTGGATCAAGGTTATTTTGTCTTGAAAATTTGGTATGTTCGGTGATATAAATACCCATTTTTTCGATGTTGTGTAAAACATACAAGTGTGCTTGTTCCTAATCGTGTTCCTAAAGTCCCTTTCCCAGAATAGGGATCAATATTATTTTCATTGGCAGGAGCTTCATTACAACTCAAAAAGTCATTACAGAGGTCCATAACCTCCCTAGCTACATAACCCTCAATAATACACCCTTGTCAGTGATTACGGTCTTGAACATCACCTTTAAAAACACTCATGTACCGTTTAAAAGGACACAACCAATATAAGAAAACTGGACCCAATATTTTCACTTCCATAGTCAAATGGAAAACAATATGTACCATGATATCAAAAAATGGAGCAGGAATACATCTCAAGATGGCATAGAGTAACAACCACATCTCTTTACAACTTATCAAGATTCTCGAGATCAATAACTTTTTTGCATAGAGTGTTGAAGAAGAAACAAAACCTGGTGATTACAAACCTTACATGCTTCGGCAGTATAGGTTGAATAGGAAGTCAATATTTGTTCACTACTACAAAAATGACTTATAACGTCACTTTTAAAGGCGTCGGTTGTATAAATACACTGACACCTAACACATAAAGAGTCGGTTAAAAAAAAAACCGACATCTATATGTGAAGGGCGACCAGACACAGGTATCACTTTTATTCAGTGTCGGTTCCTTATTAAGAAACCGACGCCTAAAGTTAACCGCCAAAACCAAAATTTCCAGCGAAAACAATTACCTCCAAAATTTAACATATGGCGTCGGTTATTAACTCTTAAACTGACGACGAAAGGTTTTTTGCGAGACAGAAATTGGCCACATTTTGGTCGTCAGTTTCACTACAATAACTGATGCCTATGGGTTTTCCCGCGCTCTTCGCGGGAGAATTTTCACACCCCTTGGGTATCGGTTTGCTAAAGAAACCGACGACTATGGTAATTAATCAAGAACAATTTTTTTAATCGGCATATATAGATAGACGTCGGTTTTTTCTAGTAAAAACCGACAACTATCATTGAGCATAGGTGTCAGTGTTGTTAGATATCCGACGCCATTCATTCTTGGGTGTCGATTTTTTAAACAACCGACGCTGATGGTGCAGTTAATAGCACCCATGTGATCGACTCTTCCCCACTCTCTCTGTTTCATTGGTTGATCAGTTAGGTCTGGAGATCCTACCGCCGTTGCTCCCCGCACCGCCACTGCTCGCTGTTGCTGCTCTCCTCGCCGACACCACTGCTGCTGCTCTCCTCGTCGATGCCGCTGCTGTTGCTTCTCTCCGCACCGACCTTCTCCTACTCTCCGGCCGCCACCCTTCTTTTCTAGCTCTGGCACCTGAGCCTGCTCGTGGTTTGTTGCTCGGGCAGCTGCCTTCTCCTGCGTTGTGGTTTGTTGCTCCGGCACCTGCCCCTACTCTCTTCTCGCCCCTGCTCTCCAAGTCGATGCTCTCCTACCCAAGTAGGCCGCTGCCCTTCTTCTTCCTCTACATCTTCTTCCTCCTAGTCCCTCTCCTTACCAAATGGATTAAAGCAAGGCCACGACCGTGTGGGCTGGTCACGGCCGTGGCTGTGTTGGCTGACCACAGCCGTGCTGGCCAGCACGGCTATGGTAGGCCAACACAGCCACGGTCGTGGCCAGCCCACACGGTCGTGGCCTTGCTTTTATCCATTTGGTAAGGAGGGAGAAGGAAGAAGAAGATACATTTGCAATTGAATACTAATGCTTGGCCTAATTCTGTAAATTTTGATGCATGTTGAATTAAGATATTAAAACCCTAATACATATTTCACCATAATTTTGAATTAACTATATTGCTGAAATCTTGTGATCAATCTATGTAAGATATTAAAACCCTAATGTTAAATCTCTGATTTTGTAGTGATGTGTCACCCTAACATCTACATGAATCCCTATTGTATGATGTAGATTTATGATAATGCATGAGCTAGTTTGAAATTTTGAAATCAATTATGAATATCTCCATCCCTAGGTCATACTAATTTATGTGTAATCTTTGTCTTGATGATGAACATGCATGGACACTCGAAATGTTGAAATCAATGTTATAAAATGACATCACATGTATTTGTTGGCCTAGAAACCTATCCAAGATTTACTCATTAGGAGTAAATCTTGGATAGTCCCCAGTTTGGGACTGTTCTTGAACACCTAATCTCACTTAAGATGTAAGTGTATAATGTGTATTTGATTTTCAAGAAAATTCCGGTAGCATTTCCCCGTTTGGTCTCTAAGTACATCTGTACTTGGAGAACAGCGGGGAAATGTTGCCGAAATTTTCTTGAAAACCAAATACACATTATACACTTACTAGTAAGATTAGGTGTTCAAGAATGGGATAGGTGGTATACATTTATTATATATAAGGATGACAACACATGTATTTGTTGGCCTAGAAACCCATCCAAGATTTACTCATTAGGAGTAAATCTTGGATAGTCCCCAGTTTGGGACTGTTCTTGAACACCTAATCTCACTTAGGATGTAAGTGTATAATGTGTATTTAGTTTTCAAGAAAATTTCGGCAGCATTTCCCCGTTTGTTCTCTAAGTACATATGTACTTAGAGAACAGCGGGGAAATGTTGCCGAAATTTTCTTGAAAACCCAATACACATTATACACTTACTAGTGAGATTAGGTGTTCAAGAATGGGATAGGTGGTACACATTTATTATATATAAGAATGACAACACATGTATTTGTTGGCCTAAAGTTTTAACAATGCAAAAACTCTAACCCTAGACCCTAATCTTGTTGTAATATATACTTGTTTTCTCTTTGATCATAGAATGGATAGATCATGGATGTCCATTTGCAATCACTGCACCCCAGAGTTTATTTCTGGTCTTTACCAGTTTATTAGATTTTCCCAGGAACATAGGAAACAACCTGGAGATAGGTTCTACTGTCCATGTAGGCATTGCGGTAACAACTTGAAAGTCAACACTGGTGACGAAATCAAAAGTCATGTCATGTGCAATGGGATTATACAAGGCTATACTGAATGACACTGGCATGGAGAGATTTCAAACCCGAAACCAGTGGATGTCGATAGCAGTGCTTGTGTGGAAGAAGAAATGGCCTCCGATGACGTAGATGAAAATGAACCAGTTCCAATAGACATCGTTGATGCGATGCTGGATAGTTGTGGGGTAGAGCACACCGATCCACCTCCCATTTTTAGAAACATTATGCATGATGCTGAGATATCGTTATACATAGGTTGTACTAAGTTTATGAAGCTTAGCACTGTGTTGAGATTGTATAAGCTGAAAGCTAACAATAGATGGAGAGACAAAAGCTTCACGTCATTGTTGTCTTTGTTGAAAGAAATGCTTCCTGAATTAAATGAGCTGCCAATCTCAACATACCAGGTAAAGAAATTGTTGTGCCCAATGAGAATGGATGCCAAGAAGATACACGCATGCCCGAATGATTGTGTATTATTTCAAAAGGACTATGTGGATTTGAAAGATTGTCCAAAATGTGGTGCGTCACGGTATAAATTGACGACTTTGCGGGAGTCCAAAATTGGTTCTCCTGCCAAGGTGATGTGGTATCTACCTATAATATCATAGTTTCAACGCTTGTTTGCCAATCCGATAGATGTGAAGAATTTGAGGTGGCATGCAGATGTTAAGAAAAATAATGATGGGATCCTACGACATACATTTGATTCCCCACAGTGGAAGAAGATTGATCTATTGTACCCTGAATTTGGTGAAGAAGTCAGGAATGTAAGACTTGGGCTTTGTACAGATGGGATGAATCCGTATGGGACATTGAGCAGCCAACATAGCACTTGTCCAGTCATGCTTGTTATATACAATCTTCCTCCCTGGCTATGTATGAAAAATAAGTACGTAATGTTGTCGTTGTTGATATCGGGCCCTAAACAACCTAGAAATGATATCGATGTTTATCTTTAACCTCTGATTGATGACTTAAAAAAGTCTGTGGTGAAGGTGTGATGACCTATGATGCTTCACGAAGAGAGACATTTCGTTTGCATGCTATGTTGTTTTGCACTATTAATGACTTTCCAGCATATAGGAATTTTGTCTGGATATAGTGTCAAACGAGCTAAAGTGTGTCCTATATGTGAAGAGAATACTGATTCAACAAGACTAAAACATGGCGGTAGGACTGTATATCTCAGTCATCAAAGGTTTCTTACAAAATTTCATCCGTATTGTAGAAAGCGCAAAGCATTCAATGGATTGAATGAGGAACGGAGTGCACCTAAACCTATACCAGGGGAGGTTGTTTATGAAAGAGTAAAAGACGTTTTCAATGAATTTGGTAAGAGATCACAATGTATTATGGCCACACGGACTGACAAATCTTTATTCAAGAAGAAGTCAATATTTTGGGATCTTCCTTATTGGAGTTCTTTGACAGTGAGGCATTGTATCGATGTCATGCACGTTGAGAAAAATGTCTGTGATAGTGTCATTGGTACTTTGTTGAATATACCAGGTAAGACTAAAGATGTGATAAAATCCAGACTGGACCTACGTGAAATGGAAATAAGGTCAGAATTAACAGAATTACGTGAAATGGGAAATCGAAGAACATACTTACCTCCCGCTTGTTACACATTATCTAGAAAGGACAAGAAAGCTTTTTGTGAATGTTTGGTAAATGTTAAGGTGCCACAGGGTTACTCATCCAACATCCGTAGATTGGTATCAATGAAAGATCTGAAGTTGATAGGTCTTAAATCTCATGATTGTCACACTCTAATGCAACAAATATTTCCTGTGGCAATTCGATCTATATTGCCGAAGCATGTAAGGTTTACAATCACCAGACTTTGTTTCTTTTTCAACAGTCTGTGTAGCAAAGTTATTGACCCTGATACTCTCGATAATTTGAAAAGAGAAGTGGTTGTTACCCTATGTCAACTTGAGATGTATTTTCCTTCGTTGTTCTTTGATATCATGGTACATCTTGTTGTCCACTTGACTAGGGAAGTGAAAATGTTGGGACCAGTTTTCTTGCATTGGTTGTATCCCTTTGAATGATACATGAACATTTTTAAAAGTGATGTTCGAAACTGTTATCAGCCTGAAGGGAGTATTATTGAGGATTATGTGGCGAGAGAGGTTATGGATTTTTTCAATGACTTTCTCAGTGGTAATGACACTCCTGGTAATGACAAGAATATTGAGGAGCAATTTGGCAAAGGAATTTTGGGATCACGGGTGAAAATAATCAGCTGTGAGCAGTTGGAACAAGGTCACTTGTATATTTTACACAACATGGATGAAGTGAGTGTTTATATCGAGTAACATACCAATTTCATCAAGAGACAATATCCTCGAGCCAATACAATGTGGCTTGCTAGAGAGCATAACAAGACATTTATTAAGTGGTTTGAAGATAAAGCCTTACATCAACTATCTCAAACACCAGATGATATTACTGAAACTATCAAATGCCCCGTCTTTAAACCAAAATTGAATGTTATGTCTTATGAAGGGTATGACATTAATGGATTCACATATTACACAAAGTGCCAAGATGATAAGAGTGTCATCCAAAACAATGGGGTCACCCTTCAAGCATCGACTATGTTTTTGCAAGTGCAAAGGATAAGAGTCCATGTGAAGCTAAAATGTCATATTACGGTGTCATTGAAGACATATGGGAGTTTGACTACATAGATTTCATAATTCCTCTCTTCAAATGTAATTGGGTTGATAACACCAAAGGAGTTATAGTGGATGAATTGGGTTTCACTTTAGTGAACTTTGAAAAGATTGGTGAGATGGGTGAACCATTCATATTGGTATCATAGGTGAAACAAGTATTTTATATCGATGACCCTGCAAATGATAAATGGTCGGTTGTTGGTAAAAGACAGTTCATTGAAGATCATATAGATGAAGAAGAGTATTATGATAAGTATGATGACTCCAGTCCATTCTTAGTTGGGTTTCCAACACCAGCAAATATTGAAGCTAATGATGACTTGTATGTGTGCGGAGATCACAATGAAGGATTGTTAATTGATAAAAAAATCGCAATATTAGTGGCATGTTTATATTTTTTTATATATTTTATTTTTTTGAATGTGAACTTTACAATGTGAATGTGAACTTTACAATGTGAATTTTACAATGTGAATTACTTTACAGTGTGAACTTTACAATGTGAATTACTTTACAATGTGAACTTTACAATGTGAATGTGAACTTTTAGATGGTTGAGCATTCTCTTGATGATTGTGCTGATGATTACCGTGAGGGTGAGGACATCAATGCGCCTCCTCACAATGTAAGTTTTAAAAATATATCATATATTTATATCTACACGTCCATTTATAGTTATATCCTATAAGTGTGTTTATTTTGTCAAATTTTAGGTTGATGATGCACATGTACCCTCTGAAGCACTTGAGGCACTTGATGAGAAGCACCAAAAAGTTGACAAGAGAAGGGGTATCACTATGATGAAGAAGTTAATAGCACAAAGGGGCAATGGACCCAAACTTGTTGTGGATTTAGATAATGTAGGAAATGCAATTGGAGTGAATCGCAATTCGTTTGTTTCATATCTTGGGCATGTTACTCGTAGCCATTGTGGTTGTAAGATAGATTCTTGGCATAAAGTTCCTAAGGGGAAGAAATACGTAATATGGAAGGATTTATGCATGAGTTATTATTAAATTGCAATTCTATTTTGTAGATTACTAATTTTTTGGATACTAGTTAATAGCAATTCTATTTTGCAGAGTATATTTGAATTGGATGAAAAGCTGCATCATAAATGCGTGATGCAATGCTGTGGGAGAGTCCTAAGGAACAATAAGACAAATCTCACATCAGAATACATAAAAGAAGGTGATAAGAGGAAGAAGACAGTCACTGAACAGTGGAACATCCTGGACCAAGAAGAATGGGACCCATTTGTTGCTTCAATAAAAACTGATGAATTCAAGGTATTAGGCGTCACTCTCAATTTAATTAATATACGTTGTATTCACCTATTCAAGATTAACATTTAGTGTTACTAACCAAATCATTAATCTGCATACTAACTAGGCCCTCAGTGAGGCATAAAAAGCAAGGCGTGCACTGAATGTACATGACCACACAATGGGTCCAAAGGGGTATGCAGGCATTCATAGTAGACTACAGGCTGAGTCTACTACTCAGTCTGCTGCTACTCAGGAGTCCTCTACTATAGGTACCACACCTCTGCCTCGCCATGATGTCTGGATAGCTGGGAGGCAAAATAAGAAGGGAGAAATAAGGAAGCTTGCAACTGCTGTGGCGGCTGCAAAAATGGTAAAATACAACTCTTAGAGCAATCATTCGAATATTGATTATTTGTGGTGTTTACTTAATTACAAATTTTTGTTTTGACGATTAGCAGGAGCTACATGAGTTGAAGAAACAAGGGAAGTTCATCCCTGAGGGCATAAGGGATGAATTGACAGTTGCTCTGGGTAACCCAGAGCATCCTGGACGTGTTAGGGTTGTAGGCGCTAGTGTGGGCATCAAAGCGTTCTTTGGGCCATCCCAGCATAATTATGTCCCAAAAGAAAGAATTTCACAAGAAGAGGTAAACTATTCTTTCTTTATAATGTTACTGTAAAAGAGAATTCAATAATCATAAGCTAACGTTTCTTTTATCCATGTATAGGTAGATAAGATAGTTGATAGGAAAATCGAAGAAGCAATGATCAAGTGGCAGGCGCATCTCTGACTACCACTCAGTAGACAGTACCTATGGCGTCCCGCTCTACTACTACAGAGGTTGGGAGTAATCATGTAGACCCAAAACCTAGCACATCTGTTGTAAGTATTTTTATGACATAGTAACTAGTCTTTTCAAGATGATATGTTTTCAAGATGATATGTATATATGTATATAACTTTCTTTACATAAAACTTTGTAGGGGTTGAAGCCATGCCATCTAAAAAGTAAAGAATTTGTCATTGCAGAGACGTCGGCTTACCCATCCCTACCAGGGTAAATGTTTCATGGGTCTCCATTACCAGATGGTTGGGTTCGTGTGAGCCCGGTACATATATTCCCCAATTGGATGGATCTTCCATTGCCATATGCCCACCCAGATTGTGAAACGCTTGGTAAGGCAGAAGGAGGAGTGATATTGTGGCCAAAAGTGAATGTCCTCTATACTGAAACTGTATGTTAAATTTACATTATGTTAAATTGTTAGTGTGTGTATATGATGTCAATTGATCTGAAATTATATATATATATACAGGTTAAAAAGAAGACACCCAGGGCATTTAGGCCTCCACCTCCACCTCCTACATTACCAAGTTGGGTTCCACAGGACCTACCTGTCCCGTTAGGTCCTAATTGTAGGGGTATGGCAATATGGTTAGGCGAACATGATATAAATTGCCCTATAACTATTTTTATAGATGCGGATGCTGCAGGTCAATCATACGAAAGCAAACTATTTATGCAAGATATTATGGAGTTATTTCAATATGATTGGCTGAATACATCTGTGATAGAGCTTTGGATAAGGTGAGATCTTCTTTATACATCCATATACCTTGTGAAGGATCTGGTGATCTGGTTTCGTATTTATTAATGCATATGTAATACATGTTTTGTAGCTACTTAGACAAGATATGTGTAGACTTTTCATTCGAACATGTAGGATTTTTGATTCCATCTTTGATTAGTCTAGTAGCTAAAGACCCTCCATCAGTTCAACAATACTGTTGTGATGCTTTTACAAATTTTGCTCAAAATAACAAGACAATGATAATAGCTCCATTCAATGTGGAGTAAGTTTACTTTGCTTATAATTTGGACTTAAGAAAATTACATTTTTATTGTGGATTTTGAGTTTTTAATTTTTAACTTTTTTACCTCTAGTGGTATGCATTGGGAGTTACTAGTTATTGTCCCCGAGACATTCATTGTCTATTATCTAGATCCTACGGGGACTAAATTGAATTCAAAATATGGACACACAATGAAAATGGCATTATTCCGGTGAGAAATATTTCATTTTCATATCCGTTAACATATGTTATTACATTACTATTTAATTATGCAATGTACTATGTTACATTAACATGTAGGGGTTTAGATGAGTTCAAAAAGGCTGGAGGAAAGGTCCCCAGGAAAAAGAACCAGCCAATAATTTGGAAGAATGTGGAAGTAAGTTCCCGACTGCATTGTATATATTATTTATGTGAACAGTGCTTAATTAGTTGTATTTTTTAATATTTTGTATGTTTCAATTTATAGTGTGCTACACAAGACAACGGATGGGCATGTACATACTATGTGATGCGATTTATGCACATAATTATCAAATATGCCATAGTGGACATCGATACCATTCTTGAGGTATTATATATAGTCTCATTAGATAATATGAAATATATCAATCTTATTTATATATTATTAATTATATATATATATCATTCTCTTTGCAGGTGTTTAAAACTAACTACACTACAGGAAAGGCCTTACCTGATGTACATGCTCCCTATACGACGAAAGAATTAAATGATGTAAGAGAAGAATGGGCAACAACCATACAAGTAGTGGGGGTATTAAAATATAATTGGGATGTTGATAGCGAATAATGACTAAAGAATGATATTTTGTAAATGAATTTCTAAATTATAATATGTGTGAATGTTTCTACATGTCTGAATGTTTCTACATGTGTCTGAATGTTTATACATGTGTGAATATGAAAATGAATGAAACTGCTGGTTGCTATATGAATGTTTCTACATGTGTGAATGTGAAAATGAATGGAACTGCAAATTACTACATGAATGTTTCTACATGTGTGAAAATCGAATGGAACTGTAGGTTTCTAAATGCGTGAAAATTAATGTTGTTGATTTTGTAGGTTTGTGGCCTGTTGTTGGCTGATATCAATGGAAGTTGTAAAACCTGCAGTTCATAACTGAACTGCAGGTTTCTCATCCTGCGACTAGCCACAGCAGGCCTGTAGATTGATAAGAAAAAAAAACATGAAATAGGCGTCAGTTATTTGTTTAAAACCGACGACAAATGATTATAGCGTCGGATAAATAATTATAACCGACGCCTAATGCATGTGATGTGGCATCAGTTATCAATAATAAACTGACGCTGATGGTTCTGGCATCAGTTGCCATACTAGTAACTGACGTTGATTTCCCTAATGAGGCCAGACACCACGTCCGTGCTGGCCAGCACGGTCGTGGCAGCGGGCCAGACACCACAGCGATGCTGGCCAGCATGGCTGTGGCAGCGGGCCAGACAACACGGTCGTGCTGGCCAGCACGATCATGGTAGCCGTTGAGATGAAATCGGTTATCACTAATTAACTGACGCTGATAGTGCCCCAGATGGCACCCTTTCTGTGGCGCGAAGGTTTATGGCATCGGTTTCAAAACTAATAACCGACGCCTATACCCCCATGCTGGCGTGTTTTCAATGGCGCGCGAAGGGTTGTGGCGTCGGTTTGAAAACCGACGCCTAACGGTTGGCCTTTTAGCGGTGCCCACATAGGTGTCGCATTAAAACCGACACTAAAGGCCTTAAATAACTAATACTAAAGGTCGGTTATGTACTAGTGGTTACATTAGAGTGTGACAACAATGGGATTTAAGACCTATCAATTTTAGATCTTTCATTGCTACTAATCTATAGATATTGGAATAGTATCCATGTGGTACCTTAACATTAAGCAAGCACTCACAAAAGGTTCTCTTCTCCTATCTAGACAACATTTAACAAGCAAGAGGAAAATATGTTTTTCAATCATTATAAAATAGTGTTGTTAACTATTTCCTAATACCCATTTCAAGTAGGTCCATTCAGTATTTGATTCCATCTTTAGTCTTACCTGGTATATTAAATAGAGTATAACAACGCTATCACAGACATTTTTATCAACATGCATGACATCACTACAATACCTAACTGGAAAAGAACTCTAATAATTAAGATCCCAAAATATTGACCTCTTCTTGAATAAAGATTTGTCACTCTGTGTGGGAATAGTACATTGTGATATCTTACCAAATGCATTGACAAAGTCTTTTACTCTTTCTTAAACGTCCTCCCTTAATATAGGTTTAGGGGTCAATTGAGCCATTGAATGTTGTGTGCAACTTATGGTAAGGATGTACTTTTGGAAGAAACCTTTGATGATCAAGATATACAATCTTGGAACATGTTTTATTCACATTGAATCAGTGTTTATCTCACATATAGGGCATACTTTTGATCCTTTTACACTGTATCCAGACAAATTTCCATATGTTGGAAAGTCATTAATAGTGCAAAACAACATAGCATGCAAATGAAATTTCTCTCTATGTGAAGAATCATACATCATCACACCTTAGCCCTGAAGTTTCTTTAAGTGATCAAACATAGGTTTAAGAAAAACATCAATATCATTGCCAGGTTGTTTGGGGCCCGATATCAACAAGGACAGCATGATGTGCTTATTTTTCATATACAACTAGGGAGGAAGATTGTATATAACAATCATAACATGCCAAGTGATATGTTGGATTCTTAATGTGCCATATGGATTCATCTAATTAGTACTAAACATGAGTCTTAGATTCTTGACTTCTTCATTAAATTCAGGGTACAATAAATTATTTTTTTCCGATGTGGGGAATCATAGGCATATCGTAGGATGCCATCATTGTTTTTCTTTTCCTGTGCATGCCAAGATAAATTATGTGCTTCCATGGAATTGGCAAACAAGCATTGAAACCCCGGTATTAAAGGTAGATACAACATCACCTTGGCAGGGAGTCAGTTTTGGACTTATTAGAAGTCTTCATTTCGTATCTTGATCCCCCACATTTTGAACAACCTTTCAAATTGATATAGTCCTTTCAAAATAACACACACTCATTCGGGCATGCATGTATATTGTTAGCCTCCATTCCCATTATGCACAACATTTTCTTCAATTCGTTTCTTGAGATTGGAATATTGTTGCCTTCAAGAAGAATTTCTTTCAACAATGAAAATAGAGATGTTATGCTTTTGTTTCTCCATTTGTTGTTAGTCTTCAGAGTATAAATCTCAACACAATGCTCAGATTAGTGTACAACCTAAGTATATTAGTGTCTCATCATCATGCACAATGTTTTTAAATAATGAAGCTGGATGATTAAGATTTATCCCACAACTATCTAGAATCACATGAACCATGTCCATCAGAATTCGTTCATTTACATCTACATTTCCAGCAATTTCTTCTTCAACACAAGTATTTCTATCCACCATTTTGTATAACCTTATACAATCCTATTGTACATGACACTACTTCTAATTCTGTCATCACTGTCGACTTTCAAGTTGTAACTACAATTCCTACATGAACAATAGAACCTATCTCCTAGCCATTTCCTACATTCCTATGTAAATATTATAAACTGATCATGACCTATAATAAACTCCAGAGTGTAGTGATTTAAAATAGACATCCATGATCAATCCATTCTATGGTCATAGAGAAAATGAGTATTGAATTAGGTATTAGAGATTAGGATTTAGATATTAGGGTTTGTCATTTAGGTTTTAGTATTTAGGGTTTATAATTAGGGTTTAGGCTTTAGGGTTTTAAAATTAGGATTTAGGGTTTAGTAATGAATGTGTACCACCTATCCCATTCTTAAACACATAATCTCACTAGTAAGTATATAATGTGTATTTAGTTTCCAAGAATATTTCGACAGTATATCCTTACAGTTCTACAAGTACACCAATGTATATGGTCAAATACTAACATGCATATGTACTTATAGAACAAATAAGTAAGTGGTGAGAAAATATCATGAAAACTGAGTACACATTTTACACTTACATCCTATGTGAGATTAAGTGTTCAAGAACATTCTGAAATGGGGGACTATCTAAGATTTACTCCTAACGAGTAATTCTTGGATGGATTTCTAGGTCAACGCCATGATTTAGATATTAGGATTTACATATTAAGATCGATCTCTGTCACACATCTGTCGGTCATTTATCAACATTTATAATTATATATCATCATCAAATAGCTTTTTTGTCTCATAAGAAATTCTAGACGTAAATCATTTACATACCAAATATGCATGGTGATACCAAACATAATATTCAAAGTTTATATAAAAAGTTCTAAATAAACCAAACAAAAAATTATAATACATTTTAAAATGTATAGATAAACAAACCAAACAAACTACTATAGCTAAAAAATTAAAAAGGAGAAAAAAACACACCTTGAGTAGCAGAAATAGCAGAAATCGTGGAAGCAAACACCTTTAGCAAAAGTAGTCATGACAGTGGTGGTAGCAACTCAAGCACCAGTAGTGGTGAAGGTGTCATCTCAAGCACCAAGAGCAGCAGTGATGGAGGAAACGGTGGCACTCACAACAATAACGGTGGACGAAGAAGGGAGAGATGGCAGTGCCCAAGATAGTAGTACTAGAGGGGGAAGAAGAGGAGAGACTGAGATGGTGTAGAAGTGGTGTGAGGCAGTAGTGGTGGCGACAATAGATGACTTGAACACCAGAGAAAAACCAAATCGCATGATGAAATAGAGAATGGGGAAAAGAAAGTTTTGTGAGTGTTGTTAAGTAGAACTTATTTGTCGGTTGCTCCAAAACATCGACACCTGAGTATTATATGATAGATTTGATAAGAAAAATTGGGGATAGAGTAAACAACACAATGTCATTGATTGTATAATTGGAATCTGACGACATAGGTCCTTATTCCTAATAAAAATGCCAACCTCACTAAATACTTAGTCATCAGTATGGTAAGGGAAACTGATGACATAGGATATACTATGTTTTCAGTTGAATACATAAAAACTGACGACAGAAGCCCTTATCTCTAGAAAAATGCTAACCTCAGGACTTAGTCTTTCGTTTGGTAAAGAAAATTCACAAGAGAGTAAATAAATACTATGTTGTTGGTTGAATACATAAAAATTGACGATAGAGGCCATTATCCGTAATAAAAAATTCCAACCTCACTAAGGAATTAGTCATCGATTTACAGAATCAAAACCAACGCCATAACCCAATTTGGGGGGAAATATTTTTTATGGGGAACATGGCGAGAATCCTCTTCTTTGGTCTCTTACTAATGAAATGGAACCACATGATTTTTGGAGGCAAAAATGCTCATGGTGGATGACCTACGACGTCAGTTATTTTAGAGAAAAACCAACGACATAGGTTTTTTGAAGGCAAAATTTATTTCATGGGAAGGGGTGTGTTGTTGGTTTCTGTACAACTGATGTTAAACACTTATATTAATTTTTCCTCCATAAAAAATACATTTTGTGGGGTTTCTTAGACGTCAGTTCCTCACAAAGAAACTGTCATTATAATAAAAGGGGTACATGTGTTTTTATTAATCGGAAAGACTTAACCAATAGCTATTTATGTACTTTATCAACTGACACTAGACTTACAGTGTCAGTTTTCAATAAAAACTAATTTTAGGATAAGTGACACCAAATGTCAAAAGTGTACTACCGAAATCCTTCCAGTGAATAGAATTAGAACATCTAGTGTACCTACTTATCCTACTTACAGCATAACAAACATCATGTCTAGAATAGTTGGCTAACTACATCAAGCTTCTAATAACTTGGGCATACCTACATTGACCCAGCCTTTGTATTCCTTAAGATGTAAAGAGGGGTCATATTGAGTACTAACAAGCACACAAGAATAAATACGAAATCTATGTAGAACTTTTTTTACTTCGGGACACTAATTTAAGGAATAACCTGAAGTAAATCTACTCATTTAAATACCAATAATAAAATAAACAATTCTCAAAACCTATTATACCAAAATTCTTGGAAAGAAAAGATTTAATATCAACAATAATAGCATCATAGGATCCAAAGATTAAGAGATCATCAGCATACCAGTAGATAATCACACATGCATTATCAACAGACTTAGAATATATGCATCTATCATATTCATTTACAGTAAAGCCATTAGATAAAACAATTTTATCAAATTTGTAATTCCACTTCTTAGTTTATTGTTTTAGACCATACAAAAATTCATAAGTCTACAAACATTATGCTCTTGTCCTTGGAATACTAAGCCTTTGAGTTGATCTATATATATTTCTTCCTAAAGATTACAATTGAGCAAAGAAGTCTATACATCCATTTGATGGATTTCAAGATGATGGATCGTAGCCAAGGAAATAAGGACACATATAGAGGTGACTTTTATTGTAGGAGCATGTGTAAAAATAATCGACTCATTTTTGTTGTTTGTAACCCTTGACTACCATCCTAGAATTAAATTAAATTGTACTACCATCTTCATGTAGCTTCTTTCAAAAAACCATTTACACTTAATGGTTTTGCATCTTGGAGGAAGACCAATTAGATTATAAGTATGATTGATCATAATGGATTATATTTCACTATAAATAGCTTCCTTCCAGAAACCAACATCTTAGATTCATGCCATCTTCATAGTCCTTAGGGTCTTCTTTTAATATAAAGTTGTAGAATTTGAAACCAAAGTTCTTTCTTACTGTATCCCTTTTATTCTGACCAAAGTCAAATGGAGGTTCATTACTTCAAGATTCAAAGGTTCTGGTTTAGGTCCAAGTTTGGGCATGTCGATAATAGGAGTTGAATCTTGATTGGTTCTTGAAGGTTGAAGTTTTAACATTTGATGGTCCTTCATCAACTTGTTTGGGGACACTACACTTGAAAGGAAATATGTTTTCACAGTGAACAACATTTAAAGGTCTAATTTTTGTTATGGAGTTTGTTATAATGTCAGGGTTGTCTGACACTACCATTAGGAATCTATTTGCATTACTATTTTTAACATAGCTTATGAAAATTGTATCAACTATTTTGGGACCAAGTTTTCTCTTCTTATTTTTAGGGAATTTTAGCTCTTGCCAAGCACCCCCACACTTTAGGGTACTAAAATAGGTTTCCTATTAAACCAAAGTTCATAAGGTGTCTTGTTAATGTGTTTGAAAGGGATACAATTCAACACATAGTTAGTGGTTAAAAGAGTCTCCCCTTGCATTCTTAAGTGTAGACCATATTTGACCAACATATCATTAACTATGTCGATTAATGTTCTATTCTTTCTTTTGTCTATACCATTAGATTGTGGATTAATTGGGTTGTGATTTCATGAATAAGGTCATGATCTTCACATAACTAATTAGTTTTATTTGAAGTATATTCACCTCCTCTGTATGATCTAATCCTCTTAAGGTTCACATCAATTTGGTTCTCTATTTGTAATTTATAAGTTTTAAGTTTTTTCCATTAGTTCATCTTTAAATTTCAACAAGTAAATGCAACAACATCTGCAAAAATCATGAATAAATGTCACAAAGTAGTGCATACCATCATGACTAAGAATATTTTTTTGATCACATATATCGATATAAATAAGCTCAAGCAAATATGTGTTTCTTTCTATTGATCTAAAGGGTTTCTTAGGTAATTTATCTTGAACATTTGGCATGTAAGATCGTTGGAGATAGGAATCTTGGGAATCAAGTCCATGTGAGCCACACATGACATAGTGTTCTTCTTCATGTGTCCTAAATGAGCATGCCAAATATCACAAGAAATGGAAGTAGAAAGGGTACAAAAGCAATTATAATTCATATGAGAAGTACCATTAGAAGAAGAGATGTTGAGCTTCATCAAACCCCCATAGGTGTACCCAACACCTATGTAAGAACCAAATCTATAAATTACGACTTCGTCTCCTTGACATAAAAGAGTATAACCAAGAAACAAGAGTAAGGTGTCACTAACTAGGTTTTTCTTAAAGCTAGGAACGTGTAAAATATTTTGCAGTCTTAGGAGTTTTCTAGATGTAAGATTTAGATCAACACGTCCATTGCCCATAATCTACTTCACGGACACATCATCACCCTATGAGATCACACGACCGGTGTCTTCCTGATTGGTAGAAAAAGTAGATCCATCATAGGAGATGTGGGAAATTACTCTGAAGTCATCCACTAGTTATCACTGGAAGATAAGTGAACACTAAGAACAAGATAATTGGTGGTATATAACCTTTTAGAAGAGGTTGCATTACCCGCCACATTGATCATTTCACTTCTGCATTCTTAGGGGCCTACCTAGTTTGCTTCATTTGACCCTTACAATCCCTATAAATGTGAACATGATGACCACGTATGTCACATGCAAAGAAAATGTGCTAGCTCCTAGAATGAAAGATCTTATTATGATGGGGTTGTTTTATTTTCATGAAAGTTTTCTTGGACTTAGGATTGAACTTATTTAGTTTCTTCTTGGGTTTGACATCATCTACTAGGTTGATAGGGGCATTAACTGTAACATCTCTTTATCTATAATGAAATTCAGTTTGAAGGGATTTTAGTAAGAGGACAAGGTTAACCCATCATGCAAATATAACAAGGAGACTTGGCAAAGTCCTTCCAGGATGGAGGGAGTTGTTCGATTAGGGCTTCCAATTGTACATTCTCCTCAAGCTTATAAGCATTGGAAATAGATTTTGAGATTACGTTTTAGTACTCAAGTATTTGGGCTGGAACATGCTTATTATTAGTCATGTTGTATTCATACCATTCAACGAAAGCATATTGTTCAAGCCCGGCATCTTGTGTTCCAAACTTGTCTTTCAAATCTTACCAAAACTCAAGGGTAGAAGGTAGCTTGTTGTAGATGTCATAAATCTCATTAGAAAGAGAATATAGGTGTGACAACCTAGATTTCTATCTCTTCTATTGCAACCCTTCCTCTCTCATGAAGTGCCCTTCTTACTCAGTTGGATATCAATTTCAAGGTTCAAGTATGGTAACACTCCAACTTGATCACCTTGATGACTAATTTCATATGATGTAGATATAATTTGAGAAATTGGACTAAGTTTCATTTTATATCATTTCACCTCTTTGAATCCAAAATTGAACCTCATCCCTAGGATTTCGTGTTGAAGAAGTCTCTATTAGCTTTCCGACGGCACAAGAATCACCTCAATCAGATCTCTAGAGCCCAAATTATGACTAATGAAACTTGGAACAAATTACATGTTTTCTTATCAAATTTTTACTATTTTGAACCTAATTGGTCCCAAATGGAGAGCAGCCCAATTAGGGGAGGCACCCCCTTTAGATAGATAGTGACCAATCTAAAGCACCGGATCATGATCTGATGGTCTAGGAGTCATCCCCAACCACCATACGGGCCACGAGAGCAAGGAGCGCTGCTCCACCTATCTTCCTCCAATAAGTTCCATTCTCACCCCCTTTTCACCCAAATAAAACCATTTACCACCTCATCTTGACACCCCTTTCATTTCCCCCCTTTCCCCTGTGTCCCCATTTTACAGCCCTCATTTTTTCCTTCATCTGGCTCCATCAACCCTATTCGCCCCCCCCAGTAGGAGGTTTGGGCATCATTGCTTCTAGCATCCTTAGCCTCATCCAATGCTAGCACACTACTTGCAACAACATATTGGAGCAGGGCGGCCTATTTCCGACTAGGAAGGGAGGGTCCTTCACCCTCATGCCAGTAATTCTGATGAGTTGTTGATGCATCGAAAAGCTACACCTCACTGAGGCAGTGACCAAGCAGATAGCAGGAGGTAGTGGGCGGCCAGCAAGGATCATCAACGGTGTGCAGTGGTGGAGATTGGCCCACTAGCACCCGCGTTGGTGATTGGACTGACCCAGGGTGGTTGTGCACTGCTTAGGCAAGGCACGAGCCTATGTCTGCATGACACATGGCAAGGGTGACCCGCTCACTGGGAGAATGGGTGTGAGGATTCAGTGCAGCCTCTAGATCATCTTTTAGCGACTTGGATCTGATGCTACATCCACAATGATATTATGTAACTTGCTAACCTAATTTCTCTACATTGTGGATTCAAATATTCTAAAAATCATCACTTCTCCATCCCTTGTCGAATATATAGAACCTATATATTAAATTGATCATCTCAAAAAGATCTACAACTTGGGCATAGTTTCAGACCTTAAATCCTCTTGTTATTCTTCTATTTTTCTGAATATGCAATCTTTGTCCATGTTGACTTCATTTAATGCATGTTTGTGATAAAGATTCGATCTTTGATGCACCTCTACCTTTATAATGATCATATATGTACCACTTATGTACTTTTCAACTAATTGAGGGTCCTAATCAACCCTATTGCTCATGAGTGACTCTAATTGCACATATATGACTTTTTGGACCTTAATGATATATTTTGCCCTAATTTGTTACACTTAGCATCAAATGTTAATCTAGTATCATCATGACATGAAAATCAGAAGCATTAGGCCACCTTATGGTGCATGTATCCACACTTGTCCTCTATTTGATATGTTTGTCTCTATGGCACCTAATGCATTTGTGTACCCCTAATATGTGAATGTTGATTATACCTTGAAGAAAATGAGGTGTTTAACCTAAATTTTGCATTGAATGCCTTTCTATTCCTTAAATAAGTAACTCCATGACGTTTAGAGGCCCTAATGCCCAAGAATCATACTATGTCTTGATATGATGTTACTTGTAGCTCTATGTCCACTAGTGGTGTACATGACTTGGTTGCTTTTCTTGTACTCTAATCTTAATGTGAACCTTATTATGCCCTATCCTCTCTAATTATGTTTGACTCTATTAATCTTGTGTTCCCTAATTTGGATGTCCACCTAAATCTTATGTAAACCCCTAATGGCATGTGAACTATGTTGATGTTGGAAAGTAAGTTGATATGATGATACCAAGTTTAGACAATGATACTGCTTGGTTATCATAACTTGGTGGATCATGACCTTGTATGCCCTATTATGAGTCTTTTGACCCTAAAATGCAAGTAAGTGACTTGAATCTTGCAATATCCATATAGAATGAATGAAACATCAAAATGACTTGAAACTTGATCCACACATTCATTATGACCTCTAGATCAATAAAAGATCACCTAATCTACCAATAATTGACATCGAACCTAACTTGGCAAAAAAATCTAAAATGGAACTAGTTAGGGTTAATGATGAGAATCTAATGCATACATGTAATATTGTTGTTAATCAGGTGTTTCTTAGGGCTAGATGGTCAAGGATAAGTAAGTAATGAAATCTCTAAAATTAGTTACGGGATTTAATAATTATATGACTATGGATTTCTTGCTTGAAATGTGATACATATGCATGCTTGTTTACTTACTTAAATATTGCCATGTAGTATTCTAGTATGTACTTGATGTTTGTCTTGTACCATTATTTTATGACTCGCAAACATACTATAAAATCTTCATTATACAAACCTTGTTCACCTACTTGTATTCTCAGGGTAAGGACACAAGGTCAGGTGTCCTACTTGAGTCGTCAGGATAGGGTGTACCATGTTGATAAAATGGTTAGCTCTTGGTGACGTCCTTGAGTTTCCTTACATTTAAAAGGGTTAGCTAATCATGAGCACCCTTACAGATCCTTCCAGTGGGATGTTTGTCAACCGCCTTATGATATATGATGTTGTTGGTATAATTGGAGTGAAATGACATAAAACATGGGCTTGTGTTTTGCTAAATATATAACTTGTTTATTTCTTATTCATTATCTCTGTAAATATTTTCAAATTATAAAAATCTTATGTATATGATTCTTTTAGCCATGTACTCAGCACCTTAGGTTCTTCACCCACCTTGTTTCACGTATTTTATAGGTTCAAAGATGGCTAGAATTTGATGTGCTTAGTGAGCTATGTCAAGTGTACTTATTGTAAGATACCTAGTATACATGACCAAACTTGTAAATTTGTACTCATGAATATATAATTGAAAGCTTATAATAAATAATGTTATTTAATATATCTTATTGAATGTTATGACTACAATTGGTGCTTTTATCCAGTTATGTGTTCATATATGATAAGCTTTACACTTCTACATTCACACTTTGATACTACCATGCTAGTGATGGATGCTTAGTAACTATAGCCATTGACTTTATAGTCATTTGAAGTTAGAATTTGGGTAACAAGTGATTCTGTGACAACAGGTCCTACCACGACAAATATAATCTATTTCTTTTGCTATCTTGCCAGGGAAAGATGGAGAAGAGGGACCATTATAGTTTGCAATTAGGGCATCAAAATAATTAGGAATGAAACTGGAGGATTTTGTTCCTCAGGTGGTGTGATAGCATGAACAAAACCTTTAAAAGTGAGGCAAAACCTCATCTTTTGCCAACAATGGAAATGTAATTTCATAATTTTTTTGGTCCTAAGGATAGTTGTGTCTTCCATGATCATTACGGTTCTAGAGTCCATATTACGTAAATGGTAAGAAAACTATTAACAACTACGAGCAGTAACTAAAAATATAATTTTATATTCATTAATGTTGGATATATCTAGATTAAGACAGCAAATACTCTAATAAAAAATAAAGAATAGAGATAAAGAGTTCAGAAGAGCCTATTGGTGAAGGTGCATCATGAAGATCATTGTTGTGAAGACTAAATCTATCGCTCCTATCTGTGAGCTTGTCCAGGGGCTTACCTCCTAGATTCAATCACCCCCAACATAGGAACTGTCTCATGGTGCTAGCAAGAGAACAGTGTCGAACATTCTATTTGCCCTTGATCACAACGCAAAAAATATGTTGCAAGAATCCCTCTTAGATCCACAACAGTGGGTAGTAGCAAGGGGAGAAGAAGTAAGAAGACAATCTGGAACAAGGTGATGCGGTTGGTCGATGCCAAGGTGGAAGAGGTTGCACACAGTAGTAGAGAACAATTCTCACACGCATCAGTCCTCTCACATTAAGGTATTTTGATGTGTTTCTAGATGTTTTTATGAGTGTTAAAAATAGTTGAAGACTATCTATTTATAGATGAACGAAGCCCATAGATACTCGCCCAAAATAGCTTTTTCTATTCTAAAAAATATTTGTTAATGTTGGGCGCAGTCTAGAGGGACTCAAACCATTCAACCAAAAGGCTAGGGAGTCTGGATGGAGGAAGGGTATGGCTTTGTTTAAAGATATTTATAATTTGGGCGGCTCAAGGTAATTAAGAGAATAAAAAATTGAGCATCATTGGGATCCCAAACAACGACATTGATATGCCCTTTAAATAAAATAAAATAAAATAGAATAACAAATTTTTTTTGTTTATAAAATTTCAATCACACGCGCACTGAATCAAACACAATTCGGGTTGGGCTAGGCTGGGTACGGCGCGGCGCACACGCATATTTTTAATTTAGTCAAAGCTCAAAGCACATATAAGCTCAATCAGCCATAAATTCAAATTAAGAAAATAAAACATTATGCATATTTGAGATTCTAAAGGATAATATTAAAAAGACATTTAAATAAAATAAGATAAAAGAACTTTTCATTTATAAAAATAACTAATCATACACACCTGGTCAGGCGGGTGGGGCACAAGTGTGTGTTATTTCGTCAAAGCCCAATACACATACAAGCCGAATCAATTTTAAATTTAAAAAGCTCAAAAAATACATACTGAGAGATTTGAGGTACAATAAATTTGTGGCGGGAACGAGTGATATGAAACCCATTTATCCATGTCAAGAGAAACAACTAATGTCTGCTAACATATTTTACAAAAAGTATCCTTTTCCATATAGAGATCCTAAAGAAAATTATCATAAGGAAATAAAGATGATCAGATCTCATGTTTGAATGTAAAATTATGCTTTAATTGTTGCGATCCACTCTGGGCACGTTTGGTTACTTGGATTTTGTCGTATTGGATTGTATTTTGGACTCCAGTTTTGTAAATTTTATGTTTGGTTTGCAGGATTGGAGAAATTGGGTTAATCCCGGGATTTTCAGACATAATAGGAATCCTACATTTTGGTCACCATCAAAATCCTCTCAGACGTCAAAATCCATCATGGGTAAGACAACAGACACGGAAAAAGATAAATCCCACCCTTACAAAATTCAGTAAACCAAACATAAAATTTTACTTTGCGGAATTTTGAGAATACAGTATTTCAACAATACAGAATGGACAGAATACAAGATTTCATTAAATCCAGCTACTAATAGAGAAATATTTTCAAGGGATTTTCTATTGGTATTATAATCACCTACCAGCATCAATGCTAAATGCTGCAACGTCATGACCATGGGTACCGCTATTAAAATACGTGGTTTGCTGGTTGTCTTCGACATTCAATCCCTGCTCGCTGAGTAGGTACTCTTTCTCGTCAATTGCTTGAGCTGTAACCCATGGATGAGTTGAAGATCTCCACAAGCCTTCCAATTCTAAGCACACCTCCATCATGTCAGGTCGTTCCTTCCCTTTCAAGTTCAAGCATCTATTGGCTAGCTTTGCAACTTCTCTCATTTGTGTCATAATTTCACTGCTGACTACAGTTAATATTCCTGGGTCCAGAATATCAATCAGTGTATTCTCTTCCATACATAACCTAAAATATTGTGCCAAACATCTCTCTTTCTCACTTCTTTCGTAGGATAATGGCTCTTTTCCTGTCAGTAGTTCCAAAAGAACAACCCCAAAGCTATAAACACCACTTTTATCAGTGAGCTCGTGTGTTTGCAAGTACTCTGGATCTAAGTAGCCCAAAGTTCCTTGAACCAAGGTGTTGAGTGCCTCTTTATCCGTTGGGGCCAGCTTTGACGCACCGAAGTCCGATACTTTTGCTGTGTAATCTTTGTCAAGTAGAATGTTAGTGGATTTAACATCTTGGTGGTAGATTGGGACAGCAGCTTTTGTATGCAAGTGTGAAAGCGCACTAGCAGCATCTGCAGCAATGCGAAGACGGGCTCCCCAAGGAAGTTGTTGTTTGTGAATGTGATGGAAGAGGGTGTTGTTAGGTATGAACTCATAAACAAGATATGGAATTTCTACTTCTAAACAACACCCCAACAGTCTCACTACGTTTTTGTGGCTTATCTGTGATAGGATAATAATCTCATTTATAAAATCATTAATTCTAGCTCCATCAATTAGCATTGACTTTTTGATAGCTACTTTTGTGTTGTCCTCTAATGTTCCCTCATAAACCATACCTTGACCACCCCTGCCAAGGATTTTATTTTCATCAAATTTATATGTGGCTGATTCAAGTTCTTCCTTTCTGAATATCTTGAGCATACTCTGGATGTGGGCATGAGTAGAAATGTGTTGCTCTAGTATGGTGCCTCCATTTTGTTTGTAAAACTTGAGAGCAAGTTGTGTGCGTTTTCTTTTCTCAAAAAGACCATATAAGAATATAATGATAATTGCTCCAGAAAGTGAAGGGATGATTGTAGCTATAGAGGAAAAAATAATAATTATCATTTTTTCTAATCAGAAAAAATTAATAAGGAATGTTGAAAAAGAAATATGCATACCTAAAATCACCAATGTTGGCTTCTTATCTTTGATGCAACCATATGTTTTAGGGTCACCCTTGGTTCCTTTGGGGCATGCGCATGAGTAGTTTCCTTGATGGTTTATGCATACACCTATACATGGATATTCCTCCCATCTCTTGCACTCATCTATGTCTAATTTTATTTGACAAAAATTATATGTTTCAGCATATGTATTTTTGGTAAATAAAGAAAAAATATAACTATTTAGCATTCAATTGACTAACAACAGTCTTTAATATCAATTCAAGAAATCATGTACTTTTAAAAAAAATGTGCAAGTGGTCATAAATGAAGATTAAAATCTAAGTGGTTTAAATTTTGAACCTAAACACTACTGCAATCTAGGAAAACTAATTCCCTGTTAATGATATTATATTACTTCACAATGTCTAAGTTCACGTACAAGAAATCAAGGAATGCACATCTCAACTAGATTACCAACAAAATTTGTAAATTTGATCATTTTATGGTAGTAGTGAAAGTAATTATATAATGTCACAAAGAATATGTAATCACCATAGAAAGTGTTTCCAAATTTTCCTTTTGTTCATTGCTTAGTTTTATAAAGAAATCTTTTTACAAAAGTTAGTTTTAGGTAAGTCATACATCAACTCAAGCCTATAAGATGCAACTGTCTTTATCCACAAAAATGGTGTTATTATGTGTCCCTCACTTCTATTGCATGTTATTTGTGAGAGCACATTCCTTCTTGGCTCATAAAGTATTATAAAGATGGATGATTAATTCTTCCTAGGGTTTAAGTCTGTGGATACAACTGAGGTGTAGGAATGGTGATCTCCGTAGATTTCTAGCTTACATTGGTCTCCACTCGTCCTCTCTCTTAGATCATTGCTGTTAATTGTTAATAATAGATTCTTTTCCTAGCCGCCACATTAAAGGAAACTTCTTCTCATGGCTAGATAAGATTCCCTTCTCATTTATCCCTTAATTCATGTTCTTTATGTGTTATCTATCACTTGTTCTCAAGGCAGCCTATAGTTGCAACATAGGTTGTCCTAAATAAACGTGCCTCCCCTTCTCCCTCCCTTGTCCCCTTTTTTTCTCTCTTATCCTGAAGAAAAAAAGGTCTTTGCATCTTATGCATCCTCAAGTCACAAAAGCATGCACTAATTATAAGTCTTGTCATTTGCCAAGAATGATGATTTGCATGGTTATTGATGCACTCTTTCCAATGTTGACATGTCGATGAAATCCCTAGATATGTGTCATCCACCACCATTTCTAGAACATCCATGGAAACATAATACTTGATGATGGGAGTGAAAGTTACATAATCAAACCCTCTCTAACACCAATCATCTTTCCTCTCTACCACCCTCTCACTTAGATAGAAATTCTCCTATTTGCTTCTGTATCGTCAAAATGAACCATGATGATACTAAAGATGAAACCCTACCTCTACCAAGGGATCAAAATCCCCTAAATTGGTGTTACATCTCCTCATACAACAATATAGGTTGGGTAAGGGTGTGACTCTACAGTAAGAACGCATAAACCCTTTCCTTATGAATGACAAACACTTCCCTCATCAATTTAAGGGTGGGAAGAGTTGATCCACAACTTAGGTACTGATAAATATTGTACGATTGATCTTTGATCGACCAAGGATAGTGAGATGACTCTTCATACCTTAGATTAGGAAGGTCACAATGTCTCTCGTACATCCTCTTTGTTGGTGACAACCATAATACAATTCCTCTAGTTTTGTTTAACAACAATGATGTTTGTTATCATTTTGAAACACTTGGTATTTACTGATACATCCAAGTTGTTCCCATGTTAGCCCAAAATTGTGAGGTACATACCTTTAACATCACCATATTTTCTAGGATTCTAGCCAAATCCCCTTTGGAAGTAGGTAACGTATGTAACTCAACTATTTCTTCTACTTCTAATTCATGTAAAACCTCAAACTGACAATCTTATACAAGTCCAAAATTCATTTTATGGACTTCTTGTCTATACATGGTGCTACTTTCTATGATAGTTTTATTATTTCAAACTTTTCTTCCATTATCATTACTTTTGATGAGAAAATAAATATCTCTTATGTTAACAAAGAATTGAATTCTTTTCAACATCCATGGATCATTGTCTAAAATAAGAGGAAGATTTAGTCTCACCATAATGGGCTCCATCGCTCTAAACAATGTAATTGAACAGGACATAAGAACTTTGGTTGTAAATATCCAAAGTCTGTCTACCACTAAATGATATTGACATTTCTCATTTACATGCCCTCTACCATCTGAAAATGGAGGTGGCTTGAAAAACAATGATCACTAGAACTATATGTGCCAAAATAGTTTTTGTCAATTTGTACATGACTCCTCATCTTTAGAACAACTATTTGATAAAAAGACCCAAAGACTTTACTATTACCATTACCAACCTCTTTTTGTGAGCACAACCATCCCATCTTCATGATCTTCAATCGTCTAATTCCAATGCCTAGATGTTTTCAACATGAACCAATAATGATCCATTCACCTCCTATATTAGAGGTATACAGTTACAAGTTCAAAATACCATATATTTATCCATACAGCACAACCTCTATGGGACATCGGTAACAAATATATGTCCCACCAATATTCCCATACCCATACTCCTTTGGCACATCCTCTATCATTCAATATGACCTTGGATAAGTCTTCCTTTTATATTGAATTGCCTCTTGGCCATCATGCAAACTCCAAGCGTCATGTATGCTAACTATCTAACCAAAGTATTCTGATCACCTTAAAACATGGTAACAATGCTTCTATTATTAACACTATTGATGTTACTAGGGATTTAGGTTACCTGCTTTATGGTACCTTTGTCATGAGGCATAAAGTTTTATCCCATAGTTGACTTCTTAACACCATGCCTATAGGAACTTTTATCATTTGTATGCAACATATAACCCTATCTATACCTAGTGGATATCATTTTACCCGATTCTCTCCCTTCATATGGAATACACAAATAGCGGTCTCCCGTGCCTTTGATGGTGGAATAGGATGAATTTTAGTAAGACTCCAGACCTTTCTTAGTGGTTGAACTTTATTTCTTACCTTAATTAAGTAGTTAAAACCTTAATATAACCTTTTTATGTGTTTTTATATCATGTTACAATCTTAAGTTTCAAATTTGGTCCAGTTTGGACATTGTTTGAGAAAATTATGCAATTGTGTGCACATTTTGGACCATTCTACAATTTACCCATATCTGAGGTTTTTCTTGAAATTTGTCACATGCTTTATGTTCCTTACATGTTTTCATATCTTTCTTGACTTGTTTGTGGCTTGGTCCGCCTAGATGTACCTTGGTTTGGTGGTGACACCTTTATAGGGTGAGTTAGGGTTTTGGCTCTCCTGGATGAGTTTCCTTGAGAGGTCATCAACTAATGGTTCCCCTGGATGGATGACATCTGATGGTCATACTTAGGTGAGGACAATTGATGGTGATCTCTAAATGTTATAGGTTTATGGTCTTCTCTCTTGGGGTCCCTTGTACCGATGGCTTTCTTGGAAGGGGTGACCAATCGATGGTTTTCCACCTAGTGACCTAGTGTTTCATCAAATGATGGTCACAAAGTAGTGAAACACAATGGCCACCTTGGGAGAGTCAAGATCTGATGTCTTATTAGACTCCATAACTGATGGATCTTCTACTTGCATGGATGTGACGTCCCATGGCCATTGACACTTGAAAAACATGTTAGGACACATAGACCTTCTCTTCTCTCTCTCTCATAGCTATATGAACCCCCTACCTTCCATGCAAACTAACCTTTTGGACTCTTTTCTCTTGGTTTATGTCTAGATAATCATCTTGCTTTCTCTAGTGGAGAACAAGGTGTCCAAGGTAGAAGAAGGTGGTCGATCTCCTTGCATGTGTAGCTAGGGTCAGATCTACCCTCTCTTGGATCTTGTAGAGCTTGTGGAGTTTCCTTGCTTGCTCTTGACCTAAGTAGGTAAGCCACCTCTCTTTTCTCTTCGTTTCCCTTACTTTACTACCTCCTTCTTCCTTCTTCCTTCTTCTTGGTCGTGTCCATGGTGTTTCATGGTGGAGCTTGCTCTAGAGCTTAAAGAACCCTTCTTTCTTGCTTCCTTGACCTAGGGTTTGCTCTCTTTCTTATAGAAGAAGCTTGCTTGGCCATGTGGAGTGATAATATAGGGTGTCCTTCCTCTTTTGATCGATCTAACTTGCTGCTTGGAGCTTGTTCTTCTTCCTAGAGGCAAGTTATGTAACTTTCCCCTCATTTATTGCTTACTTATAGCTTACTTGTGCTAGATCTTGCTCTAAAACTATGTTCTAAGTAGAAAGAACCTACCTTTGCCTAGGGTTCAAACTTAGGTACTAGTTTCTTGGATGTGTTCAATACCTTGTGTACGACCTTCCATGGTAGAGGAAGATTTTTTCTTGAAAACCAATGGCTTTTGGTTTCCCTTGAAATGTGGATTACTTAGGGTTTCTATGGTTGTTTTCCACCTTGGTACATGAATTGATGGTCTAGTTCTCTTGTTGTTTTATTTGTCTTTTTGTGTGCCAATTGATGGTTGTCTCTTTTCTTCTATTTGGATGCTTTCTCTTGAGCACAATTGATGGGATCACTTTCCTCTCAAAAACTGATGGTTAGGGTTTTTAATGTGATGGTTTTTAAGTTCTTATATGTCAATGGTCAAATGATGGTTTTCTTAGTTTAACAAATGATGGTTTCCCTTTATCTTTGGATCAGATTTTTCCCAACGATTGCTTGTCAACTGATGGCCTCAATGAGCCTCACAACTGATGGCTAGTCTATCTCATCAACCCATGGTTGTTTTGATTCTCAAATGATGGCTTCTTTTGACACATGATCCGATGGTCCAACTGATGGTGAGATTGAGTGTCACAACCGATGGAGATCCTGGACACCACAACATATGGTGGTCCTAAACCTTACAAGCGATTGCTTATTTTAAGTGAACAACTGATGGTGGGTTGTATTCCCACAATTGATGGCCTTCTTTGAGACAACTACTGATAGTGACTATCATGTCTTCAACTGATGGTGTTCTTGATTGATCGAACAATGGCTTGACTAGGTTGAGCGGTGACTCGATTTAGTGTATAACTCGATGGGTATCTAAGTGGTTTATTCAAGGAGGTTGCTTGTGTTACAACCCATGGATTTAACTCCTCATATATGATCATTTTGAGGTGATACTCATGGTAAGTTTGTTTGGTTTGAATGATGTATAATCCAATGGTAACTTTCCCATAATCATGTAGTCTTCCCTTTGCCCTCATATGAATATAAACTTATGATCACCATGATGACATGAGGTGCAATGTTGAGCTAGCTTATCTTTGATACACTAAACCCTAAATGTATTAAGTGGTGATAGTTGATCATACTTAATCTAGTTGTTAAATCTAATATTAACATGATCCAATGATAGTGATTTCTTATGCTTAGCTTTCTTGTATAACTTATGTGGTTGTAAGGATGTCCCCTCACTGTTGTTGTAACCCTAATGTGTTGTTATGGGAACATCTTATTACAAGGCTATGCTAACATGTGTATCACATGCATGGTGTTGGGTTGTTTAACCTTTAGTAAGACAGGGAAATATAATGATGTTCTTGTAGGTGATTGTGACGTGATGATCTTAATGACCCTTGGGCATGGTTTAGCCCTATTGGAGGTGTGATCCACTTTCTTAAGTGATAAGAGAATGATATTATCTGGTGATGTGATAAGATTTATACCTCATTCATTTTATATATTCTAAAGTTGTTATACCCTAAATTCTTTCTAGAAATGAATTAGGTTTTGTATGTCCACTCTTGTTTGATAAAGTTTTAAGTCACCCAATTGAAAATAACTAATCAAGTGAAACCCTAATCATGTAGTTTCTCTGGCCATAGATCCATTCCAGTTTCAAGACTTGTTGGATGGTGAAATGAGTATTCCTAAGGGAAACTCAGAGTGCATACTGTTGAGTATGCGAGGTGCAAGTGACTATGTGTCCTTATCATCTTGACCCCAGGTGTTTTGAGGATGGCTATAGTTATACCTCAGTGTGTGAACGGATACATTCGGGTCTCAGTGATCATATATGAGATGAAATTTTGAGGAGAACTATGATTGTACCTCGATGACAGGGTTTACCGTGGTGTCTAGCATTGTGACCTGTACCAAGGCATGCCAGGTGTTTTCAGCTTGACTATATGTTGTTGGTGGCAATTTGACTTATATGTCATTGTGGTGTTTACTCGTACTGACCGGGTGTTATGGAAAAGATCTAGGAGTTTGGATCTTCCAAGATTGTATATGGCATTGATTTTAACTTTGCAGTAGTCAGTTGGATTTGGATGATACGACACAAATCCTCAGGGCATAATAAAAGATGTAATACCTTCGTGTAGCATATCTGTTTAGGGTTAAACATGTTCCACATTGGATGCTTACCCTTATTTTGTTCCTTATGCTGCTAACTGCTTATGCTACAATATAGTTTCTTAAATTACTCAGTTATTATATATTGTGGCAATAGAAATTAATTGTTATACACGTTCATGTTTTCCTTCAAATTACATATGATTCTCTTCTCATCCGTTGTAGCTACTCAACCTGCTTAACTTGTGTAATTAGTTTAAATAAACCTTTTGATTGAATCTTCTCATCTTATTTAGTAATAGTATATATGTGGTAATAATAACTATTGACGGAGAGTTATATCTCTCTTTGGTACATGGGTCTCACTCTCATAGTTTCCACATCTTTTTAGGCACTCTTCAGTGATGTGGTAGAGATCGTGTTGTTGACGAAGAAAGTCTTGAAGATTAGTGAACTCAAAAGGTTGTATAGCTGCTAGTATTGTGGTGGAGTCCTATGTGTCATCCTTGTACTCTCAGGTCCCAGGAGGGGTGTGTTTTGTAGATGATGTACATTGACACGTGGTTTTGGCACTATGCCTTGGTTGTATATATATGGCATGTACATCTGAACATCTTCTTTTGTATAGAGGTTGTGGCTAAGGTCACGAGACAGATCTAAATACCTAATGTGGTATATGTTGCTATGCAAGTTTTATGGACCATAATGTAAATGTTTCCTCTCTTGTTAGTAATGGTCAAATCAGTTTTAATTTACCCTTTTTTTGTAATTTGGATATTTAGTAATTGATTACATGCTTGGTTTTGAGTAATCTCATTTCGTGTGGTGTTGGGCATCACATTTCCATCACCGATCTTCCATTGTACTTATGGTATGTGTGTGCCTTTAAATACATAGATTCTACAATGGTGCAAAACTCCATTACATCCATCGGACACTCCTCATCCTACCCTATACAATAAATTTCATTGCCTCATGTAGTTGTCAAATTAACCCAATTTCCTAACAAGTTAAAAATTATAGTTAGACACCAAATGTATCATATTTTTTTGAATGACAAAGAGCCACAAGATAATCTGCAAGCCTTCTGTAATCTTTCATAACTCCTCACTTATTGGTCTACCCTATGTATAAATCTAACCATCAATATAAGAGTGACTCCAACCTTGCTGACATATGAATGATGAACAACAAACATCATGTTTAGGCTAGCAAGGATACCTAAATTTCTTAAAACATCAACCACCCCCATTTTTAGATTGTGTGGGACTCATAAAGATTCATACAAATTTCCCAAGAAAAGGCCTACAATACCATAGAGGTGTATTCACTCAAATGACGATTTCATACCTATTTTCAACAATATAATTTCTAAATCATGCCAACCTAATGATAGTATTTTGGGTCCCTACCACTGGTAGAAGGATGATTACAATCAGGATAAAACCAATGTTGTCTCTATGGTTTTGATGATTGATAAGATCCCTTGTTGGATTATAGTTGATATTCTCACTAAGCACACCCAAAATGATAACAAAAATGAGAATCGTGTTGCTCAGCCTAAATCTATCTGATCCTACCTCAAAGTTGTAGATTTCTTGGCTTCTCCAATTATAGTAAAGCATTGAAAATTTCATATAACTTGGATTCAATTGAGACAAGTAAGAGTTTCTCTAATACTTCTCCTCTATTCCAATTTTATACCAAACGGAGTTATGGTATGGTCCATATTGCTAACTTTATATCTTGGGAATGAGGAAATGATTTATTAATGCTTGCTAGTCCTATTGGGATTTTGATAGGTTCCTTAATGCTAATATATTTCTTTGTCTGAATTAGAAAGGATTTCGTCCAGAAGAAAATTAAACCCTTGGCCTGAGCCAAATATCATGTGGGGGCTTTTTTTTGAACTATCTTTGATGGGTATTTGTTCTAGATTTAGTTGTTGTTTAAATATTTTAATTGCATCTTGGAATGTATATCGAGTAGTGTCATCTAAAACAAGTAGGATCTATCATCCTCTCATCCAAAAAATAGGAATCGACTGATTACCATTCAAGAAACCAACTTAGAACTTATAGAATCCCTACGTCGCCCTATTAGTAGGAATCCCAACATCAGTTCTATTCAATTACCATCCTCTAGACTCAATGGTGTTTTACTTATTAAATTGAACCCTGAGTAATTTTTGCATCTATTAACTCAATGGGAGACTCTGTTTTCATTCACAATAGGAATTTCTACAATAATTATGAGTGGGATATTATGGTTGTCCCCTAAATCACCATTATATAAATTATAGTAATAATATCTAGTGAATAATTGTTTTAGTCTTTATCCTTGGTAGAACTAATGTCTAGCATAAGTATAATGATTCTACCTCTTATAATCACTCTCATAGAAACTCAAGTTTTGACAATTTTGTTAATCGATATCTTTTGGTTGACCTCTCTAACTTTGATATTAACTACGCTTGGCATGGGGGCTCATGCTGGTTCCAACTGAATAGATTTTTATATTATCAAGCATGTCATGACCTCTATCCCCTGATTATTTAAGTTTATTCTTGTCATATTATTTTTGACCTCCCTGTAGTTCTTTAATTATAAATTCCAAATGTGGAGACCTAAAATCTTCATTTTGAGATATTATGGATTTCTCACCCCTCCAATGCTTTTGTTGTGGAAGATACCTAGGTGTCAACTATTCAAGATTACAATCCTTCTTATGCTATGCATTATAAAATTAAGCAACTTCATACTAAACTTGCTACCAGGAATAGACATGCTTATGGTAATATACACAACAAAATCCATAACCTAGAATTTGATCTCCTTTCTTATAACTCCAATCCTTCCTCCCTTATACTATTTTTTTCAAGATATGGAAATACAAGATCTTCTTCATAACCAAGAAAATTAATGTAAATAAAGATCAAAAATCATAGAAAAAGGATGGAGACCAAAAAACAAATTTTCTTCATAGTATTACAATAGTAGGAAACTTATTTCCTACATCAACTGTTACCATTCATTATGTTTTGACTTCTAACAAACAAAAAATTATTTAACATATCAATGAGTATTTCAAAAAGATTTTCAATCATAAATATTATTTCTCGATTTTTTTCAATTAAAGTGGAATCAACTTTTCACTAAAAAAATAGAATATAGATTTTCTTATATCCCCCTTCGCAATAGAGGAAAATCATAGTGGCATCTATTAAATGGGTCTTGAAAAACCACCAGACCCCAAATAGTGTGGATGTGGATTTCTATCAGGCTTATAGGAAGAAATTTTGGAATAGCATTATGAATATCTGCCCTCACATACAATCAAATGATAACATATTTACCAAAATTGACATATTTAATCAAAACCATATCTTTTTAATTAAGAAACGTGATCAAATATCAAACATTATACACTTTTGACCCATTTGTTGATGTTTTCTTCTTAAAATTTAGGCTGTAAACTATCGCCTTAGACAACATGTGAGTGATCTAGTTACTTTGTATTGTCTTCCTTCATTGTTGGTAGACACAAACATCTTGATCAATAAAACACTTCAATCTTTCCAAGCTTTTGGTTACTTTCTCTTAACCCTTAGGTTATACATTAAAAAATATTTTGATAATATCAATTGAAAGTTCCTTGTTTGATGTATTCCTAACTATAACTTTCCCTCTTGTTTGTTTAATTAGATTCACAAGTGCATCAAATGGGCCCCTTTTTTCACCTTGGTTAATGGCTTTGATTTTGGATAATTTGGTAGTTTCAATGGGCTTTTCCAAGGCGGTCTGATAATACATCTTATTTTCAAGCTTGTCCTGACATTAGATGCCACAACAATGTCATTAACAAATTATATGTTATATTCCCCTACAACTAATTTGAATCACACTAAATACAAAACGAATTTGGTTGGTTGTTTTACTTAGTCCATACGGTGTAGGAGAAATAATTGGTCCATGACAAACAAAAAAGCAAAATTGAATCTTTTGCTATCACATATACTTTTTTCCTACTAAGTTTTTCTTTTGGTGATGTTATTTTTTTCTAAGTAAGATCAAGGATAAAGTCCCTTCTGGGATTTTTTTCTTTATTGAGGAGGGAGGGGCTGCAAAATGCAAATGAGTTGTCTCCTATGGGCTCTTGTTGTAGGCCTCTTATGAACCAATGAATTACTAATGATTCTTAAAAATGTATTACCAATTCAAGATGATAACATCTACAGTTCATGACTCCAAAAGAATCAAAGGTTCCATGGTATTCGATGATTCAGTGAAACCCTTGTAACCGTGTATGCTAAAAATAAGACATATTATTTTTAACCCAACCCAAATGTCGTTGGGTATTGTCTTTAGATTGATATCATATCATACTCAAAATAATAATAGGTGAAGTATTTACATATTCTTTTGATTTATTTGTTTTCCTTTCTACTCATTGTTTTGAATTATGTTATATACCTTAATAAATATATATATTATAATTATAAAATAAGAATTTTTATTTTAAAAAATCGACTGACACTAAAATCCATGCTATTATTATGTAAACAATTCTTAGTTTTTTATCATCTATCCTTGGGCCACAACTTATAACCTAAGAAATGAGAAAGGCATCTCTTTATGAAACCTTCTAAAACACACTCCGATTATGCACTTTTGAGCTTATTTGAAGTATATTAGAGTTTTAAGAAATTCATGGTGATATCATATATTAATTTCATTAGTGAATCTGAAAGTGTTAAGCTCATCACATAGTGTAAAGAAGAAGTTATTTGCTTCATGAAAAGGGTTTATTAAGGTAAACTTGACTGTTCACCATATGGATTCTAGTATTTGCACATATTGGGTATGTTTGGGCTACAAGAATAATAAGAGAAATAAATTACAATACCTATATTGATTCCTTTGATCATTTTTTTGGTGGTCTTTCAACAAAAGAAAGATTTAAAAAATATTTTTTAGAAGAAATGTCTTACCATACCTATGGGATAAATTTGTGTACATGCATGGTCCTCATTAATATTAGTTGTAATGGATGGATAAGTATTAATTGTTTTACATATAATAAACTATGTATTATTAATATTCACTAATTGTACATTACTAGTTTCCCTAGAAAACCTGACCAAATATACTAAGCACCAACAATGAATATCCTTTTGTGCATCTTGTCTTTGTGTAGATTCACTCATACCCAAGCGGCCGAAAGTAGAGTAAATAAATGTAGATCAAGTGGGTGACCCTAATATTTTTCATCACCTCTACTTTCACCTTAAAGTCATAAATTGAATGCCAGTAGTTATTTCCTTTGTTGTAGATCTCGTACAGCTATTTTGCAGTGACAGAAGTCATTCTTTCCTTCTTCCATTAGACACCATAGCTTCATGTGCCACAATTCGCATGAAAGTTTTAGTATTCATTGGTACCTTCTTACCCAACACTGCTCTCCAATTGTACCCCATAGTGCTCGACATGGACACATTTTCCATCTTACAACTTCTTACTTGAATATCCTATTAGTTGTCTTGTTGGATAAATTTCCATATTTAGAGAGTAACAAGCTCATTTATCATTATTCCATTGCTCAACATCTTCTATAACTTCTTTACGTCTTCTGCAACTTCTTTATGTCTACACCGTCTTGGCTGACGGAAAACATGCAAGGAGGCCACATCCTAGTCCTTATTTAGGTTAGTAGAAATGTAATGTTTCACATTCAATGTATAGATATACACATCTCTATTCATATTATAGAAGGAACAATGATGGTTTTCTAGATTCTCTAGAGGCATTTAGTACCATACTGAAACTACTCTACCTATTGGACCATAACTTGATCAGGATCAATGTTGATGTAGATGTTCATGGGAGGAATGCATTGATGGAAGTGGTATCTTTATATGTAGTTGGTAGATGGTCATGCAGGTGGGAAAGTACACTCAAGATTAACTTGATAGTTGAAGAGGAACATGTAGCCATTTCACTAGGCCTTAAAGAAAATATGGATGGAGGGATGGAAGAAAATTCTAGTATGACTGTAGTAATTATATCCATGTAATTGATGGTGATCATGGAAGTTCACTTGCTTTGGTAACCGGTGCGGTTCAAGATGTTGTTGAGCATGGATCAGATAGTGAAAAGCTTGTTCTTATTAAGAGAACTGAGAATTCAGATTGAAATAGCTTATCTATGGTGCACCAACAAAATAAAATCTTTGATTATGTTTATCATGCACCTCCAGTGGGGATTAGTGACCTGGTAATTTCATGTAATGGTAGTACTACTACCTTTTTTAATTCCAAATCTAATGTTGTTTTTTTATGATGGTTTTCCCCACACAATGAGAATGGGATAAATAGATAGTCTCCCGGGTTTGTTCAGTGCCATTGGAAGGGTCTAATAGTGTATATAAAATGTCACAATCAAATTAGTAGTCATGAATATACAATTAGTATTTTGAGAATTACAAGACAAATCTTGTTCCGTTACAAAATGTATGTGTCAAATATGTATTACAAATATCAAGCGTTCTACCAACAATATCAATATATATGTCCCTTTCCTAAACCCCAATTGGATATAGTTTTATTGCAATGAGGGTTTAGTAAAATCAAAATAATATGAAATGTTTTTGTTTAAATTGATGCGTACAAGGTATATTTTCATCATTTTATGGATTCAATAGTTTTATAGATAGTTCCCCTTAGAAAATTGAGTTTGGGATCGTCGACTTCTTCAAACATTGATAGCTTCATTATGTTTTAATAGGTTGTTTGGAGGAAACATGGATTCCTTGTCATAATATGTAAATATATGAAGAGAGAACATATATTTGGATTTTTTTTAAGAACCAAGTGAAACATAATTATATACACATTATAGAAAGGTAAGCAAAAATATGACATCATCAATAATATTTTTTATTTATTGATATTTCAAATTTTACTAATATGGTCTATTTTAAATATTGTGTGTGCTTTGATATTTATTCAAAAATGAGTTGAATGGTGTATAGAAATTAGATAATAATCATTTCTTTCTAAATAGATTGTATATTATTTTTGAAATTATGCAATAATGAGAGATCATATTCCACAACACAACATAAGACAATTAGTTTTCTATTAATAACAAATAATGACCATGTGTAGGGAAGTTTGAACATCTAGGTCAAGAAACCATACATGTGCAAACCAGTTCAGCTTGCAATTCTCCTCTAACATTGAAAAACTCCAATTCATGATACGTGGAGGGCTTTGATTTTGTCATTGTGATTCAGATTCAGTTACTTGATTTTATCCTAATAGAGAGAATGTCATGTCCACTTCACATCACTCAAATGAAAAAAAAATTGAGAATATTTTATGCACCCCTCAAAAGATTATGAAATCAAAGAGTAGGATAAGCTTCACATCTGTGTTGCTCGACTCATTAAGCTTAATACTAGACATGAAAAAGACAAATCTAGTGTTGAATTACTTCTCCACAACTATATAAAGTTGCACATGCTTAATATCTTGACAAGTAGCTCTTTCAGGGTCTAGAACAAAAGAAACCAAAGGACACCGATGCATCTTAGAACTTTCTTATAGTTCTATTGAAGCTTATTAATGAAAAAAACATCATAACAAGAATTTATAAAATGAAAAAACAAACACACATACTCATATGTATGCATATATATACCACAAAAATGGTCTCTATCCCCTACATCAGAAGTTTACTATATCTAACTTTAATTTTCAACTAATATAATTTGGTATCAATACAACATTAAGAAGTATGAAGTATTATAGATAGATCGGTTTTGTCTTTGTCATCCTTTTAATTTTTCATGACCATTAAAGTACAACATGTAGAATAAATAGATGATTCACTACATATTGTTTTACCATTCAGCTATTTTTTTGGTATATCACAAACAACACATCAGATTTTAATGATGTTTGAAGTGAATTTTACCAAAGCCATATTTACCAATTATATACATTTAAATTACATAAAAAACATTGGTTTTGAGATTTCGGGGTTGCTATTATATATATATATATATATATATATATATATATATATATATATATATATATATATATATATATAGAGAGAGAGAGAGAGAGAGAGCGAGAGAGAGAGCGAGAGAGAGAGAGAGAGTCAGGCTAGAATATACTCAAGTGTATTCGGAGCAAAATGCACTCAAGTAGTTTTCCATGATGCAATACTTTTTTCAAAAATTTAATCCATTGATCTTCTTAATCATCTTGTGAATAACTCATATAAAACATTTGAGCACATTTAGACATTTGTAGGTCATGTTATAAAGACCGTAAAAATTATGCATTTCAAATTAGTTTCGTGCATTGATTTTGTTGCCCTCAGATGAGTGACTTACACTCATATTAATGGGCTCAAAAGTTTTATGTAGCCTAATTATAGTATGACAGTGAAGATCAATGGTTTACTTCTTGCATAAAATAGTCTTGATAGGCAAACACACTTGAGTGTATCTGTGTGATCTGTAAACTCGAGTGTATTCTAGCCTAACTCTCTCTCTCTGTATATATATATATATATATATATATATATATATATATATATATATATATATACATATATATATGTATATATACATATATACACATATATATGTATATATATGTGTGTGTATATATATGTGTATATTTATGTATATATATGTGTATATATATGCATGTATGTATGTATATATATATATATATATAAGAAAGGGACTCTATCCCTAAGGGAAAGGAAATTTCTTATACCTGAACCTTATTTTACACACTTCCCAAGACTTTTGGCATGATTCAGTCGTACGGCTATAAAGCATACTAGGTAGATATGTTGTGTTCAAAAATCATTCCAATCATATATGTGTAGCACCTTCATCTAAAAGCTTTATGATCATGCAAATGAATGGTAAATCTGAACTCAGTAGCTATCATTGAATCGTTTTGGTTTATATCTAATAAATTAAAAATCTGATCATCATGAAGTTTAATAGAATCCAATCCAAACCATAATTTTGCATATGTATAGTTATATTACATTCATTACCACTTAAACCATGCTAAATAGACTATGGTATAAGGAATTTCTTGTGTTGTTGGGTATAGGCTCCTGATCCTCACATATATATATGCTATATATTCACTACCCACTCGAGTAACTAATTTTAGTTAACCTTGATCTATTTTCTAATAGAAAGGTACATGTTTGTAATGAGACAAATATTGTTTGTAATGAGGTGATCAAATTTGCAATACAAACACTCATTTTGTATTACACATCTGATTATAGTAAAAATGATATTTATGACAGCAGTTTATGATGTAATACAAAACGAGTGTGTGTATTACAAATTTGGTCATCTCATTACAAATGATTTTTGTCTCATTACAAATAGGTACCTTTCTATTATAAAATAGATCCACGGGTAACTAAAATTAGTTACCCGCACGGGTAGTGAATATATACCCTATATATATACCATATATATATATATATATATAATATTTATGTGTTTGTCTATATGTGTATGTGTATATGCATATATATAGGTATGTATGTATATATATACATGTTTTGTTTATGTATGTATTTGAGTCATCAAATGAGACTTCTTCTTTAAGGACTGTCATAAACTTTGGATGCTTGATGTAGGAGGAGTTTGCTAAACCAAATGTGCTACATATGGTCTCTAGTGCTACCAATGAGATATATACTTGTGGATTGCATGTGTGTGTGTTTATCTATACATGCAAGTGTCAAAGCCCCATGTGTACCCCACAAGCATGTCAAAATCCAAAAGGGAGGGGGCCCAAGTAGAAAAAATAAGTATTTCAATTCAATAGAAAAGAGACATACACCCTCCTTACAAGGTTCAAAATAGCAACCTTGGTCGTGGTAGAGGGCCTCATTAAGCACTACATAAGCCCATGATAGGATTTTTTCCCATTATTTTATAATATGAGTTCAGGAATAAAGTTTCAACTATTATAAAAGATCCACCTTTCAATAACATATTAATAATTAATATAAATATAAATATGTATATATATATATATATGTGTGTGTGTGTGTGTGTGTATGTGTTCAAAATCTACATGAGTTTATACAAGTAATGGAAAAGAAAAAAGACTTCCATATTTAGACCACATCAAGATTTATGTATTACCATATTATTCCATTCAATATTGTAGATCAAACAAATTTGCAATAGGGCCATTTATATAGGATTTTCTCTTCAAAGAAATAATTTGTTTCTTGCTTCATACATATTCAACAATTAGAGTGGGAAAGTAAGGTGTGTCATTCCCTTATCACACTATGATGTTTATTTTGATGAGTAATGTAGTATCAATGGATTTAGTATCTTGAATAAAGAAATCTTCAATGACTTTATTGACCCATACATCAATAGGTGAACTCTTTTTCATAAACTCCACATTTAATCATTCTTGACTTGGGAAGGTAGTAGGATGAGTAATATAGATGGAAATTTGATTAGTATGTGTTAGTCAATTATAATACTCACCATTCACAAAAACCAACTATCACTTTTGCATGGATCCCACATGTATGATCTAAGTTTCCTATAATAGGTAGTCATATCTGAGAAACAACTCAATTTTGAGACTTGAAATATAGATATGGGCTTGTATATATGAGGTCTACCAATAAAATATGGATCCACTCATGTGCTCACTAGGAATTCCACAATGAACGGTGCTTGTCTTAGGAAATTTCTAGGACTTGCGACTTGCCTAGAAAGTCATGTAAGTTGTGTGTGAGTGAGGACAAAAAGATGCAGAGGAGGCTATTGATGGTATGTAGGGCTGCTCAATATTCATAGAGACCTACTAAAACCTTTTGTAGGAACCATAGGATTAGTATGGTATATATTTGACTCTCTTTTGTAGAAATAAACACTTGGAGAATAACCCAACCTTGAGTTGTGTGCTTTTTATATATGTGAAAATTGTATTTTATTAGTAGAGATAGGGAGACAAGCATGAACTGCAAACTAAGAGTGGGAAATCAATTGTAGATGGTTCGCATGGTCTTGCAATGAAGATCAAAATAGGTCTGATATATTTTTGTTGAGTCATGATGAAGACACTTCAAAATGATAGGTGGTGAGAATTTTCACCCTAGGATGTAATGTCCCATATAATATGTTTATACAAGGAATTATATACTACCTTTACGAATAAGGAAGTGGAATTTTCCATAGACCAAGGGTGGGTCTAAGTCCAAGCTACTATTGCCCATGATCTCTTTCCAACTATCTCTAATGATGAAGTTCTATTTGTAGGTGAAACAATTATCTCTCTACATCTTGGGAGAACAACTAAACTATAGTGACCCATTTCCTATCAAAGAGATGGGTATAGTTGGGAGATACTCCTAGGTGACTAAAGGTACACTCCTACAAGGTATGTCATAGAAACTTTCTAACATTGAATGTCCTTTAATATATATATATATATATATATATATATATATATATATATATATATATATATTTGTGTGTGTGCGCGCGCGCACATGTGTGTGTGTGCGTGCATGCGTGCGTGTGTGTGAAAAGAGAAAAATGGAAGTGATAACAATGTATACTTTTAGTGTGATTTCTCGTCATTCTTGTGGGATTGGGATTACCACAATCAAATAATTAAAAGATAGCCCAATATATTCAATGAACTTAATGAATGAAAAGGAATGAAGGAAATTAATGGGGTGCAATTCAAAAGTGTATTGCATAGGAGATGGAACGAGGGAGGAAACTTATTGCGGGACACTAGAGGTTACTGACATCCAGGGTGAGGTGATGTTGGCAATCACGTTAGTGGAAGGAATGGTCGAGGAAGTTCTGGTTTTCTTGGGAATAATAGAAATTTAGATTTACATACATAATAAGATGACTTGCATACAACAAACAATGCAATAGTGGAAACCGGTTGTCCACATTGGATGGTCGGTGATGTTGAAAACATGATGCATCTGCAATGGATACGCATGGGGTTCCTTTAAATTCCAATAAAGAGAATTGTGACCAGGATTCCAATCTGTAACACCATGTCATGGCTAGAAAAGATAGGTACCCCATTGACGATTGCAATCTAGATGATCGTGATGTAGTCAAGACATATCTTCATTATGCTCCTGGCATTGGAGATGATTTTGCATCAGTAGTTCCCTATGGAACAATGTCAATAATTTTTTACTTTCCGAAGTCATGTTGCGATGAAGGAAGAGGTAGAGGACATTGCTATGGTGATGCTCAGGAAGGAGAATAAATGAACATAACAAAAAACACATGGCCTCGATAGAGAAATAGTCAAAATAAGATGGACTATGTGTATGATAGTAATAGTAGACAAGGCCACGTGATTTTGGCAAACAAGGCAGTGAATGACAGCGTGACAATGTGACTAGTAAATCATGCCAATGAGTGAACAAATTGGCATGTATTTTATATATGACAAGATGAAAGGCATGTATGCAATCAAGAAATAAGAATCTTCATTGGGGATTCCAGCCCCACTTCCTGGCTTCCTACAACTTGAAACACATACTTCTGCAACAACGTTGGTAGTTAATGATAATATGAGTAATTCGTTCCAAGATGTAACCACTAGAAGGAGTGCACCTTCATCTAGTAATTTCATTGATGATGATGATGTTGGTATGTATTCCCTGAGAGCCAATCATGGGATGATTGGTGGGATACATCAAGATTGATTTGATAAAGATCAAAGGCAAGCTTCCAATTCTTTCTGGTTCAGTCATATGAGATAGTGATAGAACAGATTGAATGTCTAAATAATGATAGTACTCAATGACGTATGCTTTCAGGTTGAGGACCTGAATGATGAGATCATACAGATACTAAGAGTTTGTACTTTCTTATTATGTCCCTAGTCGGATGTCATTGTGGAAGGTAGATAGACAACAATGACACACAAGACTAGATTGTGGTATTGGTTGATGATAGAATCTTGTTAGTCATGATATGGAGATATCCAACCAAACACATAGGTACTTGTTGGAGAACTAGTGTACCGGAAAGACCCACCGTGAGTTTGACACATGGAACCATGACATGGTAGTCACAGTCAGTTCTCACAGTGATGGTGGTGAGTGTGATTCTTTGACCTGAAATCACTACACTCAACACATGTCGTTGGGTACACTTTGCATCATCAAATGCAGTCCGGAAACATGGGTTGGTATAAAGGTGAGGATTGGGTGGCTTTGACACATGGGGATTTTTAGGGGTAAGTGATAGATATGGGATTTGTCCCTCCTGAGGGAGTTTGATATCCATGGCCACTAGATGAGTAGGATTGAGATAGGTGTGCACGTATGTGTGAATCAATATGTGATATTGATGTCACACATATCTCCTCCAATCTACTCTGAGATCAAGAAAGTGAATGAACATTGACAGGATGGTTGTTCCATGCCTTGAGTTAATTCGGGATATCAGTGATAAAGGAATTATACATTCACTATAACACCATTCACAGATTGTAGGATTGAAAGTTGTTCTCCAACTTTCTATTTCACTTGGGTAGCACTGATGTGCAACTAGGCACCGCTCTTTTCTTGTGAAGTCATAAGCATTATGGACTTTCATTGCCAACGTGAAATGGACCTTTAGGGTCACACACATAGGATTTAACCTGGAAGAGGAGTATATCCACATATGATGTTTAGATTGATTACTAAAGGAGTTTAGTAGTTCAATTAAACACTGAATCAATTGATAGCTCAATATCACAGTATTCAAGGTGTTGGACCAATTGAATAGAGTATCATATTTATTGGAACTACAATTGAATGATTTTGCATAGTCTGCTGCCCCAACCGATCGGCTCATGGGATGAACCAATCGGCTCAAGTTGGTGAACCGATCGAATCAAGTTGTGAGTCGATCGGCTCATGTGTCATGAAAGGATCGGCTCATTTGTTAAACCGGTCGATTCATGTGACCAACTGAGATCGTTTGGAAAGTCAGAAGACTATTTTGCAAATACAATTTGTTTCACTTGTACAAATTCGATTTGGACAAGGATTAATATTTGATTAATCGGAGACAAATTTAAAAGTCAATTTGAGTTGGATCAGGACCACAAACCGATCGGCTCAGAGCTCCAGCCGATCAGCTCAGAGCCCCAGCCGATCGGCTCAGGTCCCAAACGATCGGTTCAGCTGGCGCAAGTTGGTTGTTTTGTGGAAAATCTCGAACCCTTCTACTCCTGTTTAATCCCGCATTGCCCGGGTAGAGAACCTTGTCCCATGACCCTCCTATATATAGGGGTAGTGGGGGCCTCTTAGAAGAACAACTTAGAACACCAATTACACTGCAAAGTTGTCGTTCTCTCTGGTTTTAGTAACCTAGAGAGAGCCCGATCAAGTGTTACCCGATAAGGGAGGCACAATAAGGGAAAGACAACTGCAGAAAAGCAACTGGTTGTGGGAGAGTGTGTTGGTGAATAGTACTCCGACAGGAGGGTGTGACTCCATCTGATTCCTTGTGGGACAAGGAGATCGGAGTTCCAGGTGGTCTGTGTGGACTACTGCAGAGGCGGGAGACTTCTAACGCTCAGAGGACAACTGTAAATCCCGACAGTCCCGGTGAGACCAGGAGCTGCACAGACACCGTCCAAGACTGAAGGTGAAGACCACACAAGCCATGAGGTAAAGTCATTGGCAAGCTTCGAGACAAGGTACGCCTCTACAAACCATCCTTCCTATTGTATAGACATTGACGCGATTCCTTTATTCTGGGTTTGGGAGAAGAAATTTTTTGTTTCCGCTGCCTTCTTTGTATCCCCTAAAACCCAACAGTGGTATCAGAGCCATGTCAACTGCTCTATACTTTAGGATTATCGATATGATCAACTTTGGTTTGTCTCCTTTATTTATTGCATACGATGTGAATAAAATTGGATTTATGCATGTCCAATCCTAAATCCACAGATACCAATATACATATATGATATGTAATATGAATGCACTCAATACACGTCGCCCTTAAATGAGTTTTGTGGTGGATGTATAGCGTGGTTATAGCCAATAAACCCTATGTGTGTGCTTGGTTGTATGTGGTTTCTTGCATCTCAGTCTGCACACCGATTCCCTATCTCCTATTCCTAATGTAACTCGAAATAATTCGAGATTTATTTCCTACCTTTGCTCCCCCTGAATGTAACTCGGGGTTTCCCAATTCAAATGTAAAATAGAATAGATCTTTTATTTCCTTTTATGTCAAAGAATGGAGGATAATTTGATGACGACTGAGACGATCAATTCAAGGCGTGAACTGATCGGTTGGCGATCTAGATGATTGGGTGGCGGCCATGAGGAGATGCATGACGACCAGGTGAACCGATCGGTTGGAGGAGAAAACCGATCAGCTGGTGGCACCCAGACGACCGGCCAGGGCGAGCATGTCATTCAACTCGGACGGCTATAGCACTTCATCATGGAAAGGTTGCATGTGATGTAGATCTAGATGACCATGATTCCTCTTGGCTCAAGGAATCACATTAGGATGGCCATAATCATCGATTTTATCGTTTCACATGTTTTCTGTGGGATATATCATGTATATGATATGTATTATGTATTGTGGTGATTGGATATGTATATGTACCTATAAAACCAAATCCCTCATTAAATATTAAAGTTTTAGATGCCTTCCAAATGCGACACACGTGAAATGCTTGATCGGCCAAGTGTGGGCATGCCCTATCATGGTGCACTGTCTATCTCATAAAAATGTGAAGGATGGATATGTGGGTCTGCCCTAGCAGGGTGCATATTCATCGTGTTGGCTTTGGGTTGGACTTAACAAGGTGACCTAGATAGGATCTAGTACCTTGAGGCATGGAGGTGATCATGGCAAGGAGTTGCATATGACATCTTTCAAGAGATGCATATGATGCAATTGGCAAAAGTTACCTACCTGGAAGATCTAAGTTGTGGGTGACAGCCCTAGCTGGTCCATAACTCATAGGATTTCAGGATCTTGACCCACTAGAAGATTGTACACTGCAATCTTCTGAATTGATGGTGAGGGCTATCAATTTGAATAAAAATAGTGGGAGCGATAATTAATTAAAGTCCTAATGATATTTTCAACCTTTCAAATCAATCAAATAAGTCAAAATTGAGTTTTGGACTAAATTGCATATATTTCCTTTTGTAGTACAAATGAAAATAAACAACAATCACTTTTCATTGTGATCGGTCCTTGAAAAGGACAAGCTGAATGGGACTAACTTCCACGACTGTTTTAGGACATTGAGAATTGTTCTCACTCAAGAGCGAAAGCTCTATGTCCTGGATACTCCAATTCCAAAGGAACCCGCTCCTACCGCACCAAAGGCAGAAATGGATGCTTATAAGAAGCATTCTGATGATGCCATTGATGCAAAGTGCTTGATGTTGTGCTCCATGAACCATGAGTTGCAGAGACAACATGAGAACATGGGTGTCATTGAGATGATTCAGCATCTCAAGAACATGTATGATGATCAAGCACGGCTAGAGAGATATGATGTCTCCAGGGTGCTGTTCAAGTGTGTCATGACAGAAGGAGATCCAGTTGGTCCTCACACGCTCAAGATGATTGAGTATGTGGAGAACCTGACGAGACTGGGATTTCCCTTGAGCCAAGAGTTGGCTACTGATGTGATACTGCAATCGTTTCCAGAATCCTACAGTCAGTTTGTGATGAACTACAACATGAACAACTTTGACAAGCCATTGACAGAGTTGTTGGGCATGTTGAGGACAGCCGAGACACAGATGAAGAAGGACAAGCCTAAGTCTGTGATGTTGATCAGCGATAAGAAAGGCAAGTCCAAGTGCAAGGGCAAGGGAAAAGCTAAGAAGAGTTCTGATGCTAGCCAATAGCTCAAGGCGTCTTCAACTCTCAAAGCCAAGGGAGGTGTGACCAAGAGAGGCAATTTCCACCATTGTCAAAAGCCAGGACATTGGAAAAGGAATTGCCCACTCTATCTGGAAGAACTAAAAAAGAAGAAGGCGATAGACGTCTCCACCTGAAGGTGTCATGAAATAAACTTGTAACATTTTTGCGGTATATGATACCAAGATATAAAATGTATAGCACTCAATAAATGGGGCAAGTGTTGCCGCCATAGATAGGATTACTTTAGTTTATTTCAACCTTGAAGGCATGTAATAGAGTTATGAACTGCTATTTCATATTTGCCAATGGATAGAAACACATTATTTTTGCGTATTGTATGACAATGATTGCAATTAATAAAGTTGATGTTTCAATCTCAAAAGATATGATCTTTATGTCAATGTCTTGTTTATCTTGTGGTACTTGGTATGCATAAGATAAAAATGATACCAAAAAATTATTGATAACTCAAACAATCAAATTAGCCTAAATCATGAGAAATTCATTTCTAGTTTCCATATGATGGATAAATCTAGACTCTTTTGGTTAGAGAACCAGTAAGAGACATGAATCTCTTGAACATGATTAATCAATCTTCACTAATGGTAGTGGAAGAATGATTATCCTATTAGGTATAATACATGTGATGTATTTACATACCTATTGGAGTCAATGATAATACTTCAAATGGTGTTTAGAGAAATACCAATATGAAAATCTTGAAGTGTTCAAGAATATCATAGATGAAGTATGAATTTGGTAAAGTGTTAATTTTTGATGAGATCAATGAATGAAATACTTGAACCAAATGTTTGAGATCCTTGTGAGTGATTATTATAATGTATCATAGTGAGCTCATGATTGAGACATGGTGATGTCTAAATCAATAAGGAGTCATACTCTAAAGAGTTAGAAGATGATTATCAAATAACTAAATTCTTCTTAAATAAAGAATACCCCACACTAATAAAGGACATTAAGAATCACAAGGAGTTGTGAGTTCTTATATCCTTGACAGATACACCTCAATTATCTATGAGATGAGTTGGTCATATGATGAGTCAACTATCTAGATAAATATGAGGAATCGCATTTCGAGTTATGGTTTATGACCATTACATCCTAAATGATTTCCATGTGAACCATAAGGTATGACCTTGATGGTATCATCCATTGGGATAAAATCCATAAGTGCAAATGAGTCTTAAGCATTAAGACACATGGAAAACATTTTGAGAAGGATGATGCTTGTTAATTACAACTTAATGACTAAGAAATTTTTGCATATCGATACTAAAACTGCATTCCTGTAAGGAATAAAACAAAGATGTGTACGTGACACAACCTATAAGGTTTATGGATCCATTAATGCAAATAAAGTCTATAAGTTACAATGGACTAATCAATGTAATTGATCGAGTACAAGCAACTCAGAACTGTGATATTTACTTTGATAATATAGTCAAAGGGTTTGACTGATATGACAAAGATAAAGCCAAATCTGTGATTTAGTGGGAGCGTATTCACATTCTACATGTTGATGTGAAATGGAAATGTTCTAGAATGGAAATCCAAAGTGGAAATTATCTTTAAGGAAACGTTTCCTATGTGATAGGAATAGAGATCTATAGAGATAATTCTCGAAAAAATACTCTTGACCTGAAAAGAGAAAGCATACATTGGCAATCTATACTGAAGAGTTCAGTATGCATAGATTCAGTGGGAGAAAACTTGTCCATGTTACATGGAGTTGTTATCCCAAGGCCAAGTGTCCAATTCTTATGAAGAATGGGAACACTAAGAATAGATATGGATCTATCATGTATGTAATCATCCCATTATCTTGCATGTATGGACATGACAAGAATAAAATGCATTTATCATCTTGTATGTAGGACACGACAATATGATATGCTCATCCTAATAACTCGTATGTGGGACATGATGAGTGGATGCTTGTCTAGTTACAGTAAGGGTTACTGGAATACCATGAGAACTTGATAAGTACTTCAGAAGTACTAGTTCTATGGAAATGAGGAAGGGTTCACTGTAAAGAGTTACACTGATGCGAACTTCCAAAAAGGATAGAAAATAAATTACAAAATATATACGGGATATATAAAAGTGAATTTTGTTGATAATTGGAAACGTTCCAATAAAGCCTTTTAAAAGGAAAAGCCAAGTATCCGTGTGTTAGAGAATAGCAATGGATACTATATGGATCTGGAAGTTCATGAGATGAACTTATAGTTATTCCGATCATTGATGACAAGTTAGGAGTACTTGATCATGCAATGTGGCTAAAATGTTAGTAAAGGAATACTAGATCGCATATTACGGCAACTCCATCTCATACGTGTGATGTACAACGAAGAGATATGAGACATGCAATTAATACCGACTTTGGCAAGGTGTTGCAATAACTCACTATGTTAGCACTAGAGCACAGTAACATGTGGGACATGTTTGAAGATCACTATGAATATGATTCAAAGGGTGATTGGCTCACAGTGCAAGTGGGAGTCCGTTGGTATGTATGCCCTGAGAGCCAATCATGGGATGATTGGTGGGATACATCAAGATTGATTTGATAAAGATCAAAGGCAAGATTCCAATTCTTTATGGTTCAGTCATATGAGATAGTGATAGAACAAATTGAATGTCTAAAGAATGACAGTACTCAATGACGTATGCTTTCAGGTTGAGGACCTGAACGATGAGATCATACGGATACTAAGAGTTTGTACATTCTTATTATGTCCCTATTCGGATGTCATTGTGGAAGGTAAATAGACAACAATGACACACAAGACTAGATTGTGGTGTTGGTTGATGAAAGAATCTAGTTAGTCATGATATGGAGATATCAAACCAAACACATAGGTACTTGTTGGAGAACAAGTGTACCGGACAGACCCACCGTGAGTTTGACACATGGAACCATGACATTGTAGTCACAGTCAGTTCTCACAGTGATGGTGGTGAGTGTGATTCTTTGACCAGAAATCACTACACTCAACACATGTCGTTGGGTACACTTTGACATCATCAAACGCAGTCCTGAAACATGAGTTGTTATAAAGGTGATGATTGGGTGGTTTTAACACATGGGGCTTTTGAGGGGTGAGTGATAGATATGGGATTTGTCCCTCCTGAGGGAGTTTGATATCCATGGCCCCTTGATGAGTAGGATTGAGATAGGCGTGCACGCATGTGTGAATCGGTATGTGATATTGATGTCATACATATCTCCTCCAATCTACTCTGAGATCAAGAAAGTGAGTGAATGTTGACAGGATGGTTGTTTCATGCCTTGAGTTCATTCGGGATATCAATGACAAAGGAATTATACATTCACTATAACACCATTCGCGAATTGTAGGATTGAAAGTTGTTCTCCAACTTTCTATTTCACTTGGGTAGCACTGATGTACGACTAGGCACCGCTCTTTGCTTATGAAGTCATAAGCGTTATGGACTTTCACTGCCAATGTGAAATGGACCTGTAGGGTCACACACATAGGATTTAACCTGGAAGAGGATTTTATCCACAAATGATGTTTAGATTGATTATTAAAGGAGTTTAGTAGTTCAATTAAACACTCAATCAATTGATAGCTCAATATCATAGTGTTCAAGGTGTTTGACCAATTGAATAGAGTATCAGATTGATTGGAACTGCAATTGACTAATTTTGCATAGTCTGTTGCCCCAACCGATCAGCTCATGGGATGAACCGATCGCTCTAGTTGGTGAACCGATCGGCTCAAGTTGTGAGTTGATCGGCTCATGTGTCATGAAACGATCAGCTCATTTGTTGAACTGGTCGATTCATGTGACCAACCAAGATCGTTTGGAAAGTCAGAAGACTATTTTGCAAATACAATTTGTTTCACTTGTACAAATTTGATTTGGACAAGGATTAATATTTGATTAATCGTAGATAAATTTGAAAATCAATTTGAGTTGGATCAGGACCACGAATCGATCAGCTCAGAGCTCCATTCGATTGGCTCAGAGCCCCAGTCGATCGGCTCAGGTCCCAAACGATCGGTTCAACTGGCACAAGTTGGTTGTTTTGTGGAAAATCTTGAACCCTTCTACTCCTGTTTAATCCCGCATTGCTCGGGGTAGAGAACCTTATCCCATGGCCCTCCTATATATATAGGGGTAGTGGGGGCTTCTCAGAAGAACAACTCAAAACACCAGTTGCTCTGCAAATTTGTTGTTCTCTCTGGTTTTGGTAACTGAGAGAGAGCCCGAGAAAGTGCTACTCGATAAGGGAGGCACAACAAGGGAAAGACAACTGCAGAAAAGCAACTGGTTGCAGGAGAGTGTTTTGGTGACTAGTACACCGACAGGAGGGTGCGACTCCTTCTGATTCTTTATGGGACAAGGAGATCGAAGTTCCATGTGGTCCGTGTGGACTACTTCAGAGGCGGGAGACTTCTGCCGCTCGGAGGACAACTGTCAATCCTGACAGTCCCGGTGAGACCAGGAGCTGCACAGACATCATCCAAGACCGGAGGTGAAGACCGCGCAAGCCGCGAGGTAAAGTCGTTGAGCAAGCCTCGGGACAAGGTATGCCTCTACAAACCATCCTTCCTATTGTATAGACGTTGACGCGATTCCTTTATTCAAGGTTTGGAAGAAGAAATTTTTTGTTTCCGCTGCCTTCTCTATCTCCCCTAAAACCCAATAGATGATCTCAAGATGGTTAATCTTGATGACATATTGCTTGTTCATGAAATTGGGTCTTGAGAACTAGTGATAGCACCTGATGACAACACCATGATACATAAACCATGCCAATTTGTTGTTATAGTCAAGTTATTGGACAAGAACATAGGTTATCAAATGTTGTGTGATCTTCTACAACTCCTATGGAATCCACTAAGTCGATGGAAGGTTTAAAAAATTGGTCTAAACCACTTCGTTGTTCAACTCTCCTATCAACAATCAATTGAATATACTGACTAGGGGACCTTGGTCCATATTTGGAACATTTATAATTAAATAGAAGTGGACTGGTGATTTCACACTGGATGATCTTGTTCCATATCAGATTGTAACTTGGGTAAGGATTTTGGATCTACCTTGACATCTTTATAACCAGGTTATTTTTGACAAGATCAAGGTAGGATTGGATAAACTTGTTTGATTTAATGGACAAGCAATTAATTGCACCAAAAACAAATTTGTCATACTTGTAATTGAGATTGATTAATCGACTACAATTCACTGGAAAATAATTTTTAATGGGACTTATTATAAGGTGGAATACAGTCCCTTCTTGGTATTTGTCATGATTGTGGAAATATTGATCATGTGCTTAAGGACCACGCATTAGTTATTCCTAATATTGATCATGTGCTCAAGGATTATTCTTTAGTTATTCCAACTGATATTACTGTGAATTCAAGGAAGAACATTGAAGATGCATGATTTTTATGAATAGAGGAGGAAGATCGTTGGTAGTAATTTTATGGATGTAATGTCCATCGTTGGCCATTAAGGGCCTATGCTATAAAACCACCTACTATAGATGCACATCAATGAGAGACAAGCAACAACTTTATGGTTCTTTAATAGAAAGATGAACAAGATACAATGGACCAGGAAGTCAATAGTGAAGAGCATGATGATGAAGTTACTTTACACATGTCGAATGTTGCAACTATAGCTTGAACGTAGAAGAGCAAGCAAACATCTTTGGAGACAATAGATTTACAAATTGCTGAGGAACCATATGAAATTTCAAATTGCATTGTTGACAATATCAAGAAGACACCTCAGGTTCATTCGATTGAGAAAATTACTCATGGTAAGCCTATGATCAATACTTATGAGAAACATACATTAGTAGATCCTAGTGGTGATGAAGTCATCAACATTCCATTGAAAGCAATATCAGTTTTCAATCTATTGGTGACGAATCAATTCACGAACTAGTTAGTAAATACATTGTTCCTTTCCCTATACCAAAGACTCTATCTAGAAAAATGGAACATGAAACTCGTGGCACTAGTGAGAAGATGAAGAGTAGCCTGTATTTAACTAGAAGCCTGGCTAGAAAAAAATTTGATTCTTTAGAAAAGGATGATATTACCGATTTGAATACCTAATTACTAGATGTTTTGTGGATTAAGCTTTCAATTTGAAGATGTTACATTCTAGAGGTTTCCCTTTATTCTATTGTGACATCTTGAGAGAAAAGGAGTACACATTGGAAGTTATGAGTTACATGATCAATCTTGAAATCTTATAATGAACTAATTGTGTAAATTCATGATGTATTAATTTGTTCTCGGTTGTAAAGGGGTATAATATTATACACCTTGATAACTTTGTAAAATTAACACTCATATCGAGTGTTGATTTTTAATAAAAGGCATATACCTTTTTCAAAAGGTGATCATATTTTCTAGATCCATGTTTAAAAAGGGAAATCATCAAGAGGCTTCATTTTTCAACTTTGACTTAAATATGTTTGAGTTTGAGAAGTACTTATAAGTCTCCCTATATATATGTATGTTTGATACATGAAGAAATGAATGAGATAATACCCATGTGACCAAAAAGAAAACAAAGATTCATGTTTCCAAGGTCCTTTTGGCAAAAAGCATTGTTCATACATTTATGCTTAGCCAACATCGTTCCTTCTTTTTGTTTGGAGATGATGAGTCATTTGAATCTTGTCACACAAGAAATCCATGTTATAGTACATGTTGGTCTTCTAACTCTTTGTGATTCTCTTTTTTATGGAAATAGGTCAAAGACAAATTATAGCCTCAATATGACCCTTATGCTTTTCCTACATTGTAGTTATATTCATAAAATTTAACTATTATCTATCCGTATTAGAAATTCATTCATGTTTCATGCTATATTTGATGAGATTGTATTCCTTTTTGGTGAGGTGGATAGATTTAGTCTTATAAGTCATCTTCTTGTATGTAATCATGTTTTTTATGATGTTCAACATTCTACTCATCGACAGTCTGTAGTTAACTATACTATGCCCCATATAAATGGTACATATTATGATTCTATATGGGTCACATACTCCATTACTATTAATATTGATGTTCCAGTCAATGATTCTACTTCTAACCTAAAGTTAGCTCATGTATTGACCCTTTTGTGGCTATTGATGTTAGCACTTCTCGTGTGCCTACTTTTGTCCCTAACTTGTCTCTCATTTCTACCACCCATTTATCCACTTCCTATGGTGGTATGGTTCTTGATTCATTCTTTTGATGTCTCGAATGCAGACACTACCACACAACTTTCTAAGGTTTCCAATTCTTCCTCCCCCATTGTAATATATATTCCAAGGTCATCCAAGTCAACTACTATTGCCAAACCCAATCCTATAATTTGTTATCCATTATTGCTAACATTCTTAAAATGTTGAAGTCATCTTTGTGACAATGGATAGCTTGTTTCTATGAGGCAATTGTAGATGCACTTATGCATAATCTGATATGGACATTGGTTTGTCACCCACCTAAGAAATATATCATAGATTGAAAATTGAACCTTTTTGAGTTAGAAGTGACATTAGTCTCCTCCCTCCCTCAAACATGTGCAAGAGTCTGGTGACCCAAGAGATTGTAAATGTAATGCGCAACAAGAGAATTCGAACCCGGGTCTCTTGGGAAGGACCAGTTGGGCCGAACCACCTAGGCTACATTGGTCGGGTAAAATTAGACCTTTCTGGTCAAACGTCAAGCATTCAGAATGCCTCATTGAACGTTTTCCGACAAAAGGTTACTCTAAATAGGAAGTGAGGTTATCTAGAACTATCATTTTGGTTGTTGAAATGTTCTACCTTCCAATATGTCCTCAAATTTGTTGTTAGAAAGGATGGACAATGAGATGGTTGGGCGCCTACCACACTTTTTCAGAAGGTCATATATCATAGGTCACATTTATGGACTAGCCTTTTACATATGAAGATCCCTCGTGGCCCGACTTTGACTACAAATTATTTTAGACTTCATTTGATACTTAAAAGGCGCCTTTCCATGTAACAGCAAATTTACAAATACTTTCCTAGTATGATGGTTTCCTCAACAGCTCTATAGATTTCTTCTTGGTCATTTGTACCAAGATGATCAGCCCATATATCTACCTATGTAAGTGGAAGATATATCTACCTATGTAAGTTCATTCAGAAGTTTCAAACTATCCTTCTTGATGACTTTGGGTTTCTAAAAGTTCTCGCGAGCACCAAACTTATATTATCTTAACTTGGTATCCTCCTTTGTCAACAGTTAGTAAGCTTGGTAGCTCAACGAGCAATCGAGACGTTCCCTTAGATATCTATTGAGTATCTGAAAACTGATTCTTCAAATTAGTCTATGGAAACTGATTACTCGACTATGGTTGTATGACTAAATTAATTATAATATGGGTACACTATACTACATAATTAAGTTTTGTTACCTTGGCAACCGCCGACTAGGTATGGGTTCCCCTCGTAACCCTGTGAGCAGTTGCAAAGATATCCTGTAGCGCTGCTGGTTGACTCGTAGCACTCACTGTGATTACTGCGGCATGCGTACCTGCTGTTATCTCTTATCGCCTCCTTGCACGTCTCATTCGCTGCTACCCAGTCCAACACTACGGGGAGCTTCTCCACGGTGGACCGGTAAACAGAATTCTTGGTCATGTCCATTCTGTTGAAGGTAAACGAGTCCTCGGCCACCAAGAAGGCGTAGCTGCAAGGATTGAAATCCCAGACCTCCGTGTGATTGAAATAGCTACCTACAAAAATCTGGTAGTGCTTCAGTCCAGTGGGTATGACCGTCTGGCAGCAACCGAAGCCGGTGCAGGAGCCATTGACAGCTTTCTCCAGCTGGTCGCACATACTTATGCAGCCGCTGGAGAAGGCTTTGAACTTAGAGCCGTAGATGTAGCCAATGGTGTCGCAGCCGATGACTGTGAACTTGTTGTGCATACTGGAGAAAGTGTAAGGGTAGCCGAGTCCCAAATTGGGAGTTGCCTTCATAGAATCCACCACAGAGCCGTCTTTCTTGTGGCAGTCGTAGGCCCGGTATAAGAGAACGCGGACCTGGCCTTGGAGAAGAGAGATGCTATGAAACTCTATATTACTTTCATCCAGGAATGTCTTGGGTGGGGTAAAGGAATGGTTGCAACTCAGTCGGAATCCATCCCTAGCGCAGGAAGTACCGATGCCAAAGGGGTAAGGGATAGTGAGGTTCCCGCAGGTGGATGGGCACCCTGGTAGCGACATGCTCAGGGCCTCGGTGAACTCCGTGGATGAACACCATAGGGTGAGCATCAGCCAGATAAGCATGCTTGGTCTCATAGTGCTGCTGTCTATCCTGATCCTCGTTTCTCAGCTTGTGGGGATGAACTTGACATCATCTTTAAAAGAGGGCATCCATTGACTAGAACAAACACGGCCTCCCAAGTCTACGCCAATGATTAACACGTGAGACGTCATAAATGATGTCTTAGTAATCATAATGTAACAGCTTAAAGCCTGCATACGCACCAAGTTCTGGTTTTGAAGGCCCTTCATCCAAGTTCACGTTCTGGTTTTGGATGCGATAATTGGGGGCAGAACTAGAGAAGCAGTGAGCACCAGCCATGACAGTTCAGTGACGTGCTAAGCTATATTCCAAAAATAATGCTACATAACAAGAAATGAGACTAGAAATAGAATTGTTTTTACCCCCCACATATGTATAACAACAAAATAGAAGAACAAGTAACTTGCTTCTCCCTTTATTTTATTGTTGATGTTTGCTAGAGAAATAAGAAATGGGACATTTTTGTCCCTATATATGCATAACAAGAAAGAAAGAAAGTAAAATAGATGAGAGAATTAACTAACTTCTCTTTGTTGTTATGTGTATATGGAGATAAAAAATAGTCTCATTTGTTATCCCATTTTTTTTTTCATGTTAGCATTATCCTTTCAATATTCACGTGGACGACGAACGGATGCCCCCATGTGCACGTAACGTTGAAGTCTTATCTAGGGTACAGTTGGCGCGATTTGATCACCATTTCTTTGGCATCATACCGTACCTCGCTCACATATTTATCGAAAGTCATCATGTCACATGAGTGGCGGAGCCACATAGGGGCACGAGTGGGCATGTGCCCTACCCGTTGCCACTTGAAACTAATTAATCTTGTATACTAAATCTTCCATTCGTCAGTTGATAAAGGAAATGTTAAAACGTGCCCTGCCAACTCTACGAGATCTGTTTTAATGAGTTTCCGATAGGAACTTGTACAACCATTTACTTTCTGCAAAATACGCTCAATGAAGTGTTCGAGATCTGTTTTAATGAGTTTCCGATAGGAACTTGTACAACCATTTACTTTCTGCAAAATACGCTCAATGAAGTGTTCCGCCATGGTGCCAATTACATGAAACGCACGAGTCATGACTTCACAGAGATTACTCACCGTTTTCAGCTGTTTCGTCTCGTGTCCAAACACAATCCTGTATTAAATGCTATGTTCATACTAAAGTTTGCTTATGTGTAGCGCATTCGGCAATGCTTTGAATAACGACTGGGCAACTTACACTGATTAAGGCCATCAAAGAAAGGGTTTGCCAGGAAAAATATAAAAGGCTTTCCCAATACACATCTGCCGATTTATGTTGATCTTTATAGAAATCCCATTCAACGGTGAGTAAGATGATTTGAGAAACTTTACATCGTAAATTATAACTACAATGGTAATTAGTCGTACGCGTTGGGCAGATAACGGTCGATTCAATTGCATAGTTAAATGTTAGTGTATTCTTGTTTAGTTCTACTTTGCACGTCTAGAATTATTGTTCCTCTGTTATAAAGATCCAATATGATTAACCAAAGAGCAATGAAGAGGGACGGTTGTTGGGGCTGTCCGATCACAAAAGTTGTACTACTTCAAACATTCGGCTACTATGGTAATCTTTCTACATGGTAATGTGCTATACTATGCGCAAAAGAAAATCAAAATGAGAGTAAATATGATCTACATACTTTTGGCAAACATATGGTACACGAGAAGTATATTTTATCAAAATAATCATGAAAATCATATATTGAATTCATACACATTCTATCATATTCTATACACTCTAATAATATGCAATTGGCTATTGTGCATAGTATTTCATATATGCGTCTTCAAAAATTTTATGTCTCTAGAATATATGAAGTGACACTATATGGTGCCCCACCCTGCAGAAAATCTTGGCTTCGCCATTGCATGCAACCCGCTTCAAGCGTCGTGTAGAATGGAAGTCATTTTCATGGGAGAAAGATAATTTTGGAAGTTAACGTGATGATGACATAGTAGGGTATTTTAGGGTGGTAGAGGGTATAGTTAGTAGTGGCGGGAAAGAGAACAGATAAGAGAGTTATAGTGGAAAATGATAACATTAGTGGGGAAAAAACTAATTTTAAGAGGGTGACACAGTGGATATTAATTGGGCGGTAGATGGAGATTATGTGAAGGAAAAATAAATTTGTTTTTTTATAATTTTTAAAACCATGATAAATTTTTAATAATTAAAAATCATTAAATTCTTTATAAAAAATACATTCTGACAAAACTAATGTTGATATATTTTTGTAAAAAAATACAAGGTGATTTATAGAGGTGATGTAATGGGAGAGAAATTTATTTTTTTATATTTTTAAATTGTGACGATTCTTTTAAAAAGATAAAAACTATTAGATTTGTAATAAAAAATATATTCAAGCAAGACTAATGTTGATAGAATTTTGAGAAAAAATTATATGAGTCTTTATGTTCTTACTAACATAAAGAAAAAAAGAGAAGTAAAAAAAAGAGGAGGGAAGTGATGATGGAAGACCGAAGAAGCGAGGAGAAATGTGATAGGAAACAACAGGGGAGTGAGAGAAGTAATAGGAGTGTATTCATCAAGTAAATAGGAGTGTAAAAGTGTCCAGAAATGATGAATACATGCCAAGAAATAAAGCATTGAAAATGGAGAATATGTGCACCCAAAATGGCAAAAAACTTCAAAAATGTTTAATATGTATGTCTACAAATGGGTAAAATGCTGAATATGTATGTCTACAAATGGGTAAAAGCGTCCAAAAATAGATAAAAACACATAAAAAGTACTAAAAGTGCCAAAAAATGATGAATATGTGCTCAAGACCCAAGAACGATGAATTTAAAAATTGTGAATATGTTCCCAAATTGGCTAAAAGTGCCCAAAAATATATAAAAGCGCCCAAAAACCACTAAAAGTGTCCAAAAAAAAATATGTATAAAAAAAAATGTGCTTGAAAATGGTTAATATGCGTCTCAAAATGGGTAAAAGTGCCCAAAAATCACTAAAAGTGCTAAAAAATGATGAATACATGCCTAAAAACAAAGCGCTTGAAAATGGTGTATATGTGCCCAAAACATGGAAAAATCACCCCAAAATCAATAAAAGGACCCAATCATGATGAATCCATGCTCAGAAAAAAAAACTTCAAAATAGTGAATACGCATCCAAAAATGACTAAAAGCGCCTAAAATGATGAATATATGTCAAAAACAAAGCGCTTGAGAATGGTGAATATGCGCTCAAAAACCATTTTAAGCGCAAGTGTGTCTTACAACTCAATAAACATGTGCGCAAACTAATTTTTGGGCATGTATAACCAATTTTTGGGCGTGTATAACCCATTTTTTGGCATGTATAACTCAGTTTTTGGCGCATATAACCCATTTTTGGGCATGTATAATCTATTTTTGGGTGTGTTCACTACTACAGAACTTGCTAAAGCCTAAGGAAAAATCTCTGACCAATACATGTGAATCCTTGACCAAAGAGTGTTTGTCAGGGAAAATCCCTGACCAAGGTACCCTCGCCAAAAGCTTGGTGACCAATAGTGGTTGGTCAAGTCCTATCCCTGACCAATAGCCATAGAAGCCTTGACCTACCTTTTGTCAACATAACACATCTGAGGGCTATACTTAATGAGTAGGAATCAATGTTCGTTGACATTTTAACATCTATGTTTGAATACATATACCTTTTAAGATAAACACGCCCATGAATCTTGCTCGACATTCATCACATGATAACAAACAAGCATTAACACAACACTATATTATATTCAATTTTTAATTGCAATGTCTACATTGTGACAATACATGATTGGGGCATCATTTTGTCCCAAAAAGTAATACATACTTATAAAATCACTTTGACATATTATTCATACACATTGTATACTACATTGTATACCATATCACATTGTTTACATTCACATTATATTTAAAATGAACTTGTGCCACCCGAACGAGTTTACTTTGTGTTTTTCCAAGAAATACTTCCACACCTTTTGTGTTTTTCCAAGAAATACTTCCACACCTTTTGTATTCAGGGCTTTATGTAGTATCTTTGTATGTTCTTGCTTTTGAAGTATTGTAAAATACCCTGCATTACAAATAGGACTCATGTAAATTATCTTCTATAAGATCACAAAAGGAAGGTCATTAATACAACATGTTAAAGTAGAATGTAAAATAATTATTTAATAGCTTCATTAAACCTGTTAAAATGACATTCATTGAACTATACAAGATGTGGCCCTTCTATCTTGAAACCTCTTCACATATTGGCTGCAATACAAGTATGTATCTATATCAAAGAATATGTACTCTTGTTGTATCATTTGACATTATGAGAGCAATAATGAATGCAAGTCGATGGTCAAACTATTGAAAATAAGTGTTTAACTCAAACAAAAAATGAGGCATAATTTTCCTATGGATCCATGTTTTGTTTTGAGCACTCCCATTGTACTGTGATTGAGGTGCATAATGAGTGAGGCGTAGGGTAGAAATTGCTCACATATACATTAACAAGGGATCTGTTTTCATACATAGTATAAACCCCGACACATTAGAAAAAACAGTTAAGAAAATGGATTAAAATAGGAGGTCGACTGCTTAGATGAGGCAGTAGAAGAAATATGAAAATTAATCTAATGAGAATGGTAGATAGGAGATGTACTTAATACATATACATTCATCCATTCACTAGAAATACCAAAATTATAACACCATAAAACCAAACCTTGTGACAGAAAATGTATGGTACAAAGAGTTGATCTAAACCCAAATCTTTTAATATATGTAAGGTAAGAACTAATAATATGAACTTGAATTAGATGCACATGTGAATTGTTGATCACAACCCGGATATACCATGTATGTCTAATTCCTTTCCAGACATGCTTGCTTTTTTATTAAGTGCTAGCAAGGTTACGTAAAGATATAGTATCTACCAATTTGTATGACGTACACATTTGGATAAATGAAGTACATAACAACAATGCCTAAAAAAAAAATTCGCATTGGATTGACTATATAGACGTTCGTTGATGGAAACAGAAATAAAAGGAACCAACTATCAAATTTTGTAATGTAATTAACCATACCAATAATATATAGAAAAGAAGACAACAGCTGGAACTCTCGATTCTCCTGACTCTCACGCTGCAATAGTATTCATCACATGGTCATAAAATAAAATATGAACTTACTACATAAATATAGAAAGGAAGCACAGCTGTAGATTTTTTGATTAAATATAAACTTACATAGAAAACAATTCAACGAATGTCATCTTTCACCTGCCGCCGACAATCTGGATCAAATTTCTTTCTTTTGCCACATAGTTGCTCCCAAGATACATACATATTAGAAACATATCCGATCTGTAAGGTAGATATTGATATTTTATGATAAATCGCTAGATCTAGGAGAGGTATGGGCAACATGCGTGATCAAATAAGCACAACTGACTGAAAAAGTAAGAGAGGAAATGTCGGAAACTAACTTTAGATAAGACCAGGGTCCGGAAGCATGAGGAGGACTACCGCGATTCCAACAACATGAGGAGTAACTGACAGCCATGAGTCCAAGAGTCGTGTGAAGCATAAACCTTTGAGCACTCGTTTAGGATATTAGGGTGGAAGAGGCGGCAAAGCTGCAATACCTTGCTCGCACTCCCGGCACAGGAACACGAACGACACGTCCTTGCTGTTGGGTATCTGGACGCAGCGAGTGTGTTTCCAGACCTCGCAGACGTCGCATCATACCATCCTCTCACCGTCTTCTTCCTTGGCACCGCAGGGGCAATCGACAACCATGGCCTTGTCTCCGCCGCGCGGTGGGATGGAGAGCGGCGGCCAGTTTTGGCAAAGCGAGGACTGTTCTCGTGCACGAGAGAATGGAAGCGTTTGAGAACCGAAGCGTCAAGTGGGAGTGCGGCGCTTGGGAGAAAGGGCATATTAGGTTTGCATCAGGTCCAAATATATCAATCTGGGATAGAATTAATGGTCAGGCTCCGCATACTTATTACCCAAGGATATTTCGTGACTACTATTACCCAGCAGCCAAGGGCTAGTATCCCTGACTATACATCCTTGACCTTTATAAGATTTTGTTGTAGTGGTTCCTATATGTGGGTACATGTATGACGTAATATGTATGCATTAGTAGTTAAGAATGTGGGTGAACTCCACATCTTTGGGCCCTTATTTTACATGTTTGGGCGTGTATTACCATTTGTGGGCTGAATATACACCTAGAATGCAAAATGTGCCCAATAATAACTATAAGAGTCCAAAAATGATGAATACATGCCCAAAAATGGTGAAATAGAATTCTGGAGTGTTATTTGATTTTGATAAATCATTATACGCTTTCGTCATTTTCATTCTGAAACCAAAGGCCGTTGGGTTCCTCTAATCTTCTAAGCGCAAAACGCATTTGCACAAATTGATTTCATTTAACATTAATAGTTGCACAATCTGGAAAGCATGCTTGGTCTCATAATGCTGTTGTCTATCCTGAACCTCGTTTTCCAGCTTGTGGTATGGACTTGATATCATCTTTAAAAGAGGGCATCCGTTGACTAGACCAAAGACGGCCTCCCAAGTCTATTTCTACGCCAATGATTAACACGTGAGACGTCATAAGTGATGTCTTAGTAATCGTTATATAACGGCTTAAAGTCTGCATACGCACCTGGTTTTGAAGGTCCAGTTAAGTTCACGTTCTGGTTTTGGATGCAATAATTGGGAGCGGAAGATACGCACTAAGCACCAACCATGATAGTTCAATGACGTGCTGAGTTATATTCCAACATGAAAAATGTTATGCAGGAGGAATGGGAGGCAAAATAGAAGGAATCCTGTTGTTTTGTGTACTAAACAACAAAACAGAGGAGAAAAATAATTTAGTATACAAAAGAACAAGGAAAAAAAACAATTTAGCACACTTTTTAAAAAATATTTACCAACATAGCACACTTTGCAAAATATTTTCCAAAGAAGCACACTTTGGTCTGAAAACTCCACTTTGTGTGGAACTTTTTGTAACCAGAACTGAAAAATACCATAATAATTGACGTGTCTACTTTTAAATAAAAAAATTTGAAAAAAAATAAAAAAAAAAGAAAAACGCTACATGAAGTGGCGCTTTCCATTTGCACTAAATATTGAGTGCAAATGGAAAGCGCCACTTCATGTTGCGTTTTTCATTTTTTTATTTTTTTTATTTTTTTTATTTAAAAGTAGACACGTCAATTATTGCAACGTTTTTCAATCTCACATATAAAAACACCACAAAAAGTGACGGGTTCCACACAAAGTGTGTTATTTTGAAAAATATTTTACAAAGTGTGCTATATTGGTAAATATTTTTATAAAAGTGTGCTAAATTAGTTTTTTTTCTAAAGAACAAAGCGTCTCCCATTTCATCTCACTCTATTTCTCAATAGCAGATCTGTTCCAACATTGATGTAGACACCAACAGATACCCCCATATGCGTGTCACGTCAAAGTCTTTTCTGGTGTAACAGTTGGCGCTATTTAATATGCATAGCAGTTCATCATTCCTTCTACATCATACCGTCACTGATAAAATCATGCATGTCCCACAACCGATTATACATTGCTCTCGTTAGGTCTCGTTTTAACCTACTGTAAATATATCGAATCCCTTAGAAAAGTATCCCCGTGAATTAGTTGCCTGTAGATTTCATTCATAAGGAAACCCAAACAAGGTATGGGTTTTGCCCTAGTGACTCTACATCGAGCATGCAATGTGTAATTAGAGGCGAAACCTAACCATCATATAACGAACCAATATCATATGACATCTCGCGACATGTTTCGATGGCCTTAATACCGCCATTGTGGCTCAACGAAAATAGCAAAACTCTTATATATAGACGGTGGTGGATCCAGAAAGGTATAGTGGGTGCGGTCATAGAAAAACGGGTATTTCTTTTTATTTCTGAAATTGTCAATATGTAAAAAAAAAAAATCTGTTCCACTATGTGATAAGAGAACTTTATTTTAAATCTTAATAAAAAGGACAAATTATCTATCTAACAAATTATATGACTTATTATAATAAAAAGATAAACAAGAATGCCTAAGAAGTCGCACAGTCCTAATATCGTTGCATAATCACCTTACCATCAACTGCATAAAATTTAATCACAAAGTAGATGAATACTTTTCTTATCTTTAATTCTTTACCTTTTTTTTAGTGACACCACTGAGATGCATTCACAAAATGCCTTTGCAATTTTTGGATCTATATTTAGCAATACAATATGGAGATGAGATTTTGACTTGCTCAAAAGTTATAGGTTCATTTATATATGGGTAGGTAGAAGATACAAGGTATAAAATAATCTTTTTTTATTCATGTGAGTGTTGTATGAAGTTTTTAAAAGAAAAAAAAGATCAATCACTCATATACTACTTTTTCATATAATTAAATTAGTAAAAGGACACTAATAAAAAATCATCGCTTCTTTGACCACTCACTTTCTCTCTCTCTCCCCTATGTTTTCAATTTTTTTTCAGGATCCTTTTTGTTTTTCACTCTTGGTCAAATGACTGTTGATTTTCTTCCTCCCTTTGATCTCTCATTTATTATCTCAATGGAAAATCTAATAAAGATTACAAAAGGGTATTAAGGAATGCTTTTTCCAATTATCACAAAAAGTATACTCCAAAAAGTTTCAAAAATGCTTTAACAGAAGCACGGACAACAAATTGGGTTGTCAATCCTTTCTTAATGGTGAAACATATAGATCTAAAAATAAAATTATGGGACGTAGATGGAGAAACTATAAGATTTCTATTTACAATATTTTGAAGGTGTCGAAGAAGGGGAATTGCATCATTAGCCAGCACCCGAAGATTATCAAAAGAGAAAGGAAAAAACTGATGATGATTTTCTTCACAAGCTGCTTCATGTTTTTAGAGCTTTTGTGTTGCTATGTTAGAGGCTGCCTCGCCTACTATAAAGTTGTTTGCAAGGATGTCTGCTAGAGGAGAAATTCCAGTAAGATCCACACATGTGTGTTTGCCATCTATCCAATCAAATAATAAGATATCAATTCAAATCTTTTCCGTTCCTCACATCTTTATGTTTCCTCTTGAAATTGCTTTGATCTCCCGTTGATTATCTATATTCAACCCTTTTCCATTCTCATTCTTATATTGTTAACTCTCAAATTAATTCAGTTTCCTCTTCAATATTCAAAATGGTATACTATGCAAGATATTGACAAGGATATTTTTTATTTCCCATTTAATATTTACCATTTTCATATTTCCATTTGTTCAACAGTCATGATATGATGTATATTATTAACACAACCTTTCTTTTTGGGTGAGGCCACCCACAAAATCAATGAGAAAACCAAAGGAAGCACGCAGGCACGAGTGAGGACATGGCTTCACTTGGCCTGGATGTAGGTATGCCACTATATAGAGAGGAACATCGGTTTTATGCTTCATCAACAAACCCTTGGACCTAAGCATCACAAAAATAAAAATGAGTTAGATGGTGCATAGATGACTAATGTTATTGTTGTAAATCTAATGGTCAAGTAAATAATAATGGGATACATAGTTTAACCCGAAATTTTATAATGTTATGATGCGCTTCAGACTCAACCACACGAATTAGCAAAATTTATAACTTTAGATATTGGTACACTCTCAATAATAGATCTGCAAGTGTACAGCTTGGGATATAGTATAGCTAATGTGGCAAGTAAGGGGTCCACCCTCAAGTGGAGATGGGGGTACTAGAGCTATGCTTATTTTATTGGGTTCCTATTGTAGAATGTAGGAATTCTAGAGTTCGGTTTTGAAATTTGAATTACGCTAAGTGAACAAGCAATGAAAAAGCAAGCAAATCAATCCTAAGTAAGCCCTAAAAATTAATGCTATCTAATTAAAGAAGAAGGGAGATTACACTAGATTAAGAAATTAAAACCTAATAGTCAAAGTTACACTATAAAAGGTAATCCTAATTAGTAATCAAGAAAACAATCTAACTAACCAAGGCAAGAAGAGGCACTAGTTACATTAAGCCAACAGTTACACAAAGAAGGTAAGAAATGAACTAAACTAGTACAATATAGCACAAGAGATTAATGAAAAAAGCTAGCTACTCTAGAAAAGGAAAACCAACATGAGCAAGGAAATTATTTAAGTAAACATGTAAGGGAGATAACCATGTTAACACTAGCTAGGGAACTGTGCAATAAGTGTTTCAAGCAATCAATTAGAAAAGTGGACCGTTTGGGGGAAATGTAACTACCAACCTAGTAAGGGTTACATCATGCAACACACTAAATCAAACCACATTATCAAACCAAACAACGAGGTGGGATGATGAAGATTATCCTATATTATTAGTTGATCATGGGTGGCATAGGGTGTACATAGTGGAACTAGTCCTCATTACCCCATATCCAACCTTATTAGGTTCAAGTGATAAGAGCATAGGTATAATTCAACCTAGACCACACTAGTCTAGGCCTCAAGAGAGATTCTCCTAATGTACTTAGTGGCAAAGGGTGGCATAGGGTGTAAGGAAAGGTCATTTCACCTCTTTTACACTCCATCCAACCTATAGACATGCTATTTGCTAAATACATTAAGTGAGGCACTACTTTTGACAATATTCACACCTTCTCACACTTAATTCAGTTGAAAACATTTAAAAAAAGGCTTTATTCATGTAAATACTCAAATATAGGCATATATATTAAACCTCCCTTCTTCTAGACCCCTTTTTGAGTATGTTAGCTTATAGGAGTTTTTTTCTAGTTCATAATATATTATATACCATAGAAGCCAAATAATATCATGAATACATAAATATCCTTTATATCTACAAACTTAAAATAAAATAACCATAATTCATCAAATACTAGGGTTTGAAGTACACATGTACCAAATAATAGATTTTACTCAAATTTAACACTTAAGAATATTGTTAAGAGAATCAGACAAAATAAACCAAACCAACATGTGATATGGTGTCATAGTTAGTTATCATGGGGAAAATGACTTAGATGAATACATAACATACATAGTAATAGTAAAGTACACCAAACAATTTCAAGAAAAAAAAAACCAATGCTATGTTCAAATTTATCATGGTCTAATTTGACAACTTAGAGATTTTCATGTAAGTTGAGTAATATTTGCCCATTCAATTAATTGTATAGAATTTTAGGTTTAATACATGTTATAACTCTCAATGATTAAATTGAAAGGTCACAGTCCAATTTATCATTTTCTCCATTAACTCTTGTGGCACCCTATTTGATTCACATCCCGTGTAAGCGGATGACACCAGTGGGTTGTTTCTATTAATGGGATCCACCTATTTCATTCCTCTTAGTTTCTCTTCTTCTCCTCTCGTTTTACTTATCCCTAACCCTATTAGTCGTCATCTCCCTCCCTTCATGCCCAATGGCTTTGGAAACAACATAACCAATTGTTGTCTTTGGTGTAGGATTAGGCAACAACAACCTTCCATGAAAGCATTTTCTTTCTTCATCACCAAGGCCACTACCCTACTGCTTCTCCTCCCTTTTTGCACCACCAGTTGAAGTGGTGAACAACCACAACTACATATTACTAGTGGCTACCACTCGACTATAGAGCACCACTGTTTTGCAACCTAGAACTCACCGCTACTCCTTCTCACCCTCATCTACATCTAGAACACGACCACACCAAATAGCCTCCCAAATTTCTCCTCTCTTCACCTTGCACAGATGATTACCATTGTATAAACTATGTAGTCTAGGATCACTGGGATGTGGGCATTGTTGTGGGTTTCTAAACCAACTCCCAACCGAAAGATGTGCTGTTTTTGGTTGATGAATGATTCCCATTTTATTGGGTGAGTTACAACTATTGCTTCTGGCCTAAATCTTCCCTTGGCGCTAGCCGATAGTATTTTGAGTTCCTTTGGAACTTGATTTAGTGTTACTCTTGATCTTACCCTTGGTGGTTGTTAAAGGTAGAGAAATAATAGCATGTTCCAGGTATAACCTATACACTTCAAGAACATATGCACAAGAGAGTGTGGGAGGTAATGACTCTTGTATTGTAGTTCAAATGCATCACTAAGATGAGATCGAGGATTCCTAAATTTGGTGTTTCTTCACAACAATCGAGTTTTAAACGAGAGTCTATGGTCTTGTTCGTCAGTTTTCTCTTCTCCTATGCCTTCGTAGAGATTGCATGGAGTTAGATACAATATTATAATTGCAAAAGTTTTCTCATTCGACACTTTTTGGTTTTATGTAGAGGAGAAGTAGCAACCTACTACTCTCTCCTATGTCACGAGGAAGAGATGATGACCTTCTATGTTGAAATAGCCATCATATCCTTGCATTAGACTTATCTTTGTCTCACATCATAGGGGCAGTCACATCTTATCAGCCTGGTATTATTTTGGTGACATGTGGATATTGAACATTTGCTTGGCCCCTTCACCATGTCACACATTTGGGCTTTTATGCCTACGAGGGTGATCTAGTCTTTTTTTGATGATTTCAAAAAATAAATACAATACTGATGAATACCATTGGAAAAATCATAACTAACTATTCAGACATCAAACAAATAAAATAAAATGTTTCTAAATAGTCAAGGTATTGCAAATTTAAAAGTATTGGTATTATAACCTAACTAGAAAGTAACAGGAAGGATCATTTTTTAGGATGTGTCACTTTAATTGGAACTAAATATAAATTGGTGTTAATATATTCTTAGGTGAAATGAGACTTGGATTTTTGGACTTAGGATGCAAATGTAGATCTTTAGGTCTGGACATCAAGTATGTACTCATCCATGATTAAATTTTGGGCATGAAATTGACTTGAATCAGATATAATGAGGCATCCATTATATATTATCCTATCTTATTTATCTATATTGCAATTCATTGAATCATATGATTCCACTAAACTTGATAATCTTTTATTTCCATGGGATATGCCCCACCTACATTGCTATGTGGACTTGGAAATGTGAATGATTATCATACATTATATTGTTACCCTATTTGTGTATGTTTACTAATTTAGCTAGACATCTATTGTAGATGCTTATGCATAACCATTAGGGCACGCTATTCCTCCCAAGGTGTGATTTTCCATCTCTTTATATGCAGGGGCATGCTTTTCAGCCCAGGGTTTGCTATTCCACCCATTTTACTTAGTCCAATGATGCAATAGTGTCTTGAACCTACTATAGCTATCTTTAGTCTAAATATATATGTAATTAATCTCAATTTTTGTGATTTGATGAATGCTAAATTACGGAAAGACTATTTATCTCCCAAATTTGCATGCTTCAATCTAAATGCCTCACTCTCTTGTTATATTTCTTATTAGACTTACCTATTTAAATACGCCCCCTCTTCATGAGAATATCTCTTTTACACTTGCAATGAACTAATATACCCAAACGGTTAGTATATGTACATACTCAATTTTCACTGACCCATGATTTTGTTTTCTATCTTCTGGGTGATGTCCCCCTTCCACCCAAGTGTAGGTACCTTGGAGGATTGAGATTGAGGAAGATTGTGTGCATGTTTGTGAAAATGAAGATAGCTTGGAATTGATGGGTTGCCCTCTAAAACTAGCCTTATTTGTAGCTAGTTGGAGTATCAATTTGTTATACCACCTTCCATGTTGTGGAACAATTTGATAATGATACACTTTGTAAATTTATAATAATAATTTTTCCACTACTTTATCTTTACAAGACTCTTTATATCATACTATTTGATTATATATCCTCTGAGGTCCTACTCATTACAGCCACCCATAATTCTAAAATGATTCAAAATAGCTCAAAGAGTAGCAAAATTCAAACAAAGTTCACACTCGGTCCTATAAATTAGAATGTAGAGAATGAAATCCTTAGAGTGAACAAAAACATGATTGATTGTTTCCTCTTAATAAAGACTTGAGGATGGTGCACAGTGGTTGTATAATTCCTCTCGCAAAAGCACAAGTATGTCGTACCTTGTACTACCATAGGAATAGATCATTTGAGAGATTTAGGAAACCCTAGGAGACCAATGAGATTATTTATGTAGCAGGGTTTCTTTGAGCATGCTACAAGGAGTTTGTCTCACTATTTTGGTCCAACTGGCTTGAACTATAAGGATTTTTGTCATTACATGAACCAACATGACACAATTGAGATCCTCATAGTTCATTTAGAGTATTTTCTAATTGTTAATTCTTAAGTACCTGAATAAGTGAGGGGTACAATGTTCTTGATTGGTTTACATCAGATTATGAGGAGAGTTCTTTACCCATTTATTCTCTCACTTGATTAATGAAGTGACTATCCTCAATGTTTGTATATGTTTGAATCCCTATGTATCTTTTTGTATAACAATAAACTTGCTTAATCAAGACTAGTAGTTTTGTGATCTTACATTAGAAATTTTGTCTACATGGTGGGGTTTGTTTTGAAGCAACTCAATTTGGATATAAGTTAGCTTTCAACCATTCTTCCTAACCCTAACATATATCGTCAAGAGAAATTTGGATGTTACATTTAGATCTTTGAGATTCAATCTTGTTTGAGGATAAACAAATGATAAGGTAGGGGTGGGTGATAACACCAAAATTTAGGCTCTAATGTTGGATATATGAATATGATGTCCTAACATTAATAGTCGTGATATGCGTTAATAATTCTAAAAAATTAGCTTTTGTTGTAAATTATCCTTTTTAAGATATAGTTCCTCAACCAGCCTATTTTGGGAATTGTACGCAACAAAGGGAGAAAGATATCATTTCTCTAAATTCTAACCCTAGAAAGTATCTTCAACTTAAACCACAATATCCCCAACTTGGTCGAGTTGGAGGAACTAGACTTGGGGGGCACCAACTTAATCAAAATTGACTCAATATAATCACCCTACATCATTATAGGTTCCACAAAATATTTTCCCCACCCTATCTCAAACTCGTTCGAGTTCAAGCGATTGAGTTCGAGAAATGTACTTTTCCGCCAAGTAGCCATTCAACAAAATTTGTGGGAGAAAACTAGACATGTCAAACTAGGTCAAAATTTACAAGTACCCATGGGTCGACCTATTTAAATTGTATTGAGGTGAAGACATTTTCTGCCTACTAAATATCACCCAAACTCATACCCACCTATTTATTTAGTTGGTTTGACACGTGGGTGACCCAGTTAACTCAAGTTAAAATGTTATTGTACATAGAATATACATACACCTACTAATATATACAAGCAATTATTAGAACTTATATTTTAAATTTAGTTACAATCACAAATATTTATAAATCAAAAATTTCTACTATCAAATGATAGATTATGTTTATTTTTGTGAGATTTTATATAAGGAAACTACATAATTTTCTCCATTTCACATAAAAATACATCAACTACCTTCTATCTTTCTTTCTTCCAATTTTATTGAAACATAACTTAATAACTAATCCATTAGTTTGACATCAAATATAGTATTTTTTGGTTTTTTTGTACTATATTGGCATAAAATAATGTTAGAAGGTTTTTTTGATATATGTTTTAAGGATAGGATAAATAGTTAGAAACTTATTTTTTATGGTATGCATTTTGTATGTGCATCCACGGGGCAACCTACAACTCATTGGTTCGGGTTTGGGTGTGATTTTGTTACACCCTTTCAAAGTTGAATATTTTTTACCCACCCATAGAAGACCTGCACCGGAAATGGCGCAATACACCCATTCATTATGGCCTCTATTTGTATGATGAGGTCATGCCTATTCAAAAATTGGCTTCTTCTTCACTTATAAGGTATTGCGCCTTATAGCATTCAAAAAATTTTGGTTTTACTCCGCTTCATATCTCTCGTTGGGGGTCTAATATTGTGTGTGAGGTAGAGTCATCGCATGATTTCTTAGTGCGGATACATATTGGGAAACCCACATATATCATGATAAAAGGAGCCACATCTCTCACATCATACATTATGTGGATTGTGGTACCAGCCACTCCATTTAAAATGAATGCCTAAAAAATTGAAAATGTGACTATTAGGCTTCAATAAAAAATTCTAATGAATGGAGAGACGAAGTTTTTTTGAAAAAATATAAGATGGAAAATTTTACAAAAACTTAATACAAAAAGGAAAAATCTAGACTAAAAGAAATTATAAAATAAAATTAAAAATTATAAAACCAAACAAAAATTATAAAAAGCTATAAAGATTAAATCCTAATTATTCAAAACATTGAGGCACCAAACAACTTTGTCGTCCTCGTCAATGGTGCTAAAATTTTATGTGTGTCATCAACACAAAGAATTCACTAGATAGGAATTCTAGAGTTTAACATTTTTAAGAGTTTTACTCCAACCAATTTCTATGAGTAATAATAAGATTTGGTTTTGAAGAGAGTGATTAAAAATAAAGCAAGAAATGGAAATTGCTGAAGCAAAACTAGTTAAGTTGGATTTTAATTCGATTGCTAAGACAGATACTTGGGTTCCAGGGTTTTATTGCCATAGACCATGTATTTACTTTAACTGGTTCAACTCCTTAATTTTAATTGATAGAATCAGTATCATATGGATTAGTTAACTTACGGAGCACAAATGTCACAAGGGTTTGAGGGTCATTGTTCAACTGTCCAATAAATTTCTATCAAATATATCATCAAGAGTTTTCACTCTTCTACCAGTGTTCCAACCCCTATATTAGGTGATCTTTTCACGATGAAATGGATAGATTAATCATGGAACTCCATCAATTGATCTCGTCAGAAGTCCATGCTTCTATACAATATTGAGATCTGTGATCACATCATCCAATAAGGATATAATCAATATAAAAAACAAGTCAATAAAATCAAAAGAAAAACACTAATCAATATAATCATGAAGTTGATTATAGTCAAAATAAGATAGATGCTATGGGACAACTCCTAATGCCCAATTATGGAGTATGCTTTGGCCCGAAGGCAGGTTACTCGATCGGCTGATGATCAATTAATCGGTTCATTTGTAATAATGAGCCTTATTGATTTTGATTTTGAATTTGACTGAGTCTTATTGGAGTTTCTGGACTAGACCTATTATTGCATGTGAGTCGATCGACTGGGATGTCAATCAAACAATTCAAAAGTCTGGGAGGCTAAATGTACAATTGACGCTTCTGATTCTTGGGTCTTTTTGAGCTTCATATTTATTGGGCTATTTTCCTCTAAAATCCAAGAAAATCTAAAAAATTCCAACTAAAGAGAGAAAAGCTAAACTAAGAAAACTAATTCTAAAACTAGGGAATAATCAACAAAATGCTCCTAGGTAGTGATCTAAATGATGCAAAACAAACTGATAAATATACATTCATCAATACCCATCCATAGTCATGCTAGCAATGCTAAAATTAAAGGATGAATCTCAGCTTTGAATCAAGTCAAGAAGCCCAAACACCACAATTGTTCTTAGCAAAATGCATGTGGTCCTTAGAGTCCATCACGACCATGTTTCCCAACACAGTCATGGAAACGGGCATCTGGAATTATTATTCTCTAGAGTATGATTCCTCTTTACCTCCTTCAACATGGTTGTGGCACTCACCACAGTCATTCTACCCTTGACCCACCATGGTATTGGTTCCCACCATGGTCATTCCACCTCACTTCTAAAATCCCAAATTTAATCTGATCTTTTTATCTCCACAAAATAGTCCTTTTCACTTAGGAAAACTATTCCTACACCTAACCACCACAATTGTGGTGACCATGACGGTCATGCTACCCACCTGACTGATAACACCCAAATTTAGGCATTTAAGCAAAGTATTTATCTGTAGTTTTGTGTCATTATAGTCTCAATACACTCAAAATAACTCCAGACTCTTATCTTTTAGTAATTTATATCTTTTCATAGATATAGTTGTTCAACTAGCTAATTTTAGGACTTACAGGCATCAAACACAAGAAGAAATCAATTCTCCATATTCTTCCCCACAAGCGTCACGTTATGTGCACCATCTTAGGAGACAGTGGTCCCAAGAAACTTTTGATATCTTGGATCCTATTTTCGATGGCCAATCCTTTATTAGAGAGCATCCTCATCAATTAGAAGGTTCATCAATGTGGGCCCATCAAACACCAGTAATACCCCCCAGGGGTTGGTTTGTTCCTAAGGAGTGAGATCAACGACCAAAGGTATCTTCATCTATAGTGACCACTACATCAGTTGCGACCGCTACAACTATCTTGATCGGGACAATGGTCTCGACCGCGATAGTGGTGGTGACCGTTACGGAAGACTCGACTGAGACAGATGTTTCAACTGTGAAAATCATTGCGACTAGGATATAGGTTTCGACCACTACAGGTGTTTCACCCATCACTCCTATAAATACCCAACCCTCGCTACCTTAGTAGGGGTTTCATTCGATTCTGATCTAGCTTCGCTTTGACAACCAGAGGTTCCCAAAGCTTCATGGGACAATTCCAAGGTCTGAGATGGTCAAAGAGCACACCCTACGTCCATCCCTACAGCTTGCCTCCATCCATAGTCATCATCTACCTCTGCCTAGGCATTTCCACCATTGTTCACCCACTTTCCAACCACCTTCCACCATCATGCATCCACCAAGGCTGTTGTTTGGGGTGGAATCAAGGAGAAAAGAGGCTAAGGAGTCCAGAAGATCAAGGAGGATGACCCAAAGATGAGATCCAGCCCATACAGAGTCTAAGGAGTGAGAGCCACCTCTCCTCTATGGGCTAAATCTATTCTTCTTCCCCTTTTTCAACTGTTCTCCTTTATTTTTTTATAAATGATGTTCTTCCATTTTTGTTCGGTGCCAACTATGTTTGTCCATGGCTAGTTGAGCTTCTTCTTGGCTATATAGCCTATTTTGGGTATGTTTATGTACTTTCACCTTAAGCAAGTAGTTTTATTCTAGATCTAGTATGTTTTTAGTTCTATCTTCTCTTTCTAGTTATAATTTCTAGTTTGGTTGATCTCTTTATTTCTTGAACTTCTATTTCTACCTAGATCGAGAGATTAATTGTAGAAGTGGATAAGAGAAGGTAGTTTGGATTGAATCTAAAAGGGGGAGGTCCTAGGGAGTTATTCCTAACAGCTTTGAATATTCTTAACCTGAGAAGCTTTCTAAGATATTCAGGGGTGTTGACTCATAGTCCTTTAGAGAGGTTTTGGATCCTTTATGGCATTTTAGTCACACTGTGAGAGAGCGAGTGGGATGACCCCCACAAGAGAAACTACCATGATACATGCTATATTTGGATGTTAGATGCTTGCTAGGGTGTTCGAGGGTTGTCTACACCCAAGAACAAGTGCATAGAATGTCAAACTTGTGGTTACATAGCTAGGAACTCCTTCTCCTGGTTAGTAGGATTCCACATACTCTATTTTTTTTACTTTGTTTTATGTTATTTTGTGACATTTTTCTAGACTCGTTGAGTTCCATACTTCTATCAATTATCAAATTGGCTTATCTGAATTAAGAGTGAGATCCTAAGCACCCTAAACGTCCCCACATCCCTTTGTTCGACCATATATATCTACTTTGACCCCATATTAGAGTTGTGAGGGTCCTTGAAGGTTTCAAGTTATACATATAAAGTTTGATTTACCTTTGGGATCACACTTGTACTTTTCAGACGTGTGCTCAAGGCCGATCATTAACCATAATGTTTCCCCAGTATTATATTCCCACTTTACCCCCACTTAACCCTATGCTTACTTGGACACTTCTTAAATGTTAGTGGTGATTAGGAGCAATAGGTGAGCTCCCATTAGCATTAAAGTCCTCCATCTACCCCCACCTACTCAACTTCTTCCATTTTTCTTCCATATTTTATATCAATACTAATTATGAGGGTTTTAGTCATTCCACTACCACTTTCATGCCATTCCACCTTGTAAAAGGGGTGATGAAGTCGTTGTTGTTGTTGGAGAAGAAGGGAGTCAACCCCTACTTGAGTTCCATGGATTTCTTTACTTAGATATTCTCCATTTTTGCATTTTACTTTGTTATGAGTAGCTAAGAGTAATAAAATTTGACTTTGATGTTGGGTAAATATTATTATAAACACTATAACTTTTTTTTTGAAATGTTATCTTCTTACTTGTATCTCATTTAACATCTCTTGACATGGGGATTGATGTTTGAAACCACTCAATTATAAAGAGAATAATGTATATGTATCTATTTGTGGAAGATCTCCTAAGTCCAAGTAGTATATCATTATCTAGCCACCCTTCTTCCCACATATCCCTCTACTTTTTCACCCCTAGGTGAGAGATCTAAGTGACTAGTAGTGACTCACTTGATTCACTTAGAAAAGAGCACGTCTAGAGGTTGGATGGGGGTAATAGGTGGTAAAATATCCTTCTCCTACACTCCGTACCACCCCTTGTCACTAAGTAAATTATAATAGTAACTCCATGAAACCTATATTATTGTGTTCTTGATTGAATTATACATATACCTATTCAATCAAACCTCATAAGGTTGGATGGGGGTGATAGGGACTAATTCCCTTGTGTATGCCTTACACAACCCATGCTCAACTAGTAGTATAGGACAATTATTAATTATTTTAGTTTGTTGTTTGGTTTTATAACATGGTTTGATTGGATTTGTTGCATGATATAACCCTAAAAAGGTTGAGAATCAAACTTAACCCCGATTGCGCACTACCCTTAATTACTTGTCGGAACCCTAATTGTTCACTTTCTAGCTAGTGTTACTCTAGTAGTTTCCTTGCTTCTTTAATATAATTTCCTAGTTGATGATTAGCTATAGTTGCTAGCCCTAACTATAAATTGGTAGGTTTTTCTAATCAATTGTTTATTGTATCCTTACTTGTCATTTTAGTGTAATGGGTAGATTAGTGTAGTTAGTTTTCTCTTTCTTTCCTTGTTTTGCTAGTTGTTTATACTAGTTGTTTATTAGGGTTGCTCATGTTAATGTAGTGTTAATTTCCTTTAGTTGATTTCTTTAGTCTCATTGCCATTGTTTCTTAGTTAGTTAGTTTTTAATGTGTTGGAGTAATCTAGGTTTAATTATTGCCTCTGTTTCTTGCACAATCAACTTATTTAAATTCAAACCTAAGATTAAACTATTGAAATTTTATACTCTAAATTGAGGACTTAGTAAATTAGACCAAGCTCTAGTGTTGTCATCTATTCTTATGGATCAACCCCAAATTACTACATTTTCTATACTACATCATGAGTCATGTTCTTGCATATCTATTATTAAGAGTGTATCGAAATTAGAAAGTTCTACAACTTTTAGTCCTAGTGAAATGGCACATCATGCACAAATCCACCATGATGGCTACACTTAGATTCAAAATGTTTGCACTCAACTGCTAAAAACACCTAGTTGGAAACCACCTAAGTCAAACAAGAGAAGACCCCTACACATATCCCTAAGAAAACAACAACTAAAGGAAAGGGTAAGGGAAAGACTCTCGCTAAGAATTTAGAATATATTGAAGAAGTACTTGCCATTGTGAATCCATATGAACTTGGGGTACCATTTCCATAAAAAAATATAAAGGCTCATCTTAAGAAGATATATAAAAAAATTCATTGAATATGTGAAGAGATTACATCTTGACATCTCGATTCTAGATGATATTAAGGAAATGCCCACTCATGCTAAATTTTTCTAGGATCCACTCATGAAGAGTTTATATGGATAATAGTTGGAAACTATTGAGCTTGAATTGAGTCCCTTTGTTCAAGAAAAGATTCCTACCAAGCAAAAGGGCCCAAGAGCATTCATGATTCCTTACATTGTATGAGATAATGAAGAAAGGAAGGGGTTGGTTGATCATGGTGCAAGTATAAGTCATATGCCATTAGTGCTAGAGAGAAGACTAGTTATGAAGGAAATGCTAAAGATAGGAATGAGGATTCATATAGCTTGTTATACATTTACAAAGCTAATCAGGTTGTTGAAGATGCAGCAATAAAGGTAGGAAGGTTCTTTATTTCTTATGATATTGTCACGATCAACACTCTCGAAGAACCATCTTGTTCCATGATCTTTGGAAGGCCCATCCTATCTATAAGAATAACCATCATTGATGTGGAATCTATGTAGGGAAAGTACGATGAAAGTTGTAAGCTGTGTTCGGGGGGGAGTTATGGTCTATCGTTGGCCTCTATGGTAGAATCAGTCGGGGAGGCCTGAGAGGCGGTGGTTTACCCTGTGGCGGATGTCAGTGGTTCGAGTCCGCTTATCTCCAGCCCGTGAACTTAGCCGATACTATGATATCACTCAATTTTTCCGATTCGGCAGTTCGCTCTATGATTTATCATTCATGGACGTTGATAAGATCCTTCCATTTAGCAGCACCTTAGGATCTTTAATAATTCATAATATAAAAAATTCATATAAGAATTTTTTATATTATGAATATATTTTCTTTAGTCAAATTTTTCTTTATTAAAATTGGAATCTCATATGATTTTCGAATATTTTATTTATATATTTATTATTTATCTATTTTATTTACTATTTTTTAATAAAACGAAATAATCAAATACTAAAATGAAATAGAATACTAATATAAATAATGAAAAGAATAGATAAAGAATCATAGAGCTAGAAAAAAATTCATATAATAATTAATTAAATAATTATTGAAATAATTAAGCAATATGGAAATCCAGATATAGAAATGAAATAAATTCAATCAATAATGAATATAGAATAATCAATATAGAAGAAATAAAATATGGAATAGAAGTCATTTTCACTACAAAGATGGTAGTGAAAATAAACTTTTCTAACCATATTCCCCATGACCAGCAGATCACATCAAAAACTATGGATTGGAAGGAAGGTTTGCAAGGCATATACCTGGTCCTTGAGTAAGTCTAGTGACTACCCTTGCAGCAGTGTGCTTCTTTCTCAAGTAGCACTCAGACTGTTGTCGATGGCAGCCTCCTAGTATAGCAACATGGATTGTGGTTGATGACATCCTCCTAGTGGGTGCCAACAGCCTACGCCTCTACATAGTCCACTGGGAACTCCTATTGTTCTTTTACAACTGAAAAGAAGGAGTTGTCCCTTTGATGTCAACATGCTAGGTGTGGCGTCCAACTTATAAAAACATGATTTACTTAAGCGGAATCATTCGTCAACAGCGGAATTACTGAAAATCACTAAAAATGTAATTTTTTTACAAAGAGATCCATAAACGGAAAACTCTTTCATAAAGAACCAAAGTAATTTATTTACATTCCGATCCTTCAGTACATCTCTGGTACCATTCCTTCTCGAGAATTACAAGCATCAACTGCCCTGTTAAACTGTACATAGGAAGTATAAAAATCTCAAGGGATCAAGACAAAAATCTCAGATCAATATTAAACTAATTATTGACTCCTAGGACCTGAGAGTACAGAGATGACACATAGGACTCTCTATTTATAGGACATGACAACCAGTGTCTCCCCCTGAGGATTCACTATTGTCCTTGCTGCTGTTGCTACTGTTCTTCACCCGTTGTAGGGTTTCTACCTCTTCTTCGGCGTCTACCTAAAAATTTGGATCCCACGGGGGTGAGACAATTGAAAATTATCCCAGCGAGAGATATAACTCTCTGCCAGAAATATTATTATTGTAGTTAATAGAATAAAACCGAGCAGAAGAATCATAAGTAATCAACAACAGCTAAAACATTGACTAAACAATTTAGAGCATTATCCTTTATTCAAATCATTTCAGCTATATCTTAATAGAGCAGTCTATTACTTATCCAATAAGGAATTGAAAAGCATATATAACATTTGTCCATTTAGAACATGCTATGCAAGGTAACATCAGCCAATGATTCTCATATTTCAACCCTAAGCAAATATGCTACAGAGCTGATTACATTTTACAAACATACTTAATCCCTGAGGAGATGAGGTATACCACTCATACTCCAACCGACCATTGAGAAATCGAAATCGGTACCATACATAGGTCAATATAAGAGTCAGATTCCCATGACCTCATCTTCCTCAGTCAGTATGAGGACCAAATGTAGGACATCTTATGTCTCTGCTAAATAGCTTTCCAGGGTATACTGGCAACATCGCTATTAGAGTTACAGTGGCATGTTGTACTCTCTTCACAATCGAGAGATATTATATTTATCTCACATCGATCTGGCGTTAACATCATCGGAAGATTAGTGATACATCCATCCCGACATTTATAATGAAGGATTGAGAGATTGAATGTTTATATCACACCAATTCCTCCATTAGGGCGTAAGGATATTCGTGCCCATAACCCCCACATACTCAAAAGTATGCCCTCCAGGAGTTCCTATAGGAAAACCTATTTCACCATCACCAAACTACTGACGATGATGGATCTATGGTCAGGGCTCTACATGTTACCATTTCACTTGGTTAATTAAGTACATTACAATATTTTTTTAGCATCAAACATGTTTTCAAACATAAAACATTATAACAAATGCTACAAAGAATGAGTACTATTTCTATCAAGTTCTTTTCAAAGCTTTATTAAACATTGGGATCTCAATCCCTTATCACATCAGGTATTCTCATCCCTTATCATCTCATCATCATGATTATGAAATATGGGTGTTCAAACCCTTAGTTCATCAAAACACTTGTTACCACTTTATTAGGTAACTTAATGCCTTCAGGTCATCTGACCAATGTAACATAATATTTGCAATGCAGGTATTTCACATGGCTCTTAAAGCCCATTAATATCTCTTGTTACCTCTCACTAGGCAACACAACATATTATGGCTCACAAGGCCCAATAAGTAATTCCAATAGTAAAAACATCATAGCTCATACCTGGTTATGTCCAACATCTCATGAAACCTGCATAATTAGTGCACATGATAACAATTATATAAATTACATATCAGCATTATGCATTTTAAGAGTAACATCACTATTTCCTCATTTGAGTTAGGATTTCCCGATTTATATCAATTAGGAATACTTTATCTCATTACCCAGATTTGGGTTATGATTTATCATCATATTGCCCAAGATTAGGGTTTCATACATTATCACCCAAGATTAGGGCTCCACATATCTTTATCCTATATCAATGTAGGATTTCATATCACAGTATCATATACTAGTACATATCATTACCTTGAATTAGGTTTTTACCTCACATTATTATGATTTCATTTTGACATCACCCTGGTCTAGGGTTCCACATGACATCACCCTCACTTAGGGTTTCATATGGTTTCACCCTTGATTAGGGTTTCTCATAACATCATCCAAAATTAGGGTTTAATATTCACATCCAATCAAGGTTTATTATTAAAATACACTGAATTTGGGTTTCTCATGTCATTACCCTAAATTAGGGTCATACCATCACCATAGATTATAGTTTCACCTATCATTGCCCTCATTTAGGGTTAGGGCTCATCAACCTTCTTAATTAAGGTTTCATGATCTCCTTATCAAGGATCATACCCTAATTACACATGCATTCATGTTGAAAGTGTTGAGGCTTAACCACTACATGATTATCATTCATGTAGGAAGTCCTCTCTCTCATCCTCTATAAGATGATACTTACTTCAGACTTGATTAGATTAGGTCTACTCAACTTGAATGCAGAGTTGACACAATGGATTATGTCATTACTTCCATAATCATTAAAGATTAATTATTCAAAAGGTACTAATCACCCTATCTCATTAAGGGTACAATTACTATAATCACCCTTGATTTACATAATGTAATCTTCAATTAAACAATTGACCTTTAATCACCTTAAGTGTCCATACAGTTTTGATTAATTACTTCCCAAACGGTCTTGGTCACTATGACCCCAAATGGTCTTGACCAACCAGACCTCAAACGGTCTTACTTGAATGACCTCCAAACAGTCTAAGACCGTTCAGACCTCCAAACGGTCTTGGTCTAACAGTTTGAAACCGTTTATAAATTATGCTCAAAACCGTTTAACCAAAACGTTCTTGAGATCGATTGAGTCTCAATTGGTTTGGGATCGTTTGGTCCCAAATGGTCTTGAGACTGTTTGGTCCCAAATGGTCTTGAGACCATTTGGACTCAAACGGTCTTGAGACCGTTTGGTCCAAACCTCCTCAAAACCGATTGGACCAAAACTGGTCTCAACCACTCATATTGATATAGGGTTTCCAAGATTGATTTGCTCATCAATTGAATCCATGTAACCACTCATCAATTGAACCTAAACACCATACTTCAATTGAGCTTAATAAATCATCCTTCAATTGATTTAACATTCAATTGATTATCAATTAGGGTTTTGAACCCAATAGGATTAGGGTTTGAAATCGATAAACCTTCAATGTTAGTCATTGTGAAACTAATTACTTTGAAATCATTGGACAACCATTCAAATTGGGCATGACCTGACCTCAAAAGGTCTTGGGGTCTATTGGATGACCTCCAAATGGTCTAACCATTTGCCCCATCCCATTATTAAAATTTGTGAAATTCAATTAGGGTTTAGATCATTGGATTGATCATCACATTAGCTATTGATTGCATTTTGATTTGATATCTCTGGATCTTCAAATACTCAACCATACTCAACCCTAGACCTCCAAAAGTTCTTGGTTGACCTCCAAACGGTCTTGAGACCGTTTGGGTGATCTCCAAACGGTCTTGAGACCGTTTGGGTTAATCAACCCAAAGTTCTAAATCAAACAATTGGAAATTCAGCACTTAACCCGATTAGGGTTTGTCACTTGATTAACCTTCAATTGATGAACCCTTTATCATCAATCAATTAAATATAATGGGTAATCAACCATAAAACTTATCATATAATCTCCAAATGGTCAACTGTGGTCAACCCTTCCAAACAGTTTGAAACCATTTAGCTTCTAACGGTTTGATGAAACCGTTTGATTTCAAACGGTTTTGTTGAAACTGATTGAACCAATTGTTGAAACCGATTGGAATAGAATTCCCTTGGGAACAGTGCCCAAGATGATGTCATTATCATCTACCTTCGTTCATTCAAAAGCTACTTCCATTTTCATAGTAATTACAGCAATGGATCAAGGTAATTCCAAATAGAACAAAACGATCAACAAATAATGGAGAATTGAATGCAATAACAACATTTAAGGGTTTAAGTTATATAACCCACCTTCAAATCTGAATCCAATATTCAAGATCCACGTCTCCAATGGTGGATGAAGCTTTGACAATTGCCCAAGGTCTGTTCTCAAGCTTTTGGGTGAAAGGATTGGCTAGAGTTGAAAATCGAATGGAGAAAACAAGAAATCAAGCATTGATTTTCGGTTTCCACCATGAAACCAAGGTGAAAGAAGGTCAAGAGCTTACCAACAGGTTGGGGGTCGTCCTTATCCTGTTACTAAGCTTCCTTATGCTCGGCCAAAGCAAGGAGAGAAAGGAATTCCGAAAAAGATCCTTATGTGGGTGGGAAATGGGATATGTATAAGGAAATCCAAGGAAAGAGAAAGTAGAAATTAATTTCTTTAATTTCCAAAATTATTGCCACATATCCCCCTCAACTCCTTGGACACGAAGAAATCTTCTTCCCCCTTTAAAAACCTCTTAATTATCCAAGAATTAAAAGAAAAGAAATTAAGCACCTTAATCATATTATACTAATATCCCATTTTTAGTGGATATTACTTTTTATTAATTTAATGTGAGTGGGCTCTCCACTCACTCAAGATCTTTTTGTGCCTTTGCAAGGCACAAGATCGTCCAACCCTTTGTAAATTCATCCCTCAACTTTTGGTTGAAGGGCTTTTCAATTAATATATTTCTTTTGCATTAAATTGAATTAAAGTTCCATTTATGCTTAAATCTTGATTATTTTAATATCAAGATTCTCTCTCCTCCAAAGTAATTCAAATGAGGTGCCCCTCTCATTTTATTTTCTCTAAATGATGCCAAGAAACATGAGGGACCCTCTATAAGTGGTATTTTGCATATTGAACCCTAGGTTTTGGGTAAATTGCACATTACACCAAAACTAGGTTTTAATGCATAAAGATTGCTCAGCAAGCTCTATCTTGGTGCTCAAGGTTGTGGAAACCATACCACTACATCATACTCATTCCTATAATGATTCAACATCTGAGGAACATTTTATCATGTACAATTTGCAAGTTAACCCCTCAACTTGGGTAATTTGCAATTTACTCCAAAACTAACAAAACAATGTTTCAACATCATTCAAAAAGGACTGAAGTTAAAACATAAGTTCCTCTTGAGCCTTAATTACTTTTCAAAAGATAAAATAAAGCATATAGTTACCTTTCTTAAACAAAACATCTAGGGTTAAAGCATAACCCAGGTCAGGGATGTTACACTAGGGCTGACTTGTTCTCCCTAGTTGTCTCTCCCTTCTATGGGTAAGACTTGATTTGGGCTCTCAAATTACCACGACGCTGATAGGACAATGTTTGTTACTGTTAGTTGTGTCTTCTAAAAGCATTGACTACCCCACCTTTATGTAGGTGAGTTAGGATCAGGGTTTTCATATCAATTGGGAGTTGAAGAGATAGATTTTCATGAATTTCCAAATGTTGGAGGTCATGAGTCAGTCGACTCAACTTTTGAGTTGGTTGACTCTCACCCCAAGTCGGTGAAATTGAATGCTTTCCTATTTACAAACATATTGGTGATTAATATACAACATGATGTCATCATCAATCCTTGATAGAATCTTATTGATCATTGAACCGAGTGATTCACAAGCTGAACAGATCATTTTAGACTCTAAAACAATTTGTTCACATTTGAAAATAGTTGATACATGTTTCCAATTCAGCCAATGTTCATCAAACATTATTTATTAATCGACTCGACACTTGAATCGGTTGGATCAACACTTGAGTTGGTTGATTCAAAGCCCTGATCAGTCAATTCTCAACCAATATTGTACAAATTGAATACTAAAACACTTTAGTAATCAATTTAAACCTTATTCATGCATAAACTCCTATTCCAAGTGTATCCTATGTGTTTCACCCTATAGGTCCCAATTTACATTGGTAGTGAATTTCCATAGCTAATTTATGACATCACAAGCAGTGAGCGGTATCTAGAAACACATCATTGATACCCAAGTAATTAGAAAGTTGGAGAACAACTTCAAACTACATCTATGATTAGTGTTACAGTGATCATATAGTTTCTTTTTCTCTAATATCTAGATTGAACATGAGGCATGGAATCATCATCTTCTCAATGTTCAATCCATGTTCCTTGAATTAGAACACACTATATGAGATGCATGTGAGCTCACATATCTTTTATTGATTCACATGATTATGGTCATATGTTTCTCAGTCTCGCTTATCAAGTGTCTAGGATATCAACTCCAGTAGGAGGGACAAATCTCATCTACATCACTCACAGTCATTCCCCATGTGTCACAACACATCTGATCGTCAACTTTATGGTAACCCTTATTCATAGCCATGTAGGATTATGTCAAAATACATCGAACAACATGTGATGTGTGTAGTGACCATGTATAAGAACCACAATCACCACTATCACTATGAGAGTTGATTTTAACTATCATTTAATGGTTTCCATGTATCACTCCTAAGGTGAATCTGTCTGATACATTGTTCTCAAACAAGTACCAATGTTTCTGGTTTGATATCACATATAATGACTAATGAGATTTTGTCATCAACCAACACACACTCTAGTCTTATGTGTTATTGATACCTATTAGCTTCCACAATAAAATAGGAATAGGGACATAATAAGAATGTATGTAATCTTATCATACATATGATCTCATTGTTTGGGTCCTCAACCTGAAGACATATGTAATTGAGTAGTATCATTATTTAGACATTTATCATGTTTTATTATTATCTCATATTTGAACAAACATATAGACAAAGATTGCCTTTATTATTAATTAAATCATTTACAAGATATGCCATTACAATCATAGCATGATTGGCTCTCTTGACATACATACCAATAGACTCCCACTTGCACTTAGATCCAATCACCCATGAACCTAATCCCATGCCATCTAACATGAGCTTCATGCTTCTTTTGTGAAAGTTCCTTTGTCAAGGGGTCAACAACATTGCTTTTAGTTGGTTATCTACAAATCCCCACATCTCCTTGTTTTACTATCTCTCGTATGAGATGGAACCTATGTTGTATGAGCTTGGAATGTTGCTGCGGTATGGGTTCCTTAGCTTGTTCTAACTCCATTGTTATCACAATACATCTCTATAGCATCGCTGATGCTTGGAACCACCCCAAGTTCACTAATGAGCTTCTAGATCCAAACATCTTCTTTTGTTTCATTGGAGGCAACAATATACTCATCCTCTATTGTAGAATCAACAATTATTTCTTACTTCGAACTCTTCTAGATTATAGCTTTGTTGTTAAGGAAAAACACAAATTCAGATTGTGATCTAAAGTCATCTTTGTCAATTTGGAAGCTTGCATTGGTGTAACCCTTTTACCACCAATTTTTCCTCACCACCGTATACAAGGAATTGATCCTTAGATCTTCTCAAGTACATAAGGATGTTCTTTACGATGGTCTGGTGACTTTCCCTAGGATCTGACTAATACATGCTAGTCAAACTCAAGGCATATGAGACATCAGGACGAGCACATAACATTGTGTACATGATAGATCCAATTGCATATGCATATGGAATATGATATTGGAATATTACTCATGTGTTCATGTTCTTCATAATAACCAAGACATTGACCTCTAGAGATACTAACACCATGAGACATGGATAAGTTTCCTCTCTTTGAGTTCTCTGTATTGAACCTTTTTATGAATTTGTCAATGTATGTGCTCTGATTTAGGCCAAGAGCCTTATAGATCTATTTTTATAGATCTTGATTCCTAATATAGGAAGCTTCACCTAAGTCCTTCATAGAAAATATATTTCCTACACAGGTTTTTACCATTTGTAAGGTATATATGTCATTCCCCACTAATAGTATGTCATATATGTAGAATATGACAAATGCAATCATGATCCCACTAACCTTTTTGTAAACACATGGTTCATCTTCATTTTAAGTAAAGCCAAACTCTTTGATTGTTTTGTCAAATCGAAGATTCCAATTCCGAGATGCTTTCTTCAATCCATATATTGACCTTTGTAGCTGGAAGACTTTATTTGCACCCTTTACATTTATGAAACCCTTGGGTTGTGTCATGTACACATCCTCAAGTAGGTTCCCATTAAGAATGTAGTTTTAACATCCATCTGCCAAATCTCATAGTCATAATAAGCTGTAATTCCAAGCATGATCCTGATGGACTTGACCATGGTAACTAGAGAAAAGGTTTCCTCATAGTGAACACCTTGAAATTGTATGAAACACTTTGCAACCAATTGGCTTTTGTATGTTTGTACATTACCATCCATGTCAGACTTCTTCTTGAAGACCCATTTGCACTCTATGGATTTTACCCCTTTAGGTAGATCCACTAAGGTCTATACCTTGTTGGTGTACATGGACTCCATCTCACATCTCATGTCCTCAAGCCATTTCTTAGATTTGGTCCCTTGATAGCTTCTAGGTAGGTTGTTGTCTCATCTTCAATGACCAACTTGTTGCCTTCTTGAGTCACAAGATAACCAAATCTTTCAAGCTCATGGCATGTCCAACTAGATCTGCAAAGTACTTGTGTTACATGAGCAGATTGATATTATGTAACATTTTATGACTCTTCATGTTCCTTTTGTACCTCTATAGGTTCCATGTTTTCTAGTTGGTGTCGATCTTCTTCCAATTATACTTTCCGCCCATTGATTTCTTTGGAAATAAATTGCTTCACATAGAATCAACACCGCTAGAAACAAGCACTTTGTTGTCATATGGAGTATAAAAGTAGTATCCTTTGGTTTTCCTAGGATATCCAACAAAATACATTTATACAATTTGGCTCTAAGATTTTTGGGGAACTTCTTTCTCACAGATGCTTCACATCTGCAAATCTTCACAAAAGACACATTGGTATGCTTCACATACCATATCTCATATAGTGTCTTTTGAAATGATTTATATGGTACATGATTTAGTGTAAATGTTGTGGTTTCTAGAGCATGTACCTAGAAATAAGTTGGAAGACTAGAAAAATTCATCATTCACTGCACCATATCTAGTAATGTAAGGTTCTGTCTTTCTGATACATTGTTGTATTTTGGTGTTATAGTTAGAGTCCAGTGTGATACGATACCACGGTCTTGTAGAAGGTCCTTAAACTCTTAGCTTAAGTACTTTCCTCCTCGATTAGTACGAAGTGCTTTAATACTTTTAACAAGTTGGATTTGTACTTCATTCATAAAATCCTTGAACTTTTCAAGGATTTCTGACTTATGTTTCACCAAGTATACATAGTTGTACCTACTGAAGTCATCAATGAAGGTAAGGAAGCATTGATAACCACCTCTAGCATTTGTTCTAAAAGGTCCACATACATCAATATATATGAGTCCCAATAGATCATTTTCTCTCTCATTGTGAGCGGTAAAAGGATCCTTTGTCGTCTTGCCCAACAAATAAGATTCACATTCTATATTAATTTAAAATTAAAAGAGTCTAGATATTCATCTTTATGGAGCCTAGAAATGTGTTTCTCATTAATGTGACCTAGACAACAATGTCAAAGGTATGTTTTGTTTGAGTTATCGAGTTTTAATCTTTGGGTATTTACATTATAAACATTTGGCTATAGTCTAATAAGTAAAGAACACAGGACATTGGGGAACTGCCATAAAAAATCTCATCTTTTGAAATAGAACATCGACCATTCTTTATATACAATTGAAATCCATTCTTGTCCATACAAGATATAAAAATAATGATTCTATTAATGGTAGGTACAAAATACCCATTCTCTAACTCTACTACAAGCCATGTGGGAAGAGGTAAATGATAGGTTCCAATTATAGTGGTAGTAACTCTTGCTCCATTCCTAGCGTACAGTTTGACCTCACCCTTTCTTAAAGGCTTACTTCTTTTTAGATCATGCATATTTGAACATATGTGAGATCCACATCCAATATCTAGTACCCATGATGAATAAGTAGACATATTAATCTCAATAATGTATATACTTGAAGTGGAGATCTCTATCCCCTCCTACTTCTTCCTAAGTTCCTCTAGGTAGAGAGGGCAATTTTTCTTCTAGTGTCCAAGCTAGTGACAGTGGTGAGAATTGCCTCCATTATTCACCCCTCCCTTAGCATTCAATGCAGAAAACTTTGTTTTCTAGATACCTTTAGAACTCTTCTTATCTTTGCCTTTACTCTTAAACTTCCCTTTGTCTCTGATAATCATCATCACAGATATGGGCTTGTCTTTATTCATCTATGCTTCAGCTGTTCTCAACATGCCAAGTAATTCAAACAATGGATTGTCAAAATCATTCATATTGTAGTGCATGTCAAATTGGTTTTATGCTTCCAGCAGTGACTGTAGAATCACATTTGTGGCCTACTTTGGCCCAAGGGAAATTCCAATCGACCAAGGTTCTCCGCATTCCCAATCAACTTGAGCACATGGGGACCTACTTCATCTCCTTCTGCCATATTGCACTTGAAAATGCATTAGATACATCATATCTCTCTTGTCTTTCCTGATCCTGGTATAGTTTATTAAGATGGGTTACCATCTCAATGACATACATGTTCTCATATTATCTCTGCAACTCATTGTTCATTGAGCATATCACTAGGCACTTGACATCTATGACATCTTAAGAATGCTTCTTGTAGGCATCCTTGTCAGTTTTAGGCATGGTGGGAGTGGGTTCATCTGGCTTTGGTGTCTCTAGGACATAGATCTTGCACTCTTATGTGAAAATGTTTCTCAATGTCTTGAACCAGTCATGGAAATTGTTCCATTCAATTTGTCCTTCTCAAGGATCGACCTCAAGGGAAACATGTTGTTTTTTGTCATTAGTTTCTACAAAAGAAATTTACATTTTATCAAAACACTTATGATTTTATTTGATTAAAAGAAAGTTTGAAAACATTAATTAGGCCTTTTTAATTATCACTCCCACTATTTTGTTCAAATTTATAGCCCTCACTTATCAATTAAGAAGATTACAATATACGACTTTCTAGTGAGCCAAGACCCAAAAAATTAAGTTATAACCCAACCAACGCCAGCGTTCATAACCAATTATTAAGGTAGGAAATAATTGCCAATTTAATCTCATGCACAAATCATTGTCATAGTCCATCTGTATGCTTCTAGGCACTTAATTTCATTAATGTTGCCTAGTTAAGCCTGACCCAAAAGATAACATGATAGTAATGCACCCTTCTTGGAAGGCCCACATAACTAACATCACACTTCCGTATGATAGATGGCACACCATGCTTGGCATTCCCATAGTTAATTGATCAAGATTTTCATGTGTGTTTCTTATAGAAAGCATCTAAGACTTAATAGTGTATTCAGTGATTTATATGTATATAAATACATTTACATATCAAATCACCAGATACTAATAATATGTATCATATATGTACTATATCAACAAACAAAACACGCAATTATAAAATATGAGTGATGGCTATGGCCACACTAATACAATTCTTTAGAGCCACAAAGAATTGCTACCTCCTATGGTCCACACCATATGTAAGAACATGTAATTATAGAAAATTTGTGTTGGAACTAGCCTGGTCGGTCGACTCAACTATTGAGTTGATCGGTAGGCCTCTTGGTCAGTTGACTGGTCTTCTTAGATCGGTCAATTGGCTACTGGCTCAAGCAACATCTGGGCTCCTCTAATCATTATGTTGGGCCTCTAGTCGATCAATTAGCTTGTCCTATCATCTAGCCTCCTCGATACTCCATTCGATTGGTTTGACTTATAAGTTGGTTGACTCTTCGGGTGCAGAACGCCTTCTCTTTGTCAAAATAGGAAATAAAACTAACCTCCTATTTAATTAATTACATAGTAAAAGTGAAACCTCAAGTTACATTTTAGGGGAGTATAAGAAGGAAAGCATTAGATTACATATGAAAAAGAGAGACGCGGCATAGTGTAGAAACCAAATTTTAAAGGTAGGAATAAAACCATTCAACCATGTGTACATATCTAGGGGGTATTTGACATAACCACACTTACATCCACCATCAAAACATTTTTAGGGTGAGCATATAAATTGCATATATATCTTATCGTATATATAGGGATCATATGAGGTATTTATTTGGATATGTACATTAGTCATTTTAAATATTTGCATGATATGCATTATAATAAATAATAAAATAAAAATTGATCGTGTCGAATAAATCTCAAAATATAGTAAATTGAAGTGGTTCTAATACTACTATAGGGAAATATGACGATAGAGATGGCAGCGAAAACTAAAGTTTCTAGCATATTTTTCATGACCGACAAATCACGTCAATAACTATGGATTGGAAGGAAGGTTTGTAAGGTATATACCTAGTCCTGGAGCAAGTCCAGTGACTATCTTTATAATAGTGTCCTTCTTTCTCAAGGGCCACTCATACTATTCATCGATAGTGGTCTCCTAGTGTAGCACCATAGATGATGGTTGATGACGTCCTCCTAGTGGGTGGCAACGACCTCCACCTCTATGTAGTCTACATGGACCATCGAGAACTCTTGTCGTTCTTTTAGAACTGACAAGATGGAGTTGTCCCTTCAATGTTAACATACTAGCACTGACTTGTACTCCCCTAGTTGTCTCTTCCTTTTATGGGTATTACTTGCTTTGGGCTCTCATGTTACCATAATGATGAGAGGAGCATGTTTGTTAGCATTATTTATGTCTTCTAAAAGCCCTGATTATCCTCCCTTTATATATGAGAGTCAACGTCAGGATTTCCATATCAATTGGGAGTCGAAGAGAAGGATTTTCATAAATTTTTGGCTACTGCGGGTCATGAGTCAATACACTCAACTTTTAAGTCGACCGACTCACGCCCCAAGTTAGTGAAATCGAATGATTTCCTATATGCAAACATATTGTTTAATGCACAACATGATGTCGGCATTAATCTTTGATTATATTTTATTGGTCATTGGATCGGGAGATTCACAAGTTGAACCTATCATTTCAAACTCTGAAACGGTCAGTTCACATTCTAAAATGGTCAATCCATGTTCCCAATTCAGCCAATGTTCATCGAACATTATTTAAATTGACTTGACACTTGAATCATTTGGCTCAAAATTTGAATTGGTTGATTTAAAGTCATGATCAGTCAATTCTCAACTAATATTGTAAAAATTGAATATTGAAACACTTTAGTAATCAATTTAAGCCTTATTCATGAGTAAATTCCTATTCCAGGTGTATCCTATGTTTTTCACCCTATAGGTCCCAAGTTATGTTGGTAGTGAATGTCCATAACTAATTTATGACATCACAAACAATGAGTGATATCTAGCAACAAATCATTGCTAACCAAGTAATTATAAAGTTGGAGAACAACTTCAACCTACATTTATGATTAGTGATATAATGATTGTATAGTTCTTTTGCTTCTGATATCCAAATTGAACTCAAGGCATGGAATTTTCATGTTCTCAACATTCAATCCATGTACATTGAACTAGAACACAGTATCTGACATGTATGTGAGCTCACATATCTTTTATTTATTCATATGAGTATGGTCATATGTTTCTCAGTCTTTCTTAAAAAGTGGCCAGGATATCAACTCCAATAGGAGGGACAAATCCCATCTACATTACACATAGTCATTCCCCATGTGTCACAACGCATCCGATCCTCACCTTTATGGTAACCTTTACTCAAGGTCATGTGGGATGATGTCCAAATACATCGAATGACATGTGATGGGTCTAAAAACTACAATCACCACTATCACTGTGAGAGTTGATTCTAACTTACATTGAATGGTTTCCATGTATGACTCCTAAGGTGGATCTTTCTGATGCACTATTCCTAGGAAAGTACTTATGTGTTTGGTTTGATATCACATATCATGACTAATGAGATTTTGTCATTGTAAAGAGTGAGATCCCAGAGGGGATACACTCCCTACTAAGAATTTGAAGAATAGAACCTCTAGTCCAAACACACCCATAAGCTATCCTGGAGTGGGTATAAAATTTTCAAATCTTATTAATGGTATTCAAAACAACCAAAGTGTAGCAGTGGAATAGAAACATTTACTATATTCAATTTCTCATAAGGTTACAAAAGAACATCTTAAACTTACATGTAAAGGTACATAATAAGGATCCATGTAGAGGGAAATCTAAACCACATCAAGGTTGTCTCCAAGCTTTAACTCCTTAATATAGGTCCATAACTTTATGCCATGTCATCTACATACTTCACCTAGGGTTGGAAGTGTACCCAACAAGAAGATAAAAAATAGAAGACATCAGCAAAGGCTGGTATGTGCATACTAAAAAGTAAAATTGAGAAATATAAACAAATAAGGACATCCAATAAATAGAATCTTCCCATAGAAAAGAAAAGTACCATCCAAGTGGGTATCAAGAGAAAAGAATCATAATAAAGAAGATACATGCCATAAAACAACATAAAAAATTATGCTATATATGCCTCCACTACCATGCTGGGAAATAAAGCACATAAGAGAAAGTAGGGCACATACCCTACAATAATCATCAATATCCTACATGCAAGTGAGATAAGCATTGTAACGACCCTGACCTGGGTTATGAGGTGACCCTATTTGTTTTGGCTAATAAAGTTGCTTATAACTTTAATATAATCCTCTAAGGTGCTTTGTTATCATGTGACACACTCAAGTTTCAAGTTTGGTCCCGATTGAATTTTGTTTGAGCAATTTTCCTTTATTTTGCACCAATGTGCAATTTACCCAAACTGAGGGGATATAATGCAAAATATCACATGTTGAATGTACCCTATGTTTTTTAGCATCATAATAGAGATATTAATGCTAATTGGTGACTTGTGGAAAGCCCAAATTCCAAGTTTGAACTTGTTTGAAGAATGTTGGTACCTTGTGCACCAATTTTGGTACAAATTGTAATTTACCAAAAATGTGGGATTAATATACAAATTACCACCTCTAGAGTGTCCCTACTCCCTCATATAATCATGTAGAGAATATAGAAAGAAGGAAACACCATGTTTGAATCATTTATGAATGATGGTAATCTTGGTGATGACATGACCAAGAAAAGGGTTGAATATGAAAGCTCAACTTGAGTTGTATCAAGTTGAAAAGCCTATATATGAGTGCCTATCGGCCAAGGAGCCATAGGAGGAGTCTCATATCGTTTTTTGAACTCTTGGAAAAGGCCATATCGTGAAAAGAACCTCAAGGAGGTGAGTTGTGTCGAGTTGCAACTTCCGTAGTAAAGTTGTGACGGGTTGTGAATAAAGTGATGAATTAATTGATATATCTTATTCAAAGGGGTAAGTAATGGACGAATTTGCATCTCTAGATGATCCTCAACCATTTTGAAAGACAATATAAATGTTGATACATGCATGTACACGTGTCATCCATGCATGGACATGTGGCAACTACTAGCTCAAAATGATGACACCTCATTTTTACCTTCCTTCATGAACAACAAGTATATATACCCCTAGTTTCACCCCTTGGTGAAATTTTGCGACCCTTACCACCCTCCTACCCTAAGGTACTGTGCATAGGATCCCTGTATCATGCATGAGTGAAGTGGTATCGTGCATAAGTCCTTGGATATCACCCATAGCTAAAGCATATCGGCCAAGTAGGTGATATTGGCCATATAGGGTGATATCGGCCATAGAGTGAAGTGTTTTGACTCCAAGTGAGTGATATATCGTACGAGTGAGTGACATATCATGTGAGAGGGGTGGCATATCGTGAAAGGGCACAATGGTATCATGCAAAGGTGTTAATGAGCAAGAAGAACTCATACTTAACCCTAAGGTGAGGATATGATCATCATCAACCTTTGATTGAAGCATGATTTTAGGGTTTTGATCTTCTTTTCTTTTCTTCTTCACCAATTGCTTATACATGGTTATTATTTGTATATAGAGGAGTTTTGAAGTTCATATTCAGCCTTAGGAACGTGGATAATTGGAGCTTGGATCTTGAAAGTTGTTATTAAGGCGGGTTATATAGCTTGAACTCAACCATGTTATTATTCATCACCTAAATTGCTATACTTAATGAACTACTTTTAATTCCGAAATTTCCTGAAATATTTGATGACTTTATGAGTTCTAGTAGTTTCATAGACCTGTTTCCATGAACTATAACAGTTATAATAAAGGTTTAGAGCTTGAAGATGAAGGTATCACCTTATAAAAGTGATATTGAGTGCTAGCACACAAGCAAGCACCTCTAACCCGATATGATGATGCACCTACTTCACTAAAATGATATGGATATTATTGTATATCTTGTTGAACGATATGGGGGTGTAGTGTACACCTCTTGCATGATATGGAGTCTAGTATAGACTCCATGCATGACACAAGGTTAAATGAATACTTATAAGTTGACATGAAACCCTAATTTGGGTAACCCGATATGAGTAAAGAATAGCAAATGATATTGCATGATATGGTAGCCCAATACACAACCCTAGTTGATGTTTAGACCAACATGGTGATGGATTAATACCTCATGCATGACATGGGTAACACATACAAAAACCTTTAGCCCGATATGAATGGTGTATATATACTTCTAGCCCGATATGGTGAGTGCTCATATACTTACAACCCGATATGGCGAGCATATGCACACTTCTAACCCGAGATACCTTGTAAAGGTGAGGACAAGACACTCTTAGGAGTGATGAGTGTAACACCAAGTAATGGTGTGGCTAATACCTTGATAGGTGAAACACCTAAAGTGGTTGATAATGGAGAACCTTATATCAACAATGCCTTAACCCGAGATGAGCCCATATCATTGATGATAGTTGGGTAATTCAAATGTGTGACTTATGGCCAATACACTACATGATAAATGTGATGTGTTAGTGCATAAAGTATTAGGATGGGATATACCCTAATACAAGATAAGTTGATGAAGTTAAATAAGTTGAAAGTAATGAGGGAAGTAATACATCAAGGCATGATAAATACTACATCCAGCACCTCAAGGTGGATGCACCTTGATGCACCTTAAATCCAATATACTTGGATGAGTAACACATGAAGTGTGTCATGTAAATTGTTACATTGAGATGTAATGCAGTTGGATAAGTGTAGGCTGACATACCTTGAGAAAGGGGTAAGCCAAGATAATAAAGTATGATGTAATCAATATCCTAGAGAGGATAAGAGAGAAACTCATACTTTGTGTTAATAATCATTTAATGATAAATGATGAGAATAAATAAGTATGATTGAATACTTATGATATTAATGTATGATCCTAGATGTGTGGAGCAATGAATTAGGGTTTGGATTGTTAATATGAACTTGAAACCCTATTCGGCTATAAAGGGAAACCCTAACCGTAATAGTTGTTTCCTAGTGAAAGGTGACAAGATGTTTAATGGCCTTGTGACCCATGTGAATAGTTGTTTCCTAGTGAGAGGTGACAAGATGTTTATGGGCCTTGTGAGCCATGTGGTTAGTTGTTTCCTAGTGAGAGGTGACAAGATGTTTAATGGGCCTTGTGAGCCATGTGGTTAGTCGTTGCCTAGTGAGAGGTGACAAGATGTTTAATGGGCCTTGTGAGCCATGTGGTTAGTTGTTGCCTAGTGAGAGGTGACAAGATGTTAATAAAAGTTTCATGTAAGAAATGATAATGTTCAAATAAAATAAGAAATGGAAACTTAGAAACATAATAATAATAAATATATACAATAATAATAATGAAATCTAAATCATATATGCTTTATGCTTATAGACAAATAAGGGCTATTGTGTTTTGAATATGCTTAAGGAGATAAGAGGAATACTTGTATTATATAAAGGATGTGAATAAGTATGATGGCTTGGCCAAGGTATAATGCCTAGTAAAGGTGATGTGGTATTCAGTGATGAGATGCACATGATTGGCATAGTCCAATGCCTGGAATAGTTTCATAGGATTGGGATAACTCAATGACTGGTTGTTAATCATAGGATTGGTAGAGTCCAATACTTGGTAGAGGCATAAAGCCTATAGTTAATCACATGATTGGTAATAACCCAATACCTGGCTATCACAGGATTGGTAATAACCACAATGCCTACCTGTTAATCACAAGATTGGTAATAACCCAATACCTGGCTGTCACAGTATTGGTAATAACCCCAATGCCTGGCTGTTAATCACAAGATTGGTAATAACCCAATACATGGTTGTCACAGGATTGGTAATAACCCAATGCCTAACTGTTAATCACAAGATTAGTAGAGTCCAATACCTGGTAGAGGCATGAAGACTATAGTTAATCACAAGATTGGTAATAACCCAATACCTAGCTGTCACATGATTGGTAATAACCCCAATGCCTGGCTGTTAATCATAGGATTGGTAATAACCCAATACTTGGCTGTCACAGGATTAGCAATAAACCTAATGCCTGGTTGTTAATCACAGGATTGGTAATAACCCAATACCTGGCTGTCACAGGATTGGTGATAACCTAATGCCTAGTTGTTAATCACAGGATTGGTAGAGTCCAATACCTGGCAGAGGCATGAAGCATATAGTTAATCACATGATTGGTAATAACCCAATACCTGACTGTCACAGGATTGGTAATAACCCCAATGTCTGACTGTTTATCATAGGATTGGTAATAACCCAATACCTGGCTGTCACAGGATTGGTAATAACCCCAATGCCTGACTGTTAATCACAGGATTGGTAATAACCCAATACCAGGCTGTCACAGGATTGGTAATAACCCCAATTCCTGGCTGTTAATCATAGGATTGGTAATAACCCAATACATGGATGTCACAAGATTGGTAATAACCCCAATGTCTAGTTTTGAATCACATGATTGGTAATAACCCAATACCTGGCTGTCACAGGATTGGTAATAACCCCAATGCCTGGATGTTAATCAAAGGATTGGTAATAACCCAATACCTGGCTGTCACATGATTGGTAATAACCCCAATGCCTGGCTGTTAATCACATGATTGGTAATAACCCAATGCCTGACTGTTAATCACATGATTGGTAATAACCCAATGCCTGGTTGTTATCAAAGGATTGGCATAGTCCAATGCCTGGAATGGTTGCATAGGATTGTCATAGTCCAATGCCTGAACAAAATATGATGATGTATACTCACATGACTGGTACAATTCAATATCTAGTTAGCAGATTGGCTGAGGCCAACAGATAGAAATGAGAATGATTAATGGATGACATACCATGATAATGAGCATCATAGGATAAGCTTGAGATGTTGATATAGTATGATGGGTAAATGATATACGTGTTCTTCATGTTCCTTATAAAGTGAATAGATGATTTACTGCTCTATCATAGATAGTTGCAATGCTTTAAAAGATGAGAATATTCTAAACTACTTATCCTTTACTTAGTTTTATATTATTTAACTATGATAATAACATTGTTGGCGGAGAGTTATATCTCCCGCTGGGACAATTGTCTCACCCTGTGGGATCCATATTTTTTAGGTGGACGTGCACGAGGGGGATTGAGATCGTACTATAGAGAAAGAACAACATCAACATGGACAACAGTGACAGCTCAGTTTGAGTGTATTGTCTATCAGGTCTTGTAGATAGAAGTCCTATGTGTCGTCTCTGTACTCTCAGGTCCTTGGAGTTGGTTCATATTGGTTTCATGAATAATATGAGATTTTTGCTTGAATGCCTCAAGGTTTTATGTTGCTCTAGTATGTGTTTTGAAAGAGCAACTGTTATATGTTGTCCTTAAGATGAGATGAAACAATGTTGTACAATGTAAATCATGATTCGTATGAGTTTTGGATCTTTCAGTAAAAGCTTTTTGTACAAGGATCTCCTTGCAAAATGGTTTTAAATTTTAGTGATTTTTGTTAATCCATTATTTATGTTTATTCCCTTAATTAGTAACGATTTGTTTTTCAGTTTGGTGACTGTCGTTACATGTTTTGGTATCAGAGCTTAAGGTTTGTTGAGTCTACAGAGACATAGGACTAAGGTGTTGAGTCTGTGTTAGTGTCCTCCAGTATACCCTATAGTGACTTCCTCTTATGCAGAAGAAAGGGTAAAGTTTACAAATGACTGGGGAACACGAGGAAAAAATTGCTAAGAGCAATGTTGTTGCACCAGGAGAGGGTGCAAGGGGTCAGGCAAGAGAAAAATGAGTGCCTAAGAATTCTCATCTTGACCCAATCATGATAGAGAATCCTATTTTTTATGCTCTTGTGAGGCAAGTTAGGACAACAATGATGCATATAATAGAGTGGATACTAGCATTACAAATGAGGTTACCAGTCCTCAATATAGAAACTTTGGGTTTTGAAAAGGTTCCTGAATGACATAGTCATGTTGGAACAGTGGAAAATGTGGGAAGGAATGACATATGGAAAGAAAGTAGACTCTTCCATAAGTATAGACAGATAGTATATCTGTAATGGTAGTGCCCAAGGAGGGGCGCTAAGTTGAGAATAAAGGAAAGGTCCCTACAATTCTAGTGACATTTGCCTAGTTGTTCTAAAAAGCCAAAGTTTTTGGTACCACCAGTGCAATAAATGCATGTGCATCAGGGAAGTAGTCATTATGTGAGGGCAAAAGTCCTAACTTTCCCCCTGTAAGAACTCCTGACTTAGCTTCTACATCGGTAATGAGACCGATAAGACTATGATATGACGATAAGACATGGACATGTTAAGCATACTAAACCCTTTTATTCGGATTTTGCAACCTGCAAGCACCGAACCGGTCAGTTTGTGTGATAGGCTCTCGTATCGTGCGATAGGCTTTTGCATGGAGTATGGTGCGATAGGCTTTTGCCGATAGAGTATTGATTTTTGGATAGGCTTCCGGCAGTTTCACACATTCCGAGTATCGGGCAAGCAACTGGTTAGGAGAGAATGAGCTCTAGTATCGTGCGATAGGCTTTTGCATGGAGTATCATGCGATAGGCTTTTGCCGATAAAGTATTGTTTTTTGAAGCATACAGTATCGTGGGGGGGCCTCATATCGGGTTGGCTGGAGGCCGACACAGGTTGGTGGCTGATACGTAAGAAGAACTGAATTCCATACTGGGCGGAATTCCACCGGACGCTACAGGAGTGCTCTCGTATCGGGCAAGCAAGTTATTCTCGGGATCTCTGGTGCAATTCATGCTGAAAATGATACGCTCCTGTATCGGGCAAGGCAGACATGGCCCCAGTATCGTGCAAGGTAGTTGCTGAGTGAGTATCGGGTGATAGGCTTTTGGCTCTCATATCGGCGAGTCAGGCTTGTGGGGCTGTCGGGCAAGAGGTTGCTTGGAAGACGTGCGAAAGGTGTCGAGTGTCCTTTGACTGCTGAGTATCGGGCGATAGGACCTTGGCTCTCGTATCGGGTGTTGGAGATCATCTTGAAGTGGTCTCGATGTTGCCCTCGCCACTTTTACGTAGGGTAACCAGGAAGAGTATGCGAGGTAGCCAAGCACAGCAGGTTGTTGCGGAGAGGAGAAACCTTTTGCTGGAGACGGCTGTTCCAACAGAGGAGGTGTTACCGGGTATTAGGGTTGTGATGGCCAATGAGGATGCGAGACAGAACAATCAGTCGTTGCCTAGGGGTGATGCGGCTGCTGATCAGAGTGAAGAGAGGCCCGAAATTCCTGGGCTAGAGCGGGCGGAAGACCCCGCACCTGAAAACACATAGAGGACGATGCCATCGGAAGATACACAGCCGACCCCTATACAGGGAACCTTGCCACCGAGGTAGGCTGATCGGATCGATAGTCTGGAAAGCAACGATCATGCGAATCCCCATCCAGATCCACAGGTCAGGGGGGCCCCGTCGCCCATGCAGCGCCCGACTATCACGACACAAGCGGTGAGGAAAATGCCGCTATATGGGATTCCTCACGATACGTGCTTCAGGTGTATGGGGAGAGGACATTGGAAATCCCAATGTAGGAGGAGAAAAGTCTGCTACAAGTGTCGATGACCAGGTCATCTGGCTGCAAGATCTTCACAGGTTAACCCTAGTCAGTGTCCACCGGACATCCAATCTAGAGTGGTCTTCCCACCCCTGCCTAGGGGTATCCCGGCTAGGGGTGCACCTCAACACATCCCCAAGCGGATTACAGTGGACGTCGGCCCAGATGACGAGATGTGGAAGAGTAAGATGACGATGCTAGAACGGGCGTTGGAGGTCTTCTGGCCTTCTGACTTCCAGTGGACGGAGCTTTGTCAATTCTTCCGATGGTGCTGGCCGAGTGCAGCAGACTTATACAGATGCGCAGATAGAAAGGCGGTGGCCTTCTTCTCCTGTGAACAGGAGGCCAAGGATTTGGTGGAGAAAGGGATTTGAGATTTTCGTGGTCAGAAGATACAACTCATGCACATGCGAGGGGGTGAAAGACATCAAAGAAAGGAAGCTTTCTGGTTTTGGGTTGCAGATATTCCAATCACCTGTAGAGATGATGATACCCTAGAGAAGATTATCCGAACTTTCGGTAAACTGATTTATGTCTCAGATTGGAAAAGGGAGAAGGATGACCTATCTGGCTTGCTCGTGCTGGTGGAAGCATTCAGTGAAGATATTCCTCAGTTTATTTCTCTCACGTATGGGTAGAGGCGGACGTCGGTGCAATTTTTTATGGTGGCGAGGGGACCTGTGGGCTCGAGCAACACACAGTTAACTGAAGTCGGGAAGGATACATGGATTCCAAGAGAGGCTCTAGTGATGCAAGAGAAGATTACAGTATCGAATGCTTTGGTGATGGCAACAGGTATACCTCCGGAATCGAGGGAAAGACCACATGAAAGGAGTATATCCCCAGAAAGGCAGCATAGGCGGCCTCCAAGGTGTATGGTGGTGGATAGAGAAGGCACAAAAAGAGCTCTGGAGAACAGAAGGCTAGAAGATTTCATGTTTCTTGAGGATGAAGAGTGGATCGATCACAGGAGAAGGACTGGGAGGAGCCAGAATAGAGATAGAAGGAGTGGTGCTGACAATAGATTATTTAGAAGATATCAATCAAGAAGACGACATTCGGATTGCGAGGGAAGGTACTTTGATGGATGTTGGTCGGATATAGATGGGGGTTATAGCCCCTGATCGAACCTGCGCATGCTGGTGGGTGCGGTTATACCTGTTGAATGGATTGTACCTCCATTTTCTGGAATATTAGAGGTGCCTCTAATAACCCTACGAGGAGAGTTTTGAGTAGGATCTGTGGGCGATTTAAACAAGGGATCGTTTGCTTGTTCGAGCCCTTTCTTCATGCTGAGCAGGCAGATGAGCTTTTGGACATCGTGAGGCTGGATTGGGCAGCTGATAACCAGGAGATGAATGGGAAGATATGGTTTTATGCTGATAAGGATATGAAACCTAATATTTTTAGAAGGCACAAGCAACATATAACTGTGGGGTTTGAGTCCAGCGGCGGCGCAAGCTTCTTTGTTACAGCAGTATATGCAAGTTGCGATAACATTGAAAGGAGGGATTGTGGAAAGAAATTCTGATAATGACGGAGCTCATTGGGGAAGAGAAGTGGATTATTGTGGGGGATTTCAACGTAGTGCGTCATCCGAGGGAGAGAAGAGGCGGCAACCCTCCATCATTCCAGGATTCACTTGACTTCAATTCCTTTATAGCGGATGCATCTTTGGATAAGATTCCATTTGATGGTAGCCAATACACTTGGGTGAACAAACAGATTTTAACTCCTATGATGTGGCAAAGAATTGATAGAGTATTAGTGAATGGAGCTTGGCTATCGGAGCGTCCGGCAACCAGTTCGATTCATTTGACCAGAGATAGGGTTTCTGATCATTGCCCTATTGTTACAATTCCAGGTGCCCAGGCGATTGCCAGAAAGAAGGGACACTTTGCTTTTATGAAGACATGGCTTGATCATGAAGAGTGTCTAAAGGTGATTGAACAGGCCTGGGATGTTCCTGTAATAGGGAACCCCTCCTTTGTTTTCTGCCAAGAGGCTCAAGAGGGTTAGGGTGGCACTACGTAGGTGGAGAAAGGATACCTTTGGTGATAATAAACAGTGTATAAAAGACTTGGAAGATGTGATCTTTACCACTCAGGCTGCCTTTGATGGGAACCCGACTGATTCTAATGAAAATAATCTGAGATCGGCGGAGAGGGAATTACAGGGTATACTGGATGAGGAGGAGGTGGGGTGGAAGGAGAAGGAAAGGATTAGTTGGCTCCAAGATGGGGAGCGGAATACCAGGTTTTATCACGCCACCGTCAAAGCTAGAAGGAAACATAGAAGGCTGAATAAGGTGGTCTTGCAGGATGGTACATGTATCTCGGATACCAAGGATATGGTGGAGGTAGCAGCTGATCATTTTCAACACTTCTTTAATGAAGTGGTATATATGGGTGATGGTGAATTGGAGGAATTCTTGCATGGTATTCCAGATACGATGTCCATGGATGACAACTGCTTACTTACTGCTGGCCCCCAGGAAGAGGAGGTTATGAAGACCATGATGAGCATGGATGCGACGACGGTGCCGGGTTTGAATGGGTTCACTTTATCTTTTTTCTGGGCTGCATGGTCGATAATAGGAGGCAATTTTATGAAGTTTGGTGGATGCATTCTACAAAGGATAGCCTTGTTTTAGGGGGCTGTTAGCTGCCGAATTCTTCTTATCCCGAAGATTGATAGCCCTAAAAGGTTGCCAGAAGACTTCAGACCTATTTCGATTGAGAACGTCACCATTCATATATTGGCAAGGATTCTTAGTGATCGCATGGTGCCTATGATGTTGAGGATGATATCGAAGTTACAAGGGGTCTTTGTTAATGGAGGAGACATTACTCATCATGTCCGGCTTGCCAAGGAGCTAATGCATGATATAAATAAAGGCAAGGATGCACCTAATGTCATTCTAAAGTATGACATGTCGCGAGCATATGATAGGACGGATTGGAATGTGCTGCGGAAAGTGTTGGGTAGAATTGGCTTCACTACAGAAGCAGTGAATCTATGCTTGAGTTTCTATCAAAATACATGGGCCACGGTTACAGTGGGGGAGGAAACTGCGGGTTTCTTTCCGGTTAGTAGAGGCCTTAAGCAGGGATGTGCACTATCTCCATTCTTATTCATTCTGTTTGAAGAGATTCTGTGCAGAAAGTTCCTTAATTTGGAGACGGAAGGGCTCATATCGAGGTTTCAGATCTGGGGGGATGCAACTCCTCCGACCATACTATTATATGCCGATGATATTGCTATTTTCTTTAATGCAGACCAGCGATCAAGGGAGATAGTTAAGTCTACCTTTGGGGTGTATGAGATGGCTACTGGACAACGAATCAATAAGGCTAAATCCACATGTGTGGTAGGAGGGAAAAATACAGAAGTGATTGATAGAGTGGATGAAGATCTCAATGCAGGAGCTTCTATGGAGTCGTTTACCTATTTGGGCATACTGATCATTAAAGGAAGGATGAGACTCAATGATTATGACTTCCTGATGAAGAAAATAAATATGAAGGTCATAGCTTGGAGATCTAAAATTCTGTCTTTTGCAGGGAGAAGGCTGCTGATTGCTCATGTTCTTAATTCCATTCCGGTGTACACGGCGGCAGCCATAGGTATTCCCTCGGGGAGCGCAGATCGGATTGAAAGGAAATTCTCTAATTTCTTGTGGGCAGACAGGAATGATCATCAAAGAAAGGCGTGGATTAGCTGGCAAAGAATTGCAATTCCTTTTCACCAAGGTGGTCTGGGGATTCCATCGCTGCATCTAATTAATGAAGCTTTCATATCTAAGGCATGCTGGGAGGTATTGACTACAAATTCTATCTGGGCTACTTTCTACAGAGATAAATACGCCAACATGAATGGTGGACGAGATAATGTTTACCCTGGGTTCTTGAAGTTGGGATCGTCACCGTCACCATTATGTAGAAGGATATGGGAATTATTCCCACGTGTCTTCCCGTTGTGAAGATGGATTGTAGGGAGGGGTAAGATCTCCTTTTGGGATGCGAGGTGGTGTGACCAACGGCTGGCTGAACATGCTATTTATTCCAGCGATAGAAGGCATCTATTCTAGGTGAAAGATCTCTGGATAGACGGGATGGGTTGGGATTGGGCCTCGCTGAGGGTGATACTTGATGATGATGGGATATGGATGATCTGTGATAAGAATATATGGCTTGCGGAAGAGGATGATAAGCTGATTTGGAGTCCGGATAGGAAAGGGTGCTTCTCCATGAGATCGGCAAAGATGATTCTGGCTCGTGACAGGGTGGAAGGTCCACAGGGGCTTGACGTGGTTTGGAAGTCTGCATTCCCTAAGGTTGCAGCCTTTATCTGGAAGTCGGAGAGAGGAGCTGTTCCTTCTGATGAAAATGTTAGAGTTAGATGTTGTATATCAATTACGTCTCAATGTAACTGCTGTATGGAACCTAAGGAGGAAAACCTTGATCATCTTTTGTTCCAAGGTCAGATTGTCGGTTTCTTTTGGGGGAAATTCGTGGAGTTAACAGAATTGCCACCACCTAGTAATATTAGAACATTGGTTGATTATTGCATGATGGAGAAGAGAAAAAGATTAGTAGATTGGTTGGCAGGGAACCTTGTGATTGTTATTCCTTACAGTATATGGCGTCTGAGATGTCAAGCAAGGTATGAGGGTAAACATAGGCCTTTTTCCTATGAGTGGGATTATGTTATTCGGAGTATGAACTTTAACATGATGAAGAGACCTTTTCCGATAGATAGAGAAAGTGAAGTGTATACACGCTTAAGGGAGGCGGGGTTGGAGGAGCCTAGAGTAATGCTGAGACAAATAAAGCTTATGTGGTGGCAGACGCCGTACTTGCACAACCTGAAGATCAACATCATGATTGGGAGGAGTAGGGATTGTCATGGCAGGCTGAGAAGATGGGCGGCGGGGATTGTACGGAATCATCGAGCCAACATGTGCCTTGTTTTCAGAGCTTGGCTCAAGAGTATGGAATACACTCTCGTGTATTTGCAAGCATGCGCCATAGGAATGAAGATTGCACGTGATCACGAGCTGATCATATCCTGTATAGAGGTTGATGATTCATACATCCATGATATTATTTGGCGTGATAAGAAAGAACCATGGAGGGTGACCCACTTTGTCAGGGAGCTGCGGGAGGAGATGGTCTCGTCTATGATATCTGGATCCTTGGTTCACAAGATCATCAACTCGATACCTCGTGAGTTGGGGAGATGGGGCAGTAGTATGGATGAATTTTTTGTATCATCCGATTCTATGAATATTCCGACCAGGATAAGGGGTATGGCTGCGTTGGAGAAGAGAAGGGTTCCATATGTCGTGTTAAAGAGATCAGATGCATATGGGAATGGTTACTGCGGTTTGATGTTGTTTCGAAGTCGGGGGGGGAGGGGGTGATGAGTGTAATGTCTGATGATTATGTACACTTGGTTATGCTTCACACCTGCAGTTTAATATAAGTAGGAGCTATAATTTTATGATGATTTAGCCCACAAGAGGGGTGTGGGATGAATAAAAGTGTCCCCTGGCTTAATTAAAAAAAAACCTTTTATTCAAAAAGAAGGGAGTAAATGACCCAACAATCGAGGTAAACTCAGTAGGGCTTATGAAAGTTACAACCTAATAGTGTAAAAAGGCAAAAGAAACAACATGAAACAACTAGACTCTATGTTTGAGTCAACCAAAAGTGGTGGATGACTACAAGGGATGACAGTCAGATAGAGCTTTCTCATTCTGATATGTCTTCTCTAGATTTTATCTGATAATTATAAGAAGGTAGTTGATGTTGAGTTTCCTTTAATTAGTCCTATGAGGACGTGAGTAAGAGATAAGAAGGATGAGAACCTATATTTAGATTAATATTCTCTTATATGTTTTGAAATTTCTCTCTTCATGTAGAAAAGGAAGAGATGTAAAAGAAACACCTAGAGAAAATCTGAGATACTAAGTTGTAAATTTTAAAGAGATGTTAAAAGTATGAAACATAATATAAAACAAATGCATACTACCTATATTTAGTTCTTGAATACCCTGGCCAGGTATTCATCTATTGAAGACAAGGTAAGTATGACACTCTAAGATTGTTATCTTTTTGATTACTCTGATCAAGTAGTCATTTTGAGACAATCTAAAGAGATTAATGAGGTAGAAGATGTGGCATGGATATTTCTACCACATCCTAATTGATATATGGGTGAATCTGAGTTAATCACAGATCAACTTTTAAATAAAATAAGTTGTTTAGTATAATGTATACCCAGGTCCTCAAACCTAGAGGTAACAGTTACCTGATGAGAGGTAACAATGTTCAGTGATGAACTGACGGTTTGAATACCCAGATCTAGTAATCATGAAGATGATGTGATGTGTTTTTGGCACATATAATGGATACCAAGGTAAAGAATCCTAGTATCCAAGAACTTTCAATGATATGAGAAAATGGGAACATGACTCCTGATAAGAAGTAATGTTTGGTTACCTAGAAGGGCCAACTCTGAAATTTGTCCAATTACATAATGTAGTTTGGATACCATTTGTTAGGGGTTTATGCCCCACATAAACATGACATCAATAAAGATGTATGAGTTGAAGGAACAATTGTAGAATTGTTTTGGGAAAAGTTGATCAAGCTAAAAATAATTTCTTAGAATATCTCTATCTATATTTTTTAATACAGCTTATACATAACATCTAGAGATACCTCTAAGATGGTTCTTCTTAATAAGTATCCTCTCCTTATGACAAACTAAGTGAGGGGTATAGAAAACTCCCAAGATCAAGGATCTTATTACATAAAGATGTAAGTTGAAAAGGTGACAAATCAGTGAGGTTTGATACCTGAGTTAAATAAGGTATGAATAATGATTCTCCGACTAAGAAAAATGTTACCTGACACAGAGTTGACTCTACAGTCAATAATGAAAAGGACAGTGAAGTATGTGTCATGCATGACAGATTCCATGATAACCCTGTGTGAAATAACTTTGTGTTGATCAAATTTCTATGGTATCTCCATAACATTAAGATGTTATGAGGAGACTTGATGATATGATGAATGAATAATATTTGTCTCCCTTTACCTGGGATTTCGGGGACGAAATCCTGGTTAGGGGTTTATAACTTGTAATGACCCTGACCTGGGTTATGAGGTAACCCTATTTGTTTTGGATAATAAAGATGCTTATAACTTTAATATAATCCTCTAAGGTGCTTTGTTATCATGTGACACACTCATGTTTCAAGTTTGGTCCCGATTGAATGTTGTTTGAGCAATTTTCCTTTATTTTGGACCAAAGTGCAATTTACCCAAATTGAGGGGCTATAATGCAAAATGTCACATGTTGAATGTACCCCATGTGTTTTATCATCATAATAGAGAGAATGATGCTAAGTGGTGGCTTTTGGAAAGCCCAAATTCCAAGTTTGAACTTGTTTGAACAATGTTGGTACCTTGTGCACCAATTTTGGTACAAATTGTAATTTACCCAAAATGTGGGGTTAATATACAAATTACCACCTCTAGAGTGTCCCTACTCCCTCATAGAATCATGTAGAGGATATATAAATAAGTAAACACCTTGTTTGAATCATTTATGAATGATGGTAATCTTGGTGATGAAATGACCAAGAAAAGGGTTGAATATGAAAGCTTAACTTGAGTTGTATCAAGTTGAAAAGCTTATATATGAGTTCCTATTGGCCAAAGAGCCATAGGAGGAGTCTCATATCGTTTTGTGAACTCTTGGAAAAGGCAATATCATGCAAAGAATCTCAAGGAGGTGAGTTGTGTTGAGTTGGAACTTCCTTAGTAAAGTTGTGACGGGTTGTGAATAAAGTGATGAATTAATTGATATATCTTATTCAAAGGGGTAAGTAATGGACGAATTTGCATCTCTAGATGATCCTCAACCATTTTGCAAGACAAGATAAATTTTTATGCATGCATGTACACGTGTCATCCATGCATGGACACATGGCACCTACTAGCTCAAAATGATGACACCTCATTTTTACCTTCCTTCATGAACAACAAGTATATATACCCCTAGTTTCACCCCTTGGTGCAACTTTGCGACCCTTACCACCCTCCTACCCTAAGGTATCATGCATAGGATCCCTGTATCATGCAGGAGTGATGTGGTATCGTGCATAGGTCCTTGGATATCGCCCATAGGTAAAGCATATCAGCCAAGTAAGTGATATTGGCCATATAGGGTGATATCGGCCATAGAGTGAAGTGTTTTGACTCCAAGTGAGTGACATATCGTGCAAGTGAGTGACATATCGTGCACGAGGGGTGGCATATCATGCAATGGAACAAGGGTATCATGCAAATGTGTTAAGGAGCAAGAATGAGCTCATACTTAACCCTAAGTTGAGGATATGATCATCTTCAACCTTGGATTGAAGCATGATTTTAGGGTTTTGATCTTCTTTTCTTTTCTTCATCACCAATTGCTTATCCATGGTGATTCTTTGTATATAGAGGAGTTTTGAAGTTCATCTTCAACCTTAGTAACGTGGAGCTTTGGATCTTGGAGATTTAAAGTTGTTCTTAAGGAGGGTTATATAACTTGAACTCAACCATGTTATTATTCATCACCTAAGCTGCCAAAAATCCCGGGAAAACGCAAAAAAGGCCGATTGGAGATCTTCTGCTATACTTAATGAACTACTTTTAATTCCAAAATTTCCTGAAATAGTTGATGACTTTATGAGTTCTAGTAGTTTCTTAGACCTATTTCCATGAACTGTAACAGTTAGAATAAAAGTTTAGAGCATGAAGATGATGGTATCACCTTATAAAAGTGATATCGGGTGCTAGCACACAAGCAAGCACCTCTAACCCGATATGGTGATGCACATACTTCACTAAAACGATATGGATATGATTGTATATCTTATTGAACGATATGGGAGTGTAGTATACACCTCTTGCACGATAGTTAGTCAAGTATAGACTCCATGCACGACATAAGGTTAAATGAATGCTTATAAGTTGACATGAAACCCTAATTTGGGTAACCCGATATGAGTAAAGAATAGAAAATGCTATTGCACGATATGGGAGCCCGATACACAACCCTAGTTGATGTCTATCCCAACATAGTGATGGCTTAATACCTCATGCACGACATGGGTAACACATACAAACACCTTTATCCCGATATGAATGGTGTATATATACTTCTAGCCTGATATGGTGAGTTCTCATATACTTACAACCCGATATGGTGAGCATATGCACACTTCTAACCCGAGATACCTTGTAAAGGTGAGGACAAGACACTCTTAGGAGTGATTAGTGTAACTCCAAGTAATGGTGTGGCTAATACCTTGATTGGTGAAACACCTAAAGTAGTTGATAATGGACAACCTTATATCAACAATGAGTTAACTCGAGATGAGCCCATATCATTGATGATAGTTGGGTAATTCAAATGTGTGACTTATGCCCAATACACTACATGATAAATGTGATGTGTTAGTGCATAAAGTATTAGTATGGGATATACCCTAATACAAGATAAGTTGATGAAGTTAAGTTGAAAGTAATGAGGGAAGTAACACATCAAGGCATGATAAATACTACATCCAACACCTCAAGGTGGATGCACCTTGATGCACCTTAAATCTAATATACTTGGATGAGTAACACATGAAGTGTGTCATGTCAATTGTTACATTGAGATGTAATGCACTTGGATAAGTGTAGGCTAACATACCTTGAGAAATGGGTAAGCCAAGATAATAAAGTATGATGTAATCAATATCCTAGAGAGCATAAGAGAGAAACTCATACTTTGTGTTAATAATCATTTAATGATAAATGATGAGAATAAATAAGTATGATTGAATACTTATGATATTAATGTATTCTCTTAGAAGTGTGGAGCAATGAATTAGGGTTTGGATTGATAATATGAACTTGAAACCCTATTCGGCTATAAAGGGAAACCCTAACCCTAATAGTTTTTGCCTAGTGAAAGGTGACAAGATGTTAAATGGCCTTTTGAGCCATGTGGATAGTTGTTGCCTAGTGAGTGGTGACAATATGTTTATGGGCGTTTTGAGCCATGTGAATAGTTGTTACCTAGTGAGTGCTGACAATATGTTTATGGGCCTTGTGAGCCATGTGGTTAGTTGTTTCCTAGTGAGAGGTGACAAGATGTTTAATCGGCCTTGTGAGCTATGTGGTTAGTGGTTGCCTAGTGAGAGGTGACAAGATGTTTAATGGGCCTTATGAGCCATGTGGTTAGTTGTTTCCTAGTGAGAGGTGACAAGATGTTTATAAAAGTTTCATGTAAGAAATGATAATGTTCAAATAAACTAGGAAATGGAAACTTAGAAACATAATAATAATAAATGGATACAATAATAATAATGAAATCTAAATCATATATGCTTTATGCTTATAGCCAAATAAGGGATATTGTGTTTTGAATATGCTTAAGGAGATAAGAGGAATACTTGTATTATATAAAGGATGTGAATAAGTATCATGGCTTGGCCAAGGTATAATGCCTAGTAAAGGTGATGTGGTATTCAGTGATGAGATGCACAGGATTGGCATAGTCCAATGCCTAGAATAATTTCATAGGATTGGGATAACCCAATGTCTGGCTATTAATTACAGGATTGGTAGAGTCCAATACTTGGCAGAGGCATAAATCCTATAGTTAATCACAGGATTGGTAACAACCCAATACTTGGCTGTCACAGGATTGGTAATAACCCCAATGCCTGCCAGTTAATCACAAGATTGGTAATAACCCAATACCTGGCTGTCACAGTATTGGTAATAACCCCAATGCCTGGTTGTTAATCACAAGATTGGTAATAACCCAATACCTGGTTGTCACATGATTGGTAATAACCCAATGCCTGGCTGTTAATCACAGGATTGGTAGAGTCCAATACATGGTAAAGGCATGAAGACTATAGTTAATCATAGGATTGGTAATAACCCAATACCTGGTTGTCATAGGATTGGTAATAACCCCAATGCCTGGCTGTTAATCACAGGATTGGTAATAACCCAATACTTGGCTGTCACAGGATTGGTAATAACCCCAATGTCTGGCTGTGAATTACAGGATTGGTAATAACCCAATACATGGTTGTCATAGGATTGGTAATAACCCAATGCCTGGTTGTTAATCACAGTATTGGTAGAGTCCAATACCTAGCAGAGGAATGAAGCCTATAGTTAATCACAGGATTGGTAATAACCCAATACCTGGCTATCACAGTATTGGTAATAACCCCAATGCCTGGCTGTTAATCATAGGATTGGTAATAACCGAATACCTGGCTGTCACAGGATTGGTAATAACCCCAATGCCAGGCTGTTAATCACAGGATTGGTAATAACCCCAATGTCTGGCTGTTAATCAAAGGATTGGTAATAACCCAATACCTGGCTATCACATGATTGGTAATAACCCCAATGTCTGGCTGTTAATCACAGGATTGGTAATAACCCAATACCTGGCTGTCACAAGATTGGTAATAACCCCAATGCCTGGTTGTTAATCACAAGATTGGTAATAACCCAATACCTGACTGTCACAGGATTGGTAATAACCCCAATGTCTGGCTGTTAATCACAAGATTGGTAATAACCCAATGCCTGGCTATAAATTACAGGATTAGTAATAACCCAATGCCTGGATGTTATCAAAGGATTGGCATAGTCCACTACCTGGAATGGTTTCTCAAGATTGGCATAGTCCAATGCCTGAACAGAATATGATGATGTATACTCACATGACTGGTACAATTCAATATCTGGTTAGAAGATTGGCTGAGGCCAACATATAGAAATGAGAATGATTCATGGATGACATACCATGATAATGAGCATCACATGATAAGCTTGAGATGTTGATATAGTATGATGGGTAAATGATATACATGTTCTTCATGTTCCTTATAAAGTGAATAGATGATTTACTGCTCTATCATAGATAGTTGCAATGCTTTAAAAGACAAGAATATTCTAAACTGCTTATCCTCTACTTAGTTTAATATTATTTAACTGTGATAATAACATTGTTGGCGGAGAGTTATATCTCTCGCGGGGACAATTGTCTCACCCCGTGGGATCCACATTTTTTTAGGTGGACATGCATGGGGGGGATTGAGACCATACTGTAGAGAAAGAACAATAGCAGTAGGGAAAAAAATGATAGCTCAGGTTGAGTGTACTGTCTGTCAGGTCTTGTAGATAGAAGTCCTATGTGTCGTCTCTGTACTCTCAGGTCCTTGGAGTTGGTTTGTATTGGTTTCATGAATAATATGAGATTTTGGCTTGAATACCTTGAGGTTTTATGTTGCTCCAGTATGTTTTTTGATAGAGCAACTGTTATATGTTGTCCTTAAGATGAGATGAAACAATGTTGTACAATGTAAATCATGATATGTATGAGTTTTGTATCTTTCAGTAAAAGTTTTCTGTACAAGGATCTCCTTGCAAAATGGTTTTAAATTTTAGTGATTTTGGTTAATTCGTTGTTTATGTTTATTCTGTTTAATTAGTAATGATTTGTTTTACAGTTTGGTGACTTTCGTTACAAGCATAGCCCTAGAACAATATAAATACAAAGTCAGCCAAGTCTCAGAAACTTGAAACTTGATAGAGAATGACTTACTGCCAAACTCCCAATATATAACATGGGTCAAACCCCACAAATTTGAAACTCAGGTATGGAGCCACCTCCATCCCAAAAGAGCATATTGCTCGAGAAGGAATTTACACATCTTCCCATAAAAAAAACCAATGCAATTACACTACTCTAGTGTTTCTTATTCACATAGCATGTAAAATGTAGAGGCAAGTAGAAAGTATAGTCAGATTTTACCAAAGTAGTCACCACATAAGTGACCAACATAAGCATCAACCTCATAAGTGGGAAAAAGACATCACATGTCATCATATAGGGTTCCAACATGAACAAACATATGGAAAGAATCCAAAAGAATATCCATGATCACAAGATCAATATCAAACAAGGTAGTTCACATGAACCATGATTTTCAAAAGAAAAGACATTATGTATAGGCTATTGTCCATAGGACCATGAGAAAGACCAAATTAGGTAAATTTCTCATCAAGAATAATAGAGGATGCAAACATACCTCACTTTAGAGTCTATACAAGTCCAAGATCACTTCTAGATCCAATTCTAGGCCTCCAAAGAACCTATTAAGCATATATGTAGATTTTAGGTCAATTTCACATTGATTAATCAAACCCTAAAAATTACCTTTTTCTTTCATGAAATTTAGGTTATAAAAACCATGCCATATTTTAGGTTACCTTTTTTGGAGTCTAAAACATATTTTTTGACTTATATATTATTCGTCATGAATTTTACAAGTTATTATTTATTTTGGTTAATCCATTAAAATCACATATTTTGAACATTTGATTTAGGTGAAAAAACCAACATCATAAGATAGACCTTATTTTTATGAATCCAATGACTATTTATTTGTAATTTTTGGATAAATAGGGAATTAGTTATGATTTTTACAAAATCGGCCAATCAGGAATAGCCACATTACCAAACACCTCGTGAGAGAGGGAAATAGAGAAGCCAGACCCACTGGCATGGCCCAACCAGAGGCATCTATGTCACTGAGTCAAATCTCATATTTGACTTGTCTAACACAAAGAAAGAGAGGGTGAATGACCAAAATGTCCATCCCCGAGAAAACAAAGAAAAGGGAAAATGGAAGGATAAAAATGAGAACTGTTAGAGGGGAATCACGCCCCTCGCGTGCACATACACCATGTTTGTGAGGTAGGGAAGTAGTAGCTACTCATTTTTGGGGGAAAATCAATCGCACAATCAAAATCCAAACCAACACATTGGAAACATCATCGTTGGTCCAAGGAATCATACCCCGAAAGTAATTGCACTCTGGCGAAGAAAACCGACATGGAGAGGTGCCGCAAATTTGGAACACATATTTGATCGGCAGTGGTTGAAGTGAGGATGGGGGATGAAATTGTGAGTGTGACAGAGATATAGGAGTTGCGACGATACTCTAGGGTTAGGTACTTATAGATGGAACCCAAGGTTAAGGGTTCCCCATATCCGTGGTCTTGAGAGCAGGGCGGCCAAATCGGGTGTTTCCCAGATAGGGCACGAGGGGGTTCTATTATGGCTTGAGGCGAGCGGAATCCTCTCCCGAATATGTGGGAGGAAAAATCAAGGAAAAAGATTGACTATCGGCCGAGAAATTCACAAAATACTAGAGTGTCAGCCTTGAACTCGCGCGCCCATCCTACCCAAGGTAGGAGACGGGTCCAACGTCATCTGATCTGGAAAAATTGAATCTGTTGATGATCCAGGCCATCCATTAGGTGTGACACATAAAATTTGATTCCTAAACCAAATCGAATAAAATTTGCATTAAATTATTTTCTCTTTTCTCTCTCTTCTTTTTAGGGTGCAAACAAACTCCAAAATTAATGAAATTTGACACCCAACCTATTTTGGACATGAAGAATCTGAATATATAATTAGTTTTTCCTTTTGGGAACTAATAATGTGTTAAATAAATTAAATCTTATTTTCTCTTTCCTCATGCATTAATGACTTTAAGATTCTCTAAATTTTATGAAACTTCACCCACAAGTCATATTTAAAGTGTTGGATACAAATTTGCCATTAATTTTACATGTTGGAAAGGTTTGTACATTTATTTAATATTTTAAAGGTTCTACACACTTTATCTCTCCTAATTTCATCTTTTAATCAAACATCTTCCAAATTGGATGAAAAAAATACCCAAAGTTTGTATATATTATCTAGATTATGATTCTAAGATTATTTTCCTCTTTTGGAGTCATTTAATAATTTATTTGATATTTTGAGGAAAACTTAGATATACTCTTTCTAAATTGAATTAAATTAATTGTTATTATGTGAATAATGTGAAACTTGACTCTCAAGGCAATTGGGACCCAAGGAACACGATTCTCAACTTAGATTCCACTTTTGAGTTTTCTTTTAATGAGTTATATACAAATTCATATTTGTGGCTCATTATTATTATTACCATTATTCTTCCAATTATGTTTCATCTCTTCATATTATCACCAAAGGAATTATGTATGATTATTTTGCACGAGTTATTATGAAACCTCCACCATGCGACATATTTTAGGTGTCCATTATTGGCCAAAGACTAATTTGCGAACATTAGGTTATTTTAGGGTGATTTATACATGTATTAGCTCATAAGGGTTATATTGAACATCTTTTAATTCTAACCTCAACCTTGTTTGGCTACGCCCAAAAGTTTGAAGTTCTAGGGAAGGGTCCAAGATCTGATATCATACAACACCTCCACCCCTTGAAAAGAATTTCTTCATCAAATTCTATTGATCCAAACATCAATAACCAACTACTATCCACCCCTTAAAAGGTTCAACCTAACAAGTCAAACTAATCAGCATTTAGGGTTACCACATACCTTTTAGTTATGAATGTCTTAGTGATTTATGTTTTTCATATATCCAACTAACAAGTCAGAACCATCTAGGGTTGCGCTTTAGGTCCTTGTGTCTCTAACCTAACAACCCTACATAATTATCCAAAAGTCATAGGGTAGGTCAACTACACCTATATTTCAATCCTAGTCACAACTCCAAAATCAGAACTAGGGTTAGCACTAAGTTTAGGGTTTCACAACCAAAACTGCTCATATCTCTTCATTGTGACTTAGTTTAAGAAAACTTCGATGAAATCTAGAAAGTTTTGTACATATAGTCATATAATTGAAAATAGGTTTTGATGATGAAAAACTTTACCATGTAAAACCAACATGTCGACTAAAAATCAATGCAAGAACTAAGTCACAATATTTCCATATTAAGACCTCCATATCCTACTACTTCTTCATATCCTAATCGCATCCTCAAGTCAAAACTTATTATATCCAAAGATCCAACCAAGGGTGAACATCTCACCTAGAGATAACTTAGCAAAGTCAAGGGTTATATTAAGGGATACAAAATTGAAATAGTCAAATTCTGACTACCATGCGCTCTGATACCATGATGTAAAGAGTGAGATCCCAGAGGGGATCCATTCCCTGCTAAAAATTTGAAGAATAGAACCTATAGTCCAAACACACCCATAAGGTATCTTGGAGTGGGTGTAAAAATTTCAAATCTTATTAATGGTATTCAGAACAACCAAAGTGTAGCAGCGGAATAAAAACATTGACTATATTCAATTTCTCATAAGGTTACAAAAGAACATCTTAAACTTACATGTAAAGGTATATCATAAGGATCCATGTAGAGGGAAACCTAAACCACATCAAGATTGTCTCCAAGCTTTAACTCCTTAAGCTAGTTCCATAACTTTATGCCATTTCCTCTACATCCTTCACCTTGGGTTGGAAGCGTACCCCAGTAAGAAGAGAAAAATAGAAGACATCAGCAAAGGTTGGTATGTGCAAACTGAAAAGTAAAATCGAGCAAGGTAAAGAAACAAGGACATCAAATATATATAAGATTCCCTTAGAAAAGAAAAGTACCACCCAAGTGGGTATCAAGAGAAAAAATCACAATAAAGAAGATACTTGCCATAAAACAACATAAAAAGATTGTGCTATATATACATCCACTACCATGGCGGGAAATTAAGCACATAAGAGAAAGTAGGGCACACACCCCACAATCATCATCAATATTCTGCATGCATGTGAGATAAGCATAGCCCTAGAAAAATATAAATACAAAGTTGGCCAAGTCTCACAAACTTGAAACCTAATAGAGAATGGCGTACTGCCAAACTCCCAATATATAACATGGGCCAAACCTCACAAATTTGAAACCCGGGTATGGGGCCACCTCCATCCCAAAAGAGCATACTGCTCGAGCAAGAATTTACACATCTTCCCATAAACAAAACCAAAGAAATTATACTACTCTAGTGCTACTAATTCACATAGCATGTAAAATGTAGAGGCAAGTAGGAAGTATAGTATATTATACCAAAGTAGTCACCACATAAGTGACCAACATATACATCCACCTCATAAGTGGAAAAAAGACATCTCATGTCATCATATAGGGTTCCAACATTAACAAAGCATATGAAAAGAATCCAAAAGAATATCCATGATCACAAGATCAATGTCAAATAAGGTAGTTCACATGAACCATGATTTTTAAAAGAAAAGACATTGTGTATAGGCTATTGTCCATAGGACCATGAGAAAGACAAAAATAGGTAAATTTTCTCATCAAGAATAATAGGGGATGAAAACATACCTCACTTCAGAGTCTATACAAGTCCAAGATAACTTCTAGTTCCAATTCTAGGCCTCTAAAGAACCTATTAAGCATATATGTAGATTTTAGGTCACATTCACATTGATTAATCAAACCCTAAAAATTACCTTTTTATTTACATGAAATTTCAGTTATAAAAACCATGCCATATTTTAGGTTACCTTTTTTTTAGTCGAAAACATATTTTATCAGATTTTTCTGACTTATATATTATTAGTTATGAATTTACAAGTTATTGCTTATTTTGGTTAATCCATTAAAATCAAATATTTTCAATAGTGTATTTAAGAAAAAAACAACACCATAAGATAGCCCTTATTTTTATGAATCCAATGACTATTTATTTGTAATTTTTGGATAAATAGTGAATTTGTTGTGATTTTTACGAAATCGGCAAATCAGGAACAGCCACATCACCAAACACCTCACAAGTGAGGGAAAGAGAGAAGCCAGACCAACTTTCATGGCCCAACCAGAGGAGGCCATGTCATCGGGTCAAAGCTCGTCTTTGACTCGTCTAACACATAGAAAGAGAGGGCGAATGACCAAAATGCCCTTCCCTGAGAAAACAAACAAAAGGGAAAATGGAAGGGTAAAAATGAGAACTGTTAGAGGGGAATCACCCCCCTCGCATGCACTGACACCATGTATGTGAGGTAGGGAAGCAATAGCTGCTCATTTTTGGGGAAAAATCGATCGCACAATCAAAAGCCAAACCAACACATCGGAAACATCATTGTTGGTCAAAGGAATCTTACCCTGAAAGTAATTGCACTCTGGCGAAGAAAACTGGCATGGAGAGGTGACACAAATCTGGAACACAGACTTAATCGTTGAAGTGAGGATGAGGGACAAAATTGTGAGTGTGGGAGAGTTATAGGAAGTGTGCGACACTCTGGGGTCAGGTACTTATAGATGGAACCACAAGGTTATGGGTTCCCTGTATCCATGGTCTTGAGAGAAGGGTGGTGAAATTGGGCATTTCCCATATAGGGCACGAGAGGGGTTCTATTATGGCTTGGGGTGAGTGGAATCCTCTCCTAAATATGTGGGAGGAAACTCGAGGAAAAAGATCGACTATCGGTCGTGAAATTTGCAAAATACCAGAGCGTCAGCCTTGAACTCGCACGCCCTTCCTACCCAAGGTTGGAAATGGGTCCAATGCCATCTGATCTGGTGGAACTAAATCCACAAATGATCCGAGCTGTCCATTAGGCATGACACATAAAATTTGATTCCTAAACCAAATCAAATAAAGTGTGCATTAAATTATTTTCTCTTTTCTCTCTCTTCTTTTGGGGGTGCAAACAAATTCCAAAATTAATGAAATTTGACACCCAACCTATTTTGGACCTGAAGGATCTGAATATGCAATTAGTTTTTCCTCTTGGGAACTATTAATGTGATAAATAAATTAAATCTTATTTTCTCTTTCCCTATGCATTAATGGCTTTAAAATTCTCCAAATTTTATGAAACTTGACCCACAAGTCATATTTAATGTGTTGGATACAAATTTGCCATTAATTTTATATGTTGGAGAGGTTTGTATATTTATTTAATAGTTTGAAGGTTCTACACACTTTCTCTCTTCTGATTTCATCTTTTAATCAAACATCTTCCAAATTGGATGAAAATTCACCCAAAGGCTATATTTATTATGTAGATTACAATTTTAAGATTATTTTCCTCTGTTGGAGTCATTTAATATTTTATTTGATATTTTGAGGAAAACTTAGATCTTCTCTTTCTAGATTGAATTAAATTAATTGATATATTGTGAATAATGTGAAACTCGACTGCCAAGGAAATTGGGACCCAAGGAACACGATTCTCAACTTAGATTCCACTTTAGAGTTTTCTTTTAATGAGTTATGTCCAAATTAGTATTTGTGGCTCATTATTATTATTATTACCATTATTCTTCCAATTATGTTTCATCTCTTCATGTTATCACCAAAGGAATTATGTATGATTATTTTGCACAAGTTATTATGAAACCTCCACCATGTGACATATTTTATGTGTCCATTATTTCAAAAAGACTAATGTGTGAACATTAGGTTATTTTAGGGTGATTTATACATGTATTAGCTCATAAGGGTTATATTGAAAATCTTTTAATTCTAACCTCAATCTTTTTTGGCTATGCCCAAAAGGTTGAAGTTCTAGAGTAGGGTCCAAGATCCAGTATGTTATAGTCATCAACTAACACACACTCTAGTCTTATGTGTTATTGCTACCTATCAGCTTCCACAATAACATCCAACTAGGGACATAACAAGAATGTATGTACTCTTATCATACATATGATTTTATTGTTTAGATCTTCAACCTGAAGACAAATGTGACTGAGTAGTATCATTCTTTAAAGATTTATCATGTTATATTATTATCTAATAATTAAATAAACATATAGACGAAGATTGCCTTTATTATTAACTGAATCATTTACTATATATGTCATTACAATCATCGCATTATTGGCTCTCTGGACATACATACCAACAAGGTAGAGTTATAAAAATTTGAATTGGGATGATCACATGGATTTCAAGGCTTGAGATTCTATGAGAGGCCCCTCCTTTTTTGAGCTAGGCTACATGGTTGATTGCTACATCCAGTTGTGTGTTGATATTCATGAATAAAGTGTTGTGGTAGACCCTTTAGTGAGTGCCCTCATAAACATACCTCTGATATTGATAACTTTGAAGTTGAAATATTATTGGAGTAACTTGATGCTGAAAAGGATGATATCATGCATTAGTCAGAAACTCTATAGTTAAAATTTCAAAGTATGTTTCTTTGAAAGGAACCCCAGTTAGTGAAGAAGCTCCCAAACAATTGCCATAGTTGAAATAACTCCCTGAGGGTCTCTAGTACAAATTTCTAGATAACAAAGGAAGAAATCATGTTATAATCAAGGAATACCTATCTAAAAAGTAAAAGGAGCAATTAATGTTAGAGTTGAGATTGAGAGAAAAAGTTACCAGATATTCTATATATGATATCAAGGGTTTGAACCCTACAGACTGTATGCATAGAATTCATCTGCAAGAAGATGCCAAATTTCTAGATCAAAGGGAAGAGACGTCTGAACCAAAATATGTGTGAAGTCATTAGGAAATAAGTGATTAATCTATGTAATGTTGGAATATTTTGTTCCATGAGAGATACACTTTGGGTATGTCTAGTCCATATTGTGCCCAAGAAAAGAGGTAGGTAGCAGTAAAGGGTGACAATGGAATTGAACTAGCAACACAAACTCTAACTACGTGGAGAATGGACATTAACTATAGAAAGCTTAATGCAATCACAAGGAAAGACCATTTCTCATTAGTATTTGTGGATCATATTCTTGAACCCCTTGCTTGCCACTCTTATTTCTACTATCTCTATGGGTATTCTGGATTTTATCGAGTATCGATTCATCCTAATGATCAAGAAAATATGAATGTCACATATTTGAACAGTACATATGTTTTTGTCATAATGGCGTCTATCTTATGCAATGTGTCTACTATGATTTATAAATGGATGGTGTATGTTTTAGAGATGTACGATTGCTATTCTTACTTAATTGTGAAAAATATTATGGAACCATTCATGGATGATTTCTCTATATATGATTCAGACTTTGAAGACTATATGTGAAGCTTTTCTTTAGTTTAACAAATATGTGATGAAAAACACCTTCTCCTAAACTAGGAGGGCCACATTATGGTCCAAGAAGTAACCATGCTTGGATCGGTAGTGTCCACCAATATAAGTATATCCAAGCAAGGCTGAATCTATATCAAGACTTCCTCCACCAAGATCAATAATTAAAATCAGAATTTCGTTAGGTCATGCTAGATATTATGCTACTTCATCAAAGATTCTCAAAGAATTCCAAACCATTATCAAGTCTTCTCATGGAAGAATCTATTTCAATTTTGATTTAATTATTTATAAGCCTTCAACACTCTAAAGAATGCACTCACTACAAAACCAGTCATCCAAACCCCTGGTTAGAACTCACTTTTTAAACTAATATATGGTGTGAGTTATTATGTGCAGTCCTTGGACGGAAGAAAGATAAAAAAAATATCTTGTCATTTATTATGCAAGTAAAACCTTTGATGACGCCCAACTCAACTATGGGCATGCTTAGTTGGAACAAACTGCAATTCATGAAGTTGCAACCGCAAAATGTTTTTTAACTACGCGTGTTTGGTTTCATATAGTTACAACACACAACACCATCGGTGGAAATGAAACCCTAGCAGCTCTTCTAGTTGTAAAAAAAAGAAAAGAGAAAACGTAACTATCATTTGGTTCGGTGTCGTTTACTTGTTTAGCAGAAAATGAAACCCCAGCAGCTCTTCCAGTTTTACAGAAAAAATGAGAGAAACTTAACCATCATTTGGTTCGCTGTCATTTACGGAAATGAATTCCACGACATCCTCAATTAATACAGTAGATGAGGGAAAATGAACTGTCCTAGTTTCGGAGGCAGTTCGTTCCCTTGTTCCTTCTTTCGCTTGAGCTCCTTTTCTTACGCATACAAAATTGATGACTAGAAAAACTAGTTGCAAGTTTGCCGATGAACCAAACAAAAGTAAAGCAAAACGAGAATCACAACTTGGTCTTGTTGGATATTAGACATAAGTAATTAGATTAAGGAATACAGTTAACCACCATAATATGCAGCAGCAATAATAGCAGACCACCTTAATATGCAGCAGTAATAATAGCATTTATAGATTCGGAGAAAAACAACAATTCGTTAGAAGATGTAAACTCCAAAGCCTGTGATGAAGACATGTAAAACACTATCTTCAAGATTAATTTATCCACTCTTAGCGCGAGCTTTTCGGCGGTCTATCTCTAAGATTCACCCAAACTTTGGTACAGTCGTTCGGTGCATGTGAGAGGACTGTGTCAAACTCGTTCCTTTAGTCCTTTGTCACAAAGAAGAAATAAATCATCGTGAAGCTTCAACAGTGCAAGGATTGCAGCAAGCAAGGAGGTTTGGAGATGAATGGAGGGTGTTGCGGTGGTAGATGAAACAAGAGCGTTCCAGTCAGAAGAAACTTGAACACGAAAAATTCTCTCTCAGTGTATGCAACTATGTTGCTCTGGATCTCACTGTGTTGGTATATGGTATGTTGGTATATGGTATATTAGTATATCTCCAATGGAGAGACGACATCTTCTTATATATAGAGAGTCTCTCGGCCAAACCCCGCGGAAACAGTCCGCACACGTTGCCAACATTGGAACTATCGGTCTTCCCAACGTGTGTCTTAATCATCGTGGTTAATTGGCGGTTATAATGTTAGTCAAAGAGAGAATAATTGTCACTGCCTGAAACATACAATTGTTGGTCTTCTCAATGTGTGTCTCAATCGACAAGGTTAATTGGTGGCTTTAATAGTAGTCAAAGAGAGGGTAATTGTTGTTGCCTTAAACTTATAATTGTTGGTCTTTTCAAGGTGCGTCTTAATTGTCAAGGTTATTGGTGGCGCTAATGGTAGTCAAAGAGAGGGTAATTGTTGTTGTTGTCTTAAACTTGTAATTGTTGGTCTTCCCAATGTGGTCGTAATTGACAAGGTTAATTGGCAGGTTTAATGATAGTCAAAGAGAGAGAGAGAGAGAGTAACTATTGATGTCTTAAACGTTGTCAATGGACTCGAAACGACTCAAAAAATAGAAACAAAAAGCTTTTTGAAGAAAAAAATTTATTCCATAAAAGGAAATATGGGACAATATCGATGGTTGTAAAACTGATTTTTGGAACAAAAAATATAACATTCCCCCACATCTTCCATAAAATCTTTTGAAAAACTATTAAATAACATATAAGAAAAATGTATATAAAACAAAATTTACGACATACTATGTTTTTCCAGTATTTGTAGCTTGTGGCTTTGAACCATTGTTTAGAATGACTCACTTCAGTCTGGAGAGACATGGTGAACTACGTCTTGAACCAGACTTTTTGATTTGAACTTTGATAAATCATACAATCATAGTGCGGGCACAGAATAAGTTCCTATCAGTGTTGCGCATAAACGGTCTTCACAAGAATCGTGTTTCATGATCACTCTATAGAATATGCCCAACTCACATAAATCCCAGCTCCTGAGTTATACTCATATAGTAGGGATCTCCAAGGGTATCCCGTCTGGTGTACACCCTTCCAATAAATGGCCTTGAACCCATTTAGAGCAAAGTTCTTCTTATACTCAAATAGAATGAAGTACTAGTGTCACAGGGAGGGTCACGAGTGAAACTCCAAAATGTGCTTCCACATAACTCAATAGTTTAGTTGTCCCTTTGAACCAATCCTCATGGGATTTCTAATTTTAGAATGGTATGGTTACCATTGTAATGTTTAATCTATGGATAGAAAACCCATCCCCCTCGACGAACTGAGTACTAGCTTTCTAGCTAGACCCTTAATAAGTAGATTTGCAATATTCATTGTGGATTTCACGTACTCTATAGATACGAGCCCATGGGTGATATGATCTCTCACATCTTTATATCTTAACCTCATAAAGTACTTTCATGAGTTACATTTGGATTTCTTAGTTTTATCAATGGCTGATTTATTATCACATAATATAGAAATAGAAAGAAATGGTTTAGAAACAATTTTCAAATCAATAAGTAAATTTCTAACCCATTCAACCTAATAACAAGCTAAATGTAAAGCAATAAACTCATCCTCCATTGTGGATCTCGCTTTCACAATTTTCTTGGATGATTTCCAAGCAATTTCTCCTCCTCCTAGGTAAAACACATTCCCACTAGTTGACTTGGTTTCATCTAAATCAGTGGTCCAGTTTGCATTTGTATAACCCTCTAAAATTGGTGGGAAACTAGTGTAGTAAAGATTGTACTTTGTTGTACCTTAAAGGTACTTAAACACTCTTACCAAATCTTTCCAATGGTCCAAATTAGGACAACTAGTGTACCTACTCAATCTACTTACAGTATAAGAAATATCAGGTTTAGTGCAGTTGGCTAGGTACATCAAGTTTCCTATTACTTGTGCATATCTATGTTGATCCATGGAAGTACCCTTATGTACCATTAGGTGTAAGTTAGGATCATAAGGTGTATTAATAGGAGTGTAATAAAACATTTCAAATCTATTCAATATTTTATTTGCATAATGAGTTTGATTAAGTACAATACCGGAAGCAAATCCACTCAATTTAATATCGAGTATTGCATAAACAAGTCCTAAATGTTTCATATCAAAATCTCTAGCAAGAAAAGATGTTGTCTCATTTATAATTTCAGAATTAGATCCAAAGAGCAATGTATCATCTACATACAAGCACATAATGATGCAATCATCATTAATAGTTTTAGAATAAATACAACGGTCAATTTCATTTGCAATAACTCCAAAAGATAAAATAATTTTATCAAACTTATCATTCCACTTTTTAGGTGCTTGTTTAAGTCCATACAAGGACTTGATTAGTCTACAAAATTTTTGTTCTTGTCCAGGTGCTACAAAACCTTCTGTTGATCCTTATAGATCTCTTCTTTGAGATCACCATTTAAGAAGGTTGTCTTGACATCCATTTGATGGATTTCAAGTTTATGGATTGTAGCCAAAGCAACAAGGACATGAATGGATGAGATTTTGGTTACAGGAGCATATGTATCAATGTAATCAAACCCTTCCCTTTTGACTAAAGTCTTTGTCTACTAGTTTGGTCTTAAACTTATCAATGGAACCATTTGCCTCATCTTTTTCCTAATTACCCATTTACATCCAATAGTCTTGCAAACTAGAGGAAGTTCAGTAAGAATCCAAGTATGATTGATCATAATTTATTCTATTTCATTATCAACAACTTCCTTCCAAAAGCTAGATTCATCCCCATAGGTAACTGGGTCTTCTTCTACTAAGAAGGTGTAAAAGTCTGGACCATAATTTTTATCAATTCTATTCCTTTTACCCCTACCAAGGTCACTGGGAGGTTCATCTACAAGGAGTTCATGTTCTACTTCATATGAGGGTGGAACAAGAAGAAGTTCTTGAGGAGAGGAGGAAGAAGGATCTTCACAAATCTGTCTAGGAACCTTTTCCTTTAGAGGAAATATGGTTTCGTAAATGACAACATCTACAATTCTAATCTCAAGTATAAAGTTGACTCTAATGTTTGACATATCAAATTTATTATTAGGAATTTATTAGCAATATTGTTTTCAACATATCCTATAAAGATAGTATCAACAGTTTTAGGTCCTAGTTTTCTCTCTTTATTATCGGGGATTTTAAGCTTAGTGAAACACACCCACCCTTTGAGGTATATTAAGAAGGGTTTCTTGTTAAGCCAAAGTTCAAAGGGTGTTTTGTCTATATGTGTAAAAGGTATAGGATTTAGAATGTAGTTGGTTGTATGAAGAACTTCCCCCCACTGTCTGTGACTAAGTCCAGACTCAGATAGCATTGAATTGACTATATCAATCAATGTTCTATTTTTCCTCTCAGTTGCTCCATTAGATTGAGGATTATATGGGACAGTGGTTTTATGTATAAGGCCCTAGTACTCAAAGAACTTGTTAAGTTCATTATCAGACCTCAGTCTCTTAATATTCTTATCTAATTATTTCTTCACTTGGGTTTTATATATTATGAATTTTTCTAATTGTTCATACATAGTTTTTAGTAAGAATATAGAACAATATTTAGAAAATTCATCAATAAATGTCACAAAGTATCTCATACCATTACGAGTAGAAATATTATTTAAATCACAAACATCAGTATGAATTAATTCAATCAAAGATGTACTATGATCTATTGATTTAAATAGCTTCTTAGGGAGCTTATCTGACACACAAATTTGGCATCTATTAGAAATATCAATATGAGTCTTAGGAATCAAATCTAAATGAATCATATGTTTCATCATATTTTTATTTAGATGACCAAGATGTGCATGCCAAACATCACTAGTTTCAAAAACTAAAATAGTAGAATATATTTCATTAAAAGAAGTTGCATTATATGAAACAGAAGATAGTTTAATAAGACCATCACATGTATAACTAAGACCAACATAAGAATCATTCTTAGAAATTACAATATTTCCTTGACACAACAAGGTATAACCAGAATGTTGTAAACCAACTTGACTCTATGAAAAGAGGGAACATGTTTGACATCATGCAGTCTAAGAGTGTTTCCAGATGTAAGCTTTATGTCAACACATCCATAGCCTACAATCGGGATGGTGGATGAATGATCTCCCCACTTGATCACTCTATCGGGTTCTACCTGGTAGGAAGAAAAGAGGGATTGGTCAAAGCAAATATGACAGGTGGCACCAGAGTCCATGTACGAATCGTAAGATAAGTTAGCAAAAAGAATAGTTAAATTTTCTAACATTTTTATAAGAGGAAGGGACTGCCCCCACAGTGATCATGTTTACTTCAGGATTTTTAGGAGCATGTACGTTCTACTTTCTTTGACCTCTGCAAAATTTGCACACATTTGCTAAGTGTCCAAGTTTATCAGACACAAAGTAGGCACACTTTTCTCCTTGATCGATATTATTATTACTCTTATGTTGGTGGTTCTTTTGGCCCTTAATTGAATTTCTTCTTGAAATGGGAAGGGTTACACTTCTTCTTGGCTTTATCACTTATAACCATATTGACGGTTGGGTTAGACTTCCTATATTTAACCTTATGTCTATCCTCAATTTGTAGGGATTTAATTAAGGATGTAGTGGACATATTCCCTTGTCTATGTCTAGGTATCCTAGAAAAATCCTTCCAAGAAGGTGTGAGTTTCTCTATGAAGCTGCTACTTGAACCATTTCATAAAGGTTATAACCCTTGGCCATGGATTTAGAAACTATGTTTTGGTATTCAAGAACTTGAACCAAAATAGGTTTATCATCAACCATATTGTAAGTTATCCATTCAACAAAGGCATAACGCTCAAAACCAATATCTTCTAGACCAAAATTTGAATCTAAAGTCATCCAAAGTTCAAGAGTGGTTGGGATCCTATGGTAGATGTCATAGAGTTCATCGAATAAGGCTGAAAGGATCCTATCATGACACAAATAATCAATTTATTTTGAGAAAGGAGTGGAAATAGGGGGTGTAGGCACCATGTGTTCAGGTTGTTCTTCTCATGCAATGAGGTTTGTGGGTTGTGGTTTAGGCACAATGGGTATAGACTCATCTTGGGGTAAGATAGCAGAAACTAGACCCAAAGAGGTGATCTAGAATCATATTTTCTACTGCCAATGATAAAAGTGCAAACCAAAAAATCATTTTGGGCGAATGGAAGCAATGTCATCAGGAGAAAGCATGGTTTTTGAATCCATATCAAACAAAAAAATAGTTAAAAAATATATCTAATTAACAACTATTTAGGGATCCGTCTTGAAATTGTTAGATATTAGATAGGAGTAATTAGATTAAGGGACACAGTTAACTACCAAAATATGCACCAGTAATAATAGCACTTATGGATTCAAAGAAAAATAGTGATTAGTTAGAAGATGCAAACTCTAAAGTCTGGGATGAAGACATGTGAAATAATATCTTCAAGATGGATTCCGCTTCTCCTAGCATGATCTTTTCTGGCGGTCTATCTCCAAGATTCATCCACCCCAACTTTGGTATATTCGCTCAGTGAAAATGAGAGGACTGTGTCGAACTCATTCCTTTAGCCCTTTGTCGCAAAGAAGAAATAGATCATCGTAAAGCATCGTCAATGCAAGGATTTTAGCAAGCATGGATGTTTGGAGATGAATGGGGGGTGTTGCGATGGTAGATGAAATTGGAGCATTCCAGTCAAAAGAAATTTAAACACAAAAAACTTTCTCTCTGAGTATATACAACTGTGTTTCTCTAGATCTCAGTGTGTTGGTATATTGGTGTATTGGTATATGGTAAATTGGTATATCTCTAATAGAGAGAAGAGTTTTTCTTATATAGATAGACTCTCAACTGATCCTCATGATAGTAGCTCACACACATTGCCCACATTGCAACAATCAGTCTTCCCAACATGCATATTGATCGTCTCGATTAATGGACAGTTATAATGATAGTCAAAGAGAGAATAAATGCCACTATCTTAATGTTACAATTGTTGGTCTTCCCAACGTGTGTCTTAATTCACAAGGTTAATTGGTGGCTTTAATAGTAGTCAAGAGAGGATAATTTCTGTTGCCTTAAAATTGCAATTGTTGGTCTTTCCAAGGTTTGTCTTGACTATCAAGGTTATTGGTGGCTTTAATGCACTAGTACAGATAACACCTTTAGCGTCAGTTAAGTAAGACTTTTGTTGTCGGTTTTGAAGTGAAACCCAAGTGGGTGACACTAAAAGTAGACTCCTTCAGCGTCGATTACATAACTAATGACACAAAACCATTCCAGATTACAAAGCACCAGCAGTCGGACAATAGGCGTCAGTTTCTAGAAAACAACCGACACAATTAAGCATTTGTTGTCGGTTGTTGGTTTTTAAACGACACCGATGTTTTGTTTTTTTTTCTTATCAGCTCCCAGGCCTACTGTTTGGCTGGTCAGTAGGATGCACAACCTACAGTTCAGTTCTGAACTGCAGGTTTACAACGTCCTTTGATTTCAACCAACAACAGGCCACACACATACAAATATTAACAAGATGTATCATATATATTATATATATGGATCACGTGATTCACACACATGTATTGTAAGGACCCTGACATCCGTTTATGGTTTACCCTATTTGTTTTGCTTAACCCTGATGCTTAGTTGCTTGATAATCACCTTTAGTGGTGATTAGGGTTTGGTTGTGCTTTGTTGAGAGTTGGAGGTGCTACTTGCAAATAACCCAAGTCTAGGGTTTGTGGGCAAGTTTGTCACCTTGTGAGGTGTTCCTCCCTCTCCTTGCTACCTCTAGTATAGAGAGGATGGTTTGGACTCGTTGCTTGAGTTCCTTTGGGCTTGGTTGACCTTGTTGGGCTTTATTGAGCCTTCCCTTTGCCTTGTTGGGCCCTTGTGTCGTCCAGGAGGTGGCTGTGTCGCCCAGGGCAGTGTCGCCCAGGGGTGTGTCGCCCATGAAGATGGCGTGTCGCCCAAGTGTGTCACCCATGCCCTTTGACCAAGCTTTGACCTCGTTCGTGTCACCACTAGTGGACACTTGGTGCTAGATGCTTTCATGTAGCAATGACCTTGGACATGTGTTTAAGGCTTGCTAGAGTGGTGTCTCGTGCACTAGGATAAGTGTCCCTAGGTGGACGACACCTTGCTTTGCTCTACCTTATTTTCTCCTCCATTCCCTTCTATATATGTGTTCTTTTCCTCTTGCTAGGGATCCTTTTGATCTCTCCCTCTCCCTTGGTGCACAATACACCCTTCTCCTTGGAAAGCTTGGTGGACGACACCCTTGGAGGAGCTAGCTTGGTGGTCGATCCTACCTTGGAGCTTTCTTCTTCCTTGGTGGTGTGTGGAGCTAGGAGCTTGGAGCTTGCTTAAGGTGGGTTGCATAACTCCTAACCCTAACTATACTACCTCCTTTCATGATCTTATATGTTGCTAGCTTTTTCTCTTGCTTAGTTGTTCTTGTTGGACGAACCATGTCTTCTAGGGTTTCTTTATGAGCAATACTCTCTTCTCTCCTAGGTCCTGAGGAGTGAGCTTGAGTCCTAGAATCATGAGAAACACTCCTCTCTCGTTTAAGTTGAGAGGTGAGCTTGTGATCTAGTAGCTTGAGCAACACCATCCTCTCACCATGGACTTCAAGAGTGAGCCTTGTGGTGGTTATGAACCTTTCTAGGGTTGTTCCTTGTGTGGCCGCTTGGGGGTCAGAGATGTCCAACACCCCTCTCTCCTAGTTGTTGAGAGGTGAGCTATCTTGTTGACCCATTAGGGTTTGGTGCTCTAGTACTTGAGGATGGTAACGACCTTGGGGAGTTATACCTTGCCCGATATGGTGGTTGTGGAGGATGATACCTCTTGGTCCCTGTGACGGGCGTCACACCAAAGTCCCTGCCCTGTGACGGCCGTCAGACCATAGATAGGTTGGCTGCTGGCCCTACCCGACACACATGTCTAGGATGTAGCTGGGGGTCATTGTGCCTCAAGGTATGGGCGTTGCTGGCCAGTTCTGTATGAGCGTCTCCCTTTAGCTTTAGCTCTGTGTGTGTCGGCCAAACAACACGACACTGGTTGGGCGTCGCACGATACCTAGGTGCCCGATACAGGTGGACGCCCGACATGCATGAGAGCGCGTTACACACTGCACGACACAACATTGCTGAGATGCATGTAGAGCACGACATAGGGTTGCGTGTTATACCCAAGTGCTGCCCGTTATCCTTAGTGGTTGGACGATATGGGGAGTTCCCTTCCCGATACCACCATTGGTGAGGGTAGTGAGTGCTTTAGTGAGGGTCTTGTCCTTCGTTTGAACCCAATATGTCGGATATTATCATGCTTGGTCTGTGATGGTAACCCTAGGTGTACACGATATAATAGACACATCTATGCTTCTTAATACAACATCTCATATGTATATGATCATCTTGATACTATGTATAATGACAAGGAAATGGTAAGCATGTAATATGGTTTTCTTCATGATGAAACCTAAGCTCATGATCACAAGTTGAGGCATGATTGATAAAGTATATAGTTATTAATGTCATCTCATACTGATAGCATGGTTTTTCTGTTAAAGCCTATGATTTTTGTGTACACTAACCATGAAGGTGATGCATAGCCAGGAAAAAGGGCTATGAGATATATATGATGAGTAACATTTATTTAATAGTTACTCTTGATAATGAGATCATATGTATGATGTGTTTGGCTAAAGTACTTGGGATTGCTATCCCATGATGATGAGGAAGCCTTGACAGGCAGTGGCAGTATATGATGAGGGATTGAGATCCCATGGTATGTGATGATCATTGAGATGGATATGGATGATTGGCAAGAGGCCAAGTGATAACATGTGAGGGATCAGGATGATGTGATTATAATAAAAGCATAATGTTGACCTTTATGTTGTTTATTTTCTGTTATAGTTTGCATGTTATATAACTTGGTTGAATCTTGCAATTCATATAAAAGACACTGATTAATCACAGTGAAATATATCATGTAGTTGCCCTGGCCATAGATCCATCATCGTCAGGAGTTTGTGATGGTGAAACGGG